>CM060916.1:465372056-466684913 GCA_030737875.1 Allium sativum
TATCTTGACTGGATGGTCTTGATTGATTCTAGGTTAATTGGATGGCCTAAATTAATCCTAAATTCTATATAAAAACATGTAGACTCAAACCCTAAAACCAAATCAAAATTAGAATCATGGCCGTCATGCTATCAGCTTGCAACCTATAGTAGCCGCCACTAACTAGAGGGAAAGTGAAGCTAATCAACTCAATTCAACTCAAATTTATAACAACAACAACAAATTTGTCTACTTCAAAGGCAAGCTAAATCAATTTCAGAACTCAGATTCCAGAACTCAAGACCTTCTTTGAGTTGTGAGTTCAATTTCTTTAATAAGATAATTAATAAGTTAATTGTGTTGAGTTATAAATTGGGTTATATGGCTATGTTTGGGAGACATTGGAAAATTGTGATATTTTATATGCTAGTTGTTCATAATGATAGTTTTGTTGTGGATCCCTTTTCATATGTCAAATCACCTGTGTTCAACTTGAATCACGTTTGACATCATTTTATATGCAAGTTTGGGTGTAGATTATATGCTAGTTTCTATATGAATTATACACCAGTTTACATGTGAATCAAATAAAGTGACTATATGCAAGTTTAGGTAGAAATTGGATTCACATATATGCAAGTTTACACCTTTAGATTTAGATCTATGACGTACATAGTTTTATGCAAATTTGTGATTATGGCCTATGCAAGTTTTGGAATGGAAACTATATTCATATATGCAAGTTTTAGGTGAAAAACTATATTATATATATGCAAGTTCACACCTTTAGGCCTATTTTTAGATTCATGACAGTACAAAGTTTATGCAAGTTATGTTGTAATCCTTATTTGCAAGATTAGATCCATTTTTGTGTTATGCAAATTTGCGATGTTTCTTCCCTTTTATGTGCTAGACTAATTGCTAGTTTACTATACATATATGTCATGATAAAACGAACGAACAACGTGGGGACGACGGGGTTAATATTGAATATACACATATTGAGAATTGGCATAATGGCCTTTAAAAAGGCATATAATTAATTTAAGACATTAATTGAAAAAATTGGCATTTATGGACATAATTGAGACAAATATGGACATAAGTATATTTGGAATTCATTGACAAAATTTGAATAGGGATATTAATCCAATTTGGGGTTAAATGAAGATGTGTAATAATAAACCGCCTAAGACACGAGGTTAGACTCTTTTGTGGTGTAAGACTGCCCGTACCCGCCTGGCAAATCCAGAAGCCACAAATGCCAGTCTAATGTGAGAGGTCAAAGGCATGATTTAAATGCGTAACAGTTGTAAAGACACGAGGTTAGGCTCGTTTGTGGTGTAAGACTGCCCGGACCCGCCCGGTAAACCCAGCAAGCACAAATGTCAGTCTAATGTGGGAGGTCTTTACAAGGTTATGGTGTTAATGAATTAAGAAACACTTAACCAGATAAACATGTGGTGGGACATGAGGGGGTTAAGTGGGTGCTTTGGGTGTCTTATGAAATTAAGAGAGTGCCTTGGGTGGCATGTGAAATACAATTAGATGCACTTAACCAAGACTGAAACATGTAAGAAGACATGAATAAGAATGGGGTTAATGTAACACCCTGTGTATTCTATAACAGTGAAATTCTCAAATTAAAGTATAATTAATTTCAAATCAAAGAATTAAGGGAAACGGGATACGCCATTGCGTTCGTCTCGGAATTCTTCTTGGGATAGAGTCCGAGTTTGCGTAAAACGGACTCTGTATGAGGGAGATATGGCCTCCGGAAGTTTCAGAATTCAGTTTAAAATTCAAACAGACAGGAACAACTCAGAAAACCTATTCAAATTTCAAAAATCGGGCCAGATTGCGCAGGGCGGGAATTTTCCCGCCCAAGGCACCCAGGTCGACTGGGTAGTCGACCTGGGCTACCCAGGTCGACTGGGTAGTCGACCTGGGGCACCCAGGTCGACTACCAAGTCGACATGGGGGTCGACTGGGGAGTCGACCTGGCCCCTGAGCCAGGTCGAACCCAGCCCCCCTGGCTGGCCTGGTCTATGCTTGGCCGAATTCCTGAGCCTTGCCTTGTCACTAGGGCTAGGTGTCAGCTCCTGATTGGTCTCTCCTTCAAACGAACGACTAATATTAATCCAAGCTCCATCGACGGTTCTAATCAATTCACAAACTCTATAAAAAGGACCTAAGACTCCACCTAATTCATACAAATAAAAATTAGAATGAGACCGTCATGCTGCTGAGGAAAGACTAGAAGTAGCCGTCAAAATTGAGAGACGATTAGGAGGCAATTCGAAAGCTTAAAGCAACGACAACTAAATCAAAACAACGCCTACAACAAAGGATAGCATCTCCAAATTCAGAATTCAGAAACCTGAATTGAAGATTCTTCATACGTTGTAAGTAGAGTGCTATTCCGATATGAATGAATAATTGTGTTTTGATTTGTGTAAAATGAGAAATGGAATTGTACTTAATTTGTGGTGATAATAATTCATAATTGTATGTTGCTATGATTTTAATCGATTTGGGATGTTGTGGTATAACGATGTTAGACCTATTGGATATTTGCAAGTATGTGATTCATGTTGAATGTTAACAACTATATGTTTGTGGTAGTTTATTACAACACCTATTGGATAATTGCAAGTATATGATTCATGTTGAAAGTTAACGACTATATGTTTGTGGTAGTTTATTTGAGATTCATGCAAGTATATGGTTCACTATTATGCCAACATGATGTATATTTTTATAATCACTTTTAGTGTAGTTGGATCCATTTGGATATTATGACTCATATGAATTTATGTTGGAATTGGCATCATGATTCAAGTGTAAAACCATACTTTTGTGTTAGTGACAAAAGTAAGCACCCTTGTGAACTTGTGTTGACTTTATGAACATGGCTAGTTTATGTTTGACTTTACGCCCAAACAAAATATGTTTTAGGCCTATGCTGTTATCAAAATCATATGACAATATATGCGACACATAATTAAGTTAGATTTACATTTCAATTGCAAGTTCACATGAATAGATTAAAAACCATGATTCACGTTTAGGTATGTTTTATGTCATGATTATATGCTATTACAATGCATGTAACACCCCACGCCCGCTAAGGTCACTCATACCAGGGGAATGCCTTAGTTTCGGTGAAGTATTTTAAGTGAATATAGAACAGTAAAATTACAGCAAGACAGATATAAATAATACTTGAAAATTTAAATCATCATTTCATTGCAACGGAAAGTAATACATGTTTGGTTACATCACAAAACCATAAACCAGAGTCAAGTACATAATATCCATCTTGATAAAATAGAAGTACATAATCCCACTACATAACTAATAGCCATAAAAGGAAAGATAAGCTCGGCTTCACTTCAGAGGTCCAAGCTCCATAGGATAGATACAGCAATCAGATCAAAGCCCACTAGCACCAGGCCCACTCTAATAACCTGGGTTTGGGGGAAAAAGATAAAAACAACGGGGTCAGACATAAGTCTGAGTGAGTCCTATAACCCTAACAATACAATCATTAAAATAACCAGAGAAGACATAAGTTGATATACGGTAACGACTGGGGATGAATGGCTACACTAAGCAGCTTGGTAAACTTAGGATAAACTAAGATCACCGTAAAGACGCATTTATCCACCCAAGGATAATTACTAGATTACACCGCCCCAGACTTATCCACCCAAAAGTAATTCCTACACTGCACCACACCAGTTTTACCTACCTAAGATTAATTCCTACTTAAAGGTTGATCCCACTAAATGTATTTAGTAATTTTTACCCAGTAGTTTCTAGTACCCCTACATAGGTGCCGTCTGCCCCTATCATTACTAGGTGTACCCACTACTCCCAAGCGATCGGCTCCCTAACGTAGATACCCGTGCTGGTCCCACAATGGGGTGTATCATTTCCCCAAGTGGCAACCTGATAATATCAACGGTGCACGGCTTTATACCTACACGATGCAACAACGATTTACTAACCAGCCCGGGTCCACACACGCATATGAAACCCGTTGGTCCTACGTTGCCACCGCTAACCCGTTTTTGGCCTCTTATAGTCAAGCCCAATATGCGTGTCTCGTCACTCGACTTGGGTCGAGCCCACAAAGATACGTTTGGGATATTGGTTGAGATGGGCCCCCACAAGCTACCACTTAAGCTTGTTAATTTTATCTAGTGTATCCCACTTAACCCCTTTAACCATGTCTACTTACATGTTATAAATACTTTGGTTAAGTCATTAATCATATTTTAATTACCTTTCAAGGCACCCACTAGATTTCCACATGACACCCAAGTCCTTTACTTAATTCCCACATGCCACCCGAGGCACTTACTTAACCCCTTAATCATGTTTAATTACATGTTCCACTTTGGTTAAGTATTCTAATCGTGTTTTCTATTGCCACCCAAGGCAACCCACTAGTTTTCTCATGCCACCCAAGGCACCCACTTAACCCTCAAGCCCCACTACATGCTTATATGGTTAAGTGTTTCTTAATTAATTAAGACCGTGATCCTCATAAAGACCTCTCACATTAGACTATCTTTTATGACCGCTGGTTAAGCCGGTTGGGTCCGGGCAGCCTTATGTCATAACCGAGTCTAACCTCGTGTCTTTACATTAATCACGTATTTAGTTTGTGCCTAAGACCTCTCACATTGGGCTAACATTTGTAGCAACTGGTTAAGCCGGTTGGGTCCGGGCAGTTTTACGCTACAACTGAGTCCAACCTCGTGTCTTAGTCGATTAATTACACCTAATTAATCACCCTCATAATTTATATTAATTATCCCTAATTAATATCAAGTTTTTCATAACATGGGTAGACCTAACTCAATAGGTAAATTCCCATGGGGTAGACCTAACTCAATAGGTAAATTCCCACTTATGTTAATTTATTTATTTTTATGGTATGCTTAATCATACCCAATCATAATTTAATTAACATATTTATTAACCCCATCGTTCCCCACGCAAATCGTTCTCATTTCACGACATAAATAAAGGGAAGATCCATCGCAAATATCATGGGTTTAACCAAATCTTAGTATATAACTTTGTCATGGGTTAAGAGGATGTCAACTTGCATATATGAGCATATATTAACCCAACTACATTTAACCCAAACTTGCATATTATCGCACATGACTTGCATAACATATCGCATATGAACTGGCATATTATTATACACATATCTTGCATAACATGTTGAACTTGCATATAAGCATTCACATAACTTACATAAGCACACATAACTTGCATAACATGTTGAACTTGCATATAAGCATTCACATACTTGCATATTAACAAACATGCAACTTGCATAGCATATCTTGCATATTAACATACATGTAACTTGCATATTAACAAACATGTAACTTGCATAGCATATCTTGCATATTAACATACATGTAACTTGCATATTAACAAACATGTAACTTGCATATGAACTTGTTAAACATGCATAAACCCACTTGTTAAATATGCATAAAACAACTTATTAATCATGCATATTATCACATACTTAGCATGCATAGAATCACATACTAAACTTGCATAATATCATATACTTAGCATGCATAGAATCACATACTCATTATGCATAATATCACCTACTTAGCATGCATAGAATCACATACTCATTATGCATAATATCACCTACTTAGCATGCATAGAATCACATACTCATCATGCATAAACCACATACTTAACTTGCATAAAATCAATTACTTATTATGCATAAACCCACATATCCAACTTGCATAAACTCTCATATAAACTTACATATTCAACATGCATAAACTCACATATTCAACTTGCATAAACTTACATATTCAACATAGGATTAATATTATACATAGATTAGCATATCATTACAAATGATTCAAACTCACAAATCCGCATTCAAGACCATAAGTCTCATTACACCTAATCTACTTATCTTAACAATTGATCATCAAAGTGATAGAAACTCACCACTAGCAATTTGCACTCCAAATGAAGAAGATTAAGATGCTTAGAATGGATTAGAAGTTGATTAGAGAGGTTGATTAGCTTGCTTTCCTTCATTGATTTGTGGAGGCCATGATCAAGTTTCATTTTGCCATAGTTTAGTTACTAGGTTTAATTATGAATGAATTAGGGTAGGGTTGTGGTCTTATTTATAGGATTAGGTTGCATTTTAGACCCTTAGATTAACCCTAGATTAGATTAGGACCCTTAGATCTCGGAACTCTCCAGAAATCAGCCCTAAGACCAAGCCCAAACCCCAAACTGGTGCACCCAACCACAGAACTCTCTAGAAACTGTGCAGGTTTCTTGGCTCGGCACGGGCGCACTTCCCAAGTGCGCCAGTCTATTTTTGTACTGGCGCACTTCACAAGTGCGCCAGTGCATTTTTGTTCTGGAGCACTTCATAAGTGCGCCAGTGCATTTCTGGCCTGTTCCGGGTTCTTCTGCCTAACTTCGTTCGTCCATATCTCTTTCATACGGACTCCGATTCTCGAAAACTCGGACTCTATTTCGCGTATTTTTCCGAGACGAACGCAATAACGTAACCCGTTACCCTTGATTCCCACATCTGGGATTAGTTATTCTGTAATTAGTGAATTTTAGCATTAACCGAAATTCGGGGTGTTACAATGCAAGTTCACAAGTGCCTAATTTATGTTAATTAGATCGTTATGTTGCAAGTTCATGCATTCACACTCCCCTTTTGGTGTTACTTAGAATATATAAACACCATGTTCTAAGCCTCCCCTTTTTCATGTGGCTAAGTTGGGTTTAAATGTTAAACCCAACATATGTTACATTGTAGCGAACGTATAAAACGGGGGTAATGACGTTTGGGTTAAAATATAAAACATATGTGTTGGCATGTTTGACGCATGCCAACGACCTTGAGAACATCTAAGGGGTATAAATTAATTTTACCCAATAAAGATGAATTTGAATAATGGGCTGCAAATATTTACATATAAAAAGAAAAGAGACAAAATATGTAAACTTAGAAAAATACGATGTGTTTAACCCGAGGTTGGATTGAGTTGTGATGTAAACCTGCCCGGAACCGCCCGGCTGTCCAGTAGTCACAACAATACCTATCTAATGTGGGTGGTTAAACACGGAGCCTAATAAAGACCCGAGGTTAGACTGAGTTGTGACGTAAGACTGCCCGGAACCAACCGGCAACAGGCAGTCACAACAATACCTGTCTAATGTGAGAGGTCGAGGCTTTAATAAGACAATTAAGGCTGAGTCAGGATTGATAGGATTAAGTAAATTGAATTAATACTTAATCAAAATGGAACATGCTAAACTATACAGACTGATTGGGCGTTAGGTTTACAAAACACTTAACCAACTTAGCATGTTGGCTAGAAATAGAAAACCTAGTAGCGGGGGACCCTTTTCAGCAGTAACCCTACAAGGTGTATCAGGATACCCTGAACTAGGCAGGGTGGGGCACGATTACTGGGCTGACTGTAAGAGGTCAAATCGACGGCGGTGGTGCAACAGTGTAGGTTCTAACGGGGTGCGGGCGAGCACACACTCCGGCGCAGAAAAATAAGGCACTGGGCACCAGTAGTATACCTGTGCATTCTAGAATTGTGTTGGGCCTCCACCCTCGGACTTGATCAAGGTTTTAAATATCGGATATCGGTCACGTTTCGTCTCGGAGATTTTGGTGACTCGGTATCGTTTCGGGGGAGATCTCGGAGGAGACGAGTACATCTCGGGCGTCAATATCGGATTTACATCTCGGAGCTTAAAGTTCATATCGGAACCATATCGGCGTACATTTTATGTTAATAATTATATATACTAAAAGTCTAAAATATAAAGAAACTGAGCTTACCTGATTTGAGGGCTTACTTAATTACTTGCATGGTTGCATTATTGAATATTTATATGAAACTGGCTCCTTTTACATATTTTCAGGTTGAATACTGCTATAATCTAACAGGTTGGATTTTGCTACAAATGACAGCCAAGAAATATAGCCAAACCAGAAATTGAAAAGAAAAATAGAACAGTCTGACAGTCTACAATGTTGTATTGGGTTCATGGAAAAAATATGTAAAATTAGAACAATAGTCTGACGAAATATAAAATTAGAATTAAATCTATGTATCAACTCTATAACTAGCAATGTTGTAATGGGTTCGTGTTATTTTGAAATCACATGCATTTATAACATTCATGAATGAGAAGAAAACAATATAAGTGTGAACAAGAAAGTAACAATATACATGCAAGTCTGTTACAGAATATGTCAACCAAGAAATACTAGAACTAGCCAATGTTGTATTAGTACATAAGTGAGGCTGGTCCTGAACCCTTGATTTTAGTAGCAAGTAATTGAATTTTAGAACTTAGTAACTTGCTGCTGACATGCTGAAGATAAAGTAATTTAAAACCTTGCTGAAGATAAAGTAATTAATAGGTTCATGGCATCTGATACAACTATAAATTTTGATACAACTAGAAAGGCATATAAAGTAATTCAGTTGTTTCAAAGAACTTCCAGTAGCATGCAAGTATTATATGATGGGATGATACAGGTCTTGCTTATTAAAAAAAATTAAAAAAAATCGGGTGATATATCGTGATTTCGTTTCGGTAAAGATATCGGCCGATATTTGTAAATATCGGTCGATATCTTCGAAACGAGATATTCAACGATATATTATGTATCGTCTCGTTTTGAGGTCAAAACGAGATCTCGGCCGAGATATCGGCCGAGATGGCCGATATTTAAAACACTGGACTTGATACACCCCATGGTGGGACCAGCATAGGTAACTACAACATCGGGGGCCGTAAGACACATGTAACTATGCGAGTAGGAGCCGATCATTAGAAATGGATCATTTCACCCTGATTATGGGGTGCCTGTTGGGAACTAGTTTACAGGGGTGCAAAGATTAATATGGGGTACGATAGTATATTCGACTCTAGACAACTTAACTTAGCTTATGGTGCTTTCCCATTTCCAGTTTATACTTATCATGCCCAATTCTTTATTCATAGACTGAATAGTCCTAGACTTACTCAGGCTTTATGTCTGATTCTACTTTTCTTTCGTCTTATTTTCTTTCGTTTCCCCCCCCCCCCCAGGTCCACAGGGAGGGAAAACCGCAGCTTGACCAGTTTTACATCCAGCTTGAAGAGAAAGAATGTATTGCTTGGATCTCTTTCGTTTTGGACTATGGCTTTGGACAGTAATTATGGGACATATGCAGTTTACTTATTCTTTATTCATAGAAAGAATGTATTGCTTGGATCTCTTTCGTTTTGGACTATGGCTTTGGACAGTAATTATGGGACATATGAAGAGAAAAAATGTAATGTTTTTGGAAGTATTGTAAGACAATTATGACATGGTTTGTGTAACACGTATTTTGTTGAAATAAAATTTGCTGTTGTTTTCCGTTGTTCAAAAATATGTGTATTTATATCTGTCTTGTGTATCTATGACTTATACTTATAAACCTCCACCAAAATTAGGGCATTCCCTTTGAGAGTGACCCTAACGGAGGTGGGGTGTTTCACTTGGTATCAGAGCATAGGTTTACCAGATAAGATAAAAAGTTTTGAAAATTCATTTCCAAAAAGAAAATTTAAAGAAGCATTTTTAAAGATAAAATGTTATTTTATTTTAAAAAGGCAAAGTCCCCCAAAGCCATAGGTACTATCTTTTATCCTTCGTTTTGAATCTATCCTTTTTGTTTCAGCATGTCCGAAGAACTTAACTTGCCAGAGGGTATACCAATACCTGGTTGGTTCAGACGGTTCTTAGAAGCAAGGGCCAATCGGCCAGGTCTCACTGTTCCTCCTCCCCCAACTGCAGGAAATCATCCGGCTGCAGCAGCACCTCTTCCTCCACCTCCTCCGTGGGGTAATACTTTTGCTAAGATATGTAAAGATTTTAAAGCTATGGGAGGAAAGGACTTTCATGGAACCGAGTCCTTCGTGGCAGCCAGGAATTGGCTGAAGGAAACCGAGGACTTATTCATCATCTTTGAGGTAGAAGATAGGCAGAAGGTACAACTGGCAGTATGGCTACTTAAACTTGAGGCTTCCTACTGGTGGGAAGTTACCAATGCAGAAAGACCAGTGGAAACATGGGAGGACTTTAGGGCAAGGTTTGAGGCTAAATTTCTCTCAGAAGCTGAAAGGAGCCTTCAGTTGGAAAAATTCTTATTTCTTAAGCAAGGGAATATGACAGTCAAAGAGTATGTTAATCAGTTCGATCAGCTGGCTAGGTTCGGACTGGACCTAGTCAACACTCCGCACAAGAAGGCTCTCCACTTTGTCAAGGGATTGAATGAGCCATTACACAGTTTGGCCATGACCCATATACCCATGGGAGCTACGTATGAAAGGTTGGTGCAGATGGCATTGCTGAACGAAGAGGATAAGGGAAAGAAGGAGACAAAGGCAGAAAGCTCTCAAGGGAAGAAAGAGGGTTTACATCCTAAGAAGACAGACTTTAAGAAGGGCGGGAAAGACAACAAAGAGAAGAGGAAGTGTAATTTCTGTGGCAAAGTGGGGCACTTAGTGAAAGATTGCCGGAAAAAGAAGGCCAAGATGAATGGTGGGTGCTTTTCTTGCGGTGAGACAGGCCACATGGCTAAGGATTGCCCAAAGAAACGAGGGCAGGGGCAGAGGGCTGGATCCACCTCAGGGGCACATGTTCATGTGCTAGAAGCGCCACCTCTGCAACAGCGAGGTATAAATACTTCTGTAGAAAGTGTAGTTTATCTTTATGATCACCCAGTTCGCACTTTATTTGATTCTGGCGCATCACACTCCTTTATTTCATCTGCTTTAGTAGAATCTCTGCACCTAGAAACTAGTATGGTAGAGGACCCCTTAATTGTTTCAAATCCAATTGGGGGCCCAGCTCATCTGTCTATGATCTGTGTGGGACTGAAAATTTCTATTCTAAGCGTATAATTTAGATGTAGTGCCTTTGTTTTGGGCTTCTCGGGATATGGTTTGATTTTGGGCATGGATTGGCTATCCAGTAATGGTGCCATCCTTGATTGTGAGAAAAGGGTGGTTAGGATTCTGACCCAACTCGGTAACACTCTGGAAATTACTTGTAATCCCTCGTATGTGGTTATGCTTAGTTATCTTGAATCGCTAGATGCTTCTGTTGAAAGTTTGCAATCGGTTAGAGTGGTCCGGGAATATCCTGATGTCTTCGAAGAGGTGAAGGGCTTACCTCCGAAGCGGGAGATAGACTTCCGCATATATCTTGTAGATAATGCAAAGCCCGTTGCGTTGCCCGTTAGAAACATGGCTCCACGGGAAAGGAAAGAGCTCAGTAAACAGATTAAAGAGCTTCTAGAGAAGGGGTTCATTAGAAGGAGCATTTCAGAATGGGGCACTCAAGTGGTGTTCGCCACAAAGGCGGATGGTTCACTCCGTCTATTTGTTTACTATAGGGAGCTCAACAAACTAACGAAAAAGAATAGGCACCCTCTCCCCAGAATTGACGATCTGTTTGATCAGCTTGTAGGAGCGTCTATTTTCTCCCAACTCGATTTGGGGACCGGATTTCATCAGCTAAGGGTAGCTGATGATAGCATCGATAAGACAACATTCAGAACCCCAGACGGCTTCTTTGAATGGCTTGTCGTGCCCTTCGGCTTGACAAACGCACCGGCTTACTTCGTGGACCTGATGAGTAGGGTGCTCAGAGAATTCCTCAACAAGTTCGTAGTGGTCTTCGTAGACGATATCTTGATCTTCTCAAAGAGTGAAGAAGAACATGCTCAGCACTTAAGGGCAATCATGGAAACTCTGCGAGTCCATCAGCTAAAAGCCAAATTCTCCAAATGCCACTTTTGGAGAGAGGAAGTGAGGTTCCTTGGGCACATAGTATCCAAAGAAGGGTTAGCTGTGGACCCTGCTAAAGTAGTAGCGGTGCAGGATTGGAAGACACCAAGGAATGCAACAGAAGTCCGAAGCTTCCTCGGGCTAGCAGGCTTCTATCGGAAATTCATCAGAGACTTTGCAAAAATATTAGCTCCACTAACAAGGCTGACAAAGAAGAATCTAGTGTTCAATTGGGACTTGGATTGCGAGTTTGCTTTCCAACGACTTAAAAGGGCTCTTACAACAGCCCCAGTTTTGACGTTGCCAGATGGAAGCAAGAAGTTCACAGTTTATACAGATGCATGTGGGACAGGGCTAAGCACTGTCTGTAACACCCCGCATTTTTAAGTATAATTAAAAATGAAATAAAATATATGAAAATATTCTTATGATAGGTAAATAATGGTGATGCATAAGAAGAATTAGTTAATACATGAAAGAGAAGAAAAATTAGTTCGATAACGGTGTGTGTAACGGAAAAGATAGTAAAATGAGGATAATTAATTTAAGAATCAGAAATTAGGTAAAATGTACATCACCATTGCGTTCCTCTTGAAATTTTACATGAAATAGAGTCCGAGTTTTCGAAAATCGGAGTCCGGATGAAGAAGTTATGGCCTGTAGAAGATTCAGAAGGTTTCGGTCAGCACAGAACTGGGCAGGTCGACCTGGGGGTCGACCTGGGGCCAGGTCGACCAGGGGGTCGACCTGGGGGTCGACCTGGGGCTAGGTCGACCAGGGGGTCGACCTGGGAGTCGACCTTCACCATGGGGGTCGACTATAGTGTCGACCCCCCTGCAGGTCGACCTGGTCAGCCTGTTTCGGTCCAGAACACGTTTTTGAAGCCCTGGGATGATTTTTGATGGTCCGGATTGGTTTTAGGGTTAATCTAATGGCTGAAATGAGTTCCTACACCTATAAATACACCCTAAGACCTAGCCTCCTCTACACACAATTCTATTCTTCTTCTTCTCTGCCTCTGTTCTAAATAAAAATAAAAATGGCGTCGCTACTCTGCTGGAATCAAAACTAGAAGCTAATCAACATCTGTTAGAGTTTATGCCCTAGAGGCAATTCATTTGATGAGATTGATAACACTGTTGATGTTATTATTTTATCTAGAATAAAATAGTATTCTATTATATTATATTTACTGTGTAATTATAAATATTAATATAATAGAAGTCCTTAGAATTATAATACAGAATTATATAGTTCGAGTAAGACTGAACTTGAGATTATATAATGTGATAAGTATTATAATTCTTAAATGTCCCTAGTCAAGTTTTGTTGTTTATATAGGACAACAATAAAGCGTTGAGACTAGTATATTGATTGACTGATGATCACATCTCATTGGTCATGATATATGTGATATTAAAGTCAAGATATAAATACGTATTGGAGAATATCGTATTGGGCTGACCCACCGTGAGATAACTCCATGGAATATAATTAACAGTATCATGAGTTATTCTCGTAGTGACAGTGATGTAATGGTCCTCAGACCTGAAATCATTATAATTTTATTCGAGGATATTTGTGTTTTGATATCATCTAAAGTTATTCGTAACTGAGTAATGATAACGATGATTGTTGGATACATCTCGAATCGAATAGAAATTATGAATGATCTAGATGGAATTTGACCCTGCAATATAGTTGTAGTGATATCCATGGGCCTCTTGATTGAGTGAGACTGTGAAATGCATGGCCGTGCTCAAATACTGATTTGTTTTAAACAGTCTACTCATCGATCAAGAAAAACGGATTAAATTATAAAGAGGATGATACGATCCATGCCTTGAGTTTAATCCAGGATATAACGGTTAAAAGGATTATATTACATTGATACACTGGTCACAAAAGGTTGTTTCGAATTGTTAATTGATCTTATTATAACTTGGGTAGCAGTGATGTATTACTAGATGCCGCTCACTGTTTATGATTTAAATGCGATTTAAATTATTGCCAACGTTGTAATAACCTACAGGGTCACACAACTAGAACGTAACAAGGGAGAAATTATTTACTTTGGGTCATTTAAAACAACAATTTGTTGGAATTTTATTTGAAGTTGGAGTTAATAAACAGGTTGGTACATATTCAAAGGTGGGAGTTTAAATTTAAAAGGGGATATTTATCCTACTCTTTTAAATATACACTTCCACACTAGTTTAGGTGATACTCGATCAAAAGAAAAATAACCGACCCGATATTTTTACATCTCCAAAACCCTAGAAATTAATGGAGGCGGCTAGTATCGCTGACTCCCTCTTCATCTTCAATTCGATTGAAGGTGAACATCGTTCTCGTGGATTATTTGTAGAGGCTCGCTAATTTGGGGGCTCAGATTCGAATCAATCGAGATCCAGAATCAATTGCATGAAAAGTTGAATCTTTATCAAGGTAATGACTCTCGATTTACCGATTAACATAAAGATCTTATAGTATTTTGGTTGAAATTTGTTTATTGTATATGAATTCGAACCAATTTTTCCCACAATGGTATCGGAGCATGGGTTTTATGCTAATCTGTTTATTGAGTTGAATTAGGGTTTCGATCTGTTCGATTTGTGACAAACCCGACTGCATTTTATACACAGCTACTAGGGTAATTCAACATGGATTCATTTAAAAGTAAAATTTTTTTGTTAGAATTTTTTGTATATGATACGAAAATTAAATGGATTTCTGGTTTAGTAGTAGTGGTTTTATTATGGTTTAAAGTGTTTAAATCATATAAAGGTAATGCTTAAAATTCTGGTTTGTTATGATTTAAATATAAACCCAGAATTGATATTGTTTTGGATCTGAGATGAATCATAAGTGAATATAAGATATCGATTTTGTTCAAAGCTCAGATCTTACTTATTGTATTGGAGAATATGAGATATAGATGTACATATATATCTTGAATATATATATATCTATATATACATATATTGCCTTGGTATGCTTCATTAAACAGATTTAGACCTTTTATTAAATGCCTGAATATAAAATGTATTTACACTATATTAGTGTATCCAAAATCTGTTTTATTAAATCCTGACTTAACAAATCTGATTTGTTATGAAGAACTACTTAATCAGTTTTGGCTTATGATGATATCATTTAGACTAAATTCATTAATGACATTGAAATTGTTTCATTGTTATTAAATATCAGTAATTGATACCAGATCAGATATAGTTTATTGTATGTGTTCTAGTTGACTATAATGTTAAGTTTATTTTGATAAATTGATGAACCCAGTGGGTTAATCAAAAGCTAGTTTTGATTAAGTTGAATCAATATTGGATTATATTTTGTTTTGTTTTAATATATATGGAGATCTATATTATAACAATATTTGATTGAATCTGAGTTTTAATTCTTGAACATTATATGTAGGCAAACCAATATGATTAAGTCTGTACCAGTGTTTGAGATTAGAAAGTATACATGATTGTAAACTCATCATTTTTCCAATTCAGATGGGCCTACTTTGTATATAAAGATATACATTTTTTTGTGCTAATGAATTATGGACTGTTTTCGAAACAGCTTATGATAGCACACTTGAATTTGTTTATATGATCATCTTTTGTATCTAGATAAACTGATGATTATATAACTCGAATCTATTGGGTAAATTTTATTTTAAAGACATATTGTGGAATATGTTGTGTACAATTTTTTGGATTTAAAATTTTGTTTAAATCTTTAACATGGTGATCATTTTGATATATGGTATATATATGTATATATCCTTTATCAACCTCCTACTATATATATACATATAAACTGTATCAGTGCTTGTCTCATAACAGATGTGATTTTTTTTAAATGAATATGATTCATTAAAATGACACATATCCTGTAAATGTAAATGTGTATGTTTGTGTTATCTTACCCATGTTACAATGTGTAAATACAGTGTTATACATGGATATGAAATAACCTGATAGGATAATACATATGTATGTATACGTATTAGTATTCGATATTAATAATGATGCAGGTATTGCCAATCTTACCTTTTACATCCTGAAACATATTCATTTATAATTATCTATGTATGTTTTGTTCTAATATACATAATTGGTTTTAGGATGAATATGTAATCTGTTTGACAGTAGCTTGAAAGTTCAAACTCTATGATTATAAGTTTCTATGTTATCAGTGTAACACAAGTCTGGGATATATATACATTGGGCCATTACAGACTTGTTGGATATTTAAAATACCAAACAAATTATCAAAGTGTTTGATAGTTTTATAGCCTATTTTGTTAGTTAAGTCTGAAAAACAAATAAGCTGCAAATCGTTGTTGCTTTCTTGATTAAAATTGGAATCCTACTGTATGCTAAAACCCCTGTCTTTATTGACCTGTATTGACAAGTCATTGTAAACACTGATTTCTTAAACTATATTATGCTTAGTCATCTTAAGGAAATGCTGATTAACCAGCAGTTGACATTAACCCTGAAATAATAATATCTGGGTTATTAACATTCCTGGACATATATTATTTGTAGTAATGACTACCTCAATTTGTTCACTAATAATCTCAGAATTGGGGAAAAACATTATTGATCAATTTTATCAACCTGTTACCTCCTATTCACAGAACTGGGTGATAATTTAACTCATTTCAAAATCTTGAAATGTCAGGATTAGGGACTAGGAGTATGGCTTTGGTTGATATGATGGATTTTGCTGTATTGATAAGTGAACTGATATGATAAGTTTTTTTTTAACATTGAATATGGATTCAGATCAATCAGACTGGTTTTGTCCATTGGCTTTAGATATGAAATAAGTATTTGTCTGATACAAGTATCATTATGATTTTGACTGACCTGTTATATTATTACCTAAATTGATGGAATTAAATTGTATATATATTGATATACATGCTTTTAATTTGGTCATAGCAAAATTAGGTTCCAATGTTAGATGGCATGTTATTAAAACATGAATTGTTTATGTGATCAATCTGTGTGGATACAACATTGATCATCTGTTAAATAATAAGGTCATATATGAAACAGTTTTCATAAAGATCTGTGGATTATTATGGATTCATTGAATACAATATTAATTGTATTCTCTGAGAACTTATATGTAAGTTCGAGATGTACATGCATAAAGATGCTAAAGTGAATCTATACAGTTCATATATGAAAGGATATTAATTCCTGGATATATAAGGAATGTATTTACCCACTAGTTTACAATCTTTGTAATATGCTCACTTGTATATTATGATATATACTAGTGATCGAATTTAAACAGTGACAACACATATATACATATTTGATATGTTCATATGCATAATACACTGTTATTGTCAAATAAATGTTAAAACATTTAGATGAATATTTGCAGAGCTGAGCTTATGGGATGAAGCAGTATGACTGAGCCAGAATCGTCATTTGGATGTGCATGATGATGCAACGATCTTAGCAATCATTGGAACAAGAATAATTTTAATATTCTGTAGTATGACTGCTGTTATATGTGAATTAAATAGTGCACACAAATATATATATATATATATAATAGTGAACTGTATAAGTTACAAACTGATAATTTGATTATATAGTTGCGTGCAGTGTTATAACAACATTATCCATATGTATCCGCATGATCTGATTAATATAGTTTAAAGTTAGTTTAATACATATTTATATTCCTGATGTTATGTGTTACTATACGTTTTCAGATGTTTTTTCATAGATTATAATCTCTGATCTGTTATGTTGTATTGATGTGATTGGAGATTAGCAACTTGCTTGTCTTTGCATATGGATTTTGTTAAAGATATTCAAACTGTTGTGTTGCAAGAGTGTATACTGTGTTAGACAAGTATATATACATACTGCTATGGACAAGATATTCAGGATTTGATATGTAAAATATACACTAACAATGATTCTATAATGTATTGAATATCATAAAATTGGTTAATTCGAAATCTGTTTTAGATAAGACTATATTTGATATAGAAGTTTTAATAACCAATATTTTGAAATGTTCAAAAGGGAAAATATAGGCATCATTCCTATATTGCTTCTAATTTAAATGCTTAATATATATGTCATATAAATTCAGTTGATATTTCGAATATAAAATACATATATTTTAATGTATGTAGATATAACTTTAATATCATTCACCACTACGAATTATAAATTTCCTCTAAAGCAAATAATTTTGTTATATTAAGTCATGGTGATGTCTTCCAATAATATACTCATCACTGTCCAGAATCACTGGTTGTAACTAACGCCAAAGCGTTGTGCACCTTTTATTTTGGTTATATGCGATGGAGTAAAATGTGGTGCTCCAACCTATTATTGGGTCTGACTTAACTAGGCTGCATAATACGATTATGGCCTTAGAGACAATAGCATGAATTATGCTATATTTTGAGCAAATGAATAATACTGAACAAAATGTTCATCATGCGATCCAAGAATTATATACGATATAATTGACATAAGATGTCTACCTAAAAGGTTGTGTTTTGGGGATTTGCCAAAGCAGAGTCAAAACATGATTAGATATGGATCTTGGAACACCATTATATATATATACCGATATGTATATATAAACAGAGGGATGTTAATTTGAGTGGGAGCGTATTTTAGTTATACATTTATGTTAATATAAATCTTGATTGTCAAAATTTTATATTAAATAAATATTAAAGAATCAGTTATTATTTATTATCTACTGTAGATATTAAATAATAAATAACTTCGATAATTTAAATTAATCCTTAAGAAGGATAAATTGAATTAAATCAAATTTCTTAACTAACATTGAAATTTGAGGATTGTCCTCAAACAAATTAAAACGTAATTGTTCTAATAAATATAGAGGATCTAAAACAAAAGTTAAAGTATGACTTCAACTAAATTAGATATAAATGTTATAATAATCTGCTTATACATTTCTAGTATTAGATACTAGATATAAATCACATAAATGTATGTTGATTTAAAGAAATTGCAGAATAAGTAGAAAACTAATAAAAGGACAAATGGACTTGTGATTGGAAATAAAACAAATGTTGTTGGATTATCCACAGGAAGTTGATTCTTGTTCTATATACTGGCTTAATTTAAATAAATAAAATAATTGTTATTACGAAATTCCACTCAAAATAAATGTTATAATATATTTTGTTCAGACAAATTTTGAATTTCATTTGTAATGAAAGAATAATTGTTATTCATTTTATTTAAATGAAATATCGTATGGAATTTCACGAATAGTTAATGATCTTCATAAAACATTAACTGTTATGTACTTGACATAAATATTAAGTTGATTAAATTTAATGATTTAATCCAACATACCTCTAGCATTGTCAGTTAGCCTGTACAAACAAGAAAAGTATATCAAAACTCCATAATGATGGAATTTTGATATCATTTGATTCTGAATCATATGAAGAATGCAAATCTTGTTTATTAGGCAAAATAACTGAATCATCTTTCACTTGACACAGTGACTAAATGATAAGTATTGGGTCTCGAACATAATGATGTATATGGAGCAATGAATACATAAGCTAAAGGCAGGTTTTATTACTTCATTATATTTACTGATGATATCAGTAGATACAGGTATGCATATCTTATGAAATACATATCAGAATCCTTTTAAAAGTTCAAAGAATTCAAGGTGAAGTTAGAAACCAATTTTAATAGAAAATAAATATTTTTCGAACAGTTCGAAAGAGAACATTTAAGCCAATAAATTTAATGACTATCAAAATGAGTTTGAAATTGTTTCACAACTCATTCCACCTAGAACATCATATTAGAATGGTGTGTCTGAACGAAGAAATCGCACCTTATAAGATATAGTACGATTAATGATAAGTCATATAGATCTTCCAATAAATTAAATTTAGAACAATTATATTAAATCCCACTAGAACGATTTAAAGACGCCATATTAGATATGGACTAGGAAATGTCCCAGTGTGTCTAATACGATGATTTGGGATGTAAGGCGTTTATTAAACGTTCTTCCTCTGATAAGATCAGACCCAAATCAGATAATTATTTTGTGTAATATCCACAAGATATTAATGGATATTATTTCCATAAATTATCTGAGGATAAAATGTTTATTGCTCAAATTGGTATCCTATAAAAGAAGAATCAGTCTCTAAGATACCGGTAGGAATGAAATAGAAGTCGAAATGTATCGAAACCACAAAATGTCATTGTATCTTGTATAGACAAGAAATTGAGTGGGAATGAAACAATAATCCTAATGTTATTTGATAACACATTAATTATTGTTTTAAAACAAGAAATAAATACTGATTCTAAGAAAGAAAAGGTTTGGATTAAGAAGTTCATAATTGAACTTAATTCATTGTTGATCCAATGATATACATTGTGATAACAATATGGCTATTGCTCAGGCCTAAAATGTTAAACTCATTATCGATCCAAACATATATTTAAGAAATATTAATTCCTATGTGAAATTGTTCACAAAGGAAATGAACATATCTGCAAAGTTACAAAAGTTGTAATGTTGCAGACCTACTGAATTAAACTCTGTCGCAGCAGAAGTTTAATAGTCACACTAGTTTCATGAGTATACGATACGTAAATAATTGACTCTAGTGCAAGTGGGAGATTGTTAGAGTTTATGCCCTAGAGGCAATTCATTTGATGAGATTGATAACACTGTTGATGTTATTATTTTATCTAGAATAAAATAGTATTCTATTATATTATATTTACTGTGTAATTATAAATATTAATATAATAGAAGTCCTTAGAATTATAATACAGAATTATATAGTTCGAGTAAGACTGAACTTGAGATTATATAATGTGATAAGTATTATAATTCTTAAATGTCCCTAGTCAAGTTTTGTTGTTTATATTGGACAACAATAAAGCGTTGAGACTAGTATATTGATTGACTGATGATCACATCTCATTGGTCATGATATACGTGATATTAAAGTCAAGATATAAATACGTATTGGAGAATATCGTATTGGGCTGACCCACCGTGAGATAACTCCATGGAATATAATTAACAGTATCATGAGTTATTCTCGTAGTGACAGTGATGTAATGGTCCTCAGACCTGAAATCATTATAATTTTATTCGAGGATATTTGTGTTTTGATATCATCTAAAGTTATTCGTAACAGAGTAATGATAACGATGATTGTTGGATACATCTCGAATCGAATAGAAATTATGAATGATCTAGATGGAATTTGACCCTGCAATATAGTTGTAGTGATATCCATGGGCCTCTTGATTGAGTGAGACTGTGAAATGCATGGCCGTGCTCAAATACTGATTTGTTTTAAACAGTCTACTCATCGATCAAGAAAAACGGATTAAATTATAAAGAGGATGATACGATCCATGCCTTGAGTTTAATCCAGGATATAACGGTTAAAAGGATTATATTACATTGATACACTGGTCACAAAAGGTTGTTTCGAATCGTTAATTGATCTTATTATAACTTGGATAGCAGTGATGTATTACTAGATGCCGCTCACTGTTTATGATTTAAATGCGATTTAAATTATTGCCAACGTTGTAATAACCTACAGGGTCACACAACTAGAACGTAACAAGGGAGAAATTATTTACTTTGGGTCATTTAAAACAACAATTTGTTGGAATTTTATTTGAAGTTGGAGTTAATAAACAGGTTGGTACATATTCAAAGGTGGGAGTTTAAATTTAAAAGGGGATATTTATCCTACTCTTTTAAATATACACTTCCACACTAGTTTAGATGATACTCGATCAAAAGAAAAATAACCGACCCGATATTTTTACATCTCCAAAACCCTAGAAATTAATGGAGGCGGCTAGTATCGCCGACTCCCTCTTCATCTTCAATTCGATTGAAGGTGAACATCGTTCTCGTGGATTATTTGTAGAGGCTCGCTAATTTGGGGGCTCAGATTCGAATCAATCGAGATCCAGAATCAATTGCATGAAAAGTTGAATCTTTATCAAGGTAATGACTCTAGATTTACCGATTAACATAAAGATCTTATAGTATTTTGGTTGAAATTTGTTTATTGTATATGAATTCGAACCAATTTTTCCCACAACATCAACCTAAGCAACTCAATTCAAATTAGAGATTAAAGCTTCTGCAACAATTCTGCAACAACTAAAGTTCTTTCTTTAATCCAATCAAGGCAAGTGCAGTTATTTTCCGATATAAACGTTAATTCTGATTGTGACATGAATTATAAATCTGAATCTGAGGTTATATATGTTCTGTTCTGTTTGGATCTCTCTTATTTTGTATCTTTTTCCTCTTTCTGTTCTATAGCCAGGCTATCACGAGCCTGAGCCAATCTCATAAGAGATTAACCTACGCTAAAATATTTGGGATAGTAAAATGAATGATGCATAAATTGGGCATGACCAATAGGTGACTGATTTGAGGAAAGAACATGGACTATAGCTAGAACAAAATCTGAGACATATGACTGGACATGTTATATTTATAACATAAATGGGTATTGAACATATGATTTGTGATAAAAAGAATATGGCTTAGGTATAAAGATTTACATGAGAGTAGGGCATCTATTAATGTAAATAAACACCTAAGTAAGGGATCTTTGGGATATATGACATGCATAGTAATAGATGGCTATATTTGGTATATAATCATATTGTGAATCATGACAATTATTTATGCATGTGAACTTAGGCAAGATTTATAATTAGGCAAGATATGTTTGTGAAACTTTAAGAAATGATTAAATCTGTTATATTTTCCTAATTTGCTAGTTTTGTTACATTGCCTAATCTGCTAGTTCTGTTATATTGCTTAATCTGCTAGTTCTGCTCTACTGCCTAGTCTGCTAGATCTGTTCATCTGCCAAATCTGTCATCTGCTAAGTCTGTTGAAAATGCTAAATCTGCTAGTTTGCTTAATCTGATAAATCCGTTAAGTCGCCTAATCTGAAGAATCTGTTATCTGTTATATCTGTTGAGTTGGTATAATTAGCCCGCTATTGACATAATCTGAATTAGCAATGAATAATTGACATGTATATTAGGCGTGGGTATAAATGGTAAATCATTAATTAATTGGCCGCAAAGATAAACATGGCTAACTCGAGGTTAGAATGAGTTTGCGGCGTAATTCTGCCCGGAACCGCATGGCATATTCCAATGGTCGCAAACAATAGGTTCTAATGTGAGAAGTTAGTCATAACGTGCTTGAAACCCGAGGTTAGACTCAGTTTGCGACAGAAACCTGCCCGGAACCAACCGGCCTAACCAGTAGCCGAAACTGTCAGTCTAATGTGAGAGGTTTGGGCATTCATATTTAATTAATGAAAATCTAAGATAATTATGATGTCTAAAACGTGTTGGGTAAGGTTAAACCAATTGGACCAACGAATCTGATAAACCCGTTTCGTGAATCCGTAGGCCCAATACAAAGTTAGATAATCTGTAACCAGTTAATCTGTAAGTCTGTTAATCTGTAACCAGATAATCTGTAAGCCTGTTAATCCGAACATCTGATTCGTTAGTCTGAAAACCTGTTAACTTGATTGTCTGATCTGTGAACTAGTTAATCTAAATTTTGTATGTCTGAAACTTGTAGAAATCTGTTAGTCTGGGGACACAAGGTTAGGAGAGGAATCACTTGTGTCATCTGTTGTTTGGGACCCATATTAGTCAGTAACCCTTTCTGGTATCAAAACTTTGACCCAACAGTAGGTAGGGTCCGGGCACGCTTACTGAACTAATTATAAGCGGTTCATTCGGATAATGGCGAGGGGTGTTGATGGTGCGTTCCAACCGGGTCATGTGCGTGCATGGATCCCAGTCTGCCTCTGAGGATGAAAGACGCCGTGACATCTGTAAATAGGTCTGTGCCAATTGGTTGTCACTTTAGGTAGTGATACACCCTACTGTGGGGTCGACACAGGATATTTATGTATTAGGGAGCCGATCGCTTGGGGTAGGGTTTTAGGGTACACTTAGTCCTGTCTGTTTCTGCTTGGTACCGTCTGTTTCTGTTGGGTGGTAACACCTGTCTGTTTCTGCGTGGTACCGTCTGTTCGGGTGGTAAAGGCCCATTACTAGTGTACACATAATTCTACATTCTGTTTCCGTAGGGATTAATCTGTTTCTGCTTCTGTCTGTTTCTGATCGGGTAGTAAAGGCCCATTATTAGCATTCTGTTTCTGTTAAATTATTCTGTACCTGTTTCTGTTTCTGTTTAGACATTAGGGTGACACCTAAATCTGTTATACTAGTATTGGTGCAGAGAAGTGTAAAGCAATAGCTTATATCATTCTGTTCTTCTATTATATCTGCTACACCTGTTACAGTTATCTCTCATCCAGTTTTATGTTCATGTCATGTTATTATTATCTGTTCATAACTGAAAATCACTGGACTTGCCAGACTTTTTGTCTGACCCTTGTTGTTTCGCCTCCTTTCTTCCGTTTCCCCCCAGGTTATCCAAGGAGGGAATACTTTAGCTTGATCCGGATTTCTCTCTGCTTGAAGTGCTTAAAGTATGGCTTGGCTCTGTATAGCTTCCTTTCTATGGGGATTATGATTTTAAACCATGCATTTTGAATGCTTTTGTACAAGACTGATATTTTGTACTTGAATTATGAGATTTGAAAGGATGTAACCATATTGATTTCTGTTTCCGCTGTAATAAAGTTAAAAAATTTCAAGTACTGTTTTTATCTGTCTTGTAAGTTTCTGTTCTGCTTACTAAAATGCTCCACCAAAGTTAAGGCATTCCCTTTGTGAGTGTCCTTAACGGAGGTGGGGTGTTACATTTGGTATCAGAGCTGAAGGTTACCAGATTGGGTAAAGTTTTTGGAAAACTATTTTCAAAAAGGTTTTGAAAGGAAGTATTTTCAAAAATAAAGCTTATTTTGAAAAACATGATCCCCAAGAGCCATATATCTTTCCTTCAGTCCTTTTTGTATTGAATCTTTCCCTTTTTTTTCCGTTTCAACATGTCTGAAGCATCTGAGATACCAGAGGGTGTTCATGTACCCGGTTGGTTTCGTCAATATCTTGAGGCTAGGACCGCCGCCGCAGGTCCAGCAAATGATCCCCCTCCTCCTCCGCCCCCTCCTCGTGCAATTGCTTTCTCAAAGATCTGTAGAGATTTTAGGGCCATGGGTGGGAAGGATTTCAAGGGAACTGAATCATTCGTCGAAGCGAGGAACTGGCTCAAAGAAACTGAGGATCTATTCGTTATCTTCGAGGTGGACGATAGGCAGAAGGTACAGTTGGCGGTATGGCTGCTCAAAGACGAAGCTTCCTACTGGTGGGAAGTCACTAACGCCGAGAGGCTGGTTGAGACATGGATGGATTTCAGAACAAGGTTTGAGACAAAATTTCTCTCGCAAGCTGAACGGAGTTTACAACTGGAAAAGTTCTTATCTCTTAAGCAAGGAAGTATGACGGTCAAGGAATACGTCAACCAGTTCAACCAACTAGCTAGGTTTGGATTGGATTTAGTCAACACTCAGCATAAAAAGGCTCTCCGCTTTGTTAAAGGATTGAACGAGCCACTGCACAGCCTAGCCATGACCCACGTACCCATGGGACCGACTTACGAGAAATTGGTGGACATGGCACTACTGCACGAGGAAGACAAGGGCCCAAAAGAGGTAAAGAAGGAAGAACCACAGAATAAGAAAGCAGGGCCCAAAAAGGAAACACAAAAGAAGGATGAGAAGTCTGAAGATAAGAAGGGGAAAAAGTGCTTTACTTGTGGGAGCTCGACTCATCTGAACAAGGATTGCAGAAAAAGGAAGGGCACTTGCTTCAACTGTGGAGAGATGGGACACTTCACTAGGGACTGCCCGAAGAGACGAGGACAAGGAGGGCAGGCGAACACTCTCGAGGCTAGTGGCTAGGATAGAAATAGGAAAATTTCTATAGTAGGTTTAATTTCTTTATCTGATTATGGAGTTAAGATTTTTTCTGATTCTGGTATTTTGATTTTGTAATCGATACTCTGCACTTTAATACTAGTATTATTTCTGAATTCCGCTGTAGACTCAGACCTATAAGGGTTACAGCTCATCTGTTTGAGATTGGGGTTTGAGGGATATCTGTGTTAGGCGTCAAGTATGACGCATACATTCTGAGTTTTCGTGGGGTATGATTTTATCATGCTTAGCTTCCTAAGAATCATTAGGGAACCTGATCTGTACCAGTAGTCTGTAAATATCTGAATACTTCTGATAAGATTTCCAGTTTTGACATTGTCTAAAGAAGGTAATCCTCTGGGTGTCAAATTGATGTTGGTTTCGGTCTTTGGGGCCGATACTTAGGACCCATGCCTAATGGGAACCAAGTTTTTGTTCTATCTGTACTCGCTTCCATCATTCGACTGTATCCTATTGATCGAACCTTCGAACTTTAGGTAGAAACTCATGGGTGTAAACATGTGTTTGAGACATGTTATGGTTGATGATTGCAAGTGGTTGCAAGTGGTTGCTAGTGGTTGCCCGTGGATGCATAAACACACACTAGGCACTAGATCGGCTCGAAAACACTCTCATACTGCATATGGATGTGTGAGCATTTTCAATTTTTGTGGATGCAAAATGATTGACTCAGCACATGGATGTTGCATATGACTGAATGGTCGTGCACTCATATAGAAATGATATGTATCGAGTAGGAAAATTGCATACATGTTGGACTCATGGCATTGGCATAATTCGCATTAAGGAGGTCAACTGAATCAGTGGACCGCCTGATCTTTGCATTAGACAAGGAACATATACACACATTTCTTGCATATGTTCATACAGCATTAGAAATCTCTTAAGGATAATGAATGCCTGTGATTGGTGATTGAGTAGATGGATGATTGGATGGTAGGACACATTCTTCTTAACTTGAAGATTTCGGGGACGAAATCCTTTAAGGAGGGGAGAATGTAACACCCCGCATTTTTAAGTATAATTAAAAATGAAATAAAATATATGAAAATATGCTTATGATAGGTAAATAATGGTGATGCATAAGAAGAATTAGTTAATACATGAAAGAGAAGAAAAATTAGTTCGATAACGGTGTGTGTAACGGAAAAGATACTAAAATGAGGATAATTAATTTAAGAATCAGGAATTAGGTAAAATGGACATCACCATTGCGTTCCTCTCGAAATTTTACATGAAATAAAGTCCGATTTTTCGAAAATCGGAGTCCGGATGAAGATGTTATGGCCTTTAGAAGATTCAGAAGGTTTCGGTCAGCGCAGAACTGGGCAGGTCGACCTGGGGGTCGACCTGGGGGTTGACCTGGGGTCAGGTCGACCAGGGGGTCGACCTGGGAGTCGACCTCCCCCATGGGGGTCGACTATAGTGTCGACCCCCCTGCAGGTCGACCTGGTCAGCCTGTTTCGGTCCAGAACACGTTTTTGAAGCACTGGGATGATTTTCGATGGTACGGATTGGTTTTAGGGTTAATCTGATGGATGAAATGAGTTCCTACACCTATAAATACACCCTAAGACCTAGCCTCCTCTACACACAATTCTATTCTTCATCTTCTCTGCCTCTGTTCTAAATAAAAATAAAAATGGCGTCGCTACTCTGCTGGAATCAAAACTAGAAGCTAATCAGCATCAACCTAAGCAACTCAATTCAAATTAGAGATTAAAGCTTCTGCAACAATTCTGCAACAACTAAAGTTCTTTCTTTAATCCAATCAAGGCAAGTGCAGTTATTTTCCGATATAAACGTTAATTCTGATTGTGACATGAATTATAAATCTGAATCTGAGGTTATATCTTTTCTGTTCTGTTTGGATCTATCTTATTTTGTATCTTTTTCCTCTTTCTGTTCTATAGCCAGTCTACCACGAGCCTGAGCCAATCTCATAAGAGATTAACCTACGCTAAAATATTTGGGACAGTAAAATGAATGATGCATAAATTGGGCATGACCAATAGGTGACTGATTTGAGGAAAGAACATGGACTATAACTAGAACAAAATCTGAGACATATGACTGGACATGTTATATTTATAACATAAATGGGTATTGAACATATGATTTGTGATAAAAAGAATATGGCTTAGGTATAAAGATTTACATGAGAGTAGGGCATCTATTAATGTAAATAAACACCTAAGTAAGGGATCTTTGGGATATATGACATGCATAGTAATAGATGGCTATATTTGGTATATAATCATATTGTGAATCATGACAATTATTTATGCATGTGAACTTAGGCAAGATTTATAATTAGGCAAGATATGTTTGTGAAACTTTAAGAAATGATTAAATCTGTTATATTTGCCTAATTTGCTAGTTTTGTTACATTGCCTAATCTGCTAGTTCTGTTATATTGCTTAATCTGCTAGTTCTGCTCTACTGCCTAGTCTGCTAGATCTGTTCATCTGCCAAATCTGTCATCTGCTAAGTCTGTTGAAAATGCTAAATCTGCTAGTTTGCTTAATCTGATAAATCCGTTAAGTCGCCTAATCTGAAGAATCTGTTATCTGTTATATCTGTTGAGTTGGTATAATTAGTCCGCTATTGACATAATCTGAATTAGCTATGAATAATTGACATGTATATTAGGCGTGGGTATAAATGGTAAATCATTAATTAATTGGCCGCAAAGATAAACATGGCTAACTCGAGGTTAGAATGAGTTTGCGGCGCAATTCTGCCCGGAACCGCCCGGCATATTCCAGTGGTCGCAAACAATAGGTTCTAATGTGAGAAGTTAGTCATAACGTGCTTGAAACCCGAGGTTAGACTCAGTTTGTGACAGAAACCTGCCCGGAACCAACCGGCCTAACCAGTAGCCGCAAACTGTCAGTCTAATGTGAGAGGTTTGGGCATTCATATTTAATTAATGAAAATCTGAGATAATTATGATGTCTAAAACGTATTGGGTAAGGTTAAACCAATTGGACCAATGAATCTGATAAACCCGTTTCGTGAATCCGTAGGCCCAATACAAAGTTAGATAATCTGTAACCAGTTAATCTGTAAGTCTGTTAATCTGTAACCAGATAATCTGTAAGCCTGTTAATCCGAACATCTGATCCGTTAGTCTGAAAACCTGTTAACTTGATTGTCTGATCTGTGAACTAGTTAATCTAAATTTTGTATGTCTGAAACTTGTAGAAATCTGTTATTCTGGGGACACAAGGTTAGGAGGGGAATCACTTGTGTCATCTGTTGTTTGGGACCCATATTAGTCAGTAACCCTTTCTGGTATCAAAACTTTGACCCAACAGTAGGTAGGGTCCGGGCACGCTTACTGAACTAATTATAAGCGGTTCATTCGGATAATGGCGAGGGGTGTTGATGGTGCGTTCCAACCGGGTCATGTGTGGGGTCGACACAGGATATTTATGTATTAGGGAGCCGATCGCTTGGGGTAGGGTTTTAGGGTACACTTAGTCCTGTCTGTTTCTGCTTGGTACCGTCTGTTTCTGTTGGGTGGTAACACCTGTCTGTTTCTGCGTGGTACCATCTGTTCGGGTGGTAAAGGCCCATTACTAGTGTACACCTAATTCTACATTCTGTTTCCGTAGGGAATAATCTGTTTCTGTCTGTTTCTGATCGTGTAGTAAAGGCCCATTATTAGCATTCTGTTTCTGTTAAATTATTCTGTACCCGTTTCTGTTTCTGTTTAGACATTAGGGTGACACCTAATTCTGTTATACTAGTATTGGTGCAGAGAAGTGTAAAGCAATAGCTTATATCATTCTGTTCTTCTGTTATATCTGCTACACCTGTAATAGTTATCTCTAATCCAGTTTTATGTTCATGTCATGTTATTATTATCTGTTCATAACTGAAAATCACTGGACTTGCCAGATTTTTTGTCTGACCCTTGTTGTTTCGCCTCCTTTCTTCCGTTTCCCCCCCAGGTTATCCAAGGAGGGAATACTTTAGCTTGATCCGGATTTCTCTCTGCTTGAAGTGCTTAAAGTATGGCTTGGCTCTGTATAGCTTCCGTTCTATGGGGATTATGATTTTAAACCATGCATTTTGAAGGCTTTTGTACAAGACTGATATTTTGTACTTGAATTCGGAGATTTGAAAAGATGTAACCATATTGATTTCTGTTTCCGCTGTAATAAAGTTAAAAATTTTCAAGTACTGTTTTTATCTGTCTTGTAAGTTTCTGTTCTGCTTACTAAATTGCTCCACCAAAGTTAAGGCATTCCCTTTGTGAGTGTCCTTAACGGAGGTAGGGTGTTACATTTGGTATCAGAGCTGAAGGTTACCAGATTGGGTAAAGTTTTTGGAAAACTATTTTCAAAAAGGTTTTGAAAGGAAGTATTTTCAAAAATAAAGCTTATTTTGAAAAACATGATCCCCAAGAGCCATATATCTTTCCTTCAGTCCTTTTTGTATTGAATCTTTCCTTTTTTTTCCGTTTCAGCTTGTCTGAAGCATCTGAGATACCAGAGGGTGTTCATGTACCCGGTTGGTTTCGTCAATATCTTGAGGCTAGGACCGCCGCCGCAGGTCCAGCAAATGATCCCCCTCCTCCTCCGCCCCCTCCTCGTGCAATTGCTTTCTCAAAGATCTGTAGAGATTTTAGGGCCATGGGTGGGAAGAATTTCAAGGGAACTGAATCATTCGTCGAAGCGAGGAACCGGCTCAAAGAAACTGAGGATCTATTCGTTATCTTCGAGGTGGACGATAGGCAGAAGGTACAGTTGGCGGTATGGCTGCTCAAAGACGAAGCTTCCTACTGGTGGGAAGTCACTAACGCCGAGAGGCCGGTTGAGACATGGATGGATTTCAGAACAAGGTTTGAGACAAAATTTCTCTCGCAAGCTGAACGGAGTTTACAACTGGAAAAGTTCTTATCTCTTAAGCAAGGAAGTATGACGGTCAAGGAATACGTCAACCAGTTCAACCAACTAGCTAGGTTTGGATTGGATTTAGTCAACACTCAACATAAAAAGGCTCTCCGCTATGTTAAAGGATTGAACGAGCCACTGCACAGCCTAGCCATGACCCATGTACCCATGGGAGCGACTTACGAGAAATTGGTGGACATGGCACTACTGCACGAGGAAGACAAGGGCCCAAAAGAGGCAAAGAAGGAAGAACCACAGAATAAGAAAGCAGGGCCCAAAAAGGAAACACAAAAGAAGGATGAGAAGTCTGAAGATAAGAAGGGGAAAAAGTGCTTTACTTGTGGGAGCTCGACTCATCTGAACAAGGATTGCAGAAAAAGGAAGGGCACTTGCTTCAACTGTGGAGAGATGGGACACTTCACTAGGGACTGCCCGAAGAGATGAGGACAAGGAGGGCAGGCGAACACTCTCGAGGCTAGTGGCTAGGATAGAAATAGGAAAATTTCTATAGTAGGTTTAATTTCTTTATCTGATTATGGAGTTAAGACTTTTTCTGATTCTGGTATTTTGATTTTGTAATCGATACTCTACACTTTAATACTAGTATTATTTCTGAATTCCGCTGTAGACTCAGACCCATAAGGGTTATGGCTCATCTGTTTGAGATTGGGGTTTGAGGGATATCTGTGTTAGGCGTCAAGTATGACGCATACATTCCGAGTTTTCGTGGGGTATGATTTTATCATGCTTAGCTTCCTAAGAATCATTAGGGAACCTGATCTGTACCAGTAGTCTGTAAATATCTGAATACTTCTGATAAGATTTCCAGTTTTGACATTGTCAAAAGAATGTAATCCTCTGGGTGTCAAATTGATGTTGGTTTCGGTCTTTGGGGCCGATACTTAGGACCCATGCCTAATGGGAACCAAGTTTTTGTTCTATCTGTACTCGCTTCCATCATTCGACTGTATCCTATTGATCGAACCTTCGAACTTTAGGTAGAAACTCATGGGTGTAAACATGTGTTTGAGACATGTTATGGTTGATGATTGCAAGTGGTTGCAAGTGGTTGCTAGTGGTTGCCCGTGGATGCATAAACACACACTAGGCACTAGATCGGCTCGAAAACACTCTCATACTGCATATGGATGTGTGAGCATTTTCAATTTTTGTGGATGCAAAATGATTGACTCAGCACATGGATGTTGCATATGACTGAATGGTCGTGCACTCATATAGAAATGATATGTATCGAGTAGGAAAATTGCATACATGTTGGACTCATGGCACTGGCATAATTCGCATTAAGGAGGTCAACTGAATCAGTGGACCGCCTGATCTTTGCATTAGACAAGGAACATATACACACACTTCTTGCATATGTTCATACAGCATTAGAAATCTCTTAAGGACAATGAATGCCTGTGATTGGTGATTGAGTAGATGGATGATTGGATGGTAGGACACATTCTTCTTAACTTGAAGATTTCGGGGACGAAATCCTTTAAGGAGGGGAGAATGTAACACCCCGCATTTTTAAGTATAATTAAAAATGAAATAAAATATATGAAAATATGCTTATGATAGGTAAATAATGGTGATGCATAAGAAGAATTAGTTAATACATGAAAGAGAAGAAAAATTAGTTCGATAACGGTGTGTGTAACGGAAAAGATAGTAAAATGAGGATAATTAATTTAAGAATCAGGAATTAGGTAAAATGGACATCACCATTGCGTTCCTCTCGAAATTTTACATGAAATAGAGTCCGAGTTTTCGAAAATCGGAGTCCGGATGAAGAAGTTATGGCCTGTAGAAGATTCAAAAGGTTTCGGTCAGCACAGAACTGGGCAGGTCGACCTGGGGCCCGGTCGACCAGGGGGTCGACCTGGGGCCAGGTCGACCAGGGGGTCGACCTGGGAGTCGACCTCCCCCATGGGGGTCGACTATAGTGTCGACCCCCCCTTGCAGGTCGACCTGGTCAGCCTATTTCGTTCCAGAACACGTTTTTGAAGCCCTAGGATGATTTTTGATGGTCCGGATTGGTTTTAGGGTTAATCTGGTGGCTGAAATGAGTTCCTACACCTATAAATACACCCTAAGACCTAGCCTCCTCTACACACAATTCTATTCTTCTTCTTCTCTGCCTCTGTTCTAAATATAAATAAAAATGGCGTCGCTACTCTGCTGGAATCAAAACTAGAAGCTAATCAACATCAACCTAAGCAACTCAATTCAAATTAGAGATTAAAGCTTCTGCAACAATTCTGCAACAATTCTACAACAACTAAAGTTCTTTCTTTAATCTAATCAAGGCAAGTGCAGTTATTTTCCGATATAAACGTTAATTCTGATTGTGACATGAATTATAAATCTGAATCTGAGGTTATATCTGTTCTGTTTGGATCTATCTTATTTTGTATCTTTTTCCTCTTTCTGTTCTATAGCCAGGCTACCACGAGCCTGAGCCAATCTCATAAGAGATTAACCTACGCTAAAATATTTGGGACAGTAAAATGAATGATGCATAAATTGGGCATGACCAATAGGTGACTGATTTGAGGAAAGAACATGGACTGTAGCTAGAACAAAATCTGAGACATATGACTGGACAAGTTATAATTATAACATAAATGGGTATTGAACATATGATTTGTGATAAAAAGAATATGGCTTAGGTATAAAGATTTACATGAGAGTAGGGCATTTATTAATGTAAATAAACACCTAAGTAAGGGATCTTTGGGATATATGACATGCATAGTAATAGATGGCTATATTTGGTATATAATCATATTGTGAATCATGACAATTATTTATGCATGTGAACTTAGGAAAGATTTATAATTAGTCAAGATATGTTTGTGAAACTTTAAGAAATGATTAAATCTGTTATATTTGCCTAATTTGCTAGTTTTGTTACATTGCCTAATCTGCTAGTTCTGTTATATTGCTTAATCTGCTAGTTCTGCTCTACTGCCTAGTCTGCTAGATCTGTTCATCTGCCAAATCTGTCATCTGCTAAGTCTGTTGAAAATGCTAAATCTGCTAGTTTGCTTAATCTGATAAATCCGTTAAGTCGCCTAATCTGAAGAATCTGTTATCTGTTATATCTGTTGAGTTGGTATAATTAGTCCGCTATTGACATAATCTGAATTAGCTATGAATAATTGACATGTATATTAGGCGTGGGTATAAATGGTAAATCATTAATTAATTGGCCGCAAAGATAAACATGGCAAACTCGAGGTTAGAATGAGTTTGCGGCGTAATTCTGCCCGTAACCGCCCGGCATATTCCAGTGGTCGCAAACAATAGGTTCTAATGTGAGAAGTTAGTCATAACGTGCTTGAAACCCGAGGTTAGACTCAGTTTGCGACAGAAACCTGCCCGGAACCAACCGGCCTAACCAGTAGCCGCAAACTGTCAGTCTAATGTGAGAGGTTTGGGCATTCATATTTAATTAATGAAAATCTAAGATAATTATGATGTCTAAAACGTGTTGGGTAAGGTTAAACCAATTGGACCAATGAATCTGATAAACCCGTTTCGTGAATCCGTATGCCCAATACAAAGTTAGATAATCTGTAACCAGTTAATCTGTAAGTCTGTTAATCTGTAACCAGATAATCTGTAAGCCTGTTAATCCGAACATCTGATCCGTTAGTCTGAAAACCTGTTAACTTGATTGTCTGATCTGTGAACTAGTTAATCTAAATTTTGTATGTCTGAAACTTGTAGAAATCTGTTAGTCTGGGGACACAAGGTTAGGAGGGGAATCACTTGTGTCATCTGTTGTTTGGGACCCATATTAGTCAGTAACCCTTTCTGGTATCAAAACTTTGACCCAACAGTAGGTAGGGTCCGGGCACGCTTACTGAACTAATTATAAGCGGTTCATTCGGATAATGGCGAGGGGTGTTGATGGTGCTTTCCAACCGGATCATGCGCGTGCATGGATCCCGGTCTGCCTCTGAGGATATAAGACGCCGTGACATCTGTAAATAGGTCTGTGCCAATTGGTTGTCACTTTATGGATTGATACACCCTACTGTGGGCCCGACACAGGATATTTATGTATTAGGGAGCCAATCGCTTGGGGTAGGGTTTTAGGGTACACTTAGTCCTGTCTGTTTCTGCTTGGTACCGTCTGTTTCTGTTGGGTGGTAACACCTGTCTGTTTCTGCGTGGTACCGTCTGTTCGGGTGGTAAAGGCCCATTACTAGTGTACACCTAATTCTACATTCTGTTTCCGTAGGGATTAATCTGCTTCTGTCTGTTTCTGATCGGGTAGTAAAGGCCCATTATTAGCATTCTGTTTCTGTTAAATTATTCTGTACCCGTTTCTGTTTAAGTTTAGACATTAGGGTGACACCTAATTCTGCTATACTAGTATTGGTACAGAGAAGTGTAAAGCAATAGCTTATATCATTCTGTTCTTCTGTTATATCTGCTACACCTGTTACAGTTATCTCTCATCCAGTTATATGTTCATGTCATGTTATTATTATCTGTTCATAACTGAAAATCACTGGACTTGCCAGACTTTTTGTCTGACCCTTGTTGTTTCGCCTCCTTTCTTTCGTTTCCCCCCAGGTTATCCAAGGAGGGAATAATTTAGCTTGATCCGGATTTCTCTCTGCTTGAAGTGCTTAAAGTATGGCTTGGCTCTGTATAGCTTCCGTTCTATGGGGATTATGATTTTAAACCATGCATTTTGAAGGCTTTTGTACAAGACTGATATTTTGTACTTGAATTCTGAGATTTGAAAGGATGTAACCATATTGATTTCTGTTTCCGCTGTAATAAAGTTAAAAATTTTCAAGTACTGTTTTTATCTGTCTTGTAAGTTTCTGTTCTTCTTACTAAAATGCTCCACCAAAGTTAAGGCATTCCCTTTGTGAGTGTCCTTAACGGAGGTGGGGTGTTACACTGTCTTAATGCAAGAAGGGATGGTAGTAGCTTATGGCGGGAGACAGTTGAAAGTGCATGAAAAGAACTACCTGACCCACGATCTTGAGTTAGCTGCCATTGTCTTTGCACTCAAGTCTTGGCGACACTATCTCCTAGGTGAGAAGTTCGAACTTTACAGTGACCATAAATCGTTGAAATATCTTTTCTCGCAGAAAGATATTAACTTGAGGCAACCGAGATGGCTGGAGTTTCTTGCCTCGTACGATTTCGAGATCTCCTACACTCCGGGCAAAGGCAACGTAGTGGCAGACGCGTTGAGCCGAAAGAAACTGACCCTAAGCCCGCTGCTTATTGAAAGGCAAAGCCTAGAGTTTATAGCCAGTTTTAACTTTAGGCCCTCCTCCGATTTTGTACCGGGCTTGCTAGCATCTCTCGAAGTACGCCCGACTTTAGTGGACTCAACAGGGACAGCACAACGCGAAGACCCTCAGCTTGTGGAAACGATTGATAGGCTAATTAGGGGTGAGACTTCAAGTCACCTCAACAGATACTCCATCGACGATAAGGGTTGGCTAAGGCGAGACGGAAGACTATGCGTCCCACAGACAAGGGATTTAGTAAAGACGGTTCTCGAGGAAGCACATCACTCCAAGATGACGATACACCCAGGCAGAGATAAAATGTACAAGGACATAAAGAGAACTTTCTTTTGGAACGGCATGAAGAAGGACGTGGCAGAGTTCGTTTCAAAGTGTATGGTGTGCCAACAGGTTAAAGCGGAACAGAAAAAGCCTGGCGGTCTGCTCCATCCTCTAGAGGTCCCACAGTGGAAGTGGGATAGGATCTCAATGGACTTCATTGATGGGCTGCCTAGGTCTAGAAGAGGCAACACTAGCATTTGGGTAATAGTGGATAGGCTTACTAAAAGTTCCCACTTTTTACCTGTCAAGAGTAAAAGAACTGCCTCATCCCTAGCATCTCTTTATCTCAAGGAAATTGTTCGACTCCATGGAATACCATCCAGCATTGTTAGTGACCGAGACCCTATCTTCACAAGTGAGTTTTGGCGGAGTCTACAAGAAGTGGTAGGCACACAGTTATGCTTGAGTACCGCCTATCACCCCCAAACCGATGGCTAGACGGAAAGAGTGAACAGAGTTTTGGAGGACCTTTTAAGACTGTGCGTCCTTGACTTCGGAGGGACGTGGGAAGACCATCTTCCTTTGGTGGAATTTGCCTACAACAACAGCTACCAAGCCACCATCGGAATGGCGCCCTTCGAAGCATTATATGGAAGACCGTGCTGATCGCCCACTTGTTGGTGGGAGTCTACTGATAAGCTCATACTTGGGCCAGATATGATCCGAGAGACTTCAGAGAAAGTAGACTTGATACGAAGAAGGATGAAGACAGCCCAAGACAGACAGAAATCCTACGCCGACAAGAGGAGGACCGACCTTGAATTTGAGGTTGGGGACAGAGTTTTTCTTAAGGTATCTCCGCTAAGGAACGTTGTTCGTTTTGGAACCACAGGAAAGCTAGCACCAAGGTTCGTAGGGCCATTCCCTATCATCGAGAAAATTGGGAAAATGGCCTATAGATTAGAGCTACCCGAAAAGCTGGCCGGAGTTCACAACGTTTTCCATGTTTCGCACCTCCGAAAATGTCTACATGAATTTGCTGAAGTGGTAGAGCCAAACATCCTTGAGGAAGCTGAAGTGGAACGTGAAGCAACCGTGAGGAAAGTTCCAACCCGCATATTAGGAACGGAAGTGAAAAAGCTTCGCAACCGCGAAGTCAAGCTCGTCAAAGTTCAGTGGAGCGACGCTGAGGGAGACGCAACTTGGGAAACTGAAGCTAGAATACGCGCAGCCTACCCTTTTCTTTTCGAGGGTACATCTTTGATCTTTCTTTTTTCCTTAAGTTGCACTTTTATCTATCTTTTTAGGTATATCTCCTCGACCTTATCTTTTAGGTAGAAACCCTTTGGATGAAAACATGTAATTGAAACATGTTATGGATGATTGTAACACCCCACCTCCGCCAGGGTGGCTCTTGCAAGCACTCTGACTTTGGAGGGGTGTTTGAATCAGGTAAACATGCATAATGATATATCAAGGCAGAACAAGAACATAGGTATATATGTAAACAGAGTAAATAAGATAAGTAAAACAGCGGAAGATTTCAAACTATTTCAAAACAAGTCTGGTACAACATAATGTCAACTTTCCAAATACACAAGTCTAGATAAAAACAACATCACTGAAAAACTGAAATACATAAGTACTATCCCCAAAATAAGTGATAACCATAGCTAGCTTCATGTCAAGACCGTACATGAGCTAAAATCCCACAAGCAAGCAATCAGAAATCCAAGCTAAGCTCCAATATTCCCACCCTGAGAACCTGGGGGGGGGGGGTGAACGGAAGAAAAGAGGCGAAAGAAAAACAGGTCAGTCAAAAAGACTGAGTAAGCCCTACTACAATCAATGTAAACTGATAAAGTTAACTGGCATGAGAAGCAGGGATGAACATAAGGATAACAACATACTAGCATGATGATTTACTAACAAGGTAGATAAAGGTGTCATCGCATAATCAGGTTTAAGGTTTTTGCACCACAGGTGTACTAGCAAGCTAACATGACTTGAATAAACAAGTATTGATCCCTTGGCCCAAGCTTTGGCCCAATAACATGAAGTGACCCTAATACGAGGTCCAATAACATGAAGTGACCCTAATACGAGGTCCAATAACATGAAGTGACCCTAATACGAGGTCCAATAACATGAAGTGACCCTAATACGAGGTCCAATAACATGAAGTGACCCTAATACGAGGTCCAATAACATGAAGTGACCCTAATACGAGGTCCAATAACATGAAGTGACCCTAATACGAGGTCCAATAACATGAAGTGACCCTAATACGAGGTCCAACCAAACGGTCTAGTCGATCGGCTCCCTATAAGCCTAACTCGTCACGTGTTGGTGTCAATACGGCCTAAACATGATTGTAGTCGGACTGTGCTGGGTCCACCCTTCGGGTGTATCAAGCCCTAGGGTGTCAACCCCTGGACACCATAAACATGAGTGCACAGTCTCGATCTACTGGTACCCATGGGTGACTTCTCCAAATACGGACTACGCGCACGACCATAGTCCGTCCGGAACTACATCGGCGTACCACCCGGCCGTCGTTTTTGGTCGCTTATACCAGTCCAGTAATCGTGCCCCACCCTAGCCTAGTCCCTAGGGTCATGATGATACAAACTTGGGATTACTGCTGGAGTGGACCCCCTTTGCTAGGATTTTCTAGTGGGTTAAGTACGGTTTAACCCTTTTACTAATCATGGATTAACTTGGTTAAGTGTAACGATGGGTTCACGACTTAACCCCGATTAATCCACCAAGTCCAAATTGGTTAAGTATTAAGTGGACCATGACTTAACCCTAATCATGAGGCATTAATTAATTAATGTGCCTTAACCTCTCACATTAGACTTTGTTGCGGTTACTAGTTAAGCCGGTCGGTTCCGGGTAGCTTTACACCACAACTTGGTCTAACCTCGGGTTCAAGGTACAACATGACCAACTTCTCACATTGGGTCCTATTGTTTCTAGCAACTAGTTAAGCCGGTCGGTTCCGGGTAGGTTTACGCTACAAACTCAACCCAACCTCGAGTTGGTCACACTTATATTTTCTAAGTGTCATGTCCATTATGTTTACAAAACATATTACAAGTTTTCAAGCATTTGGGTAGACCTAACTTAATAGGTAAATTACCAATGGGTAGACCTAACTTAATAGGTAAATTCCCAATCTTATGTTTTTATGTCTTTTAAGTTTACCCAACCCCAAACGCAATCCCATCGCTTACATATCGCAATAGCGCATAAAGGATAGAAAGAGGGAACTTGGCATAATCATGACATAAAGGTGTTGAAGCCACAAGTTTAACATGGTGACATATGAAATGTACATATGTTCATATACTTGCATATTACATTTTTAGGCCTCAAAAGCATGCATAAAACCAAACTTAGCATATTGGTGATACATGGTGATAAATGACATGTAGAAATGGCCATAAGTTCGCATTTAGCCTCACATGCAAGTTATCATAAGAGATATGATAACTTACATGTTGCCAAAATGCAACCTTTAGCATAAAGCTTGAAGCTTTATGTTCATATACTCAAGGTAAGCTTGCATAACATGATAACATGAGTAAAATGATCCACCCAAACTTGCATACATAACATGACAACTTGCATATCATAACATGGCAAACTTGCATAACATAACATGGCAAACTTTCATATCATAACATATCAAACTTGCATAACATGACATAGTAAACTTGCATATCATGGCAAACTTGCATATCATAATGATCAACCAAACTTGCATCATTCATTTAACTTTAGAGTTTAAATATGAAAGTAGAAAATGGCTTACAATGCTTATGAAGACACAAAAATATATATAGATTGAGACAAAGCCCTTATGCAATCAAATAAACCCAAAATGTAAGCTCCAATAGAAAAACCCTTGAGCCAAAATGAATCAAAACTCTTGCTTTATGATGTAAATATGGAAACTTGACTTGAATGCAAGCTAATGATGCTCATACAAGCTTGAAAACACTTGTATGCATTGAAAATCTCTCATAGAAATAACTTAGGAATTTTATGAAGAGAGTGGAGGCCATGAGAGGAATGATTTTGCCATAGTTTAGTTACTTGAATGAATAATGATGATTTAGGGTTAGGTTAGGGGCTTATTTATAGAGATTAGGATTAGTTTCAACCTTAGGATTAAACCCTAATTCCAATCTCAGCCCTTAAAACCGAATCTGGCCCCAAAACCTAACCAAAACCCCAAAATGGTGCACAGGCAAAACTGCCCGGCTGAACCAAGTCGACAGCCAAGTCGACAGGGCTGTCGACTTGGGTCCAACCAAGTCGACTGCCAAGTCGACAGGCCTGTCGACTTGGTTGGCTTGGCGGGAATTTTCCCGCCTAGCCTTCCAGGCCCGAAATTCGAAATTTGAACTTGAAATTCAAATCTGTTTTGAACTTGAAATTTTCTGAAAACTTCATTGGGCCTTAATTGGGTCATACGGACTCCGATTTTCGAAAACTCGGACTCTATTTCGCGTATTTTTCCGAGACGAACGCAATGGCATAGCCCGTTTTCCCTTGATTCAGATTTATAAATTAAATTCTGCCTCGATTTACGTTATAACAGGTTATTGAAAATACGGGTTGTTACATTCTCCCCTCCTTAAAGGATTTCGTCCCCGAAATCTTCAAGTTAGGAAGAACGTATCCTACCATCCAACATCCATCTACTCAAAACATCATCCACGAGCAATCATTGTCCTTACAAGATTCTAAATGTTGTATGAACATATGCAAAGGTGTGTGTATATGTACTTATCTAATGCAAATATCATCAATGCAAATTATGTTAGTGAAATGAATCCATATGTATGCAATTCCTAACATAATGTATAACATCTATATGTGTGCACATAACATACATCCATATGCAACATCCATGTGATAACACAAAAATTTTCATCCATGAATAAGCGTAAACACTCATGCATATGCAATATGAGGAGTGTGTGAGCCGATCTAGTGCCTAATGTGTATAATGCATCCATTAGTAACCACTTGCCAACACTTGTAACCACTTGCAAACATCAAGCATAACATGTTTCAAACACATGTTTCATCCAAAGGGTTTCTACCTAAGGTTCTCATGACAAGATTAACACGATATAGATAGCAAAAGAAAGATATGCTACAAAGAGATCGGGAAGATAAGCAAGATATACTCCTTTTGGATTACAAGAAATCCCTTCCTAACCCAACCCATATTCTATAAAAGCCCAAAAGGTTTAGTCAACCTAACGGACCCCTTTAAACCTTGACATGTATTACTAACCGATGAGTCACACCCCCTTATGGAGTTTACAACAGAAATGGGATCGAGAATGGGACCGAGAGGATATATGTAAAAGATAACATGCAAGTAAGTTCCACCGGAAAACAAGGATCAAGGATATACTCTTAGAAAGAGATATGATGCGCGTATCTAGCCTTCAGTCTTCTAAGTCACGTTTCCTTGAGCTTGACTCCACTATGTTTTGACCGTCTTTTACCTCATGATTTCTTGGCTTCTTAACTCTTATTTCCCAATATGAGTTGGAACCCATTTCATTGTCGCCTCTCGTCTTCCTCTTTCGCTTACTCTTCTATCATTCTTGGCTTAAACATAACTATGACCTCATGGTTTCATGCAAGCTCCCCAAAATTCACCAGTGAATCCTGGATCTCGTTTACTTACTATAAAGTATTCCACGCAGCAGAACTTTTCTTGGAAATACCAACCCACGTTGCCAATTGCTCTTACTAACGTGATTTTCTATAACTCATGCTTGAACGAAATGAACCATCCGCCTGCGAATGATAGGCCGTACTTAGATTCAGTTGCTTGCCCATGACTTCCCGTAGACTATCCCAAAACTGGCTAGTGAAGATTGAGTCATGGTTACTAACTATACTTTAGGGAACCTCGTCCAACCGCTTTATTTCTTGAAAGTAAACTGTCGCTAGCTATGATGCAGGCCTTTCGCTCTTTACCGGAGTGAAATGAGCACTCTTCGTGAGTCTACCTTCTATGACCCACATGCTCGTATTCCCTTTCCTTGATCTAGGCAGTCCATCCACGAAATCCTTCGTGACGCTTTACTACTTCCATTGCGGGGACCTCCAATGGATGTAATAGCCCACCGGGCTTTTTATGACTCGGCCTTAATCTGTTGGCACAATATGCACCTTGGGACAAACTCGGCCACCTCCTCGAGTGATGTGAATCTTCAAGAGCCTTCTTTCTCTCATTGCGTCTTAGCCATCCCTTGTCATCTATAGCGAGGTGTCTTAACATCTCGCCTCGAATCAACTTGTCCATGATCTCGACTAACTGCGGGTCTTCTTTCTGTGAAGTCCCTACTTGATCCAGAAGGGTAGGTCTAAGCTCAAGGGACGCTAACTAATTAATTAAACTGAGAAAGCTTCTTACTTCACTTGTCCTCGTCGGAGCTTTCCGGTCTTGAACCGCGACCACTTTAGCGGGATCCACCGCTAAGCCTTGCTTAGAAACTATGTGCCCAAGAAATCTAACTTCTTTTCTCCAAAATGACATTTGGAGGACTTGGCTTCCAACTGATGGGCTCTAAGCGTATCCATCACCTTCACGAGATGCCTTGCGTGCTCTTCCTCATCCTTAGAGAAGATCAGAATATCATCTACGAAGACCACGACAAACTTGTTCAAGAACTCCTTGAACACCCTACTCATCAAGTCCACGAAGTAGGCGGGTGCATTAGTCAAACCGAATGGCATGACCAGCCATTCTAAGAATCCATCTGGAGTTCTGAACGCAGTTTTGTCTATACTATCCTCAGCTACTCTGAGCTGATGGAATCCAGTAGCAAGATCAAGAGAAAACAGATGTTCCTACAAGCTGATCAAACAAATCATCGATCCTTGTTAATGGTTGTCTATTCTTCTTGTTCTACTCACGATAATCAACTCACGGGCGAAGCGAACTGTCCACATTAGTAGCGAATACTACTAGAGCACCTTCCTCGGAAATGCTTCATCGAATGAAGTTCTTCTCAAGCAACTCCTTCACTTGCTTACTTAGCTCCCGTCTTTCACGCGGAGCCATGTGCCGAACGGGCAAAGAAACCAGCTTTGCATTATCCACCAGATAAATGCAGAAATTAAACTCGCGTTTAGGGGTAACCCCTTCACTTCACCCAAGATATCAGGATATTCTCGGACCACCCTCATAGATTGCAAACTATCGATAGACGAATTGAGGGATTCAAGATAACACAACATGCCGGGACTCATAGGGTTACAAATTTTTTTTTTTTTTTTTTAGGGTATTACCGAGGCGAGTCATGAGCCTCACAACCCTATGCTCAAAAATCAAGGATGGCTCCAAAACTGGACAACCAATCCATGCCCAAAATCAACCCATACCCCATGAAACCGAGAATATAAGCATCACACGAGAACTCTACACTCAAGATAGAGATTTTCAAATCCACGTAGATAATAGACAAATGGGCGTAAACCCCAATTGGATTTGAAACACACACGGGATCATAAACTAGACTAGTACTTAGGTGCAAACTTTCAACTAGATCAGATGAAACAACTATGCGATGCGCCAGAATCAAACAAAGTACAAACAGGAAAATCAGAAATGTAAACAAGACTTTTAACAGAAACACTACCTCGATCATAAGCTGGAAGGACGATGTTGAGGGGATGAACTCGCCCTTCAGACGGTCTTGCACACTGAGTCTGACCTTGCCCTTGCTTCTTCGGGCAATCTTTGATGAAATGTCCAGTCTCACCGCAGAAAAAGCATTCACCATTCTTCCTTTTCCTCTTCTTACAATCCTTAATAAGATGAGTCGAACTTCCACAAGTAAAGCACTTCTTTTCCTTCTTATCTTTAGACTCTTCCTCCTTCTTTTTCATTTCCTTTTTGGGCCCCGTTTTCTTGTTTTGAGACTCATTCACCTTGGTTTCCTTCTTGTCACTCCTATTCTCTTCATTGAGTAGGGCCACATTCACCAAACTCTCGAAGGTCGCTCCGATGGGTATATGAGATATGGCCAAACCGCGCAATGGCTCGTTTAGTCCTAGAGCAAAGTGCATGGCCTTCTTCTGAGCTGTGTTAACCAAGTCTAAACCGAACCGAGCAAGTTGATTAAACTTATCCACGTATTCCCTAATGGTCATGTCCCCTTGCTTTAGTGATAGGAACCTCTCCATCTGAAGGTTCTCCTCTGCTGACGATAAAAACCTCAGTCCAAACCTTCTTTTAAACTCATCCCAAGTCTCAATTGGTCTAGTAGTGGTGGTGACTACCCACCAATAGGCAGCTTCCCCTTTCAATAACCATACCGCCAATAGAACTTTCCTACGATCTTCTATATCTAAGATAGCAAAGAGGTTTTCAGTTTCCTTTAACCAGTTTCTTGCCTCAACAGAAGTCTCCATCCCAACAAAATTCTTGCAACCCATCGCCTTAAAGTCTTTGCAAATCTCCGCGAAATCCTCTTGTGGATGCTGAGGGGGAGGAGGAAGAGGAACCTCAGCGACAGGAGGAGGAGGAACATTAACTACCAGAGGAGGAGGAGGAGGAACATCGGCGGGGCCGGCTTCGATCGCCCTAGCCTCCAAAAGTCTCCTATACCAAACAGGTACGTGTACTCCCTCCGGAATAGCAAAGTTATCAGCCATACTGAAAACGAAGAAAAAGACAGATTCAGAATGGAGAAAAACGAAGGAATTTTGCTAATGTCTTTTTGGGGAATAGCCTTTAAAATAAACTAGACTTTTCTTTGGAAAATACTTTATACTTGGTTTGGAAAATAGTTTTCCAGAAGTTTTTAAAAACCTTTTTGTTCCTTCTCGTAAACCATATGCTCTGATACCAAATGTAACACCCCACCTCCGCCAGGGTGGCTCTTGCAAGCACTCTGACTTTGGAGGGGTGTTTGAATCAGGTAAACATGCATAATGATATATCAAGGCAGAACAAGAACATATGTATATATGTAAACAGAGTAAATAAGATAAGTAAAACAGCGGAAGATTTCAAACTGTTTCAAAACAAGTCTGGTACAACATAATGTCAACTTTCCAAATACACAAGTCTAGATAAAAACAACATCACTGAAAAACTGAAATACATAAGTACTATCCCCAAAATAAGTGATAACCATAGCTAGCTTCATGTCAAGACCGTACATGAGCTAAAATCCCACAAGCAAGCGATCAGAAATCCAAGCTAAGCTCCAATATTCCCACCCTGAGAACCTGGGGGGGGAACGGAAGAAAAGAGGCGAAAGAAAAACAGGTCAGTCAAAAAGACTGAGTAAGCCCTACTACAATCAATGTAAACTGATAAAGTTAACTGACATGAGAAGCAGGGATGATCATAAGGATAATAACATACTAGCATGATGATTTACTAACAAGGTAGATAAAGGTGTCATCGCATAATCAGGTTTAAGGTTTTTGCACCACAGGTGTACTAGCAAGCTAACATGACTTGAATAAACAAGTATTGATCCCTTGGCCCAAGCTTTGGCCCAATAACATGAAGTGACCCTAATACGAGGTCCAATAACATGAAGTGACCCTAATACGAGGTCCAATAACATGAAGTGACCCTAATACGAGGTCCAATAACATGAAGTGACCCTAATACGAGGTCCAATAACATGAAGTGACCCTAATACGAGGTCCAATAACATGAAGTGACCCTAATACAAGGTCCAATAACATGAAGTGACCCTAATACGAGGTCCAACCAAACGGTCTAGTCGATCGGCTCCCTATAAGCCTACCTCATCACGTGTTGGTGTCAATACGTCCTAAACATGATTGTAGTCGGACTGTGCTGGGTCCACCCTTCGGGTGTATCAAGCCCTAGGGTGTCAACCCCTGGACACCATAAACATGAGTGCACAGTCTCGATCTACTGGTACCCATGGGTGACTTCTCCAAATACGGACTACGTGCACGACCATAGTCCGTCCGGAACTACATCGGCGTACCACCCGGCCGTCGTTTTTGGTCGCTTATACCAGTCCAGTAATCGTACCCCACCCTAGCCTAGTCCCTAGGGTCATGATGATACAAACTTGGGATTACTGCTGGAGTGGACCCCCTTTGCTAGGATTTTCTAGTGGGTTAAGTACGGTTTAACCCTTTTACTAATCATGGATTAACTTGGTTAAGTGTAACGATGGGTTCACGACTTAACCCCGATTAATCCACCAAGTCCAAATTGGTTAAGTATTAAGTGGACCATGACTTAAACCTAATCATGAGGCATTAATTAATTAATGTGCCTTAACCTCTCACATTATACTTTGTTGCGGTTACTAGTTAAGCCGGTCGGTTCCGGGTAGCTTTACACCACAACTTGGTCTAACCTCGGGTTCAAGGTACAACATGACCAACTTCTCACATTGGGTCCTATTGTTTCTAGCAACTAGTTAAGCCGGTCGGTTCCGGGTAGGTTTACGCTACAAACTCAACCCAACCTCGAGTTGGTCACACTTATATTTTCTAAGTGTCATGTCCATTATGTTTACAAAACATATTACAAGTTTTCAAGCATTTGGGTAGACCTAACTTAATAGGTAAATTCCCAATGGGTAGACCTAACTTAATAGGTAATTTCCCAATCTTATGTTTTTATGTCTTTTAAGTTTACCCAACCCCAAACGCAATCCCATCGCTTACATATCGCAATAGAGCATAAAGGATAGAAAGAGGGAACTTGGCATAATCATGACATAAAGGTGTTGAAGCCACAAGTTTAACATGGTGGCATATGAAATGTACATATGTTCATATACTTGCATATTACATTTTTAGGCCTCAAAAGCATGCATAAAACCAAACTTAGCATATTGGTGATACATGGTGATAAATGACATGTAGAAATGGCCATAAGTTCGCATTTAGCCTCACATGCAAGTTATCATAAGAGATATGATAACTTACATGTTGCCAAAATGCAACCTTTAGCATAAAGCTTGAAGCTTTATGTTCATATACTCAAGGTAAGCTTGCATAACATGATAACATGAGTAAAATGATCCACCCAAACTTGCATACATAACATGACAACTTGCATATCATAACATGGCAAACTTGCATAACATAACATGGCAAACTTGCATATCATAACATATCAAACTTGTATTACATGACATAGTAAACTTGCATATCATGGCAAACTTGCATATCATAATGATCAACCAAACTTGCATCATTCATTTAACTTTAGAGTTTAAATATGAAAGTAGAAAAGGGCTTACAATGCTTATGAAGACACAAAAATATGTATAGATTGAGACAAAGCCCTTATGCAATCAAATAAACCCAAAATGCAAGCTCCAATAGAAAAACCCTTGAGCCAAAATGAATCAAAACTCTTGCTTTATGATGTAAATATGGAAACTTGACTTGAATGCAAGCTAATGATGCTCATACAAGCTTGAAAACACTTGTATGCATTGAAAATCTCTCATAGAAATAACTTAGGAATTTTATGAAGAGAGTGGAGGCCATGAGAGGAATGATTTTGCCATAGTTTAGTTACTTGAATGAATAATGATGATTTAGGGTTAGGTTAGGGGCTTATTTATAGAGATTAGGATTAGTTTCAACCTTAGGATTAAACCCTAATTCCAATCTCAGCCCTTAAAACCGAATCTGGCCCCAAAACCTAACCAAAACCCCAAAATGGTGCACAGGCAAAACTGCCCGGCTGAACCAAGTCGACAGCCAAGTCGACAGGGCTGTCGACTTGGGTCCAACCAAGTCGACTGCCAAGTCGACAGGCCTGTCGACTTGGTTGGCTTGGCGGGAATTTTCCCGCCTAGCCTTCCAGGCCCGAAATTCGAAATTTGAACTTGAAATTCAAATCTGTTTTGAACTTGAAATTTTCTGAAAACTTCATTGGGCCTTAATTGGTTCATACGGACTCCGATTTTCGAAAACTCGGACTCTATATCGCGTATTTTTCCGAGACGAACGCAATGGCATAGCCCGTTTTCCCTTGATTCAGATTTATAAATTAAATTCTGCCTCGATTTACGTTATAACAGGTTATTGAAAATACGGGTTGTTACATTCTCCCCTCCTTAAAGGATTTCGTCCCCGAAATCTTCAAGTTAGGAAGAACGTATCCTACCATCCAACATCCATCTACTCAAAACATCATCCACGAGCAATCATTGTCCTTACAAGATTCTAAATGTTGTATGAACATATGCAAAGGTGTGTGTATATGTACTTATCTAATGCAAATATCATCAATGCAAATTATGTTAGTGAAATGAATCCATATGTATGCAATTCCTAACATAATGTATAACATCTATATGTGTGCACATAACATACATCCATATGCAACATCCATGTGATAACACAAAAATTTTCATCCATGAATAAGCGTAAACACTCATGCATATGCAATATGAGGAGTGTGTGAGCCGATTTAGTGCCTAATGTGTATAATGCATCCACGAGTAACCACTTGCAAACACTTGTAACCACTTGCAAACATCAAGCATAACATGTTTCAAACACATGTTTCATCCAAAGGGTTTCTACCTAAGGTTCTCATGACAAGATTAACACGATATAGATAGCAAAAGAAAGATATGCTACAAAGAGATCGGGAAGATAAGCAAGATATACTCCTTTTGGATTACAAGAAATCCCTTCCTAACCCAACCCATATTCTATAAAAGCCCAAAAGGTTTAGTCAACCAAACGGACCCCTTTAAACCTTGACATGTATTACTAACCGATGAGTCACACCCCCTTATGGAGTTTACAACAGAAATGGGATCGAGAACGGGACCGAGAGGATATATGTAAAAGATAACATGCAAGTAAGTTCCACCGGAAAACAAGGATCAAGGATATACTCTTAGAAAGAGATATGATGCGCGTATCTAGCCTTCAGTCTTCTAAGTCACGTTTCCTTGAGCTTGACTCCACTATGTTTTGACCGTCTTTTACCTCATGATTTCTTGGCTTCTTAACTCTTATTTCCCAGTATGAGTTGGAACCCATTTCATTGTCGCCTCTCGTCTTCCTCTTTCGCTTACTCTTCTATCATTCTTGGCTTAAACATAACTATGACCTCATGGTTTCATGCAAGCTCCCCAAAATTCACCAGTGAATCCTGGATCTCGTTTACTTACTATAAAGTATTCCACGCAGCAGAACTTTTCTTGGAAATACCAACCCACGTTGCCAATTGCTCTTACTAACGTGATTTTCTATAACTCATGCTTGAACGAAATGAACCATCCTCCTGCGAATGATAGGCCATACTTAGATTCAGTTGCTTGCCCATGACTTCCCGTAGACTATCCCAAAACTGGCCAGTGAAGATTGAGTCATGGTTACTAACTATACTTTAGGGAACCTCGTGCAACCGCTTTATTTCTTGAAAGTAAACTGTCGCTAGCTATGATGCAGGCCTTTCGCTCTTTACCGGAGTGAAATGAGCACTCTTCGTGAGTCTACCTTCTATGACCCACATGCTCGTATTCCCTTTCCTTGATCTAGGCAGTCCATCCACGAAATCCTTCGTGACGCTTTACTACTTCCATTGCGGGGACCTCCAATGGATGTAATAGCCCACCGGGCTTTTTATGACTCGGCCTTAATCTGTTGGCACAATATGCACCTTGGGACAAACTCGGCCACCTCCTCGAGTGATGTGCATCTTCAAGAGCCTTCTTTCTCTCATTGCGTCTTAGCCATCCCTTGTCATCTATAGCGAGGTGTCTTAACATCTCGCCTCGAATCAACTTGTCCATGATCTCGACTAACTGCGGGTCTTCTTTCTGTGAAGTCCCTACTTGATCCAGAAGGGTAGGTCTAAGCTCAAGGGAAGCTAACTAATTAATTAAACTGAGAAAGCTTCTTACTTCACTTGTCCTCCTCGGAGCTTTCCGGTCTTGAACCGCGACCACTTTAGCGGGATCCACCGCTAAGCCTTGCTTAGAAACTATGTGCCCAAGAAATCTAACTTCTTTTCTCCAAAATGACATTTGGAGGACTTGGCTTCCAACTGATGGGCTCTAAGCGTATCCATCACCTTCACGAGATGCCTTGCGTGCTCTTCCTCATCCTTAGAGAAGATCAGAATATCATCTACGAAGACCACGACAAACTTGTTCAAGAACTCCTTGAACACCCTACTCATCAAGTCCACGAAGTAGGCGGGTGCATTAGTCAAACCGAATGGCATGACCAGCCATTCTAAGAATCCATCTGGAGTTCTGAACGCAGTTTTGTCTATACTATCCTCAGCTACTCTGAGCTGATGGAATCCAGTAGCAAGATCAAGAGAAAACAGATGTTCCTACAAGCTGATCAAACAAATCATCGATCCTTGGTACTGGTTGTCTATTCTTCTTGTTCTACTCACGATAATCAACACACGGGCGAAGCGAACTGTCCACATTAGTAGCGAATACTACTAGAGCACCTTCCTCGGAAATGCTTCATCGAATGAAGTTCTTCTCAAGCAACTCCTTCACTTGCTTACTTAGCTCCCGTCTTTCACGCGGAGCCATGTGCCGAACGGGCAAAGAAACCAGCTTTGCATTATCCACCAGATAAATGCAGAAATTAAACTCGCGTTTAGGGGTAACCCCTTCACTTCACCCAAGATATCAGGATATTCTCGGACCACCCTCATAGATTGCAAACTATCGATAGACGAATTGAGGGATTCAAGATAACACAACATGCCGGGACTCATAGGGTTACAAAATTTTTTTTTTTTTTTTAGGGTATTACCGAGGCGAGTCATGAGCCTCACAACCCTATGCTCAAAAATCAAGGATGGCTCCAAAACTGGACAACCAATCCATGCCCAAAATCAACCCATACCCCATGAAACCGAGAATATAAGCGTTGTTAGACCCAAATGTGGTTCTAACACCCAAATTGATTAGAAACAAGGTAAAATAAAACAGAAATAAAAAAGAACACGCAAGATTTATAGTGGTTCGGCGAAGAAATGCCTACGTCCACTTAGTTTTCACTATATTCAGTAATTCAGTTACAAATGCAATGTAAGATTCGCTCACAACTCACTTTTGTTCACTCAAATGATTACAAATGATTAAAACAAGAAATGAAAGATGGTTTGGATTTTCCGGGAGTAAAGGAATTCGGATGATGGAGGTACTTGGATTCTCAAAAGTGCTGAAAAAGATCCTCCTCTTTGTCTCTAGATGGGGTATTTATAGGTGTGAATTTGCCTGAGATTCAATCCGGGTCGGAACACGCGTCATCCATAGCACTCTCTTCGGGTTCGGATGAACTATCAAGCTGACAACACATCGAAGAGATGGACGTTATGGGTAGGAATCAGTCATAGCCGGTCCGGTTCTCCAGGCTATTTTATAGGAGATTAACCTGGATCATGGGTGCGGGTCGGAGGCGTGCAGGTTGGGGGTCGGATCGGAATACCCGATCCGAACCGGAGTGGCTCGGACGTCTCTCCTTCACTAATCATACTCCGCTCCGCTGCAGTCGTCGTGGCAAGCAAAAGGCTTTCCGATCCACTTGAGATTCATCGGCCTTCCGATCCGATCAGGTATGCTTTGCCAATCTATCCAGTAAAAGACATCCGATCCGAATAGAGAATCCTACCCGATCCGAACCGATATGCTGCTATCAATCTGAATTGTGATGTTTCCTTCCGATCCGAACCGGAGTCTTATGTCCTGAAACATTCTTCAATGGTAGGTTTCCTGACTTTGTGTTGCCTAGTTCGCAAAGTAGGCTAACATTTTGCCCCCTCAAAGGATGCTTTCGTTGTACAAAGCGTGCTTTGATGTCGTCTAACCAGAATTGTCAAGAGTAATGCATCGATTTCTATTCGGTTCGGCGTCCGATCCGAGTGCCTTTTCTTCATTTCAAGTCGGACGTTAAATCAATCGCGTGAGATTTCCGCTCGGTTCGGATTCCGATCCGAAGCGTTTTCGTGAGTTAGGCTCTTGGACGTTGGGTCTTCAGAGGGAGTTGTGCTTCTGGGCCTTCATTCCGGTCCGAGCGGGTGAGACAAAATAGGAAGACGAGGAGTCAACAACATTCCCTTTATAAACTCGTTACTGCCTTCATTCCTTCCTTCTTTTTTGCTGCCGCTTCCGACCTTAATATTGAAAACGTCAGAAACTCGAAAATTCTCAAACTATTTCCTGTAGATTTCCCGAATCAAACATATAGGTAGCTTTTCTAATCTCAAACAATTTTGTTGTAACCGTTCTCGATTTCAATTAGCGTTGGGTTAGGATGGTTTGGCCATAAGCATCACTCGAACCCTCCGCCGCTGCTGGTGGATGCGCCATTGCTTCGAGGCGTTGCGAGGCTGAAGAGGGCGAATATTTGTTCTTAACGGTGGCTTTGGTGATAAAGTGGACTCGTCTGTGAATAGATGGGAAAAGAGGAAAGAGATGAAGAGTGGGATGACAAGCTGGAGTCGGTTCGGGTGGAAGACGAAGGAGCAAAAAGGAAAAGGAGGGAAAGGGGATCGGCTCGGGTTTCGTTCTTTGGAAAGATGGAAAGGAAAGAAAAAGTCGGTTCGGGTCGGAAAAGTGAATGGGATAAGAGGTTGAAGTAAACGGACCGGTTAGGTGGGGCTGGTTCGGTTCGGATCGGGCTACCCGATCCGAACAGATCAGTCCTGCTTCCGAACCCGTTGCTTCCCTCGTCCTGAACTGACCATGCTTTAGTGAGGCACCCGAACCGACTGTTATCTGTGCTTGTGTCAAGCTAGTCATCATATGCATATCCGAACCGACCCGAACATATTGAACTTGACACATAAAGACCACCCAACTAATTCAACTAACACTTATTCTAGACGAATATGCCTCGCGGACAGTTAGGATAGTGCCTTGTGAACATAAACGAGAATTAAGAACAATTCTGACTATCACCTTCTCTGTAAAGCTTCGTCTTACATCGCTGTACTCTTATTTTGCACTTCCCGCATTTGTTGCACACACTTTAGTTCACACACATACACAAAAAGGGGACACGGGATAATTCACTCTAATCCGTGCTATTGCTTCTTCAATAGTTCCATGATAATGAGGCCCAGACGCTCTTCTCGTTTAGCTGAAAGGAAAGAAGCTCCGGAAACTTCCAACAAAATCACTCTTGAGGATATATCTTCCTCGTCCGATCCAGAATGGAACAGTGACGGTCCGGATTACGGGGTTGGTCATCGGGAAAGCGACGAAGCGTCTTCAGATACTGAAGTTTCCCTGGGCTTTGAGGAGGAAGGAGGGATCGGTGACAATCGAGCACCCGATGAATTTGACTCAGCCATTATATTGGAGTCACCTCCAGATTCTGTAGAATCGACAATTGACAACGACCGACTTATTAGAATATGCTTGAAGTACGGAATAATGAAAAGAGACACTTTAGTGCCCTCACGTTCTGACCGTCCCCATAACCCTCCAGAAGGATATATGACGGTCACTCGTCTGATGTGCATGGTTGGCGCCATTCCTCCATTCTCGCCTTTCATCGTCGACTTCTTAAGACAAATGCGGATTGCCCCCATGCAGCTGCATCCCAATTCATACGCCTATCTGCATACCTTATTCATAGCATATCGCGAAATTCTAGGCGTGGAGCTTACATTTGACGATGTTCATTTCTTCTATAATTTCAAACATCGGACTAGAGAAACCCCTTCTTTCTGTTACTTTGAGTCGGTCCCAAAGAGGAAGATAATCTCTACGCCGTTTAGCAGCAAAGCTGGAGATTCCAGGCTAGAGTGGTTCTATATAAAGCAACAGTCTGGATGCGCCAGAAGATGGACAAAATCAAGTAAAGCATTGATTTTCTGAACCCGGACTCTATACACTTGAATCATCAACCTGACCTGTTTTCCTTTTTTGTTTGCAGTCGACAATCCCAAACAGATATCAGACCAAGTGTTCTTTGATCGGATGCATCGTCTTGTTAATGGCGATCAAAAATTCTTGACAATCGACGAGGTCCTTAAAGATGAATACCTTCACTTTCATGGGCTGCTATCTGTTTTTCGCAGCATTGGACATGGGACGGTTCCATACGCGTACATTCCTCCAGTGGAGGTGGTCCCAAAGATAGGAGAGGGCTCAGGAATTCCTACCGCTTCTCTTCACACTTCACCTTCTCCATCTTCTATGCAAGATGATGAATTGGCTAATCTGTCCAAAGAACATCGTGAAGGGTATAATGCCCCCGAGGGAACTACTTCTCTAGATAAGTCAAAATCTTCCCAAGAGTCGCCACTTCACGCTTCCGAAGGGGATGTTCCTAGCGCCGACGAGCACATATTTCAGGGTTTGGGGGATCTCCCCTTACCTGAGACGATCTATACTTCAGAGGATTTCAGGAAGGATCCTTTAGTCTTCACTTCTTCCGAAGAAACTACTCCTGCTAAGGCCAAAGAACCTGCCCGCACTAGTCTACCTTCAGACTCGGGTTGGTTGGGGGGATATACACCACTTAGGATGCACTTTACACCACTGTATTAACATTCATTGCACTCCTTTTCTGCATGAATTCGTTGGTTCTGAACTTCGTTTATTTATCGTGCAGGTACAATGTCTCGATCCTCTTATGATATAAGAAAGCTTCGTCGCAGCATGTTCAATCCTCCTCAGGATGCCGAGTATGACCGCCGGGATGACCGCGGCAGGGAGGAAAGAAGACCCTATGATCCTTATCGATCTCGATCCTCACGTTCCCGCTCACCAGTTCGACTGGAACAAGAAAAATACAAAAGCTATCAAGGTCGTAGGGAGGAGGATAGACCACAATCTAGGGATTCCACTTCCTCCCATGAAAAGCGGAGTAGAGAGAAGACACCTCCAAAGGAAACTGGGTCTAGAAGTAAGCAAAAAGTCCCTGCTACTAAGCGACCTCGGACAGACAAGGGTTCTACAGAATCTTCCTCAGGAAGGGACACTGAACTAACAATCCTCGCCCCTCCTCCACCAGATGCGGGAACCGCCGTAAGGCTGGCATACTTAAAGGAGCAATTTCCCGAGCACTACTTCGAGACTCTGACCTTTCTACCTTCCCTCGAACCTATTTCTTCTAATTGGGCAGAGGAGGCCAGAGCAAAGATTGATTTGGTGGAAAAACAATATACCGAAATATTCAAGTATTCCCGCACTCTCTCTAGAATCATTCGCACGCTAATGACAAATGCTGACTCAATGCACAAAACTGCAGAGGAAGATGCTAAGGCCCTAAAAACCTTAGGAAAAAATTTAGAAGATACTCAAGCTCAACTAGCTATTGCTCAGAAGAACGCTTCTAACTTCAAACAACAGTTTGAGGACATGCAAAAGCGCTATCATGATTTGCTAGAATCCCACACTCAGGAACGCTCCGAGTTGAAGAAGCAAGCTGACGAAGCCAAATCAGAGGCTGCTAAGACACGTCTCGCTTACGCTGAGCTTGAGCAGAAGAACGCCGAGTTAGCGAAAAGGAGTGCTGAGTTAGAAAAGAAAAACGCCGACTTGGCTTCAAAACTGTTAGAGGCGGAAAACAGAGCTGCTCTGGCTGAAGGCAATGTGGAGTGCGCTATTAAATCTGCGGAGGAAACCCGCAAGCAATTGTCTGATGCGGAGGCTGAAATTCAAGGTTTCGGCGAGCTAATGATTGAATTCTTCGCGCACATTATTCGTCGTCGAAACATTTCCTGGATCGAGGACTATCCATCCACTTTGGTTCATGTGTGGAATCAAATCGTCGAGTGGGAAAAAGAAGAGCTTAAGGTCGACTCCCTCGATGAAGATAAGCTGATGGAGAAATATTTGAGAGACGACGAACCGGAGCGCCTAGCTGAAGGGCGCCGTTTAATTGCTGAAGCCATGGAAGAAGAGAGGCGGAAGTCTAAACAGAAAACCATTCCTGAAGCTGGTTCCTCTTCTTCTGCTCCTGTAACTCCCGAAGTAGAAGGGTATGATCCCGAAAACCCGGGAATCCCCCGAACCACTTTGCTATCTCCTATTCCTGAAATAACTCCAGAGGTAGTAGTCACCCCCGCTGAAAAGTCTTCAGAAGGTATCCCTATCTTTTCTCCTCAATTTGTCAAGGCTACTACTACCTTTGGCTACATAACCGAACGTTCGATGAAAAATCCTTTGCTCTCGCCTGAGTTGATAACCAATGTTTCTCATTTTGTAGGCGTTGAATCATCCACGAAGACAGATGTAGCTCAAGGAGCTACCGCTAGGACACAACCCGCTGATAGGGTCAAAGAAGGGGAAGACAAGGCTGCTTCAACAGACCTGGGGGAAAGAAGTGAGCCAATTAAGGTCACTACTCCCCATGATGAAGAAATGATTGCAGCTTTAAAAGACGACGGAGGAGACGAGGGGCATGATGAGGAACCGGAGGTTACAATAACCGGGGAGTCAAAGAGCGCTGATGACGTTACCTTGGCGGCCATGAAGGCTGATCAAGACAAGCGCTTGCAATTAAAGGCTGAAGAATTAGACCCTGAGGTTCTCAAGCCCCTCGCCGTGGTGGATGCAGGTTCAAGGTTAGTTGTTAAGCTCTCAACTAGATCTATTACCGAAGAACTTGCTAAAAAATCTTCTCTTGATTCCAGTGCCCAGCCCTCTGGGAAGAAGTCTGCCGGCTCCAGTACTACACCTTCAGGGAAGAAGAAATCAAAGCGAATCTTGACTGAAGCCGAGAGGGAAGCAAAAGATGCGGAAAAAGCTGCCAAGAAATCAAAGGCTCATCCCAAACCCAAATAGTGGGTTCTCCCGTATTTTTTTTTTTAGCATCGTTGTAAATCAATAAGTGCTGCTACACCAGCAGCTTCCGCACTTTCTTTTTCAGTTATTTCCCTGTACAAATTCATTCATTTGTAAGTAAAAAAAATAATTTACTTTCTGCAATGTTTACTTGTTAGCAGCTCTGCGCTTATGTAAAAATGCATATCTATAGTTATGAAACAAAGTTGTGGAGAGGGGAGCTATGTGTATGTGTATATGTCCCCAGTCAGTCTCCACAAGTTACTCAGTGCTTAACCATGCAATCTGAACGCTCCCGATTCTCTAACGGGATAGCATTTCCTGCGTCATCAATATCGGTTATTTTTCCTGGCATTTCTTTTATACTCTTTCTCATTCTCTTGAGAATTAGAGTTCGAGTTCAGTTATTTGTTTATTCCCCGGTCGTTCAACGGGAAAAGATTTCTTTCTCGGCGCTCGGTCGGAAACGCCTTTATACTCTCTTTCTCTCTGGAAAGTTAGAGTTCGGAGTTGAACCTCTTTCTCAGCGCTCAGTCGGAGACGCTTTTATACTCTCTCTCTATCTCTGGAGAGTTAGAGTTCAGAATAGAATTTCTTTTTCAGCGCTCAGTCTGAGACGCTTTTATACTCTCTCTCTATCTCTGGAGAGTTAGAGTTCAGAATAGAATTTCTTTTTCAGCGCTCAGTCTGAGACGCTTTTATACTCTCTCTCTTTCTCTGGAGAGTTAGAGTTAAGAATGTCGTTTTCTCATTCTTTTATGTCTTATTGCACAAATAATCATTGTGCTTCTTTTTATGCCCAAACTATTTTAACCTTTTTAGGCTCTAAGTTATCCTGTATTTTATAATCACAACAGAATAACTAACGAATGTAAATGCATAAAAGTAAATAACACACAATATTTTTATAGTGGTTCAGCTAAGTCATAGCCTACATCCACTTTATAGTCCTTTATTCATATCGTCATATTTTCCAAAGGCAAGTCGTGCCTTATTACAGAGTTTACAGGAAGAACAGCAAAAAGTATAGCATTTCTAATCCAAATATCGCATTAAGTGTTGGGCATTCCATGCTCGAGGGACTTCTTCGCCATCTACGGTCGTTAACTTGAATGTTCCTTTATCAAGTTTCCGTTGGATGACAAAGGGTCCTTCCCATTTTGGGCCGAGGTGAGGAAGAGATGGAAAAACTCTCTTTAGCACCAAATCCCCTGGTTCAAAGGTTCTGAGGCGAACTTTTTTGTCATAATAGCGTGCCATCTGACGCCGATGCCTTGCTGCACGCAAGTCTGCTTCGTCCCTTTTCTCTTCGACCTCATCAAGAGACTCAAGTAGAAGTGCCCGATTCGTCATCGGGTCATAATACGTAACCCTGTGGGAAGGAACTTCCAGTTCAACTGGAATTACTGCTTCTGAGCCAAAGGAGAGAGAGAAAGGGGTATGACCGGTAGCCGTTTTAAACGTTGTTCGATATGCCCACAAAGCTAGGGGCAATTCATCAACCCATTTTGCCTTTGCACGCTCCAACCGTTTCTTGAGGATGGATTTTATAACTTTGTTTACCGCTTCTACTTGCCCATTCGATTGTGGATAGGCGACTGCAGTATATCGCTTGTCTATCTTATATTTCTGGCAAAAATTTCTGAACTCAGAGCTATCAAACTGGGTTCCGTTGTCAGTTATAATCGTCCTTGGGATCCCGAACCGGCATATAATATTTCTGACCACAAAACTTATCACTTTTCTTGCTGTGATCTTGGTTAAGTGCTCAGCTTCCACCCATTTCGTGAAATAATCCACGGCTACTATGGCATACTTAGCCCCTCCTTTAGCAATTGGTAAAACTCCAATGATATCGATTCCCCATGTGGCAAATGGCCAAGGACTCACCATCGATTTAAGCTGGGTTGACGGTGCCCTGGGGATTTTGGCGAATCTCTGGCACTTATCGCAGCGTCGTGAATAATCAGCTGCATCCTTGTTGATCGTAGGCCAGAAGTATCCATACCGCAATATTTTCTTTGCTAAAGTTTGACCTCCTGTATGATCTCCACACTCACCTTCGTGCACTTCTCTCAGTACACGTTTGATGTCGTCGTGTGCGATACATCGTAACAGGGGCATAGAAAATCCTTGTCTATAGAGGGTATCGTCTTGCATAACATATCTGGCAGCTTTGCGAACTACAGCTCTTTTCTCACTTTTCTTCGATGGGAGTGTCCCATTCTTAAGAAAACTCTTGATTGGAGTCATCCATGACTCCTTCTCTGGTTCCGCTTCAAGAACGAATTCAATTTCCATTGACTCAAAGCTTGGCGATTCCAATGTTTCAATTGGAATTATCTCAGTCCCTTCTGGATTGTCAGAACTAGCCAGTTTTGCCAGTCTATCCGCTTTCCGGTTTTCAATTCTGGGAATATGTGTTATGTTGTACCGTTCTAAGCTACTTAATAGCTCTTTCACTTTCTTGAGGTAAGCGACAAGTCGAGGTCCTCGAGCTGCGAACTCCTCTCGCACTTGACAAACAACAATCTTAGAGTCACAAAATATGTCCATCACTTTTACTCCGAGGTCTTTAGCGAGTTTCAGCCCGGCAATCAGGGCTTCATACTCAGAGTCATTGTTTGTTGCCGAAAATTCTAATCGCAGGGCGTAATGTAACGACCGTCCCTCCGGGGTGACTAAGACAATTCCAGCTCCGGATCTTCGGTCATTTTTAGCTCCATCTGTATATAGTTTCCACGGATTCATCTCTAGCTTATCCTCGGATTTAACCACTCGGTCATTGATTATTTCTTCATCTGGAATGGTGAACTCCGCAATAAAGTCTGCTAGAGCTTGCCCCCTGATTGACTTTCGTGGTTGAAAATTCAAATCAAACTGGCTTAGTTCTATGTTCCATTTAATCAACCTTCCCGACGCTTCGGGTCTCTGCAACACCTGTCTTAACGGCTGATCGGTGTATATGGTTATGGGATGAGCTTGGAAGTAGTGACGAAGTTTTCGGGATGCAATCAGGAGGCTGTAAGCAAGCTTCTCGATCTTCGGGTAGTTGCGCTCTGCCGCTGCTAATTTTTTACTCACATAGTATACTGGCCTTTGTACTTTGTCTTCTTCTCGAACCAGAGCTGTGCTGACAGCGTGGGCCGAGACTGCTAGATAAACGAATAGTTCTTCGTGATCTACGGGCTTTGACAAGATTGGCGGTTTCTCTAACAGCTCCAACAGATTTTGGAAGGCCTCGACACAATCGGGAGTCCACTGGAAGTTCTTCTTTCCCCTTTTTATCAAATCAAAAAAGGGAACACATTTATCGGTGGCTTTAGAGATGAATCTACTCAACGCCGCTACCTTTCCTGCCAGACTTTGGACGTCTTTAATTCTTCTGGGTTCTTCGATATTTCTAATCGCCGCTATCTGGCTAGGGTTGATCTCAATTCCTCGGGAACTCACAATGAAGCCAAGGAACTTTCCCGACGCCACTCCAAATGAACATTTTAAAGGATTCAATTTCATACGGTATTTTCACAAGATACCAAACATTTCCGCTAAGTCTTGCGTATGATTGGAAGACTGCTTTGATTTAACAAGCATATCGTCCACATAAACTTCCATAGTTTTTCCTATTTGATCATAAAACATTCTATTTACCAACCGCTGATAAGTAGCTCCAGCGTTTTTTAATCCGAACGGCATTACAACATAACAATATAATCCCAAATTCGTAATGAAACTTGTATGCTCTTGGTCTGGCACATGCATAGGAATTTGATTGTATCCAGAGTATGCATCCATGAAAGAGAGAAGTTCATGACCTGCTGTCGAATCTACAAGCTGGTCAATCCTGGGAAGTGGGAAACTATCCTTTGGGCAAGCCTTATTTAAATCTGAAAAGTCAATACAAGTTCGCCACTTTCCGTTTGGCTTCTTTACCAAGACAGGATTCGATATCCAGTCGGGATAAGTCGAATCTCGAATAAATCCATTTTGCTTCAATTTCTCTACTTCCTCTTTGAGGGCAGCCGACCTCTCTGGGCCCAGCGTGCGTCTCTTTTGCTTCACAGGCGGATGCTTCGGATTTACATTCAATTTGTGACTGATAATGGAAGGTGATATCCCACACATGTCAGCATGGGTCCAGGCGAACACATCTAAGTTTGCCTTCAAGAAGTCCGTCAGTTCTTCAGCACGGCGTGGATTCAATTGGGAACCGATCTTCAAAACTTTCGTCGGATCAGCTTTATCAACAGGAATTTCCACTGTCGTTTCATTAGGAGTTGCATTCCTAGTCTCTGGTTCCTCGTCTTTTCTAGGATCCAGGTCTTCAAGCGTTCCTTTGGGCAACTCCCTTGGGTTCAACCTCTCTAATTGCTATGCCGAGTCCCCCTGTGAGGGAGATGAGGCATTCTTACCCTCAGCACTAACTCCTTTCATCAACATCTTCAGTTCGGCCACATAGCAGGCCCGTCCAGAAACCTGATCCCCTCTTATTACTCCAGTCCCGGCTTCGGTTGGGAACTTTAGTAACAAGCACCAAGGGGCAATACAAACTCTAAATTCAGCGAGGGCAGGTCTCCCTAAAAATGCGTTATATGGCGAATCTACGTCCAGTACTACAAACTGAAGCATTCGCACTCTTCTACGCTCTCCTTGCCCTAGGGTCACGGGCAACTCTATATATCCCATGGGAGCTGTCGTCGCTCCGTTGAAGCCTCTAATCCATCCTTCACAAGGTTTCAGATCTTCGGGCTCAAGCTTCATCTGATCAAATGACTTCTTGAACAAAATATTAACGGAACTTCCGTTGTCTACTAATACCTTATGGACCAAGGCCGGCCCAATGGTGGTAGTAATAACCAACGGATCATTGGTGGGAGATTGTATCCCAGTGTTGTCTCGGCTGCGAAACACCACGTCATCGAACATGGTTTTTTGTTGTTTTATAGGGGTGACATCTTCCAAATCGTCACCTTCATTCACATCTAGATGCTTAGCAGCATTCACATATTGGTCCATTGACCTGAAACTTCGGATCGCCGGGTGTGGTCCACCTACTATGGAGTTGATGACAATCCCTTTACCTTTCTGCTGCGCGGTAGGCTTAGGAGCAGGTAGGATCTGTTTTGGAGCCTGCTCTCCTTGCCCCCTGTCCCTCGGGGCAACCTTGTACTCATCCAACTTTCCTTCACGCAGCAACTTTTCAATTACATCCCTCAAATGCCGACACTCATTGGTCGAATGTCCATGTGTTCCGTGAAACAAGCAAAATTTCCCTGTCGCCATTTCTTTCTCGGTCGAATCACGAGGTGGCGGTCTTTTGTACTGCAACACATTGTACGTATCCAGGTAAATATTTTCCAGGGTGTCATTCAATGGTGTATAGTCCTCGTAATTCTGGAATCGGGGCCTTTTGTTAGGGTCGCTTCCCCTATTCCTGTTTCTCCTGTTACCGTTCGAATTACGGTTGTTGTTGTTTCCCCCATTTCCAGTATTGCTGTTTCCACCCTTATTTCCTACATTTACTTCAACCTTGCCGGAACTTTCCCCAGACTGCTTCACGGCAATATTACTCTGCACATTCTCCTTTGAAGCTGTCTCAGACTTTCTTTTCCGGTTTGCCCGGGCCTCCTCTCGTCTTAGATAAATATCGGCTTTTTCGTAGAATATCGCCCTTGTGGGGGGTGTCTTCCCAGAAAGGTAGTCTCCAAACTCAGATTCAGGATCGACTCCTTCCTTCAATGCCATCAGAATAGTGGGCTCATGCGGGTCACTGACCTCAGTTACAGCTTGGTTAAAACGATCTAAATATGCCCTTAAAGATTCTCCTGGTGCCTGTTTGATCCTCGACAATTCAATAACACTCTTGGACTTGCGGGCATGTAGTCGAAACTGGTTCATGAAACGCTCGCTTAGTTCTTTGTAATTAGAAATTGAACGAGGAGGAAGCCGGGTAAACCAAAACAATGCCACATCTTCCAGGTAGATTGGGAATGCTTTGCACTTTACTTCATCAGGGGCAGCAGCGGCGTTCATAAGCCACGAATACCGCATCAAATGCTGTCCCGGATCAGTCCTTCCGTTATACTTGTCCATCTGTGGCAAGTTAAAGCGTCGGGGAAACTGGAAGTCTACGATATCGTCAGTGAACGGAGTATGGCTTCGCTCGATGCCATAGTCTTCATTTGTATAATTCCGGCTCTCGGACATAATTCGGCGAACCATCGCCTGCACATCGGCACTAGTTAGGGGCTGCTCAGGTTCCCTATCCCTAGTGTCCGAGTTCCTTCGGGGCTCTCGCTCAGGAGATGCCCTTCTTCTTCGAGCTGCCTCTACTCGATTCCTTTCCCTGTGTTCTCGGTCGATCTCGGGAAGAGGGGACTGGAGTCTTTGCCCTCGAGCGGGGCTATCGTTTCCTAATGCTCGTGCGATATCCTCGCGGGATCCCAAAGATCCAAACGTTAGCTGCTCCACGTTCTGAGGTCGTTCGAGTGGCCTTCGTTCACGGGGCCTCTCTTCCTCGGAAGATGAAGATTGATCTACGGGTGTGTGACGAACCGGTGATGGAGTTCTTTGCCGGCGGAGCTCATTGATTTCCCGACTCATGAGCCTCATATTTTCCTGCATCATGAGATTGGTGCGCTCATGAACTCTCATAGCTTCCCTCGTGCTCTCAAGTATATCAAGCATGCGCGAGAAATCTCCTTGAGTGACGGGAGCAGATGGATTGACCTGGTCTCCAACCCTGGCAGCTGGAATTGGAGCATTCGCGGGGACTCGAGTAGATGTTCCAGCTTCACCAAGCATCGGGTCGGATCGGAGGTAGGAAGTCGGGTCGGATCGGAGCTGGGGTGCCTGGTCGGATCGGTGTGCAGCGAGCAACTCGGGTCGGTTCAGACTGGGGGAGTGCACGGCGTCGGAGTCTCCTACCCGGATCGGATCGGAGCTCTCCCCTTGCTGTCGGTTCGGATTTCCTGCATTGATTCTCCCTGCTGCTGAACTCTGCCCCCGAGACCTTGTTACAACAGCATGTTGCTGATCTTCGCCAGCTCCATTTCCTTGAACAGACTGAACTTCTTTGCCTTTTCCTTTGGCCATTAGTCTTTGACAATTGCTTCAACGAATGTAAAAAAGTGGAGAAACTTAAGGATTCACTTCTTTGAACTCAACGGTCCAAAAAGTAGAAAGAGATCCCGAAAAATAAAGAATTTAGATGAGGATTCTCAGTGAAAGCACCAAAATGTTAGACCCAAATGTGGTTCTAACACCCAAATTGATTAGAAACAAGGTAAAATAAAACAGAAATAAAAAAGAACACGCAAGATTTATAGTGGTTCGGCGAAGAAATGCCTACGTCCACTTAGTTTTCACTATATTCAGTAATTCAGTTACAAATGCAATGTAAGATTCGCTCACAACTCACTTTTGTTCACTCAAATGATTACAAATGATTAAAACAAGAAATGAAAGATGGTTTGGATTTTCCGGGAGTAAAGGAATTCGGATGATGGAGGTACTTGGATTCTCAAAAGTGCTGAAAAAGATCCTCCTCTTTGTCTCTAGATGGGGTATTTATAGGTGTGAATTTGCCTGAGATTCAATCCGGGTCGGAACACGCGTCATCCATAGCACTCTCTTCGGGTTCGGATGAACTATCAAGCTGACAACACATCGAAGAGATGGACGTTAGGGGTAGGAATCAGTCATAGCCGGTCCGGTTCTCCAGGCTATTTTATAGGAGATTAACCTGGATCATGGGTGCGGGTCGGAGGCGTGCAGGTTGGGGGTCGGATCGGAATACCCGATCCGAACCGGAGTGGCTCGGACGTCTCTCCTTCACTAATCATACTCCGCTCCGCTGCAGTCGTCGTGGCAAGCAAAAGGCTTTCCGATCCACTTGAGATTCATCGGCCTTCCGATCCGATCAGGTATGCTTTGCCAATCTATCCAGTAAAAGACATCCGATCCGAATAGAGAATCCTACCCGATCCGAACCGATATGCTGCTATCAATCTGAATTGTGATGTTTCCTTCCGATCCGAACCGGAGTCTTATGTCCTGAAACATTCTTCAATGGTAGGTTTCCTGACTTTGTGTTGCCTAGTTCGCAAAGTAGGCTAACAAGCGTCACACGAGAACTCTACACTCAAGATAGAGATTTTCAAATCCACGTAGATAATAGACAAATGGGCGTAAACCCCAATTGGATTTGAAACACACACGGGATCATAAACTAGACTAGTACTTAGGTGCAAACTTTCAACTAGATCAGATGAAACAACTATGCGATGCGCCAGAATCAAACAAAGTACAAACAGGAAAATCAGAAATGTAAACAAGACTTTTAACAGAAACACTACCTCGATCATAAGCTGGAAGGACGATGTTGAGGGGATGAACTCGCCCTTCAGACGGTCTTGCACACTGAGTCTGACCTTGCCCTTGCTTCTTCGGGCAATCTTTGATGAAATGTCCAGTCTCACTGCAGAAAAAGCATTCACCATTCTTCCTTTTCCTCTTCTTACAATCCTTAATAAGATGAGTCGAACTTCCACAAGTAAAGCACTTCTTTTCCTTCTTATCTTTAGACTCTTCCTCCTTCTTTTTCATTTCCTTTTTGGGCCCCGTTTTCTTGTTTTGAGACTCATTCACCTTGGTTTCCTTCTTGTCACTCCTATTCTCTTCATTGAGTAGGGCCACATTCACCAAACTCTCGAAGGTCGCTCCGATGGGTATATGAGATATGGCCAAACCGCGCAATGGCTCGTTTAGTCCTAGAGCAAAGTGCATGGCCTTCTTCTGAGCTGTGTTAACCAAGTCTAAACCGAACTGAGCAAGTTGATTAAACTTATCCACGTATTCCCTAATGGTCATGTCCCCTTGCTTTAGTGATAGGAACCTCTCCATCTGAAGGTTCTCCTCTGCTGACGATAAAAACCTCAGTCCAAACCTTCTTTTAAACTCATCCCAAGTCTCAATTGGTCTAGTAGTGGTGGTGACTACCCACCAATAGGCAGCTTCCCCTTTCAATAACCATACCGCCAACAGAACTTTCCTACGATCTTCTATATCTAAGATAGCAAAGAGGTTTTCAGTTTCCTTTAACCAGTTTCTTGCCTCAACAGAAGTCTCCATCCCAACAAAATTCTTGCAACCCATCGCCTTAAAGTCTTTGCAAATCTCCGCGAAATCCTCTTGTGGATGCTGAGGGGGAGGAGGAAGAGGAACCTCAGCGACAGGAGGAGGAGGAACATTAACTACCGGAGGAGGAGGAGGAGGAACATCGGCGGGGCCGGCTTCGGTCGCCCTAGCCTCCAAAAGTCTCCTATACCAAACAGGTACGTGTACTCCCTCCAGAATAGCAAAGTTATCAGCCATACTGAAAACGAAGAAAAAGACAAATTCAGAATGGAGAAAAACGAAGGAATTTTGCTAATGGCTTTTTGGGGAATAGCCTTTAAAATAAACTAGACTTTTCTTTGGAAAATACTTTATACTTGGTTTTGAAAATAGTTTTCCAAAAGTTTTAAAAAACTTTTTTGTTCCTTCTCGTAAACCATATGCTCTGATACCAAATGTAACACCCCACCTCCGCCAGGGTGGCTCTTGCAAGCACTCTGACTTTGGAGGGGTGTTTGAATCAGGTAAACATGCATAATGATATATCAAGGCAGAACAAGAACATATGTATATATGTAAACAGAGTAAATAAGATAAGTAAAACAGCGGAAAATTTCAAACTATTTCAAAACAAGTCTGGTACAACATAATGTCAACTTTCCAAATACACAAGTCTAGATAAAAAAAACATCACTGAAAAACTGAAATACATCAGTACTATCCCCAAAATAAGTGATAACCATAGCTAGCTTCATGTCAAGACCGTACATGAGCTAAAATCCCACAAGCAAGCGATCAGAAATCCAAGCTAAGCTCCAATATTCCCACCCTGAGAACCTAGGGGGGGACGGAAGAAAAGAGGCGAAAGAAAAACAGGTCAGTCAAAAAGACTGAGTAAGCCCTACTACAATCAATGTAAACTGATAAAGTTAACTGGCATGAGAAGCAGGGATGAACATAAGGATAACAACATACTAGCATGATGATTTACTAACAAGGTAGATAAAGGTGTCATCGCATAATCAGGTTTAAGGTTTTTGCACCACAGGTGTACTAGCAAGCTAACATGACTTGAATAAACAAGTATTGATCCCTTGGCCCAAGCTTTGGCCCAATAACATGAAGTGACCCTAATACGAGGTCCAATAACATGAAGTGACCCTAATACGAGGTCCAATAACATGAAGTGACCCTAATACGAGGTCCAATAACATGAAGTGACCCTAATACGAGGTCCAATAACATGAAGTGACCCTAATACGAGGTCCAATAACATGAAGTGACCCTAATACGAGGTCCAATAACATGAAGTGACCCTAATACGAGGTCCAACCAAACGGTCTAGTCGATCGGCTCCCTATAAGCCTAACTCGTCACGTGTTGGTGTCAATACGGCCTAAACATGATTGTAGTCGGACTGTGCTGGGTCCACCCTTCGGGTGTATCAAGCCCTAGGGTGTCAACCCCTGGACACCATAAACATGAGTGCACAGTCTCGATCTACTGGTACCCATGGGTGACTTCTCCAAATACGGACTACGTGCACGACCATAGTCCGTCCGGAACTACATCGGCGTACCACCCGGCCGTCGTTTTTGGTCCCTTATACCAGTCCAGTAATCGTGCCCCACCCTAGCCTAGTCCCTAGGGTCATGATGATACAAACTTGGGATTACTGCTGGAGTGGACCCCCTTTGCTAGGATTTTCTAGTGGGTTAAGTACGGTTTAACCCTTTTACTAATCATGGATTAACTTGGTTAAGTGTAACGATGGGTTCACGACTTAACCCCGATTAATCCACCAAGTCCAAATTGGTTAAGTATTAAGTGGACCATGACTTAACCCTAATCATGAGGCATTAATTAATTAATGTGCCTTAACCTCTCACATTAGACTTTGTTGCGGTTACTAGTTAAGCCGGTCGGTTCCGGGTAGCTTTACACCACAACTTGGTCTAACCTCGGGTTCAAGGTACAACATGACCAACTTCTCACATTGGGTCTTATTGTTTCTAGCAACTAGTTAAGCCGGTCGGTTCCGGGTAGGTTTACGCTACAAACTCAACCCAACCTCGAGTTGGTCACACTTATATTTTCTAAGTGTCATGTCCATTATGTTTACAAAACATATTACAAGTTTTCAAGCATTTGGGTAGACCTAACTTAATAGGTAAATTCCCAATGGGTAGACCTAACTTAATAGGTAAATTCCCAATCTTATGTTTTTATGTCTTTTAAGTTTACCCAACCCCAAACGCAATCCCATCGCTTACATATCGCAATAGCGCATAAAGGATAGAAAGAGGGAACTTGGCATAATCATGACATAAAGGTGTTGAAGCCACAAGTTTAACATGGTGGCATATGAAATGTACATATGTTCATATACTTGCATATTACATTTTTAGGCCTCAAAAGCATGCATAAAACCAAACTTAGCATATTGGTGATACATGGTGATAAATGACATGTAGAAATGGCCATAAGTTCGCATTTAGCCTCACATGCAAGTTATCATAAGAGATATGATAACTTACATGTTGCCAAAATGCAACCTTTAGCATAAAGCTTGAAGCTTTATGTTCATATACTCAAGGTAAGCTTGCATAACATGATAACATGAGTAAAATGATCCACCCAAACTTGCATACATAACATGACAACTTGCATATCATAACATGGCAAACTTGCATAACATAACATGGCAAACTTGCATATCATAACATATCAAACTTGCATAACATGACATAGTAAACTTGCATATCATAATGATCAACCAAACTTGCATCATTCATTTAACTTTAGAGTTTAAATATGAAAGTAGAAAAGGGCTTACAATGCTTATGAAGACACAAAAATATATATAGATTGAGACAAAGCCCTTATGCAATCAAATAAACCCAAAATGCAAGCTCCAATAGAAAAACCCTTGAGCCAAAATGAATCAAAACTCTTGCTTTATGATGTAAATATGGAAACTTGACTTGAATGCAAGCTAATGATGCTCATACAAGCTTGAAAACACTTGTATGCATTGAAAATCTCTCATAGAAATAACTTAGGAATTTTATGAAGAGAGTGGAGGCCATGAGAGGAATGATTTTGCCATAGTTTAGTTACTTGAATGAATAATGATGATTTAGGGTTAGGTTAGGGGCTTATTTATAGAGATTAGAATTAGTTTCAACCTTAGGATTAAACCCTAATTCCAATCTCAGCCCTTAAAACCGAATATGGCCCCAAAACCTAACCAAAACCCCAAAATGGTGCACAGGCAAAACTGCCCGGCTGAACAAAGTCGACAGCCAAGTCGACAGGGCTGTCGACTTGGGTCCAACCAAGTCGACTGCCAAGTCGACAGGCCTTTCGACTTGGTTGGCTTGGCGGGAATTTTCCCGCCTAGCCTTCCAGGCCCGAAATTCGAAATTTGAACTTGAAATTCAAATCTGTTTTGAACTTGAAATTTTCTGAAAACTTCATTGGGCCTTAATTGGGTCATACGGACTCCGATTTTCGAAAACTCGGACTCTATTTCGCGTATTTTTCCGAGACGAACGCAATGGCATAGCCCGTTTTCCCTTGATTCAGATTTATAAATTAAATTCTGCCTCGATTTACGTTATAACAGGTTATTGAAAATACGGGTTGTTACAATGATGGTTGCAAGTGGTTGCAAGTGATTGCTAGTGGTTGCTCGTGGTTGCATATACACACACAATCCAGGTATTAGGTCAACTCAATCACCTCATATTGCATATGCATATATATGTTTGCATTTGTATATGGTTGAAGTTTAATGTGTTGTCATATGGATGTTGCATTTATAAATGAATGATTGTGCACTCATGTAGAATCATGAATAGGAAAATTTGCATACATAATGAACTCATGACACTTACATAATTTGCATTAAGGAGGTCAACTGAATCAGTAGGCCGCCTGATTTTGCATTAGATAAGTACATGTACACACACTTCGCATATGATCATGAAGCATTAGAAGTCTTTTAAGGACAATGGATACTCGTGTTTGATGGATGAGTAGATGGACGTTTGGATGTTAGGATATACATTCTTCCTGAACTTGAAGATTTCGGGGACGAAATCCTTTTAAGTGGGGGAGAATGTAACACCCCGTGTATTCTATAACAGTGAAATTCACAAATTAAAGTATAATTAATTTCAAATCAAAGAATTAAGGGAAACGGGATACGCTATTGCGTTCGTCTCGGAATTCTGCTTGGGGTAGAGTCCGAGTTTGCATAAAACGGACTCCGTATGAGGGAGATATGGTCTCCGGAAGTTTCAGAATTCAGTTTAAAATTCAAACAGACAGGAACCGCTCAGAAAACCAATTCAAATTTCAAAAATCGGGCCAGATTGCGCAGGGCGGGAATTTTCCTGCCCAAGGCACCCAGGTCGACTGGGTAGTCGACCTGGGGCACCCAGGTCGACTACCAAGTCGACATGGGGGTCGACTGGGGAGTCGACCTGGCCCCTGAGCCAGGTCGAACCCAGCCCCCCTGGCTGGCCTGGTCTGTGCTTGGCCGAATTCCTGAGCCTTGCCTTGTCACTAGGGCTAGGTGTCAGCTCCTGATTGGTCTCTCGTTCAAACGAACGGCTAATATTAATCCAAGCTCCATCGACGGTTCTAATCAATTCACAAACTCTATAAAAAGGACCTAAGACTCCACCTAATTCATACAAATAAAAATTAGAATGAGACTGTCATGCTGCTGAGGAAAGACTAGAAGTAGCCGTCAAAATTGAGAGACGATTAGGAGTCAATTCGAAAGCTTAAAGCAACGACAACTAAATCAAAACAACGCCTATAACAAAGGATAGCATCTCCAAATTCAGAATTCAGAAACCTGAAATGAAGATTCGTCATACGTTGTAAGTAGAGTGCTATTCCGATGTGAATGAATAATTGTGTTTTGATTTGTGTAAAATGAGAAATGGAATTGTACTTAATTTGTGGTGATAATAATTCATAATTGTATGTTGCTATGATTTTAATCGATTTGGGATGTTGTGGTATAACGATGTTAGACCTATTGGATATTTGCAAGTATGTGATTCATGTTGAAAGTTAACAACTATATGTTTGTGGTAGTTTATTACAACACCTATTGGATAATTGCAAGTATATGATTCATGTTGAAAGTTAACGACTATATGTTTGTGGTAGTTTATTTGAGATTCATGCAAGTATATGGTTCACTATTATGCCAACATGATGTATATTTTTATATTCACTTTTAGTATAGTTGGATCCATTTGGATATTATGACTCTTATAAATTTATGTTGGAATTGGCATCATGATTCAAGTGTAAAACCATACTTTTGTGTTAGTGACAAAAGTAAGCACCCTTGTGAACTTGTGTTGACTTTATGAACATGGCTAGTTTATGTTTGACTTTACGCCCAAACAAAATATGTTTCAGGCCTATGCTGTTATCAAAATCATATGACAATATATGCGACACATAATTAAGTTAGATTTACATTTCAATTGCATGTTCACACGAATAGATTAAAAACCATGATTCACGTTTACGTATGTTTTATGTCATGATTATATGCTATTACAATGCAAGTTCACAAGTGCCTAATTTATGTTAATTAGATCGTTATGTTGCAAGTTCATGCGTTCACACTCCCCTTTTGATGTTACTTAGAATATATAAACACCATGTTCTAAGCCTCCCCTTTTTCATGTGGCTAAGTTGGGTTTAAATGTTAAACCCAACATATGTTACATTGTAGCGAACGTATAAAACGGGGGTAATGACGTTTGGGTTAAAATATAAAACATATGTGTTGGCATGTTTGACGCATGCCAACGACCTTGAGAACATCTAAGGGATATAAATTAATTTTACCCAATAAAGATGAATTTGAATAATGGGCTGCAAATATTTACATATAAAAAGAAAAGAGACAAAATATGTAAACTTAGAAAAATACGATGTGTTTAACCCGAGGTTGGATTGAGTTGTGATGTAAACCTGCTCGGAACCGCCCGGCTGTCCAGTAGTCACAACAATACCTATCCAATGTGGGTGGTTAAACACGAACCCAATAAAGACCCGAGGTTAGACTGAGTTGTGACGTAAGACTGCCCGGAACCAACCGGCAACAGGCAGTCACAACAATACCTGTCTAATGTGAGAGGTCGAGGCTTTAATAAGACAATTAAGGCCGAGTCAGGATTGATAGGATTAAGTAAATTGAATTAATACTTAATCAAAATGGAACATGCTAAACTATACAGACTGATTGGGGGTTAGGTTTACAAAACACTTAACCAACTTAGCATGTTGGCTAGAAATAGAAAACCTAGTAGCGGGGGACCCTTTTCAGCAGTAACCCTACAAGGTGTATCAGGATACCCTGAACTAGGCAGGGTGGGGCACGATTACTGGGCTGACTGTAAAAGGTCAAATCGACGGCGGTGGTGCAGCAGTGTAGGTTCTAACGAGGTGCGGGCGTGCACACACTCCGACGTAGAAAAATAAGGCACTGGGCACCAGTAGTATACCTGTGCATTCTAGAATTGTGTCGGGCCGCCACCTTGGGACTTGATACACCCCATGGTGGGACCAGCATAGGTAACTACAACATCGGGGGCCGTAAGACACATGTAACTATGCGAGTAGGAGCCGATCATTAGAAATGGATCATTTCACCCTGATTATGGGGTGCCTGTTGGGAACTAGTTTACGGGGGTGCAGAGATTAATATGGGGTACGATAGTATATTCGACTCTAGACAACTTAACTTAGTTTATGGTGCTTTCCCATTTCCAATTTATACTTATCATGCCCAATTCTTTATTCATAGACTGAATAGTCCTAGACTTACTCAGGCTTTATGTCTGACTCTACTTTTCTTTCGTCTTCTTTTCTTTCGTTCCCCTCCCCCCCCAGGTCCACAGGGAGGGAATACCGCAGCTTGACCAGTTTTACATCCAACTTGAAGAGAAAGAATGTATTGCTTGGATCTCTTTCGTTTTGGACTATGGCTTTGGACAACAATTATGGGACATATGCAGTTTACTTATGTTTTTATGCTTCTTTAAATAATGAAAGCAAGACAATTATGAAAATGTAATGTTTTTGGAAGTATTGTAAGACAATTATGACGTGGTTTGTGTAACACGTATTTTGTTGAAATAAAAATTGCTGTTGTTTTCTGCTGTTCAAAAATATGTGTATTTATATCTGCCTTGTGTATCTGTGACTTATACTTATAAACCTCCACCAAAATTAGAACATTCCCTTTGAGAGTGACCCTAACGGAGTTGGGGTGTTTCAGTTAAGTGGGGAAAAACCTTAGAAGGGACCAAGCATAGGTGGAAAGCTTGTGTCATGCATGAGGGCCCTTTTCAAACCAGTAACCCATTAAGTATATTTGTGGACTCGACTCAAGTCGAGGATGGGATACGTGTACTGGGTTTGATTGTAAGAGGTCAAAACGGGTTAGCGGTGGCAACGCAAGTCCAACGGGGTCACATGCGTGTGTGGGCCCGGGATGGTAGGTAAGACGTTGTTGCATCGTGTAGAAATAAGCCATGCATTTTGGTGGTATCGGGTTGCCACTTTGGGGAGTGATACACCCCACTGTGGGGCCAGCACGGGTATCTACGAGTTAGGGAGCCGATCGAATGGGGGTAGTGGGTACACCTAGTGGAGATAGGGGCAGACGCCACCTATGAAGGCAGCTTGGGGTACACGAAACTACCATTATCATTATTAAGTTCTGTAGGCGGGATCAACTTTTAGGGTGTTTGGTGTGGTGCAGTATAATAATTATCCTAAAGCGATTAGGTACGCCTTTAACGTTATCTTTGTTCATCTTATTTCCTTTGTTTGCTCTGTCATACCCAATTGTTCATAGTCATTTCCTTATTTTCTAGCTTATGCTTTATCTTATTTACTTAGTGATTATATTGTTAAAGATATTGCACTCGCCAGACTTTATGTCTGACCCCCTTTGTTTCCACCTCTTTTCTTCCTTTTCCCCCCTAGATTCTCAGGGTGGGACTAGTACTAGTGGAGCTTGAAGTGGACCGCTTTATCTCTTTCTTTTGGAAGTTTCTTGGATCGCTGAAGTAAAAGTTCAGCCTATCTTATTTATGGCTACTTTATGTTTGGGTTATGTCTTTCATTTTATGTACTCTGATTTAGTCAAGATGTATATTATGTACTTGACTCTAGTCTTTGGTTTTTGATGATGTAATCAAACTTATTTGTTTACTGCTGCAATGAATGAAGTTTTAAATTTTTACGTACTGTTTTATATATGTCTTGTTGTAAATTTTCTGTTCTATACACACTTAAAACGCTCCATAGAAGTTAATGCATTCCCTTTGTGAGTGACATTAATGGACATGGGGTGTCACATGTGGTATCAGAGCCAGGTTTCGATCCTAGGACATGTGGGAGTACGACTGCCTTTAGAACTATTTGTTTACCACGTGGTGTCACACGTGGTATCAGAGCCAGTTCGATCCTAGGTGATACCACATGTGACACCCCACGTCCATTAATGTCACTCACAAAGGGAATGCATTAACTTCTATGGAGCGTTTTAACTGTGTATAGAACAGAAACTTAACAACACGACAGATATAAAATAGTACTTAAAAATTTAAAACTTCATTCATTGCAGCGGTAAACAAATAAGTTTGATTACATCATCAAAAACCAAAGACTAGAGTCAAGTACATAATATCCATCTTGACTAAATCAGAGTACATAAAATGAAAGACATAACCCCAACATAAAATAGCCATAAATAAGATAAGCTGAACTTTTACTTCTGCGATCCAAGCAACTTCCAAAAGAAAGAGATAAAGCTGTCCAAATCAAGCTCCACTAGTACTAGTCCCACCCTGAGCACCTTGGGGGGGGGGGAAGGAAGAAAAGAGGTGGAAACAAAGGGGGTCAGACATAAAGTCTGGCGAGTGCAATTACTTTAACAATATAATCATTAAGTAACTAGGATAAGGCATAAGCTGGAAAATAAGGAAATGACTGTGAACAAATGGGTATGACAAAACAAACAAAGGAAATCAGATGAACAAAGATAACGTTAAAGGCGTACCTAGTCACTATAGGATAATTACTACACTTCACCACACCAAACACCCTAAAAGTTGATCCCGCCTACAGAACTTAATAATGATAATAGTAGTTTCATATACCCCTAGCTGCCTTCATAGGTGTCGTCTGCCCCTATCTCCACTAGGTGTACCCACTACCCCCATTCGATCGGCTCCCTAACTCGTAGATACCCGTCCTAGCCCCACAATGGGGTGTATCACTCCCTAAAGTGGCAACCCGATACCACCAAAATGCACGGATTATATCTACACGATGCAACAACGTCTTACCTACCAGCCCGGGCCCACACACGCATATGACCCCGTTGGACTTGCGTTGCCACTGCTAACCTGTTTAGACCTCTTACAATCAAACCCAGTACGCGTGTCCTGTCCTCGACTTGGGTCGAGCCCATAAAGATACTTAATGGGTTACTGGTTTGAAAAGGGCCCCCGTGCATGACACAAGCTTTCCACCTATGCTTGGTCCCCTCTAAGGTTTTTCCCCCACTTAACCCCATTCTTATTCATGTCTTCTTACATGTTTCAATCTTGGTTAAGTGCATCTAATCGTATTTCACATGCCACCCAAGGCACCCTCTTAATTTCACAAGCCACCCAAAGCACCCACTCAACCCCCTTATGTCCCACACATGTTTATCTGGTTAAGTGTTTCTTAATTCATTAACACCGTAACCTTGTAAAGACCTCCCACATTAGACTGACATTTGTGGCAGCTGGATTTGTCGGGCAGGTCTGGGCAGGCTTACACCACAAACGTGCCTAACCTCGTGTTTTTACAACTGTTACACATTTAAATCATGTCTTTGACCTCTCACATTAGACTGGCATTTGTGGCTGCTGGATTTGCTGGGCGGGTCCGGGCAGTCTTACACCACAAAAGAGTCTAACCTCGTGTCTTAGGCGGTTTATTATTACACATCTTCATTTAACCCCAAATTGGATTAGTATCCCTATTCAAATTTGTCAATGAATTCCAAATATACTTATGTCCATAATTGTCTCAATTATGTCCATAAATGCCATTTTTTTTCAATTAATGTCTTAAATTAATTATATGCCTTTTTCAAGGCCATTATGCCAATTCTCAATATGTGTATATTCAATATTATCAATATCCCTCGGGTCTCGGGTTATGATACTAGATGTAACAGCCCGGATTCCGACGGACCAATTTTTTTGTCAAAAATCCAATCCACCGAAACCCGAGTTGGTTGCTCTGGTATCCTGCAGAAAAAGACAGAGAAAAGAGATATATCAGAGTTCGGAAAACACCTCACAGCGGAAGGAGTAAAATATTTTATATTTAAAACATAGCTTTACCTTAATCTCAATACTGCTAAATTATTATCCCCAAAGCTATAAGTCTCTGTCTAACCTGCGAATGTTATGAGGAGGGGGTCAGAACATAAGTTCTGTGTGAATGAATTTAAACTACACTTCTTGAATAATCCTATATATACCGTTCAATTACATTTTTGTTTTTATTAGGTTATTCGTTTTATTAGCACTCAAGGCTTACACACACGTCGCACCTATCTACCCCTTGTAGATTAACCTAATACAATGTATATGTAGCTACCCCCAAACTGAGGTACACCCCATGATACCCCACTCGCACGGTCTCTTCCGTATTGCCACAGTAATATGCGCAGTCTCTCATCCTATGCCATAGTAATGTACAACACTACATCCGCATAGAACCACTATCGCTGTGCTACCTAAGCGTACTGACTGTTGTCCTCGAACTATTCGATCGAGTTTGGTTCCATCACCGAATAATGCCCTCTAGTCTACGATACACCACCCAGAACAGACATTGTTGTACCTAGACTTTCCCACATACGTATCATCAATCGTACTCGATGTTTCTATTGCACATAATCTCTACTTGTGCACCCAAGCTCCGCGGCAGGGCTACACCAGAAAACACGGAATTTGGTTGGGAGCTTTTCTATATCCGTACGGGCCCGCCTCTAAGAGTGTCCAATGTACAGATACTCCTCGGGTCTGGTTTTTCTATGGTGGCTATGGCCCTACCTCAGCCCCTCCCTCAACTAGTAAGGACCACATGAGCTAAGCGACCACCCCTAATAAGCAAACAATCTAAACATCCATGTGGGGTCTCCTCGCACCTGTCCCTTGATAGCAAAGGTTAACGATCTCCAGGGGTTAGATCTTGCTCTTCTGCATTCCTTAGGCTGCTGGTGACAGGCGTTCGACGATCTAGCTATCATTTGGTCTTGACCCTCCACCTCCGCCTGAGGCAACCATCGAACCACCCTTAGTGCCACCGTGTACAGCATTCTGACTGCCACCTATTTGTGCAGTCAAGGCCCACCCACCTGGTAATTCCGCGCAGACCCAACCTCTGTAATCCTAGCCCGAAGCTAAACCACAACAGAGGATTACTAGGAGCACCTTTTATGTCTTTGGAAGCCGCCTGTCTCCCCTTCCAGTCCGTTGGAGCTGCCTAAATAACGAACGTGCGCTCTCCTCGTGCCTTATGACACCGTGATGATCTACCTCATTGGGTTATTCATCCTACGACGTACGGACTGCCCCAAGCGCCTTAATTTTATATTTCATTAGACCCTTCGTCTAATCTTCTTCTTACGCGCTTGTGTCTCTTCGTCAGTTTTTACCTTTAACTTGGTTATTCTTTATTCACATTTACTTCCTTTTCAAATTTACCAAGTTACCCTCGCTTATTAATTCAATTTATACTTATCTCATTTAAGTCCATTAATAAGCCTACAACATGTTGTTACATAATTCTTAAATTAATCCCTTTTTGTGGTTACAACAACATTGTATACTTAATTCATAGTTTAGTATGTCGTACCCCACATATATACTGATTAAGAGAATAACCCCCTAAACACCAGCCCCGAAGACCGAAATCAATATCAGACTGGCACCCAGAGAATTACTCAACCCAACCAACATATATGATTCTGATTTACTTCTTTTCCATTCATATGATTTATATCATCTTTAATTGTACATTTATATCAATATTTTCCCAATATATTCCCCAACGTTCCTACATTCATACATATAATCGAATTCACCTTTTAGGCTTTATCTTTCAAGTCACAAATAAATCTCACCAACCCATGTTATCCATTTACATGTTGTTAATTTTAAATTATACTAATTCCATATCCAGTTTCAATTATGCCCACCTACATAAATTTAAAATTACCATAGCCAATTAGAATTATTCAAATTTAAATAAATTTAACATTGCAATATAATTATGTCCGTATTACAAATTATGCACAAATCCTTCCAATCCATATTATGCCCAAACATCCCCTTTTTCCCCTTTTAATCTCTTGCTCTTGTTTACAACGCATAAACCCATGATAGACGTAGGCTCGAGATAGCCTAACTATAAAAATAAAAAGGGGAAAGAATAAAAAGGAGAGAACTCAATCGTAAGCATAAATAAAATACTGATCTTATTAAATTATCATCATATTCATTATGGGGAATGGAAAAAGATAGAAGTACAATTATACAACAACTGTATTTTAAACCACTCACTTTGACTGGATTGAGAAATAAATGTTTTGTCGTTGATGTAGAAAGCTTATTTAATCTTCTTATTTGATTATTGGTGAAGAGCATGAATTGTTGATGAAGAACTTTGCTACTTGATTTGATTAAACTCCAAAGTTGATGAAGAACTTGCAATTTAATTTAGGGTTTTGAGGCGGTGGCCATGTTATGTTGAAGTTTGGCGGCATGGAGGTGTTAGAAAGAATTGTTTATGAATTAGGTTAGGTTTAGGCATTATTTTATAGGTGTAGAGAACATTTTAGAGCCCTAGGATTGACTTAGAAGCCATCCGGTTCGTCCAAAAATAAAAACCACGTCACAGGGCTAAAATCGCCCAAATCTGAGGGGATAGGTCGACCCTAAGGTCGACCTCCCTGGGGTAGGTCGACCCCCAGGTCGACCCTATGGTCGACCTGACCCCCAGGTCGACACTAGGGTTGACCTGCCCGGTCAATGGCGGGAAATCTCCCGCCTAACTATCTGGTCCAATTTTCGAACTGGTTTTGAAATTTTCGGTGAATCTTCTAAATGCCATAACTTTTTCATACGAAATCCGATTTACGCAAACTTGGATTCTACTCCAAGAAGAATTCCGAGACGAACACAATGGTGAAGTCTATTTTACTTAATTCTTGATATTTAAATTAAGTTTCCTTATTTTATTGTCTTCTCTGTTACGTACACCGTTATCGGATTAATTTTTCATTATATATAACCATTATTTACCTATCTATGCACATACACATATTTTTACATATTTTTAATTATATTAAAAATATGGGGTGTTACATTCTCCTACCCTTAAAGAATTTCGTCCCCGAAATTTGATAAGAGTTAAAATAGATAACCCATCGCAATATCGATCCATTAAGTGTGCATCCAATTGTTGCAAACATTGTGCACATGTGCAAAGTGAGATACATCATAGTAAATTATGTATGCCTAATTTGGATCCACCTATATGTATGCAAACTTTAAAAACTCTTTCAAAACATGATGCTCACATCCTAAATATACTTGCAGTTCTATATGAATGCAATATTTTTGAAAGATCAAAACATTTTTCATCCAAATTTTCCTACACTCTTACAAGGTAAGAGCATAGTTCATCCAATTATAGGTAAATTCATCAATTCCATGCAATTCACACCAAAAATGCCAATTTCCAATATCCATTTTAATGTACACTTTTTTTTTTCAAATCACAAACTGGAGTAGACAAGGATGACTAATGAGTTACACTGTTCCTATTTACAACAACAACGAATTTATCTACTTCAAAGGCGAGCTAAATCAATTTCAGAACTCAAGACCTTCTTTGAGTCGTGAGTTCAATTTCTTTAATAAGATAATTAATGAGTTGAATTGAGTTGATTAGCTTCACTATCCATCTAGTTGGTGGCGGCTATTCTAGGTTGCAAGGTGATAGCATGACGGCCATGGTTCTAATTTTGATTTGGTTTTAGGTTTTGAGTCTACATGTGTTTATATAGAATTTAGAATTAATTTAGGCCATCTGATCAACCTAGAATCAATCAAGACCATCCAGTCAAGATAGAGTGACACCTCAGCCCCAATGACTCAGCACTGAGTCACAAAATCGTCATCCCTCAAATCTGCCCGGAGGGGGGGGGGGGAGGTCGACCCCTAGGTCGACCCCCAGGTCGACTTGTAGGGGCAGGTCGACACTATGGTCGACCCCCTGGTCGACCTGGGTCCTGGGTGGGAATTTTCCCGCCCAACCGATTCTGACTTCTGATTTGAATTTGTTTCGAGCTGTTTGAATTTATTTGAATTTTCTGGAAATTTCCGACAGCCATAACTTCTTCATACGAAGTCCAATTTACGCAAACTCGGACTCTTTCTCAACCAGAATTCCGAGACGAACACATTGGCGTAACCCGTTTCCCTTGATTCTCACATTTAAAATTTAGTATTCTTTAATTTGTTAACTTTAATATTTAAATTTACGAGGTGTTACAAGTAGAGAGAACTTCCATGTGACACACATAGAGCATTAAATGAGAAGTTAAGTTAGATTCTTCTGACCATCATAAGCTTCCAACACTGGCAATTTGAATTTCGGTGGGTTACGATAATTCTTGATATCCAAAGGGAACAGACTGCGAGTAACACAATCCACGTCCGAAGATAAGGCACCACCTTGAGTGAATCGACGAATAACATCCGCGATCTGAGATCCATTACAAAAAGATAACCACCGATTCAAGTTATCCCAAAAGCCACTGGCACCTCAATGTGTAAGTCCAAATTAGGAATCGAATGATTAGCAAGAAGAACTTCCGATTGAATTCCAACCCGAGGAGTCACATCAGGAACAATCCTTACTTCCGTAATCGTGTAAGCACTTCCATCCAATGATGCGCGCACTAGCGCTTGAACTGTATTACCAATAGGGGAGCATGCAGCTTGACCAAAAAAGCATCATGGGCTAGAGCGATGTCGGGATTAGGGATTCCCCCGAGTGTAGGGGGAACGACACTAGTCCGAGGATCAGCATCACCCTACTGATTAGTTTGCGGAGTTTCCCCAAGGCTCGAGTCGCAGCTTGTAGAACACTTGTACTTGTTCCAATAATATTGTCCTGGCTTGTCAGCCTTTCGGTACTTCCAATCCTAGCCTCAACCCGAGCGATAAAAGTAGTCAAGGTTTCTTCCTATCGCTCTAATCGAGCGTTTAAATCCTTATCCATATTCTTAATCATCCCGTCGACGTTGTCTCAAGTGGTGTAATTCAAGGGAATACCAATAGAAGAAAGTTCTTGACTTCCATCACCTCAAGCACCTTGAACTTCAGCAATAGAGTCGAGCTTCTTGCACTTGACCATGATGAAAAGCAAGTGAAAAAGTCAAAGTCAAGAACTAAAGCCAAAGCCGAGAACTAAAATCAAATCCGGAGACGAAATCTGAAACGAAATCCAAAGCAGAAGTCAAAGTTGTGCACCCTTTTCCTGGCACGCCAAAGTGCTGACGTGGGAAATTGGTTATTTGTGCACCCCAATGCCCGAGTGTAAGTTTATATGTAAACTTATAATCTGAAATCTAAAGAAAGAAAAATGTAAAAGGAGAACACAAATTTTATAGTGGTACGAAACTAATGCCTACGTCCTCTTCATTGTAATCATTCATCATATATTTTCCGATTACAATGTTTGTACAAGTTCGGACAATTTGTGTGTAGAAAGTTGTGTAATAAAACAACAAATATCTTGTTAATTCTAAACTTTGACCAAAATGCCATTATTCTTCTTCGTTGAGTCAAAGTGTGTTTAAATGTCCCAGAAATAGCTCCAATGTCCAAAAGCATGAAAAAATGTCCAAGAGAATGCCCAAAATCCACTTGAATATCCAAAAGTTATAGGAAAACGTTTATGTAGTGTTTACAAGTCCATGGAGATGTCCAAAGTCATGACATGATGATGGAAGCCATTAATGGTGCTTGAGGGCTCCAATCCCGTATGTTAATGTGTAGGAAAAGTCCAAAAATTCCAATCAAGAACCAACTTCTTTGACTTCCAAGAATGAGGGTATTACTAGTGAGTTTTGGGAGCATCATCCCAAAATTCGTATCCCGAGGGGATGCGAAATCCACGTCCCAAAAATAAAGACAAAAAACCAATCCAAAGTCATAAAATCATACCATTAAATGTTGAAATTTCGAATCTCGAATTTCCATGATCGACACATGCTGATCAGCCAAAATTATATGATCCGCCCGGTAAAGTGCCTTTCCAAATTCGCTTGCCATTTTCCAAACTTTGAATCCCTTTCCAGATCCAAAATTTGGCATCCCGCATTGCACCCATGAAAAATTGAATCCAGCCCGTGTCGACCAAGCGATTTCGTATCACGAAATCATGCCATAATTTTGTATCCCTCTGTGCAAAGCCATGTTTACTCATCTTGAATCCCTGATGCACCATGGATTTCATATCCCAGCTCGAGTCGATCTCTCCATTCTCGCATTACCAAACTAGACTCTGCCTCGTGCCTAGCCAAATTACACATCCCCAATCCATAGTGCGGGCAAGAAGATCTGGGGCGGATCCGTGATTCGAACTCGAGCGTTTTCGCATCCCCTATGATGCGAAAGTGGGGATAAAACAATTCCCCAAACCATGCCGAAATCCAAAGTTGCCAAGCCTAGCATGCGCAAGTGGAAAGACACGATTTTACCATGTTGCTCAACTTAATTTAAACGTACATATTTGTCAATTTACCAAGTGCCAGAATTGAGTGTCGTGAGTCGCGCAAGGCATTTTTCGTGATTGTGTCATGCCGATCAGCTATTTTTGAGTGTGCGAAACTAGATTTTGCCAGAATTCTTATATTTTTCCGTTATGAGTTTTGCCACGTGATCGAACTGACATGCTCAAGGATTTTGAGTTGATCGGACCAAGTCGATCACGTATTTTTACCATGTCGGTTTTTCCAAGTTTATTAACGACGATTTCATGAATCAACGCTATTTCCAACCTTTTTTCGAACACGTCGAGACTTCGACCGAATCGCTTTGTGTTTTTTGACAACGTTCTCGAGATTTGAGTGCACCGCAAACCATAATCTTGACATGTGACTACTTTGCCAAAAAGCTAGTCAACATTAGGTTTCTTCCCGCAAAACATTTCGTAGCAAGTTGTAATGACCCAAATTTCTTGGTCTTTTGAATTTGAATATTTAAATCTATTTTAAATATTACATTTGAAATATCAATGGATTTTAATATTAAATTTGTTTACTTAAAACGATGTTTGAACGTTAAATTTATATTTAATATAAAACGAGCTCGAAATGGCACGATAATCCGTAATATTGAGTTTGAACTTCAATTGAATATACAAGATCCGATATAAGTCGGAATTCTGTGAAACAAGAAACATTTGAATTTAATTAATGATAATTTCTAATGAAAGAGAAATATCGAGATTTCATATTATAGATTGTTAGTTATGTCCAAATTAAATTTTCAAATAGTCGCTATGGAAATTGATAATAAAATATAACATTTATTTAATAAATTTAATAAGGATTTCTATATAATTTAGATATCGGTTAACACAAAATTGTTGATATTGAGTTATGTTTTGATATTGGTTAAATTTGAAGTGATAGACTATTCCATTTGGATATATTCGATAATAATTTATTATTATTGAATTAAATAGTTTTAGAATTTATTTAATAATTTATCGATATTATGTATGCCTCTACCCTAAGCTATGTATCAAAATTTATATATACGTAGACCCAACTTGTACGTATATATGCAAATTCCTAACACTTGGGCGTTCATGTATAAAACTAAATGATATGACATACAAAGAAGTACACAATCAACCAATGGTGAATATTAAATTTCCATGTGTATGATGTGTAATCAATCAAATAAACAAAACATTTGATAAATATAAAAGTAATGAATCAAGATAATCAAACGTATAGGATTTATTAGGGAAATAAAACAATATATAACAGGAAATAAAAATCATCCAACCAACAACTAAGTATCAAATAAATGTGAAAAATAAATTAGAAAGCAAGAACTCCCATGCTATGCCTTATTCCACATGTAAACAATTCCATTCACAAAATACCTTTGCAGCAATATAATACTATCACCCTTTTTTCAGACGCATATGCACCTAAGTCACCTACCTTGTACGAGATGGGAAATGTGCAGCCAAAGCACATGTTTTGTTCGAAACTCACGGCTATCCTAACTTGGAGCACAAGCCTATTTGAATGACAACGTTCCTATCAACAACATTTGTTTCTTATATTTATAGTCAATTCAACACGAAACCCTAATTGTTGTCTAAACAAAACTTTCGTGATCAACCTTTTACAAACGCAGTGCCCCCATATACAACTTCACTTCTGAAAGTCTTCAATCCTTTCTTCCTTTTTCCACAAGATTCGTTGATTTTTTTCCCATGAATTCCCAACTGAAATTATGTTGAGGCCATTGATATGTACGTTTTGTGGTGGTGATGGATTTTTAGGGTATGAACTGATTGGAAATTGACTTGAACACCGCCGACTTTCAAAGAGTTTTGGGGAAGAACCAGAGCACCAAGCTGAGGAAGGATCGGCATGCGAGATGGCGGTGGATTGCCGCCTACTGCTGTGATAGCCGATAGGCGTTCAGGCGACGGTGGTGGGGATGATTTCTAACCTTAGGGTTCGAGCGTGTATCGGCCTGTAACAGGGAATGAAGACATACGAAGAGAAGAAATTGGGAGAGGAAAAGAATAAGGATCAGTCTTGGCTTATCCTTTAACGACGTGATTTATATATTTATATGGTGATAAATTGAAACTAATTGATGATCTAGGAATTCATAAATTAAATAAAACCGGCATAGTTTATTCAATTTGAAAACAAAATGAGTCGGTCTGGCTGATTTGTTATACTAAAACTAATCGGCTGTTATAACACTAACAAGTAATTAGTTTAAATTAAATTATTACTAGGGTTAATTAGGTAAATCAAAATCATATAATCATATAACATGAATATCTTTTTATCTAGTGAACATAATTAAACCAAATAAAAAGCACCCGGATCGTGGCGACGAGCTCGACAACATGGAACTGCCTTGAATAGAAAATGGAGCCAAGATGATTTATAGTTAAATTAAACAATTGTTTAATTTAGCTGTAATAGAATCATTTCAACGATAAATCAAAGCAAAGTGAGTACAACTCACTCAGTTCATCCCACTTATATTTTATATAAATCGGTTTAATATGTGTGTGCGCTCTGGTTGTTTATTGTTTGATGATCGTTGAATGATATTTATATATTGACTGAATCAATTAAATTAAACGTTCGTTTATTTAATTAAAACCAAATTGTTATTATAATGATTGGAACCAACCGAGATAAATTACCTTACTGGTCATGTTTGTAGTAATATAAATGTGTTAAATTAAATGGTTGATGTTAAATTGCTGTTATTGGTTGATTATTGAATTTATAATTTTTATATCGATATATTTAATTGAATGATATTATTTTGAGGTAATGTATTTGGATGTAGGGACTGACAGGTTGGAAGGATCCAACTGGATTCCTCACCAATAGTTGTTAAATTTTATTTTATTATAATATATGTTGAAATATGAAATTGTGATATGGGGATTGACAGGTTGGAGGAATCCAACTGGATTTCTCACTAATATTGATAATGTTTATCAATATGATTGGATGTGATTTATTTGATGTGATTTATTTGATGTGAAATTGGTTAATATTTCACGGGTTTGGTACTATAGTAGACATTTGCCTCTTTAGTACCGTTGATAAAATAAAAGATTTTTGGAATCGATGTTAAATCGATTGTGAATGTTTTTAAAATTATATTTATATGAGGATTTGAAACACGGTTATTTACACAAAATTTAATGTTGAAATTTTATTTATGTTTTTATAAATATTTGAATTATAAGTAGATGGGAATTCAAGATATTAAATAATAAATGGGTTAAGAGGTATAAACTAAAGGGGATAATTAAGATGATCGGCAAGCAGGGCCAAAGTGGCGAAAATGGAAATTTATAAGGTTTAAAGGTATTGAAATGGATGGGTGGGATCAAAAGTATACGAGAATTGAATATAAGAATTTCAAAGTAATTTGCATAACTAATGAATGTTTTTATAAGCATTGTTTATAAAAATACGAAGTGTGATTAAAATGGAATTTGTGAATGAAATTAGCGAATAAATGGAATTAGAAATAGAATATGAGTATACACGTGCAATTTAAAAGTGAAACAAATATTTAATGATGGATATAAAGCCTAGTATTTTAAATGGTTTAGTAAAATGGATATCGATTGAGTTGAAAATTTATAACATTGGTTTAAAAATTGTTAAGAGAATTGTTTTTGGGAAATTATAATTGAATGGATAAGGAATTTATAAAAGATTAAGAGTTTTGTAAATAAATGGCGACGGTTTTCGAAATAAAATCTGCAATATTTGTTTATAGAGGTCAAATAAATCTATTTTGGTTAACTTTATGATATTTTAAAACAAAATTGGAAATGAATTGTGAGACTATAATAGTATATTCGTTTTAAAATGGTACAAGGAATATGAAGTGGTTTTTAAGAAATTAGAACTCATTGTACATTGACTGAGTAGAGTAAGTTCCGAGGTGTAAATCTGATGTTAGTTTAAGCCTTCGGGGTTGATACTGAGAGATTTATTCACTTGCCAATTTACAATGGGAAACTAATGAAGTAAAAGTGTGATGATAATTGGATATTCTTATATTAAATAAGAAAAAGGAAACATTTTCTGAATGTGGAAAGAATTAGAAGTTTTTATGTTTAATTAAAGACTAGCTGATTAAAGAGGCTAAATGATGTTGGGTATTGAATCGGTGAATTCATTTTCTTTTATGAATGAATGGATGTTAATTTGATAGTTAAATAACTGACTATCAAATCTGACCTATACGATTTTTGGCACGGAAAGACCAGGATCAAATTTATATTTGAAAACCATTTCGAACCAGCAAATACGAAATCATGGAAGATGCTGATTGATGATGAAGCAATTGAAGACCGTAGATCTTCATAAGTGGATGGATTAATTGTCGAATATCTCTGACTTGCAAGCAGAGTTATTTTGACTACGATTCAGTTGTGAGTGAGATCTATGGATTGCAAGGACTACTCGCTACTGATCTATAAGGTGATTCCTAGGATGTGGTAGGAGGGTGCCTTCGGTTTCTCCAGTCACAGGACAACTTGTATGGACAGATGTCCGACAGAGTGTTTACAAAGGGATCATGTACGTTGATTTCTTCCAACGTACTATAGCTGTGGCAGAGAATGGCCATTCTCTTAACTTAACAACTAGAGTATTTTTGGGAACGTCAATTAGTGATTTTTCGATGGATCCGACGATGTGGCATTCAAAGTGAACGGTGGCCAGATGTTATGAAAAGCTAATTTATAACCTCAAGCCTCATCAACCATGAAATGGTATAAAATCAGGTAGGTCGCATGGCTATGTGGGTCGCTCTCATTAGGGTATATTGTCACCATCTAGAGAAATTTCATTATTTGTTCTTCTTTTCACTTCTGTATCTCCCAGGAATGGTTATGTTGGTACCAATTGTAGGTGACAATATATTCAGAACATTCAAGCGAAATGAATGGCTAGTCATGTTTAGCCTGGATTACAAGATGTTCTTGTTGAATCCTGGTGTATTCCTCTATAGAGATACATTGTCGGAAGGTGGTCCCATACCTTGCCAGTTGGAATCCATTCTCCAATAAGAGCCCGTAGTTTTGCTTGTATATTATGTATGTAGAGCATGAGATGCAAGCGTTTTGCAAGATTGTTATTTATTTGTATCAGACATTATTATAATATCAAAAAAATCTGATTTCAAAATGTTTTGGGTTATTGTAAGGTAAAAACCGTCTGTGTTTATGTGTGTATTGGTGTTACGATTATCCTTTTCTCTCGAAAGGAAATTTTGACATTAAAATCTAGTTGGATGATACCCTTAAACTTAGTGAATTTTCTCACGCTGGTTAAAAGGCTGATCCTGGCGTTTGCAATGCTCAGGTCAGATTGAGTTTTACAGGTTCAGATTATCGTATAATGTGAAGAGACGAGCTGGAAGAGTCCAGACGTATGATGTCTAGTATATGTTCTGATGTGTATTTATATAAGGGAAGGTTATTATAACTATCCGGATGTGTTGATATACTCTGATGATTGTAAGTTTTATTTCAAACTCTCAACAAAGGCTTATTTCTGTATCATATTTTGTTCCGTTGCAATGCGAGACTCTGTGTTTGTTGTGGTGGTTCTTCTTCTTCTTCTATTCTAATATTTCTTTTTTTTCACACTCTAATTTCTTTCTATTAACTATCTGGTGTTTCCGATTCTTGAGTTTGGGCAAGTAATACGAGTTTTATGTATTATTGTCCAAATTCGGGCATCGAATTCCTACCGGCTCATTATAATGGTATAAAAGGTATTGGTTTAGGAACAACCTTGGCTCTGTGGCGTAACTCGATAGAGATTGGGTTAGTAATACCCTAGATTGAGTTGAGTGTATATATAAGAGCGTGTACTTGCAGATTTTATATACAAATGTTTTGTATTGTGTTTTTTGATCAGTTCGATTTTGAACTGGAAATGGACACAATATTGTTTTGTAAATAGGGTAAATTAAATAATTTTACCCAAACTATATTTTTGTACAGAAAAGATATAATTTTATCAAGTTATTGAGATATTAATGTGTTTGATATGTTTAATTGATTTGAATAAAATTTGAATTGGATTTGAATTGGAATGGTTTAATATAACCAGAATAAATTTAACATATAGGGTTTGTGAATAAAAGAAATTACTAAATGAAATTGGGATTAAATAAAATTGATTTGGGATTTGGAAATTTGATATATAATAATCAAATAAAAATCAATTGGATATTAATCAATGATGTTCAAATATGTTAAACCAAGTAAATATTATTGTTGAATGGAAATTCAATTGTTTTGATTGAGTTGGTTGTGCATTAGTTGTTGATTGATTGTTGATTGTTTGCTAGATTGGTTGAATATAATTCATCGACAATTTTTAATATACTTAAATGAATTGAAACTGGATGATTTAAATCCGTATCGATACACCTTTTAAAAATGAATGATACTTCATGTTTGGGTTGGGAACTGGTGTAGTTATATTTAATAATCGGTGAAATTTTATTTAGAATTTCATGTATTTGTTACTTACGTGTTGAATTGAGTTAAGTATAGGTGCTAGAAGGCTTTGAGTTTGATGTTGGTTGAATAAATGACATATAAGCAGAGCATGTATGCTCAATAGCGCTCGTAAAAGGTACTCCCACACGTAAATGTAAATTGTTGGTTTTGAATTTTATTTCCCGACCGTGTGGGTCAATGTATATATAATATTTGTTCCTGCGATATCGCAGAAGTCCCTCCATACATGGAAGACTCTACCGAATTTTTCTAGGAATTTAACGTGTTAGAATATTTTCAATATTTTTGAAAATTTTATTTAACCATAATGAATTGGTTTTCGATTTAAAATAAATTGGATTTTAAAGTGAATGGGTTTGTAGCATTTTTCTACCTATTATTTCGAGGATGAAATCCTTTTAAGGGGGAAGAATGTAACAACCCAAATTTCTTGGTCATTTGAATTTGAATATTTAGATCTATTTTAAATATTATATTTTAAATATTAATGGATTTTAATATTAAATATGTTTATTCAAAACAATTTTTGAACATTAAATTTATATTTAATATAAAACGAGCTCGAAATGGCACGGTAGTTCGTAATATTGAGTTTTTAACTTTAATTGAATATACAGGATCCGATATAAGTCGGAATTCTGTGAAACAAGAAACATTTGAATCTAATTGATGTTAATTTTCTAATGAAAGAGAAAAATCAAGATTTCATATTATAGATTGTTAGTTATGTCCAAATTAAAATTTCAAATAGTCCGTACGGAAATTGGTAATAAAATATAATGTTTATTTAATAAATTTAATAAGGATTTCTATATAATTTAGATATTGGTTAACTCAAAATTGTTGATACTGAGTTATAGTTCGATATTGGTTAAATTTGAAGTGATAGACTATTCCATTTGGATATACTCGACAATAATAATTTAGTATTGTTGAATAAATGATTTTGGAATTTATTTAATAATTTATCGATATTATATATGACTCTACCCTAAGCTATATATCAAAATTTATATATTGCAGATCCTACTTGTACGTATATATGCAAATACCTAACACTTGGGCCTTCATGTATAAAAGTAAACAGTATGACATACAAAGTAGTATACAATCATCCTATGGTGAATATTAAATTTCCATGTGTATAATGCGTAATCAATTAAATAAACAAAACGTATGCTAAATATGTAATTAATGATTCAAGATAATCAAACCTATAGGATTTATCAGGGAAATAAAACAATATATAACAGGAAATAAAAATCATCCAACCAACACGTAAGTATCAAATAATTGGGAAAATAAATTATAAAGCAAGAACTCCCATGCTATGCCTAATTCCACATATAAACAATACCATTTAAAAAAATACCTTTGTAGCAATGTAATACTATCACCCTTTTTTCAGACTCACATGCACCTAAGTCACCTACCTTGCACGAGACGGGAAATGTGCAACCAAACCACATGTTTTCTTCGAAACACAAAGCTATCCTAACTTGGAGCACAGGCCTATTCGAATGACAACGTTCTTATCAACAACATTCATTTCCTGTATATAGTCAACTCAACGCGAAACCTTAATTGTTGCTTAAACAAAACTTTCGTGGTCAACCTTTTACAAATGCAGTGCCTCCACATAAAACTTCACGTCTGAAAGCCTTCAATTCTTTCTTCTTTTTTTCCACAAGATCCATTGATTTTCACAAATTCCCAACTAAAATTATGTTGAGGCCATTGATCTCTATGTTTTGTGTGGTGGTGATAGATTTTTAGGGTATGAACTGAAATTGACTTGAACACCGCCATCTTTCGAAGAGTTTTGGGAGAGAACCAGAGCACCGAGATGAGGAAGGATCGGCGTGCGAGATGGCAGTGGACTGGTGCCTGTTACGGTGATAGCCAACATGCATTCAGGTGACGGCGGAGGGAAGATTTCTATCCCCAGGGTTCGAGCGTGTATCGGCCTGTAACAGGGAATGAAGACATATGAAGAGCAAAAATTGGAAAATAATAAGGATCGTACTTGGCTTATCCTTTAACGATGTGATTTATACATTTATAAGGTGATAAATTGAAACTAATTAATGATCTAGGAATGCATAAATTAAATAAAACTGGCATAGTTTATTCAGTTTGAAGACAAAATGAGTCGGCCCGACTGATTTGTTAAACTAAAACTAACCGGCTATTATAACACTAACAAGTTATTAGTTTAAATTAAATTATTATTAGGGTTAATTAGGTAAATTAAAATATATAATCTTATAACATGAATATCTTTTTATCTAGTGAACTGAACCGAACCAAATAAAAAGCATCCGGATCATGGCGACGAGCTCGACAGCCTGGAACTGTCCTGAACAGAAATGGAGACAACATGATTTATGGTATAATTAAACAACTGTTTAATTTAACTGTAATCGAACCGTTTCAACAATAAATCAAAGCAAAGTGAGTATAACTCACTTTGTTCATCCTACTTATATTTTATATAAGACGGGTTTAATATGTGTGTGTGTGCTGTGGTTATTTATTGTTTGATGATCGTTGAATGATATTTATATTTTGACTGAATCAATTTGATTAAACGTTTGTTTAATTTAGTTAAAACCAAATTGTTATTCTAACGATTGGAACTAACTGAGGTAACTAAACTTGTTGGTCACGTTTATAGTAATATAAACGTGTTAAATTAAATTTGATGTTAAATTGTTGTTATTGGTTGATTATTGAATTTATATCGATATATTAGTTTGAGGTAATGTATTTGGATGCAGGGATTGATAGGTCGGAGGGATCCAACTGGATTCCTCACTAGTACTTGTTAAATTTTATTGTATTATAATATATGTTGAAATATCAAATTGTGATGCAGGGATTAACAAGTTCGAGGAATCCAACTGAATTTCTCACTAATATTGATAATGTTTATCAATATGATTGGGTGTGATTTATTTGATGTGAAATTGGTTAATATTTGGTACTATATTATACATTTGCCTCTTTAGTACCATTGATAAAAATAAAAGATTTTTCGAATCGATGTTAAATCGATTATGAACATTTTTAAAATTATATCTGTATAAGGATTGAAACATGATTATTTATACAAAATTTAATGTTGAATTTTTATTTATGTTTTTATAACTATTTAAATTATAAGTAGATGGGAAGTTCAATATATTAAATAATAAAAGGGTTAAGCGGTATAAACTAAAGGGGATTATTAAAATGATCGGCAAGTAGGGCTTAAGTGGCGAAAATGGAAATCTAGAAGGTTTAAGGGTATTGAAATGGATCGGTGGGATCATAAGTATACGAGAATTGAATATAAGAATTTCAAAGTGATTTGCATAACTGATGAGCGTTTTTGTAAACGTTGTTTATAAAAATGCGAAATGTGATTAAAAAAGAATTTGTGAATGAAATTAACAAATAAATGGAATTAGAAATGGAATAGTATAGATGTGTAATTTGAAATGTGAAACAAATATTTAATAATGGATATAAAGCCTAGTATTTTAAATGGTTTAGTAAAATGGATATCGATTGAGTTGAAAATTTATAACATTGGTTCAAAAAATGTTAAGAGAATTGTTTTGGGAAATTATGAATGAATGGATTGGGAATTTATAAAAGATTAAGAGTTTTTTAAATAAATGGTGACGATTTACGAAAGGGAATATGTGATATTTGTTTAAAGAGGACAAATAAATCTAGTTTAGTTAATTTTATGATATTTTGAAACAAATTTGGAAATGATTTGTGAGAATATAATAATATAATCAATTTAAAATGGTAAAAGGAATACGAAGTGGTTTTTAAGAAATTCGAACTCGTTGAACGTTGACTGAGTGGAGTAAGTTTCCAGGTGTCAATCTGATGTCGGTTTTGGCCTTCGGGGTTGATACTGAGAAATTTACTCGCTTACCAATTTACAATGGGAAACTAATGAAGTAAAAGTGTGATGACAATTGGATATTCTTATATTAAATAAGAAAAAGGAAACGATTTCCGAATGTGATAAGAATTAGAAGTTTTATATTTAATTAACGACTAGTTAATTAGAGAGGCTAAATGATGATGGGTATTGAATCAGTGAATTCATTTTCTTTTATGAATGAATGGATGTTTATTTGATAGTTAAATAACCGAATATAAAATATGACCTGTACCATTGTTGGGATGAAAAGACTGGGATCAAATTTATATTCGAAAACCATTTCAAACAAGCATATACGAAATCGTGGAAGATGTTGATTGATGATGGAGCGATTGAAGACTGTAGATCTTCATAAGCGGAAGGATTAACTATCGAATTTCTATGACTTGCAAGGAGAGTTAATTTGACTAGGATTTAGTCGTGATTGAGATATGTGGATTGCAAGGACTACTCGCTTCTGATCTACAGGGTGATTCCTAAGATATGGTAGGAGGGTGCCTTCAGTTTGCCCAGTCCTAGGAAAACTTGTATGGACAGATGTCTGACAGAGTATTTCCAAAGGAATCACGTACATTGATTTCTTCCAACGTACTATAGCTGTGGATAAGAGTGGTCGTTCTCTTAGCTTAACAACTAGAGTATTTTTAGGGACGTCAATTAGTGGTTTTCTGGCGGATCTGACGATGTGACATTCAAAGTGGATGGTGGCCAGATGTTCTGAAAAGCTAATTTATAACCTTAAGCCTCATAAACCGTGATATGGTATAAAATCGGGTAGGTCGCATGGCTATGTGGATCTCTCCCATTAGGGTATATTGTCGCCATCTAGAGAAATTTCATTATTTGTTCTTCTTATCACTTTTGTATCTCCCGGGAATGGTTATGTTGGTACCAACTGCAGGTGACAATATATTCGGAACATTCAACCGAAATGAATGGCCGGTCATGTTTAGCCTGGATTGCAAGATGTTCTTGTTGAATCCTGGTGTATTCCTCTCTAGAGATACATTGTCGGAAGGTGGTCCTATACCTTGCCAATTGGAATCCATTCTCCAATAAGAGCCCGCGGTTTTTATTGTATACTATGTATGTAGAGCGTGAGATGATAGAGTTCCGCTAGATTGTTATTTATTTGTATTAGACATCATCATAATATCAGAAAAGATATGATTTCAAAATGTTTTGGGTTATCATGAGATAAAAACCGTCCGTGTTTTTGTGTGGATTGGTCTTACGATTATCCTTTTCTTTCGAAAGGGAATTTTGACCTTAAAATCAAGTTAGATGATACCCTTAAACTTGGTGAGTTTTCTCACGTTGGTTCACCAGACTGATCCTGGCGTTTGCAATGCTTGGGTCAGACCAATTTTTACAGGTTCAGGTTATTGGATGATGTGAAGAGACGAGCTGGAAGAGTACAGACGTATGATGTCTAGTAATTGTTCCACTGTGCATTGTATTGGAGAGCGGGTTATTATAATGGTCCAGATGTGTTGATATACTGTGATGATTGTAAGTTTTATTTCAGTCTCTCAATAAAGGTTTATTTCTACATTATATTTTGTTCCGCTATGGCATGCGACTCTGTGTTTGTTGCGTTGTTTCTTCTTCTTCTTCTTCTATTTTAATATTTTTTCTCACCCTCTAATTTCTTTCTATTAACTATCTGTTGTTTTCGATTCTTGAGTTTTGGCAAGTAATATGAGATTTATTTATGTATTATTGTCGAAATTCGGGAGTCGAAATTCGGGAGTCGAATTCCTATCGGGTCGTTACATAAGTATTTTTAGTCATCGGTCGTAATGTTGCTCTATTTAGCACATAACATGGTGTTGTTATACTTCGGCCCTAAATTACTTGGGCAACCTATTATTGTTCAATAATGTACGAGCACATTCTTGTAATGTTCGGTTTTTCCTCTCAACCTCCAGTTTGTTGCGGTGTTCGTGGAAATGAAAAATCATGACTTATTTCTTTTTTATTGCAAAAATTGGTAAATTAGTCATTTTTGAATTCTCCACCCTGGCACTATTGATATTTTTTATTTTTAGATCCATTAGATTATTAATTCTTTTGGCAAAAAATTTAAACATACCAAAAGTATCGCTTTTATGTTTTAAAAATAGTATCCATGTGTATCTTGGAAAATCATCTATAATTACAAGAACATGCTAATTGTGATTGATTGAACGAATTTGTGTTGGACCAAATAAGTCTAGATGTAGTAATTCCAATTGTTTTTTGTTGACATATTATTTTTAGATTTAAAACAACTTTTATTTAGTTTTCCAAATTCATATTATCACATAAACTGTCAACTTTATAATTTATTTTTGGTAAACCATTTACTTGTTCATTTTTAGCTAGTTTATTAATATATAAAAAAAATTAATATGACGAAATTATTTATGCCATAACCACAGATCATCGTGTTTTACGGTTAAACACAAATCAGAACTTTATTAAATATTCATATTTAAAATATATGTGTTTCTTTTTCTAAATCTTACGAAAACTAATATTTTATTATTATCAAGTATGTTGCATTTATCTTTTTCAAAATTAATTTGAAAGCCTTTATCACATAACTGGCTAATGCTTAGGAGATTTTGCTTTAAAATCTAAAATAATAACACATTATAAATAATAGGAGAGTTAGACATACCGATATTGATGACTTCACCAATACCAATGACATATCCTTTTGAATTTTCACCGAAAGTTACTGCGCAACCATCCATGTATGTCATGTTGGATAACATGCTTTTTTCCCGTCATGTGTTTGAAGAAGCCACTATCTAATATCCGCTTCTCGTTTTGTTTTATTTTGGGTACCTACAAGATAAAAAAGTTAATTGGTACTCACTTCCTCCATTAAGGTCCTAAACGCTAGGCGGTGAAGGAAGCCATACCCAAGTGGGTTTGGGGCCTTTAAAAGTATAATTTGTGTTATTGACTACATTCTTTAAGAAATTTTCAATATTATTTTGTCTAGGTAAGTTTATTATTGGGTTTGGGAATCCATATTTTTACTTCCTTAGGTTTCAAAACCTTTTATTAAAAGTTTTCTTTTTGACCTTCTTATAGAAAAAAGTGGTTTTTGGGATTTGAATCCTTTTTAAAACCTAGTCCATTCCTATTTCCATAACATTCGGAATTTTTATTAGATGATCAAAATTTTGTTTGTCTTTGTTGAATTTTGAAACATTTGAAGTAATCTTTTCTAACTCATTTTTGAGTTTTGAAATTTCAAAAAGTGAAATTTCTAAATTGCTTTCTAAAGTTGCATTTTTTAAGAATATCATTATTTTATAGTTTATTTTTTCCTAATTCTTTTGATAATGAATCATTTTCTAAAAAAAAACATTTTGCATTTATTTTGAACATTTTCTAATTCTTCTTCTAGAATGATTTTCTCGTGTTTTAACATACCTATCTCATTTTCCATTCTATTCATTTTAGCTATATACTCTTTATTTAACTATTTATGTTCTCTATATTTATCATCTAATTCCATGCTAAGTTCTAATATTTCATCATAAGTAAGTTTAGGACATACCTCATCCATACCAGTCATAAAACATACATTAGCTTGTTCTGCATCGCTATCACTATCACTGTCTGATAAGGAAGAATCTGATTCATCCCAGGTGACTTGAAAAGCTTTCCTTTTATTTTGATTTCTCGTTTTTTTATTCTTTTTTCTTTTCATTATTGAGTTTTGGACAATATTTCTTCATATGTCAAATTCATCACATTCAAAATAGTTGGTTGAAGTTTGATTTGTTGCGCTTGACTTTCCATCCTTTTGGAATTTGGTCATTTTCTAAATTTCTTGAATTTGTTGTAGTTTCTGGCAATGAACATTATTTCATCTTTATATAAATCCAAGTCTTCGTTATTTGCCAGAAAAGCTATGTTCTTCTTCTCATTATTTTGTTCTTTTCTAGCCTGCAGGTTAGCTTTATCCGACATCAAGTTCCCTATTAACTCTTCAGGTTTAAGTTGAGAAAGATCATTTGCATCTTCTATAGCCAAAACTTTTCTTTGCCAATCATTTGTTACAAAATTCAAAATTCATGTAACCAAACCAAAGTCTGTGGATTTGACTCCTAGTGTCATGAGATCATGTTGAAAAGTTTGAAACCTAGGATACATATTGCTTATAGTGTAACACCCCACCTCCGTTAAGGTCACTCACAAAGGGAATGCCTTAACTTTGGTGGAGCGTTTTAGTAGACAGAACAGAAATTTACAAGACAGATAAACAATACTTGAGAAATTATAACTTTATTACAGCGGAAAACAGAAATCAGTTTGGTTACATCTTTCCAGAAAAACTCAAGTACATAAATATCAGTCTTGTTCAGAAAATCATCAGAGTACAAAACTTTAAAATCATAATCCCCACAGAAGGTGCCATAAGAAGTTAAGCCATACTTTACGCACTTCAAGTACTTCAAGCAGAAGAAATCCGGATCAAGCTAAAGTATTCCCTCCTTGGAAAACCTGGGGGGGGACGGAAGAAAAGGGGCGAAAACAAGCAAGGTCAGACATAAAGTCTGGCAAGTCCAGTGACTTTCAGCATATGAACAGATAATAATAATCATGGCATGCAAATAAAACTGGATGAGAGATAACAGTAACAGGAGCAGCAGATGTACTTAGGCTAAACAGAAGAAACAGAATAATATTACTTTTCATTTCTCTGCACTAATACTAGTATAACAGGATTAGGTGTCACCCTAATGTCTAAACTGAAGCAGAAACGGGAATAGAAAAATTTCCATAGAAACAGAACGCTAATAATAGGCCTTTACCACCCGAACAGAAACAGACAGAAACATAATGCTAATAATGGGCCTTTACCATCCGAACAGAAACAGACAGAAACATAATGCTAGTAATGGGCCTTTACCACCCGAACAGAAACAGACAGAAACAGAATGCTAGTAATGGGCCTTTACCACCCAAACAGAAAGTACAGAAACAGAATGCTAGTAATGGGCCTTTACCACCCGAACAGAAACAGACAGAAACAGAAACAGATTAATCCCCACGGAAACAGAATGTAGAACTAGGTGTACACTAGTAAATGGGCCTTTACCACCCGAACAGACGGTACCACGCAGACAGGTGTTGCCACCCAACAGAAACAGACGGTACCAATAGAAACAGACAGAAGTAAGTGTACCCTAAAACCCTACCCCAAGAGATCGGCTCCCTAATACATAAATACCCTGTGTCGGCTCCACAATAGGGTGTATCGCTCCCTAAAGTGACAACCAATTGGCACATGCCTATTTACAGATGTCACGACGTCTTACATCCTCAGAGGCAGACCGGGATCCATGCACGCACATGACCCGGTTGGAACGCACCATCAACACCCCTCGCCATTATCAGAATGTACCACTTATAATTAGTTCAGTAAGCGTGCCCGGACCCTACCTAATGTTGGGTCAAAGTTTTGATACCATAAAGGGTTAATTACTAATATGGGTCCCAAACAACAGATGACACAAGTAATTTCCCTCCTAACCTTGTGTCCCCAAACTAACAGATTTCAGATTAACTTGTTTACAAGTTCAGACATACAGAGTTCATATCAACTAGTTCACAGATCAAACAAGTTTTCAGACAAACGGATCAGATTTAACAGATTTAGCAGATAACAGATTTAGCAGATTATATATATCTAAAACTCTATTTACATATCTTGCCTAATCCTAAATTAAGGTCATAATTCATAATGTAATATATGCCCCAAATTTTAATCTTAATATTCCCATTTACAGTTCATGTCAAAACTAGATCTAATATTCTAGTTCACCATTTATATCCAAGACTAATACACATGTAAATCATTCTCTATTATAGCCAACTCAGATTATGCCAACATATTTGCTATGCCATATTTACTTAATTAAGCTACGCCCAATCCCTGTATAACATGTTTCCACAAGTTCTCTAAATACTCATGAAATGACCCTATAGGCTCAATGTACATAACAATGAATGGGAATAAACTAGCAAGGTTACATAATAAATATGAGATCTAACATCATTAAGGGAATAGGCATAAGAAACTAACTACAATAGTTATAGGCAACTAACCACAATAATCATGGGCGACTAATCACAATAGTTTCTTATTCAATGTCATAGGCAATAGTCTCATAGTCATGAATCATAGTCATAGGCAATAGTCTCATAGTCAATGAATCATAGTCATAGGCAATAGTCTCATAGTCAATGAATCATAGTCATGGGCAATAGTCTCATAGGCAACGGTTTCATGTCCAATTAAGCATTATTATTTGTCCCAAAATTTAGCGTTCATGCGTTAATCTCTTATGAGATGTGGCGCAGGCTCGTAGTAGCCTGGCTATAAATCAGAAAGAAGAAAGAGGTACAGAATAGTCACAGAAAATAGATCTGACAGATAAGAATATACATAACCTCGGACTCAGATTTATAATCATGTCACAATTATAATTACAGTTTATAGCGGAAAATAACTGTACTTGCCTTTCGTGGTTTAAGAAAGGAAATAAACTAGTGTTGATGCAGAAAGGATGAATTATTCCTCTTTAATTGTTGTCGTAGCTCTAAACTTGGATTTGAGATTTGATTTAGCTTTTAATTCTATTCAGGTTGGAAGAAGGGGCATCAGTCCAAGTTTTGATGCCCGCAAGGTCGCGACGCCATTTTTATTTTTAATTAGAACAGAGGCAGAATATAGACAAAAGGAAATTGTGTAGAGAAAATGAGGCTAAGGGGCTATTTATATAGGATTAGGCGGACGAATCTAGACAGAAACGAGACCGGATACATCAGAATGAACCAGGTTAAAATAACTGGGTTTCGAGAGCAGGTCGACCCCCGGGTCGACACTATGGTCGACCTGGTCTGGCCAGGTCGACCCCCAGGTCGACACTATGGTCGACCTGGCCCCTGGGAGGTCGACACTATGGTCGACCCCCAGGTCGACCTGGTCCATGGGCGGGAATTTTCCCGCCCAGCCTGTTCTGGGATTTTGATTTCGAATTTTCGAGCTGTTTTCGATTCTGAAATTCTCTGAAACTTCGTAGGGCCATATCTCCCTCATACGGACTCCGTTTCTCGAAAACTCGGACACGTTTCCAAGCAGAATTTCGATTGAAACGCAATGGCGCAACCCGTTTCCCTTGATTCTTATTTTAAAAATTAATTATTCTCTGATTTGTTACTTATACGTTCACGGAAAATATGGGGTGTTACATATAGACTCATTTTCCTTCATATTAAATGAAGAAAATCGATTTTGCAAAATTGAAATTTGCTTTACTTTAGTAGTGCCTCACGTGTATCTTATAAAGTGCACCATATATCATAAGCACTAGCGCACAACATGATACGTGAGAATTCACTTTTATCTAATGAACAAAAGAGAATGTTCATAGATTTGGCATTATTAGTAGCAGTATTCTTTTGTGCATTAGTCCATACACTAGTATCAGTGTTAGATGCTTGTGAAAACCCGTAACTTCCCCGGTGAGGAAAGCGCGGATAGTTCGAGAACAAGCCACAACAGAACGCAGGCGGAAGAACATTTCATTGTATATTACAACAATTCCATCAGAATACAAGAATATACAGAGTATGAATAAATAATATACATCACAAATTATCAGAGATTACAATAAATTACATAGCAGCGGAAAATAATACAATACACAACTAGAAGAGATATACGGATACAAAGCTTTCCGGATATCATTCCAGCTGTAAATCAGGATCCTGTGAATATAAATCTACAAAACCAAAACTACTAGCTGCCCGTGTCAAAATAAGGGCACCCAGAGTTTAGGTCAAAACAATAAACTCCAGGTCAGTCATGGGACTGGTGTGAGAACTAAAACAGTTATTTAAAACTTTACTTTAAATCAGTTATATCAAGGGACCACACCGTATAACACGGAACGGGTTTCCTCCCAAGAATACCAGTGCATATAACAAAACAACGCAATGCTTTTTGGAAAAAATGAAGCTATTATAAGACCCAGGTCCTATCACACAATGCAACGCAAGCCGGGGGATAGGGTTTTCCCTTATAATATCCAAACATGCTTAGTACGTTTAAAACAAATCATTTGATACTACTATAAGTGCATAGCGTGTAAAACAACTTCAACTCATAAGTATCAATCATAGACGGCATGGGTACCATAAATCATGTCGCCATACTAGTTCTACAATTAAAACCCAATATTGCATATTGGGAATTGGATTTTCGTCATGGTGGCTTCTGATTCGAATGATCGATCGCGTAATGCAATTCCCCACGGCTTACGTCCCAACAAGAGAAACACCGTCTGCACATCCGCACTTTTGGGACCAGAGTATCACCACGGCTTACGTCCCAGCGAGAGAAAACACCTCTTACTTTCCCTGAGCACTAAGCTCATCTCGGTCGACCGAATCCACGACACCACTAAGGTGCCCATCCACTAAAAAGCATACTGATCAAACCATCAGTTTACCACCATACCGAGGTGTGAGGCTCGCGAATCAACGTTATACACAAAGCCATGCTATATTGAAGCTGCGCTTTGATCATCACCCACCAAACTTTGCTTTTCAACAAAAGTCTGGATCACTGCATCTCAGCATGCCACACTATCAATCCATATCGTACCACTGATTTCTGCCAATATATAACCTCTGAGCTCGTATGTCTCAGAGAAGGGCGTTAAGCAAGAGAATAAATTATCCGCCGCCAAACAGATATATATTTAGCAGAGATCAACGAATACAATATAAAGGAATACAATGTCAGACACACCATCCATTTACAAGTCCGTTCTAGGTCTGAACGAAACCGGAGGCACTTTCCTCGCATATCCGTCGATCTCCAAGTACATCTGGACGACCACCAACTGATTCCCTCATCTTGGGTGTACAACCCAATCAAGATCATCAGTAATCACCCAAACGATGTGAAGACTTTCGGTCTTCGACCACCGTCATCATCTTCGACTTATCGTCGAATCGGTTATTCAGAATGGGTATAAACCCGGCCTTTCCGAACAACCCACGTATATTATAAACAAATGTTACACAAACACAACATACGCCTCATTCCAATTCAGCAGTCACTAACCGTAAATTAGCAAGAGAACAATTCCCCAAATATTAACCCCAAAGGCCGAAACCAACATCGGATCAATACCCAGGAAACCATTCTTCTTAGCTAACCTACACTTAGTTTCTAAATTTCACGTTCTTAGGGAAAGGTTCCTATTAATTTTATCAAAGATAAATTCTTTAAAATTTATTCTTTAATCTTCCTTTGGATATCATTTCAAACCAAATTATGGTTTTCCAAACTAGTCGGGATTAGCGAACCACACCGAAGTAATTATTTATTTTATTTCCCAATCCCAACCTATTCATCCCATGAAGCAAAACTGGTAATACTTGATATCTAACACCACGATGTTATAGGTAAATTCAATTACCATTTCACGTTCAAATCTAATTAAAGATTTAACTATCGCCTGGAGCAAAACCAGTGATACTCCATTCTCGATCTTTTCAATCTAATTAAAGATTCATTAAAACTCCACTTAGTTTTAATCTTTAACTGGGTTAAAGAATCAGTGTCATTTAAAACACGGTTCACTATAAACCCAAAATCACATCACATTTCAATCAGACCCTAACCATAAATTAGCAAGTGAGCAATTCCCTAAGTATTAACCCCGAAGGCTGAAACCAACATCAGATCAATACCCCAGAAACCATTCAACTTAACTAATCTCCAGTTAGTTTCTGATTTTCTTAACTCCTTTGGATCTAAGAACAGTATTATTGAAGATACCGTTCACGACAACCCAAAATCACATTCTATTAATTATCGGGTTAAAGAACAAGTGTTATTTAAAACACTGTTCACGATAAACCCAAAAATCAATACCAATTCAATTCCAATTAAATATTATTTAATTGGTGCACTTCATTAAATCTAAAAAAAAAGATTTAATCTTTTCCTCAACTGGGTTTAAGAACAGCGTTAATGAAGACGCCATTCACGACAAACCCAAAATCCCATTTGATATTAAATACAAGGCTCTGAATAGAAAATATATCGGCTTATATTCAATATCAAATTCTACGACCAACAAATATCGTATTGGAAATAACGATATAAATATATCTTTCATATTTCCCATAACAATACCTGTATAATCACAAAATCCCACATCGAAATATTCCGAAGACAATTTCGATTCAAATCCATTTCCAATCTATATATTGGAAATCCTGGTTATTTTCAAAACCATTTCAAATCAAATTTATTTATTTAAAAATAAATAGAATTTTAATTCTAGTTCAAAACTAGTTCATTTCGATAAAAAATCTATTTTTATCTTTTCAAATATGGACTTTTTTTTCTACAATGCATCATATCTAACTTGTGTAGCTTGCCATATTTCTAAACCTTCCATAAAAATACGCATACAGGCAGACCAGTTTGCATAGTCAGAACCATTAAATAATGGAGGATGTGCAGTTGTCTGTTCTTCTTGAAAAGTACTTGCCATACTAGATACGATAAAATTACGTGTTAATATATTATGATCAAAACCATGCTCTGATACCAACCGAAAATGCTTACGTGGATCGCGTGAATCTAATTAAGTAAGTGTAACTACTATAAAAACTAGAAATACAAAAAAAAGTAAAGTAATAAGCGGATTACGCCAGAGTTTTATTTTGTTTCGGACCTCCTGTCCTACGTCCAGTCCTGAAGCTCCCTTACGGCTTTCTAACTAACAACCCAGCCCTTTCTTTGCCCAGAGGAAAAAACTTATAGACAAGCAGTTTGCTTTGACAAGATTGTGTTCCCTTACAACATCGATTTCGACTAAATGATACATAATTCTCCAATAATCTCCTTAAGCAAATATATGAGTTAAAGTTCTTGTATATATAGAAGAACTAGTTTTCTTTTGAGTAACATAAGATTGCAAGAGCATATAGAGAGTATAAGATAGATTCACAAAGATTCGGTGTTTAAACTCTTTTGTTTCCACTTTATATATAGAGATTGAAGAGGTTTTTATTGAAAAGATATTGCTTTTGGAATGAAAACTTTTCAATTAAATAGTTGTAATCTTCGATAGGCAAAAAATACAATTCAGAAAAATTGGTGTGTCTTTTCAATTTGGAAGAAACCTTTTCGTAAGAGCAGATCATCACTCAGAACAGACATCTGACCTAATAGGACAAACGTCTGTTCATGCTCTTTGTAAATTTTCCATAAACAGCGACAGACGTTTGTCCTTATAGGTCACATGTTTATGTTGAGTCTGGAAAATTTCCAAAGAGCATCGACAGACATCCGACTTTTAGGGACATACGTCTAGCCTTTAAAGACAAACGTCTGCCATGTGCCAGACCTATATTTTGAGTATTTATTCTAAAACAAATTTATCCAAGGCTTTGCAGTTAATGCCCCGCTATTACCCTTCTATAACCTCGCTATATTTCGTAGTGGATTACCACCACTACACTTTTGGCAAATAGTGTCCGATATAGACTCTCCACTTTAAGCCCCGCTATATTCCGTTATTCTAGATATATCTAGTTATATTACGCTATTCGCACTATATTTTTGACGACTGAAACGAACTGAAAAATGACATCTATGTGTTATAAAAATTATGAAGTTAGTTTTTTAGTTGAATTTTTTTAATATATTTTTTAGAAACAAAAATACTCTATATTTTACAAAATTTAGTAAGTTAAATATTAATTTACATTTATTTACAGATATTTGCTCATGTTTTTGTTCAAACTTAAGAACGTACTAATTATAGTTAAATCAAGTACTAGTTTATTATTTAATTATCACTTTTACATTTATAAAAACATTGAAAAAGAGCTAGGTGTGGTATTTCAGAGTCATCCGCTATATCCTATTATCTCCTGGCTTTATACTGATTTTTTGGGCCTCTGCCGCATTAGATCCATTAAGCGTTTTAACTACATAGGTCCAAGGAGATTTTAAGATTTTTGTACTATTATACATAATACTATCTTACTACGATGGTCTTATACCTGTTCCTTGTGCATTTTTTCAAATCTTCGATGATATTTTCATAGTTGTAGATATCCTGCATAGATATATGGTGTATGTATTTGTTGTATATATTGATTGTATAATTGTTTTCATTAAAAGCATGAACTTGAGGATCTAACAAGCTGCACATGCTAATTGGCCTGTAATCAAAACACAATTTAGGGTTCTCACAATTAGGGATGAGAACAAGATTGGTGAAAATCCACGCCTTACCAATCGGAGCACCCGAGAAGAACGATTGGATCGCTAGACAAAAGTCAAGGTGAATGATAGGTCAGGCACTATAGTAAAAAATACCGTTGAATCCATCCAAGCCACTCGCACTGTAACACCCCGCATTTTTATGACAATTTAATAATTAAATAATGCATATATATGCACAGACACAAATGCATATATGAAGAATAAAATAGACATAATGCAAATAAAAATGTAATGCATGCATTAAAGAAAAAAGGGATGTTTGCATGCAGTGTAAATATGTTGCATGCACTGATTATGCATTAATAATAAAAGAGAAATAAAAGAAAAAGATTCATGCAATGGTTTAAATGAGACATTGTAACAAATACGAATAAAAGAGAACAACAACTACCATTGTTCTAAGCCTTATTAACAACAGCCTTAGTAGCCCAATTGATTAGAGCATGTGACTTGCATACAAGAGGTACAAAGTTCGATCCCCGCCGTCGTGATATTTTTGTTTTAAGGGAACGACTGAAATAACACATGTTCATGAGGGAAAATATGTATAAACACACATATAAGGAAAATTATACATATAAAGAAGTAAAGCAAATATATGTATATATGTATATGAGAATATACACATATACATGTGTAGGAATATATATATATAAGAAATAAAATTCAAGATAAGGCTGAAATCAGAGAAATATGGTAAGAATCAAATAACGATGCAAAGTCATGTGTATATATACATGTAAAATGGTCATTAGAATATTTGTATACGCATAAGAAGATTACATGTGAATATAACCGAAAAATAAATTCCAGAAATTCAAACATTCGAAAATAAAATTTATATGCCAAAACAGCTCGCAGGACCTGGGGCTCGACACCCCTAGATCCGGGCAGATTCATTAGCATATTTGGACTGTTTTCTTAAATGGGTTCAATGCTGACTCAACGCTGCGTGTATGATAAGTTCCCGAACACCTGTAAATAGGCTAGCAGAGCCTAGCCTAAATCTCACATTCTCTAAGACAACGTCTAAGCTATGTCATTCTTTCTCCTCCTCAAATCTCTTTAGAAAAATAAGATAATTAGTTTAGGAAAATTCTAAATCAAGATCTGAATGAAAAGAATGAATATTAATTAGAAGGTATTCAGAATCATATTTGAAGTGAGGTAATTTTCTAGATCTGGTTTATTCAATTTTCTTCCTTTTTCTTCCCTTTTTCTTTTAGTAAAAAATATGAATCCATGGTTGTTAGGTTCTGAATCCAATTAGGGGAAAACCATGAAATGCTAGATCTGGACTAGATCCAAGATTTGGAAAGCAAATTAGGTTAGTGAATTTAAGTTATATCATTTTAATATTGATATATTATCATTTGACATTCACCGTTATATATGACTTGCTGAAATATGATATGTTGAAATGTTTAAACATATGTTAAAAAGATTAAAGTGACGAATATGGCATGTTGGAATATTAATATGCTAAGATATTAATATGTTGGAAAATTCATATGTTGAAATATAAACTTGTCAAAATATGTGGAGCAAATACTGTTGTTTCAATTCCATGTTAACTTGTGACATTTATGTACCTGGACCATTAACGGTAGAAACTGAGAAAATTACATGTTAGTTTGTTTGATTTGAACAATTACATGATTAAACGATTACATGTTAGAATAGAATTTATTTTATGTTAGAAAGAACATGCAACATAAAATGGGTTTAGTACGATGATATGTGAAATATAGACTTGAAAGAATAGACACGCCTAAATTATATAGAAAATTTATAGTAAATAAGAAGCTGTAACCGCGCTTAGACACGAGGTTAGATTACACTTGTGGTAGAAGTCTGCCCGGAACTGCCCGGCATATCCAGCATCCATAAGTGGTAAATCTAATGTGAGGGGTCTAAGTGCATAAATAAAACCTGTAACGGTGGTAAGACACGAGGTTTAAGTCAACATGTGGAAGAAGTATGTCCGGAACTGCCCGACAAATCCAGCATCCACAAGCGGTAGGCTTAATGTGAGAGGTCTAGTACACAAGTGTGTATATATATAAGTATATGAATATAAAAGGATAGAAATAAATGGCATAAATGGTAACTAATGGAAATGAATGGAATTGAAAGAAAGTGACAATAGTTAAAGAAATAGAATAAACGGGGAATGATAAATTAATTACATTAATGAGAATGTTGTATAATAGGTAGGAATGTCCTAGGGACAAGTGAAGAGTATAAGTTAGGTTATAATAAACAGTAAGGAAATGAGATAACTTATGTAATGAGATGAGTGGTACTTAATTCTAAATTAAGTAATCAGTAAATGGGGAAAACTGAAACCAGTTGTTTGGAATAAGTAAAGAAAAGGGGGAAAATATGAAATGTAAGAAGTTGTACTTAATTATAAATTAAGTAATCTGTAAACTTGGAAATCTGAAATCTACGGATAAGAATAACATTTAAAGCTTGTCCTAGGGACAAAGGAAATTACAACATAGGTTATAATAAATGGAAATGAGACTTATTAGTAAACCTTAGTTAAGTAAACTAAGTTAATAAGTAAACAACGATAAGTTGTAGTGACAATGTAAGATGGAATTATGATTAAATAGGAAAGAGTGACGCAAACTTATGAGATAAAATAAGTTATATTTAATCATAAATAATGACGAACACGTTAAACAAGAAAAAATGTGAATTGATATATTCTTAATTACATATTAAGTAGAACATGTTATTGTGACTATGAAATCAAACAAGAATATAAAGGGATTGTGTATTACAGACCTTGGATCACAATCTAGAGAATAACATGTTGTGGGCTTATTAATAAACTTAAATGGGTTAAGTTATATGACTGAAATTAATAAGCAAGAGGAACTTGGTGTGATGGCCCATCATGCACCAGCCGACATTTCCTTCGAAACGCGCTGTGCCGATGCCCAATCAGCACGGGACGGTCGTCAAAAGAAAAGAAAGAAGACGAATGAATCATCAAGCAACCTGTAGTATATCTCACAACGCATGGAATAGAATATAATAATAACATAACTTGGTATAAAACAGGCGAGACAGTGCATAAGCTGAAAACTAAACCATCATCGCAGCAGAAAATTAAAAATACAGCTTATGATCCAAACCATCATTATTACAACTTTTAAAACTATCTCTAAAGCAAAATAGGAAGGTACACTACTAATGCCCAAAGTAGTGACCAGCAACAACACAGAGAGAATATATGGAAATGATACGCGTAAGCCTCCTGCTCATCTCCGGATAGCTACTCTATGCATAACCAACTAACCTATCTCTAGTCTTCTCGTTTAGGAGCACCCACGGTAATAAGAAGAGACATAAAACTCTGGTCAGACAAAAGTCTGGTATGAGCGATACGCAGCAAAAATAGAACAATAACAGGCATACATAACCATACCTGAACCTAGACCTGCAACCAAAGAGTTAGCACAACAGGATGTACAATACTCTAAGGTGACACTAACACATGGTGTGAAAATAATGGGGAGGGGGTGTGCATGTCATGGTGATAGAAAAAATAAAACATAGCAATCACCCTCACATCTCACTCAGTGCGTAAAGCATACGATATCCACCACTTTGATCACCTAATTCTTTGTTACGATCACTCTACCTCATGGAATCATGACGGCTCCACTGCACTGATCCGTAACCACTAATACTTTGCTATGTCCACTCTGCCCCATGGAGTCATGACAACTCCACTGCACTGGCTCCTAGCCCTGCTACAATCACTTTGCCCCATGGAGTCATGACGGCTCCACTGCACTGATCCATATCCAACATCCATCTCTCAGTGGTGAGTTAAAGCTATAGACATCGATAACCCCTTTGCACATGTCCTACAGCAAAGTCCAACTCAAGAAGTTAACTCTTTGGTTTCCATCTGGATCTGGAGTCACAACTCCTCATTTGGACTACCTTTGCATCTCGGGTTTTGGTCTCTTCCCGTATGTACTCCAGTTTTCATTCCTGTCCAAACTTTAGTTCAGGTATGCACGGTTCGTGACTCGCATGGTGGAGCGGCTCGTGGGTGGTGCTCCAATCCATTTCGCGGCTCGTCCCCAACTCCAGCTCGTGACCCTTGGTCGTGGTCATCGATCGTGACTCCAAGCTTTGGCTCGTGGTGATGTTCCCTGGCGGTTCGTGGTGCACTACTCGAGTTCAGCTCGAGATGAATGGCTCGTGGTTCGGGTGCAAACTTTGGTTCGTGTCTTGTTCGTGAAGAGGCGGCTAGTGGGAGATGGTGTTACGGTAGAGACGGCGTTTTCGACCAATCTAACTTCTCTATGAAATCAAAAAGCATACCAAACAGTAATAGCAACATAGGAAATCAACCATAAACACCAAAACAACAATTATAACATGTCAAAATGGATCAAACATACCCCAAACCCATGTTTTCCCCTTAATCAAGTTTAATCATGATCTAGTCATATGATTATCAAAACATGTCCAAACTAACCCAAATTTCTAACAAAGTTAATGAAACACCCCACCTCCATTAAGGTCACTCACAAAGGGAATGCCTTAACTTTGGTGGAGGGTTATAGGTACAAGTCACAGAAAAATTTACAAGACAGATAAATTTAAGCAGCGGAATTCAAACATTTATTGCATACGTAGTTCAATACAAAAGCATTACATCAAATTGTCTTAAAATAACTTCCAAAACATTACAACATAATCTCTGTCTTGATTATTAAATAAAGAAGCACATACCAAAAGTAAAAGTGCATAAATCCCCAAGGATAATGTCCAAGAGCCATAGCCAAGGTAGGGGAGAGTCCAAATCATACATCTACTTTCTTAAAGCTTGCAAAGAGTCTGACTAAGCTGCAGTATTCCCTCTCTGTGGACCCGGGGGGGGGGGGGGAGGGAAATGGAAGAAAAGAGGACGAGAGAAAATGGGTCAGACAATAAGTTTGGTAAGTTCAGTGATTACTAGTATTTAAACAAGGAAAGGGATCATGACAGTGATAACAGAACATAGGACAATACCCTAATATAAGATAAGAGGAACATGTGATCGCACCCATTTCTATAGTCTCTGCACCTACTTAACCATTGGTTCAACCAGCCCCACGTGTTTATAACAAACGATCCCCTTAATGATCGGCTCCAACTCGCATGCATTTCATATCCTATGTCATTCGGCCCCGCTTGACTGTAGCCACCTGTGTTGGTCCCACCATGGGGTGTATCAGTCCCTCTGGTGGCAACCCGACACGATTCAAGATGCACAGTGTACACTACCGATGCCCAGTGCCTGATTTTTCCACTTCGGAGTACGTGCACACCCACATTCCGTCAGAACCTACACTGGCCCACCAACTGCCGACGTTTTGACCGCTTATAATTCAGCCCAGTAATCGTGCCCCACCCTGCCTAGTTTCAGGGTACCATGATACATCTATGTGGGTTACTGCTGAAATGGGTCCCAGTTACTAGGGTTTTCTAATCAACATGTTTATTTGGTTAAGTGTCCAAGTTTACCTAACCCCACCCATTCGTTTAGTTAACATGTTGAATCAGTTAAGTGTTTTCCTAATTTACTTAACCCTACCAATCCCGACTTAGCTTTAATTTATTAAAGCACCAACCACTCACATTAGACAGGTCTTGTTGTGGTCACTGGATGTGTCGGTCGGTTCCGGGCAGATATACACCCCAACTCAATCTAACCTCGGGTTCTTTTTGGGCTTGATGCACTAACCACCCACATTAGACAAGTCTTGTGTTGGTCACTGGATATGCCGGTCGGTTCCGGGCAGATTTACACCACAACTCAGTCTAACCTCAGGTTAGGCATATTCGTCTTTTCTAAAATTCATATTTTTCTATATATGTCAAATTTCTTTATGTGGATTAAATTTAATTTAATCATGCCATAATTATCCTTTGATTATGCTCAACATAAATGGTATATCAAATATACCATTTAATGAACAAATTTATGCCATGAATTTTCATATTTCCCATCGCTACCCCTGTGGAACGTACGCATGAATCACATAAAATGTTGGGCTAGTAAGTTAGCCCAACCCATAAACAAGAAAAGGGGTAATAAACACGAGACATGAAATAAACATAAAATAACATACTTTTCAACTTGTCATTTGTAATTTAGCATAGAGAACATTAACTTTAATTAAATGGGTAAAGGTGAACTTGTGACTAAGTTGGGTCTAATGGTCATGCAAACTTGACAAAGGTTTAGCATGGAAGTTTAACATATAATCACAGTTTCAACCCACAATTTAGCATATGATCTTATGTATGTCAAAACATAAGAAAGCTATTATAATCATTTTTAATCATAATTTAGCATGATGTTAAAAACATAAGAGGACTACAATTCCACTTTTACAACATAATTAGATTCAACCTAACATGAATATGCATGAGTGTTGATCTAACATATATGCATGTGTTTTAGATCACAAACTTGCAAATAACCACCAATTTATAGCATGACATGTTTTACCATTTAATTGGCAAAATAAATCCATTACCCAAATCATAATAGATTTTAATAACATACAATATGTTCATCACCACAAGCATATAGACATGATTAATATACAACATGTTCATCGCCATAAGCATACAGACATGAAATATACAACATGTTCATCGCCATAAGCATATAGACATGATTAATTACAATGATACTTTAAGATAAACGAGAATCAAAACTTATACATAAGCATCATTCTATATCCCAATTACAACATGTCAAGATTCAATCGAAAGAATGTTTAAATCTACGTAATAACCAACTTACAAACTAAAAGGAATTCTTGCGTTCTGAAATCTGAATTATGAAATTGGAGATGCGAGCCTTTGATGAAGATCGTTGAATTAGACTAGTTTTAATTTGATTTCGATGTAAGCTTTTAACTCGTCTTTGAATTGAAAATGGTGACGGCTACTCCAAGTTCTCTACTGACGACATTTCAGTTCTAGGATTATTTTTTTGTGTGTTTTTAGGTTGAGCATTGAGTTGTTTATATAGAATTTCAGTTTAATTATAGCCGTCGGATGAACCTAGGGTTAGTCACAGCCACTCAGACCCGATCAGGACCATCCAGAAACCCTAGTGACTCAGTAGTAAGTCATCAGTCGTTCAAAATTCAGATCTGGCCGGGGGCCAGGTCGACCCCTATGTCGACCTCTAGGGGGGACGTCGACACTAGGGTCGACCCCCTGGTCGACCTGCCTGGGCGGGAATTTTCCCGCCCAGCCCGCTTCTGGCTTCTGTTTGAATTTGAACTTGTTTTTCGAGCTGTTTGAATTCATTTGAATTCTCTGGAAACTTCTGACAGCCATAACTTCTTCATACGAAGTCCAATTTACGCAAACTCGGACTCTATCTCAACCAGAATTCCGAGACGAACACAATGGCGTAACCCGTTTCCCTTAATTCTCAAATTAATATTAAGTATTCTAGGATTCGTTTATTGTAACGTTAAAAGAAAGTACGGGGTGTTACATTCTCCCATCCTTTTAGGATTTCGTCCCCGAAATCTTCAAGTCGAGAAGAACTTATATCCTACCATCCAATCACCCATCTACTCAACCATCAAACACAGGTATCCATTGTCCTTAAAAGATTTCCAATGCTTCATGATCACATGCATTGTGTGTGTACATGTCCTTATCTAATGCAAAATCAGGCGGTCTACTGATTCAGTTGACCTCCTTAATGCAAATTATGTCGGTGCCTTGAGTCCATTATGAATGCAATTTTTTCCTTACTCAAAATTTTCTACATGAGTGCACAATCAATCATACAAATGCAACGTCCATATGATAACACATCAAGTTTCCATCCATATACCGACACATATATGCATATGCAATATGGAAGTGACTGAGCCGATCTAATACCTATCGTGTGTGTATATGCATCCACTAGCAACCACTTGCAACCATCAATCATAACATGTTTCAATTACATGTTTACATCCAAATGGGTTCCTACCTAAGGATAAAGGATAGGATCCAGGAGATATACCTAAAAAGATAGATACGAGCATAAACTTAAGGAAAAAGAGATTAAAGACGTATCCTCAAAAAGAAAAGGGTAGGTTGCGCGTATTCTGTCCTCAGTTTCCCAAGTCGCATCTTCCTCGGTGTCGCTCCATTGAACTTTGATGAGCTTAACTTCACAGTTACGTAGCTTTTTGACCTCTGTTCCCAAGATATGGTTTGGAACTCTCCTCATAGTTGCTTCTCATTCAACTTCAACTTCTTCTAGCATACTTGGTTCTACCACTTCCGCGGATTCGTGTAAGCATTTCCGCAGGTGAGAGACATGAAAGACATTATGAACCCCGGCCAACCTTTCGGGGAGCTGTACCCTATAAGCCATCATCCCAATCTTCTCAATGATAGGGAACGACCCTACAAATCTTGGTGCTAACTTCCCTGCGGATCCAAAGCAAACGACGTTCCTCAAAGGAGATACTTTAAGGAACACCTTGTCTCCAACTTCGAACTCAAGGTCAGTTCTTCTTCTGTCTGCGTAGGACTTCTGTCTATCTTGGGCAGTCGTCATTCTTCTTCGTATTAAGTCTACTTTCTCTGAAGTTTCTCTGATCATGTCTGGCCCAAGTATGAGCTTGTCTGTGGACTCCCACCAGCAAGTTGGTGACCTACACGGTCTTCCATATAAAGCTTCGAAAGGTGCCATGCCTATGGTAGCTTAGTAGCTGTTGTTGTAAGAAAATTCCACCAAAGGTAAATGATCCTCCCATGTACCTCCGAAGTCAAGAATGCATAGTCTCAAGAGGTCTTCTAATACTCTGTTGACTCTTTCCGTCTGGCCATCGGTTTGAGGATGATAGGCCGTGCTTAAGCATAACTGTATGCCTACAGCCTCTTGTAAACTCTTCCAAAACTCGCTCGCGAAGATAGGATCCCGATCACTCACTATGTTGGAGGGTATCCCATGGAGTTGAACTATCTCTTTGAGATATATGGATGCTAGAGATGAGGCAGTCCTTCTACTCTTGACGGGTATAAAGTGGGCGCTTTTTGTGAGCCTGTCCACTATTACCCAAATGCTGGTATTGCCCCTTCTTGACCTAGGCAACCCTTCTATAAAGTCCATCGAGATGCTATCCCATTTCCACTGTGGGACCTCTAGAGGATGGAGCAGACCACCAGGCTTCTTCTGCTCCGCCTTGACTTGTTGTCATATTAAACACTTAGAAACAAATTCAGCTACGTCTCGATTCATGCCATTCCAAAAGAAAACCCTTTTGATGTCTTTATACATTTTGTCTCCGCTTGGGTTTATGGTCAGTTTGGAATACTGTGCCTCTTCTAGAACCGCCTTTACCAAGTCCCTTGCTTGTGGGACACATATTCTTCCATCTCGTCTCAACCAGCCCTTGGCATCAATGGAGTATCTATTGAGGTGACTAGAAGTCTCCCCCTAATTAACTTGTCCGTCACTTCGGCTAGCTGAGGGTCTTCTCTTTGCACGAGTCCGATTGAGTCTAATAGAGTTGGTCGCACTTCTAACGTTGCTAGCAAGCCAGGTACAAAGTCAACGGAGGGTTTGAAGTTAAAGCTTGCTATGAACTCCAAGCTTTGCCTTTCCACAAAGAGAGGGCTTAAGGCCAGCTTCTTTTTACTCAAGGCGTCTGCTATGACATTGCCCTTGCAAGGAGTGTAGGAAATCTCAAAATCGTACGAGGCAAGAAACTCCATCCATCTCTGCTGCCTCAAGTTGAGATCTTTCTACGAGAATAGGTATTTCAATGATTTATGGTCAGTTTACAGTTCAAATTTCTCACCTAGAAGATAATGGCGCCAAGACTTAAGCGCAAAAATGATGGATGCCAACTCTAGGTCGTGGGTTGGGTTGTTTTTCTCATGTACTTTCAACTGCCTTCCACCATAAGCTGCTACCTTCCCTTCTTGCATCAGAACAGCGCCTAGTCCCGTTCTGCATGCATCTGTGTATACTGTAAACATCTTGCTTCCATCAGGCAATGTCAGAACTGGGCTGTTGTCAGAGCCCTTTTTAAACGTTGGAAAGCAATATCACAATCCAAATCCCAATTGAAAGCTAGGTTCTTCTTTGTCAATCTTGTTAGTGGAGCTGAGATTTTTGCAAAATCTTTGATGAACTTTCGATAAAAGCCTGCTAGCCAGAGAAAGCTTCGGACTTCGGTTGCGTTTCGAGGAACCGTCCAATCTTGCACAGAAACCACTTTTGCGGGGTCCACATCTAACCCCTCTTTGGACACCACATGTCCAAGGAACCTAACTTCTTCTCTCCAGAAATGGCATTTGGAGAATTTCGCCTTCAACTGATGTGCACGGAGAGTATCCATGACTTCTTTTAGATGTTGAGCATGCTCTTCCTCATTCTTTGAGAAGATCAAGATATCGTCTACGAAGACCACCAAAAAATTATTGAGGAATTCTCGGAACACTCTGCTCATTAAATCAACGAAGTAAGCGGGTGCATTTGTCAAGCCGAAAGGCATGACAAGCCACTCGAAGAAACCATCGGGAGTTCTGAACGCGGTCTTATCAATGCTGTCCTCAGCCACTCTTAGCTGATGAAACCCGGTAGCTAAATCTAATTGGGAGAAAGCCAATGCACCTACAAGCTGATCGAACAAATCATCTATTCTTGGGAGTGGGTGTCTATTCTTCTTGGTCAGCTTGTTTAGCTCCTTATAATCAACGCATAGGCGAAGTGAACCATCTACTTTGGTTGCGAACACTACCGGAGCACCCCATTCAGAAATACTCCATTTTATGAACCCCTTTTCAAGCAGCTCTTTGATTTGTTTGCTGAGCTCTTTTCTCTCCCTTGGGGCCATGTGCCTAATGGGTAAAGCAACGGGCTTTGCATTATCAACGAGGTATATGTGGAATTCTATCTCCCGCTTCGGAGGTAAGCCCTTTACCTCTTCAAACACGTCCGAGTATTCACGGACTACCCTTACAGACTGCAAGTTCTCAACAGACGCATCAAGAGATTCTAGATAACTAAGCATGACGGAGTTCATGGGATTACAAGAAATTTCGAGAGTGTTACCGAGGCGAGTCCTGAGTCTAACCACTCTCTTTTCACAATCGAGGACAACACCATTACTGGATAGCCGGTCCATGCCTAGAATCAACCCATAGCCCGTGAAGCCCAAAACAAAGGCATTACATCTGAACCCAACGCTTAGTATAGATATTTTCAAATTCGAACAAACCATTGACAAATAGGCTGAGCCCCCAATTGGATTTGAAACAACCAAGGGATCCTCTACTATACTGGTGTCTAGGTGCAGAGATTACACTAAAGCAGTAGATATAAAAGAGTGTGATGCACCAGAATCAAATAGTGTATGAACAGGATGATCAAAAAGATAGACTTAACTTTCGACAGAAATATTTCTACCTCGTTCTTGCGGAGGTGCCGTGAGAGCATGAACTTTTCCTCCGGAAGAAGGTCCAGCTCCCTTCCCTAGCTTCTTTAGGCAAGCCCTTGCCATGTGTCCTGTCTCACCACAGTGGAAACAGCCACCCATCTTCCTTTTCTTCTTCTTGCAGTCTTTGATCAGATGTCCAGTAATGCCACAGAAATTACACTTTCTCTTTTCATGGGGTTTGTTGTTCTTCCCGCCTTTCTTTAAATCAGCCTTCTTGTTTTGCGACCCTCCCCCTTCTTATCTTGAGGCACTTCCTCTTTTGCCTCATTCTTGCCCTTGTCTTCCTCATGTAAGAGTGCCATGTCCACTAACCACTCGTAAGTAGCCCGCATAGGTATATAGGTCATAGCCAAGCTGCGAAGTGGCTCATTCAATCCTTTGACAAAATGGAGAGCCTTCTTATGAGGAGTATTCACTAAGTCCAGTCCAAATCGGGCCAGCTGATTGAATTGGTTAACGTACTCTTTGACCGTCATGCTTCCTTGCTTAAGAGACAAGAACTTTTCCAGCTGTAAACTTCGTTCAGCTTGTGAGAGAAATTTCATCTCAAACCTTATTCTGAAATCCACACATGTTTCAACGGGTCTTTCAGCGTTAGTGACTTCCCACCAATAGGAAGCTTCATCTTTGAGCAACCACACTGTCAACTGTATCTTTTGTCTATCATCCACCTCGAAGATATCGAATAGATCTTCAGTTTCTTTGAGCCAATTCCTTGCTTCTACAAATGATTCATTTTGCTTGAAATCTTTTCCACCCATGGCCCTAAAGTCTCTACAAATCTTTGAGAAAGCATTTGCACAAGGAGGAGGAGGGGGAGGAGGAACTGCTGCAGCTGGAGGAGGAATATCTGCTGGGCCTGCGTCATTGGCCCTGCCTCTAAGTACCTCCAGAACCAGCCAGGTATCGGTACCCCCCTGGAAGGTTAAGATTCCCAGACATGCTGAAACGAAAAAGAAAAGATTCAAAATGAAGGATAGAAAGATAGTGCATATGGCTTTGGGGATTGTGCCTTTTTAAATTTAAAACAACATTTTTCCTTGTAAAATGCTTCTTTACGTTTCTTTTTGAAAAATAGTTTTCAAAAACTCTTATCTGATCTGGTAAACCTTTTCTATGATACCAAGTGAAACACCCCACCTCTGTTAAGATCACTCACAAAGGGAATGCCTTAACTTTTGTGGAGGGTTATAGGTACAAGTCACAGAAAAATTTACAAGACAGATAAATTTAAGCAGCGTAATTCAAACATTTATTGCATACGTAGTTCAATACAAAAGCATTACATCAAATTGTCTCAAAATAACTTCCAAAACATTACAACATAATCTCTGTCTTGATTATTAAATAAAGAAGCATAAACCAAAAGTAAAAGTGCATAAATCCCCAAGGATAATGTCCAAGAGCCATAGCCAAGGTAGGGGAGAGTCCAAATCATACATCTACTTTCTTGAAGCTTGCAAAGAGTTTGACTAAGCTGCAGTATTCCCTCCCTGTGGACCGGGGGGGGGACGGAAGAAAAGAGGACGAGGGAAAATGGGTCAGACAATAAGTCTGGTAAGTTCAGTGATTACTAGTATTTAAACAGGGAAAGGGATCATGACAGTGATAACAGAACATAGGACAATACCCTAATATAAGATAAGAGGAACATGTGATCGCACCCATTTCTATAGTCTCTGCACCTACTTAACCATTGGTTCAACCAGCCCCACGTGTTTATAACAAACGATCCCCTTAATGATCGACTCCTACTCGCATGCATTCATGTCCTGTGTCGTTCGGCCCTGCTTGACTGTAGCTACCTGTGTTGGTCCCACCATGGGGTGTATCAGTCCCTCTGGTGGCAACCCGACACGATTCAAGATGCACAGTGTAAACTACTGATGCCCAGTGCCTGGTTTTTCCACTCCGGAGTACGTGCACGCCCATACTCCGTCGGAACATACACTGGCCCACCAACCGCCGATGTTTTGATCGCTTATAATTCAGCCCAGTAATCGTGCCCCACCCTACCTAGTTTCAGGGTACCATGATACATCTATGTGGGTTACTGCTGAAATGGGTCCCCGTTACTAGGGTTTTCTAATCAACATGTTTATTTGGTTAAGTGTCCAAGTTTACCTAACCCCACCCATTCGTTTAGTTAACATGTTGAATTGGTTAAGTGTTTTCCTAATTTACTTAACCCTACCAATCCTGACTTAGCTTTAATTTATTAAAGCACCAACCACACACATTAGACAGGTCTTGTTGTGGTCACTGGATGTGCCTGTTGGTTCCGGGAAGATTTACACCACAACTCAGTCTAACCTCGGGTTCTTTTTGGGCTTGATGCACTAACCACCCACATTAGACAGGTCTTGTTATGGTCACTGGATATGTCGGTCGGTTCCGGGCAGATTTACACCACAACTCAGTCTAACCTCAGGTTAGGCATATTCGTTTTTTCTAAAATTCATATTTTTCTATATATGTCAAATTTCTTTATGTGGATTAAATTTAATTTAATCACGCCATAATTATATTTTGATTATGCTCAACATAAATGGTATATCAAATATACCATTTAATGAACAAATCTATGCCATGAATTTTCATATTTCCCATCGCTACCCCTGTGGAACGTACACATGAATCACATAAAATGTTGGGCTAGTAAGTTAGCCCAACCCATAAACTAGAAAAGGGGTAATAAACAAGAGGCATGAAATAAACATAAAATAACATACATTTCAACTTGTCATGTGTAACTTGGCATAAAGGTATTATTAACTTTAATTAAATGGGTAAAGGTGAACTTGTGACTAAGTTGGGTCTAATGGTCGTGTAAACTTGACAAAGGTCTAGCACGGAAGTTTAACATATAATCACAGTTTCAACCCACAACTTAGCATATGATCTTATGTATGTCAAAACATAAGAAAGCTATTATAATCATTTTTAATCACAATTTAGCATGATGTAAAAAACATAAGAGGACTACAATTCCACTTTTACAACATAATTAGATTCAACCTAACATGAATACACATAAGTGTTGATCTAACATATAAGCATGTGTTTTAGATCACAAACTTGCAAATAACCACCAATTTATAGCATGACATGTTTTACCATTTAATTGGAAAAATAAATCCATTACCCAAATCATAATAGATTTTAATAACATACATTATGTTCATCACCACAAGCATATAGACATGATTAATATACAACATGTTCATCGGCATAAGCATATAGACATGAAATATACAACAAGTTCATCGCCATAAGCATATAGACATGATTAATTACAATGATACTTTAAGATAAACGAGAATCAAATCTTATACATAAGCATCATTCTATATCCCAATTACAACATGTCATGATTCAATCGAAAGAATGTTTAAATCTACGTAATAACCAACTTACAAACTAAAAGGAATTCTTGCATTCTGAAATCTGAATTCTGAAATTAGAGATGCACGCCTTTGATGAAGATCGTTGAATTAGACTAGTTTTAATTTGATTTCGGTGTAAGCTTTTAACTCGTCTTTGAATTGAAAATGGTGACGGCTACTCCAAGTTCTCTACTGATGGCATTTCAGTTCTAGGATTATTTTTCTATGTGTTTTTAAGTTGAGCATTGATTTGTTTATATAGAATTTCAGTTTAATTATAGTCGTCGGATGAACCTAGGGTTAATCACAACCACTCAGACCCGATCAGGACCATCCAGAAACCCTAGTGACTCAGCAGCAAGTCATCAGTCATTCAAAATTCAGATCTGGCCGGAGGCCAGGTCGACCCCCAGGTCGACCTCTAGGGGGGAGGTCGACACTAGGGTCGACCTCCTAGTCGACCTGCCTGGGCGGGAATTTTCCCGCCCAGCCCACTTCTAACTTTTGTTTGAATTTGAACTTGTTTTTCGAGCTGTTTGAATTCATTTGAATTCTCTGGAAACTTCTGACAACCATAACTTCTTCATACGAAGTCCAATTTACGCAAACTCGGACTCTATCTCAACCAGAATTCCGAGACGAACACAATGGCGTAACCCGTTTCACTTAATTCTCACATTTTAAATTAAGTATTCTAGGATTCGTTTATTGTAACGTTAAAAGAAAGTACGGGGTGTTACAGTTATAAAATAATATTTATGAATTTCTACATTTTTCCAATTTTTTATAATGCATAATTTCGTCAATTAACACTAATCACCCCTAATGAGTCGTAATTAGTGAAAAACAATGCAAATCACTCATCTTAGCCACAAATGAATTATAGATCTGAACTTTACTACTGTTTTGTGGCGGTTTCCAATGTAACACAGCTGTTCCAACTCTGATTTGACACTAATCTTCCTTGATTTGGTGTAGATTAAGCTAATACGGGATTAGAAAGTGATTTGGGAGTGATTTAGAAGGTAGACGTCATTGTTAGAGTTTCAAGGATGTAAATGGCAGCTAGAAAATTGAATAAAATTGAATTTCCTAACCCTATCACCCCCATATAACCCTAATCCCAAAATGGGTTATGGACCTAGCTGCTAATCACCCTATTTGACCCGGTTAAGCTATTTTTCACCTTCTAAACCTTGTTTCAACCATATCTCCAAAACTGTTAATCCGTTTGGCTAATGCGACCACTCTACGGAAAGGTAAATCACCATCTGAATCCAATGGAAGTGGTTTTAGGTCAAAACTCCTTACCAATCAAAATTTATAAATGAAACAAGATTCTCCAGGGGCAAAATGGTCATCTAAAAATCGGCAAAAATCGTGAACGCGGGAAATGACCCCAATAGTCGTTCCCTAAAGTTACATGACTATACGACCTCGTATGAAAATGAAATAAATATTCTATGATCCTCCGATGCGTAGAATGCGGGTTCTTACATTCTCCCCCTTAAGAAATTTCGTCACCGAAATTCCTTAACCAAAACATAAAATGGGTCTCGCATGACTATCAACCATTTACAAATAGTTAAACACACATAATAGCACAAGAAGTCTATTCTAGCATGCGGAATAGCTAAATTGCAATTAAAACTTACCAGGCAAAGAGTTCTAGATACGACTCCCTTATGCTCTCCTCTGTTTCCCTAGTACAGTCATGCTCGCTATCACCCCACTGAACCTTGACCAGTTTCACTGCCTTCCTTCCAAGTTGCTTCGTATCGTACTCGACAATACGGATCGGCCTGCGGTTCCCAGCCTCCTCGGGTCCTACTTCGATGTCATCCAACTGATCCGGTGAAATAGTCATATTGGGGTCATGCACGAACTTCCTTAACTGGGAAACATCAAATACGTTGTGAACTCCTGTCATCTTGTCAGGTAATCCAAATTTATATTCTAAATTCCCAACTTGCTCAAGAACTGGGAATGGACCAACAAATCTTGGTGCTAACTTGCCTCTCCTTCCAAATCGAATCACGCTCTTCAACGGAGAGATACCGACAAATTCTAAATCGCCAACGTAGAATTTTAAATCTCTTCGCCTTTTATCAGCATAACTCTTCTGCCTATCTTGGGCAACCTTCATTCGCTGTTGGATAATCTTGATCTTATCTGAAGTTTCTCTTAACACATCTGGCCCAAGCACAAATTTCTCACCGGTTTCTAACCAACATGATGGTGAGTTGCACAGTCTTTCGTATAAAGCTTCAAATGGAGTCATACTAATACTGGACTGATAACTATTATTATATGCGAATTCAACTAGATGTAAATGGTGATCCCATGATCCTCCAAAATCTAATATGCTAGCTCTCAAGAGATCTTCTAATACTCGATTCACCCTCTCTGTTTGACCGTCGGTTTGAGGATGGTACATGGTACCGAGATGTAATTCTGATCCTAAAGCCTCTTGTAAGCTCTTCCAAAATCCACTAGTAAACAACGGATCTAGATCACTCACAATGCCTTTGGGTACTCCATGAAATCTCACTACCCACTTCATATACAATTCTACTAACTTAGCTGTCGTTCTATTTGACTTGACTGGTATAAACCTTGCACTTTTAGTCAATCGCTCCACAATCACCAAAATACTATCATAGCCCGATCTAGTCCTTAGTAAACCATCAATGAAATTCATTGAGACTTGTTCCTATTTCCACTCGGGAATTTCCAGTGGTTGTAACAAACCTCTAGGCTTCTTTTGCTCGGCTTTAACTAGCTGGCAATTCATGCATTTGGATATAAACTTTCCAATGTCTCTTTTCATCCCTTCCAATAGTAGGTCTGCTTCATATCTCGATACATTTTGTTACCATTAGGATGTATAGTCAACTTTGAGTGATGACATTCTTTAAGCACTTCATCTCTCAATCCATTGACATTGAGTACAACCAGTCTCTCATTCTTTCGAAGCCATCCTTCTCGATCAAGCCTATACTTGTTCACCTCCTCACCGATACCCATCTCTAACTTGGAGATGATTTACAATAATTAGGATCGTCCCTCTGACTGAAACCAATCTATCCAATCAAAGTGGGTCTGATCGTCAAACTTGCTAACATTTCGGGATCCAATTCGCACTTAGGTCTGAAATCATACCTCGCAATATACTCAAGTTGCTTCCGTTCAAGAAACATAGCCCGTAAACTAGCATGTCTTCTAATCAATGCATCAGCTACCACATTGCCCTTCCCGGGTGTGTATGCGATATTGAAATCATAGGAAGCCAAGAATTCTAACCATCTCTGCTGACGAAGATCTAGATCCTTCTGAGAGAAAAGATACTTCAATAATTTATGATCGATAAACAACTCGAATCTTTCCCCCAAGAGATAATGTCTCCACATCTTCAACGCAAATACAATCACTGCCAATTCCAAATCAAGGGTAGGATATCTTTTCTCATGCAGTTTCAGTTTCCGACTAGCGTACGCTACAACCCTACCTCCTTGCATCAATACATCACCTAGTCTGGTACCACAGGCATCCATGTATACCGTTATCTCTTCATTCCCCTTAGGAATAACTAACACTGGTGCACACGTCAACTTCTCCTTTAGGCTCTTGAATGCATTCTCACACTTTCCGTCCCAAGCAAAAGCTTGATTCTTCTTGGTCAACTGAGTTAACGGTGCCACTATCTTGGAGAAGTCTTGGATAAACTTATGATAATATCCAGTTAATCCCAAGAAACTTCTCACGTCTGTTGCATTCTTAGGCATAGACCAATCTTGCACCGTGTCCACTTTCGCAGGATCCACAGTAATACCATTCTCTGAAATAACATGGCCCAAGAATCTCACTTCCCTCCTCCAGAAGTAACACTTAGAAAATTATGCTTTCAATTGGTGTTTTTCAACACCTCCATCACTATCCTCAAATGTTCCTTGTGTTCTGCCTCTGTCCTCGAGTAAACAAGGATATCGTCTACGAACACGAGAACAAACTTATTCAATTGATCCCTGAATACCCTATTCGTAAGATCCACAAAATATGTTGGTGCATTGGTCAACCCGAATGGCATGACCAACCACTGATAGAATCCAAACGGCGTCCGAAAGGCCGTTTTAGGAATACTCTCAACTGCTACTCGGAGCTGATGAAACCCTGTCGCGAGGTCCAATTGGGAGAACACTCTTGCTCCTTTCAGTTGGTTAAACAAATCATCTATCTGTGGAAGATGATACTTATTCTTCCTAGTCACCTTATTCAACTCGCTATAGTCCACACATAAACAAAGGGAACCATCTGCTTTAGTGGAAAATATGACTGATGCTCCCCACTCGGAAACACTTCTCCTGATAAATCCCTTCTTCAAAAGATCGCTTACTTGCACCCTGATCTCTCGCTGCTCCCTTGGTGCCATACGACGAAGTGGCATCACTATAGGTCTGACATATTTCACTAAATCAATATGGAACTCAATCTCTCGGTGTGGTGGAAGTACGGTCACTTCCTCGAAGATATCCGGATACTGGCCAGCAATAGGGACCCCTAATAACTCGTCCTGCGGAATGTCGAGGGAATTTAGAAAACTAGCCATCACCTCATCACTAGGTAGGCCACCAAACACTACCCTTCGCCCATCATCCGCCCTAGTAGTCATCGAAAATCCCTCATAGTCTACCACCACCTCGTACCTTTGGAGCCATTCGACTCCTAAAATAATGCCAAACCCAGTAAAGCTCAAAACAAAGCAATTACAAGCAAACATACATCCATGACTCGATAAGACCAAATTTCGACAAATCATATTAAGGCTAGTTGAACCACCGATCGGGTTCGTCACAACTAAAGGTCCATCGACCATCTCGGGTTCCAATCACAACCAATCTACCAGGTCACTAGATATGAAGAAATGGGAAGCCCCAGTATCAAACAATACTTGAATAGGAACATCATAAATAGAAAGCATACCTTGAATAACAACATTCTTTCCTTTCTCCGTCGCAGTTGGGGCATTCGACGAAGAAGGAACAACATTAATAGCATATGCTTTCACAATCTGCTTCTCTTTCAGAGGTTGTGGACACTTATCCTTGTGATGTCCCACTTAGCCGCAGCTGAAGCACTTCCTGTCCGCTGGCTTTTCCCGGCACTCTTTAGCATAATGGCCCTTCTTGTCACCGCTAAAGCACTCAATATCTTTCTTATTCTTTTTTGGCCATCCTTAGCTTGGTTCTACCTCCTCTTATTCTGGGAATTATTCTTGCCTCCACCGCTTGCTTGCAGCCTTGGCTCCCCTGCAGATGCAACAACGACTTCAGTCTTGGGCTTTGGATAAAGGCTCTCTGATCTGAATGCTTTCCCAACAATCGATTCAAAAGTCTCATCAATATGGTTTATAAGCCTTTCTCCCAAGTATTGATCTAAACCAGTAATGAACTTCTCGTTCTTCTTCTCGGCAGTGTTAATAAGGGATAATCCATACTTCGATAAAGTATTGAATTCAGCAATGTACTCCGGGACTGCCATATCATTCTGCTTAAGCTCCAAGAACTTCCTAAACAATTCTGATTTCTGAGCAGCTGGGATAAACTTATCACTGAATCAGGCCTTAAATTGATTCCATGTAACTTGATCCTCAGGGGTAGCTGCCTTAATAGCATTCCACCAATTAATAGCCCATCCTTGTAGTTGACACGATGCTAACTTTATCTTCATTACATCATCGATCCCTAAGTCCTTGAAGATGCGCTCATAGCTATCGAGCCAATCTTGAACATCCATAGCCGATTCCATTCCAAGGAACGGCTTTCCACCAAGACTAGTATAATCCTTGCAGAGCTTGGCGAAATTGGCTCTAGGCGCCTGCACCGCCGCACCACCACCGTTAGTAGCATTAGGAACTGCCCTCTGAACATCCCTAAGCATCTCTCTCATGAAGTCAGTGAACATCGTCCTCATATCAGAAGCATTCCTATTACTAGCCCCTGAACCCGTACCCCTCGTATATCGACTCATCGTTCAATCTGTAAAGGGAAAACGATTAACCATCTCCATAGAGGTGCCAGTGCAATACGACTTCATCCTTACGTATACTAATAGTGTATATATATATATAGTTTTTGAAAACCAAAATATCACAAATACGCGCTCTCATATATGTACTATCTCTCCCTGGTGTCTTTCCCTAGGCTAACTATGCAACCTAGAGCTCTGATGCCAAGTGTGACGGCCCGCCCTGCACCAGCCGACATTTCCTCCGAAATGCGTTGTGTCGATGCCAGACCATCATAGAATGGTCGTCAAAAGAAAAGAAAGAAGACGAATGAATCATCAAGGAACCTATAGTATATCTCACAACGCATGGAATAAAATATAATAATAACATAACTTGATATAAAACAGGCAAGACAGTGCATAAGCTGAAAACTAAACCATCGTGGTAGCGGAAAATTAAAAATACAGCTTATGATCCAAACCATCATTATTACAACTTTTAAAACTATCTCTAAAGCAAAATAGAAAGGTACACTACTAATGCCCAAAGTAGTGACCAGCAACAACACAGAGAGAATATATGGAAATGATACGTGTAAGCCTCATGCTCGTCTCCGGATAGCTACTCGTGCATAACCAGCTAACTTGTCTATAATCCGCTCGTTTAGGAGCACCCAGAGTAATAAGAAGATACATAAAACTCTGGGTTAGACAAAAGTCTGGTTTGAGCGATAAGTAGCAAAAACAGAACAATAACAGGTATACATAACCATACCTGAACCCGAACCAGCAACCAAAGAGTTAGCACAACAGGATGTACAATACTCTAAGGTGACACTAACACATGGTGTTAAAATAATGGGGAGGGGTGTACATGTCATAGTGATAGCAAACGTCAAACATAGCAGTCATCCTCGCATCGCTCACTCACAAAGCATACCAATCAGTAATAGCAACATAGGGAATCAACCATAAACACCAAAACAACAATTATAACATGCCAAAATGGGCCAAACATACCCAAAACCCATGTTTTCCTCTTAATCAAGTTTAATCATGATCTAATCATACGATTAGCAAAACATGTCCAAATTAACCCACATTTCTAACGGAGGTATAAAATAATATTTATGAATTTCTACATATTTTTCTAGATTTTTATAATGCATAATTTCGTTAATTAACACCAATCACCCTTAATTAGCCGTAATTAGTGAAAAACAATGCAAATCACTCACCTTAACCATAAATGAATTATAGATCTGAAATTTACTACTGTTTTGGGGCAGTTTCCAATGCAACATAGCAGCTCCAACTCTGATTTGACACTAATCTTCCTTGATTTGGTGTAGATTAAGCTAATACGTGATTAGAAAGTGATTTGGGAGTGATTTAGAAGGTGGAGGCCATTGTTAGGGTTTCAAGGATGTAAATGGCAGTTGGAAAAATGAATAAAACTGAATTTCTTAACCCTATCAGCCCCTCCTATAACGACCTGAATTTCCATACCCTTTGAGTTGACTAATAACACCATATGTCCAACCCAAATTGCATAGAAATACGAATCATTATTAGAAAGAAGTTAGAGGATGAGAAATAGAAAGAAAGAAATATTAGTATAGAAGAAAAACAAAGATCACAAACTCACAGCGAAATGAATAAAATATATTATATAACATAACTTTTGAAATACAAATCAGTAACAGTGTATACATACCATCATCAGAGCACAACAGTTATCCCTGGAAGAGTTATAAACACCTATTTCCAGATACAACATAGTACAGAGCAGAAATATGAAGTCTATAGCTAACTGGTGAAGTCTCCTGCTTCGAACTCCTCCAAGTGAATAAGAAAAATCCCGACTACTTGACTGCCCGTACAAATTTGGGCACCCAAGAGTTTAGGGAAAACAAACAAAATAAACTCTGGGTCAGTCATGGGACTGGTGTGAGTAAACTCCAACCATTTGTTTAACTTTCAAAATCCTTTCGAAAGAAATGATAATCGTAAGACCGATCCACACATAAACATGGATGGTTTTTATCTTACGATAACCCAAAAATATTTTTGATATCAAATCCAGTGATATTATAATAATTTCTACATCAAATAAATAAAATCTAGCGGAACGCTTGCACCTAACGCTCCATATATAATATAAAATTAAAAACCGCAGAGCGCTTATTGGAGATTGGATTTCCAACATGACAAGGTATGGAACCACCTTCCGATAGTGTATCTCTAGAGGCGAATACACTGGGTTCAATAAGAATGTCTTGCAACCCGGCCCACACATGACCGACCACTCATTTCACTTGAGTGTATCGAATGTATATCACCAACGGTTGGAATCATTAACCGTTTCCCGAAAGGTACAGCATCGATAGATTAAAGAAGCAATTGGAATTTCTCTAGATAGGTGATTATACATCCTCATGGGAGTGAACCACATAGCCATGCTGCCTGCCTGATATTTGTCAATTCCGGGTTGTGAGGCTTGAGGTTATTACATATCTTTTAGAACACCTGACCACCATTCACTTTGAATGCCACATCTTCATAACCACCAAATCCCAAATTGATTTCCCCAAAAATACCACGGGTATAAAGCTAAGAGAAACGAATTCCTCTGCCACCAAACGTAAGTACGTTTAAAGAGATCAACTTACGCGATCCGTTAGATATACTCTGTCAGACATTCGTCCACTTACGTTGTCCTGGAACTGGACAAACCGAAGGCACTATCCCGTAAACAGGAAAGCCCTTGCATAACTCTGTCTTCAATTATTTTCATCATATTTGATCACAACGCAAACGCCTATACAGAGTGGTTTCCAGATATTGAATCTGATCCCAGTCTCTCCGTATTGACGACGGAAAAATGGTCAAAAACTTTGATAGTCAGTGATTTAACTATCAAAGAAAAATAAGTGTGCAACCAATGATCTTATTCCCAAATGGAAATTCTATCGATCAATCATCATTCAACATTGGCCCCTTTAAATCAATTCCTTATTATATTATCATTCAAATTCATGTTTCCCATCTTTCGTATTCTTTTGAAGCTCGATTTCCCCACTCGATTCTTTGAAAAAAACATTTTCAATATTATAATTCCTTTATTCGAGAAAATATGTCTTATTCCAGTTAGAAAACATTTCTAATATTCACGAATCCTTATTTTCTATATTCAGCAAACATACATTATTAATATCGGGATATATTTTCGAATTCCCTTTCTTAATTCCTCGTTGACCAGTTCATTTCAATTTAACAACAGCGTTACAATCGCTGTTTCCCAATATTTGATTTATAAACCATTTCTTTTAACAACAGCGTTACAATCGCTGTTTAGAATTAAAGAACACTTATTATAACAATAGCATTAAGATCACTGTTAAAACAGTTATTATAACGGCAGCGTTAAAATTCCTATTTAGATTTACCAAAACATTTATTATAACGGTAGCGTTTAAAATAGCTATTTAAAAATATTTGGTTTATCAAAATGCAACTTGTATTTATTTATTTCAATAAATAAATTAATAAGCAAATAAATAAATTATTAAATTTGATTCAAACGGGAAGTAAAATAACTACTTCCCTAGTTTCAATCTAATCGAATTCAAATAAACAACTCTCATTCGAATAATCTATATTCGATTAATATTCCGAACTTTGAACTAAAACTCATCGTTTCTTTTAAAACGACTACCATTTTCCCTTTCCACTCAATTTTCAATTTGGATTTATATTTCAAATCATCTAAATATCCTTTATAAATATTTCATTTGCAAAATATTTCCTTTAAACCATTATTCACTTTAATCCTAAATATATTTCTTTCATGTACAATCATTTGGTTTCGTTTTTATGAATATTCTTTTAAACCAAATTCTATTTATACTTATGTTTACAAATGTTTATAAAAATCTCACTTTTAACTTCAAATATTTATAATCTCATTTATAATCCGCTTTAAAATCACTAAGATCAAATCCAGTTACAAAAATAGGTTTCAAAACCGATTATGGTTTTCTATGTAAATCCCAACTTGAATTTATATTCCAATTTATCAAATGATAAATCTTATACTAAATTTATATGTGTCATTTATAAACAACTTCTTGTTTTATTCATTAAACAAGTTTACCATTTCCAACTCCCTTCAAAATATAACTTTTATTTTGGAAATAAATTTGCTTTTTAAATCTCCAATTTATTTTCTACATTTGAAAATATTTTCGGTATCTAAAATACCAAGTTTCTAAGGACAGGGTAAACCAACAAAGCCAATCACTGACTATATAATCACACCACACATAAAAATCAAGGAAAAACAAATATAAATATTGAGAAACCCAGTTGGGTCCCTCCAACCTGTTTCCCTGTATCCACAGATGTTAATAACATCAATGATTTCACATCAATATGAAATAATAGAACTAATAATCGATCAACCATGTAATCATATCAACCCATTTTATCAACTATTCAACCAAGCAAACATCACACAGTATAAAACAAATTTAAAAACTTGTTTATAAAAATATGAACGAGTCAGAGTTAGTGAGTTTACTCACCTTGATTCGCAGTTGACAGTTCTGCTTTTATTTTGTTTACAATCAAACAGACGTTTGATTTTATCACAAAATTCCAACAGCTTTATTTTCTACCACATCAGTTCCATCACCTAGACCTCATTATTATGATTCCAACGGATCTGGTCACATTGAATTCTTTAGTTTTATAATTGGCTTGTTAATTACCATTCTTCCCTTGTAAAATCTTTCCTTTCCCCATGAACAATCTGAAACCGATACTATATCCTTCCCAAACTCGTTTCTAGATGCTTTTCCTCACAAGCATGCTTCATAAATCAACCCAAGTACGTACAAACTCCCAGTCATATATAAGCAGCGTCCCCTGCTATGCATTTCTCCACCATAACCGTGCATTTCAATGCAACAACCCTCCTCCAATCCCTTCTCTTCTTCTAATTTCCTTATTAAAACCCAAACAGCCTCGTAGAAACTTTAAACTAAGTCATTAACATTAATCCACCTTAATATTTCATTGTGCTACTATTTCTTCCCAGGCAACACAAAAAGCCTAACTTCCTTCCATATGTTGTTCATCGGCTATTCACCCTTAATCCACGTTGCCAAGTTTTGACACGCCTTGTCACAGTGAACCTCATACAAAATGATCACCGAAAACATGCCCGCTCTCTTCAGTATTCCTCTCGTTCAATTTATATTTTCTGTTTTTGTAACTTCCTATAGGTCTTTATGGGCAGGACTTCCTCTTGCCTTCACTAACCACATAGAAACATTTTCGTTAATTCCTCTTCCATCCCTTAATTACCGTTAACCATAATTTGGCCTCAAATCCTCTATTAAAATTACTGCTTCTTCTTTCAATATCAAATTTCCAAAGCCGACAGTTCCCTTTCCGTGCCCGATAACTTCAGGCCCCTCCCTGAAATTTACAGTGACAAAACACACTATTCCTTCTCCATCTCTCCCCCTAAAACATGTACCATCCTTGTTGAATCCACCAATGAATCCCCATCCGAAGGTTCAACAATTAATGTCGTCACTACCTTCCATGAAACTTAACCCATAAATTCACATAAAGAACAAAATCACTCAGCAAACTCCAATACATACCTCAATCCGACTAACTCCTCCCCAAACTCCAACAATCGTTAGCCCTAGCGTGCTCCGCTGTACAAATTTTAGATGGACATAAATTATGATCGAAACAAAACTTTAGGGTACGGAGGTGAAGCCGTTGTTTCATAGAGTTCGACGGATTTAAGATCAAGGATTTTCATTTAGGTTTTAATTTTACATAGGCTTATGAAGAGACTGATTTCATTGAGGGATTTATTTACATGATTACTAAAGTGGAATTGTTTTCGGAATTTACTGAAGGGATCCGTTTTGATGATTTTTTCCTTTGGGAAGTTATTGTGTATTGCTGAAGAGAAAGGAATTGAAAGGGGATGACTTGCTTGGTTTATATCAGGATTTGAGAAGCGTGGTCCTCACAGTATTGGAGACAGCGTGCTATGCACGGTTTTGAAAAGCTTGGGATGCACGGTTCACTTACCTTGGCATCCACGGTTTGTAGAGTAGGTTAGGTGTTTAGGTTACTGTTTGATTTACTTTTATATATATGTAAATATATATACAGTCGAAGCTGTTGTATGTACAAAGTTTTGCAGTGGTTCACTTCCCCTTTTTCTTCTGTGTTCAAAAGGGACGGTGTATACACATATTTTTGGAGATACCCTTTTTCCTTTGCTTTTGAGTTTTAAGTTATAATCACTAGCGTACCCAGTTATGTAGAATCGTTTTCATGTCCGAGCCGCTACGGACAGAAATAAGAATATGATCGTGTCCAGCGAGGTGCTACGATCCCAAAATTATAATAATATCGGTAGTTTAACTTATTTTATGAAACCCCAAAATATTGATATACGGTGTAAAATACTCCAAGTAAAAAGTTGCATATTTAAATTAATTAAAAATTACAGTAAAATTCTAAAAATTAAATTAAATTATAACTACGCCTCAAAAGAATCTTGTCCAAATTCGAATTCAATATTTAATTATATTTAAATAACCGTTATGGCTTATATACGATTCCACAGCGACTTTCTGAAATTTTGATTTGGACGTAATTCACAATATATGAGATGAAATCTCGAATTTTCACTTCCATTAGAAAAATATAATCAAATAGATTCTAACGTTCCTTGTTTCATTGAATTCCGATTTATATTGGATTCTGTATATTCAGTTGAAGTTTATATCGTAAATTACGAACTACCGCGACTATTTCGAGCCCGTTTTAAGTTATAAAATAAATTATACGCTTAAACTACGTTTAATTAAATAATTTCTTATAAATTCCTATATACAATTCAAATAAAATATTTAAAACAAATTTAAATACTCAGAGTTCAATGGCTAAAAATCTGGGTCGTTAATTCCTTCCCCCTTAAAATAATTTCGTCCTCGAAATTGCTAAGGTAGGAAAAGATGCTACATACCCTATTAACTAGGTCCAAAAATCCTTTTTGTTCACTTCTTAACTTCAGTTTAACTGGACCAAATTATTTCAATTAAAATATTAATTTGTTCTTACTATTGAAAATTTTCAAAAATTTTGAAATTTTTCTAACACTTTAAATTCCAAAAAAATTCGGTAGCATCTCCTCTGCACGGCCCAATCGGTACAACCACAATTCGCCTTTCTAGGCCTTCTCCAATCCAAAAGAAAATCAAAAAGCCAAGCGGCTTGCCCCATAGGCTCATAAACCATCAAACCCAAGTAATATTGTAAACATGTACCTTTTTGTCGGGCATAATTCTACCTTTTGCATTTGCTTCCATTCAATATCTACTCAGCATTCATATATCGATTTCCAACCGGTTTTAAATCAATCTAACTTTTGACTTTTAATTTCACTAATCAATTTCCTGATTAGTTCGTTTTCAGTCTCTAATTCAAATCTCAAACATTTCTCTTTTACTCCATGTTCAACTTCATTTGAGATTATTACTAGTTAAATCCAACTTTTACTTAACCTTACTCAAGTTAAATTTCAATTCATTTCATTTATACCATTCCATTCTATTTCACTTCATAAGTTAAATTTTGATTTTAGAATTCAAATTCCTGGGTTTTATTTCAAATTAGTTTGAAATCATATATATTTATAATCAACTCAATTCAAAACATTTGAATTTCTAAAACCACTTTATTTTTCTCAAACAATTTCCATTATGGTAGCAATCCATCACTTATAAGCTCGAAAATGAATATCGATAATGTCGCGATCCATTATCAGAATTATTTTCTCACCACTGAAGTGATTTCAGAGCTTAATCACTTTTAAAATCCATTTAAAATCATCCTTGTTCAAAAATCCTTCAAAGTAACGTTATATTTGTAACGATACGGATTTCGCCCAGTCCTAATCGATCGCTAAACGGACCAACACCTTTCGAATCCCGCATACGCTAACTCTGGGTATACAAAACATCAGAATAAATAACAGAAGACTTTTATAAACATCACAATAATGTTACATCAGAGTATAGAATATCAGAGTATATCGAAAATAATACACGGCGGAAGATAAATTTACATAAATGTAATACAATGCACAGCGAAAATATAAACTACACAGCGGAAGACTGTAAATGCCTGGACACAGCTTAAAGCTTCAATCTAGAATCCTGCTCAATATATCTGCAAAATAAAACTACTCGACTGCCCGTGTGGAAAACAGGGGCACCCGACTTTGCAAGGGAAAAGCAAACTACTGGTCAGTCATGGGACAGGTGTGAGAAACTCTAAACAGTTATTAAACTTTGTTTAAAAATAAGGTAAAACACAGGACCACGCCGCATGTCACGGAACGGGTTTACCCCCATGAATACCACTATAAAAACAACAATCAGTAATATAGATATATGGATCTACTATGCATCAATCAACATGCAAAATCCCAATCTACCCATTTAGATTAATCACCACACTTAGATTTTCCAAATCCAATTCAATTTACCAAAATTATTCCTTTGGACTTTATTTCCCGATTTCTATTTCAAATCATTTGAAATACATATCTAACTTTCTATAACTAAGTAGATTTCACTTCGGGATCTCAAATCAAATCGTTTGGAAGTGTGAATTCCAAAGCATAACAATGCATACAAACAAGTATGCAACCAAATATCGGGCTCCCCTAGACAAGGCAAAGTGCACGCACCTAAGCAACTCGATATATATATATATATATGTGTGTGTGTGTGTGTGTGTGCACCTACCCCACATAGGAGCAGGCTACACCGACGATGCACCTCCCACACAGGAAGCATACACCGCCCATCTCACCCATACTTTTAGTCGTCCGGGTTACTCGAATCTCTAGCCACATACCAAATCATTTCATATCCCGAAGTAGGGAAAATCATTTCACAACATAATAATCACAAGTACTTTCAAAATATAGTACTTCACATCAGCAATTCACACATACGATTGATCACTATTAGTCACATAACCTTTGAGCTCGTACGTCTCAAAGAAGGGTGTTAAGCAAGGGAATAAATTCTCCGCCACCAAACAGATATGTTATCAATAGCAACTAATCAGATACGCGATGAACCATAATGTAAAACATAATACATTTCTAAATCGTTTTAGAAATCATCGGGTTTAGGCCTCGAAATCCTTTCTGTTTTATAAACCATTTTTATAAAACATTCCCTGTCCAAAATAGGAAATATATTTATTTTCACTTAAGAAAAATATATCATTTCACAATCATTCATTAAATTTGAAATGAACACAACATCGCTAAACACCTTATCGTCAAATCGTGAAGTGTTTCACAAGGTGTTAGCACACAGATATCTTTACCCAACCCAATGTTAAATGTAAAAGCATATTCTGCTCATAAACTGGTCGAGCACCATCCAAACAATCAATCAACCACAATCAATATCAACAACTAAGTAAATTTTGTTTAATCACATCACGTGTTTTGGTAAATTTAATCACCATTCATTCATTTAAATCTAATTAAAGATTTATTCAAACTCCAATTAGTTTCATCTCCAAAATCATTTCATATTGATTGTTCTACTTTTTGGAAATTAATCCTGCTTTTACTTGGGTTAAAGAACTAATGTCATTTAAACACAATTCACGACAAACCCCAAATCCAATTTGATATTAAATACAAGGCTCTGAATAGAAAACATATCAGCTTATATTCAACATCAAATTCAGAAATCAACAAATATCGTATTGGAATAACGATATATATATCTTCCAAATTCCTCCACAATGTCCGTATAATCACGGAATCCAATATCGAAATATTCCGAAGATAATTTCGATTCAAATCCATTCCAATTCATATATTGGAAATTCTGGTTATTTGAAACCCATTTCAAATCCAATTTATTTATTTCAAAAATAAATGGATTATAATTCTAGTTCAAAACTAGTTCATTCGATAAAAATCTATTTTTATCTTTTCAAATTTGGATTTTTCATCCCAATTCTTCACAAATTATTTCTTATGATTTTACACAAATTATTACTATTTTTAATAATTTTATCAAGGCCCGTACAGTCGATTTCCATCAACGGCCATCGAACTGCATCCATAGCGACCTTTTCCAGAAATTGATTTGGACATATCTCCAAATCCAACCATTAGATTTCAAATCTCTTGTATTCATTGGAAAGCTCTTTTCGATACGAACCCATCGGTTCTGGTTTTAGGAGAATCCGACGGTCGGATCTCCCGTAATGTCCGTTCGAAGTTAATGGTTGAAATTCGCGAACTACCGCAGCGCGACGCATTCTATTCAGGCCATTTAATACATATAATATATATATATCATCGATTTCAATTTAAAACGTATTTTGTAAATCGTTTTAAATTCGTTTTCAAAACGATTTCAACTTCATATTCAATTTCAAATCAAAATTGAATATTCCATATACATGAAAATTTTATACATTGTATATATATGATAAAAAATATATTTTTAACGATCAATTCATTTTCAAATTTCATATATATTATTTTCACTTTCTTATATATATTATTTTCCCTTTTCATATATATATATATATATATTGATTTCACATTTCATATATATATATATATTATCACTTTCTTATATATATATATATATATAATTTTCACTTCTTCTATATATATTTTTCACTTCCTAGATATATATAATTCATTTCATATATACATTTTTCACTTCTTATATATATTTTTCACTTCTTTTATATAATTCATTTCATATATATATTTATTTTCATTTCATATATATATTTTTTCATTTCATATATACATTTTTCATACATCATATATATATATATATATATATTTCTTATATATATATATATATATATTTCTTTTCATCTCATATATATACGCATCTCATTCACAGTTCATATATATTTTTCATTCGCATTTCATATATATGTATACATCTCATTCACAGTTCATGTATATTTTTCTTTTACATTTCATATATATGTATACATCTCATTCATAGTTCATATATGTTTTTCATTCGCGTTTCATATATATACATACGTCTCATTCTCAGTTCATATATATTTTTCTTTTACATTTCATATATATGTATACATCTCATTCTCAGTTCATGTATATTTTTCTTTTACATTTCAAATATATGTATACATCTCATTCTCAGTTCATATATATTTTTCTTTTACATTTCATATATATGTATACATCTCATTCACTATCACAACACAATACAATCAAACAAGTCGTCCATGGTCTGTGGACGACGGGGAGCAGTTCATATATGCAGTTGTAAAATAAATAACTGTACAGAAAATTTATAGTGAGAGAATTCTCACATTGATTGGTTTCACTTCGTCAGTTTTTATTCAAAGATTTCTGTTCTGATTTGAATTTGCCTCAAATTCAAATTTGCTCCTTTTCTGATCTAGTCAGTTTGGTTGCACAGAGTTTTCTGATACGAGTCCAACGCTTCTGAAATCGCGAATTTCTAACCTTGTATGAAGAAGATATGATAGATTATACATTGGATAATTTAAGCTAGAATTTAATTAATTTCCTCTAATCACTTCTCTTCCATCAGTAATACCTCGTCACTCAAAAAAAAACCACCGCTCAGATCGAACCTTCCACCACCGCTCGTGCCACATTCCACCGTCGGACGATCCGGACCCACCACAACGAGCGACTACGCAAGCTCCTCCTTCACCGCAGGTGGCGCTGCTCGCGGTGGTCCCTGCGTCGCCCAAATCGAGTCCGAGTGCGCCGACTTTGAAGACAGAAATCGAGCCCGATTCCCAACGAAATTCCCTCTAGCTACCACGGATTTGAAGATCCTGTAGAGCACTTCGATTTTTGTAATGAAGTCTTGAATCAAATTGAATTGTACTAGGAGAAAACAAGGAATGAAATTCGGATGTTTTCAGCCTTCGACAGGTAATCGGCGGCTCACGAAAACTTTGACCGCAGAAAGAATAACCCTAGGATTTGACTTGGTATAAGAGTTTATATAATAATATATTTAAATAATATTTAATTCAAAAAGTAAGATTTTGCATTCGAACTCCGAACCGAACCCAACGACTGTCGTCCCTAGCTAATTGCCCTCGTTCCGAACACAATGGGTTATGTTTCGTAAGCCAATTCCATCGTTTCGATTAGTTTTGATTTAAATTAAAATATAAATCAATATATATTGAATTTAAACGTACATTTTAATTTACCGGGGCCACATACTGATTCTAAAAATTCCAGAAAAATTATTTCTAGCTTCATATTGACTATACGGTCCTAAGAAAACTAATTTCATCAAATTCTGAGACCGTTTGAAAAATGGTCATTTTCTGGTCGATCCAATTTAACTAAAATCAACCAAACACATTTTCCTTCGCCACGCTCACATATTAACTTCAAAAATTATGAAATTTGAAACTTAGCAATAATTTGACATCCCGTATCCAACATAAGTGGTTTCGTCGAATTCTGAGGTCGTTTGCAAAATGTTTATTTTCAAGGGCTATATATTCTCTATAGCGACCTTTCTGAAAATTCATTTGGCCATAACTTTTGATTCCCGCTATGAAACTTTGATTTTTCAGATTCTTTAGAAAGATATTCATAAACAGATTTAAATATTTTTGGTTTCATTAAAATCAGCTTTATTTTGCACCCAGTACAGTCGGCCAAAGTTTGAATTCAAATTTTGAAACTGCCGCGCCATTTCAGGCCCTGTTTATAATTTAAAATAATTATATTTATTTTCAAACATCGATTCAAACATACTTTTCGTCGTTATTATTTAAAATAATTTATTTTAAATATTCAAAATTCATTAAAATTGCCAAAATAAATATTTTAAATCGGCTCAGATTTCAGGGTTATTACAATATTACTATAAAAATACTTCAGGAAATAATAAACACCCGGGATCTAAATTCTCAAATTCTGGTTTGAATTTAATTTCAGTTCATCTTATTTATGTATATTTTCCATATACAAGTTATATTTGGTTATATATAACCATTTCAATATTTTATAATTCCATTTGATTGTAATAACAATCAACACATCCATATAGTATAATATTTCAGAAATTATTTCGTTTATACCAAAATAATCTTTGGGCAAATTATTTTATTCACCCATTTTAAAACAATACTGTGTCTAATTGCTTTGTTCGAGAGTTTAGAAACACCTATCGATACAGTTGTACATCCTGTATTGATCAGAATTCATAAACTACTCAACAAACTAGTCAACACAATATAAAACAATTTTATATTAAATCTACAAATACGCGCTCATAAATATACACTTACACTCAAGCTAGGGTGTTACTAACCCTATCTCTATTGAGCTACGCCACAGAGCCAAGGTTACTACTCAACCTTCAGCTCTGATACTAACTGTAACGACCCCAATTTCCATACCCTTTAAGTTGACTAATAACACCATACGTCCAACCCAAATTGCATAGAAATACGAACAATTTTTAGAAAGAAGTTAGAGGATGAGAAATCGAAAGAAAGAAATATTAGAATAGAAGAAAAACGAAGATCACAAACTCACAGCGGAACGAATAAAATATATTATATAACATAAATTTTGAAAAACAAATCAGTAACTGTATATACATACCATCATCAGAGCACAACAGTTATCCCTGGAACAGTTATAAACACATGTTTCCAGATACAACATAGTACACAGCGGAAATATGATAGTCTATAGCTAACTGGTGTACTCTCCTGCTTCGAACTCCTCCAAGTGAATCTGAAAAATCCTGACTACTTGACTGCCCGTACAAATTTGGGCACCCAAGAGTTTAGGGAAAACAAACAAAATAAACTCTGGGTCGGTCATAGGACTGGTGTGAGTAAACTCCAACCATTTGTTTAACTTTCAAAATCCTTTCGAAAAAAATGATAACCGTAAGACCGATCCACACATAAACACAGATGATTTTTATCTTACGATAACCCAAAAATATTTTTGATATCAAATCCAGTGATATTATAATAATGTCTACATCAAATAAATAAAATCTAGCGGAACGCTTGCATCTCACGCTCCATATATAATATAAAATCAAAAACCGCAGGGCGCTTATTGGAGATTGGATTTCCAACATGACAAGGTATGGAACCACCTTCCGATAGTGTATCTCTAGAGGCGAATACACTGGGTTCAACAAGAACGTCTTGCAACCCGGCCCACACATGACCGACCACTCATTTCGCTTGAGCGTATCGAATGTATATCACCAACGGTTGGGATCAACAACCGTTTCCCAAAAGGGACAACATCGATAGATTAAAGAAGCAATTGGAATTTCTCTAGATAGGTGATTATACATCCTCATGGGAGCGACCCACATAGCCATGCTGCCTGCCCGATTTTTGTTAATTCCGGGTTGTGAGGCTTAAGGTCATTACGTATCTTTTAGAACACCTGACCACCGTTCACTTTGGATGCCACATCATCATACCCGCCAAATCCCAAATTGATTTCCCCAAAAATACCATGGGTATAAAGCTAAGAGAAATGAATTCCTCCGCCACCAAACGTAAGTACGTTTGAAGAGATCAACTTACGCGATCTGTTAGATATACTCTGTCAGACATTCGTCCACTTGCATTGTCCTGGGACTGGACAAACCGAAGGCACTATCCCGTAAACAGGATAGCACTTGCATAACTCTGTCTTCAATTATTTTCATCATATTTGATCACAACGCAAACGCCTATACAGAATGGTTTCCAGATAATGAATCTGATCCCAGTCTCTCCGTATTGACGACGGAAAAATGGTCAAAAACTTCGATAGTCGGTGATTTAACTATCAAAGAAAAATAAGTGTGCAACCAACGATCTTATTCCCAGATGGAAATTCTATCTATCAATCATCATTCAACATTGGCCCTTTAAATCAATTCCTTATTATATTATCATTCAAATTCCTGTTTCCCATCTTTCGTATTCTTTTGAAGCTCGATTTCCCCTCTCGATTCTTTGAAAAAAAACATTTTCAATATTATAATTCCTTTATTCGAGAAAATATCTCTTATTCCAGTTAGAAAACATTTCTAATATTCACGAATCCTTAATTTCTATATTCAGCAAATATACATTATTAATATCGGAAAATATTTCCGAATTCCCTTTCTCAATTCCTCGTTGACCAATTCATTTCAATTTAACAACAGCGTTACAATCGTTGTTTCCCAATATTTGATTTATAAAACATTTCTTTAAACAACAGCGTTACAATCGCTGTTTAGAATTAAAGAACACTTATTATAACAATAGCATTAAGATCACTGTTAAAACAATTATTATAACGGCAGCGTTAAAACTCCTATTTAGATTTACCAAAACATTTATTATAACGGCAGCGTTTAAAATCGCTATTTAAAAATATTTGGTTTATCAAAATGCAATTTGTATTTATTTATTTCAATAAATAAATTAATAAGTAAATAAATAAATTATTAAATTTGATTCAAACGGGAAGTAAAATAACTACTTCCCTAGTTTCGATCTAATCGAATTCCAATAAACAACTCTCATTCGAATAATCTATATTCGATTAATATTCCGAACTTTGAACTAAAACTCATCGTTTCTTTTAAAACGATTACCATTTTCCCTTTCCGCTCAATTTTCAATTTGGATTTATATTTCAAATCATCTAAATTTCCTTTATAAATATTTCATTTGCAAAATATTTCCTTTAAATCATTATTCACTTTAATCCTAAATATATTTCTTTCATGTACAATCATTTTGTTTCGTTTTTATAAATATTCTTTTAAACCAAATTCTATTTATACTTCTGTTTACAAATGTTTATAAAAATCTCACTTTTAACTTCAAATATTTATAATCTCATTTATAATCCCCTTTAAAATCACAAAGATCAAATCCATTTACAAAAATAGGTTTCAAAACCGATTCTGGTTTTCTATGTAAATCCCAACTTGAATTTATATTCCAAGTTAGCAAATCATAAATCTTATACTAAATTTATACGTGTCGTTTATAAACAACTTCTTGTTTTATTCATTAAACAAGTTTACTATTTCCAACTCCCTTCAAAATATAACTTTTATTTTGAAAATAAATTTGCTTTTTAAATCTCCAATTTATTTTCTACATTTGAAAATATTTTCAGTATCTAAAATACCAAGTTTCTAAGGCCAGGGTAAACCAACACACAAAGTCAATCACTGACTATATAATCACACCACACATCAAAATCAAGGGAAAACAGTAATATAAATATTGAGAAACCCAGTTGGGTCCCTCCCACCTGTTTCCCTGCATCCACAGATGTTAATAACATCAATGATTTCACATCAATATGAAATAACAGAACTAATAACCGATCAACCATGTAATCATATCAACACATTTTATCAACTATTCAACCAAGCAACCATCACACAGTATAAAACAAATTTAAAAACTCGTTTATATAAAAATATGAACGAGTCAGAGTTAGTGAGTTTACTCACCTTGATTCGCAGTTGATGGTTCTGCTTTTATTTTGTTTACAATCAAATAGACGTTTGATTTTATCAAAAAACTCCAACAGCTTTATTTTCTACCACATCAGTTCCATCACGTAGACCTCATTATTATGATTCCAACGGATCTGGTCACATTGAATTCTTTAGTTTTATAATTGGCTTGTTAATTACCATTCTTCTCTTGTATAATCTTTCCTTTCCCCAAGAACAATCTGAAACCGCTGCTATATCCTTCCCAAACTCATTTCCAGATGCTTTTCCTCACAACCATGCTTCATAAATCAACCCAAGTACGTACAAACTCCCAGTCATATATAAGCAGCGTCCCCTGCTATGCATTTCTCCACCATAACCGTGCATTTCAATGCAACAACCCTCTTCCAATCCCTTCTCTTCTTCTAATTTCCTTATTTAAACACAAACAACCTCATAGAAACTTTAAACTAAGTCACTAACATTAATCCACCTTAATATTTCATTGTGCTGCTAATTCTTCCCAGGCAACACAAAAAGCCTAACTTCCTTCCATATGTTGTTCATCAGCTATTCACCCTTAATCCACGTTGCCAAGTTTTGACACGCCTTGTCACATTGAACCTCATACAAAATGATCGCCGAAAACATGCCCGCTCTCTTCAGTATTCCTCTTGTTCAATTTATATTTTCTATTTTCGTAACTTCCTATAGGTCTTTATGGGCAGGACTTCCTCTTGCCTTCACTAACCACATAGAAACATTTTCGTTAATTCCTCTTCCATCCCTTAATTACCGTTAACCATAATTTGGCCTCAAATCCTTTGTTAAAATTACTGCTTCTTCTTTCAATATCAAAATTTTGAAGCCGACAGTTCCCTTTCCATGCCCGATAACTTCAGGCCCCTCCCTGTAATTTACAGTGAAAAAGCGCGCTGTTCCTTCTCCATCTCTCCCCCTAAAACATGTACCATCCTTGTTGAATCCACCAATGAATCCCCATCCGAAAGTTCAGCAATTAATGTCGTCACTACCTTCCATGAAACTTCACCCATAAATTCACATAAAGAACAAAATCACTCAGCAAACTCCAATACATACCTCAATCCAACTAACTCCTCCCCAAACTCCAACAATCGTTAGCCCTAGCGTGCTCCGCTGTACAAATTTTAGATGGACATAAATTCTGATCGAAACAAAACCTGAGGGTACGGAGGTGAAGCCGTTGTTTCATGGAGTTCGACAGATTTAAAATCAAGGATTTTCATTGAGGTTTTAATTTTACATAGGCTTATGAAGAGACTGATTTCATTGAGAGTTTTATTTACATGATTACTGAAGTGGAATTGTTTTCGGAATTTACTGAAGGGATCCATTTTGATGATTTTTTCTTTTGGGAAGTTATTGTGTTTTGCTGAAGAGAAAGGAATGGAAGGGGGACGACTTGCTTGGTTTATATAGGGATTTGAGAAGCGTGGTACTCATGGTATTGGAGATAGCGTGCTATGCACGGTTTTGAAAAGCTTGGGATGCACGGTTCACTTACCTTGGCATCCACGGTTTGTAGAGTAGGTTAGGTGTTTAGGTTATTGTTTGATTTACTTTTATATATATGTAAATATATACAGTCGAAGCTGTTGTATGTACAAAGTTTTGCAGTGGTTCACTTCCCCTTTTTCTTCTGTGTTCGAAAGGGACAATGTATACACATATTTTTGGAGATACCCTTTTTCCTTTGCTTTTGAGTTTTAAGTTATGATCACTAGCATTACCAGTTATGTAGAATCGTTTTCATGTCCGAGCCCCTACGGATAGAAATAAGAATACGGTCGTGTCCAGCGAGGTGCTACGATCCCAAAAATATAATAATATCGGTAGTTTAACTTATTTAATGAAACCCCAGAATATTGATATAGGGTGTAAAATACTCCAAGTAAAACTTGCATATTTAAATTAATTAAAAATTACAGTAAAATTCTAAAAATTAAATTAAATTATAACTACGCCTCAAAAGAATCTTGTCCAAATTCAAATCCAATATTTAATTATATTTAAATAATCGTTATGGCTTATATACGATTCCACAGCGACTTTCTGAAATTTTGATTTGGACGTAATTCACAATATATGAGATGAAATCTCGAATTTTCACTTCCATTAGAAAAATATAATCAAATAGATTCTAACATTCCTTGTTTCATTGAATTCCGATTTATATTGGATTCTGTATATTCACTTGAAGTTTATTTCGTAAATTACGAACTACCGCGACTATTTCGAGCCCGTTTTAAGTTATAAAATAAATTATACGCTTAAACTACGTTTAATTAAATAATTTCTTATAAATTCCTATATATAATTCAAATAAAATATTTAAAACAAATTTAAATACTCAGAATTCAGTGGCTAAAAATCTGGGTCGTTAATTCCTTCCCCCTTAAAATAATTTCGTCCTCGAAATTGCTAGTGTAGGAAAAGATGCTACATACCCTATTAACTAGGTCCAAAAATCCTTTTTGTTCACTTCTTAACTTCAGTTTAACTGGACCAAATTATTTCAATTAAAATATTAATTTATTCTTACTATTGAAAATTTTCAAAAATTCTGAAAATTTTCTAACACTTTAAATTCCGAAAAATTTCGGCAGCATCTCCTCTGCACGGCTCAATCGGTACAACCACAACTCGCCTTTCTAGGCCTTCTCCAATCCAAAAGAAAATCAAGAAGTCAAGCGGCTTGCCCCATAGGCTCATAAACCATCAAACCCAAGTAATATTGTAAACATGTACTTTTTTGTCGGGCATAATTCTATCTCTTGCATTTGCTTCCATTCAATATCTGCTCAGCATTCATATATCGATTTCCAACCGGTTTAAAATCAATCTAACTTTTGACTTTTAATTTCACTAATCAATTTCCTGATTAGTTCGTTTTCAGTCTCAAATTCAAATCTCAAACATTTCTCTTTTACTCCATGTTCAACTTCATTTGAGATTATTACTAGTTAAATCCAACTTTTACTTAACCTTACTCAAGTTAAATTTCAATTCATTTCATTTATACCATTCCATTCTATTTCACTTCATAAGCTAAATTTTGATTTTAGAATTCAAATTCCCGGGTTTTATTTCAAACTAGTTTGAAATCATATATATTTATAATCAACTCAATTCAAAACATTTGAATTTCTAAAACCACTTTTTTTTCTCAAACAATTTCCATTATGGTAGCAATCCATCACTTAGAAACTCGAAAATGAATATCGATAATGTCGCGATCCATTATCAGAATTCAATGGCTAAAAATCCGGGTCGTTACACCTCCATAACTCTAATCCCGAAATGGGTTATGGGCCAAGCTGCTAATCGCCCTATTTGGCCCTGTTAAGCTGCTTTTAACCGTCTAAACTTTGTTTCAACCATATCTCCCAAATGGTAAGTCCGTTTAGCTAATGCGACCACTCCACGGAAAGTTAAACCATTGTTTGAATCCAATGGAAATGGTTTTAGGTTGAAACTCCTTACCAATCAGAAGTTATAGACGAAACAAGATTCGCCAAGGGCAAAACGGTCATTTAAAAATCGGAAAAAATCGTGAACATGGGAAATGACCCCAATACTCGTTCCCCAAAGTTACACGACTATACGGCCTCGTACAAAAACGGAATAAATATTCTACGATCCTCCGATGCGTGGAATGCGGGTTGTTACACTTGGTAACTTGAATAAGAAGTCAATGTGAATGTGAATAACCAAGTTAAATGGAAACCTGATGAGGTAAAGTAAGCGCATAAAGGAATGTTTAGACATAAGGTCTAATAACATATTAAAATGATGCACTTGGACTAGTTCGCTCGTTTAAGGGTTAATAACCCAACGGGGTAGATCATCGTGGTGTCATGAGGCACGAGGGGAGCACACATTCATCTGATTGTTCTTTCGGCTCCAAAGGACTGGAAGGGGAAGCACGCGGCTTCCTGAGATACGTAAGGTGCTCCTGGTAGTCCTCTGTGCGGTGGCAGATGTTTAGGCTGTGCTCGCATATGTTGAATTCGCGCATCACTACCAGGTGGGTGGGCCTTGACTGCAAAAGAAGTTTTGCATTCAGAATGCCGTGAGGAGATGACACTAGGGAGATTCGGCGGTTGCCTCAACGGGGAGGCAGAGGTCAAGACCAACAAGGATAGTAGATCATCGGGTACCCGTCATCGGCAACCAATGGGATGCGAAAGGACTAGAGCTAAACCCAATAGACCAATCACCTTTCACTATCGAGGAATGATAGTCGAGGGGAGATGTAACACCCCACCTCCTCTAGGGTCACTCACAAAGGGAATGCACTAGTTTTGGTGGAGTATTATCTAGGTAAACATACACAGAGGTATCACAAAGCAGAACATAAATAAAGCAGCGGTAGAAATTAAAAACCAAATTCCATTACTTTCAAGAAAAGAGTCAAAACCTCATATATCCAAAGTACAAATTATTCCATTACATCAAGTTCTAAATAAAGAAGCATAAACTTAAGATAACAAAAGTAAATTATTCCCCAAAAATAGAAGAAGTGCAGCCATAGCATAGCTCAAGACCAAACCGTACATGAGCTGACAAAAAGCAAGCTAAATCCAAGCTAAGAGCTAGCGTTTCCTCCCTGAGAACCTGGGGGGAAAACGAAAGAAAAAGGGGCGAAAGAAAAAGGGTCAGTCATAAAGACTGGTAAGCCCTAGTGACTTTCAGCATAAAAACTAGTAAAAGCAACATGACATGTGAAAGCTGGAATTAAACATAAGGATGATAACCGGACTGGTATGATAACTAAGATAACAAGATAAGTCAAGTCTAGCATCGCATATTCAAGATTCGTTGCACCAACTGTACTAGTATTCTAACCCATGTCAAGTATTAACCATGAAATGATCCCCTGGCCCAATATCATGAAATGACCCATTATGGGGTCCTATAGTACGATCTACTAATCGATCGGCTCCCTACAAGTTCTAGCTCGTCATGTGTTTGTGTCAAACGGCCCAATCACGAAATGTAGTCACATGTGCTAGGTCCACCATAGGGTGCATCAAGCCCTAGGGTGCCAACCATCGACACGAATCAAGCACGCACAGTGTAAACCTACTGGTGCCCAATGCCTGCTTTTTCAACTCCGGACTACGTGCACGACCATAGTCCGCCTGAACCTACAATGGCGCACTAACTCAGCCGTCATTCTGGTCGCTTACAATCAGCTTAGTAATCGTGCCTCACCCTGCCTAGTCCCAGGGTATCGTGATACATCTAAGTGGGTTACTTCTGAAAAGGACCGCGTAACTAGGGTTTCTAATGGGTTAAGTGTTGTCATTCAAATTCGTGACTTAACCCTATCCAATCATGTATCAAGTTGGTTAAGTGTTGTCTTTCATGTTCATGACTTAACCCTATCATGTAGCATAAATTCATTAATGCACCCCAACCTCTCACATTAGACTAGTTGTTGTGGTCACTGGATTTGCCGGGCGGTTCCGGGCAGATTTAAACCATAACATAGTCTAACCTCGGGTTTTAGGTGCGATATGACCAACTACCCACATTGGATCCTATTGTTTGCAGTCGCTGGATTCGCCGGGCGGTTCCGGGCAGATTTACACTGCAAACTCAACCCAACCTCGAGTTGGCCATTTTCAAGTTCGTTCTAGAGTCATGACCATGTTCAAGTCTCATATCAAGTTCTTGACAAGTTTCAAGGTAAGTTTCATGTCCATATTCAGATTCAAGTTATAACAATGTTCATGTTCCAAGTTCATGGTAAACTCAGGTTTGCCTAACTACCCAAATCGTATTCCCATCGCATGTGAATTCGAATTGATACAAACAAACCTAATTAGAGAATAACATAGAAAGAACGAGCATAAGGTGGCAAAAGTGATTACAAGTTGACATATGGAGTAGTGGTCTCAAATATCAAATCTAGCAAAATAGGGTGATAGTCATGGTAACAGTTGACATAAGATAATAACCCCAAACTTGTGAATAACAACTAATTCAACATCACAGGCATGAATATTATGGACATTAGGGGTTTTAGATATACAACATATATAGGTCCCGAATCAATTTCATATAAATATTACCACAAGTCAAGATTCAAGATGAATAGATCCAAGGTGAACAAATAGTAGATCCAAAATACTAGATCCAAAATGAACAATGATAGATCCAAGATATACAATGATAGATCCAAGATAATTGTCATACTTAGGTTCAATTTCAATTTACAACATGTCCATATTAAGTTTAAAGTTTAGATCTAAAAGTAACTGGGGCTTACAGATCGTGGTTTGAGATTTAGAAAACAAAGAGGCGATGTTGAATCTCGAGTCTAACAGAAATCCCCCAAACAGCAATACTCTACACGTAGCCTTGTTGGAGAAGAAGCAATCCCTTTTCTCTAACTTCTCAACCAGAGTTTTAGCAGCATAAGGCCAGAGAGAATTTGTGTAGAGTGACTAGAGTTAGGGGCTGTTTATATAGGGTCTGACCAACGAATTTAGACAGAAATCGGACTAGAAACATCAGAGTGAACTCTGACTCAAAAATGGGCTCGACAACCAGGTCGACACCCAGGTCGACTCTATGGTCGACCTGGTCCTGGGCAGGTCGACACTATGGTCGACCCCCAGGTCGACCTGGTCCTGGGCGGGAAATTTCCTGCCCAGTCCGTTCTGGTGTTTGAATTCGAAATTTGAATTCGAATTCTGAGCTGTTTTTGAACTTGAAATTTCTGAAACTTTGAAGGGTCCTAACTTGGTCATACGGACTCCGATTTTTGAAAACACGGACTCGTTTCCAAGCAGAATTTCGAGACGAACGTAATGGCGTAACCCTTGCCCTTGATCCTTATTTTAAAAATTAATTCTACCTTGATTTATGGTTATGACACGTTATTAAAATACAGGTTGTTACATTCTCCCCTCCTTAAAGGATTTCGTCCCCGAAATCTCTAAGTTAGAAAGAATATATCCTACCATCCAATCATCCATCTACTCAAAACATCATCCATAGGCAACCATTGTCCTTAAAAAATTTCTAATGCTGTATGAACATATGCAGTAAGTGTGTGTATATGTACTTATCTAATGCAAAAGATCAGGCGGTTACTGATTCAGTAAACCTCCTTAATGCAAAATATGTTAGTGTAATGAGTCCAACATGTATGCAAATTCCTAACATAATTTATAATCTCTACATGAGTGCACATAACATTCATTCATATGCAACATCCAAGTGATAGCATAACAAGTTCCATCCATGTACAAGTATAAGCACTCATGCATATGCAACATGAAAATGTGACTAAGCCGATCTAGTGCCTAATGTGTGTCATGCATCCACTAGAAATCACTTGCAAACACTTGCAACCATTTGCAAACATCAACCATAACATGTTTCACTCACATGTTTACATCCATATGGTTCTACCTAAGGTTCTCAAGATAAGATCGAGAAGATAACAGGGCAACCATAGGTAGTAAAAGCATGATACGAAAGGTTTTCAAGTTTATAGGAAAAAAAAGATCGAGAATGTACCCTCAAAAAGAAATGGGTAAAGCGCACGTATCTTCTCTTCGGTTTCCTAAGTTGCGTCTTCTTGGGCTTCACTCCACCGTACTTTAACTAGCTTGACTTCTCGGTTCCTTAGCTTCTTGATCTCCGTTCCTAAGATACGAATCGGAACTCGCCTCAATGTTGCTTCTTTTTCCACTTCTACGCCTTCAAGGATGCTTGGCTCAACCACTTCAGCCGACTCATGTAAGCACTTTCAGAGATGCGAGACGTGAAAGACATTGTGTACTCCGGTCAGCTTCTCGGGTAAGTCTACTTTATAGGCCATCTGCCCAATCCTCTCAGTGATAGGGAACGGTCCTACGAACCTTGGTGCTAGCTTTCCGACCGCTCCAAAACGAACCACATTGCGTAAAGGAGAAACTTTTATAAAGACCATATCTCCGACTTCGAACTCTAGGTCTGTCCTTCTCTTGTCCGCATAAGATTTCTGTCTATCTTGGGCCGTTTTCATCTGTCTTCGTATCAACTCAACCTTCTCAGAAGTGTCCCTTATCATGTCGGGCCCAAGTATAAGCCTGTCTGTCGTCCCCCACCAACAAGTTGGCGACTTGCACGGTCTTCCATACAGGGCTTCGAATGGTGCCATTCCGATGCTAGCTTGGTAACTATTATTATATGCAAACTCCACGAGAGGAAGATGGTCTTCCCAAGTACCACCAAAGTCAAGAATGCATAGCCTCAAAAGATCCTCTAGTACCCTATTTACCCTTTCGGTTTGTCCATCCGCCTGTGGGTGACAGGCCGTGCTTAAACTTAGTCGTGTACCCATTGCTTCTTGTAGACTATTCCAAAACTGGCTAGTGAAAATCGGGTCACGATCACTAACTATACTAGAAGTAACTCCGTGCAACCGTACTATCTCTCGAAGGTAAATAGACGCTAGCCATGATGCGGTCCTCTTGCTTTTCACCGGAATGAAGTGAGCACTTTTCATGAGTCTATCAACTATGACCCATATGCTAGTATTTCCCTTCCTTGACCTAGGCAATCCATCCACGAAATCCATCGAGATACTCTCCCATTTCCATTGCAGAACCTCCAAAGGATGTAATAGCCCACCGGGCTTCTTTGACTCGGCCTTTACTTGTTGGCACACCATGCACTTCGAAACGAACTCTGCCACGTCCTTTTTCATTCCAGGCCAAAAGAAAATGTGTTTCATATCCCTGTACATCTTATCCCCTCTGGGATGTATGGTCATCTTCGAGTGATGCGCCTCCACGAGGACTTTCCTTACTAAGTCTCCCACTTTTGGGACACATAGCTTTCCATCACGCCTTAGCCATCCCTTGTCACCTATGGCATACCTACCGAGGTGACTTGACGTCTCACCACTAATCAGCTTGTCCATGATTTCGACTATCTGTGGGTCTTCCTTCTGTGAAGTCCCTACTTGATCTAGAAGTGTAGGTCTTAACTCAAGAGATGCTAACATAACAGTCAATGACTCAACAGCGGGTGTAAAATCAAAGGTTGCTATAAACTCTAGACTTTTCCTTTCAACAAACAAGGGGCTCAAGGTCAACCTTTTCCTACTTAGCGCATCTGCCACCACGTTACCCTTGCCAGGGGTATAAGCTATATCAAAGTCATATGATGCCAAGAATTCCATCCACCGCTGTTGTCTCATATTCAAATATTTCTGTGAGAAGAGGTACTTAAGCGATTTGTGGTCGGTATACAGCTCGAACCTCTCCCCTAGAAGATAATGGCGCCAAGATTTAAGTGCAAAAACGATCGCCGCCAACTCCAAGTCATGTGTGGGATAGTTCTTCTCATGAACCTTAAGTTGTCTACCCCCATAGCATATCACTTTCCCTTCTTGCATTAGGACAGCGCCTAATCCTGTGCTACACGCATCTGTGTACACCGTAAACATCTTACTTCCGTCGGGTAATGCCAAAACTAGAGCTGTGGTGAGGGCTCTCTTGAATCTCTGAAAAGCATTCTCATATTCTATGTCCCATGCAAACGCTAGGTTTTTCTTCGTTAACCTAGTAAGAGGGGCTGAAATCTTAGCGAAGTCCTTAATGAACTTCCTATAACAGCCTGCCAAACCGAGAAATCTTCTCACCTCCGTTGCGTTCTTAGGAATTTTCCAGTCTTGCACCGCAACTACCTTTGCGGGGTCCACGGCTATGCCTTGCTTAGAAACTACATGTCCAAGAAACCGAACTTCCTTCCTCCAAAAATGGCATTTGGAGAACTTAGCCTTTAACTGGTGTGCTCTAAGCGTATCCATGACTTCCTTGAGATGTCTAGCATGCTCTTCTTCATCCTTTGGGAAGATCAAAATATCGTCCACGAAAACCACTACAAACTTGTTAAGGAACTCCCGAAACACCCTACTCATCAAATCTACAAAGTACGCGGGTGCATTCGTTAACCCAAACGGCATGATGAGCCATTCGAAGAACCCATCTGGAGTCCTAAACGCAGTTTTGTCAATGCTATCCTCAGCCACTCTAAGTGGATGGAATCCTATGGCTAGATCAAGTTGAGAGAAAACAGATGCTCCCACAAGCTGGACAAAAAAATCGTCGATTCTTGGTAGTGGGTGTCTATTTTTCTTAGTTAGCTTGTTTAACTCACGATAATCTACGCATAGACGAAGCGAACCATCCGCCTTAGTAGCGAATACCACCGGAGCACCCCATTCAGAAATGCTTCGTCTTATGAAATTTTTCTCAAGCAACTCCTTAACTTGTTTACTGATCTCTCTTCTTTCTCGTGGGGCCATGTGCCTAACGGGCAATGAAACTGGCTTGGCATTATTAACAAGATAAATTCGGAAGTCTATCTCGCGTTTAGGAAGCAACCCTTTCACCTCATCAAAGACATCTGGATATTCTCGGACCACTCTTACAGATTGCAAATTGTCGATGGACGAGTCAAGAGATTCAATATAACACAACATGACCGGACCCTTAGGGTTGCAAGAAATTTCAAGGGTATTACCAAGGCGAGTCATGAGCCTCACTACCCTTCGTTCACAATCAAGAATGGCTCTATAATTGGACATCCAATCCATACCTAGGATCAAATCGTATCCCATAAATCCGAGAACATAAGCATTACACGTGAATTCTATGCTTAAGATAGAAATCCTCAAATCCACACACATCATAGATAAATGAGCGGAGCCCCCAATTGGATTTGAAACTATAACGGGATCCTCAACCAGACTAGTACTTAGGTGCAGATTTTTAACAACATCAGAAGAAATAAAAGTATGTGATGCGCCAGAGTCAAATAAGGTTCGAAAAGGAAATTCAGAAATGTAAACAAGGCTTTCTACAGAAATATTACTACCTCGGTTAAGTGCTTGAGTGGTGTTGAGAGCATGCAATTGCCCTCCAGAAGGTCCTGCTCGCTGGGCCTGCCCTTGCCCCTGCCTTTGCTTCTTAGGGCAATCTTTGTTGATGTGTCCAGTATCTCCACAATGAAAGCATTCACCCAACTTTCTCTTCTTCCTTCTACAGTCTTTAGCTAGATGTCCCGTAATACCACAAAAGTTGCACTTCCTTGTCTCATGTGGTTTGTTAGTATTGTTGTTGTTCTTGTTATTCTTGTTGTCTCCCTTCTTGAAGTCAACCTTCTTATTCTGAGTCTCATTAGGCTTAACCTCCTTCTTGCTATTCTTGTCTTCCTCATGAAGTAGGGCCATATCCACCAAGCTTTCAAAGGTCGCCCCCATGGGTATATGAGTTATGGCCAAACTGTGTAGTGGCTCGTTAAATCCTCGAGCAAAGCGTACAGCCTTCTTCTGAGCTGTGTTAACCAAGTCCAATCTGAACCTTGAAAGCTGATTAAACTTATTCACATACTCCCTAATGGTCATGTCCCCTTGCTCAAGTATTAGGAACCTCTCCATCTGAAGGTTCTCTTCTGCTGACGATAAGAATTTAAGCCCAAACCTCTCTCTAAAGTCTTCCCAAGTCTCAACTGGCCTGGTAGCATTGGTGACTTCCCACCAAAATGCAGCTTCCTCTTTCAACAACCATGCTGCCAACTGAACTTTCCTATGATCCTCCACATCGAAGATAATAAACAAGTCTTCAGTCTCCTTTAGCCAGTTTCGTGCCTCAATGAAGGTTTCAGATCCAACGAAGTTCTTGCCGCCCATTGCTTTAAAGTCTTTTCATATTTTGGCAAAGGCGGTACCAGGAGGAGGAGGAGGAAGAGGAACCGCGGCCACTGGGGGAGGAGGAGGAGGGATGTCTGTCAGGCCCACGCCGTTGGCCCTAGCTTCCAAGTACCTTCGGAACCATCCAGGTACGGGTACTCCCTCAGGAAGGTTAAGATCAGACATGCTGAAAAACAAAAAACAAAAAGATTCAAATGAGGAAACAAAGGAAAGTGGTAATGGCTTTTGGGGAATAGCCTTTTTAAACATAAAACTTTTATTGAAAAATGCTTCTTTATAAACGGTTTTGGAAAATAGTTTTAGAAGGGTTTTTTTTTTAAACGTTTGCCCCGTCTGATAACCTTCTGCTCTAATACCAAATGTAACACCCCACCTCCTCTAGGTCACTCACAAAGGGAATGCACTAGTTTTGGCGGAGTATTATCTAGGTAAACATACACAGAGATATCACAAGGCAGAACATAAATAAAGCAGCAGTAGAAATTAAAAACCAAATTTCATTACTTTCAAGAAAAGAGTAAAAACTTCATATATCCAAAGTACAAATTATTCCATTACATCAAGTTCTAAATAAAGAAGCATAAACTTAAGATAACAAAAGTAAATTATTCCCCAAAAATAGCAGAAGTGCAGCCATAGCATAGCTCAAAACCAAACTGTACATGAGCTGACAAAAAGCAAGCTAAGAGCTAGCTAAGAGCTAGCATTTCCTCCCTGAGAACCTGGGGGGAAACGAAAGAAAAAGGGGCGAAAGAAAAAGGGTCAGTCATAAAGACTGGTAAGCCCTAGTGACTTTCAGCATAAAAACTAGTAAAAGCAACATGACATGTGAAAGCTGGAATTAAACATAAGGATGATAACAAGACTGGTATGATAACTATGATAACAAGATAAGTCAAGTCTAGCATCGCATATTCAAGATTCGCTGCACCAACTGTACAAGTATTCTAACCCATGTCAAGTATTAACCATGAAATGATCCCTTGGCCCAATATCATGAAATGACCCATTACGGGGTCCTACAGTACGATCTACCAATCGATCGGCTCCCTACAAGTTCTAGCTCGTCATGTTTCTGTGTCATACGGCCCAATCACGAAATGTAGTCACCTGTGCTAGGTCCACCATAGGGTGTATCAAGCCCTTGGGTGCCAACCATCGACACAAATCATGCACGCACAGTGTAAACCTACTGGTGCCCAATGCCTGCTTTTTCAACTCCGGACTACGTGCACGACCATAGTTCGCCTGAACCTACAATGGCGCACCAACTCATCCGTCGTTCTGGTCGCTTACAATCTGCCCAGCAATCGTGCCCTACCCTGCCTAGTCCCTGGGTATCGTAATACATATAAGTGGGTTACTACTGAAAAGGACCGCGTAACTAGGTTTCTAATGGGTTAAGTGTTGTCATTCAAATTCGTGACTTAACCCTATCCAATCATGTATCAAGTTGGTTAAGTGTTGTTGTTCATGTTCATGACTTAACCCTATCATGTAGCATAAATTCATTAATGCACCCCAACCTCCCACATTAGACTAGTTGTTGTGTTCACTGGATTTGCCAGGCGGTTTCGGGCAGATTTACACCACAACATAGTCTAACCTCGGGATTTAGGTGCGATTTGACCAACTACCTACATTGGATCCTATTGTTTGCAGTCACTGGATTCGCCGGGCAGTTCCGGGCAGATTTACACTGCAAACTCAACCCAGCCTCGAGTTGGCCATTTTCAAGTTCATTCTAGAGTCATGACCATGTTCAAGTCTCATATCAAGGTCGTGACAAGTTTCAATGTAAGTTTCATGTCCATATTCAGATTCAAGTTATAACAATGTTCATGTTCCAAGTTCATGGTAAATTCAGGTTTGCCTAAACTACCCAAATTGTATTCCCATCGCATGTGAATTTGAATTGATACAAACAAACCTAATTAGAGAATAACATAGAAAGAACGGGCATAAGGTGGCAAAAGTGATTACAAGTCAAGCATGGTATAACTTGAGATAAACGATTACAACAATACTGGCATATGGAGTCGTGGTCTCAAATATCAAATCTAGCAAAATAAGGTGATAGTCATGGTAACAGTTGACATAAGATAATAACCCCAAACTTGTGAATAACAACTAATTCAACATCACAGGCATGAATATTATGGACATTAGGTGTTTTAGATATACAACATATATAGGTCCCAAATCAATTTCATATAAATATTACCACAAGTCAAGATTCAAGATGAATAGATCCAAGGTGAACAAATAGTAGATCCAAAATGAACAATGATAGATCCAAGATATACATTGATAGATCCAAGATATACAATGATAGATCCAAGATAATTATCATACTTAGGTTCAATTTCAATTTGCAACATGTCCATATTAAGTTTAAAGTTTAGATCTAAAAGTAACTGGGGCTTACAGATCATGGTTTGAGAATTAGAAAACAAAGAGGCGATGTTGAATCTCGAGTCTAAAAGAAATCCCCCAAACAGCAATACTCTACACGTAGCCTTGTTGGAGAAGAAGCAATTCCTTTTCTCTAACTTATCAACCAGAGTTTGAGCAGCATAAGGCCAGAGAGAATTTGTGTAGAGAGACTAGAGTTAGGGGTTGTTTATATAGGGTTTGGCCAACGAATTTAGACAGAAATTGGACTAGAAACATCAGAGTGAACTCTAACTCAAAAATGGGCTCGGCAACCAGGTCGACACCCAAGTCGACTCTACGGTCGACCTGGTCCTGGGCAGGTCGACACTATGGTCGACCCCCAGGTCGACCTGGTCCTGGGCAGGAAATTTCCCGCCCAGTCCGTTCTAGGGTTTGAATTCAAAATTTGAATTCGAATTCTGAGCTATTTTTGAACTAGAAATTTCTGAAACTTTGAAGGGTCCTAACTTGGTCAAACGGACTCCGATTTTCGAAAACTTGGACTCGTTTCCAAGCAGAATTTCAAGACGAATATAATGGCGTAACCCGTTGCCCTTGATCCTTATTTTAAAAATTAATTCTACCTTGATTTATGGTTATAACACATTATTAAAATACGGGTTGTTACAGGAGACGCCAACTTGATGTTTAGATTGTATGTTAAGGGCAAGTCACTTAGCTCTTGAAGTCTTTACTAGTTGAGGTAGGGACCGAGGTAGGGCCATAGCCACCATGAACAAAAACAGACCCGAGGGATATCTATATTTTGAGGCCCTTAAAGGCAGGCCTATACAGAAATGGAAAAGCTCCCGACCGAGTTCTCTGTTTCTTGCATAGCCCTGCCACGGAACTCATTGCACATTATGTGTGGTTAGGGCATCGAATACGATTGACGATGTGTACGTAGGAATGTCTACATACGTGCATGACTGCTCTGGATAGTGTATCATCGACTCCAGGGCATTACTCTGGTACGGAATCTGATTCAATCGAAGGTGGCAGTTTGTACGCTTACGTAGCGTAGTAATGACAGATATATGTGGAATGTAACATAGTTATGTAGAGATTCGTATGTCACTACGGCATAGGATGAGGGACTGCGTTTATTTTTGTGGCATTACGGTGGAGAATGTGCGAGTGGGGTAACATGGGGTGTACCACAATATTGAGGGATAGCTACATATGTATTGTATTAGGTTAATCCACTGGAAAATAAATGGGTACGATGTGTGTGTAACCCTTGAGCGCTGTTAACCCAAGTAACCTAATAAATAAGAAAATGTGATTGAACGGTATATGTACGATTATCCAAAGTGTATAGTTTAAATCCGATCACCAGAACTTGTGTTCTGACCCCCTCCTCATAACATACTTGCAGGTTAGATTTGTGGCAGTGATATGATAGCTTTGGATACTGGTTAGGCAGTATTATTACTACAGTAAGGCTATACTTTGATTATGTTATACTTTATCCATTTCGCTGTGAGATAATTCCTAAGCTCTGATATATTTTAACTCTCTGTCTTTTCTACAGGATACTAGAGCAACCAATACGGATCTCGATGAATTAGAATTTTGAAAAAAAAATCGGTCTATCGGAATTCAGGTTGTTATATGCGGTATCAGAGCTTAGGTTTAGGATTCATGTATAAATAGTGAGTAAACTTATTAGTATTTTTAAAAATATGAATATTATATATATACCTAGATCCATAGATGAACCCACTAAATTGAAAGAGCATAATATCGTAAGAATTGGGATGACTACTTTGTACACTAAAGGAATGAATATGGAAATTTGAGACACTTAGGAAATTTGCGTCGAAAGTGTACAATATATTTTGAAATAGATAAAGGAGGATCCCATATGATTAATAGTTCATATTAGTGGGTTTGGCAGTAAAACCTTATAAATTGGAAAAGGTTAAAAAGAAAAGAATGGATTAGGAATATATATATATATATATATATATATATAGTTGAGAGAATTGACTTTATGGAGGTGTCTAGGAAAGCCTAGAAAATTGGAAACCCACTTTGAGTCTAACCCCATTGTTAACTTTTAAGAACTTGAAATTGTAAAAGTTTTGGGAAAATAGTTTATAGTGCTTTCAAGTTTTAATATTAAAAGTTGTAGTTTTAATATATGTAAAGAAGTACATATTGGGTTTTAAAGTAAAATGGGGTATATTTTGGAAGCAATGATTCCTCTTGAAAATATTTTCTAAAGTAAAATTCTCTCAGTAAAAGGTGCATATTATAGAGCATGTATAGCTCGCTAGTTTTCTTGTTATATTTCATACAAGAATTTTTAATAAAGAAAGTTTTGAAGTCTCTGTGGTTTTGACAATCATTTTTGACAAATTGTTTAAAAGAGAAAATTTTGTTGGGTGGACAAAATAAGTTGTAGACATTAAGAATAGAGTAGATGGTTGCACCTTGTAGTAAGACTGAACTGACCTTATAGGTAAGAACAAGTTATAAACCCGATTTAGAAACAGTTGTCCTTATCCACTCCAGTTTTTGTGATTTGAAAAAAAAATGATTCACAATTTTTTATATAAAATGACATGTTTTATGGTTTGGCAAAAGTAATTTTTCATGAGAAAAATAAAGTTTTGACACATTTAAATTTTTCGAAGAAAATTTAAATGAAAAAGGCCAAACCGTATTTTAAAAGTATGGAGTAGGTAAGGATTAGTGCCTAGGGAAGACGGGAAAAGTTTTGAGGCTATGAAGTAAGTAGCAAGAATTATCTTGGAATAAAGGTAAGTTCCCGTAGTATGCGTAATCATTGAAAAGCCTAAGGTGTTGCTTGAAATAATTGTTGGTACACATCTAGGACTAGTGGTGGCTACTAGATAGTAAAGGGAAAGTAAGTATATAGATCCTGTGGCTAATTTTCATATTAGGGGTACAACCCGTGATTGCATTTCTGTTGGGATCGTTCTGTTATTTTGTTCCTGTTGGGTAGTTAGGGTAACACCTAAACCTGACGTGGATCCCATGGTTTGGACTTTTCTGCCAGGGGACATAGTCCCGAGATTTTTGGCCCTTAGTAGTAGCTATGTAGAGCGTTTGTTTTCATGTTTTAGTTGAAAGATTACAAGACTTATTTGAAACCTAAACTTAGATCAGATGATTAAATGAGCTAAGAGAAGAGTAAAAGCTTAACTAAAAAGGAAATAACAAATTCAGTAAAGTGACAAACTTGACAAATTATGAGAAAAGATGAATAAAAGTAAAATTTTCTAAGATAAGATGAAAAAGAAAAGCTACAACAGAGAAAATTTTCTTATGTGGGTTGTGCTTGGATAGAAAAATAGGGGAATCTGTATAAATAGTTACGTAAAATCCAAGTACGGTTGGAAAAAGGTACATAGAAGAAAAACGGGAGATGTGAAGTTTTCTGTTTTCTGCCTTCTTGTAACATAAGAAATCGAATTTAGAAAATTAGATTTTTCTGAAATTCGAAAAAATAAAGTTGGTTAGTAGGATTTTGGATGCAACAATTGGATGAACTGCACTCTTGCCCTGTAAGAATGTAGGAAATTTGGATGAAAATATATTTTGATTTTCAAAATATTGCATTCTTGTAGAACTGCCAGTACATTTAGGATGTGAGCATCATATTTTAAAAGAAATTTTGAAAAATTTGCATACACGTAGGAGGTACTACTAAGGCATACATGCATTATTATGTTGTATTTCACTTTGCGCAAGTGCATAATGTTTGTAAAAATTGGATGCACACATGATGAATGTATATTATGTGAGGGTTAACTGATATTTACATATCAAATTTCACGGACAAAATTTTCTAAGGGTGGGAGAATGTAACACCCCGCATTTTTATGATAATTTAATAATTAAGTAATGCGTATATATGCACATGCATAAATGTATATATGAAGAATAAAATAGAGATAATGCAAATAAAAATGTAATGCATGCATTAAAAGAAAGAAGGGATTGGTTGCATGCGGTGTAAATATGTTGCATGCACTAATTAAGCATTAATAATTAAAGAGAAATAAAAGAAAAAGATTCATGCAATGGTTTAAATGAGAAATTGTAACAAATATGAAAAAAAGAGGAGAGAACAATAACTACCATTGTTCTAAGCCTTGTTAACAATAGCCTTAGTAGCCCAGTTGATTAGAGCATGTGACTTGCATACAAGAGGCATAGAGTTCAATCACCACCACCGTCAATTCTTGTTTTAAGGGAACGGCTGAAATAACACATGTTTATGAGGGAAAATATGTATAAACGCACATATAAGGAAAAATATACAAATAAGGAAGTAAAGAAAATATATGTATATATGTATATGAGAATATACGCTTATATATGTGTAGGAATATATATATATATATACAAGAGATAAAATTCAAGATAAGGCTGAAATTAGAGAAATATGGTAAGAATCAAATAACGGTGCAACACTGTTTGAACTTTGAAAACGAAACAAAAGTTATGTGTGTATATATACGCGTAAAATGGTCATTAGAAGATTTGAATACGCATAAGAAGATTCCATATGAATATAGCATATAAATAAATTCCATAAATTCAAACACTCGAAAATCAAATTCGGGCAGATTCATTAGTGTATCTGGACTGTTTTCTTAACTGGGTTCAATGCTGACTCAGCGCTGCATGTGCGATAAAATCCTGAACACCTATAAATAGGCTAGCAGAGCATAGCCTAATTCTCACATTCTCTGAGACAACGTCTAAGCTCTGTCATTCTTTCTCCTCCTCAAATCTCTTTAGAAAAATAAGATAATTAGTTTCGGAAAATTCTGAATCAAGATCTGAAGGAAAAGAATGAATATTAATTAGAAGGTGTTCAAAATCATATTCGAAGTGAGGAAATTTTATGGATCTGGTCTATTCAGTTTTCTTCCTCTTTCTTCCCTTTTTCTTTTAGTAAAAATTATGAATTCATGGTTGTTAGGTTCTGAATCCAATTAGGGGAAAACCATGAATTGTTAGATCTGGACTAGATCCAAGATTTGGAAAGCAAATTAGGTGAGCGGATTTAAGTTATATCATTTTTGATAATGATATATTATCATTTGACATTCCCATTTACATATGACATGTTGAAATATGATATGTTGAAACGTTTAAACATATGTTAAAAAGATTAAAGTGACGAATATGACATGTTGGAATGTTAATATGCTAAGATATTAATATGTTGGAAAATTCATATGTTGAAATATAAACTTGTCAGAATATGTGTAGCGAATACTGTTGTTTCAATTACATGTTAACTTGTGACATTTATGTACCTGGACCATTAACGGTAGAAATTGAGAAAATTACATGTTAGTTTATTTGATTTGAACAATTACATGTTAAAATAGAATTTATTTTATGTTAGAAAGAACATGTGACATAAAATGGGTTTAGTATGATGACATGTGAAATGTAGACTTGAAAGAATAGACATGCCTAGATTATATAGAAAATTTACAGTAAATAAGAAGCTGTAACCACGCTTAGACACGAGGTTAGATTACACTTGTGGTAGAAATCTGCCCGGAACCGCCCGGCATATCCAACATCCACAAGTGGTAAATCTAATGTGACGGGTCTAAAAGCATAAATAAAACATGTAACGGTGCTAATACACGAGGTTAAGTCAACTTGTGGAAGAAGTCTGTCCGGAACTGCCCGACAAATCCATCATCCACAAGCGGTAGGCTTAATGTGAGAGGTCTAGTACATAAGTATATATATATATATATAAATATGAATATAAAAGGATAGAAATAAATGGCATTAATGGTAATTAATGGAAATGAATGGAATTGAATGAAAGTGACAACAGTTAAAGAAATAGAATGAACGGGGAATGATAATAACCTATTATAAATAAATTACATTAATGAGAATGTTGTATAATAGGTAGACATGTCCTAGGGACAAGTGAAGATTATAAGTTAGGTTATAATAAACCAGTAAGGAAATGAGATAACTTATGTAAAGAGATGAGTGGTACTTAATTCTAAATTAAGTAATCAGTAAATGGGGAAAACTGAAACCAGTTGTTTGGAATAAGTAAATAAAAGGGGGAAAATTATGAAATGTAAGAAGTTGTACTTAATTATAAATTAAGTAATCTGTAAACTTGGAAATCTGAAATCTATTGATAAGAATAACATATTAAGGCTTGTCCTAGGGACAAGAGGAAATTATAACATAGGTTATAATAAATGGAAAGGAGACTTATTAGTAAACCTTAGTTAAGAGAACTAAGTTAATAAGTAAACAACGATAAATTGTAGTGACAATGTGAGATGGAATTATGATTAAATATGAAAGAGTGAGGCAAACTTATGAGATAAAATAAGTTATATTTTATCTTAAATAATGACTGACATGCTAAACAAAAAACATGTGAATTGAGATATACTTAATTACATATTAAGTAGAACATGTTATTGTGACTATGAAATCAAACAAGAATATAAAGGGATTGTGTATTACAGACCTTGGATCACTATCTAGAGAATAACATGTTGTGATCTTATTAATAAACTTAAATGGGTTAAGTTATATGACTAAAATTAATAAGCAAGAGGAACTTGGTAACTTGAATAAGAAGTCAATGTGAATAGGAATAACCAAGTTAAATGGAAACCTGATGAGGTAAAGCAAGCGCATAAAGGAATGTTTAGACATAGGGTCTAATAACATATTAAAATGAGGTGCTTGGACCAGTCCGCATATTTGAGGGTGAATAACCCAACGGGGTAGATCATCGTGGTGTCATGAGGCACGAGGGGAGCATGCATTCATCTGATTATTCTATCGGCTCCGAAGGACTGGAGGGGGAAGCATGCGGCTTCCTGAGATACGTAAGGTGCTCCTAGTAGTCCAATTTATGGTGGCAGATGTTTAAATTGTGCTCGCGGAGGTTGAGTCTGCGCGTTACTTCCAGGTGGATGGGCCTTGACAGCAAAAGTAGCTTTGTAGTCAGAATGCAGTGATGAGATGACACTAGGGAGATTCAGCGGTCGCCTCAATGAGGAGGCAGAGATCAGGACCAATAAGTATAGTAGATCATTGGGTATCCATCATCGGCATCTAGTGGGATGCAAAAAGACTAGAGTTAAACCCAAGAGACCATTCACCTTTCATTATAGAGGAACGATGGTTGAGGGGAGACAACAACTGGATGTTTAGATTATTTGTAAGGGGCAAGTCACTTAGCTCTTGTAGTCTTTACTAGTTGAGGGAGGGGCCGAGATGGGGCCATAGCCACCATAAAAAAACAGACCCGAGGTATATCTGTATTTTGAGGCCCTTAAAGATGGGCCTATACAAATATGGAAAATCTCCCGACCGAGTTCCGTGTTTGTTGTATATCCCTTCCACGGAACTCGGTGCATATTATGTGCGGTTAAGGCATCGAATACGATTGACGATACGTATGTGGGAAAGTCTAGATACATGCATGATTGCTTTGAGTGGTGTATCGTAGACTTGAGAGCATTACTCTGGTATGGAATCTGATTCGATCGAAGGTGGCAGTCCGTACGCTTACGTAGCATAGTAATGATAGATATATTGGAACGTAACATTGTTATGTAGAGATCCGTACGTCACCCCGGCGTAGGATGTGGGACTGCGTTCATTTCTGTGGCATTACAGTGGAGACCGTGCGAGTGGGGTACCATGGGGTGTACCTCAATATTAAGGGGTAGCTACATATATACTGTATTATGTTAATCCACTGGGAAGTAAATGAATACGGCGTGTGTGTAAGCCTTGAGTGTTGTTAACCCAAGTAAACTAATAAATAAGAAAATGTGATTGAAAAGTATATGTAGGATTATCCAAAGTGTATAGTTTAAATCCAATCACCAAAACTTGTGTTTTGACCCCTCCTCTTAACATACTCGCAGATTAGATTTGTGGCAATGATATGATAGCTTTGAATACTGGATAGGAAGTATTATTACCACTGTAAGGCTATACTTTGATTATATTAGACTTTATCCATTCCGCTGTAAGATATTTTCTGAGCTCTGATATATTTTATCTCTTTGTCTTTTCTGCAGGATGCCAGAGAAACCAACATGGGTTTTGATGGATTAAAAATTTGAAGAAAAAAAACCGGTTTGCCGGAATTCGGGTTGTTACACGCACTATCCTTACTAAAAGAGAAAACACAAGACCTAATCTCCTCAACATAAGGAGGAACGAAAAGTCCATCAAACTCAGAAGGGAGAACCAATCTTGGGATAACAGACAAGAGGCCGGGATAAGAAAAGGACTCCGATGGACATTGAATATACATTTGGAAGTGGGAGAGACAATCGTCTCATTGACCTCCTTATGAGAGGACGCCAATGATTGGTCCGGATGAAGAACTTGGTAGATGGATAGAATGTTGTTCTTCTTACGAATAGAGGATTGGGTCACTGTCTATAACCCACTTGATCCTCGCCTTTTGACCAAGTAAGTCATTCTCGATGGGAAACTTCGAAAAATTGGTGGTTTAAGCCTAAACCCCTTCCGCCTTATTAGATGCCGATGGATTTTCATCGTAAGAGGATTTCGCTAAGATGATAATTTCTTTTGTTGAATGAACACGTTAAAAATATTCTTGAAATTGAATGGTTCCACTCCATAAGACAAAATTTAAGACGTTTAAGCTTGGGCGAGAAAATACCAATAGGATTACCTAAAACTAGAGACGACCAAGAATCTATCACAGTCTGAAAGAAAGTGTGGTGCGAATGAAAACGGAATGACAACGGTCCTGTTAAGGTGAAAAGGGAATAACACACGAACATAAAAGCGTCGTCAGAATTGATACGGTGGAGGTGGGACATGGAGAAAGAGAAGTTAAACCACCCTTCTATACTGCAAACCCAGTCTATACGGGACAAAATATGGTTGGGACCTTCTAGGTTGTTACACCAGGGGAAAGTCAATCCAACAAAAGACATTTCTGATAAACTTGATTCGATAATGAAAGCATTAAAATCCTCAAATGTTAAGTGGTTAATAGAAGGACCCCCTCTCTTCTCCGCTTGGCTCGAAACCACATTAAAATCTCCCCCTAAAATTGAAGACAACAAGCCTAGCCTGGGTAGAGATAAAATATCGGTCCATAAGCACTTATGCTGGATGTGATCACAACTGGCATAAACTACTGAAAAAAGGAAGAGGGTAGGGAAGCATAGAAGCGAACACTTAATAGATAGAAGCTAAGACGAATTAAAGAGTAGACGAAAGGAAACGTCTTCTACCCATAATATCCAAATCTTCCTGGACACATTCGGAAAACCTCCCCTAAATCCTAAAGAGATCAAGATCACTTCATAGCCCACTAAAGGCTCTCGAAGTGCCACCAAACAATTGTAATGTTTCTTGACTATATGCTTAAGACGGGTTAAAGGTTCTCCTACCGATGACATGGATGTTCCAAAACAAAAAGTTCATCATCCCAATAATAAAAGACGTATACAAAGTGAGAAAAGGATCAGAAAATCAGAAAAACCAATCAGATAATATAGAGAGTGTGTCGAGTAGATCTAATAATCTGCTTGGCCTTGCTATAGAGCGAATATGAATGGAGCGAGGGGTTCAAGGCGCTACCCTCGAACGCCTACACACATAACAAAGGGGATGGATCGATGACTAACTCAGATTTTCCCAAGTGCAAAATCCATTGAATTCAAAAAGAAGAGTGAGATGGATGTGTCATATGACAAACCTGTAATATTAGCTGAGTAAGAGTTTCTGCTTAGGCGAGAAAGACGACCGTTAATAGCCTTAATCTCAACCTTACTAAGGAGAGGGATCAAATGAAATGAGAAGAAGGAGCAACCACATGGGCTGCAAGGACAGGAAGCAATGTCGAAAACAAAGATGGGGAGAAAGAGATAAATGTAGAAATGCCATAGGAGGGTGTTTCACAATGTTGTTATATCCTCCAACGATCGAGTTGTTATTAAATTAACAACCCGATATTGAGTAGAGTATCCTAGGAATGATGGGGCTAAGAACCGATTATGAAAATATTATTCTAAAGTTGACAAATACGGAGAATTGCATTTTTACATTATTAGTAATGCTGAGTAATTGCGAAAGATGAATAGAAATAATATTTTATAGATATTAAAAAGTTTTAATAAATTAATTTTCGTCCATAATAATTTTTTCCTAAGCAATGGAAGATGTTGATGCACGTAATAGAAGATGTTGACCCAGGATGTTAATCTTTATATCTCTTAAGGCATTTCTATTCTCTTTATATTAATAGTTAAATATAAAAGTAATAATGTAAAATTTGGGATTGGTTTTTAAAGTGAAGATAAGCAATTTCCAAAGCAAAATAATGTTAATAAATATGAAAAATTAACGTTTTGAGGTGAAATTTTTGCTAAAGAAAGAAAAATAATATGTTTTTTATTTTTGATAATTCTTGAAAATAATTCAATAATATTTTGAAAAATGCTCAATACCCCTTATTTTAAATAAACCGTTGACACCAAAAATTAGGACAACACCCAAAAAGAAATAATGTAGAGAAATAAATGAAGAAATATAAATGGAAGATAAAGGAATGCAATCACACACGCACACAAATTTATAGCGTTTCAGTATTAATGAGCCTACGTCTACTTTATAATCTTATATAACTTGAATACAATGAGTATGATAATGCTATTTCTCTCAAACACACTAGCACATGTCAGTAATACAGAGTATGGAAGGGTATATTGACCAAAAAGTCACTTTTTTGAAGCTTTAGGTGGCTAGTTATAGTGATGTCAAATCCGGCTCGGTATGCCGCATGGCATCTATCCTGGTTCAGTAGAGAAGAGGAGGAGTCGATTTTTAATCCGCGTTAAATGTCTTCTTTCATTGGATGTATGACACGCATTGTGGGATCCGAAAATATAGGAGAAATATCATATATTTTACTTGGGACATGACTGATAGAATAGGTCGTGGAAGGTTGCAAACTCGAGGTCGGCATGCCTAGATCGACATAATCCGAGTCGGTATATCTATTTGATTCCTCTCTTACCTTCTGCTTCTATCTCTTGTACTTCAGTTAGGGGAGGCCAAGCCCACGTGGGTCGATCCTACGTAGGCCAATCCTAGTGAGTTGCATCAAGATCCTGTATCGATTTTTGAACTCTTAATAGGAAGTGATCATATGTGTGGATTGACAATGTGATATGCTGAGTGCTGCTGGAAGATAGATCAAAGCTTTTGTTGAAAAGCAATGCTTTGTGATACGTTGATTCTAGGGCCTCACACCCCGAAATGAGCCGAAAACAGGATGAAAGATAGCAGAGTAAGGATGTACGTTTCCTTTTTGCTAAAAGTTATGCCATGTTATGGAACCGAGGCAGATTTACTTATGTGGATGTTGGAATCGAGGTGCCTTAGATGAGTGGTCAATCAAACGACCAGGATGATGGTCCGATAGGACCGAGGAACTTACTATTTAGGAGTACCCCGAACTCACCGAGAATTGGTGGGCCAGCTCTGCCGATCAAGGGACATATGGTGTGATCCTGGGACATATTGCTAGAGATGATCCGAAGCGGATAAGGAAGATCCTTTGCCTTGGTTCATGATGGAATCCAATTTCCAACACGTGTTTTTCATTTTCAGTTGTAAACCTATATGGCGACATAATAGGATGGGGTATTATGCTGTCTAAGATTGATAAATTTATTTTTGAAATGTTTTCAACACTTAGACACTAATAATAATATCTAATGATTTAAATTTTCTCTTATCAAGCATGTTTGACCATTATAAGGTAAAACTCTATCCTTCGGTTTGCGTTGCATTGTGTGATGGGACATGATTCTTATAATGGCTTCATTTTGCGAAGCATTGCGTTGTTTTATATACTGACATTCATATGGAGAACCCGTACCATGTTATATTGAATGGTCCCGTGATATGCCTTATTTTAAGATAATAAGAATAACTGTAGAGTTTCTCATACCAGTCCCATGACTGATTTGTAGTTTGTTTTTCCGTTGCAAATTCGGGTGCCCATTATTTTCGCATGGGCTCCCTAGTTCATAAGTTATCGTCTTAGATCTTTTTGGGATGTGTACGGAAGCTTGGTAGCTAGTTTGGCTTAGAGCTGGAGCTGGAGCAGGATCTGGATATATTATTTTGGACTCTCCCAGACTCTATTATGCTGACTATCTTTTATATTCCGCTGTGTACTTATTATTTGCAAGTTGAAACTTCTATGTACAATTATGATCCGGTGTTTTGTACTAAACTCTGATATTACTTCTGTTGTAATTTGATGTACATTATGCATTATAATGTAATGTTTATCCCCTATTGTTATGTTAATGTGTTACATTTCAATGAATGTCCTTACTTCCGGGGATCGGGGGTTTGGGTCGTCGCATTTGGTCTTAGTCCTGAGGGTTAACCTTTGTTTTGGAGTATAACATATTAAAAATGACTCATCAGAGATAGAATCAATAGTATTCTAGGATGAGTGACTCATTAGAGATAGGATTAGTAATATCCTAGAATGAGTATAGTAGAATAATATATACCTAGTTGACACATTTCTATTTATACACATCTTTATGCTCTTACAATTTTCTTAAGATATCTTTTCCATTGACCTAAATCTTTTCTTGCTATTTGTAGATATAGTAGAAAATGAGCAGTAGAGGCAGAAGAGGTAGAGGAAGAGGAAGGGATAATGTTTAGGTTGAAGTTCAGCTACCCAACCCCATAAGAGCACTGAATGAGCCAGTTGTGCCTCCACAGCTAGAACCTGATCTAGAAGATCTTGTTAAGAAGTATAAAAATCTGGATGGAGTACCATTCTTAGGAAAAAAATCCTTTATTAAATCACAATCTTAGATGAGTCGTGTGAAAGAATTTTCGAAGGCTTAAGATTGAATGGAGATCAAAAGAAATTCTTGGCTTCCAGGTTACTTAAGGATGAAGCTCATATATGGTGGGAAACAATCACAAAGGGGAATCCAGGAGGAAATATCACTTGGGATAGATTTAAAGAAATTTTCGAAAAAAGGTTCATTCCTCTAGATGCAGTGGAGCATCTTTATAATGAGTTCTCCAATCTAAAGCAAGAGGATATGGTTGTACTGGAGTACTTGATAAAATTCAATGAGCTTTCCCGATTTGGTTCAGAGCAGATCTAGGTTCCATTAAAAAGAACATGAGATTTATTGAGGGTCTCCAAAGAAGGTACAGAAGTGGAGTAACAATGCATGTGAGGCTTTCTTTCGCAAAAATGGAAGAAATGGCTTGTCGGTACGAGAATATAAACAAATGAAACGCTTTGGAAGACGAGAAGAAAGGAAATTCTGGTAAAAAGAGGAAGTTCGCAAATAAGAAGCCAGAAAAGCAAAAAAGAAGAAAATCCTAAGGATGAACGGTTAAAGAATGTCTCATGTTTCAACTGCCGTAAGCAAGGACACTTGGTAAGGGATCATAGAAGCAGAGGGTGTCTTATAATAACATGGAGTGTTATAACTGCCATAAAAAGGGCCACATAAAACCAAATTGCCCACAGTTGAAGAACTCCAAGGTAGCTCATATTTATAACGTGGTCGATGCTCCAATAACTTCTGCTGGTAGGGGAAGACCAGATGTTTTAGAAGGTGCACTTACCGTTAATGATATTCTGATTAAAGTATTGTTTGATACTGGAGAATCACATAGTTTTATCCCAAGTAACTTGGTCAAGAAAATAAGTTTAGAACTCCAATATTTTAAAGAACCATTTGCGCTAACAATCCTATAGGAGGTTCCATCGATGTTTATTTATATTGTAGAGTGCCTATCTCTTTTTCCCACTACCATTTCTTCACAAATTGGTCGTCATGGATTTCATTGAATTTGATATTATACTCGGATTGGATTGGTTGACCAAATACAAAGTTGATCTTAGGTGCGTGGAATGAATCGTATGTGTAAAAACTAAAATTAGAAATTTTATGAAAATACCATGTGAAGGTCCAAATTTAGATAGGAATGAACTTTGGTCTGCTCTCGATGTTTCCCCACTCCTCTAGAATCCGTCACAGTTGTTAAAAGATATCTGAATGTGTTTGAAGAAGTAAAAAATCTTCCTCCACAGAGAGAAATCGACTTCTGGATTGATTTGGCTCCGAATGCTAGGCTGGTTGTGCATGAAATTCGGAGGATGTCGTTAAAAGAGAAGGAAGAATTGACTGATCGAACTTAGCAGCTTTTGTGGAAGGGTCTGATCAAGCCTAGTTTCTCGAGTTGGGAAGCGATAGTGGTATTCATTCCAAAATCCGACGATACCCTCAGGTTTTGTGTGGACTATCATTACCTCAACATGAAAATGCTCAAGAATAAGTATCTGCTTCCTTGTATTAATGATTTGTTCGATCGCTTGAACGGAGCTTGGGTATTCTCTATGATGGACCTAGCTGCAGGATTCATCAGTTAAGAATTGCTGAAGAATGTGTTCCTCTACCAGCTTTCAGGTGGGCAGATTTATTTTATAAATGGTTAGTAATGCCCTTCGGATTGTGTAACGCTCCTATGAGTTTTGTAGACTTGATGAATGGGGTGTTCCGAGGGGTGTTGAATAGTTCGTGCTAGTTTTCATTGATGATATCCTTATCTTCTCTAAGACAAAGGAAGAGCACACAGAGCATTTGAAACAAGTATTGGAGATTGAAAGAAGAAATATATTGAAGGCCAAAATTTTCCAAATGCCAGTTCTGGAAAGAAGAGGTGAAATTACTTGGGTATGTGGTATCGAAAGAAGGAAACTCGATAGATCCAAGCAAGATTATAGCCATTCAGGATTGGGAACAACCGAAGATCCCTATTGAAGTTAGAAGTTTTCTTGGACTGAAAAGTTATTATCGAAAGTTCATGAAGGATTTTTCGAAGTTGTCTTGTCCTTTGACGAAGTTGACAAAGAAACATACTAAGTTAGTTGGACTCCTGAGTGTGAGGAGGCACTCCAGGAATTGAAAGAAAGGCTAACCACTGCCCTGATGTTGACCATTATAAATGGTATTCAAGATCTAACTATCTATACAAATGCTTCTGGTGAAGGAATTGGCGTATTGTTGATGTAAAGAGGTAAAGCTATGCAAGTTGGCAATTGAAACTGCATGAGAAAAGGAATGCCACTCATGATTTGGAGTTGTTAGCTGTGGTATTTTCCTTAAAGATTTGGAGGCCCTACTTTCTAGGTGAGAAGTTTGAGCTATGTACAAATCATAAATCGTTGAAGTATCTATTTACCCAGAAAGATTTGAATATGAGACAAAAGCATTGGTTGGAGTTTCTGGCCGCATACAATTTGGATATTATTTAAACTCCAGAAAAAGCTAATGTGGTAGAAGATGCGCTCAATAGAAAGAACTCTATTGTTTCTAGTCTAGTTGTTACACCCTCATTAATTGACAAGATTTCTACTCAACAGAAAGTTGATGAATTTATTCAGAAGATTTGTAAGAGAATTCAAGAGGGTGAATTCTCAAACTTCCAGATTGATAATAAAGGAGTTCTGAGATTGAAGGGATGGGTATGTGTTCCAAAAATTTCGGATCTCAAGGGAGAAGTACTGAATGAGTGTCATAAATCCAAACTCAGTATCCATCTACGAGTATATAAAATGTATCAAGATTTGAAGTGCACATTTTGGTGGAAACCAGTGAAGAGAGATATCTCGATTTGTGTTAGCAGATGTCCAACTTGCCAACAAGTCAAGAGTGATCAACAGAAGGTCGCTGGCTTATTGCAACCACTAGAGATTCCAGAATGGAAATGGGACCAAATATCGATGGATTTTATTGATGGGTTGCCTCAAACCAAGAAAGGTAGTGAAGGTATTCGGGTAATCGTTGACAATTTAACGAAGAGCGCCGATTTTATTCAAGTAAAGGCAATTAGAACAGCTCAAAGTCTTGCTTAGTTGTATGTGAAAGAAGTTGTTCGTCTGTATGGAATACCCAGCAGCATTACTATTGATCGAGATTCGATCTTCACTAGCAAGTTCTGGGAGGCATTTCTATCGGAAATGAGGACAAAGTTGAATCTTAGCATTGCTTACCACCTCCAATAAGATGGACAAACTGAAAAAGCAAATCGAATCTTGGAATATTTATTGCAAGCATGTATCCTTGATTTCGGAGGATCATAGGAAGATCATTTGCATCTTATAATGCGTTCTCGTATAACAACAGCTTCCAAACAAGACTGAAGATGTCACCATTTCAAGCTTTGTATGGTCGACCTGGAAGATCTCCTGCATGTTGGACAGAATCTGGTAATCGACTTGTGTTGGGTCCATAAATGATTTGTGAAGCTACAGATAAAGTGGACTTCATTAAGAAGAGGTTGAAGACAGCTCAAAGCTAACAGAAAAGTTATGCAAATTCTAGAAAGGGAGATTTGGAATTTCCGGTTGGTGGTCAGGTATTCTTGAAAGTTTCCCCATTGCGAGGAGTTATCTGATTCGGGAAAACGGGGAAGTTATCACCTAAATATATTGGTCCATTCCCGATATTGGAGAAGATTGGAACTCTGGCTTACAGGATCCAATTACCGGAATGGTTATCCAGAGTGCATGATGTTTTTCACATCTCTCATCCTCGGAAGTATGTGCGTGATCCTGACTTAATTGTTGAAGAGGCAGCGCAAGAGGGCTTAGAGATCACCCCAAATTTGGTAGTTCGAAGAGAGACGACAAAGATAATTGGCAAAGAAATAAAAGTACTGAGAAATAAAAGGGTGAAGCTTGTCAAAGTACAGTGGAGTGGAGATCCTAGAGAATGTAAATGGGAAATAGAGGATAACATTAGCAAGGCTTATCCCAGGTGCAGAGGGGATACCTCTGATTAGCTCTTCTGTATGAAGTAAACTTATTTCAGTTTTAACATTCCTATTTTATTTTTACTTTCATCTAATTTCGAAGACGAAATTCTTTTAAGTGGGGGTGACATTAATGACCTGAAATTTTGAAAACAATTTAAATAAGATTTTTAAATTAATTTTATAATAATTCATGGCCAATTTTAAAAATTCGATGGTTTAATGCTATTTTCATAACTTTACAAAGAAACATTTTTCAAATGATCTCTAAATTCAACAAAACCAATTTTATCAAATCCAGAATGGAGAAAAATGGTTAGGTTCCAAATTTCATAATTTTGGAGTTAATGTGTGAGCGTGCGAGAAATAAACACATACCCGGTCAAGTGGTAAAAAATATGCGAGAACGCAATAAATATAAATTGAAGGGTTAAATGAACTCCAAACTTAACGAAATCTATTCTGTTGGATCCGAAATTATGTTTTATGTTAGAATCCAAAATTTCGTGACAAACGGAATTAACCTCTGGTAGTGCGAGCAAAAGAGGTAACGTTAAACTAAAACACTTCAACATTTAAGACAAAAGCTTTAAAGCTATAACCTCAAACGAGGTGTCATCCGATCGAGGCTTCAAAGTGTTTTTGTTCTCCATACCTCATCCTTCGACACATCAGCAATCTGTGAGCTTCCCTCTTTTATAAAAAAACCCCCTCCTTTCTTTCTTTTTCCCTTTCTCTTCTCATTTTCACTTCTCCTTTAAACATCACCTTCTCCTCCTTGAAGCTCCCACGGTCGCCGTACCCTACCCCACCTCCACCTGAGTTTCGCAGTTTCCCTGCCCCTTCTGTAATGACTCGCATTGGCAGAGGTACTATAATTAATTTATTTAATTATATAAATGGTGATTAAAAGGATTTAATGGTCGTGGAATTAAATAATGATGAATATTTAATTAAAATAATAAATTAAATAATATATCTAATTCTAAAATAATCAGAATTGGCTGAAATAGCGATATGGTGAGAACTGGATCATCTGTCATATTTAATTCAGCTTGGAATTGAATTAGAATAACGAATATATTATTTGAATGACAGTTTGAATTTATAATTATAATCGAGCTCGAAATGGCGCTGCAGTTCGTAAATTGGCGATTCGAACTTCAACTGAATGTACAGGATTCGTTTTAAGCCGGATTTCTGTGAAACAAGAAACGTGTGGAGCTAGTGGAGTATATCTTTCTAGTGGAAGAGAAAAATCGGGATTTCGTCGTGTAGATTTTGATTTATGTCCAAATCAAATTTTAGAAAAGTCGCTGTGGAATTCCTTTATAATTTATAAAGGAATTATTTATATTTTAAAAACGAATTTCAATATAAATCGAATATCGGGTTGACCCAGATTTGAAATATCAAGTTAGAAATTCATCTAGTATGGTATTCCACTGTGAATATATACGATAATATTTATATTTAAATATTAAATTTAATTATATTTAAATATATTTATGTAACAACCCTGAATTTTGGGGCCAATTTAAAATTTATTTTAAGTGATTTTAAATGAGTTTTGATATTTAAAATAATCTATTTTAAATAATAATGATCACAAATTTGGTTCAAATCGAAGTTAGAATGAATAATTTAATTTTAATTATAAAAAGAGCTAGAAATAGCGTGGTAGTTTGAAAAGTCAAACTTGAACTTTGACTGACCATACAAGATGCAAAATTTAACGGATTTTAGTGAAACCAAAAATATTAGAATCTATTTAAAAATATCTTTCCAACGAATCCGAAAAATCGAAATTTCATAGCGGAAATCAAAAGTTATGGCCAATTCAATTTTTAGAAAGGTCGTTGGGTAAATTGCATAGGTCAAAAATGCTACTTTTTGCATATAAAGGAATTTCGACTCGAAACCACTTCCATTGAGTTCGAAATGATGTTTTTGCATTGAAAAACGGTAAACACTTATATATTTCGAGTTTCGAAAATTATTTGTTTAAAAATGTATTTTTAATATTAAATATACTGACCTTAAAAATAGTCATTTTTCAAAAAGTCTCAGAATTCTATGAAATAAATTTTGTTGGATTCGTATCATCAAAACAAAGCTAAAAATGATTTTTTGGTAATTTTTAGAATTAAAATATAATTATAATTGATTTTTCAGTGTAAACGAGCAAATTTTTGACTTTAAAAATTCATTAAAAATCCATACGGGCTCAGAATTGAGCGAAATTAATTTTGATAGGTCCATAGCATCAAAATATAGCTAAATATATTTTTCGAGAATTTTTGAAGTTAATTTGTGACCTCGGTGAATTTTCACGTACGGTACACATTAAAATATTAATAAAATAATGTAATTATTCCAAAACTCATAACAGACCTCGGAATTAGACCCCGGGGCATAGCCCATTGCGTTCAGAAGGTGTCAAAACCTTAAGAACGACAGTAAGCAAGCCTAAATCGGAGTTCGGACCAAAACGGACTTTAACGGGCTAATTAAATAATTAGATAACCCTAATATAATATTATAAAATTCGAAATCACTGTTCATCCGTCCTCTCCATCGTGATTTCCAGCCGTAAGTGAACCCATCATGGCCGAATTTTGTTTCTCCGATTTCTCTCATTTTTCAACGAAATTTAGCGTGTGAGTACCCGTTTCGAAGCTCTTCCTGAGCTCTTTCTTCTCCTACAAGAATCACCTCGAACCGTGCCTCGACGAAGCCGCTAGAGCCCCACAAACAGCCGCCGTTTGCGCCTCCCCCGGGCCCCGCCGCCGCCGCCGAGTGCCCCCACCTTCTGGCCGATCATAGGTCTCTCCAAGCTCTTCCACCTCCAACAAACGGTTCGTCATTTCATCGACCGTAGCTCCGGCAATTTGAAAACAAAGATTTGAACACTTTCCTAAAGGTAAAAGCTTCAGATTTTGTAACGCTTATAGACGTCGCTGTGCAAGTTGTTAAAAGCCTGAATTTGATTTTTCAAATGAATTTGTATTCGAACCATTCCAGATCTGAAATCAAATTGAATACGAACACCGGATCTGATTGAACCCGAGTCATCTTCTCAGACCAAACACTGTGAGAATTTTATTTTTAAATTTAATTTAATTATTTAATTATTATTTGCATGGTTGTTGATCGTAGATCCAAAAAGACATGATATTTAGAACATGGATCTGAACTATTCACCCCGTATGTTGTTGAATCTGAATTGCTTAGAACGACATGAGATTAGATCTGAAATTTTAAGGTTTAAATTTGAATTAAGAATTAATTAAAATTAATTAATTATGTGTTATTTGTTTAACCATGCTATGTTGATTTTGCATATGTTGTGTGAAATCCCATCTTGCAAATTACTTCGATGTTAGTTATTGTATCTGATCCTGTTGTTGTGTCTGGATGTTGTTATGTGACTTGTGATGAAATTTACATTCTCTTTTTATGTAAAATGGAAATAGAGAAAAAATTTAACATTTATTTTGATGTTAATAGGAAGTAAACTCACTGCATGTAAATTAACACTTTTGATGTTAATATTATAAAATTCACCGTAGGATGTAAATTAACATTTTTAATGTTAATAGTATAAAATTCAACCACATGATGCAATTAACATTTTTTTATGTTAATATTAATGAGAAATTTTATCATGGGATGAATTAACATTATTCTAAATGTTAATATTAATAGAAATGTTAATATTAAAAAGTAATTTGACCATAGTATGTTATTAACATTTCTAATGTTAATATTAAAAAGTAATTTGACCATAGTATGTTATTAACATTTCTAATGTTAATATTAAAAAGTAATTTGACCATAGTATGTTATTAACATTTCTAATGTTAATATTAAAAAGTAATTTGACCATAGTATGTTATTAACATTTCTAATGTTAATATTAAAAAGTAATTTGACCACAGTATGTTATTGACATTTCTAATGTTAATATAAAAAGTAATTTAACCGCATGGAGGACATTAACATTTTTAATGTTAATATTAAAAAGAATAACACCGTATGGTAAGTTAACATTTTTGTTGATGTTAAAAATAAGAATTTACATTGTATGAGTAATTAACATTATTTTGGTGTTAATAATAAGTAATTTACTATGCATGAAAATTAACAATTTTTAATGATTAAATAGATATTTCACCGTAGGATGAAATTAACATTTTTAATGTTAATATTATGAAAATTATTACATAGGACAAAATTAACATTTTATTTAATGTTAATAATGAGTAATTTCACCGCATGTATGAATTTACATTATTGTCAATGTAAATTAAATAGTAAATTTAACCGTAGGATGCTATTAACATTTTTAATGTTAATATAACACTATGGGTTGTCATTAACATTTTTAATGTTAATATTTTAGAGGAATCTAACCGTAGGATTTGTTATCATTATTTTTAATGTTAATACATGAAAATATCACCGTAGGAAGATTTACATCATTTTTTTAATGAAATAAAAAGAATGGATTTCACATTGTAATTAGAAAGTGAAAATTTACATTTTTCCTAATGTAAATATGCATGAATTTCACCGTGTGTACATTTTACATTATTTTTAATGTGAATTATATAGTAATTACAATGTAGGATAATTTTTCATTATTTTATGATTGAAAATAAAAGTCAATCTTTTTATGATTGAAGATAAAAGTCAATATTTTTATGTTGAAAACAAAAAGTCAATATCTTTATATTGAAAGTAAAAAGACCATCTTTTTATGTTGTAAATAAAAAGACAACATTTTTATGTTGAAAGTAAAAAGACCATCTCTTTATGTTGTAAATAAAAAGACAACATTTTTATGTAGAAATTAAAAAGACCATCTTTTTATGTTGTAAATAAAAAGGCAACATTTTTACGTTGAAAATAAAAAGACAATATTTTTATTGTAAATAAAAAGATGAAATTTGACGATGTAAGTAAAAAGACAATCTTTTTGAAATTAAAATAAAAGGATGAGTGTTTACGGTGAATATAGAAGAAGTTGATATTTTTGCATCGTGACGAAAAAAAAAGATATTATTTTTACATGGTAAAATAGAAAAAAAAATCATATTTTTACATTGTAAAATAGAAAAGATAATATTTTTACATTGAAAAATAAAAGGGATATTTTTACATTATAAAGAGAAAAAGTTGACATCTTTACATCGTAAACACAAAAGTGAATATTTTTACATTGTAGGTAAAAGAATGAAACTTTATGATGTAAAATAAATTGCATCGTCATTTGAAGTTAAAGAATGAATTTTTGGCATGTGAAATAAATAATATTTTTATATGTTATGTATGAATGAATTTACATTGTATGAAATAAATAATATTTTTATATGTTATTTATGAATGAATTTAGACCGCGTGAAATAAATTGCATTTTTACATGTAATTTATGAATGAATTTTCATCGTATGACATAAATTACATATTATTATGTAAATTATGAATGAATTTAACCCGCATGAGTGAAATTTCATTTTATTCTATGAAATGAATGTATGGATTTACATTATAAACAAAGATTACATTTTTATAATGTAAATAAAAAGTAGGATTTACATTGTAAATGAAATTTATATTTTTATATGTAATTAAGAATGATGAATTATAAATTACATTTTTTATGTAAGAATGGAATTAAAAGAAGGAATTGAACGAGGAAATATAATTTACATTTTACCGTAAATTAAAAGAAATTAAAGGAATTAAAAAGGAAGAATTCATCATTCAAGTATGATTTACATTTTCCTGTATATAAAGGGATGAAAGGATAAAGAATGAGAATATTCATTAGAATAAAGAGTTAAACGGTTTATGTTTATATATTCATATATAAATATAATTAAAATTAAACGAATCGAGCGCGGTAGTTCGCGTTTTAAAATTATATCTTTAAATGACTATACAAGGAGATCCGACCGTCGGATTTTCTTGAAACTGAAACCGTTAGGACCGTGTTGGAAAATTCTTTCCAACGATATATAATACGTCAAAATCCAACGGCTAGATTTTGAGATATGTGAAAATCAAAATTGGTTGAAAACAGCGCCGAAATCGCCATTGACCTGAATCGTCGTTGATTAAAGATTTAATTATTTTTAATTAAATAAAATAGGAAATAATCGTTATAAATTAGAAATAACGATAAGGAAGAGTTTTCAATATATATACATATATATATATACGAAGATTATTTGGGAAGGCCGAGTTAATCTCATTCCAAATAATCAAACGACGATGAGAATTGAAGAAGAAGACGACTAATGAAGACCGTCAATCTTCCCCTCAGGAGGACAGCGATTGAGGCTTTGAATTGATTTGCTCCCAAGTCAAGGTCATGGTCGTTGTCCGAACGAACATGTTGATTGTACGGGTTTGGCTTTCGCTCAGACCCGGAGCATAAGCTTATAAATGGATTGTGTGTCTGACATCGTACTCCATTATATATCATGTTATTAATCTTCTGTCGAATGTATGGATGTTTGGTGGCGGAGAATTTATTCTCTTGCTTAACACCCGTTCATATATTTCGGCAAAGGATTGGTAGTGTGATATGGAGTGATGATGTGGCATGCTAAGATGCATATGATCAAGGTTTTGTTGAAAAGCAGGCCTTGTGGGACGATCAAAGCATAGTCTGTTTAGGCATAGCTTTGTGTATAGCGTGACTTCGCGAGCCTCACACACCGGCGGAGTCTAAAACGGGAGAAGGGAACGCAGGGAGAGCAGCACGTTTCTTTCTAGCTAGAGTGGTGTCAGTGACCTACCAGCCCTGACATTTTACTTATGTGGATGATGGAATGAGGCGCCTCGGATAGGTCCTATAGGACCGGGAAACGTGTGTTCAGGAATTGCCAATCTGTTAAGCTGTATTTGCGGACCGGCCCTGCAGCTATCCAAGGGTTCACTGCGGGGGATCCTGAGACATTAGCTAGAGTGTCTCGAATCGGTAGGAGCTCCTCCCTAGCCTTGACTCATGATGGAAACCAATTTCCAATACGCGCCATTCGGTTTTGATTGTATTACTAGTACGGAGGCATAGCATATGGTACCTATGCTTCCTAGGATTGATACATTATGATTGAAATTGTTTTTAAAACATATACACACTAATAATAATATCAAACTCGTATTTGCCGTATTTATCATGTTTGATCACCATAAGGTAAAACTCTATCCTCTCGTGTGCGTTGCATTGTGTGATGGGACTTGAGTCTTATGGTGATTTCATTTTTCTAAAAAGCATAGCGTTGTTGTACGATTTACTTATCATTTATTATGACACGTTTATGCACGGCAATCCATTAGAGTAAACCCGTTCCGCATTAGCGGCGTGGTCTTTGGATTTGCCCTATTAATAGTAATTTATTAGTTAAGAATTCTCACACCAGTCCTTGTTTAGCATGCCGAGAATAGGATGCAGCATGATAGGGGGTTCTCGCTTCGCGGTTTGGTGGCGAACGGGAGACTCTTACCCCCACATGTCCCTGTTGAGGGTTGGTAGGCTGTGGCCGGGGATCCCGAAAGGGTCGCCGTAAACCAAGGTGTCTGGGGTACAACTGTAAGCCACGGTGGGTTTTACCTGCTGTACTGGAGGATGAAGGGATGGTTGCAAAGCCTACCGGATCAAATCTTTGGGGTACAACTCATTAGAACTGAACAAAAGACTCATCAGAGATTGGATTAGTAATATCCAATAAGAATACTCATTAGAGATAGGATCAGCAGTATCCTAGAATGAGAAAACTCATTAGAGATAGGGTTAGTAATGCCCTAGAATGAGTTGGGAGTAGCAAGCCTATAATATACGTATTTGTGATTAATTATACTCTATTTTGGAAAATATGATTTTGAATATATAAAAAGTTATATATTTGAAAGTTAATCAACTAATGAAATTATTTAAACCAATAAGGGTGGAAAATGGGGTAGGATAATTAAACACTTTTAGCTTCGTTCCTTTTCGAGGACGAAAAGTTTTTAAGTGGGGGAGACTGTAACAACCCTGAATTTTGGGGCCAATTTAAAATTTATTTTAAGTGATTTTAAATGAGTTTTGATATTTAAAATAATCTATTTTAAATAATAATGATCACAAATTTGGTTCAAATCGAAGTTAGAATGAATAATTTAATTTTAATTATAAAAAGAGCTAGAAATAGCGCGGTAGTTTGAAAAGTCAAACTTGAACTTTGACTGACCATACAGGATGCAAAATTTAACGGATTTTAGTGAAACCAAAAATATTAGAATCTATTTAAAAATATCTTTCCAACAAATCCGAAAAATCGAAATTTCATAGCGGAAATCAAATGTTATGGCCAATTCAATTTTTAGAAAGGTCGTTGGGTAAATTGCATAGGTCAAAAATGCTACTTTTTGCATATAAAGGAATTTCGACTCGAAACCGCTTCCATTGAGTTCGAAATGATGTTTCTGCATTGGAAAACAGTAAACACTTATATATTTAGAGTTTCGAAAATTATTTGTTTAAAAATGTATTTTTAATATTAAATATACTGACCTTAAAAATAGTCATTTTTCAAAAAGTCTCAGAATTCAATGAAATAAATTTTGTCGGATTCGTATCATCAAAACAAAGCTAAAAATGATTTTTTGGTAATTTTTAGAATTAAAATATAATTATAATTGATTTTTCAGTGTAAACTGGCAAATTTTAGACTTTAAAAATTCATTAAAAATCCATACGGGCTCAGAATTGAGCGAAATTAATTTTCATAGGTCCATAGCATCAAAATATAGCTAAATATATTTTTTGAGAATTTTTAAAGTTAATTTGTGACCTCGGTGAATTTTCACGTACGGTACACATTAAAATATTAATAAAATAATGTAATTATTCCAAAACTCATAACAGACCTCGGAATTAGACCTCGGGGCATAGCCCATTGCGTTCAGAAGGTGTCAAAACCTTAAGAACGACAGTAAGCAGGCCTAAATCGGAGTTCGGACCAAAACGGACTTTAACGGGCTAATTAAATAATTAGATAACCCTAATATAATATTATAAAATTCGAAATCACTGTTCATCCGTGCTCTCCATCGTGAATTCCAGCCGCAAGTGAACCCATCATGGCCGAATTTTGTTTCTCCGATTTCTCTCTCATTTTTCAACGAAATTTAGCGTGTGAGTACCCGTTTCGAAGCTCTTCCCGAGCTCTTTCTTCTCCGACAAGAATCACCTCGAACCGTGCCTCGACGAAGCCGCTAGAGCCCCGCAAACAGCCGCCGTTCGCGCCTCCCCCGGGCCCCACCGCCGCCGCCGAGTGCCCCCACCTTCTGGCCGATCATAGGTCTCTCCAAACTCTTCCACCTCCAACAAACGGTTCGTCATTTCATCGACCGTAGCTCCGGCAATTTGAAAACAAAGATTTGAACACTTTCCTAAAGGTAAAAGCTTCAGATTTTGTAATGCTTATAGACGTCGTTGTGCAAGTTGTTAAAAGCCTGAATTTGATTTTTCATATGAATTTGTATTCGAACCATTCCAGATCTGAAATCAAATTGAATACGAACACCGGATCTGATTGAACCCGAGTCATCTTCTCAGACCAAACACTGTGAGAATTTTATTTTTAAATTTAATTTAATTATTTAATTATTATTTGCATGGTTGTTGATCGTAGATCTAAAAAGACATGATATTTAGAACATGGATCTGAACTATTCACCCCGTATGTTGTTGAATCTGAATTGCTTAGAACGACATGAGATTAGATTTGAAATTTTAAGGTTTAAATTTGAATTAAGAATTAATTAAAATTAATTAATTATGTGTTATTTGTTTAACCATGCTATGTTGATTTTGCATATGCTGTGTGAAATCCCATCTTGCAAATTACTTCGATGTTAGTTATTGTATCTGATCCTGTTGTTGTGTCTGGATGTTGTTATGTGACTTGTGATGAAATTTACATTCTCTTTTTATGTAAAATGGAAATAGAGAAAAAAATTAACATTTATTTTGATGTTAATAGGAAGTAAACTCACCGCATGTAAATTAACACTTTTGATGTTAATATTATAAAATTCACCGTAGGATGTAAATTAACATTTTTAATGTTAATAGTATAAAATTCAACCACAGGATGCAATTAACATTTTTTTATGTTAATATTAATGAGAAATTTTATCATGGGATGAATTAACATTATTCTAAATGTTAATATTAATAGAAATGTTAATATTAAAAAGTAATTTGACCATAGTATGTTATTAACATTTCTAATGTTAATATTAAAAAGTAATTTGACCATAGTATGTTATTAACATTTCTAATGTTAATATTAAAAAGTAATTTGACCATAGTATGTTATTAACATTTCTAATGTTAATATTAAAAAGTAATTTGACCATAGTATGTTATTAACATTTCTAATGTTAATATTAAAAAGTAATTTGACCACAGTATGTTATTGACATTTCTAATGTTAATATAAAAAGTAATTTAACCGCATGGAGGACATTAACATTTTTAATGTTAATATTAAAAAGAATAACACCGTAGGGTAAGTTAACATTTTTGTTGATGTTAAAAATAAGAATTTACATTGTATGAGTAATTAACATTATTTTGGTGTTAATAATAAGTAATTTACTATGCATGAAAATTAACAATTTTTAATGATTAAATAGAAATTTCACCGTAGGATGAAATTAACATTTTTAATGTTAATATTATGAAAATTATTACATAGGACAAAATTAACATTTTATTTAATGTTAATAATGAGTAATTTCACTGCATGTATGAATTTACATTATTGTCAATGTAAATTAAATAGTAAATTTAACCGTAGGATGCTATTAACATTTTTAATGTTAATATAACACTATGGGTTGTCATTAACATTTTTAATGTTAATATTTTAGAGGAATCTAACCGTAGGATTTGTTAACATTATTTTTAATGTTAATACATGAAAATATCACCGTAGGAAGATTTACATCATTTTTTTAATGAAATAAAAAGAATGGATTTCACATTGTAATTAGAAAGTGAAAATTTACATTTTTCCTAATGTAAATATGCATGAATTTCACCGTGTGTACATTTTACATTATTTTTAATGTGAATTATATAGTAATTACAATGTAGGATAATTTTTCATTATTTTATGATTGAAAATAAAAGTCAATCTTTTTATGATTGAAGATAAAAGTCAATATTTTTATGTTGAAAACAAAAAGTTAATATCTTTATATTGAAAGTAAAAAGACCATCTTTTTATGTTGTAAATAAAAAGACAACATTTTTATGTTGAAAGTAAAAAATACCATCTCTTTATGTTGTAAATAAAAAGACAACATTTTTATGTAGAAATTAAAAATACCATCTTTTTATGTTGTAAATAAAAAGGCAACATTTTTACGTTGAAAATAAAAAGACAATATTTTTATTGTAAATAAAAAGATGAAATTTGACGATGTAACTAAAAAGACAATCTTTTTGAAATTAAAATAAAAAGATGAGTGTTTACGGTGAATATAGAAGAAGTTGATATTTTTGCATCGTGACGAAAAAAAAGATATTATTTTTACATGGTAAAATAGAAAAAAAAAATCATATTTTTACATTGTAAAATAGAAAAGATAATATTTTTACATTGAAAAATAAAAGGGATATTTTTACATTATAAAGAGAAAAAGTTGACATCTTTACATCGTAAACACAAAAGTGAATATTTTTACATTGTAGGTAAAAGAATGAAACTTTATGATGTAAAATAAATTGCATCGTCATTTGAAGTTAAAGAATGAATTTTTGGCATGTGAAATAAATAATATTTTTATATGTTATGTATGAATGAATTTACATTGTATGAAATAAATAATATTTTTATATGTTATTTATGAATGAATTTAGACCGCGTGAAATAAATTGCATTTTTACATGTAATTTATGAATGAATTTTCATCGTATGACATAAATTACATATTATTATGTAAATTATGAATGAATTTAACCCGCATGAGTGAAATTTCATTTTATTCTATGAAATGAATGTATGGATTTACATTATAAACAAAGATTACATTTTTATAATGTAAATAAAAAGTAGGATTTACATTGTAAATGAAATTTATATTTTTATATGTAATTAAGAATGATGAATTATAAATTACATTTTTTATGTAAGAATGGAATTAAAAGAAGGAATTGGACGAGGAAATATAATTTACATTTTACCGTAAATTAAAAGAAATTAAAGGAATTAAAAAGGAAGAATTCATCATTCAAGTATGATTTACATTTTCCTGTATATAAAGGGATGAAAGGATAAAGAATGAGAATATTCATTAGAATAAAGAGTTAAACGGTTTATGTTTATATATTCATATATAAATATAATTATAATTAAACGAATCGAGCGCGGTAGTCCGCGTTTTAAAATTATATCTTTAAATGACTATACAAGGAGATCCGACCGTCGGATTTTCTTGAAATTGAAACCGTTAGGACCGTGTTGGAAAATTCTTTCCAACGATATATAATACGTCAAAATCCAACGGCTAGATTTTGAGATATGTGAAAATCAAAATTGGTTGAAAACAGCGCCGAAATCGCCATTGACCTGAATCGTCGTTGATTAAAGATTTAATTATTTTTAATTAAATAAAATAGGAAATAATCGTTATAAATTAGAAATAACGATAAGGAAGAGTTTTCAATATATATACATATATATATACGAAGATTATTTGGGAAGGCCGAGTTAATCTCATTCCAAATAATCAAACGACGATGAGAATTGAAGAAGAAGACGACTAATGAAGACCGTCAATCTTCCCCTCAGGAGGACAGCGATTGAGGCTTTGAATTGATTTGCTCCCAAGTCAAGGTCATGGTCGTTGTCCGAACGAACATGTTGATTGTACGGGTTTGGCTTTCGCTCAGACCCAGAGCATAAGCTTATAAATGGATTGTGTATCTGACATCGTACTCCATTATATATCATGTTATTAATCTTCTGTCGAATGTATGGATGTTTGGTGGCGGAGAATTTATTCTCTTGCTTAACACCCGTTCATATATTTCGGCAAAGGATTGGTAGTGTGATATGGAGTGATGATGTGGCATGCTAAGATGCATATGATCAAGGTTTTGTTGAAAAGCAGGCCTTGTGGGACGATCAAAGCATAGTCTGTTTAGGCATAGCTTTGTGTATAGCATGACTTCGCGAGCCTCACACACCGGCGGAGTCTAAAACGGGAGAAGGGAACGCAGGGAGAGCAGCACGTTTCTTTCTAGCTAGAGTGGTGTCAGTGACCTACCAGCCCTGACATTTTACTTATGTGGATGATGGAATGAGGCGCCTCGGATAGGTCCTATAGGACCGGGAAACGTGTGTTCAAGAATTGCCAATCCGCTAAGCTGTATTTGCGGACTGGCCCTGCAGCTATCCAAGGGTTCACTGCGGGGGATCCTGAGACATTAGCTAGAGTGTCTCGAATTAGTAGGAGCTCCTCCCTAGCCTTGACTCATGATGGAAACCAATTTCCAATACGCGCCATTCGGTTTTGATTGTATTACTAGTACGGAGGCATAGCATATGGTACATATGCTTCCTAGGATTGATACATTATGATTGAAATTGTTTTTAAAACATATACACACTAATAATAATATCAAACTCGTATTTGCCGTATTTATCATGTTTGATCACCATAAGGTAAAACTCTATCCTCTGGTGTGCGTTGCATTGTGTGATGGGACTTGAGTCTTATGGTGATTTCATTTTTCTAAAAAGCATAGCGTTGTTGTACGATTTACTTATCATTTATTATGACACGGTTATGCACGGCAATCCATTAGAGTAAACCCGTTCCGCATTAGCGGCGTGGTCTTTGGATTTGCCCTATTAATAGTAATTTATTAGTTAAGAATTCTCACACCAGTCCCACGACTGACCCGTTGTTTGTTTCCACCTTTTTGCAAACTCGGGTGCCCTCTTCTCCACACGGGCAGTCTAGCAGTTTGTCTACAGGTTTACCTCTTTAGCAGGATCCTGGATTGAAGCTTAAAGCTGTGTCCAGAGCATAGTTGTCTTCCGCTGTATCTATTTTATTTCCGCTGCACTGTATTAAATTTATTGTAAAATTTTCTTCCGCTGTACTTTAATTTCGATGTACTCTGATATATTATGTACTCTGATGTTATATTATCATGATGTAATAAAAGTCTGCTGTTATTGTTCTGATGTGTTGTATTCCCAAAGTTAACGTATGCGGATTTTGAACGGTCTTGGTCGATTTTGCGATCGATTAAGGTCGGGCGAAATGTGTGTCGTTACAATTTATATATTTAAATGGGTCATCCAGAGCTTTAAAAATAGCCACTTTTGCAAACGAAGTCGGAATTCGATGAAACCAGTTTCGTTGGGACTGTAATGTCGAACTATAGCTGCATGTCCAGTTTCGTGATTTTTAGGTATCATATGTGATCGTATGGATTTTTAGAGTGCAGAGATGGATATAAAATGATATTTAATGAAATATCCTAAATGAGTAAGTGGATCAAAATGAAGCCACATCCTTCCTTTTCAACCACAAGAAAATCCCGTTCACTTATATAAGCAAATTTCAAGCCGCCACAAATCTCTTCCATCACAGTAACAAAAACGCAAGAAGGAAATTCAAAATCAAATCAAATAAAATCATATAAATCCTAATATCCATATATTTGGGTTCAGTAAGATGTGCTCTTCAATTCCATGTGTGAATCATAAGACTCGGTTGCTTTTCCTGAAGCCGACGTCCTCAACAGTAGATTCTTGAGTTCATGGATTTGGATATTTGGTGCATCGATTATCACGTTGGGTGTTGATTTTGAGATGAGGAGATGAAATAGATCGAGTAGGATTTTTTTTGGGATTTTTGATGACAAAAATGGTCGCTCCAATCACTGTACGAACGACAGGAGCCATGGACGGAAATGTCAGGGACAGTGCGAGTGGGGTGTTTCGGTGATGGTTGTGGAGAGCTCGTGAAGAGGAGAAGAACGGTAGTCTCGGTGTTGGATTTCCAGAAGAGATGAGGTAGACGAGGAAGGACAAAGTTCGGTCATGGTAGAAATTGAAGGATACAGACATCAGAGATGTTAAATTTGGGGAAGAAGGCTTTGAGGAGCGGGTGTATAGGGGTCGGGTTGGGCTTGTACGTAGTGGATGGGCCATGAAAGGTTGGTGAGGCCCAAGTGTTTTAGTAAGGTTATTTTTAACTAAAATATATGCAAATCTTGTAAATGCTATAACTCGACCATACATGATCAGATTTACGAACGGTTTGTCACGTTGGAATCATACAGAAGGTGGCTACACCCTGGAACTGACCGGGAGAGAAACGAGGCTCGTTACAATTTATCGCAAAATAAATTGTCCAATCTGAATCAACGACAATTATCGTCATTAACGATGATAGTCCAAAGTGAGTAAATCTCACTAACTCTGAACATTTTATAATTTCATGTTGTATTTTTAGAACTGTTAAATATTGGTTGATTGACTGTGTGTTGACTATTTGATTGAACTGCTAGTCAGTTAGTTGAATTTCTATATTGATTCTGTTTAACAGAATATATCATATGGAACTGAAAGTGATGTTGATTTTATTGTGTAACATCTGTGGATGCAGGGAAACAGGTTGGAGGAATCCGACTGGATTCCTCAACAGTTATTTTAGTGTTTTTCATATATTAAGATATATGATGTGAATTATAACCTGTGGTTGATTGTGTGTGTATCGACGATATTGGACATCGTAATTTGATATGTTAAACACCATAACATACCGGGATTTGGAGAAAAGGGGAATTTGTCAAAGTGAATACTGGGAAGAGAATGTTTATAAAATCAGAGGATTTTATAAAATAGAATATTTATAAATAGAATATTTATAAATAGAAATTTATTTATAAATGGATTATTTATAAATAGAAAATACTTAGAAATAAAACCCTAAAGGAATTATTTGCAAACCACTTGCAAATAGATCAAAAAGAGAAATGTTTGTAAACCATTTACAAATGAGATTGAATAGAGGAATATTTGTAAAACCTTTACAAATGAAATCGAAAGAGGAATATTTGTAAAACCTTTACAAATGAAATCAAAAAGGAGATATTTGTAAAACCATTTACAAATAGAATTAAAAAGGAAATATTTAGAAGATAAATAGAGTTATAAAAAGGAAAACGTTATAAAAAGGAAAACGTTACTAAAAAGGAAATCATTTGTAAAGTGAAGAACCGTTACAAAAAGTAAATCTTTATAAATGAATAGTTTATTCGAAAAGGAGTTAATCGGATTTAGTTATTCGAATAGAGTTAAATCGAATAAGTTATTCGAAGGGAGTTAAATCGAATATGGTATTTGAAAGTTAGTAAATCGAATTAGTTATTCGAAAGGGGTTAGTCGAGTCGAGTTAGCTGAATAGAGTTAATCAGTTAGATTTAACCAGTTAGAGTTGAACCGGTTAGAGTTAATCAGTAGAGTAAATCGATAGAGTTAAATCGAACTAGAGTTATTCAAATGGAGTTTATCGAATATTAGTTTATTCGAATAGAGTTAAAGGAAAGGAGTTATCGATTATTAGTTAATCGAAAGAGTTATCGATTATTAGTTAATCGAAAGAGTTATCGATTATAGTTTAATCGAAAAGAGTTATCGATTTGTTTAATCGAAGTGAGTTATAGAATATTGGTTATTCGAAGGAGTTATCGAATTTAGTTATTCGATGGAGTTAATCGATTAGAGTTAAAATAAAGGAGTTATCGAATATTAGTTATTCGAATAAGAGTTAAATAGAGTTATCGAATATTAGTTTATTCGAATAGAGTTAAAGGAATAAATCGAATATAGTTTATTCGAATGGAATTAAAGGAGTTAATCGAATTTGGTTTATTTGAATAGAGTTAAAGGAGTTATCGACTAGAATTAAATCAAATAGAGTTAATCCTATAACATTAGTCCAATCGAGTTAATTGATAAGGGTTAATCGAATAGAGTAAATTGAATAGAGTTATCGAATATACCTTATTCGAAGGAAAGAATTATCAAATAGAGATGATTCGAAAGAGAGTTACGTAAGGAAGTTTGTTAAAGAATTTAAAAGGTGAAATTTGTCTATTTCAAGGTTAGAAACGTTGTTCAGTTGAGGTCTGAGAGGTAGTATTACCCCAACTTGATTGGCTCCATTTTTAACTAAGGAATGGTTAAGGTTCGATAGTGAAGGTTGGTTAAAGGAATTTAGTTAATAAGCGTAATGGTTTGAGTTGGCATCGCGATGGTTTGTTTAAAACATCTGTCTAAGTCCAATGAAGGAGTTTTGGAAATGTTTTCCAAATAAGAACCAGAAATGTTTTCTGATACAGAAAACAAGAAATGGAAATGTTTTCCAATGGTAATAACATATATTTTTCTAAATTTAGAAAATAAGAAATGTTGGATATAGGGAAACAGGATTTTGAAAAATGAACTAAGGAGATAAATGTTAAATGATGTTTGATTGATAATATTTCCATTTGGGAATAATATCGTTGTTTGCACACTGTCTTTGTTTGATAGTTAAATCACAGACTATCAAAGTTTTGACCATTTTAACGTTGTTAATATGGAGATACCGGTTGGATTATTATCCAAAGAACCACTCTGTATTGGCATAAGCGTTGCGAATCATATATGCCAAAGATAATTGAAGACGGAGTAAAGTGCAAGAGCTATTGTATAAGTCTTAGATAACAGTGTCTAAGATGGATGTATTGAATAGTGCCTTCGATTCATCCTGTTCCTGGATGACTTGTATGGACGGATGTCTGACAGAGTATTTCCAGACGATCACGTATATTGATTTATCCAACCGTACCAAGAGTGGAAGCAGAGAAGGAAACTTCTTTTAGCTAACACATAATGTATGGTTGAGGACGTCAATCGGTGATTTGATGGATTTGACGATGTGGCATTCAAAGTGAATCTGGTGTGATGATAAAGCGTAGCTTCTAGCCTCACATCCGGTAAATGACAGAAATCGGGCAGGTAGCATAGCTAAGTTGGTCGCTCCGAAGTAGGGTGTATAATCACCTGATCTAGAGTTTCATTTACTTCTAAAAATCTATTGTTGATGTTGTCCCATTCGGGAAACGGTTGCTGATCCCAACCGTTAGTGATATACATTCGATACACTCAAGCGAAATGAGTGGTCGGTCATGTGTGGCCGGGTTGCAAGATGTTCTTGTTGAACCCAGTGTATTCCTTTCTAGAGATACACTAGCGAAAGGTGGTTCCATACCTTGTCATAGTTGGAAATCCATTACCCAATACGTGCTTGCGGTTTTGATTGTATACTATATATGTAGAACGTGAGATGAAAGCGTTTCTGCTAAATGATTATTATTATGTGGTTGATAGACATTATTATAATATCAAAAGTTTTTTGATATAAAGATAATTTGGATTCTCATAAGGGAAAAACCCGTTCCGTTATACGGCGTGGTCTTATGAGATATCGTTTACTTATTCCAACTATTTTAAACTGTTTTACTCATACCAGTCCCATGATTGACTTGGAGTTTATTTTGTTTTGTTTTCCCTAAACTCTTGGGTGCCCAAATTTGTACGGGCAGTCAAGTAGTCGGGATTTACAGATACTTGAAGAGCTGGAGCAGGAGGCTTCAGAATCATATAGTTATAGTTTATTTCCGCTGTGTTGTAAGTGCTGTACTTTGAAAATGATGTATATTCAAGTACAAAGTTATATTTCAAAGATATGTTATTCGTTCCGTTGTGAGATTCGTGTTATCTGATGTTGTGTTCTTCTTCTTCTTCTATTCTAAGTTTCTATCTTATCTTTCCTCACACTCTGTTTTCTTTCTTTTAATTTCCTGATTTTTAGTTTAATTTGGGGTTGGACTTGTGTTTTTGGTCAGCTCAAATTGGACTGGATTTTCGGGTCATTACAGTTGGTATCAGAGCTTAAGGTTAAGCGAATTACCTTGGCTCTGTGGAGTGACTCAGTAGAGATGGGGTTAGTAATACCCTAGATTGAGTTGAGTGTATATATACGAGTGAGAGTGTTTGTTATTGATATTTTTTTTTTATATTGTGGAGATTCATGGATTGAGTTGTTTATGGATTCTGGTCGATCAGTTTGATCCACTGTATCGGTAGGAGTTTATAAACACTCGAATACGATGGGTCGACACGGTATGTTTTGAAAAAAAGGGTAAATGAAATAATTTTACCCAAATTATATTTTGATATAAAGGATTTATATTGGTTGTTATAATCGAGTAAGATTATAAATTAAATGGTTATGTAAATAACCAATCAGAATTCATATAAGTGAAATACGTGAAATCAGATGAGTTAAATCTAAAATTTAAACCAGAAATTGAATTAAAATTCTAGAAAATTGGATAAGTGTTTGTAAATAGATTTGGATTAAAAATAAGGAAAATTTAAGATCCTGGGAGATTTTAAATTGTTTTACAAGCAGTGTGAATTATATTTTGAAATGAATTTCAAAGTGGAAATGTTAGAAATGGTTTTATAATATTGAACTCACTTCGATCGCTGGAAAATAGATTCCGATGATGACAGCTGCATCATCAGTATTCATCTTCGAGTTATAAGTGACGAACTACTACCAGAGATATTGTTTTGAATTTGTTTTGGGAGAGACAAGTTGTGTTAAAATTCAAATGGGATTTATAATATAGAATTTGATATATAGAATTTAAATAATAGAATTTGATAAATAGATTTGAATAATAGAAGTGATATAAAATTTGAATAGAAATTGAATAGAATTAACTAAGTCGAAGAGGAATTAGTTAATTGAGTTTTGAATTTGAAGTTGAACTTTGAATGGTGAATTGGATTTGTAAACGGATATTCGAAATCGAATATAGAACTTAAATTTGAAATTTGGATTCAAATTAGTTAATAAGCAAGTTAAAATATATTTGAACATGTCATGTTCAAATATAAAAGTTAATTAATAAATTAATTAAGGAATTGAGTTAAAACGATCAGGTATAGTTAAAATAGATTGGGCAGATATAAATATACATGAGATAGGTATGGAAAAGGTATGAAGGTATATAAATAGAATGCTCGACGAAAAGTATGTATTTAATTCATATATGAGATTTTATGCGCCGTATCGGCTAGCCGTTTTGGCTTTTTCTTTTTCTTTTGGATTGGTGAGGGCCATGGGAGGCTATTTGAAATATCCCGATGCTCCTGGTACAAAGGAGGTTATGGCGAATTTTTCCGAGAATTTAAGGAGTTAGAATACTTTTAAGATAATTTGATAGTTAGAAATCAACGTATCGATATATATATAGAAGTCGATAAGGAAACGAACTTAGAAATAGAATAGTAAAATCAAAAAGGAATACTAAGAATAAAATCTAGTAAGAATAGAAAGAGGAAGCATATACGTGTTTAAAAGCGAATAAGTAGTTGTATGGTATTGATTATTCGAGTAAGTAGTCATATCTGTTTTGACGTTATAAATGTTATTCAGTCAAGGTCTGAGAGGTAGTTATACCCCAACTTGATTGATTTCATTATTAACAAATAAATAGTAAGATTTCAGGCTCGAAGATCAATGTTGAATATAGTATTTGGGTTGTCGTAACGATGTTTTACACAACATCTGTTTTAACCCAAATAAGTGTAAGCTTGGAAATATAATAAAGAATATTTCCTAAGTATAGAAATAAACAAGGTCGGAAAAGAGATAAGTAATTGGAATATTTTCCAATTATAAATGGCATATATTTTCTAAAGTTTAGAAAACAAAGGAAGGCGATATTCGGAAATGTTTTCCAAATAACATAAAAGGCCAATATGGTTATTGAGAATATTTGCTTAACAAATATTGATAAAGAAATAGAGAAGTGATTTAACTAATGGAATATTAGTTAAGGGCTCAGTGACATGTTCAAAAGGAAAATTTGATTTTTGAAAAGAGTAAACTGTTTGAAAACTCCCAGGGAAAGACTGTTTGAATTAAAAACAAATTTAATAGAAATTTGTGAAAGCAAAATTGAATTAAAGTAAAGCCAGTAAAGTGGTAACTGAGATTGAATTAGAATGATATCAAGACAAATTGGATTGTGAGATTCAAATTGAAGTGTAATGTGATAATCAAGTTAAGAGTTGGGAATCGAGAAGAAACTCGAGTTGAAATGATAGTTGGCTCGGATATAAGCGAATGGTTGAGTTGTGGATAAACGCAGATTGGAATTTGATTGGGATGACCCTTGTATCCGCTGAATTGATAACAGGTGGAAGGGATATAATGATATGCCGACAAAAGGTACAAGTTTATATTTCTATTGGATATAAGATTTATTAGCCGAATTGGCAAGCAGCTTGGCTGTTTGATTTTCTTTTGGGTTGGAGATGGCCCAGAGAGGCGAGTTGTAGTTTGACCGATTGACCAGTACAAAGGAGGTGCTGGCGAAATTTTTCGAAAAGTTAAGGTGTTAGAAATTTTCAGGATTTTTGAAAATTTTCGTTGATAAGAATTAAATAAATTTTTAATTGAAATTAAATTGGTTCAATTGAAACTGAAGTTAAGAAGTGAACAAATATGTTCTAACCAGTCGATAGGGTCGTTCTCTACCTTAGCAATTTTGAGGACGAAATTATTTTAAGTGGGGAAGATTGTAATGACCCGCATTGGCAGAGGTATTATAATTAATTTATTTAATTATATAAATGGTGATTAAAAGGATTTAATGGTCGTGGAATTAAATAATGATGAATATTTAATTAAAATAATAAATTAAATAATATATTTAATTCTAAAATAATCAGAATTGGCTGAAATGGCGATATGGTGTGAACTGGATCATCTGTGATATTTAATTCAGCTTGGAATTGAATTAGAATAACGAATATAATATATGAACGATAGTTTGAACATATAATTATTATAATTATAATCGAGCTCGAAATGGCGCTGTAGTCCGTAAATTGGCGATTCGAACTTCAACTAAATGTACAGGATTCGTTTTACGCCGGATTTCTATGAAACAAGAAACGTGTAGAGCTGGTGGAGTATATCTTTCTAGTGAAGGAGAAAAATCGGGATTTCGTCGTGTAGATTTTGATTTATGTCCAAATCAAATTTTAGAAAAGTCGCTGTGGAATTCGTTTATAATTTATAAAGGAATTATTTATATTTTAAAAAGGAATTTCAATATAAATCGAATATCGGGTTGACCTAGATTTGAAATATCAAGTTAGAAATTCATATAGGAATATTCTAGAGCTGTATGGTATTCCACTGTGAATATATACGATAATATTTATATTTAAATATTAAATTTAATTATATTTAAATATATTTATATATTTAAATGGGTCATCCAGAGCTTTAGAAATAGCCACTTTTGCAAACGAAGTCGGAATTCGACGAAACCAGTTTCGTTGGGACCGTAATGTCGAACTATAGCTGCATGTTCAGTTTCATGATTTTTAGGTATCATATGTGATCGTATGGATTTTTAGAGTGCAGAGATGGATATAAAATGATATTTAATGAAATATCCTAAATGAGTAAGTGGATCAAAATGAAGCCACATCCTTCCTTTTCAACCACAAGAAAATCCCGTTCACTTATATAAGCAAATTTCAAGCCGCCACAAATCTCTTCCATCACAGTAACAAAAACGCAAGAAGGAAATTCAAAATCAAATCAAATAAAATCATATAAATCCTAATATCCATATATTTGGGTTTAGTAAGATGTGCTCTTCAATTCCATGTGTGAATCATAAGACTCGGTTGCTTTTCCTGAAGCCGACGTCCTCAACAGTAGATTCTAGGGTTCATGGATTTGGATATTTGGTGCATCGATTACCACGTTGGGTGTTGATTTTGAGATGAGGAGATGAAATAGATCGAGTAGGATTTTTTTGGGATTTTTGATGACAAAAATGGTCGCTCCAATCACTGTACGAACGACAGGAGCCATGGACGGAAATGTCAGGGACAGTGCGAGTGGGGTATTTCGGTGATGGTTGTGAAGAGCTCCTGAAGAGGAGAAGAACGGCAGTCTCGGTGTTGGATTTCCAGAAGAGATGAGGTAGACGAGGAAGTTCAAAGTTCGGTCATGATAGAAATTGAAGGATACAGACATTGGAGATGTTAAATTTGGGGAAGAAGGCTTTGAGGAGCGGGTGTATAGGGGTCGGGTTGGGCTTGTACGTAGTGGATGGGCCATGAAAGGTTGGTGAGGCCCAAGTGTTTTAGTAAGGTTATTTTTAACTTAAAATATATGCAAATCTTGTAAATGCTATAAGTCGACCGTACGTGATCAGATTTACGAACGGTTTGTCGCGTTTGAATCATACAGAAGGTGGCTACACCCTGGAACTGACCGGGAGAGAAACAAGGCTCGTTACAATTTATCGCAAAATAAATTGTCCAATCTGAATCAACGACAATTATCGTCATTAACGATGATAGTCCAAAGTGAGTAAATCTCACTAACTCTTAACAGTTTATAATTTCATGTTGTATTTTTAGAACTGTTAAATATTGGTTAATTGACTGTGTGTTGACTATTTGATTGAACTGCTAGTCAGTTAGTTGGATTTCTATATTGATTCTGTTTAACAGAATATATCATATGGAACTGAAAGTGATGTTGATTTTATTGTGTAACATCTGTGGATGCAGGGAAACAGGTTGGAGGAATCCAACTGGATTCCTCAACAGTTATTTTAGTGTTTTTCATATATTTTGATATATGATGTGAATTATAACCTGTGGTTGATTGTGTGTGTATGGACGATATTGGACATCGTGTTGATATGTTAAACACCATAACATACCGGGATTTGGAGAAAAGGGGAATTTGTCAAAGTGAATACTGGGAAGAGAATATTTATAAAATCAGAGGATTTTATAAAAGAGAATATTTATAAATAGAATATTTATAAATAGAAATTTATTTATAAATGGATTATTTATAAATAGAAAATACTTAGAAATAAAACCCTAAAGGAATTATTTGCAAACCACTTACAAATAGATCAGAAAGAGAGATGTTTGTAAACCATTTACAAATGAGATTGAATAGAGGAATATTTGTAAAACCTTTACAAATGAAATCGAAAGAGGAATATTTGTAAAACCTTTACAAATGAAATCGAAAAGGAGATATTTGTAAAATCATTTACAAATAGAATTAAAAAGGAAATATTTAGAAGATAAACAGAGTTATAAAAAGGAAAATGTTATGAAAAGGAAAACGTTACTAAAAAGGAAATCACTTTTAAAGTGAAGAACCGTTACTAAATGTAAATCTTTATAAATGAATAGTTTATTCGAAAAGGAGTTAATCGAATTTAGTTATTCGAATAGAGTTAAATCGAATAAGTTATTCGAAGGGAGTTAAATCGAATTTGGTATTCGAAAGTTAGTAAATCGAATTAGTTATTCGAAAAGGGTTAGTCGAGTCGAGTTAGCTAAATAGAGTTAATCAGTTAGAGTTAACCAGTTAGAGTTAAACCGGTTAGAGTTAATCAGTAGAGTAAATCGATAGAGTTAAATCGAACTAGAGTTATTCAAATGGAGTTTATCGAATATTGGTTTATTCGAATAGAGTTAAAGGAAAGGAGTTATCGATTATTAGTTAATCGAAAGAGTTGTCGATTATAGTTTAATTGAAAAGAATTATCAATTTGTTTAATCGAAGTGAGTTATAGAATATTGGTTATTCGAAGGAGTTATCGAATTTAGTTATTCGATGGAGTTAATCGATTAGAGTTAAAATAAAGGAGTTATCGAATATTAGTTATTCGAATAAGAGTTAAATAGAGCTATCGAATATTAGGTTATTCGAATAGAGTTAAAGGAATAAATCGAATATATTTTATTCGAATGGAATTAAAGGAGTTAATCGAATTTGGTTTATTCGAATAGAGTTAAAGGAGTTATTGACTAGAATTAAGTCAAATAAGTTAATCCAATAGCGTTAGTCCAATAGAGTTAATTGATAAGGGTTAATCGAATAGAGTAAATTGAATAGAGTTATCGAATATACCTTATTCGAAGGAAAGAATTATCGAATAGATATGATTCGAAAGAGAGTTACGTAAGGAAGTTTGTTACAGAATTTAAAAGGTGAACTTTGTCTATTTCAAGGTTAGAAACGTTGTTCAGTTAAGGTCTGAGAGGTAGTATTACCCCAACTTGATTGGCTCCATTTTTAACTAAGGATTGGTTAAGGTTCGATAGTGAAGGTTGGTTAAAGGAATTTAGTTAATAAGCGTAATGGTTTGAGTTGGCATCGCGATGGTTTGTTTAAAACATCTGTCTAAGTCCAGTGAAGGAGTTTTGGAAATGTTTTCCAAATAAGAAGCAGACATGTTTTCTGATATAGAAAACAAGAAATGGAAATGTTTTCCAATGGTAATAACATTTTTTTTTTAAATTTAGAAAATAAGAAATGTTGGATATAGGGAAACAGGAGATGAAAAATCAACTAAGGAGATAAATGTTAAATGATGTTTGATTGATAATATTTCCGTTTGGAAATAATATCGTTGTTTGCACACTATTTTTCTTTGATAGTTAAATCATAGACTATCAAAGTTTTGACCATTTTAACGTTGTTAATATGGAGAGACCGGTTGGATTATTATCCAAAGAACCACTCTGTATTGGCATAAGCGTTGCTAATCATATATGCCAAAGATAATTGAAGACGGAGTAAAGTGCAAGGGCTATTGTATAAGTCTTAGATAACAGTGCCTAAGATGGATGTATTGAATAGTGTCTTCGGTTCATCCTGTTCCTGGATGACTTGTATGGACGGATGTCTGACAGAGTATTTCCAGACGATCACGTATATTGATTTCTCCAACCGTACCAAGAGTGGAAGCAGAGAAGGAAACTTCTTTTAGCTAAAACATAATGTATGGTTGAGGACGTCAATTGGTGATTTGATGGATTTGACGATGTGGCATTCAAAGTGAATCTTGTGTGATGATAAAGCGTAGCTTCTAGCCTCACATCCAGTAAATGACAGAAATCGGGCAGGCAACATGGCTAAGTCGGTCGCTCCGAAGTAGGGTGTATAATCACCTGATCTAGAGTTTCATTTACCTCTAAAAATCTATTGTTGATGCTGTCCCATTCAGGAAACGGTTGATGATCCCAACCGTTGGTGATATACATTCGATACACTCAAGCGAAATGAGTGGTCGGTCATGTGTGGTCGGGTTGCAAGATGTTTTTGTTGAACCCAGTGTATTCCTTTCTAGAGATACACTAGCGAAAGGTGGTTCCATACCTTGTCATAGTTGGAAATCCATTACCCAATACGTGCTTGCGGTTTTGATTGTATACTATATATGTAGAACGTGAGATGAAAGCGTTTCTGCTAAATGATTATTATACTGTGGTTGATAAACATTATTATAATATCAAAAGATTTTTGATATAAAGATAATTTGGATTCTCATAAGGGAAAAACACGTTCCGTTATACGGCGTGGCCTTATGAGATATCGTTTACTTATTCGAACTGTTTTAAACTGTTTTACTCATACCAGTCCCATGACTGACCCGGAGTTTGTTTTGTTTTGTTTTCCCTAAACTCTTGGGTGCCCAATTTTGTACGGGCAGTCAAGTAGTCGGGATTTACAGATACTTGAAGAGCTGGAGCAGGAGGCTTCAGAATCATATAACTATAGTTTATTTCTGCTATGTTGTAAGTGATGTACTTTGAAAATGATGTATATTCAAGTACAAAGTTATATTTCAAAGATATGTTATCTATTATATGTTATTCGTTCCGCTGTGAGATTCGTGTTACTCTGATGTTGTGTTCTTCTTCTTCTTCTTCTTCTATTCTAAGTTTCTATCTTATCTTTCCTCACCCTCTGTTTTCTTTCTATTAATTTCCTGATTTTCAGTTTAATTTGGGGTTGGACTTGTGTTTTTGGTCAGCTCAAATTGGACCGGATTTTCGGGTCATTACACCTTCCCAGCATGCGCCATCCCCTCTCCTCCTCCTTGTCATGCTCCCCTCTTTTCCTTAAACCCCCAAAAAAACCAATTTTACCACTAATTTGCACTTAACCCCTCTTTAAATCCAAAATCTCCCTCCATTACACCTCCATACCCCCACAAAAGTGGGCCCCACACCTACGGCAGCCCCCTACCCAGTCCCACCGTGTACCCGACCTTCGTGCCATGCCCCTTAGACCCCACAACCCCCTCTCATTTATCCCTTAAACCTAGATCTACGAGCGTGTGAGTGTTTGGTGAGTTTGTAAATGCCGTAGCCACCAAATTCAATCCAGTTGGCTCCTAAAAGATTTTGAAAACACCAAAAAAGTGTCATAGTCGTGTGTAGGAGTCCACAGTCCATCTGTGTCGAAGATTGGCAGAGTGGAACTTACGGTGATAAACCGATGCCGAAAAGGGCTAGTTTTAATTAATTGTTTAATAGTTAATTAGGTTTAGGTTAATGAAATGATAGTGATTGATCATACAAGTTTATTATGATGCTAAATGTTGCGTGGTATGATAAAAAATATCATTTTTATTTGATATGTGTGTGACTGCTTGGGTATATGACACTTAAAGCATAAACAGTGTCGATTTGAAAGTAGTTGAAGCTTAATGGTCTTGGTTAAGTAATTCATCAATTACTAGTTATTGTATGTAATGTAAACCCCACATGAGTATTGGGATGATAATTAATTGACACAAATCCCAATTGTATTAATGGTTATTGAATGTGATGTAAATCCCACACGGGTATTGGGATGATAATTAATTGACATAAATACCAATTGTATTACTGGTTATTGAATGTGATGTAAACCCCATACGAGTATTGGGATGATATTAATTGACACAAATCCCAGTTTTTTAATTTGTAGTTAATCTGTTTCTTGACAAACCCGTATAAGCGTTATTGATTTAAGGCTTATACAGCGAATCCCAGTTGGATGTTATTTGATGGTTGATGTAGTGTTATATCATACACTGATTGAAAATGAACAATAGATATTATTTTTGGTTCATTGGTTAAGTCTCTATCAATTAAGATGGATTTTAACGAATATTTTATTAATATAATAATAGGTTAAAAATCGAAGTTTGAATTTGATGTCCGATTTTGGATTGACACCAAGATTATAAATTTATAGTGAATATTTGTAACTGAACAAATTTATTTTAATTAATTTTCATCTAGTTATGGCGTGTTCAAGTTTTATTTTCAAAATTAATAGTAACCGTTAAAAGTGAAGTTCGGTTAGAATATGTAGAGTGAGTTTTAAACGAAGTTCTTTTACAAAACAGCCTTGTTTATTTTTATAACGAGCGTCAAGACATTTTGGATTAAAAATAATAAAGTTGGAAAAATATTATTATTTTAGTGAAAATTAGGCATACATCCCTATTTTCAAACTTAATACACCTCACATCCCTCCCATGTTTTAATTGTAAACCCGCCCCTATTTTTATGTGCCACCTGGAACTTTTCAAACATTCCGCCTCCTGCTTTCAAACATTCTGCCTTCTTCATTTTATGCCCAAAAAAATGCGACACTAATTAAAAAGAGAATTTCTAAAATCTGGAAATAATCCCAGAAGTCCATGCAAAGAAGAAAAAAAGTTTTATATATGTACGCAGCTATTGCAAATAGTTGCATACATATATGCAACTATTTGAATACGCATGCACATATTTATGCACGCCTCTTGAATAACTGCATACATATATGCAGTTTTTCTGTATAACTACATGCATGTGTGCATATATGACAAAATATATGCAAAAGCGAACAAATTGCACGTACATATGCAGTTTTTAAATAAATGCATCAGAAAACGCATTTTTTCAAAGTATGTGCATACATGTATGCATTTGTACTGCAATTTTAAAGCAAAATTGATATAAATGCATATATATGTGTGCAACTAATTGAATTATATGCATCTATCGATGCATTTTACTGCATTTCGTTGTTTTTTGTGTAATTATTGATTTTGGTGTGGTTTTGGATGTTTTTTTAACCTGAATTTTTCACGATTAATTGTTTTAATTAACTACGAATTTACGTGATTTTTTTATTTTTTTGTTGAATTTTTGAAAAATTGGAACTAAATTTACAATAAGTTTATGACCAAATGTGAGCCTAATTTAAAAAGTTAATAGGGACCTGTAAAAAACGCACCCATTATTTTAATCATTTTAATATTATTTTAATGCTTAAATATTGAAATAATTGATTTTTAAGTGGGAAAACAAAAGTATGACTTCTGGAAATTATTATATATATTAAATAAACAAATTTTGAAGCTATTTTATGCATTTTATATTATACGTTGAATTATGGTCAGAATCGAACTCGTCGCCTAGTGGTAGTTCGCGAATTTCTACCAGTAACTTTAAACTGTCTTACAGGAAGATCCGACCGTCGGATTTTCCCAAAATTAGAATAGTTTGGTTCGTAATTAAAAGGGATTTCAAATGCTAATAAGAATTTTCAAATCTAACAGTTAGATTTTGAGAAATGGTCAAATCAATTTTGAATAAAAACATCGCTAGGACCAATAATGGCCTGTAACTGAAAATTATTAAGACATACTATTTTTAATGAATAAAAATAAGGGAAAATCATTATAAATTATTTGGAAGGGGTTTGAACCAATTATATATGCTTTTGAATGTTAAACTGGTTAAACGGTATTTGGCTATTTTGGTAACGCCTTTATTAACAAGTTTTGGGAAATGTTTTGAAAGGGATTTATAATTCGTAAATCAAATCAAATCCTTAAGTAAATCTTTTTACAAGATTAAAGATGATTTTGGAAAGCCAAGTAACTTAACCAAGTTGAGAATAAGATTTGAATCTTATGACATGAATACGGATTAACGGAGACTTAATTGGTGGATTGATAATCCATTAAGGGTTTTTGTTCTGCCGCAAAATATTCGAAAAGACCGGATTCAACCCATTTCGAATAATTATACGACGATTAAAAGTTGAAGACATTGAAGACGGCGGAAGATCGGGAATCTTCACATCGAATGGACTACTTGTTGATGCCCTATATACGGGTAAATCCCAAAAAGGGGTTATAGTAGCAGTGGTCCAGACGTACTTGTTGATTGTTTGGATGTTCAAGGGCCTCTCTCCTTAATTAGACAAGTAATAAGGTGCCTTCGATTTCGTTCAGACCCAGAACAAACTTGTAAATGGGTGACAGGTCCGATATTATATTTCATAACATAACTGATTAGTTGTTATTATTAATATATTTGTTAGTGGCGGAGAATTCATTCTCCTAGCTTAACACCCTTGTTTGAGACGTATGAGCTCAAAGGTTATATTATTAATAGGAACTGATCATATGTGTGGATTGATAATATGGCATGCTGAGTGCTGTTGGTAGATAGATCAAAGCTTTTGTTGAAAAGCAAAGCTTTGTGGTATGTTGACTCTAGGATCTCACACCTCGGAATGAGCCAAAAATAGGATGAAAGGCAGCAGAATTAGGACATGTGTTTCCTTCTAGCTAAAAGTTATGTCATGGTATGGAGCCCATGCAGATTCACTTATGTGGATGTTGGTATCGAGGTACCTCAAATGATGGTTAAACAAATGACCAGGATGATGGTCCAATAGGACCGAGGAACGTATTGTTCAGGAGTACCCCAAACTTACTGGGAATTGGTGGGCCAGCTCTGTCGATCAAGGGACACATGGTGTGATCCCTGGACATCTTACTAGAGATGGTCCAAAGCGGATAAGGAAGATCCTTTATCTTGGTTCATGATGGAATCTAATTTCCAGTACGAGCTTTGCGTTTTCAGTTATAAACCTATATGGCGACATAATAGGATGGGGTATTATGTCGTCTAATATTGATATGTTTATTTTCGAAATTGTTTTCTACACTTAGACACTAATAATAGTATCTAATGATTTAGATTTTCTCGTATCAAGAATGTTTGGCCATTACAAGGTAAAACTCTATCCTCCGGTTTGCATTGCATTGTGTAATGGGACTTTGTAACGTCCCGGATTTTAGCGATTTAATAATTAATTTATTCAATTATTTTAATGTATTAGTTTGATAATTTAAATGATTTAATTCAAATATTTGAATAATATATATAATAAAATAATAAATTTTAATTTGCGAAATAATCTGAAATGGTTGAATTGGCATTGTTGTGTAAATTGGATAATTAAGATATTTAATTCAGGTTAGAATTGAACTATAATAACGAATATATTATTTAAACGATAGTTGAACATATTAATTATAATATAATTATAATCGAGATCATAACGGCGCGGTAGTTCGTAATTTAAAGTTTTGAACTTCAAATGACTAATACATGATCTGTTATTAATCGGATTTCTTCGAAACAAGAAACGTTCGAATCTATTAAACTTTATTTTTCTAATGGAAGTGAAAAATCAAGATTTCGTCTTATAGATTGTAAGTTATGTCCATATCAAATTTTCAGAAAGTCGTTGTGGAATTGTCTTTAAACCATAACGATTTATTTAATATAATAAAATAATGATTTCAAATTTGGATAAGATTTTAAAGAAGTATTCTTAATTTAATTTTTAGAATTTTTCCGTAATTTTTATTTTGTAAAATAAGCTACTTTTTGTTTAAAATATTTTACACCCTATATCAGCATTTTTGGGGTTTCACAAAGTAAGTTAACTTGTCTATTTTTTTATATTTTTGGACTCGTGGCACATTGCTTAACACAACGGTATATTTATTTTTGTCTATAACGGTTCAGAAAAACAAAATATATGCATGCAACATATGACTTTAACTATGTCAGGTTGGACATGAAAAAATAGGATTAAGTTTTGTATTTATTTCCTGAGTTGATCAAAGCAGGAAAGGTTGATGTCGACCTCATAAAATACGGTTCATCCCTACATTATATAATTACATCTAGTCGACAAAATGCAGAGTTAATATGAACAAAAGTATTCTAAAAGTAGGTACATGCAGTACACATTGTATAACCTGTAGCATTCAAAACAGGGTTCCTAGGATACAAGATGAATACCATGTCATAACAAATAGGTTGTATGTCGGTGTTTAATCGTCCATTAACTAGACACTAACCTAGTATAGTTTATAGTTATGTTTGTAACCACAAAGCTGGGACATGTGCTGATCGAAATGGTTGGTCAGGTGGGATGCGAGAACCACACTATAGAATAACAAGGAACCGCATTTTCCAATGTAATATATATATATATATATATATATATATGTAGGATGCCTGTTATTATATTGAATAATGAAATTGTTGTCCTTCAAAAATCAAATCAAATCCAACTCCTTGCCGACCTAATCTACATCCTCAAATATAATAGTCTTCCTGTGTAATCCATCACACAAATACCTTAGCATATTTTTTCCACATGCCCAAGCCTTTCAGCAAACCTGTAACACATGCTTAACACTGTAAGAAGCCGCCCTATTATGTACGCGTGAATTTGACATTGATCTTATCCTCAGAGTCTCCCTTTCCTATATATAGAGTACCAAAAACAAGGGTATTTTTTTCCAGCAACACATTTTTACCAACCTTAAATTTCTCTTTCTGCTTAGACACACAACCTATTGTTGTTCTTCCCATTGTCTATACTCTTCTCATCTAAATGAAACTTAATCATTTCAATTCCCTTCTGTAATAATAATAATAATAACAATTAAAAAGGGATCATGAAACTTGTGTGAGCGAGTGGTTTGGGGAACTCGAGCTTGGGTAAACCTTGGGGACGTTCGACGGACGAAGGAGGGGTTGTTGAATGGAAGAATTGAGGGTGGTAGGTTTAAAAATAAAAGAAAGGGGAAATCTCGCACCTATTACAGTGTGCATGGAGAAGAGTGTAACACCCCACGTCCATTAATGTCGCTCACAAAGGGAATGCATTAAGTTTCGTGGAGCATTACATGTAAACAGAACAGAATATTACAAGACAGAAAAAGTAGTACTTGAAAATTTTGTAATTTTATAGCAGCGGAAATAGAAATAAGTTTGATTACATTTCCAAATACCAAAATCAAGTACATAATATCAGTCTTGTACAAAACCTTCGGAGTACATAATTTTTAAAGCCATAATCCCTAAAAAAAATTGCCATACGCAGAATCAAAGCCAAGCAATACACCTTTCAACTTCAAGCTAGAAGAAAGAGATATCTGAACTAAGCTTGAGTATTTCCTTCCAAAGAAACTGGGGGGAAACGAAAGAAAAGAGGCGAAACAAACTAGGTCAGACATAAGTCTGGTGAGTCCAGTGACTTTAATAATATAATCATTAAAGTAAAAGGATAAGAACATAAACTGGAAAGCAAGAAATGACTGTAGAATAAATAGGCATGACAAAGCAGACAAGATGAACAAGATATAACGTTGATTGCGCTTCTAATCACTACAGGACAATTACTACACTGCACGAATGCTAGTAACACCGTATCATTATTAGTTATACCGCACCCTTACTAGTTCCCTACTAAAAGTTGATCCCTCTTACTAATCATGATAGTGGTAGTTTAGTGTACTCCTAGCTGCTATCGTAGGTGCCCCATTTTTCTCCTACCCCACGAGTTGTACCCACTACCTTCCTCGTTCGCATGTATTTATTACCTGTGTCATTCGACCCCACTTGTATGTACTCATTACTTGTGTCATTCAGCCCCACTTGTACGTAGATACCTGTGCTGGCCCCATCATGGGGTGTATCAATTCCCGTGATGGAAACCCGACACGATTCAAGATGCATAGTGTATACTACTGATGCCCAGTGCCTGCTTTTTCCACTCCGAAGCACGTGCACACCCATACTCCGTCATAACCTACACTGCTGCACCACCCGCCGCTATTTTGACCACTTATAATCAGCCCAATAATCGTGCCCCACCCTGCCTAGCTCAGGATACCATGATACATCTATGTGGGTCACTACTGAAATGGGTCCCCGTTACTAGGGTATTCTAATCAACATGTTATAATGGTTAAGTGTTCTCAATTTAACTTAACCCCACCCATTTTCTTAATTAATATGTTGTATTGGTTAAGTGTTGCCTATTCATTTGTTACTTAACCTTCTCACTGATTCACGTATGTTTATTTAACAGTTAAGTTTGTGGGCCTATATATACTAATATTACCCACTTACCCAAGATTTACTTAACCCTTCCTCTTATCAAGTCCATATGTATTATTGGTTAAGCTTTGCCTTAACCCTATCCACTTTGTTCATGTAATATTGGTTAAGTTGTCTTCTTGTCCATGTTAACTTAACCCACCCACCTAACATGTTATATTGGTTAAGTGTCGCCTGTTCATATGTTACTTAACCTTTCCATTTTAGCATGTCTGTTCCTTAGCTTTAATTTATTCATTAAAGCACCAACCTCTCACATTAGAACTATTGTTTGCGGTTGCTGGATGTGCCGGGAGGTTCCGGGCAGACTTCTACCGCAAACTCATTCTAACCTCGGGTTTTTGGGCTTAATGCGCTAACCTCTCACATTAGATCTATGTTGTTGCGGTCGTTGGATGTGTCGGGCGGTTCCGGGCAGTCTTACACTGCAACTCAATCTAACCTCGGGTTAGGCACATTCATCTTTTAGCCAATTTACATATTTACCATACATGTCCAAGTTTATATGTAAATTATCTATAAGTGTGGTCAATTCAAGTTATGCCACATTTTCTAGTTATGCCCAAAATTAATTATATGATTACAACACCTTTTTATGCCAATGACATAATATTCAACTTTTACCCAAACTTTTCCCCAACGTTCCTACGTTGTTCGTACATATAGTTCATGCGATACGTTAGGCTCACAATTAGCCCAACTCATAAAAAAAGTGAAGAAACACATGACTTCATAACTGGCATAAACAATATAGCTCTAAGACTGCATAAATCTAGTAAACATACAAAAATAGATCCAATCAACATATTGAGTGCGAACTAGCATGGATCTAAACATAAGCTTGCACGGATTTAAACATATGAACATATAGTTCTAAACATATGGACTGATATGGATCTAATCATATAAACATGTAGATCTAAACATATGAACATATAGTTCTAAACATATGGGCTGATATGGATCTAATCATATGAACATGTAGATCTAAACATATGAACATATAGTTCTAAACATATGGACTGATATGGATCTAATCATATAAACATGTAGATCTAAACATATGAATATATAAAATATGATCTTACATGTATGAACATGACTTGCATATAATCTTTCATAACTTGCATAGATCGAGCAAACTTGCATATGTAATTAGGCATATGAATTAACACAGAACATAACTTGCATATAATGAATCAAATCAAGCATAAATCAAAACATAGTTTGCAAAGTCATAAACTTTATATGATTTACAAACATTTTCATACAGTCCAATTCATAACTCATTACAATTACGTTTAAACAATTATCTTGTGAAAGTAACTGCACTCACAGAAAACGAATCTTGAATTCTGGGATCTGATTTCTGAAGTTGCTAAGCTAATCCGTTGATGTAGGCGTTGATTCGTTCGTTGTTGTTCTAGAATTCCTTTTTGCAATTCCTAGGCTCTGAATCTTTATCTCTAATCTTTTTATCTTTAATCTAGAATTTGACGTGTTATGGTGGCGGCTAGGTTAGTTTGTAGATAAACAGCATGATGGCAATAGAGAATAGGGTTGTGAGGTTAGGGTTTAGGTTTAGAGATGTATATATAGGAGTATAGGATCAAATTGAGTCTTTAATCAACCTAGGAGTCATCAGAGCCATCCAAACCAAATATATATATCACCCAGCCAGCCACAGCGCGTCACATAAGCCCTAATACCTCAGAATTCGTCACTGCCACGTCAACTAGGTACAAAACAAAGTATTTCGCCCAGATCTGAGGGGGAGTCAATACCGGGGTCGACACCCCCTATAGGGGGGTCAACACCCTCTGGCGGGAATTTTCCCGCCCAGCTTGTTTTGGCTGATTTTGAATTTTGAACCCATTTTTGACGTTCTGAACCCAATATATATATATATATATATTCTTCTTGCTCGTATACAAACTTCAAACCTTAATAACTTCTTCAGACGGAGTCCGATTCATGCAAACTCGGACTCTATCTCAAGCAGAATTCTGAGACGAATGCAATGGCGTAACCCATTTCACCCAATTCTTTTTTTAAAGATTAATTATTCTTTAATTATCTCTTATGTCCCATTTTAAAATTTTGGGGTTTTACATTCCCCCCTACTTAAAGGATTTCGTCCCCGAAATCTTCAAGTCAAGAAGAATGTTTATCTTACCATCCAACAACCATCTACTCAACCATTCAATCGCAGGCATCCATTGTCCTTAAAGAGGTTCCTAATGCTTTCATGGTCATATGCATAGTCTGTGTGTATATGTCCTTATCTAATGCAAAATCAGGTGATCTACTGATTCATTTGGCCTCCTTAATGCGAATTATGTCAGTGCCATGAGTCCATCATGTATGCAATTATTCCTAATCGTACTTTATAACTTCTACATGAGTGCACAATCATTCATACAAATGCAACATCTACATGATAACACATCAAGTTTCAATCCATATACAAATACATATATGCATATGCAATATGAAAGTGGCTGAGCTGATCTAGTGTCTAATGTGTGTGTAAATGCATCCACTAGCAAAAATTTCCATTCACCAAACATAACATGTCTCAAACACATGTTTACAACCATAGGATCTTCCTACCTAAAGATCAAGAATGTAATCGAGAGGGTACACTAAACGATAGGACAAGTCTAAACAAAGTGATAGAAAAATGAGAAATTAAGAGTATACCCTTAAGAATGAAAGGGTACAACGTACGCATCTTGTCTCATGTTTCCCAAGTCACGTCTCTTTGATCATCTCCTCATTGGATTTTAACCAACCTGACCTCTCTGTTGCGTAACCTCTTAATCTCCGATCCAAGGATGCATGTAGGAGCTCGTCTAATCGTGGCATCTTGCTCCACTTCCACTTCTCTAAGCATGCTCGGCTCCACTATTTCCACGGTATCATGTAAACACTTCCTCACATGCGACACGTGAAACATTTCATGAACACCACTAAGCTTTTTTGGTAACTTCACTCTGTGGTCTGTCCAATTCTTTCTGTAATGGGGGATTGCCCTACGAACCTTGGTGCTAATTTCCCCACACACCCCAAAGCGAACTACGTTCCTCCACGGTGGCACTTTAATAAAAACCCTGTCTCCAACATCGAACTCAATATCGGTTCGTCTCTTGTCAGCATTTGACTTTTTTCGGCCCTGTGCCGTCTTCATTCATCTTCGAATAAAGTCTACCTCCTCAGAAGTTTCCCTAACCATATCTGGCCCAAGTAAAATCTTATCCGTAGATTCCCACCAACAAGTTGGTGATTGACACGGTCGTCCATAAAAACCCTAATACAAGCATAATAACTGTTGTTATAAGCGATCTCCACAAATGGAAAGTGCTCTTCTCATGTCCTCCAAAATCTAGGATGCATAACCTCAAAAGATCCTCAAGGATTCTATTCACCCTTTCTGTCCATCCATCCATCTGTGGACGATACGCGATGCTCAAACATAACTGCGTACTTACTGCCTTTTGCATATCACCTTTTCCTCTTGCATCGAAAACTACTCCAAGCCCTACCTTGCAAGTACCGGTATGTACTGTGAACGGTTTTCTCCCATCTAGCAAACTCAAAACTGGGGCTGATACCTTCGCAAAGCCCTTAACGAACTTCCTATAGTAGCCCGCCAACCCTAGAAAACTTCTTACTTCCGTTGCTTTTCTAGGAATCTTCCAATCTTGGATTGCCACCACCTTTGTAGGATCCACTGCTATCCCTTCCTTAGAGACCACGTGTCCTAAGAACCTCACTTCTTTCCTCCAAAAATGACGTTTGGAGAACTTAGCTTTGAGTTGATGCGCTCTATGGTCTCTAAGACTTCCCTAAGATGTACGGCATACTCTTCCTCGCTTCTAGAGAAAATCAAAATACTATCCACAAAGACTACCACAAACTTGTTTTGGAACTCCCTAAACACCCTACTCATCAAGTCTATGAAATATGTGGGTGCATTCGTCAACCCAAAAAAAAAATATGATGAGCCCTTCGAAGAAACCGTTAGGAGTCCTAAAAGCAGTCTTATCTATGCTATCCTCAGCTACCCTCAACTGGTGAAATCCTATAGCTAGGTCCAACTGCGAGAAAACCGAAGCACCAGCTAACTGATAGAACAAATCATCTATCCTCGGCAATGGGTGTCTATTCTTATTCGTGAGCTTGTTCGGCTCAATCTAAGCGAACCATAATTCTTCGTAGCAAAAATAACTAGAGCACCCCATTTTGAAATGCTTCTTCTTATGAACCCTTTCTCAAGTATTTCCCCTACTTGTTTACTGAGTTCCCTCCTCTCTCTCTGGGAGCCATGTGGCGCACTGGAAATGCAACCGGCTTTTCATTATCTACAAAGTATATTTGGAGGTCTATCTCACGCCTCGGGGGTAGACCCCGAACCTCATCAAAGATGTCACCATACTCACGGACTACACGAAAAGATTTCAAATCATCGATGAATGCGTCGAGAGATTCTAGGTAGCTAAGCATCACTGAACCCCTAGGGTCACAAGAAATATCAAGGGTCTTTCCACAATGAGTCAACAGTCTAACTACCCTCTTTTCGCAGTCTTGGATGGCACCATGTCTGGCTAGCCAATCCATCCCTAGAATCAAGCCATAGCCCATGAAAATAGCAACGAAGGCGTTGCATCCAAACCCAACGCCCAAGATAGTCACTCTCAAATCCCGACAAACCAAAGATAAGTGAGCCAAACCACCAATAGGATTTGAGACTACAATGGGATCCATAACTAGACTAGTATTTAGGTGCAGTGTTTCAACTAACGAAGCAGATACAAATGATTGTGAAGCGCAAGAGTCAAACAAAGTCCGAATAGGATGACTGAAAAAGGAAAATCAAACTTTCAACAGAAATGCTTCTATCTCTCTCCTGTCCTGGTGCCATGAGAGCATGAACCTATCCTCCAGAAGTAGGTCATATCCTCTGTCCATGCCCTTGTCCTTACCTCCTTGGGTAATCTTAAATCATATGTCCTGCCTCATCGCAATGGTAACAACCATGCTTCTTCTTCTTCCTACAGTCCTTAATTATATAGCTCGATATACGAAAGTAAAGACACCTTCTTTTGTTACGGGGGTTGGTTAATTATTCTTTCCACTTTCTCCTTTACCTTCTTCATGGATTAAAGCCATATCAACAAATTCCTCATCCTTGGGTTGTGTTCCTCAGCCTAAACTTCCTCACCGACCAAGCAGCTAGCTGAACTTTCCTTCCATTGTCTATCTCCAAGATACCAAACGAGTCCTTCACTTCCTTGAGCCAATTTATAGCCTTGACAAACATCTCAGTCCCATGAAAAGGTTTTCCGCCCATCGCACCAAAGCCCTTCCATATCTTAGGAAAGGCATCTAAACGTGGAGAAAGAGAGTCAAGAAGGAAAAAGGAAGGGATTCGAAACAAGGAATCGAAAGATGGATATATGGCTTTTGGGGATTATGGTTTTCATAGTAAATCTTTCTCTTGAAAATTCCTTCTTTGAAGCATGTTTTTGAAAATAATACTTTTGAAAAGGGTTTTCAAATTATTTTTTATCTGTTCTGGTAACCTTCAACTCTAATACCACGTGTAGCACCCCATGTCCATTAATGTCACTCATAAAGGGAATGCATTAAGTTTTGTGGAGCACTATAAGTAAACAGTGTAACACCCCGTATGTTGAATAACTTGTTATAATATAAATCAGGGCAGAATTAAATTTTAAAATCTGAATCAGGGGAAACGGGCTATGCCATTGCGTTCGTCTTGGAAAAATACGCGAAATAGAGTCCGAGTTTTCGAAAATCGGAGTCCGTATGACCCAGTTAAGGCCCGAAGAAGTTTTCAGAAAATTCAAAACAGATTTAAAATATTCAAACTTCACATTTCAGAAGAGGCGGGAAAATTCCCTCCAGACAGAGGGTGTCGACCCTAGGGTCGACATGGGTGTCGACCCCCCCTAGGGGTCGACCCAGGGGTCGACCCCCCTGTCGGTCTGTGTGACCTGGGTGCACCATTTTGGCTTTGGGCTGTGCTTGGTGGCTAGTGACGAGATCTGACGGCTCTAATCTGATTTAGGGTTAATCTAATGGCCTAAAACACTTAACTAATCTATAAATACACCCTAAGACTACCCTAATTCATACTAAAAATAGATACAACGTCGTTATGCCGTCAAAATGCAACTTGAAGGAGCCTCCATCAAATTAAAGAGGAAGATAGCTTCTCAAATCAACTTCTAATCAACCTTAGCAACTTAATCTTCTTCTTAGGAGTGCTAATCAACAAATTGTGAGTACTATAGCCTTAATGACCAATTGTTGAAATGATTATGATAGGATATAATGAGGTTATGGCTATGAATGTGGATCAATGCAAGTTTGATGTTATATGTTCATGATGTTATGCAAGTTATGCAAGTCATATGCTATGTGATCATGATGTTATGCAAGTTATGCAAGTCATATGCTATGTGATCATGATGTTATGCAAGTTATGCAAGTCGTATGCTATATGTTCATGATGTTATGCAAGTTATGCAAGTCGTATGCTATATGTTCATGATGTTATGCAAGTTATGCAAGTCATATGCTATGTGATCATGATGTTATGCAAGTTATGCAAGTCATATGCTATGAGTTCATGATGCTAGTTATGCAAATCACTATGATAAACATTGATCCATTATGACACCATGTTATGCAAGTTTGGTGTTTGATTATATGCAAGTTCATATATGATATGTTATGCAAGTTTGGTGTTTGATTATATGCAAGTTCATATATGACATGTTATGCAAGTTTGGTGTTTGATTATATGCAAGTAACATGTGCAAGTTTACACCTTTGTATGATATGCATACATATGCAAGCTAACCCCTTTGTATGTCATACATACATATGCAAGTTTACCCCTTTGTATGACATAAGTAGCTTATGCAAGTTACCCTCTTTATGACATATGTGATTCATGCAAGTTTGGGTTGATTATTTATGCTAGTTGGGTTTGATGCTATATGCATGTTGACACCTTTTAAACCCATGTTGATGCTAATGTTATGCAAGTTGAACCCATTGTATGTGTGATGAATCTTCCCTTTTAAGTATGTCATGTTAGCGAATTACGTGGGGAACGATGGGGTTAATATTCATGTTAATGAAATGGTGTGAAGTTGGTATGATTATGCATACCATAAAGTGGATGGACATAATTGAGTCAATTATGTACATCATTAAATTGGAATTAATTAGGGAAAATTAATTCAAAATATGGGGGTGATTAATTAGGTGTAATTAATCGACTAAGACACGAGGTTGGACCCTTTTGTAGCATAAGGCTGCCCGGAACCGACCGGCAAATCCAGCGGCTACAAATGATTGGCCCAATGTGAGAGGTCTTAGGCACAAACTAAATACGTGACAAGTGTAAAGACACGAGGTTAGACTCGGTTATGGCGTAAGGCTGCCCGGACCCGACCGGCAAATCCAGCTGCCATAAAAGATAGTCTAATGTGAGAGGTCTTTACAACGGTTACGTTCTTAATCAATTAAGAAACACTTAACCAGATAAGCATGTAGTGGGGCATGAGGGGTTAAGTGGGTGCCTTGGGTGACTTGTGGAAATCAAGTAAGTGCCTTGGGTGGCATGTGGAAATCTAGTGGGTTGCCTTGGGTGGCAATAGAAAATACGATTAGAATACTTAACCAAAGTGGAACATGTAATTAAACATGATTAAAGGGTTAAGTAAATGCCTTGGGTGGCATGGGGAAATCAAGTAGGTGCCTTGGGTGGCATGGGAAATCTAGTGGGTGCCTTGAGTGGCAATTGAAATATGATTAGATGACTTAACCAAACTTTAAACGTGTAAGTGGACATGATTATTCAAAAGGGTTAAGTGGGATACACTAGAAAAAGGGACAAGCTTAGGTGGGTAGCTTGTGGGGGCCCATTTCAACCAGTAACCCATATGTATCTTATTGGGCTCGACCCATGTCGTGGACGGGACACGCGTACTGGGCTTGACTATAAGAGGCTAAAACGGGTTAGCAGTGGCAACGCAAGTCCAACGGGTTTCATATGCGTGTGTGGACCCGGGCTGTTAGGTAAGACGTTGTTGCATCGTGTAGGTATAAGCCGTGCACCATTGGTTGCATCGGGTTGCCACTTTGGGGAGTGATACACCCCACTGTGGGGCCAGCACGGGTATCTACGGTAGGGAGCCGATCGCTTGGGGAGTAGTGGGTACACCTAGTGGAGATAGGGGCAGACGACACCTATGTAGTCAGCTAGGGGTACACGAAACTACTAGTTAAAATTTCCAAGTCCTTGGGTGGGATCAACCTTTAAGTAGGAATTACCCTTGGGTGGGTAGATCTGGTGTGGTGCAGTGTAGGAATTACCCTTGGGTGGGTAGATCTGGTGTGGTGCAGTGTAGGAATTACCCTTGGGTGGGTAGATCTGGTGTGGTGCAGTGTAGTATTTATCCTTGGGTGGATAGGCGCGTCTTTACCGTTATCTTAGTTCATCCTAAGTCTAGTTGGCTGCTTAGTGTAGTCATTTATCCCCAGTCGTACCGTACCAGGTTTATATCATACCCTAATTACTTTAATGATTGTATTGTGAAAGTTATAGGGCTCACTCAGACTTATGTCTGACCCCGTTGTTTTTATCTTTTTTCCCAACCCTCAGGTTCTCAGAGTGGGCCTAGCACTAGTGGGCTTTGATCAGATTGCTTTATCTATCTTTTGGAGCTTGGACCGTGATGTAAAGCCCAGCTTATCTTTTCTATTATGGCTATTAGTTATGTAGTGGGATTATGTACTTTTGTTTTATCAAGGCGGATATTATGTACTTGACTCTTGTTTATGGTTTTGTGATGTAACCAAACATGTTTTACTTTCCGCTGCAATGAAATGATGTTTTAAATTCTCAAGTATTACTTATATCTGTCTTGTTGTAATTTTTCTGTTCTATATTCACTTAAGATACTCCACCGATGCTATGGCATTCCCTTAGTGAGTGACCGTAGCGGGTGTAGGGTGTTACAAACAGAATGAAATATTACAAGACAGAAAAAGTAGTACTTGAAAATTTTGTAATTTTATTGCAGCGGAAACAGAAATAAGTTTGATTACATTTTCAAATATCAAAATCAAGTACATAACATCAGTCTTATACAAAACCTTCAGAGTATGTAATTTTTAAAGCCATAATCCCTAACAGAAAAAAGCCATAAGCAGAATCAAAGCCAAGCAATACACCTTTCAACTTCAAGCTGGAAGAAAGAGATATCTGAAATAAGCTTGAGTATTTCCTCCCTAAGAACCTGGGGGGGGGACGGAAGAAAAGAGACAAAACAAACTAGGTCAGACATAAGTCTGGTAAGTCCAGTGACTTTAACAATATAATCATTAAAGTAACATGATAAGAACATAAACTGGAAAGCAAGAAATGACTGTAGAATAAATAGGCATGACAAAGCAGACAAGATGAACAAGATATAACATTGATTGCACTTCTAATCACTACAGGATAATTACTACACTGCACCAATGCTAGTAACACCGTATCATTACTAGTTACACCGCACCCTTACTAGTTCCCTACTAAAAGTTGATCCCTCTTACTAATCATGATAGTGGTAGTTTCGTATACTCCTAGCTGCTATCGTAGGTGCCCCTTTTTGCTCCTACCCCCACGAGTTGTACCCACTACCTTCCTCGTTCGCATGTATTTATTACCTGTGTCATTCGACCCCGCTTGTATGTATTCATTACTTATGTCATTCGGCCCCGCTTATATGTAGATACCTGTGCTAGCCCCATCATGGGGTGTATCAATTCACATGATGGCAACCCAACACGATTCAAGATGCATGGTGTATACTATTGATGCCCAGTGCCTGCTTTTTCCACTCGGAGCACGTGCACGCCCATACTCCGTCGGAACCTACACTGCTGCACCACCCGCCACTATTTTGACTGCTTATAATCAGCCCAGTAATCTTGCCCTACCCTGCCTAGCTCAGAATACCATGATACATCTATGTGGGTTACTGCTGAAATTGGTCCCCATTACTAGGGTTTCCTAATTAGCATGTTATAATGGTTAAGTTTTCTCAGTTTTATCTTAACCCCACCCATTTTCTTAATTAACATGTTGTACTGGTTAAGTGTTGCCTATTCATATGTTACTTAACCTTCTCATTGATTCATGCATGTTTATTTAACGGTTAAGTTTATGGGCCTATATATACTAATATTACCCACTTACCCAAGATTTACTTAACCCTTCCTCTTATCAAGTCCATATGTATTATTGGTTAAGCTTTGCCTTAACCCTATCCACTTTGTTCATGTAATATTGGTTAAGTTGTCTTCTTATCTATGTTAACTTAACCCACCCACCTAACATGTTGTATTGGTTAAGTGTCGCCTGTTCATATGTTACTTAACCTTTCCATTCTTAGCATGTCTGTTCCTTAGCTTTAATTTATTAAAGCACCAACCTCTCACATTAGAACTGTTGTTTGCGGTTGCTGGATGTTCCGGGAGGTTCCGAGCAGACTTTAACCGCAAACTCATTCTAACCTCGGGTTTTTGGGCTTAATGCGCTAACCTCTCACATTAGATCTATGTTGTTGCAGTCGCTGGATGTGTCGGGCGGTTCCGGGTAGTCTTACACCACAACTCAATCTAACCTCGGGTTAGGCACGCTCATCTTTTAGCCAATTTACATATTTACCATTCATGTCCAAGTTTATATGTAAATTATCTATAAGTGTGGTCAATTCAAGTTATGCCACATTTTCTAGTTATGCCTAAAATTGATTATATGATTACAACCCCTTTTTATGCCAACTACATAATGTTCAACTTTTACCCAAACTTTTCTCCAACGTTCAAACGTCGTTCCTACGTATAGTTCATGTGATACGTTAAGTTCGCAATTAGCCCAACTCATAAAAAAAGGGAAGAAATACATGACATCATAACTGGCATAAACAATATAGATCTAAGACTGCATAAACCTGGTAAACATATAAAAATAGATCCAATCAACATATTGAGTGCGAACTAGCTTGGATCTAAACATAAACTTGCACGGATTTAAACGTATGAACATATAGTTCTAAATGTATGGGTTGATATGGATCTAATCATATAAACATGTAGATCTATGAACATATAGTTCTGAACATATGGACTGATATGGATCTAATCATATAAACATGTAGATCTAAACATATGAACATATAGTTCTAAACATATGGACTGATATGGATCTAATCATATAAACATGTAGATCTAAACATATGAATATATAAAATATGATCTTACATGTATGAACATGACTTGCATATAATCTTTCATAACTTGCATAGATCGAGCAAACTTGCATATGTAATTAGGCATATGAATTAACACATAACATAACTTGCATATAACGAATCAAATCAAGCATAAATCAAAACATAGTTTGCAAAGACATAAACTTTATATGATTTACAAACATTTTCATGCAGTTCAATTCATAACTCATCACAATTACGTTTAAAAAATTATCTTGTGAAAGTAACTGCACTCACAGAAAACGGATCTTGAATTCTAGGATCTGATTTCTGAAGTTGCTAAGCTAATTCGTTGATGTAGGCATTGATTCGTTCGTTGTTGTTCTAGAATTCCTTTTCACAATTCCTAGGCTTTTAATCTTTATCTCTTATCTTTTTATCTTTAATCTAGAATTTGATTTGTTATGGTGGCGGCTAGGTTTGTTTGTAGATGAACAACATGACGACAATCTAGAATTTGAGCCTTTAGATAAACCTAGGAGTCATTAGAGCCATCCAAACCAAAGAGATGCATCACCCAACCAACCACAGCGCGGCACATAAGCCCTAATACCTCAGAATTCGTCACTGCCACGTCAACCAGGTACAAAACTAAGTATTTCGCCCAGATCTGGGGGGGGTCGACACCGGGGTCGACACCCCTATAGGGGAGTCAACACCCTCTGGCGGGAATTTTTCCGCCCAACCTGTTTTGGCTGATTTTGAATTTTGAACCCATTTTTGACTTTCTGAACCCAATATATATATATTCTCCCTGCGTGTATACAAACTTCAAACCTTAATAACTTTTTCATATGGAGTCCGATTCATGCAAACTCGGACTCTATCTCTAGCAGAACTCTGAGACGAATGCAATGGCGTAACCCGTTTCACCCAATTCTTCTTTTAAAGATTAATTATTCTTCAAATATCTCTTATGTCCTATTTTAAAATTTTGGGGTGTTACAAAGAGGCAATCGACTTGTTCGGCATGATGGGGCGTGCAGTGTCCTTGACAGTGCGGAAAGGAGGAGTCCACAGAGCTAGAGAATATAGTGAAATTATTGGGCATGGGTTTCTGGAAACCATGGGAATGGCGTGCAGATATTGGTGAACTGGAGTTTTCATGTTTGGAGCTAGAGTCAAAGTCAACGAATGCTGCGAATTCTTTTTGAGTGTCTTTCCTGGAGGCATGAAGGACGTGAAGTGTTAAGGACTTAAGGGTGCGCATGCATGTGGGAAAGAAGTGGGATGCTGAAGATTGGCCATGGACATTCTTTTAATTGCCTGCGTGATATTACTGGAGTGGGTTGTGTGATATCTTGGAGAGGGAGGGAATGGTTGTGGATGGGCTGAAGGATGAGGCATTGGGCTGTAACACCCCACCTCCGTTAAGGTCACTCGCAAAGGGAATGCCTTAACTTTGGTGGAGCATTTTAGTAAACAAAACAGAAACTTACAAAACAGTACTTTAAAAATTTATAACTTTATTTCAACAGAAACCGAAATAAGCTTGATTACATCCTTTCAAATCACAATATCAGAATTCAAGTACAAAATATCAGTCTTGTACAAAAGCCTTCAGAATGCATAGTTTAAAATCATAATCCCCACGGAAGAAGACAAGCCATACTTTAAGCACTTCAAGCAGAAGGAATCCGAATCAAGCTAGAGTATTCCCTCCTTAGAAAATCTGGAGGGGAAACGGAAGAAAAGGAGGCGAAACAACAAGGGTCAGACATAAAGTCTGGCAAGTCTAGTGACTTTCAGCATATGAACAGATAATAATAATAATGACATGAAAGCAAAACTGGATAAGAGATGGCGGTAACATGAGCAGCAGATATACTTAGGTTAAACAGTAGAAACAGAATGATGTAGACTAAGCCATGCTTCTTATTCATATCTTACTTCTCTGCACTAATACTAGTATAACAGAATTAGGTGTCACCCTAATGTCTAAACTGAAACAGAAGCGGGTATAGAATAATTTCCATAGAAGAGAGTGCTAGTAATGGGCCTTTACCACCCCAACAGAAACGGACAGAAACAGAATGCTAATAATGGGCCTTTACCACCCAAACAAAAACAGACAGAAACAGAAATAGATTAATCCCTACGGAAACAGAATGTAGAATTAGGTGTACACTAGTAAATGGGCCTTTACCACCCCAACAGAAACGGACAGAAATAGAATGCTAATAATGGGCCTTTACCACCCGAACAGAAACAGACAGAAACAGATTAATCCTTACGGAAACAGAATGTAGAATTAGGTGTACACTAGTAAATGGGCCTTTACCACCCGAACAGACGGTACCACGTAGAAACAGACAGGTGTTACCACCCAACAGAAACAGACGGTACCAACAGAAACAGACAGAACTAAGTGTACCCTAAAACCCTACCCCAAGCGATCGGCTCCCTAATACATAAATACCCTGTGTCGGCCCCACAGTAGGGTGTATCACTCCCTAAAGTGACAACCAATTGGCACAGACCTATTTACAGATGTCACGGCGTCTTACATCCTCAGAGGTAGACCGGGATCCATGCACGCACATGACCCGGTTGGAACGCACCATCAACACCCCTCGCCATTATCAGAATGAACCGCTTATAATTAGTTCAGTAAGCATGCCCGGACCCTACCTACTGTTGGGTCAAAGTTTTGATACCAGAAAGGGTTACTAACTAATATGGGTCCCAAACAACAGATGACACAAGTAATTCCCCTCCTAACCTTGTGTCCCCAGACTAACAGATTTTAGATTAACTTGTTTACAGGTTCAGACATACAGAATTCAGATCAACTAGTTCACAGACAATTTTCCAGACTAACAGATCAGATATACAGATTCAACAGACTTACCGATTAACCAGTTACAGATTTACAGATTTGTCTAACTTTGTAATTGGACCTACAGATTCACGAAACGGGTTTATCAGATTCATTTGTCCAATTGGTTTAACCTTACCCACCCAACACATTTTAGACATCATATTTATCTCAGATTTTTCATTAATTAAATATTAATGCCCATACCTCTCACATTAGACTGACAATTTGCGGCTACTGGTTAGGCCGGTTGGTTCCGGGCAGGTTTCTGTCGCAAACTGAGTCTAACCTCGGGTTTCAAGCACGTTATGACTAACTTCTCACATTAGAACCTATTGTTTGCGACCACTGGAATATGCCGGGCGGTTCCGGACAGAATTACGCCGCAAACTCATTCTAACCTCGAGTTAGCCATGTTTATCTTTGCGGCCAATTAATTAATGATTTACCATTTATACCCACACCTAATATACATGTCAATTATTCATAACTATAGCCAATTCAGATTATGTCAATAGCGAACTAATTATATCAACTCAACAGATATAGCAGGTAACAGATTTTGCAGATTAGGCGACTTAACGGATTTAGCAGATTAAGCAAACTAGCAGATTTAGCAGACAATAGATTAGGCATCTCAACAGATTTAGTTTAGCAGATTTGGCATTTTTAACAGACTTAGCAGATGACAGATTTGGCAGATGAACAGATCTAGCAGACTAGGCAGTAGAGCAGAACTAGCAGATTAAGCAATATAACAGAACTAGCAGATTAGGCAATATAACAGAACTAGCAGATTAGGCAATATAACAGAACTAGTAGATTAGGCAAATATAGCAGAACTAGCAAATTATAACAGATTTAATTATTCCTTAAAGTTTCACAAACAGATCTTGCCTAATTATAAATCTTGCCTAAGTTCACATGCATAAATAATAGTCATGATTCACAATATGATCATATACCATATATCATATGTTTCAATTTTTATTAAACTTGCATAGTACAGAAGATCCATATATAAATTATACCAAATATAGCCATCGATTACTATGCATGTCATATATCCCAAAAATCCCTTGCTTAGGTGTTTATTTACATTAATAGATACCCTACTTTCATGTAAATCTTTATACCTAAGCCATATTCTCTTTATCTCAAATCATATGTTCAATACCCTTTATGTTATAAATATAACATGTCCAGTCATATGTCTCAGATTTATGTTTTAGCTACAATCCATGTTCTTTCCTCAAATCAGTCACCTATTGGTCATGCCCAATTTATGCATCATTCATTTTACTGTCCCAAACATTTTAGCGTATGTTAATCTCTTATGAGATTGGCTCAGGCTCGTGGTAGCCTGGCTATAGAACAGAAAGAAGAAAGAGATACAGAATAAGATAGATCTAAACAGAACAGAATAGATATAACCTTAGATTCAGATTTACAATTCATGTCACAATCAGAATTAACGTTTATATCGGAAAATAACTGTACTTGCCTTGGTTGGATTAAAGAAAGAACTTTAATTGTTGTAGAATCGTTGCAGAAGCTTTAATCTCTAGTTTGAATTGAGTTGCTTAGGTTGATGTTGATTAGCTTCTAGTTTTGATTCCAGCAGAGTAGCGACGCCATTTTTAATTTTATTTAGAACAGAGGTAGAGTAGAAGCAGAATAGAATTGTGTGTAGAGAAGGCTAGGTCTTAGGATGTATTTATAGGTGTAGGAACTCATTTAGGCCCTCATATTAACCCTAGAACTCATCAGGTCCGTCCAAACACGTCACAGCCCTCAAAATCGGACACACACGCACCAGGTTCGACCTGGGAGGTCGACCCCCAGGTCGACTACCCAGTCGACCTGGTCTGGGGGGGGGGGTCGACTGCCCAGTCGACTCCCCAGTCGACCTGGGTCCTGGGGGTTGACTACTCAGCCGACTCCCCAGTCGACCTGGGTCCTGGGCGGGAAATTTCCCGCCCAGCCCGCTTCTGGGTTTGAATTCGAATTTTGAATTCGAATTTCGAGCTGTTTTCGATTCTGAAAATTTCTGAAACTTCGGAGGGTCATATCTCCCTCATACGGACTCCAATTCTTGCAAACTCAGACTCGTTTCCAAGAAGAATTCCGAGAAGAACGCAATGGCGCAACCCGTTTCCCTTGATTCTTATTTTAAAAATTAATTATCCTCTGATTTGTTACTTATACGTTCACAGAAAATACGGGGTGTTACATTCTCCCCTCCTTAAAGGATTTCGTCCCCGAAATCTTCAAGTTAAGAAGAATGTGTCCTACCATCCAACATCCATCTACTCAATCATCAATCACTGGCGTCCATTGTCCTTAGAAACTTCTAATGTTGTATGAGCATATGCAAAGGTGTGTGTATATGTTCCTTATCTAATGCAAAGATCAGGCGGTCTACTGATTCAGTTGACCTCCTTAATGCGAATTATGCCAGTGCCATGAGTCCAACATGTATGCAATTTTCCTACTCGATACATATCATTTCTATATGAGTGCACAAACATTCAGTCATATGCAACATCCATGTGCTGAGTCAATCAATTTACATCCACAAAAATTGAAAATGCTCACACATCCATATGCAGTATGAGAGTGTTTTCGAGCCTATCTAGTGCCTAGTGTGTGTATATGCATCCACGAGCAACCACTAGCAACCACTTGCATCCACTTGCAACCATCAAACATAACATGTCTCAAACACATGTTTACACCCATTAGTTTCTACTTAAAGTTCGAAGATTCGATCGATAGGATACAGTCGAATGATGGAAGCGAGTACAGATAAACCAAAAACTTGGTTCCCATTAGGCATGGGTCCTTAGTATCGGCCCCGAAGACCGAAACCAACATCAAATTGACACCCAGAGGATTACCCTCTTTAGATAATGTCAAAACTGGAAATCTTAACCTTATCGGGAATATTCAGATATTTACAGATTACTGGTACAGATCAGGTTACCGAACTAAGCATGATAAAACCCATAATGTATGCGTCCTACTTGATGCCTAACACAGATATCTCTCAAATCCCAATCTATCACAACAGATGAGTCATAACCCTTATGGGTCTGAGTCTACAGCAGAATCAGAAATAATACTAGTATTAAAGTGCAGAGTATCGATTACAAAATCAAAATACCAGAATCAGAAAGAGTCTTAACTCCATAATCAGATAAAGAAATTAAACCTACTATAGGAATTTTCCTATTTCTATCCTAGCCACTAGCCTCAAGAGTGTTCGCCTGCCCTCGTTTCTTCGGGCAGTCCCTAGTGAAGTGTCCCATCTCTCCACAGTTGAAGCAAGTGCCCTTCCTTTTTCTGCAATCCTTGTTCAGATGAGTCGAGCTCCCACAAGTAAAGCACTTTTTCCCCTTCTTATCTTCAGACTTCTCATCCTTCTTTTGTGTTTCCTTTTTGGGCCATGCTTTCTTATTCTGTGGTTCTTCCTTCTTTGCCTCTTTCGGGCCCTTGTCTTCCTCGTGCAGTAGTGCCATGTCCACCAATTTCTCGTAAGTCGCTCCCATGGGTACATGGGTCATGGCTAGGCTGTGCATTGGCTCGTTCAATCCTTTAACAAAGCGGAGAGCCTTTTTATGCTGAGTGTTGACTAAATCCAATCCGAACCTAGCTAGTTGGTTGAACTGGTTGACGTATTCCTTGACCGTCATACTTCCTTGCTTAAGAGATAAGAACTTTTCCAGTTGTAAACTTCGTTCAGCTTGCGAGAGGAATTTTGTCTCAAACCTTGTTCTGAAATCCATCCATGTTTCAACTGGCCTCTCGGCGTTAGTGACTTCCCACCAGTAGGAAGCTTCGTCTTTGAGCAGCCATACCGCCAACTGTACCTTCTGCCTATCGTCCACCTCGAAGATAACGAATAGATCCTCAGTTTCTTTGAGCCAGTTCCTCGCTTCTATGAATGATTCAGTTCCCTTGAAATCCTTTCCACCCATGGCCCTAAAATCTCTACAGATCTTTGAGAAATTAATTGCACGAGGAGGGGGTGGAGGAGGAGGGGGATCATTTGTTGGACCTGCGGCGGCGGTCCTAGCCTCAAGATATTGACGAAACCAACCGGGTACATGAACACCCTCTGGTATCTCAGATGCTTCAGACATGCTGAAACAAAAAAGGAAAGATTCAATACAAAACGGACTAAATGAAAGATATATGGCTCTTGGGGATCATGTTTTCCAAAATAAGCTTTATTTTTTAAAATACTTCCTTTCAAAACCTTTTTGAAAATAGTTTTCAAGAACTTTACCCAATCTGGTAACCTTCAGCTCTGATACCAAGTGTAACACCCCACCTCCGTTAAGGTCACTCACAAAGGGAATGCCTTAACTTTAGTGGAGCATTTTAGTAAACAGAACAGAAACTTACAAGACAGATAAAACAGTACTTGAAAAATTTGTAACTTTATTTCAACAGAAACTGAAATAAGCTTGATTACATCCTTTCAAATCACAATATCAGAATTCAAGTACAAAATATCAGTCTTGTACAAAAGCCTTCAGAATGCATAGTTTAAAATCATAATCCCCACGGAAGAAGACAAGCCATACTTTAAGCACTTCAAGCAGAAGGAATCCGGATCAAGCTAGAGTATTCCCTCCTTAGAAAACCTGGGGGGGAAACGGAAGAAAAGGAGGCGAAACAACAAGGGTCAGACATAAAGTCTGGCAAGTCCAGTGACTTTCAGCATATGAACAGATAATAATAATAATGACATGAAAGCAAAACTGGATAAGAGATGGTGGTAACATGAGCAGCAGATATACTTAGGTTAAACAGCAGAAACAGAATGATGTAGACTAAGCCATGCTTCTTATTCATATCTTACTTCTCTGCACTAATACTAGTATAACAGAATTAGGTGTCACCCTAATGTCTAAACTGAAACAGAAGCGGGTACAGAATAATTTCCACAGAAAAGAGTGCTAGTAATGGGCCTTTACCACCCCAACAGAAACGGACAGAAACAGAATGCTAATAATGGGCCTTTACCACCCGAACAAAAACAGACAGAAACAGAAATAGATTAATCCCTACGGAAACAGAATGTAGAATTAGGTGTACACTAGTAAATGGGCCTTTACCACCCCAACAGAAATGGACAGAAACAGAATGCTAATAATGGGCCTTTACCACCCGAACAGAAACAGACAGAAACAGATTAATCCCTACGGAAACAGAATGTAGAATTAGGTGTACACTAGTAAATAGGCCTTTACCACCCGAACAGACGGTACCACGCAGAAACAGACAGGTGTTACCACCCAACAGAAACAGACGGTACCAACAGAAACAGACAGAACTAAGTGTACCCTAAAACCCTACCCCAAGCGATCGGCTCCCTAATACATAAATACCCTGTGTCGGCCCCACAGTAGGGTGTATCACTCCCTAAAGTGACAACCAATTGGCACAGACCTATTTACAGATGTCACGGCGTCTTACATCCTCAGAGGCAGACCGGGATCCATGCACGCACATGACCCGGTTGGAACGCACCATCAACACCCCTCGCCATTATCAGAATGAACCGCTTATAATTAGTTCAGTAAGCGTGCCCGGACCCTACCTACTGTTGGGTCAGAGTTTTGATACCAGAAAGAGTTACTGACTAATATGGGTCCCAAACAACAGATGACACAAGTAATTCCCCTCCTAACCTTGTGTCCGCAGACTAACAGATTTCAGATTAACTTGTTTACAGGTTCAGACATACAGAATTCAGATCAACTAGTTCACAGACAATTTTCCAGACTAACGGATCAGATATACAGATTCAACAGACTTACCGATTAACCAGTTACAGATTTACAGATTTGTCTAACTTTGTAATTGGACCTACAGATTCACGAAACGGGTTTATCAGATTCATTGGTCCAATTGGTTTAACCTTACCCACCCAACACGTTTTAGACATCATATTTATCTCAGATTTTTCATTAATTAAATATTAATGCCCAGACCTCTCACATTAGACTGACAGTTTGCGGCTACTGGTTAGGCTGGTTGGTTCCGGGCAGGTTTCTTTCGCAAACTGAGTCTAACCTCGGGTTTCAAGCACGTTATGACTAATTTCTCACATTAGAACCTATTGTTTGCGACCACTGGAATATGCCGGGCGGTTCCGGGCAGAATTACGCCGCAAACTCATTCTAACCTCGAGTTAGCCATGTTTATCTTTGCGGCCAATTAATTAATGATTTACCATTTATACCCACGCCTAATGTACATGTCAATTATTCATAACTATAGCCAATTCAGATTATGTCAATAGCGGACTAATTATATCAACTCAACAGATATAGCAGGTAACAGATTTTGCAGATTAGGCGACTTAACGGATTTAGCAGATTAAGCAAACTAGCAGATTTAGCAGACAACAGATTAGGCATCTCAACAGATTTAGTTTAGCAGATTTGGCATTTTTAACAGACTTAGCAGATGACAGATTTGGCAGATGAATAGACCTAGCAGACTAGGCAGTAGAGCAGAACTAGCAGATTAGGCAATATAACAGAACTAGCAGATTAGGCAATATAACAGAACTAGTAGATTAGGCAAATATAGCAGAACTAGCAAATTATAACAGATTTAATTATTCCTTAAAGTTTCACAAACAGATCTTGCCTAATTATAAATCTTGCCTAAGTTCACATGCATAAATAATAGTCATGATTCACAATATGATCATATACCATATATCATATGTTTCAATTTTTATTAAACTTGCATAGTACAGAAGATCCATATATAAATTATACCAAATATAGCCATCGATTACTATGCATGTCATATATCCCAAAAATCCCTTGCTTAGGTGTTTATTTACATTAATAGATACCCTACTTTCATGTAAATCTTTATACCTAAGCCATATTCTCTTTATCTCAAATCATATGTTCAATACCCTTTATGTTATAAATATAACATGTCCAGTCATATGTCTTAGATTTATGTTCTAGCTACAGTCCATGTTCTTTCCTCAAATCAGTCACCTATTGGTCATGCCCAATTTATGCATCATTCATTTTACTGTCCCAAACATTTTAGCGTATGTTAATCTCTTATGAGATTGGCTCAGGCTCGTGGTAGCCTGGCTATAGAACAGAAAGAAGAAAGAGATACAGAATAAGATAGATCTAAACAGAACAGAACAGATATAACCTCAGATTCAGATTTATAATTCATGTCACAATCAGAATTAACGTTTATATCGGAAAATAACTGTACTTGCCTTGGTTGGATTAAAGAAAGAACTTTAATTGTTGTAGAATCGTTGCAGAAGCTTTAATCTCTAGTTTGAATTGAGTTGCTTAGGTTGATGTTGATTAGCTTCTAGTTTTGATTCCAGCAGAGTAGCGACGCCATTTTTATTTTTATTTAGAACAGAGGTAGAGTAGAAGCAGAATAGAATTGTGTGTAGAGAAGGCTAGGTCTTAGGATGTATTTATAGGTGTAGGAACTCATTTAGGCCCTCAGATTAACCCTAGAACTCATCAGGTCCGTCCAAACATGTCACAGCCCTCAAAATCGCACACACACGCACCAGGTTCGACCAGGGAGGTCGACCCCCAGGTCGACTGCCCAGTCGACCTGGTCTGGGGGGGTCGACTCCCCAGTCGACCCCCCAGTCGACCTGGGTCCTGGGGGTCGTCTGCCCAGTCGACTCCCCAGTCGACCTGGGTCCTGGGCGGGAAATTTCCCGGCCATCCCGCTTCTGGGTTTGAATACGAATTTTGAATTCGAATTTCGAGCTGTTTTCGATTCTGAAAATTTCTGAAACTTCGGAGGGTCATATCTCCCTCATACGGACTCTGATTCTTGCAAACTCGGATTCGTTTCCAAGCAGAATTCCGAGACGAACGCAATGGAGCAACCCGGTTCCCTTGATTCTTATTTTAAAAATTAATTATCCTCTGATTTGTTACTTATACGTTCACAGAAAATACGGGGTGTTACATGGGCCGACGTGAATTGGAAAGGTGAATCCTAGTTTTAAAAAGAAACTGAAAAAAATATGGAAGAAAGAAATCACGAAGAGAGGAAATGAGTTTTAAAACGGGAAATGGATAAATAATAGGTGCTGGTGCGAAATTGTCGGATAGGGAAGAATTGGGCGCAGGCCAGAGTTGTTTTGGGCCGACAAAATAAAAAAAGGTAAAGCCCATTTAATTGTAAAAAGAAATTAATTTTATTTTAATATAAAACAGTATAAACTTAAAATGTTAATATCTTATGCACTCATTATCAAATTTTCTCAAATTTGGATCGGTTGGGATCGCATGATCATAAGCTGCACAAGGGGACTACTTTGGAGCTATTTGATGATCGTTGCATTATTAGGCAAATTAAAACGTCTGACTGAATCAACCGAATGTTAATCGGTATCCAACGATTAATGGCCAAGGTGAGTAAACTCACTAACTCTGTCTAGTTTTATAATATTATAAACATTGATAAATGACGATTGAATGTTGTGTGTTGGATGTTTGGATGAATTGCTTATAAATTGGTTGGAGTTATGGATACAGTCGTTTACATGAACCATTGGTTAAATATTGATCCTATTTATTATCATATTTCATATTGAGATGAAGTTTGTGATATTTATGTTGATTAACGTCTGTGAATGTAGGGAAACAGATTGGAGGTATACAATTAGGTTCCTCAATAATTATATTGTTGTTTTTCATATATCACAATATATAATGTGACAAATAATATGTGGTGGGTTATTATTTGTTACGGAATTACACGGGCCCCGAAAGAATTTCGTATTTGAAAATTTTAAAATATATTGTAATGAATTCGAATTTAAAAGGGGAAAATCTATTATTTATTATTTGTAAATAATAGAAATATAATCTCGGTTGGGCTAAAATACAATAACTTGTTTAATTATATTAAAACAAGTAGTTTGATTTATAAACAGTATTTAGAGATTATGTGGAATAATTATTATTAAATAATTGGAAAATATAAGAATGAATTTAGAAATGGGGATGGGAGATTCATTTCAAAAGAAAATGAAGAAATTATTCCGATGTTCGAAATGTGAATATAACTAAGTAAAACCATAAGAATTTGTAATTATAATTCGATGATGTCGAACATTATTAAAATAAATTATTATCATTTTTGAAATTATAGTATAATTTGATAAAAAAGTTGTTTTTTGGTCTAAATCCAATAAATTAAAATAGAATATGTATTCGAGATTTAGTATAAACTTTTCTTTTATTTAATAAGAAGTTTACTTGCAATTGGAGTTTATGAAATGAAATTGGAATACAAATTTCTGAAATAACCCAATTGATGGAATTGTAACCTGTAATGGTATTTATAAATAAACTCAAGATTTATTTGATTTAATGAAAACAAATTTCTATAAGAAATAATATTCACATTTTAAAGTGAATAATGTTTTTGAAAGGAAACATTTTGCAAATTAAAATGGTTATAATGGAAATTGGTAACGTTTTCCAATGAAAATAATGTATATTTTCTAAAGTATAGAAAATAAGGAAGATGAAAAAGATGGAAATGTTTTCAGACGTCATAACGTATATTTTCTGGAACATAGGAAACTAAGAGTTTATAGTAACTGGAAATGCTTTTCCAAAAAGTGTGAAAGGCTAAATAGGTTCTGAAAAGTATCTGGAAAAACATGGGAAGATTGGGAATTAATGTTAATTAAAAGGAGCCAGTGGTTATTTGATGCTTAGTTGTAAACTTGGATGGATGTTTATTTTCCTTTGATAGTTAAATCACCGGCTATCGGAGTTCTTTTTTATTATCGTTGTCAATACGGAGAGGCCAGTTGGATTTATTATCCAAAAACCACTCTGTATTGGTATAGACGTTGCGAATTATATTATGTTGAAGATAATTGAAGACAGAGTAAACTGCAAGGGCTATTCTTTTTAACAGGTAGTGCCTACGATTTTTCCAGTCGCAGGACAACTTGTATGGACGAATTTCTGACAAAGTATTCCTAACACATCACATAAGACTGGTCGTTTCAACGTATAACATTTGGTGGCGGAGGAACTCGTTTCTCTTAGCTTTTTATACTCGTAATATTTTTGGGAAGATCAATTAGCGATTTGACGGGTTTGACGATATGACATTCAAAGTGAATGGTGACCAGATGTACTAAAAGATAAACGTGACCTCAAGCCTCACAACCGGGAAATGACAAAAATCGGGCAGGCAACATGGCTAGTTGGGTTACACCCAAATAGGGTATATTTGTCACTGATTTAGAGAAAATTCATTATTTATTCTTCTTTTGATTTTGTATCTTAAAGATTACGGTTGGATGACCGACAACCGTGGGTGACAATATATTCGATACACTCAAGCTGAATGAGTAGTCGGTCATGTGTGGCCGGGTTGCAAGATATTCTTGTTGAACCCCAGTATATCCCCTTTAGAGTACATTGATCGGAAGGTGGTCCCATACCTTGTCATAGTTGGAATCCAATCTCCAATAAGCGCCCTACGGTTTCTGATTTTATACTATGTACGTGGAGCGTGAGATGCAAACATTTTGCTATTTGGTTATTTATTTGATTAGACATTATTATAGTATCACGGGATTTCATATCCAAAATGGTTTTGGTTATAGTAAGGTAAAAACCTTGCATGTTTATATGCAGGTTGGTCTTACTATTACCCTTTTCTTTCAAAGTTAAACAATATGGTTGAAGTTTACACAGCGGTCCCATGACTGACCTACAGTTTATTTTGTTTGTTTTCCTTAAACTCTTGGGTGCCCAAATTTGTATGGGCAGTAAAGTGTTTCAGGCTTTTACTGATACACTTGGAAGAGCTTGAAGCAGGAGGCTTCACCGTTAGTTATTTAGAATTATTTCCACTGTGATGTATATATGTTGCACTCTGATATGGTATGTATGTACAGATACAGTTTTGTATTTCAAAGTTTTGTTATATATATATATATTATATTTTATTCATTCCACCATGAGATTCGTATTTACTCTTATTATGTTATGTTGTGTTCTTCAGCTTGAATAGTCGACATGGTGTTTTACATCAATTTTTAGGGTCGAAAATCCTCGGGCGTTACAGTGGTATCAGAGCATAAGGTTTAGTGATAACTTTGGCTTTGTGGCGTAAATCAAATAGAGATGGGGTTAGTAACACCCTAGATTGAGTTTGAGTGTATATATACGAGAGAGCATATTTGTAGATTTATTAAAAATGGTTTTATATTATGTTGATTTGTTTGTCGAGTGATTTAAAACTTTTGATCGATATGGTAGTGCACACTATATCGAAAAGTTTTACTAAACTCTTGAACAGGGTAATTCGACATAGTATTGTTTTGAAAGAGGTGAATGAATTTTTTTTACCCAAAGTATATTTTGAATATAAAAGTATATATCCTGGAACTATTATAGTATATCGGATGTGTTGGTTGTTATTTTAATTAAATAAGCTTATAATTGAGATGGTTATAAATAACCAATCAGAATTCGTATAAATATAATATATAAAATCAGATGGATTAAATCTGAATTTAAAATCAAAACTGGAATCAAAACTCTAGAAACTTGGAAAGGTTTTGTAAATGGATATTGTATTAATATATGGAAATTTTAAAATCTTGAGGGAAAATGGAAATGTTTTTCAAAGCATGGTGAAAGATATTTTGAAATAATTTCAAAATAAAATGTTCAAAAATATGTTTTGGAATTGATATAGTATTGAACTCACTTCTGTGGCTAGAAAATAATACCAATGATGGATCACGACATCATCAGTGTTTGTTTTTGAGTTTCTGAGTGACGGATTACTACCAAAGATTTTGTTTTGAACAGTTTTGAGAAAACAAGTTGTCGAAAATTCAAATGTTTTAGATTGCTACTATTATATGTAAATATATATGATTTCAAACTGATTTGAAATAAAAACCAGGAATTTGAATCTAAAATTTAAATTTAACTTATGAAGTTAAATATATTGAAATGGTAAAAGTGAATAAATAAATTAGAATTTAACTTAAATTAAGTTAATTAAAATTGGATTATATTAGAGATAATATGGGATGGAACTGGACTGTTGAGTAAGAATTTGGAATTGGAGTTCGAAATGGAATTTGGCTTGGGTATAAGAGAATCATTGGCCTGAGGATGAATTGATTGGGGATCAATTGGGGATGCATGGATATATGCTAAAGTGATAGCAAATGGAAGAGATAGAGTTGAATGCCCGACAAAAATGTATGAGTTCATATTATATATGAGTATGGGATTTTTGAGCCTGTTAGGCAAGCCGCTTGGCTGTTTTATTTTCTTTTGAATTGGAGAAGGCCTAGAGAAGCAATTTGTAGATGTACCAACTGAGTCGTGCAAAGGAGATGCTGCAAAAAAAATTCGAAAATTTAACGTGTTAGAAAATTTTCAGAATTGTTGAAAATTTTCGTTAGTACGAATAAAAAATATAATTAAGATTAATTAGTTTAGTTGAAACTAAAGTTAAAAGGTAAAACAATTTTTTTAATCTGGTTATAATAGGGAATGTAGCATTTTTCCTACCTTAGTAATTTCAGGGACGAAATTATTTTAAGGGAAAAGAATGTAATATCCCGGAATTTTATCAATTTAATAATTAATTTATTTAATTATTTTAATGTATTGGTTTGATAATTTAAATGGTTTGAAGTCAAATATTTTGAATATTTGAATGGTAGAACTAATGTGTTGGTGGTTAGCAACATTAAGTGGTGCTACTTGTATAAAGCAACGCGATGGATGGAAAGGCATGATATTCCGATTCTAATCATGTTAAAGACCTTTGTGTGAGTCATTTGGAAGCATAGGAATAACATTATTTTCAATGGTGATGTGAAGAATGAAGTTGCAGTATGGAATGAATGCTTAGCTGGCATCAAGTTTGGAGTGGAAAGTTGTATTTTTTTTTCTTTTGGTTCTTTTAGTGACTAGTTTAGTTGCCAATGTTATATATTAGTTAGTTAGTGTGACTAGCTCCTATAATTATTGTTTACATTATTTGTTATAATGAAGTGGTTACGACCACTATAAAAAAAGGGCTTAGCTTTGCTATTTTTTTTGAATATTTGAATAATGTATATAGTGGAATAATAAAATTTAATTTTTGAAATAATCGGAAATGGTTGAATTGGCATTTTTTTGTAAATTGGATAATTTAAATATTTAATTCAGGTTAGAATTGAACTATAATAACGAATATATTATCTAAACGACAGTTGAACGTATTAATTATAATATAATTATAATCGAGAACGTAATGGCGCGGTAGTTCATAATTTAAAGTTTTGAACATCAAACGACTATACATGATCCGTTATTAATCGGATTTCTTTGAAACAAGAAACTTCGAATCTATTAAACTGTATTTTTCTAAAAGAAATGAAAATATTGAGATTTCATCTTATAGATTGTAAGTTATGTCCAAATCAAGTCAGAAAGTCATTGTGGAATTGTTTATAAACCATAACGATTTATTTAATATAATAAAATATTGATTTCGAATTTGGATAAGATTTTTAAGATGTATTCTTAATTTAATTTTTAGATTTTTTTTGCAATTTTTATTTTATAAAATACGTTACTTTTTGTTTAAAGTATTTTACACCCTATATCAGCATTTTTGGGGTTTCACAAAGTAAGTTAACTTGTCTACTTTTTATATTTTTGGAATCATGGCACATTACTTGACACAACTGTATTTTTATTTTTGTCTATAACGGTTCGGAAAAACAAAATATATGCATGCAACATATGACTTTAACTATGTCAGGGAGGACTTGAAAAAAATAGGATTAAGTTTTTTATTTATTTCCTGAGTTGATGGAAGCAATCAAGGATGAATTCGACCTCATAGAATACAGTTCATCCCTAGTCCCTACATTATACAGTTACATCTAGTCGACAAAATGCATAGTTAATATGAACAAAAATATTCTAAAAGTAGGTATTTGCAGTACGCAATGTATAACTTGCCGCATTCAATACAGGGATCCTAGGATACAAGATGAATACCATGTCATAACAAATAGGTTGTGTGTCGGTGTTTAATCGTCCATTAACTAGACACTAGCCTAGTATAATTTATAGTTATGTTCATAACCACAAAGTTGGGACATGTGCTGATCGGAATGATGGTCATATAGGATGTGAAAACCACACTGTAGAATAACATGGAACCCCATTTTCCAATGTTATATATATGTAGGATGCATGTTATTATATTGAATAACGAAATTTTTGTCCTTTAAAAAGCAAATCAAATCCGACTCCTACCGACCTAACCTACCTCCTCTAATATAATAGTCTGCCAGTGTAATCCCATTGCTCAGGTACCTTAGCATATATTTTTCACATGCCCAAGCCTTTCGGCAAACCTATAACACATGCTTAACACTGTAAGAAGCCGCCCTATTATGTACATGTGAATTTGGCATTGATATTATCCTCAAAGTCTCCCTTTCCTATATATATATAGTGTACCAAAAACAAGGGTATTTTTTTACAGCAACACATTTTCCCAACCTTAAATTTCTTTTTCCGCTTAGACACAAAACCTATTGTTGTTCTTCCCATTGTCTATACTCTTCTCATCTAAATGAAACTTACTCATTTCAATTCCCTTCTGTAATACTACTAATAATAATAATAACTAAAAAGGGATCATGAAACTTGCGTGAGTGGGTTATTTGAGAAACTCGAGCTTGGGTACAACAAACCTTAGGCACGTTCACGGACGAAGGAGGGGTTTTTGAATAGAAGAGTTGAGGGTGGCAGGTTTAAAAATAACAGGAAGGGGAAATTTCGCACCTATTGTTGCGTGCATGGAGAATAGGTAGTCAACGTGTTTGGCATGACGGGCTGCGCAATGTCCTTGACAGTGCGGAGAGGAGTCTACGGAGCTGGAGAATATGGTGAAGTTAGTGGGTGTGGGTTTCTGGAAACCATGGGAATGGCATGCAGATATATGTGAACTAGAGGTTTCATGTTTGGAGCTGGAGTCGAAGTGAACTGTAACACCCCGCATTTTTAATTAAATAATAAAATAAAATTTGAAGAGCTTCCAGAATTTGGTCACGGGATTAGCACCATTGTGTCTGTGGCAATTTTCTGCTCAATTTAGACCTATTGATTGTAGTAAAAGGATTTAAGATGAAAGAGATACTTTTAAATGAAATATTACAACAAAAATGAAAAAGAGGTATAAGAAAAAGAACAATGACCTCCATTGTTTTAAGCCTTGTTAACAAAAGCCTATGTAGTCCGGTTGGTAAGAGCATGTGACTTTCATGAGAGTGGCGCAAGTTCGATTCCCGCGGGCGCCATATTTTTATTTTAGAGAACGACTAAAATATACATGTTCTAAAAGGAAAATATGTATAAACGCACATATAAGGAAAATTGTACATATAAGGAAGTACAAAAATTATATGTATACATGTGTATATAAATATATGCATATATATATGCACACACATATATATATACACACACACATACACATATACAGAAGAGAAGTTCAAAATAAACCTACAATTAATGGAAATGGTAAGAATTAAATAATGGCATAACGCCGTTTGAATTTTGAAATTGAAATAAAAGTTGCGTGTATATATATACGTGTAAAATGGGCATTATAAGTTTTGTATACATATAAGGAGTTTATATGTAAATATAATATTTAAATAATTCCAGAAGTTCAAACTAATGAGGCGGGAAAGTAAAGAGGGAACTGGACCTATATGGGTCGACCCAAGATGTGCCTGGGTCGACTTATGGGTCGACCCTAAGGTCATCCCAGGGGGTAGGTGGGACGACCCACCCCTGATTTGGGTAGGTTCATTCGGATAACCTGGACTTTTTTCAAACCACATTTGTTGCTGACTCAGCACAGCGTGTACAAGGTCATATCCACTTTTTTGAACACCCATAAGTAGGCTAGCAAAGCCTAGCCTAAATCTCATATTTTTTGAGAGGCTGTCTAGACTCTTCCATTCTTCTTCCTCCTCAAATGTCTTTAGAAAATAGAATAATTAGTCTTATAAGATTCTGATTCAAGATCTGGTGGAAAAGAATGTATTTCTACAAATGGGTGTTCATAATTCTGATCGAAGTGAGGTAAATTCTTGGATCTGGTTAATTTAGATTTCTCTTCTTTTTTCCCTTTTTCTTTTAGTCTGAGAATTGTGAATCCATAGTTATTTAGATTCTAGATTCAGTTAGGAGAGCCATGGAATGCTAGGTCTGGACCATATTCATGAATTGGAAAGCTATTATGTGAGTGGATTTAAGTTATACCATTTGATAATGGTATATCTATCGTTTGGCCTTCCCCGTTAACATGTTTAATTAATCTGCTGAAATGATTAATCTTTTGAAATGTTTAACCAACTGTAATCTGATGAAATGATTAATCCATTGAAATGTAAACCTGCTGAAATGTTTAACCTGCTGAAATCTGTTGAAATTAATACTATTGTAATTAAAACTGAATTGTACCCATCGTATAAATGATGAAACTTCTGCAGTACTGTAATCTTAAAACCTGAACTAAGAACATTTCTGTTGCATAAAGCCTATTTCCATTAATTATCTATCTGAGTTGGAATTTACTGAAATGCTGTAATTATGAAATTTACAATGAACATGAATATTTATTTAAGAATACGCCTAAATTTACAGTAAATAGAAAATTGTAACTGCACTTAGATATGAGGTTAAATTCAACTTGTGATAGAAGTCTGCCCGGAACCGCCCGGCGAATCCAGGATCCACAAGTTGTTAATTTAATGTGAGGGGTCTGGTGTGTAAACATACATATAATAGTGCTAAAGCATTAGGTTAAGTTCAACTTATGGTAGAAGTCTGTCTGGAACCACCTGACAAATCCAGCATCCGCAAGTGGTCGGCTTAATGTGAGAGGTCTGGTGTATATATATATATATATATATATGAATATATGTATATAGCTAGAAAGAATTAATTGGCATTAATTATAATTAATGGAAATGAATGAATCCTACAACTGTAAAAGAATTAGAATGAACCCGGACTGATAATAACCTATTATGAATAAACCTGAAGGGAAAAAGGAAAGATAATAGGTAGGCTTGTCCTAGGGACAAGTGGGAATTGTAACTTAGGTTATTATAGTCAATAAAGAAAATGAGTTAACTTATGGAATGAGAAAAGTTGTACTTAGTTTTAAATTAAGTATTTTGTAAATCTGGAAACCTGAAACCTGTTGTTTGTAGTAAGTAGAGAAAAGAAGGGGAAACTTATGAAATGCAATAATTTGTACTTAATTATAAATTAAGTAATCTATAAACCTGAGAATCTGAATCCTACTGATAAGATGAACATGTTATCTAAAAACCTGAGAATTTGAAACCTGTTGATGAGAATAACATGTTAAAGGCTTATTAATGAACTTAAATGAGGTAAGTTATATAATTAAAATTAATAAATAAGAAGAGTTGGTAATCTGAATGAGAAGTTAATATGATTTGAAATAACCAAGTTAACTAGAAATCTAATGAGGTAGAGTAAGTGCGTAATTAAATGTTTGGACATTAGGCCTAATAACACGTTAACCTGAGGTGACTGGACCAATCTGCACGTCTGAAAGTGAAGAACCCAATGGGATAGATCATCATGGTGTCATGAGACACGAGAGGAGCGCACGTCTATCTGATTATTCTTCCCGTTCTACATGTTGTTCTGATGATTTTCTGCTGGTTCCGAAGGACTGGAATGGGAAGCATGTGGCTTCCCAGGATGTGGAGGGTACTCTTGGTAGTACTTTGTGCAGTGGCAGCGTTTCGGTTATGCTCGCAGAGGTTAGGTCACTATGTTACTACCCTATGAGTATACCTTGATTGCCACGATAGTGGACAGTCAGAAGGCTATAGGGTGGCATAGGTGATTCAACGAATCTGGTGCCTTATGACTATGCAGGTTATGACCATCTCATCTGTCTGCCTTAGGCGGGTCTAACCATCTGACTGATAGTAATCATCGGGTACCGTTCATCGACAGTCAACGTGATGCAAAAAGGCGGAGAGCTAAACCAAAAGACCATTGACCTTTTACTATCAAGGCTTTGGTTGCAGGACATGCCGATTTGGATGTAGAATGTTTGTTAGGGGAACGTCACTAGCTCTCATATCTATTGGCCTTTAACTAGTTGAGGGAGGGCTCGGGTGGACCATAACCACCATGAAAATGTTGACCATAGCTTCTGTGTGTACAAATATCTGAAAAGGCTCCCGACCGAGTTCTGTGTATCTGATATAGCCTAGTTACGGAACTCGGTGCATGGGTGCGGATATATGCATACTGTTTCCGGATGGTGTATCATCGAGGTTGAGGCATCGAGTACGATTAATGATACATACGTGAGAAAGTCTAAATACGTGCATGTCTGCTCCGAGTGGTGTATCGTAGACTCTAGGGCATTACTCTATGATGGAACTTAATTCGATCGAATGGTTTGAAGGTGGCAGTTCTTACGCTTACGTAGCATGGCGATGGCGGATCTATGCGGAACATAACGTTGTTATACAGAGATCCGTACGTCGTTCCGACATAGGATGAGGGACTGTGTATAATTCTGTGGCATTACGGCGGAGACCATGCGAGTGAGGTACCATAGGGTGTACCTTAATATTGGGGTAGCTATATGTATATTGTATTAGGTTAATCTACTGGGGAGTAGATGGGTATGACATGTGTGTAAGCCTTGAGTGTTATAAACACAAGTATCCTAATAAATAATAAAATGTAATTGGACGGTATACGTAGGGTTATCCAGAATGTGTAGTTTAAATCCAGTCACCAGAACTTGTGTTCTGACCCCTCCTCATAACATACTCGCAGGTTAGATTTGTGGCAGAGATATGGTAGCTTTGGATACTGGTTAGGCAGTATTATTATCTGGGTAAGGCTATATTTGATTATATTATACTTTATTCCATTCTACTGTGAGATGTTTTCTGAGCTCTGATATGTTGATTATCCCTATCTTTTCTGCAGGATATCAGACAAACCAACATGGGTTTTGATAGATTAGAATTTGTGGGGAAATTCGATTTGTCGGAATTCAGGTTGTTACATGAAAGAAGGCTGCGTATTCTTTTTGAATGTCTTTCTTGGAGGCATGAAGTACGTGAAGTGTTAAGGTCTTAAGGGTGCACATGCATGTGGGAAAGAAGTGGGATGCTGAATATTGGCCATGACCATTCTTTTAATTGCCTACGTGATATTACTGGAGTAGGCTGCGTGATATCTTGGGGAAGGAGGGAATGGTTATGGACGGGCTGGAAGATGGGGCATTGGGCCGAGTGAATTGGAAAGGTGAAGCCCGGTTTTAAAAAGAAAAAGAAAAAAAATATGGAAGAAAGAAATCACGAAAAGAGGAAATGAGTTTTAAAATGGGAAATGGCTAAATAATTGGAGCAGGTGCGAAATTATTGGATATAGAATGATTGGGCGTAGGCCAGAATTATTTGGGGCTGACAATATATAAAAAGGTAAAGCGCATTTAACTATAAAAAGAAATTAAGTTTATTTTAATATAAAATAGTATAAACATAAAATGTTAACATCTTATGCACTCGTTATCAAAATTTCGCAAATGTGGATCCGTTGGGATCGTATGATCATAAGATGCACAAGGGGACTAGTCTGGAGCTATTTGATGATCATTGCAATTTTAGGCAAATTAAAACGTCTGATTGAATCAACTATACATTAATGGGTATCCAACGATTAACGACTAAGGTGAGCAAACTCACTAACTCTGTCTAGTTTTATAATATTATAAACATTGATAAATGTTAATTGAATGTTGAGTGTTGAATGTTTGTATGAATTGCTTATAAATTGGTTGGAGTTATTGGTACAGTTATTTATATGAACCATTGGTTAAATACCGATCCTATTTATTATCATATTTCATATTGATATGAAATTTATGATATTTATGTTGATTAACATCTACGAATGCAGGGAAACAGGTTGGAGGGATCCAACTGGATTCCTCAACAAGTATATTGTTGTTTTTCATAAATCAAATTATATGATGTAATAATTTATGGTTGGTTAATGTTTGTTGCGGAATTTCACTGGCCCTGAAATAATTACGTATTTGAATATTTTAAAATATATTAAAAAAGAATTCGAATTTAAAAGGGGAAAAAACTATTATTTGTTATTTTTAAATAAGAGAAATATAATCTTGGTTGGGCTAGAATACAATAACTTGTTTAATTATATTAAAACAAGTAGTCTGATTTATAAACAATATTTAGATATTAAGTGGAATAATTATTATTATTAAATAATTGGGAAATATAAGAAAGAATTTAGAAATGGGGAATAAGAGATTCATTTCAAATGAAAATAATGCAATTATTTCGCTGTTCGAAATGTGAATAGAACTGAGTAAAACCATAAGGATTTGTAATTGTAATTCGACGATGTCGAATGTTATTAAAATAAATTATTATTATTATTTTTGAAATTATAGTATAATTTGATAAAATAGTTGATTTTTGGTTTAAATCCAATAAATTATAATAGAGTATGTATTCGAGATTTAGTATAAACTTGGTATTTATTTAACAAGAAGTTTACTTGCAATTGGAGTTTATGAAATGAAAATTGGAATATGAATATCTGAAATAACTCGATTGATGGAATTGTAACCTGTAATGGTATTTATAAATGAAATCAAGATTTATTTGATTTAACAAGAACAGATTTCTATAGAAATAAAATTCACGTTTTAAAGTGAATAATGTATTTAAAAGGAAACGTTTTGCAAATTAAAATGGTTATAATGGAAATTGGATACGTTTTCCAATGAAAATAATGTATATTTTCTAAAGTACAGGAAATAAGGAAGTTGAAAAATATGGAAATGTTTTCAGATGTAAATAGCGTATATTTTCTGGAACATGGGAAAATAAGAATTTATAATAACTGGAAATTCTTTTCCAAGAAGTGTGAAAGGCTAAATAGGTTCTGAGAAATATCTGGAAAGATATGGGAAGATTGGTAATTAATGTTAATTAAAATGGACCAATGGTTGTTTGATGCCTAGTCGTAAACGTGGATGGATGTTTGTTTTCCTTTGATAGTTGAATCACCGGCTATAAAGGTTCTTTCTGACAATCGTTGTCAATACGGAGGACCGGTTGGATTTATTATCCGAAAACCACTTTGTATTGGCATAAGCACAGTGGATTAGATTATTCTAAAGATAATTGAAGACGGAGTAAATTGCAAGGGCTCTTCATTTTACAAGGTAGTGCCTTCGGTTTGTCCAGTCCCAGGACAACTTGTATAGACGAATTTCTAACAGAGTATTCCTACCAGATCACATATGACGATATTTTCAATGCATTACATTTGATGGCGGAGGAATTCGTTTCTCTTATCTTTTTATACCTGTAATATTTTTGGGAAGATCAACTAGTGATTTGACGGGTTTGACGATGTGACATTCAAAGTGAATGTTGATTAGATGTTCTAAAAGATAAACGTGTCCTCAAACCTTACAACCGGGAAGTGACAAAAATCAAGCAGGCAGCATGGCTAGTGGGGTCATACCCAAGCAGGGTATATTTGTCGCCGATCTAGAGAAAATTCATTATTTATTCTTCTTTAGATTCTGTATCTTACGGATTACGGTTGGATGATCGACAACCGTGGGTGACAATATATTCGATACACTTAGGCTGAATGAGTGGTCAGTCATGCATGGATGGGTTCTAAGATGTTCTTGTTGAACCCTAGTGTATCTCCTCAGTACACTGATCGGAAGGTGGTCCTATACCTTGTCATAATTGGTGTCAAATCACCAATAAGCGCCCTGCAGTTTTTTATTTTATACTATGAATATGGAGCGTGAGATGCAAGTGTTCTGCTATTTGGTTGTTTATTTGATTAGACATTATTATAATATCACGGGATTTCATATCCAAAATGGTTTGGGTTATAGTAAGGTAAAAATCATCTATGTTTATGTGTGGGTTGGTCTTACTATTATCCTTTTCTTTCAAAAGGTTTTTCAAAGATAAACAATATGGTTGGAGTTTACCTACACCAGTCTCATGACTGACCCAGAGTTTATTTTGTTTGTTTTCCCAAAGCTCTTGGGTGCCTAAATTAGTGTGGGAAGTCAAGTGTTTCAGGCTTTTACAGATACGTTTGGAGGAGCTTGAAGTAGGAGGCTTCACCGTTAGTTATTTAGAGTTATTTCCGCTGTGATGTATATATGTTGCACTCTGATATGGTATGTATGTATAGATACAAGTTTTGTATTTCAAAGTTATGTTATATATATATTATATTTTATTCGTTCCACTGTAAGATTCGTATTTACTCTGATTCTGTTCTTCTTCTATCCTACCTTTCTTTCTTTTCTTCACCCTCTAACTTCTTTCTAATATGACCTGGTATTTTTGAGGCTTGAATAGTCTACATGGTGTTTTTGATTTTTAGGGTCGAAAACCCCTGGGTCATTACAGACTTAAGTCTTAGATTCATTTTAAAAAAAACATTGTGTTGTTTTATGCACTGGCATTCATGTGGAGAAAACTCGTTCTATGTTATATGGCGTGGTCCCGTGATATGCCTTATTATAAGATAAGTTAAGAATAACTGTAGGGTTTCTCATACCTGTCCGATGACTGACTCGTAGTTTGTTTTTCCCTTGCAAACTTGGGTGCCCATTATTTTCACACGAGCATCACAGGTTATTATTTTTCATCTTTTTGGGTTGTGTACGGAAGCTATGGTAGCTGGTTTTAGTTTGGAGCTAGAGCAGGATTTGGATATATTATTTTGGACTCTCCCATACTCTATTATGTTGACTATCTTTTATGTTTTGTTGTGTACTTATTATTTGCAAGTTGAAACTTCTATGTATAATTATGATCCAATGTTGTTGTACTAAACTCTGATACTACTTCTGTTGTAATCTGATGTACATTATGTATTTTAATGTAATGTTTATCTTCTACTGTTGTAACACCCCGAATTTTTAACGACATTAAAGAATAATTAAATTAATATCCAGAATTAAGGGAAACGGATTACGTCATTGCGTCCATCTCAAAATTCTGGTCAAGATAGACATCTGGTTTGCGTAAAACGGATAACATATGAAGAAGTTACGGACAATAAAAGTTTGAAAACCAAACCAGGTATAACAGGCGCACTTCAAAAGTGCGCCAAGGCAATTTTACTCTGGCGCACCTGTAAAGTGCGCCCAGAATAGTTTTTGGGTATTCGGGCCTTTTTCAAGTGGGTGGCGACCCATGACCCAATTCCTATAAGGCTGAGGTGGCATCCGAATTCTGTAACCTAGCAGCTATAAATATACCTCAATTCCTTTATTTTCTTCACAAAGAAACAATGGCGGCCAGACTCTACCGATGTGTGAATTGAACTGGATCCCTTATCTTCTTCTATCAATTAAGGCAAATCAAATCCAAAAATTCAAGATCCATTCTCTCTATTCTCTAAACCTAACGCTGTGAATTTCAAGTTATTTTTAGGTTTTGATAAATAAGAGTGAATTATGAAACACTATGAATTGGATATGATGTAAACCATGAATCTATGCTATTATCATATCTTATGCTATGTCATGATAGATCTATTTCTCTAGATCCAATTCAATTGTGATTATTCTACTATGTTATTAGTGTGGATCTCGGTTTATAACTATATTGTGGTTAATATAAATCTGTTAATTTGGACAGTTATATCATTGGATAGATCTAATCATTTATGTAAATCATGAACATATGTCACCTTGAATTGGTTAGGATTGGATCTAAATCTTTATCTTAATTGTAACTTCTATGACATGCTATGATGTGAATTGGTGTAGATCAATTTCTAAATTAGTAGACCTAATTTATGTGGACATTGAAACTATTAGTCAGATCTAGATTATTACTTTGTGTTATCATGTTGGATAAATTTTAACCTCTAGATCTGAATTATGTGATCTAATTTATCACCTTGTGTTATCATGTTAGATCTAAACCGATTGGACATCTAAATTGCTAATTTAGAACTTACTATGCTTATTATGACATCATAGTTATGTTAGAATCAATTGAATGCCAACCGTTCATCAATTTTATGTCCACCTTGTTATGATGACAATTTCATGTCCATGCCAGTATTCACCTTATTATCATGCTAGTTTATGTTTATGCTAAGATGATCATTTTGGTTATATTCCCATTATTTTCCCTATTATCGTTTATGACTAGGTAGCCTAGGCATGCTGCCAATTTTGTGAGGGCGCTAGTTAAGGAACGGGGGAAAAAGAGCTAAAAATGGCATAATTTGAATATGAACATTTTTGGACATATAATTCGAATTATTGGGTAAAATGGGTATTGACACCTATAAAAAGAAAGGATTAATTAATTGGTTAATTAATTAAAAATGGAATGTTTAGTTATTACAATTAGGAATTGTAATTGTACTTATGACAGGAGGTTAGGTTGCATTAGTGGTGGAAGTCTGCCCGGACCCGACCAGCATATCCAGCAGCCACTAATGTTGAACCTAACGTGGGATGTCTAAGTACATAAATACGAATCGGGCTATGACACGAGGTTAGGCAAAACTGTGGAATAAGTTTTCCTGGACCCGATCGGCATATCCAGCATCCACATGTTGTAGGCCTAATGTGGGAGGTCTAGCTTATTATAAACCATAAATGGACATGGTAATGAATTGGACAACTTAACCTAAGTTAATCCATAGGGATTGTGTGAACTTAAATTTAAGTTAGGGATTAAGTAAACTTGGTTGAACAAAAAGGGTGGGTTAAGTAAATCTGAGGGGGCGGGTAATAGTCACATATAGGCCCACAAACGTAACCCGTTAAGGTTATGTAATTAATGACACCTAGTGGTATACATAACCGGAGGAAATAACAAAGTTATGTAATTAAAGACACCCTTTAGGGTAAAAATAACTGGTAGAAATAAATAAGGCTATGTAATTAAAGACACCTAGTGGTATACATAGTCAGTGAAAACCTAGTGGAGGATACAAGACAAAGGGGAGAGCTTGTATTATATTGTGTGGGACCCATTTCAGTCAGTAACCCGGAGTAGGTATCAAACAAAGTACTATGTACTAGGCGGAGAAGGGGCATGCTTACTGACTGAATATAAGAGATCCAAACGTGGAGGACGGTGTGGGCGGCGCAAACTGACCGGGCTATGTTCATGCATGAGCTGGGCAGAGGGGGATAAGACGACCGTGACACCTGTAGACATGGCTGTGCACATTATTACGACGAGGGGTTTCCACTTTAGGAAGTGATACCTCCTACTGTGGGGCGAGCACAAGGTATCTACGAGGGTTAGGGAGCCGATCAATCAAGGTAGTAATTAGGATACATTTGGACGTATACCTAAGTCTACCACCTTATAGTTGAAGAGATCATCTCTTTCTGGATATACTATTAACAGTGCAGAGTAATCATTAGAAGCATATACACCTTATCCTGTCTACCTTGTCACACCTGCCATTTATGTAGTGATCTCCCTTATCCACTTTATATGCCTATCATATTACTTTTATTTATTTACTGGCTAAAAGTAACTAGACTCGCCAGACTTTATGTCTGACCCTTTTGTTTCTCCTTCTTTCTTTCGTTCCCTCACCCCCAAGGTTCTTAGGGAGGAAACACTTAGGATTAGTCAGGACTCATATATCATCTTGCTGGGAGCTACTTCTGAAGTACGGCTCAAGTTCTTGTCTCTACTATGGCTTAACTTTTTCAATTGGGGAATTATGTTTTTATATTCTTATGTACTCTGATGATGCAAGAGAGAAGTTATTTTATTTTAATGGTTTTTGTGACTTATGGTATTGTGGACCACCGTATTATGATTTATGTTGAAATAAAAATTTCCGCTGTTATTTTATTTATATCTGTCTTGTAATTATTTTGTGTCTGTTTACCTATAACGCTTCACGAAACTTAACGCATTCCCTTAGTGAGTGACATTAACAGACGTGGGGTGTTACACTTGGTATTAGAGCTGAAGGTTATCAAACTAGAAAAAAGATTCTGAAAATAATTTCAAAAGGGTTTTAAAAGAAAGCATTTTCATAAAGAAAAGTTTGTTTTTAAGAACATTCCCCAAAAAGCCATATGTAATATCCTTCGGTCCTTTATCTAAATTTCTTCCTTTCTCCTTTTTCAGCATGTCTGGGGAACAAAACTTTCCTAATATCCCAGAGGGCGTCACAATACCCGGATGGTTCCGTAAGTATTTGGAGGCCACGACGCCTGCCGAAGGCCAAGGAAATGTTCCTCCCCCGGTTGCACCAGTCATTCCTCCTCCTCCCCCTCCAAGGGTAGATAACTTCGTCAAGATCTGCAAAGACTTCCTTGCTACGGGAAGGAAGCCATTCCATGGGAACAAGACATTCGTAGAACCTCGGAATTGGCTCAAGGAGACCGAGGATTTATTCGTAATCTTTGAAGTAGAGGATAGAAGGAAGGTTCAGTTAGCCGCATGTCTACTGAAGGACGAAGCCTCATTTTGGTGGGAAGTCACTCTAGTTGGACGTTCGATGAAAACTTGGGATGATTTTAGACAAAGGTTCGAAATGAAATTTCGTTCCCAAGCTGAAAGCAGCAAGCAGATGGAAAGATTCTTAGCACTCAAGCAGGGAAACTTGACAGTAAAAGAGTATGTGAATAAATTCAACCAGCTAGCAAGATTCGGTTTAGAGTTGGTGGATACGCTGCACAAAAGGGCTTTGCAGTTTGCTAAAGGGCTGAATGAGCCTCTACATGGTCTAACCATGTCCTATATCCCGGGGGCTACTTTCGAAAAGCTTGTCGATATGACCCTAATGCATGAGGAAGACAAGGGAGAAAAGAAGGCCGAGGAGAGCTCATAAAATAATAAGGTATGGCCCAAGAAGGGGCAGCAGCAGCAGAAGAAAGGAGGTAAGAATGATAAAGGCAAGGATAATAGAAAATGTCACCATTGTGGGAAGGAAGGTCATCTGGTTAAAGACTATAAGCGATGGAAGAACTCTTGCACCACTGTGGAGAGGCCAGACACTTTGGTAAAGAGTGCCCGATGAAACGAGGATCACAGGGACAAGGTCAAAGGGCAGGAAATTCTGGAGGGCAGGTGCATGCTCTCACGACCAGTGCTCCTAATAGAGGTAGAAAAATTTCTGTGGAAGGTTTAATTTCCCTTTCAAACCATCCTATTAGAACACTTTTTGATTCTGGTGCCTCACATTCATTTATATCAAGTTCTGTAGTTGAATCTTTGCACTTACTTACTAGTATGGTAGTGGATCCCGTAGTTGTTTCAAACCCCATTGGTGGTTCGGCTCATTTATCTATGATTTGTCGGGGTTTGAAAATATATGTGTTAGGCGTCGAGTTTGAATGCGACGCATATGTACTCGGATGTATGGGCTATGGGTTGATTCTAGGAATGGATTGGCTTACCATGTATGGTGCCATTCTGGATTGTGAGAAGAGGGTTGTTAGGCTTTTGGCTTGTCATGGGAGAACCCTCGAGATTTCGTATGACCCACAAGGGTCGGTTATTCTTAGTTTCCTAGAGTCTCTTGATGCATCTATCGACGATCTGCAATCTGTTCTAGTAGTTCAAGATTTTTCCGATGTTTCTGATGAGGTTCGGGGTTTACCTCCGAGGCATGAGATCGATTTTCGCATATATCTGGTGGACAATGCAAAGCCAGTTTCATTGCCAGTGCTCCATATGGCCCCAAGGGAAAGAAGGGAGCTGAGTAAGCAAGTAGGGGAGCTACTTAAGAAAGGGTTTACCAGACGAAGCAAATCTGAATACAGTGCTCTAGTGGTATTCGCAACAAAGGCGGATGGTTCGCTTCGTTTGTGTGTTGAATATGGAGAGTTGAATAAACTCACTAAGAAGAATAGGCACCCGCTTCCGAGGATTGATGATTTATTTGATCATCTTGTTGGTGCCTCATTATTTTCTCAAATAGACTTGGCCATGGGGTTTCATCAGTTGAGGGTGGCTGAGGACAACATAGATAAGACTGCCTTTAGGACTCTGGATGGTTCCTTTGAATGGCTAGTTATGCCTTTTGGGCTGACGAATGCACCCGCCTATTTTGTTGATCTGATGAGTAGGGTGTTTCGGGAGTTCCTAAATAAATTTGTCGTAGTCTTTGTTGATGATATTTTGATCTTCTCCAAGAGCGAAGAAGAGCATGCCCAGCATTTGAGAGAAGTTTTGAAAACTCTATGAGACCATCAACTTAAAGCAAAATTCAACAAATGCCGTTTTCGGAGAGAAGAGGTGAGATTCTTAGGGCATGTGGTCTCCAAAGAAGGGATAGCTATAGATCCCGCAAAGGTGGTTGCAGTGCAAGATTGGAAGGTTCCTAAAAATGCAACCGAGGTGAGAAGCTTTCTTGGGTTAGCAGGTTACTATAGGAAGTTCATTAAGGACTTCGCAAAGATATCAGCCCCACTCACCAGGCTGACGAAGAAGAACTTAGCATTCTTATGGGATATAGACTGTGACATTGCTTTCCAACGACTGAAGAGGGCTTTGACACAACAGCCCCAGTCTTGACCTTGCCTGATGGGAATAAGGTGTTTACTGTTTACACTGATGCCTATGGTACAGGGCTTGGTGCGGTTCTAATGCAAGAAGGGAAAGTAGTATATTATGGGGGTAGACAGTTGAGAGTTCATGAAAAGAACTACCCCACCCATGATCTAGAGCTACCTGCCATAGTGTTTGCATTAAAGACGTGGCGTCATTATTTACTTGGAGAGAAGTTCGAGTCATATACCAATCATAATATAAATCTCTCAAGTATTTGTTCTCATAGAAGGATCTCAATTTAAGGCAATAGCGGTGGATTGAGTTTCTAGCTTCTTATGATTTTGATATTTCTTATACCCCTTGCAATGGTAATTTGGTGGCAGACGCACTAAGTAGGCAGAGGGTGGCCCTAAGTCCTCTGTTTGTGGAAAGAAAGAACTTGGAGTTCATATCGGCACCCTCCATAGAGATTTTGCCTGATTTGTTTGCATCCTTGGAGATACGACCGACTTTTATGGACCACATAGGAGCTTCGCAACAAGGTGACCCACAGATTCTAGACATCATAGATAAGCTCAGAAGAGGGAAGACTTCTAGTCACCTCAGCAGATATGCCATAGATGAAAATGGGTGGTTGCGACGAGATGGAAGGCTTTGTGTTCCTCAAACTGGAAGCTTAATAAAGGCAGTCCTAGAAGAAGCCCACCATTCTAAGATGACCATTCATCCAGGCGGTGATAAGATGTACAGGGACATGAAGAGGGTTTCCTTTTGGGCTGGGATGAAGAAAGATGTGGCCAAATTTGTTTCTCAATGTTTAGTTTGCCAGCAAGTCAAAGTAGAGCAAAAGAAGCTCGGTGGATTACTTCATCCGTTGGAGGTTCTGCAGTGGAAATGGGAGAGCGTCTCTATGGATTTCATAGATGGTTTGCCTAGATCGAAGAAAGGCAGCACCAGTATCTGGGTTGTGGCGGGTAGACTCACTAAGAGTGCTCACTTTATTCTAGTTAAGAGTAAGAGGAAGGCATTGTGGTTGACAGCAATTTATGTGCGTGAGATAGTTCGTCTTCCTGGAGTACCTTCCAACATCGTGAGAGATCGTGACCCCATCTTCACCAGTGAATTTTGGAGGAGCTAGCAAGAGTCATTAGGTACACAGTTGTGTTTGAGCATCGCTTATCATCCTCAGACCGATGGGCAGACGGAGAGGGTGAACTGAATTCTTGAAGATCTTTTGAGGCTGTGTATTCTAGACTTCGGAGGGACGTGGGAAGAGCATCTTCCTTTAGTAGAGTTTGCCTATAATAACAGTTATCAAGCTAGCATCGGCATGGCACCCTTCGAAGCATTATATGGATGACCCTGTAGATCACCAACTTGTTGGTAGGAGTCTACAGAAAGATTATTACTTGGACCAGATATGGTTAGAGAAACGTCCGAAAAGATTGACCTTATTCGACGGCGGATGAAAATGGCTCAAGGTAGGCAGAAATCCTATGTAGATAAGAGAAGGACTGACATCGAATTTGAAGTAGGAGACTTAATTTTTATCAAAGTATCACCACTAAGGAATGTGGTTCGCTTCGGATCGGTAGGGAGGTTGGCGCCTAGGTTTGTGGGACCATTTCCCATAACCGAGAGGATTGGCCAAATAGCCTATAGAGTAAAGCTTCCTGAAAATCTATCGGGTGTTCATGATGTTTTCCATGTTTCTCATCTACGAAAATGCTTGCATGACACCACGGAAGTTGTTGAGCCAAGCATATTGGAAGAGGTAGAAGTGGAACGGAGGCGACAGTCAGGCGAGTTCCTTCCCGTATTCTTGGATCAGAAGTTAAGAAGTTACACAATAAAGAGATCAAGTTGCTAAAGGTTCAATGGGGAGATAACCCAGAAGATGCGACTTGGGAGACCGAAAACAAGATTCGTGCTTCGTATCCTATTTTTTTTAGGGTATGTTCTTAACTCCTTTTTCCAAAGTTTTATCTGTACTTGTTTCTATCATATCCATGGTATTTTTTGACCTTTAGATAGGAATCCTATGGATGTAAACATGTTTTTGAGATATGTTATGATTGATGGATGCAAGTGTTTGCTAGTGGTTTCCTGTGGATGTATATACACACACATTAGGCACTAGATCGGCTCAATCACTCTCATACTACATATGGATGTGTGTGCATTTTCTTTTTTTTTATGGATGGAAATGGATGAACTAGCGTATGGATGTTGCATTTGGACGAATGAGTGTGCACACATATAGAGATTACGTGTTATGATAGGCTTATTTGCATACATATTGGATTCATGGCACAAACATACATTGCATTAAGGAGGTCAACTGAATCAGTAGACCGCCTGATCTTTGCATTAGTATTGGGACATATACACACACCTTTGCATATACTCATATAAGCATTGGAAATCTTTAAGGACGATGGATTCCAGTGTTTGGTGGATGAGTAGATGGATGGTAGGATACATTCTTTTCAACTTAGATATTTCGGGGACGAAATCCTTTGAGTAAGGGAGAATGTAACACCCCGAATTTTTAATGACATTAAAGAATAATTAATTTAATATCCAGAATTAAGGGAAACAAATTACGTCATTGCGTCCGTCTCGAAATTCTGGTCAAGAAGACACCTGGTTTGCATAAAACAGATAACATATGAAGAAGTTATAGACGATAAAAGTTTGAAAATCTAGCCAGGTATAACTGGCGCACTTCACAAGTGTGCCAAGGCAATTATACACTGGCGCACCTGTAAAGTGCGCCCAGAATAGTTTTTGGGTATTCGGGCCTTTTTCAAGTGGTTGGCGACCCATGACCCAATTCCTTTAGGGTTGGGGTGACATCTGAATTCTGTAACCTAGCAGCTATAAATATACCTCAATTCCTTTGTTTTCTTCACAAAGAAACAATGGCAGCCAGATTCTGCCGATGTGTGAATTGAACTGGATCCCTTATCTTCTTCTATCAATTAAGGCAAATCAAATCTAGAAATTCAAGATCCATTCTCTCTATTCTCTAAACCTAATGCTGTGAGTTTCTAGTTATTTTTAGGTTTAGATAAATAAAAGTGAATTATGAAAGACTGTGAATTGGATATGATGTAAACCATGAATCTATGCTATTATCGTATCTTATGCTATGTCATGATAGATCTATTTCTATAGATCCAATTCAATTGTGATTATTCTACTATGTTATTAGTGTGGATTTTGGTTTGTAACTATATTATGGATAATATAAATCTGTTAATTTGGACAGTTATATCATTGGATAGATCTAATCATTTATGTAAATCATGAATATATGTCACCTTGAATTGGTTAGGATTGGATCTAAATCTTTGTCTTAATTGTAACTTCAATGACATGCTATGATGTGGATTTGTGTAGATCTGTTTCTAAAATAGTAGACCTAATTTATGTGGACATTGAAACTATTAGTCAGATCTAGATTATCACTTTGTGTTATCATGTTGGATCAATTTTAACCTCTAGATCTGAATTATGTGATCTAATTTATCACCTTGTGTTATCATATTAGATCTAAACCGATTGGATATATAAATTGCTAATTTAGATCTCACTATGCTTATTGTGACATCATAGTTATGTTAGAATCAATTGAATGCCAACCGTTTATCAATATTATGTCCACCTTGTTATGATGAAAATTTCATGTCCATGCCAATATGTATGTTCACCTTATTATCATGCTAGTTTATGTTTATGCCAAGATGATCATTTTGGTTATATTCTCATTATTTTCCCTATTATCGTTTATGACTAGGCCATTGTCTAGCCTAGGCATGCTGCCAATTTTGTGAGGGCGCAAGTTAAGGAACGGGGGGAAAGGGCTAAAAATGGCATAATTTGAATATGAACATTTTTGGACGTATAATTCAAATTATTGGGTAAAATGGGTATTGACACCTATAAAAGGAAAGGATTAATTAATTGGTTAATTAATGAAAAATGGAATGTTTAATAATTGCAATTACTAATTGTAATTGTACTTATGACACCAGGTTAGGTTGCATTAGTGGTGGAAGTCTGCCCTGACCCGACTGGCAGATCCATCAACCACTAATGTTGAACCTAATTTGGGAGGCCTAAGTACGTAAATACGAATCGGGCTATGACACGAGGTTAGGCCCAACTGTGGAATAAGTCTGCCCGGACCCGACCGGCATATCTAACATCCACATGTTGTAGGCCTAATGTGTGAGGTCTAGCCCATTATAAACTATAAATGGACATGGTAATGAATTGGACCACTTAACCTAAGTTAATCCATAGGGATTGTATGAACTTAAATTTAAGTTGGGGGTTAAGTAAACTTGGTTGAACAAAAGGGGTGGGTTAAGTAAATCTGAGGGGGTGGGTAATAGTCACATATAGGGCCACAAACTTAACCCGTTAAGGTTATATAATTAAAGACACCTAGTGTTATACATAACCGGAGGAAATAACAAAGTTATGTAATTAAAGACACCCTTTAGGGTAAGCATAACTAGTAGAAATAAATAAGGCTATGTAATTAAAGACACCTAGTGGTATACATAGTCAGTGAAAAACTAGTGGGGATACAAGACAAAGGGGAGAGCTTGTATCATATTGTGTGGGACCCATTTCAGTCAGTAACTCGGAGTAGGTATCAAACAAAGTACTCCGTACTAGGCGGAGAAGGGGCACACTTACTGACTGATTGTAAGAGATCCAAACATGGAGGACGGTGTGGGAGGCGCAAACCAGCCGGGCCATATGCGTGCATGAGCCGGGCAGAGGGGGATAAGACGACCGTGACACCTGTAGATATGGTTGTGCACATTATTACGATAAGGGTTTTCCACTTTAGGAAGCGATACCTCCTACTATGGAGCCAGCACAAGGTATCTACGAGGGTTAGGGAGCCGATCGATCAGGGTAGTAGTTAGGATACATTTGGACTTATACCTAAGTCTACCACCTTATGGTTGAAGGGATCATCTCTTTCTGGATATACTAGTAACAGTGCAGAGTAATCATTAGAAGCATATACACCTTATCCTGACTACCTTATCACACCTGTCATTTTTGTAGTGATCTCCCTTATCCACTTTATATGCCTATCATGATACTTTTATTTATTTACTGACTAAAATTAACTAGACTCGCCAGACTTTATGTCTGACCCTTTTGTTTCTCCTTCTTTCTTCCCCCCCCCCCCACCAGATTCTCAGGGAGGAAACACTCAGGCCTAGTCAGGACTCAGATATCATCTTTGCTAGGAGCTACTTCTGAAGTATGGCTCAAGTTCTTGTCTCTACTATGGCTTAACTTTTTCAATTGGGGAATTATGTTTTTATATTCCTATGTACTCTGATGATGCAAGACAGAAGTTATTTTAATGTAATAGTTTTTGTGACTTATGGTATTGTGGACCACAATATTATGATTTATGTTGAAATAAAAATTTCCGCTGCTATCTTATTTATATCTTTCTTGTAATTACTCTGTGTCTGTTTACCTATAACGCTTCACGAAACTTAATGCATTCCCTTAGTGAGTGACCCTAATGGATGTGGGGTGTCACAGCTGTTATGTTAATGTGTTAGATTCTAATGACTGTCCTTACTTCCGAGGATCGGGGGTTTGGGTCGTCACATTATCATGCAAGTCAATGAAACTTAAGTAATAAGATAGAACTTTGATTTAAATTGGATTAGAGTTGAATGGAAAATAAAACAAAATGCTACTAAAGTGAAATAAATAAGAGAAACTATGAAATAAAAGTTAACTTAAGAAATATAGAATGAAATTGATTGTAAATTGAAATTTTTTATCAATTTAAGTTATAATAAACTTAAACATAAGTAATGAAGTCCAATGGATTAGGCCAACGAGAATGAATTGAATGTAAGACTATATAATATTAATAGAAACGAATGTCAAAGAGTAAACGTAAAGTAAATTAATCAAATAGTGACAGAAATTAAGGTAAAATAAACTTAATATTGACATTTTTAAATGTAAATTTTATACAAGTGAAATGAACAAAATGAAATGGTATTAATAATATGTTGACCTAGCAAACTATGTAATTGTGCTTTTGTTAGATGAATATGATTGTTTAAATGTTTTTATTTGTCCTTTGGCTATATTTGATTATTGAAGACATAGAGATTTTATATATATATATATATATATATATGTGAGTGTGTGTGTGTGTGTACACACACACACACACACATATTTGTTCTTATTTGGATGTTGAGTGTCATAGTGGGTACGGATGACATATGCTTGCTTTTGGAGCCGCTTGTGCGTAATATTGCCTTTTCTTGCTAAAAAATAAGCTAATTTATTGCAAATGACGCTAGTGAAATGTATGCATATCAGATTATATATCGTATTTTGGTATTATATATCATTTCCACATAGTATGGGATGCCTCATCATTGAGATGAGATGTATACTTGTGGTTATATATGTATTGTATTTCTCCTGACCTAATCGTACAAAGGAGACGCTACGGAAACTTTTCGTGAATCTAAGTCTTAGAAAATTTCACGGAAAAATGAGTTTTCAAAATTATATTAAACCACCTATGTTAGTCAAATGTTTTATAAGTTTGAGTAGGAAATTATATGATTAAATATATCAATTTAGAACTATCTTACTACAACCTTTTCAAGGATGAAAAGTTTTGAGTGGGGGAGAGTGTAACATCCCGTATTTATCGACCATTTAAGTTATTGAATTTAATAAGACTTTAATTTTAATTATGCTTAGAATATAACGATTTGATTTTGTAAGTTTATGATGTAAACTTAATTAAATTGATTATGTAATAAATTTCAACTAGTTATAACAATGATAACTTGTATTGATTATAAATGGAACTATGAATTGTTTAGTATTGATAAATATTGAAATTTGAAATTAAATATTGAAGTACGTGATTGAAATCGAGTTGATAGACTTATAATTGAAATCCAAATTGAATTTGGTAAATAATCAGATTTTGAATTCGAAACGAATGAAATTTAATTTATAAGGTTAATTTGAATAAAGTTATAAACTTCTAAATTGAATTAAAATGTAGATGAACAAAAACTAAATATAATATATATTAATTAACCTGTTAAAATAATCATTTTGCAAATGACTCCAGAATTCAATAAAATCCGTTTCATCGGATCCGAAACTTAAAGTATTGTAAATTTTCAAGTTTTTAGTCAATCGGAGTTGTTATGTGATCATGCGCGATATAAACGTGCATCGATTAACAATTTAAGATTTAAAATAGCCATTTTTTAAACGATCTTGAATTTCGATGAAATCAGTTTCATCAAATCAAGAATATTGAAATATAACAGAGTGCCAAGTCTCGCGACAATTGGAGCTTCTTTGTGAGTGTGTGAATTATAAACGTCGGATGATAAAACGTGTGAATAAATCTAATAAAATATAACCTATAAATATCCCACTTTCCCTCTCTACCCTAGTTGATTCTTTTAATTATCTATAATTGAAATGGTCGCCTTTCCTTCTAAAATAGATATCCAACAAATCTCTCAACGAAAAATTCTAAAACTCATCTCCTTGAATTCGTATGGGCAAGATCTCTGCGTCCTTCCCTAATTCGTGATATGCATTCTCAACTTAGACAATGGCCGTACATAGCAGGCCAAATTAGGGTTGAGAATTTTGAGGTGTGTGGTTAAGAAGGAGGAAATCTATGCTCGGTTTTGGCTTTATGACATCGAGAGGCAGCTTATAGAAATTTTTGGAGACATTCAATAACAAAATGTGTCGCAACTATTTGAGCCATGCGTGAGGAAGCCTTGAACACGATTTGATGGGGATGGCCGAGTTTGTGATGATGGAGAGGGAGAGGGAGAGTTCGCAAAGAGATGATCGTTAGATCCGATCGTTCGAGTTTTCGTTGAGAGAACAGAGACGGGTGGAGGAGAGAGGTTCGGGGTTTTTTGGACATGGAATGGTTCGGTCTTGCTGTAGCATGCTCGGAAGATGAAGAAGGAAGAGACGTGACGTGGCATTTTATTTGGTGAGAGGTTTTTTGTTTGTTTGTTTTGTTTTATTATAATTTTTTCAATGTTAAAACAAGGATAATTTTTGCATACAAAATCAGATTGACGCATGGTTTTTCTGCATCGGGTTCGTACCGAAATTCCTAACGACGAGTTTGTTTGGTTGGATTTGGAGACTGGTAAATTTTGGGCTTAGAATTGGACTTAAAATGTGTTCAATATAAAAAGTGAGTGATTAAACACACACACACTTAACTAAAATATCTGTTTGTTAGTTAAATTATTGTCATGTTATGATATGATTGTATTGATTGCTGTTTGGTAGTTAAAACTGCATATTTATGTTGATTTGCATCAATAGTATAATTTAATTAAATTATTAACAAAATTGTTGCAGCTAGGTTAAATTGAAATTTAATTTCTTATTAAACCCGACGCCTAACAACTAGTAAATTGAGTGATATTGAATCGCTTGAATTAACTAATTTTGATGAATGCCTTGGATTGATATGTTTGATATATCGATGTTTAATTATGTGATTCATCATGTTATTCGCCTTATTTATGCAAGTCTATTGTTTGTATTGAGTAATCTCAGCCATTTACCATATATGTTATAGGCATTAAATAAACCTAGGATTAATCATTGAAATGAAGTAAGAACATAGGTTGAAATGATAAATACCGATGACCCTTGATTTGAATTGAAATGATATATATCCATTCCAAAAATAATAAAATTAAATTTTAAGTAGCACTTATCCATATAATATAAAATTATATACGAAATTGGTTTGTTAATTTTTTTTTAACCTGGAATCTGGAAATATTATTTTAAAGGGTGTTTTATAAATTGATTTACTTTGAACTTAAACTTTGGATTTTGAAATAAAAAAGCTAAAGGAAATTATTTGATGTTGTAAACTGAAATTAAAATGAAACTGAATATGAATTGAATCTATTGAAATTGAATTTTTTAATCCACCCCTGAAATTTACTTTAAATTAACATTGATTTAAAGTGATATCAGAATTATGAAATCGAGATTTGTTATAAATTAAAATCATTCAAAATGAGAATCCTAATTTGAGACTTTAACTATTGGAATCAAATTGATTGAACTGAGTTGAATTTAAAATGGATGTTCATTTGAATTGAAATATTGGAATTGAGTCAATTTAAAATTGAAATGTGATTTTAAGTTGTTAAAAATTAGGAAGAGACAATTCTAAATCAAACCATTTTATAAACTATTTTATTTTAAATCATTATATATATTATTTTTCTAAACAACGAATTTACACTATACTCTATTTTATTTTAACTTATATTTATTAACTTTTTGATATAAACTACTTTAGAAATCAGTTATTTATTTTATAAGCTACTTTAATATTTAACTATGTATATTTAAATAAATTTGATAAATCATATTTTTAAATTTAAACTATTTATACAAAAACTTTTTAATGTATTAACTATTTATATTTCAAATTGTTACAAAATATATCTAAACTATTCAAATATATAAACAAATTCAATTATTTTAAGTATTCGAATTGTTTAAAATTTGGAATTATTTCAAAATTCTAGGTTTTATTCTAAATATAGAATTTTAATATGAATGCATATTCTATTTTGGGTATGAAATGGTTTTACAGCTAAATCTGATATTTTGATATGAAGTATGTACCATTTGAAATGTAAAAGAAGAAACCGGTGTGTAATAAGCGTTTGGTTGTTAAAGAGATCGGGATCAGATATTGTCATACTCTTTGCTAATTCTGAAAACCACTTTAACAACTGTGCACATGGTGGAGAATCTAGAACAAAGTATGACGGTTTGGAGGATGATTCTGATATGAGGTACTAACGTGACCCTGACTTCCATGAGTCAGCTTGATGTGACTAAAACAGGAGTTATGCCGAGACCAAGTGAGGTCATTCCTCCTATCGAGCACACTTCTTTTATACCATTCTATTACTTTTGTGATGTGATTGGTGGTGACCCTTCGATTTTGATTATGGTAGTAGGTCTCGAGGTGGGTTGTAGTAGCTGTTATGTGTTATCACCTGTCCGACTCTACAAATGGTGTATCCACCCTTGCGTTGCCTCGTGAGCTGTGTCACATGCCATATACGAACCCACTACCAGTTTGGTTTGTACCGTATCTACGGAGTCCCCCCTGAGTATCCCATCAGTTTGGAAGGGTTTATAGTACTGTATAGACTATGATAATATGTAAACGATGTAAGGGTAATAATGGTAATCCCGCTTGAAATGACCTAAAATTTTAACCATTTTGATTAAACATTTAATTTGGTTTTAAATTTTGAAATGGAATTATAAATGGATTTATATTTATTTATTTAACGAAGTTTGAACGTATAATTTATATGTAATTATAAACGAGCTCGAAACGTCGCGGTAGTTCGTAATATTACGTTTTGAACTTCAATTGAATATACAAAATCCAATTTAAGTCGGAATTCTTTGAAACAAGAATTGTGTTCGAATCTATTTGATTTTAATTTACTAATGGAAGAGAAAAATTAGGATTTCATATTGTAGATTTTGAGTTATTTCCAATAAAAAAATTCAAATAGTAGTTTATAAATCATAACAATTTATTTAAATAAAAAGGATTTTTAACGAATTGAATATCGTTTTAACCTAGAACTTGGTCAAAATGGTTTTTGAATGGTTATATATACTATTGGAATATAATGGAAGTTAATAGAGTTATAAAATTTTCTGTTTAATATTGTTTCGACATAAAATGCGAATTTTATTTAATCAAGTAAAAACAGTCACGGATTTTAATGAAATCAATATAATTGGATCCGTAATATTAAATTATTGTAGAATTTCGATTTTCGGATTGATCGGACTTACCATTTGATCATGGAAACGATAAATGCCTAGATTTTTATTTAATTGTTTTGTCGATTTAACATGAATATTAAGAATAACCAATTTTCAAGTGATCTCAGAATTCAACGAAACAAATTTTATTAAATCCTTAGTGATTAAGTGTTGTAAGATTTCAAGTTTCAAGATTTTTGAAGTTAATATGTGATTGTAAGAAATTTAAACGCATAATAATTCACATTGTGTGATTATAAAGGAATTTTTACAAACAATGTCGGAATTCGACGAAACCTTTTCCATCATGTCCGGAATTTCTAAATATGCTAGGATGCGAATTTTCGTTGCAAATGGAGATCGTATGAAGTGGTTTTTGCGAGAAACTTCGCGCGTAAGTTTCGTTATAGATAAAATAATAATATAATTAGATTATATATACCCCCATCCAATCCTTTCAGCTGCGTCGAAACCCTAACACAGACCTATGCATCGTCAACGTAAATTTGTGTCGCCTCTTATATAATGAATGGCCTGAATCGTTCATGACCCCTCCACGTTATACACCCAATCCACTCCTCGAATTCAAGCACTTACTTCTGAAGATCTCCTCAGCTCAACGAGCTCTTGTTATTGAATGGCGATGGTCTCGGGTGACCCACGTTGATTGGAATCGATCCCCAAACGTGCAACATTCGCACCGGTTTGCAGAGCAAAGTACCTGATCGAGATCGGCAGGATTCCTGGCAAGGGTAGGCGGTCTTAAGGCACACCGACCGGCGAGGTTTGATCGGAGTTCGGATTTCATAGTGATGGCGCGGTGGTTTTTATGATGACAGTGTGGTTCGATCTGTAGGGAGGAACGAGAAACCAAAGAGGAGAGAGACGACCCGTGAGTATTAACATAAGGAAATTGGCCTTCTTTTACTAATTAAAAATAACTAGTGTTATAATATATAGTTAAAGGATTTATTTCTCCTAACTAACTCATATGCCTATAATATATTTGGCGTGTAGGTTTCGTTCGAGATTGAATATAGCATGTTGATGCATGCCTTGGGTTTACTGGAAAATAAAATAGTGTACTGGAATAAATGTGAACAATGGAAATTGAAACACCCCACCTCCGTTAAGGTCACTCACAAAAGGAATACCTTAACTTTGGTGGAGGTTTATAAGTAAAAGTCACAGATAAACACAAGACAGATATAAATACACATATTTCAAACAGCGGAAAACAACAAGCTTTTATTTCATCAACACGTGTTCATACAAAACATTTCCATAATTGTCTCAAAATACTTCCAACATTACAACCTCATTACTGTCTTGATTATTAAAGAAGCATAAAACATAAATAAAGTAACAAAAATCCCCGTAGTGATATCCAAAGCCATAATCCGAGCAAAAGAGATCCAAACCATACGTTTACGGTCTTGAAGCTTGCAAAAGAGCCTGACTAAGCTGGGTTGTTTCCTCCCTGTGAAACTGGGGGGGACGAAAGAAAAGAAGACGAAAAGAAAATAGAGTCAGACATAAAACCTGAGTAAATCTAGTGACTCTTCAGTATGTGAATAAGAAAAAGGGCATGATAGATATAAACTGAAAACAAGAAAGTATCACAAGCTAAGGAAGTGTCGTTTAGAATCGAATGTACTATCGCACCCACACTATATCTCTGCACCTACTTGAGCTTATTCTAACTGGCACCCCATGCTGAGGGTGAAGAGATCCCCATTTTCTAAAGATCGGCTCCTACTCGTATAAACATGTGTCATACGACCCCCAAGAATTATAGATACCTATGCTGGTCCCACCATGGGGTGTATCAAGACCCATGGTGGCGGCCCCGACACAATTCTAGAATACATAGGTTATACTACTGGTGCCCACAGTGCCCTGTTAGTCTGCTCCGAAGTGTGTGCACGCCCGCACTCCGTTAGAACCCACACTGTTGCACCCACCGCCGTCGCTTTGACCGCTTACAATCAGCCCAGTAATCATGCCCACCCTGCCTAGTTTCAGGGTACCATGATACCTAACTTGGGTTACTGCTGAAACGGGTCCCTCGTTACTAGGGTTTTCTAGTCAAACATGTTAAGTGGTTAAATGTCTGTATTTACCTAATCTCACCCATCAATTCTTGTTAACATGTTGAAATTGGTTAAGTTTATTTGGTTGACTTAACCCTACCATCTGTCCTTAGCCTCTTAAAGCACCGACCACTCACATTAGACAGATATTGCTACGGTTACTGGATGTGCCGGTCGGTTCCGGGCAGGTTTACACCGTAGCTCAGTCAAACCTTGGGTCCTTATTGGGCTCAATGCTTAACCACCCACATTGGATAGGTATTGTTGTGACTACTGGACAGCCGGGCGGGTCCGGGCATGTTTACGTCACAACTCAATCCAACCTCGGGTTAAGCATACCGTGTTCTCTAAATTTACATATTTTTCACTTCTCAATTTTATATGTAAATGTCATGTCCTTTATTCTTGGGTATAAAAATTCATACCGCTTAAATGTCATTATCGTTGGCATGTTCCAAACATGCCAACATATATTTTTCATGTTTTACACCCAACGTTATTACCCCCGTTTGTACGTTCGCAACATTATAACAAATGTCGGGCTCGACAGAATTTAGCCCAACTTTATAAACGTGAGAAAAGGGGAAATCAAGAACATGTAATATTTTACAATACATAAAGGTGTGTGGCGCATGAACTTGCAATTTAGCGATTCAACTAACATAAATTATGGGTCATGTGAACTTGCATTCAAATCAGAGTATAACTAAGTAGGTGTCATATGAAATGGCATAGTTTAGGCTTATACAAACTTGGGTTTAAACATGTTTAACTTGGCTTAATGTCAACCACAAAACTAACATGTTGTATATTCACCAAAATATCCAATTTTAACATCTAATCAGATAGCCTATTTCAACATGAACTTGCATAGTTTATGTTACCCAAACGGTACTTAGCATAGATCCAATTATACTTGCTAATAAACATAAGAATGTGTTCATAGGTTTTGAGTCATGTAGGCATAAAAGTTCTCAAATCTAGAACATGTTTACATAAGCTTTATCTTAGACTTAGGGAATGTATATAGTCCATGCCATTGACATAAACATAAAGGGATCAATTACTAGTTTTTGCCACAACTTGCTAGTGCTATTATTTTCATATACAAATGTCAATAGGCTTGCATCAATCAATTTATGCCACAAATATCAATACACAAGTCATGACAGAATTATTACAATACACAGAATTCATATCATTATTATACTATAACACAATTCTATTTTCATTTACATCGAATCACGTCATAGTTTTATTCATATTCTGAAAGATCACTATACTTACAACGAATGCAGAATCTTGAATTCTGGATTCTAAATTCTGAAATTGAGATGCGTTCCTTTGGGTAGATTAACGTTGCGTTGAATAATTTGATTAAGCTTTAGTTCTCTTCTTAATTTGATTCATCTCTAAGCTCCTCTCTCTTGACGGCTACGCTCAATTCCTTCCTGGCAGCATGACGACTCCAATCTTATTTTTTTGTGTGAATTTTTAGTTGAAACTTAGGGTGTATATATAGATTTTTAGATTGTTTTGAGCCATCAGATGAAGACAGGAGGAATCTAAACCATACAAAATCCAAAGAGCCAATCAAGAGGTGACATGTTAGCCCTAATGACACCCCGAGCCATAGAAATTCGAGCCAGAGCCAGACCCAGCCAGCCAGGTCGACCAAGTAGGTGACTGGCAGGTCGACACCCAGGTCGACACAATGGTCGACCTGGGGTGACCAGGTCGACACCATGGTCGACCCTATGGTCGACCTGGTCCCTGGGTGGGAATTTTCCCGTCCAGCCCAGTTTCAGCTTATTTTTCGAATTTTGAATTTGAAACCGAGCTGTTTGAATTTTAAATTTTATTCTGAAACTTCCGAAGGTCATAAATCCTTCATACGGAGTCCGATTCACGCAATCTCGAACTCTATCTTATGCAGAATTCCGAGACGAACGCAATGGCGTAACCCGTTTCCCTTAATTCTTTCATTTAGAATTAATTACACTTTAATTTGTGAAGCTTAATGTTATAGAATTCACGGGGTGTTACATTCTCCCCCTCTTAAAAGGATTTCGTCCCTGAAATCTTCAAGTTAGGAAGAATGTATATCCTACCATCCAACCGTCCATCTACTTAACCAACAAACACATGCATCCACTGTCCTTAAAAGACTTCTAATGCTTCATGATCATATGCATAGTGTGTGTACATGTCCTTACCTAATGTAGAAATCTGGCAGTCTACTGATTCAGTTGACCTCCTTAATGCGAATCATGTAAGTGTCATGAATCCATTATGTATGCAAATTTTTTCCCTACTCATAATTCTACAAAAGTGCACAACTATTCATACAAATGCGACAACCATATGACAGCATATCAAGTTTCAACCATATACAAATGAGAATACATATATGCATATGCAATATGAAGTGACTGAGCCGATCTAAAACCTAGGGTGTGTGTGTATATGCATCCACGAGCAACCACTAGCAATCACTAGCAACCATTTGCAGCCATCATCCATAACATGTTTTCAAATACATATTAGCATCCATTTGTTTTCTACCTAAGGAGTTAGGAAAAGGACCGAGGAGATATACCTAAAAAGATAAATAAAGCATAACTTAAGGAAAAAGGGAGATCAAAGATGTACCCTCAAAAAGAAAAGGGTAGGCAGCGCGTATTCTGTCCTCAGTTTCCCAAGTCGCGTCTTCCTCGGCGTCGCTCCACTGAACCTTAGCGAGCTTCACTTCGCGGTTGCGTAGCCTTTTTTATTTCAGTTCCTACGATTCGAGTTGGAACTCTCCTCACAGTTGCTTCGCGTTCCACTTCGGCTTCTTATAGAATGCTTGGCTCCACCACTTCCGCTGATTCATGTAGACATTTCCGGAGATGAGAAACGTGAAAGACATTGTGAATTACAGCCAATCTTTCAGGCATATCTACTCTATAAGCCATTTCCCAATCTTCTCGATGATAGGGAACGATCCTACAAATCTTGGTGCTAACTTTCCTGCGGATCCAAAGCGAACGACGTTCCTTAAAGGGGATACCTTAAGGAAAACCCTATCCCCAACCTCAAATTCAAGGTCGGTCCTTCTTTTGTCGGCGTAGGATTTCTGTCTGTCTTGGGCAGTCTTCATTCTCCTTCGTATCAAGTCCACTTTTTTTGAAGTCTCTCTAATCATGTCTGGCCCAAGTATAATCTTGTCAGTGGACTCCCACCAACAAGCTGGTGATCGGCGAGGTCTTCCATACAAAGCTTCGAAGGGCGCCATACCGATGGTGGCTTGGTAACTGTTGTTATAGGAGAATTCCACTAAAGGAAGGTGATCCTCCCAAGTTCCTCCGAAGTCAAGAACGCACAGTCTTAGAAGATCTTCTAGTACCCTATCCACCCTTTCTGTCTGACCATCAGTTTGGGGGTGATAGGCCGTGCTCAAACATAACTGTGTGCCGACAGCTTCTTGCAGACTCCGCCAAAATTCGCTTGTGAAGTTGGGGTCTCTGTCACTCACTATGCTGGAGGTTATTCCATGGAGTCGAACTATTTCCTTGAGATAAAGAGAAGCTAGAGACGAAGCAGTCCTTCTACTCTTGATAGGTATAAAGTGGGCGCTTCTAGTAATCCTGTCCACTATTACACAAATGCTAGTATTGGCTCTTCTTGACCTAGGCAACCCGTCAATGAAGTCCATTGAAATGCTATCCCACTTCCATTGAAGGACTTCTAGAGGATGTAGTAGTCCTCCAGGTTTCTTCTGTTCCGTCTTTACCTGTTGGCAGGTCATGCACTTAGAGACGAAATCTGCCACGTCCTTCTTCATGCCGCTCCAAAAGAAAACTCTCTTCATGTCCTTGTACATTTTGTCTCCGCCGGGGTGTATTGTCATCTTGGAATGATGTGCTTCCTCAAGAACCTTCTTTACCAACTCCCTTGCTTGTGGGACGCATAGTCTTCCATCGCCTCTCAGCCAGCCTTTATCATCGATAGAGTACCTGTTGAGGTGACTAGAAGTCTCACCCCTAATTAGCTTATCAACCACTTCGACTAGCTGAGGGTCTTCACGTTGTGCAGCCCCTATTGAGTCCAAGAGAGTAGGGCGTACTTCGAGAGATGCTAACAAACCCGGTACAAAATCCGAGGAGGGCCTAAAGTTAAAACTGGCTATATACTCCAAGCTTTGCCTTTCCACAAAGAGAAGGCTTAAGGTCAGTTTCTTTCGGCTCAACGCGTCTGCTAGTACGTTGCCTTTGCCGGGAGTGTAGGAAATTTCAAAATCATACGAGGCAAGGAACTCCATCCACCTTTGCTTTCTCAAGTTAAGATCTTTCTACGAGAAAAGATACTTCAACGATTTATGGTCAGTGTATAATTCGAACTTCTCACCTAGGAGATAATGGCACCAAGACTTAAGCACAAAGACGATGGCGGCCAACTCAAGATCATGGGTTGGGTAGTTCTTTTCATGAACTTTCAATTGCCTTCCACCAAAAGCTACTACCCTCCCCTCTTGCATCAGAATAGCGCCTAGCCCCGTACCTCAAGCATCCGTATATACTGTGAACATTTTTCTTCCATCTGGCAAAGTCAGAACTGGGGCTGCTGTGAGAGCCCTTTTTAATCGTTGGAAAGCAAACTCGCAGTCCAAATCCCAAGTAAACGCCAGATTCTTCTTTGTTAGCCTTGTGAGTGGAGCTGAAATCTTCGCGAAATCCCTAATGAACTTTCGGTAAAAACCGGCTAGCCCAAGAAAGCTTCGAACTTCGGTTGCATTTCTTGGTGTCTTCCAATCCTGCACTTCCACCACTTTCGCGGGGTCCAAAGCCAACCCCTCTTTGGACACTATATGCCCCAGAAATCTTACCTCCTTTCTCCAAAAGTGGCACTTGGAGAATTTGGCTTTTAGCTGATGTGCACGGAGAGTATCCATGATCTCTTTCAGATGTTGAGCATGTTCTTCCTCATTCTTTGAGAAGATCAAAATATCGTCTATGAAGACCACCACGAACTTATTGAGGAATTCTCTGAACACCCTGCTCATCAGGTCTACAAAATAAGCGGGTGCGTTTGTCAAGCCGAAAGGCATGACAAGCCACTCGAAGAAACCGTCTGGGGTTCTGAACATCGTTTTATCAATGCTGTCTTCAGCTACTCTTAGTTGATGGAACCCAGTTGCCAGATCAAGTTGGGAGAAGACCAATGCGCCTATAAGATGATTAAACAAATCGTCGATTCGGGGAAGAGGGTGCCTATTTTTCTTGGTCAATTTGTTTAACTCCCTATAGTCGACGCAAAGGCGAAGCGAACCGTCCGCTTTGGTTGCGAACACCACTGGAGCACCCCATTCTGAAATGCTCCGTCTAATGAACCCCTTTTTGAGAAGTTCTTTAACCTGCTTACTGAGCTCCTTTCTCTCCTTTGGAGCCATGTGTCTAACAGGTAAAGCTATAGGCTTTGCATTATCCACAAGATATATGCGGAAGTCTATTTCCCGCCTCGGAGGTAAGCCCTTCACCTCCTCAAAGACATCCGGATATTCCCGGACTACTCTAACTGACTGCAAATTCTCATCAAAAGCATTAAGCGACTCTAGATAACTAAGCATAACAGCATTTAAGGGATTACAAGAAATTTCTAGAGTGTTACCAAGACGAGTCAAGAGTCTAACTACTCTTTTCTCACAATCAAGAATGGCACCATTATTGGATAACCAGTCCATGCCTAAGATCAAACCATATCCCGAGAAGCCCAAAACAAAGGCATTACAACTAAACTCAACGCTGAGAATAGAGACTTTCAAACCCAAACCATTGACAAGTAAGTGGAGCCCCCAATTGGATTTGAAACTACTAAGGGATCCTCTACCATACTAGTGTCTAGATGCAGAGATTCTACTAAGGCAGATGAAATAAAGGAGTGTGATGCGCCAGAGTCAAAAAGTGTGCGAACTGGATGATAATAAAGATAGACTACACTTTCTACAGAAATATTACTACCTCGTTCCTGTGGAGGTGCCACCAGTGCATGAACTTGACCCCCTGAAGTGGATCCAGCCTTCTGTCCCTGCCCTCGCTTCTTTGGGCAGTCCTTAGCCAAGTGCCCAGTCTCTCCGCAATGGAAGCACCCACCCATCTTCGCTTTCCTCTTTCGGCAGTCTTTCGATATATGTCCAACAATGCCACAGAAATTGCACTTTCTCCTCTCACGGGGCTTATTGTTCTTCCCTCCTTTCTTGAAGTCTGTTTAGCAAGGCTGTGTAGAGGCTCATTCAAACCTTTGACAAAGTGAAGCGCCTTCTTGTGTTGGGTGTTTACTAAGTCCAGCCCAAATTTGGCCAGCTGATTAAACTGATTGACATACTCCCTGATCGTCATGCTCCCCTGTTTAAGAGTTAGGAACTTCTCCATTTGTAGGCTTCTTTCAGCTTGGGAGAGGAATTTCATCTCAAATCTTGTCCTGAAATCTTCCCATGTTTCCACTGGCCTCTGAGCATTGGTAATCTCCCACCAATAGGAAGCTTCATCTTTAATCAACCACACTGCTAGCTGTATCTTTTGCCTGTCATCAACTCCGAAGATGACAAACAGATCCTCGGTCTCCTTTAGCCAGTTTCTTGCTCCTACAAAGGATTATGTCCCATAAAAGTCTTTTCCACCCATAGCCTTGAAGTCTCTACAAGTTTTTGTGAAGGCATTTCCACGAGGAGGAGGAGGAGGAACCGCGGCCACTGGAGGAGGAATGTCTGCTGGGCCCGCGCCATTGGCCCTTGCTTCTAAGTACCTCCTAAACCAGTCGGGTATCGGTACTCCTTCTGGAAGGTTAAGGTCTCCAGACATGCTGAAACAGAAATGAAAAATTCAAAACGAAGGATAGGGAGAGATAGTAAACATGGCTTTGGGGGATTATGCCTTTTAAAATATCAAAACTTTTCTTGAAAATATGCTTCTTTAAACTTCTTTTTAAAAATAGTTTCAAAAACTTTTATCTAGTCTGGTAAACCTATGCTCTGATACCAAGTGAAACACCCCACCTCCGTTAAGGTCACTCACAAAGGGAATGCCTTAACTTTGGTGGAGGTTTATAAGTAAAAGTCACAGATAAACACAAGACGGATATAAATACACATATTTTAAACAGCGGAAAAAACAGGCTTTTATTTTATCAACACGTGTTCATACAAAACATTTCCATAATTGTCTCAAAATACTTCCAACATTACAACCTCATTACTGTCTTGATTATTAAAGAAGCATAAAATATAAATAAAGTAACAAAAATCCCCATAGTGAAATCCAAAGCCATAATCCAAGCAAAAGAGATCCAAACCATACGTCTACGGTCTTGAAGCTTGCAAAAGAGTCTGACTAAGCTGGGTTGTTTCCTCCCTGTGAACCTGGGGGGGAACCGAAACAAAAGAAGACAAAAAGAAAATAGAGTCAGACATAAAGCCTGAGTAAATCTAGTGACTCTTCAGTATGTGAATAAGAAAAAGGGCATGATAGATATAAACTGAAAACAGGAAAGTATCACAAGCTAAGGAAGTGTCGTTTAGAATCGAATGTACTATCGCACCCACACTATATCTCTGCACCTACTTGAGCTTATTCTAACTGGCACCCAATGCTGAGGGTGAAGTGATCCCCATTTTCTAAAGATCGGCTCCTACTCGTATAAACATGTGTCATACGGCCCCCAAGAATTATAGATACATATGTTGGACCCACCATGGGTGTGTATCAAGACCCATGGTGGCGGCCACGACACAATTCTAGAATACATAGGTTATACTACTGGTGCCCCCAGTGCCCTGTTTGTATGCTCCGAAGTGTGTGCACGCCCGCACTCCGTTAGAACCCACACTGTTGCACCCACCGCCGTCGCTTTGACCTCTTACAATCAGCCCAGTAATCATGCCCCACCCTGCCTAGTTTCAGGGTACCATGATACTTAACTTGGATTACTGCTGAAACGGGTCCCTCGTTACTAGGGTTTTCTAGTCAAACATGTTAAGTGGTTAAGTGTCTGTATTTACCTAACCTCACCCATCAATTCTTGTTAACATGTTGAATTTGGTTAAGTGTTTTTGGTTGACTTAACCCTACCATCTGTCCTTAGCCTCTTAAAGCACCGACCACTCACATTAGACAGATATTGCTACGGTTACTGGATGTGCCGGTCGGTTCCGGGCAGGTTTACACCGTAGCTCAGTCTAACCTCGGATCCTTATTGGGCTCAATGCTTAACCACCCACATTGGATAGGTATTGTTGTGACTACTGGACAGCCGGGCGGGTCTGGGCAGGTTTACGTCACAACTCAATCCAACCTCGGGTTAAGCATACCGTGTTTTCTAAATTTACATATTTTTCACTTCTCAATTTATATGTAAATGTCATGTCCTTTATTCTTGGGTATAACAATTCATACCGCTTAAATGTCATTGTCGTTGGCATGTGCCAAACATGCCAACATATATTTTTCATGTTTTACACCCAACGTTATTACCTCCTTTTGTACGTTCGCAACATTATAACAAATGTCGGGCTCGACACAATTCAGCCCAACTTTATAAACGTGAGAAAAGGGGAAATCAAGAACATGTATTATTTTACAATACATAAAAGTGTGTGGCGCATGAACTTGTAATTTAGCGATTCAACTAACATAAATTATGGGTCATGTGAACTTGCATTCAAATCAGAGTATAACTAAGTAGGTGTCATATGAAATGACATAGTTTAGGCTTATACAAACTTGGGTTTAAACATGTTTAACTTGGCATAATGTCAACCACAAAACTAACATGTTGTATATTCACCAAAATATCCAATTTTAACATCTAATCATATAGCCTATTTCAACATGAACTTGCATAGTTTATGTAACCCAAACGATACTTAACATAGATCCAATTATACTTGCAAATAAACATAAAAATATGTTCATAGGTTTTGAGTCATGTAGGCATAAAAGGTCTCAAATCTAGAACATGTTTACATAAGCTTTAACTTAGACTTAGGGAATGTATATAGTCCATGCCATCAACATAAACATAAAGGGATCAATTACTAGTTTTTGCCACAACTTGCTAGTGCTATTATTTTCATATACAAATGTCCAATAGGCTTGCATCAATCAATTTATGCCACAAATATCAATACACAAGTCATGACAGAATTATTACAATACACATAATTCATATCATTATTATACAATAACACAATTCTATTTTCATTTACATCGAATCACGTCACAGTTTTATTCATATTCTGAAAGATCACTATACTTACAACGAATGCAGAATCTTGAATTCTGGATTCTGAATTCTGAAATTGAGATGCGTTCCTTTGGGTAGATTAACGTTGTGTTGAATAATTTGATTAACCTTTAGTTCTCTTCTTAATTTGATTCGTCTCTAAGCTTCTCTCTCTTGACGGCTACGCTCAATTCCTTCCTGGCAGCATGACGACTCCAATCTTATTTTTTGTATGAATTTTTAGTTGAGACTTAGGATGTATATATAGATTTTTAGATTGTTTTGAGCCATCAGATGAAGACAGGAGGAATCTAGACCATACAAAGTCCAAAGAGCCAATCAATAGGTGACATGTCAGCTCTAATGACACACCGAGCCACAGAAATTCGAGCCAGAGCCAGACCCAACCAGCCAGGTCGACCAAGTAGGTCGACTGGCAGGTCGACACCCAGGTCGACACTATGGTCGACCTGGGGTGACCAGGTCGACACCATGGTCGACCCTATGGTCGAACTGGTCCCTGGGCGGGAATTTTCCCGCCCAGCCCAGTTTGAGCTTATTTTTCGAATTTTGAATTTGAAACCGAGCTGTTTGAATTTTAAATTTTATTCTGAAACTTCCGAAGGTCATAACTCCTTCATACGGAGTCCGATTCACGCAAACTCAGAGTCTATCTTAAGCAGAATTCCGAGACGAACGCAATGGCGTAACCCATTTCCCTTAATTCTTTCATTTAGAATTAATTACAATTTAATTTGTGAAGCTTAATGTTATAGAATTCACGGGGTGTTACAGAAATTGGTTGGCCTGAGTAACGTTTATTAGAAACGTAATTAGCTATTAATTTTAATTAAGGAAATTTAGTTATTCAATTGAAACCGCGAACTTATAATTATAATAATTCGTGCATGTATTACCAGAATTGAATAAACCAAGAGGACATCGACGAGCCCCATATTCTGGAAGTAATAGGGACGGAGTTGGAAGCAACTGGAGTTTTTAATTAAGTTGAACACAAGTTTAATTCGATTAAATCGAACCATTTTGACGACTAATTGAATTATGTGACTATAACTCACTCAATTTGTCCCACTTATATTTTATATAAGTTGGGTTTAATTTTTGTGTGCTATGGTTGATTATTTTTGCATGATTGTTGAATGTTTATTTATATATAACGACTGAACTGATTTAATTAAACGTTTGTATAATTCAATTGAAACCCAATCGTTATTGTAATGATTATTTCCAATTGAGGTAACTTACCTTGCTGTTCACATTTATAATAATATAAACGTACAAATGAATAGTTGGATGCTTAGATTGGTGTTAATGATTGATTGTTGAAATTATGGCTTGAGTTGTTTATTTCCTTCTATTAATGATAAATATATTTCCATATTTAATTGGAATGGTTATTTTGAGATAACCTATTTGGATGCAGGAAAAGACAGGACGGAGGGATCCACCAGGATTCCTCATTTATATTAATAATATTTTATAGTATATATTGTTTATGTCTGATTAGATGTGAAATTTGATGAAATAAACCCTTATTTCACAATTGGGTATTTTAGTAGTCGGTTGGCCTTTTAATACCGAAAGAAATGGTTTAATTGGTTTTTATTCGAATCTGAAATGTTTTCAGATCTATACCTTTTTGAGCTGTTGATTTGCCAATAGGCAAATCGACAAAGTTAAGTATAAAAATTATTTTTATAACTAAAGCTGAAATTTTAACTTATATTTTTATAAGTTATTTAAAAATAGAAGTTTTGTAAATAAATGTTTATAAATTGTTTTATAAAATATTATTAAATAATTTATATAGCAATTTCTGATATGTTAAGCAACAAAATTGGAAATAAGACAAAAGGGTTAATGATTAGGAATAATTATTTTGAGAAAAACAATCAAGCGATATTTTTGAATTAATTATATTATTAATTAATTTAAGAAGAAGGATTAGCTGAAATCAGCTAATAAGTTAACAGCTGAAATCAGCTAATAAGTTAACAGACGTTTTAAAATTGACTTAGTCAACCATTTAAATTAGAATTGGATATTAGATAAATTATTTACAATTAATCTAATAAACAGTTGTTAAACTTAACAAATGTACTTGAAAATTAATTAACCATTAATTGACTATGTTTATAAATGGTTATCGAATTATGTATTATTAATTAGGTAAACCATTATTTAATACTATTTAAAAATATTAATTATTGTATTCTTAGTTATCAATGAAAACTACTTTTATTTAGTTAATATGAAGTTAATTATTATTTTATTTAATAATAATTAAACTGATTGCTTTTAATTGGAACCCCTTTTAAAAAGTAATCGACTGATAATAAGACCTTAATTGAAGAGTTGAGAAAGAGATTTTGTTATAAATCCAAGTTGTGCAAATAAAATTTTATAAACGGGAAATCTAGAACCGAGGTGGTATTTTAAGATAAGTATTTACTTAATAAAATGAATTAAGTAAATTGGTGATAATTGAATGGAGATTTCAAACGTAAGAAATGGATTATAAAACCATTTTTGAAATCAAATGGTTAATAAGGTTTTTATGATGTTAATATCAGTTTTAGAGAGTTACAATCTCGTATTTATCTCATGATAAGAACGTTGTCGATCAAGGTCTGAGAGGTAAGTAGAATACCTCAACTTGAACGGCTTCGCTTTTATCGAGGGTTGGTATTGGTTTGTAATGGTAGAAGATGAAAATCGTTTGTTATTTCTACAAAAGAAATATTGCAACATAATTGCAAGATTTTCAAATGTGATTAGAATTATTGGATTTCTTAGAAATAAAAGAGATTGATAAATAATAGTGTGAATATTGGCTAAATTGGTAATGAATATATTAAGGAAAGAATTTATTAATTATCAATGTTATATTCTAAGAAAGGTGTTGATATTTGGAAAAAATTCATAATATTGTTTTTACGAATGTTAAGTTAGTTTGATTTATTAACGAACTTATATTTTATAAAAGGAACTTTGTTCCAGTTTTGACAATGGAAAATGGTTTTGGCAAATGTAATGCAAATGATAGTAAATGGGAAGTTGGATATGGTTATGGTTATTTTCTAAGTATTGGAAATAAAATATTTTGAGAATATTCTTATATTAAAATAAGAAGCAAAATGTTGAGTTCCAATCATTGGAAGATTTTGAAGATTAGTTAATAAACAGTAATTTAAAGAGGCCAGGTGATGCTTTGTACCTAGCTAGTGAATTTATTTTCTTTCATGGTTGAATGGTTGTTTATTTGATAGTTAAATAACCACTATCAAATCTGGCCTACTATCGATTGTTGTTACGGAAAGACTGGGATCAAATTTATATTCAAAAACCATTCTGACTAGGAAATATGTAAACATTGAAGTATCAGAAGATGGTCGAGATGGAGCATTGAAGATCATGGATATTCATAAGCGAAATAACTACACGTTAAATTTCTCTAGTTCACGACCAGAGTTATTTAAACTTGTAATTCTGTCATAATTGAAATCTTCGGATTTGCAAGAACTTCTCACTACTAATCCTTGGGGTGATCCCTATATAGGATGTGGTAGGAAGATGCCTTCGGTTCATCCTATTCCTGGATGACTTGTATGGACGAATGTCTGATAGAGTATTTCTTTCAGAGTCACGTACGTTGATCTTTACAAATATATCGAGTTTGGTGAAGGAGAAGTAAAATTCTCTTAGCTTAACACCCAGAGTGTATTTGTGGACGTCAATTAGTGATTTAACGGATCTTACGATGTGGCATTCAAAGTAATTGATTATGTGATTCTCTAAACGATAACATGACTTCAAGCCTCATCAACCGTGAAATAACAAAAATTGGGTAGGCAGCATGGCTAGTTAGGTCGCACCCAAGCAGGGTATATAATCACCATCTAGATAAAATTATATTTGTTCTTCTTTCGTGTCTGTATCTTCACGGAAGTACAGTGTGCCCTTAAAACCGTAGTATGATAGTACATTCGGTCCACTCAAGCTGAATGAGTGATCGATCATGTGTGACCGAGTTGCAAGATTTTCTTGTTGAACTCCAGTGTATCCCCTGAAGAGTACACTGATCGGAAGGTGGTCTCATACCTTGTCATGTTGGAAATCCGATCTCCAATAAGCATCATGTGGTTTTTGATTATCTAATGAATATGTAGGGCATGAGATGCAAGCGTTCTGCAAGATGATTATTTATTTGTGATTTGATAGACATTATTATAATATCACTGGATTTTGATATATCAAAATATTTTGGGTTATCGTAAGGCAAAAATCATCCATGTTTATGTATGGATTAGTCTTACGATTATCCTTCTCTTTAAAAAGAATTTTCTAAAGTTAAGCAAGTTGGATGTTACTTAAACCAGTGAGTTTTTCTCACGCTGGTTCTCCAAACTAATCTGTGGCGTCTGCAAGGCTCGGGACAGACTGAGTTTTACAGGTTCAGGTTAGGATGCTACGAGCTTCTGAAGATATGATGAAGGGGTGCAGACGTATTAATATTTATTTCGCTGTGTATTGTGTATGAGTTCATGTTATTATAACTGTCCGGATGTATTAATTGACTGTTATACTCTGATGTATGTAAGTATATTATTTCAAGCTTTCAATAAAGATCAATTTCCATATTATATTTTGTTCCGTTGTGATGTGAGACTATGATTCTATGTTGGTCCTTCTTCTTCTTTGTAATAACCCGGAAATCCGAGCCAATTTAAAATTTTGATTTTGGCAATTTTAATGAATTTTGAATATTTCAAATGATTTATTTTAAATAATAACGACAAGAAAGTTATTTTGAATAAAATTCGAACGTATATAGTTGTATTGATAGTCGTTAGGATATAAATATTTCTTTTTAATTATAAAAGGAATTGAAAATGGCGCGGTAGTTCGATAATTCGATTTCAAAGTTCAAATGAATGTACATGATTCAAAATAAACCGAATTTTAGCGAAACCAAAAATATTAGAATCTATTTGTGAATATCTTTCCAACAAATCAGAAAAATCAAATTTTCGTAGCGGGAATCAAAAGATATGTCCAGTTGAAATTTCAGAATAGTCGCTATGGAATTCTGGCCCTTAAAAATGGAAATTTTGCAAACGGCCTCGGTTTTCAACGAAACCACTTTTGTTGGATCCGTGATGTCAAGTTATTGCTAGGTTTCAAAATTCGTAATTTTTCGAATCAATATGTGAGCGTGACAAAGGAAAATGCGTTTGACCAGTTTTAGTTGATTTCGATCGACTGGAAAATGGCCATTTTTCAAACGGTCTCAGAATTCGATGAAATTAGTTTTGTTAGGACCGTGTCGTCAATACGAAGTTAGAAAATATTTTTCGGAAATTTTTCGAGTTAGTATGTGGCCCCGGTAAATTGAAATGTGCGTTCAAATTCAATATGTAGAGTTATATTTTGAATTTGACGGAAACTGATCAAAACGATCGAATCAGCTTATGATACATATCCCATTGTGTTCGGAATGGGGATAATTAGCTATGGATGACAGGCGGTGGGTTCGATTTCGAGGTCGAAATAAAAAGTTGCTTTTTGAAAATTAATAAAATAAATAAATATCACCCTCCCTCTACCCGTATTCCCTCTCAGCCCCCCCCCCATTTCATTTTCAACCGAATAAAAAAAAGAAAAAAAAACCCTAACCTAACTACCCCGTCGCCCCCCCCCCCCCGATCAGTCGCCGCCGCCTGGCCTAGCACCGCCCCCTTCCATCGATGCCGCTCCGCCCTTACCACCCCCAGTCTCGCGCAGATCGAAACGCCCCCCCCCCCCCACTTCGATTTCCGCGAAGAATACCGACGCCGCCTCACTACGCCAGCCCCCCCCCCCCCCCCCACGCTCCTCCACCGCCACCCTGTTTCGCCGCCAACCACCACATCCCGACCCCTCAATCACCCGCGAGCAGCCCCCTTCCTCTAGAAAAAAAAACTGTAAGTTTTTATTTATTCACATTTACTTAATGCAATCATTTTTTTTTATTTCATAGCATAAGGAAACTCTGATTTTTATATATATTTAAAACGAGAGAAACATGATTTTAAAAAAAGATAAAGGTATGATTTTTATGCCGATAAAGTTCTGATTTTAGCTATATAAAAATATGGCTTTTGGAGGTTATAAAATTATGATTTTTAGATTATAGAAATAATAAAAATATGATTTTCATATAATAGAGAATATAAAAATATGATCTTTATATATGTAGCGAAATAAAAATATGATTTTTAGTGAAGTAAAAATAGAATTTTTATTTATGTAGTAGCGGTATAAAAATAGAATTTTTATTTATGTAGTAGCGGTATAAAAATATAATTTTTATCTATATAGTAGCAGCATAAAATTGTGATTTTTATCTATATAGAGCGAATTAAAAATGTGATTTTTATATACATAGCAACAATATAAAAATGTGATTTTTATATGTTTAGTGGCTACGGGCAACGAAATTGACAAAAGACGAGCACGACGAAGATTTCTACATAAGAAGAGTCGTGGCGTTTGGTTTAGCTTATCGGTGAGAACTCACTTTTAATTTATTTCTAGTTTGAAATATATACTAGGATGTAGACGGTGCTTAGTAGCACCCGACACCCGTCGTCCACAGACCATGGATGTCTTGTTTGTTTGATTGATGTGTTGTGAAAATTTGATTGTGTGATGTGGAATGAAATAAAATATTTTATAGGGAAAATATTTTATAGTTAAAAATATGATTTTTAACGTGTATATAAAATAAATAGTAATAAACAAATCGGAGATTTGTTTATATACACTGATTTGACTGATGGACGATAAAATTTAACACATCGCCCAATTGCACAAATAAAATATGTGTTTGTTGATTTGAAACCCCACACAGGTATTGGGGTGATATATGACATACACTAGTCCCAATAATTAGTTGTATGTCGATCGATTGATTGACAGGCTATTATAAGCGTTAAATATTTATATTTGATGCTTATACAGTGTAGAATGCACTTTGGATGATGGTTGATTATTTGTCATTGTTGATATATACATGCGTTGTATGGAAATCCATAGAAATAAAATCTATGGTAATTGATTGGGCCTCATTCCAGTTTTGAAATAGGATATTTGAAAAAGAAATATTTGAATAGAAATATTTGAAATAGAATATTTGAATATAGAAATATATGAAGCCGTGTTGATTAGATTGATGCCATTTTGACATGAACGATATTTATATCGATTTTATTCATTTTTCAATGAATATTGAAGTGATATTGAAATTCGAATTAAACTGAATAGAATTGAAATTCCAATTAAACTTAATAGAATTGAAATTCGAATTAAACTGAAAAGAATTGAAGTTTGAATTAAATCGAAAAGAATTGAAATTCGAATTAGATTGAAATAGAATTGAAATCGTTTTGAATTGAATTTAAAACGTATTGAAATTGATTTGAATTGAAACCGATTTGAATTGAAATCGAGTTGAAATGAATTTAAAACGAATTGGAAAGATTCAATTTTGATTAAATTTTGAAAAGGAAGTTGAAATCATTTTGAAAACGAATTTAGAACGATTTATAAAATACGTTTTAAAAGGAAATCGACGAAGTATATATTATATATTATATATATAATATAATGGCCTGAATAGAACGCACCGCGCAGCGGGAGTTCGCGAATTTCGACCATTGACTTCGAATGGATATTGCGGGAGATCCGACCGTCGGATTCTCCTAAAACCGGAACCGTTGGGTTCGTATCGAAAAGAGCTTTCTAACGAATATTAGAGATTTGAAATCTAACGGTTGGATTTGGAATTATGTCCAAATCAAATTCGGAAAAGGTCGCTGTAAGTGCAGTTCGATGGCCGTTGATGGAAATCAACTATACCGGCCTTGATAAAATTATTAAAAATAGTAATAATTTGTGTAAAATCATAAGAAATGATTTGTGAAGAATTGGGATGAAAAACTCCATATTTGAAAAGATAAAATTAGATTTTTGTCGAAATGAACTAGTTTTGAACTAGAATTATAATTCTATTTCTTTTTTAATAAATAAATTGAATTTGAAAAGGGTTTTAAAAGTAACCAGAATTTCCAATAATTGAATGGGAATGGATATGAATCGAAATTGTCTTTGGAATATTTCGATGTTGGATTTCGTGATTATACGGATAGCATTATGGAAATTTGAAAGATATGTAGATATCGTTATTTCCAATACGATATTTGTTGGTCGTAGAATTGGATATTGAATATAAGCCGATATATTTTCTATTCAGAGCCTTGTATTTAATATCAAATGTGATTTGGGTTTGTCGTGAATGGTGTCTTCATTAACACTGTTCTTAAGCCCAGTTGAGAAAAAGATTAAATCTTTTTATTTAGATTTAATGAAGTGTACCAATTAAATAATATTTAATTGGAATTGAATTGGTATTGATTTTTGGGTTTATCGTGAACAGTGTTTTAAATGACACTGATTCTTTAACCCAGTTAAAGATTAGAACTAAGTGGAGTTTTAATGAATCTTTAATTAGATTGAAATGATTGAGAATGGAGTATCACCAGTTCTTGTTGCAGTCATGATGGGGGGTTCTCGCTTCGCGGTTTAATGGCGAACGGGAGACTCTTACCCCCACATGTCCCTTGCAGGGGTTGGTTAGACAGTGGCCGGGAGGCTCGAGAGAGTCGCCGTAAAACAAGCGTACTGGGAGACCAGTGTGAGCCATGGTGGGTTTTACCTGCTGTACTGGAGGATGAAGGGATGGTTGCAAAGCCTACCGGATTTCGTTGGGCTATATCATCGTGGTATCAGAGCTTTGGTTTACAAAGCTCAGAGAACAAGGCACATTAGAACCATACGGAAGAATTCATCAGAAATTAGATTAGTAATATCCAATGAGAATGACTCGTTAGAGATAGGATCAGTAGTATCGTAGAACGAGTGTGAAGAGTGATGTTTTTTAAAATAAAAGTGAAAACAAATTTTGTTTTGAAAATTTAAATCAACTATTCGTATTTGATTATTTATTTTATATTGAATTTGGACAATCCAGTATATATAGATTTTGCATATATGTCTGATCCATGGGTATTCGAAGTTTTAATATACTGGGTAGATATAGAATCACACTCTAGTTGCCTGGAGATGATGCTGATAATGACCATGGCATCATCAGTGTTGTGTTCGAGTGATGAAAGTGGGATTTCTATATATTTCCAATTGACTGGTGTGAGAACCAAAATTAGATAGGGCCTATTGTTGTGATTTGGCATCAAAAATCTGATTTTTTGACTATATATCAAAGTTATGAATTTGAAATGATAATTCACTAATTTATTGCTGATTGTGTTATTTGATTATTGTTTGATTCATAAATTTCAACCATATAGCCAGTTTGAACCAAATAGTAAATTGTATTGAAAATTTGTTGCATTTGCTTGCATATACATGTACATACATTGAACAGGTCATAGCAAGGAGGCTAGAGCAGAAGAATAAAATTGTTTGCCCGACAAATAGGTACATGTTTACCATAATTTACGGTTTTGTTTGGGTGATAATGATTTTATGAGCCGATTGGCTTTTTCTTTTGGATTGAAGAAGGCCATGGGAGGCTATATGAAATATCCCGAAGTCCCCGGTGCAGGAGAGGTTATGGCGAAATTTTTCGAAAATTTAGGGTGTTAGCCAAATTTTTGAAAAATTTGAAAAGTTCTTAGAAACTAAAAAGTTTAAGAACTTAAGTCGTAAAGAAAATAATGGAAGTTGAGTTCTTTTGTGAAACAACTTTCGGCTTCGTTCCTTTTCGGGGACGAATAGTTTTAAGTGGGGGAGATTGTAATAACCCGGAAATCCGAGCCAATTTAAAATTTTGATTTTGGCGATTTTAATGAATTTTGAATATTTCAAATGATTTATTTTAAATAATAACGACGAGAAAGTTATTTTGAATAGAATTCGAACGTATATAGTTGTATTGATAGTCTTAGAATATAAATATTTATTTTTAATTATAAAAGGAATTGAAAATGGCGCGGTAGTTCGATAATTCGATTTCAAAGTTCAAATGAATGTACAGGATTTAAAATAAACCGTATTTTAGCGAAACCAAAAACATTAGAATCTATTTGTGAATATCTTTCCAACGAATCAGAAAAATCAAAATTTCATAGTGGGAATCAAAAGATATGTCCAGTTGAAATTTCAGAATATTCGCTATGGAATTCTGGCCCTTAAAAATGGAAATTTTGCAAACGACCTCGGTTTTCAACGTAACCACTTTTGTTGGATCCGTGATGTCAAGTTATTTCTAGGTTTCAAAATTCGTAATTTTTCGAATTAATATATGAGCGTGGCAAAGGAAAACGCGTTTGACCAGTTTTAGTTCATTTCGATCGACTGGAAAATGGCCATTTTTCAAACGGTCTCAGAATTCGATGAAATTTGTTTTGTTAGGACGGTATCGTCAATACGAAGTTAGAAAATATTTTTCGGAAATGTTTCGAGTTAGAATGTGGCCCCGGTAAATTGAAATGTGCATTCAAATTCAATATATAGAGTTATATTTTGATTTTGACGGAAACTGATCGAATCGATCGAACCAGCTTATGATACATATCACATTGTGTTCAGAATAGGGGTAATTAGCTATGGACGACAGGCGGTGGGTTCGATTTCGAGGTCGAAATAAAAAGGTTGCTTTTTGAAAATTAATAAAATAAAATAAATAAATATCTCCCTCCCTCTCCCCTTATTCCCTCTCAGCCCCCCCCCCCTCGATTTCATTTTCAACCGAATAAAAAAAAAACCTAACCTAACTACCCCATCGCCCCACCCCCCTTAGATCAGCCGTCGCCGCCTGGCCTAGCACCGCCCCCTTCCATCGACGCTCCGCCCTTACCACCCCCAGTCTCGCGCAGATCGAAACGCCACCCCCCCCCACTTCGATTTCCGTGAAGAACACCGACGCCGCCTCACTATGCCAGCCCTCCCCCCTCCCCTCCCCCCCCCCCACTTCGATTTCCGTGAAGAACACCGACGCCGCCTCACTATGCCAGCCCTCCCCCCTCCCCCCCCCCCCCCCGCTCCTCCACCGCCACCATGTTTCGCCGCCAACCACCACATCCCGACCCCCCAATCACCAGCGAGCAGCCCTCTTCCTCTAGAAAAAAAACACTGTAAGTTTTTATTTATTCACATTTACTTAATGAAATCGTTTTTTTAATTTCATAGCATAAGGAAACTCTGATTTTTATATATTTTTAAAACGAGAGAAACATGATTTTAAAAAAAGATAAAGGTGTGATTTTTATGTCGATAAAGTTCTGATTTTAGCTATATAAAAATATGGCTTTTGGAGGTTATAAAATTATGATTTTTAGATTATAGAAATAATAAAAATATGATTTTCATATAATAGAGAATATAAAAATATGATCTTTATATATGTAGCGAAATAAAAATATGATTTTTAGTGAAGTAAAAATAGAATTTTTATTTATGTAGTAGCGGTATAAAAATAGAATTTTTATTTATGTAGTAGCGGTATAAAAATATAATTTTTATCTATATAGTAGCAGCATAAAAATGTGATTTTTATCCATATAGAGCGAATTAAAAATGTGATTTTTATATACATAGCAACAATATAAAAATGTGATTTTTATATGTTTAGTGGCTACGGGCAACGAAATTGACAAAAGACGAGCACGACGAAGATTTCTACATAAGAAGAGTCGTGGTGTTTGGTTTAGCTTATCGGTGAGAACTCCTTACTTTTAATTTATTTCTAGTTTGAAATATACACTAGGATGCAGACGGTGCTTAGTAGCACCCGACACCCATCGTCCACAGACCATGGATGGCTTGTTTGTTTGATTGATGTGTTGTGAAATTTTGATTGTGTGATGTGGAATGAAATAAAAATTTTATAGGGAAAATATTTTATAGTTAAAAATATGATTTTTAACGTGTATATAAAATAAATAGTAATAAACAAATCGGAGATTTGTTTATATACACTGATTTGACTGATATTGATTGGGACGATAAAATTTTACACATCGCCCAACCGCACAAATAAAATATGTGTTTGTTGATTTGAAACCCCACACGGGTATTGCGGTGATATATGACATACACTAGTCCCAATAATTAGTTGTATGTCGATTGATTGATTGACAGGCTATTATAAGCGTTAAATATTTATATTTGATGCTTATACAGTGTAGAATGCACTTTGGATGATGGTTGATTATTTGTCATTGTTGATATATACATGCGTTGTATGGAAATCCATAGAAATAAAATCTATGGTAATTGATTGGGCCTCATTCCAGTTTTGAAATAGGATATTTGAAAAAGAAATATTTGAATAGAAATATTTGAAATAGAATATTTGAATATAGAAATATATGAAGCCGTATTGATTAGATTGATGCCATTTTGACGTGAACGATATTTATATCGATTTTATTCATTTTTCAATGAATATTGAAGTGATATTGAAATTCGAATTAAACTGAATAGAATTGAAATTCGAATTAAACTTAATAGAATTGAAATTCGAATTAAACTGAAAAGAATTGAAGTTTGAATTAAATCGAAAAGAATTGAAATTCGAATTAGATTGAAATAGAATTGAAATCGTTTTGAATTGAATTTAAAATGTATTGAAATTGAATTGAAATTGATTTGAATTGAAACCGATTTGAATTGAAATCGAGTTGAAATGAATTTAAAACGAATTGGAAAGATTCAATTTTGATTTAAATTTGAAAAGGAAGTTGAAATCATTTTGAAAACGAATTTAAAACGATTTATAAAATATGTTTTAAAAGGAAATCGACGAAGTATATATTATATATATAATATAATGGCCTGAATAGAACGAACCGCGCAGCGGTAGTTCGCGAATTTCGACCATTGACTTCGAATGGATATTGCGGGAGATCCGACCGTCGGATTCTCCTAAAACCGGAACCGTTGGGTTGGTATCGAAAAGAGCTTTCTAACGAATATTAGAGATTTGAAATCTAACGGTTGGATTTGTAATTATGTCCAAATCAAATTCGGAAAAGGTCGTTGTAAGTGCAGTTCGATGGCCGTTGATGGAAATCGACTGTACGGGCCTTGATAAAATTATTAAAAATAGTAATAATTTGTGTAAAATCATAAGAAATTATTTGTGAAGAATTAGGATGAAAAACTCCATATTTGAAAAGATAAAATTAGATTTTTATCGAAATGAACTAGTTTTGAACTAGAATTATAATTCTATTTCTTTTTAAATAAATAAGTTGAATTTGAAAAGGGTTTTAAAGTAACCAGAATTTCCAATAATTGAATGGAAATGGATATGAATCGAAATTGTCTTTGGAGTATTTCGATGTTGGATTTCGTGATTATACGGATAGCGTTATGGAAATTTGAAAGATATATAGATATCGTTATTTCCAATACGATATTTGTTGGTCGTAGAATTGGATATTGAATATAAGCCAATATATTTTCTATTCAGAGCCTTGTATTTAATATCAAATGTGATTTGGGTTTGTCGTGAATGGTGTCTTCATTAACACTGTTCTTAAGCCAAGTTGAGAAAAAAATTAAATCTTTTTATTTAGATTTAATGAAGTGTACCAATTAAATAAAATTTAATTGGAATTGAATTGGTATTGATTTTTGGGTTTATCGTGAACAGTGTTTTAAATGACACTGATTCTTTACCCCAATTAAAGATTAGAACTAAGTGGAGTTTTAATGAATCTTTAATTAGATTGAAGTGATCGAGAATGGAGTATCACCAGTTTTACTCCAGGCAATAGTTAAATCTTTAATTATATTTGAACGTGATATGGTAATTGAATTTACCGATAACACCGTGGTGTTAGAAATGAAGTATTACCAGTTTTATTTCATGGGATGAATAGGTTGGGGTTGGGAAATTTAACAATTGATTACTTTGGTAAGGTTCGTTAATCCCGTCTAGTTTGGATAAACCAAAATTTGGTTTGAATTGATTTTCAAAGGATGATTAAAGAATAAATTTAAAGGAATTTATCTTTGATAAAATTAATGGGAACCTTTCCCTAAGAATGTGAAATTTAGGAACTAACTGTAGATTGGCTAAGAAGAGTGGTTTCCTGGGTATTGATCTGATGTTGGTTTCGGCCTTCGGGGTTAATATTTGGGGAATTATTCTCTTGCTAATTTACGGTTAGTGACTGATGAATTGGAATGAGGTGTACGTTGTGTTTGTGTAACACTTGTTTATTATATACGCGAGTTATTCAGAAAGACAGGGTTTATCCCATTCTGAAAAACTGATTCGACGATTAGTCGACGATGAAGACGATGGTTGAAGACCGGAGGTCTTCACGTCATTTGGATAATTACTTATGATCTTGATTGGGCCGTACACCCAAGAGGAGGGAATCAGTTGGTGATCGTCCAAACGTACTTGGAGATCGATGGATATGCGGGGTACTAGGTGCCTCCGGTTTCGTTCAGACCCAGAATGAACTTGTAAATGGACTGTGTGTCTGACATTGGATTTCAGTCTGTGTGATTGATTTCTATTAAATATATATATCTGTTTGGCGGCGGAGAATTTATTCTCTTGCTTAACGCCCTTCTCTGAGACGTACGAGCTCAGGGGTTATATATTGATGGATATCCATCGTATGGAATGAATTGCCTGTGTGGCATGCCTGAGTGGCAATTGATCAAGGCTTCTGTTGAAAAGCAAAGTCTTGTGGTTGATGATCAAAGCACCTCCTGTATAGCATAGCTTTGTGTAGCGTTGATTCGCGAGCCTCAAACCCCGGTGTGAACCAAAAACGGAAGAGGACGTCAGGTAGGGCATGCGTTTCTTTCTAGCTAGAAGTGGCGTCAGTGGTTTTACACGCCCTGACGAGTTTGACTTATGTGGTTGTTGCTGTTGCGAGGCGCCTCGGATATATCGGTGACTATGTGAAGCCGATGGATATAGGGCGGGGAAACGCATGTTTAGGGTTTAAGTTTAATCCACATCGGTGGACTGGCCCTGAGGATCCAAGGGTCACTCGAGCTATGATCCTGAGGCTCGGGCTAGACAGTCTTGAATCGGTAGAGGACGATCTGGCCTCGGTTCATAGATGGAAATCCAATTTCCAAATACGTGACTTTCGGTTTTGATTGTAGAGCCTAGTATGGCGACATGATATATGGTACCCATGTCGTCTATGATTGATATTTATGATTGAAATTGTTTTGACACTATACGCTTATAATAGTATCAAATGATTTGTTTTGAACGTACCAAGCATGTTTGGCTATTATAAGGGAAAACCCTATCCCCCGGCTTGCGTTGCATTGTGTGATAGGATCTGGGTCTTATAATAGCTTCATTTTTCCAAAAAGCATTGCGCTGTTTTGTTATATGCATTGGTATTCTTGGGAGGAAACCCATTCCGTGTTATACGGCGTGGTCCCTTGATTTACCGAATTTTAAAATAAAGATTAATAACTGTTTTAGTTCTCACACCAGTCACATGACTGACCTGGAGTTTATTGTTTTAACCTAAACTCTGGGTGGCCTTATTTTGACACAGGCAGCTAGTAGTTTTGGTTTTGCAGATTTATATTCACAGGAACCTGGTTTACAGCTGGAATGATATCCGGAAAGCTCTGTATCCGTGTATTACTTCTAGTTGTGTTTTGTATTATTTTCCACTGCTATGCAATGTATTGTAATCTCTGATATTTTGTGATGTATTTTATTCATTCATACTCTGTATATTCTTGTATTCTGATGGAATTGTTGTAATATACAATGAAATGTTCTTCTGTCCGCGTTCGTTTGTGGCTTGTTCTTAACTCAATCTGTGATTTCCCGTAAGGGGGATTTCGGGTCGTTTCTTTCTTCTTTTCTAATCTTCTTTCTTCTCTCACCCTCTAATTTCTTTCTACTAACTATCTGCTTTTTCGTGCAATTTGGGTTGGACATGAGTTGAAATTGTCAAATCAAAGGGTACGAAAAAGTCAGTATGTTACAGTTGGTATCAGAGATAATGGTTTAGTAATAACCTTGGCTCTATGGCGAAACACAATATAGATAGGACTAGTAACACCCTAGATTGAGTTTGAGTGTATATATATGAGAGTGCGTATTTGTAATTGAATGTAAAACTTTTTTTAAATTATTTTAAGAAAAGGGGTAAACGAAATAATTTTACCCAAATCGTATTTTGCATAAAAAAAAGAAATAACTCTCTCAAATTTTTGTAATGAATTTCAACTAGTTATAACAATGATAACTTGTATTGATTGCAAATGAAACTATGATTTTTTTGGTATTGATAAATAATAAAATTTGAAATTCAATATTGAAGTATGTGAATGAAATCGAGGTAATAGTTTTATAATTGAAATTGGTAATTAATCAGAATTAGAATTCAAAATGAGCGAAATTTAATTTATAAAGTTAATTTGAATTCTATTTTGATTTGAACAAAATTATAGACTTCTAAATTGAATTAAAAAGTAAATAAATAAAAATTAAATATAATATATATTAATTAACCTGTTAAAATATGCAAATGACCTCGGAATTCAATGAAATGGGTTTCGTCAGATCCAAAATTTTAAATTCTTGTAAATTTTCAAATTTTGTGACAATCAGAGTTGTTATGTGATCATGTCCGATATAAACGTGCATCAATTAACAATTTTAGATTTAAAATAGCCATTTTTCTAGTGATCTCGAATTTCAATGAAATCAGTTTTATCGAATCCAGAATATTGAAATATAACAGATTGCCAAGTTTCGTGACAATTGAAGCTACTGTGCGAGTGTGTGAATTATAAATGTCGGATGATAAAACATGTGAATAAAATCTAGCCTGTAAATATTCCACTTTCTCTCTCTACCCCAGTTGATTCTTTTCTTTTCTTATAACTGAAATGGACGCCTTTCCTTATTCTTGTAAAATCAATATCCAATGAATCTCTTAATGAAAAATTCTAAAATTCATCTCGTTGAATTCATATGGGCGAGATCACCGCGTCCATGCCTAATTCGTGATGTGCATGTTCGACTTAGACAATGGTCGTACATAGCATGCTGAATTAGGATTAAGATTTATGAGGCGTGTGTTTAGGAAGGAGGAAATCTATGTTTGTTTTTGGTTTGGGGACATCGAGAGGCAGCTTTTAGAAAATTTTAGTGACATTTGGCGGCACAAAGTGTCGCAACTATTTGAGTCATGTGCGAGGAAGCCTTGAACACGATTTGATGGGGATGGTCGAGTTAGTGATGATGGTGATGGAGGGTTCACAAAGAAATGATTGTTGGATTCGATTGTTCAAGTTTTCGTTGAGAGAATACGGACGGGTGAAGGAGAGTGGTTCAGGTTTTTTGGACATGGAATGGTTCGGTATTGTTGTAGCACGTTCGGAAGATGAAGGAGGAGAGGTGACGTGGCATTTTCTTTGGTGAGAGGTTGTTTGCTTGTTTTATTTTAATATAAAAGTTTTAATGTTTAAACACAGATAACTTTTGCATATGAAATCAGAGCGACGCATGGTTTATTGCGTTGGGTTTGTACAGGAATTCCTAATGACGAGTTGGTTTAGTTGGATTTGGAGACTGTCAAATTTTGGGCTTAGAATTGGACTTCAAATGCATTCGAAACTAAAAGTGAGTGATTAAACACACAAACTTAGCTAAAATATTTAATTGTTAGTTAAATTGATATCATGTTATGATATGATTGTATTGATTGCTGTTTGGTAGTTGAAAATGCTTATTTATGTTGGTTTGCATCAATAGTATAATTTAATTTAACTATTAACAAAATTGTTGCAGCTAGGTTAAATTGTAATTTAATTGCTTATTAAACCCGGCACTAGACAACTAGTAAATTGAGGTGATATTCAATCGTTTGACTGACTTGATTTTGACGAATGCCTTGGATTGATATGTTTGATATATCGATATTTAATTATGTGATTCATCCTCTTATTCACCTTATTTATGCATTATTGTTGTTTGTATTGAGTAATCTCAATCATTTACCATATATGTTACGGGCATCAAATAAACCTAGGATTATTCATTGAAATGAATTAAGAACTAGGTTGAAATGATAAATACCTATGACCCTTGATTTGGATTTAATGATATATATCCATTCCTGAAATAATTAAATTAAATTTTAAGTATCACTTATCCATATAATAGAAAATTATATACGGACACTGGTTTGTTAAATAAATTTTTTAACCTGGAATCTTGAAATATAGTTTTAAAGACTGTTTTATAAATTGATTTACTTTGAACTTGAACTCTGGATTTTGAAATATAAAAGCTAAAGGAAATTATTTGATGTTGTAAACTGAAGTTAAAATGAATTTGAATATGTTGAAATTGAATTGTTTTATCCACCCTTGAAATTTACTTTTAATTAACATTGATTTAAGGTTATATCGGAATTATGAACTCGGGATTTGTTATAAATTGAAATCATTCAAAATGAGAATCCTAATTAGAGACTTTAACTATTGGAATCAAACTGATTGAACTAAATTGAATTTAAAATGGAAGTTCATTCGAATTGAAATATTGGAATTGAGTCGATTTGATTTGAAATTGGAATGTGACTTTAAGTTGTTAGAAATTGGGAAGAGACAATTCTAAGTCATACCATTTTATAAACTATTTTATTTTGAATCATTATATAAATTATTTTTCTATACAACTATTCTACGTTATAAACTATTTTACTTTAACTTGTACTTATTAACTATTTTTCATAAACTACTTTAGAAATCATTTATTTACTTTATAAACTACTTTAATATTTAAATGTATATTTAAATAATTTGATAAATCCTATTTTTAAATTTAAACTATTTATATATAAACTTTTTAATGTATTAACTATTTATATTTCAAATTATTTCAAAATATATCTAAATTATTTTAATATATAAACAAATTCAACTATTTTAAATATTCGAATTGTTTAAAATTTGGAATTGTTTCAAAATTCTAGGTTTGATTATAAATATAATATTTTAATATGAATGTATATTCTATTTTGGATATGAAATGGTTTTACAGCTAAATCTGATATTTTGAAATGAAGTATGAACCATTTGAAATGAAAAAGAAGCAACTGGTATGTAATAAGCATTTAGTTGTTAAAGAGATCGGGATCAGATATTGTCATACTCTCTGCTAATGCCGAAAACCAATTTAACAACTGTGCACGTGGTGGAGAATCCAGAACGAAGTGGGATGGTTTGGAGGACGATTCTGATATAAGGTACTAACATGACCCTGACTTCCATGAGTCAGCTTGATGTGACTAAAACAGGAGCTATACCGCTATGTGAGGTCATTCCTCCTATCGAGCACACTTCTTTGATATTGTTCTATTACTTTTGTGATGTGACTGGCGGCGACCCTTCGATTTTGATTATGGTAGTGGGTCTCGAGGTGGGCGGTAGTAGCTGCTATGTGTTATCACCAGTCCGGCTCTACTAATGGTGTATCCACCCTGGCATTGCCTCATGAGCTGTGTCACACGCCATATACGAACCCACTACCAGTTTGGTTTGTAACGTATCTATGAAGTTCTCCCTGAATATACCACCAGTTTGAAAGGGCTTATAGTATTGTATTGACTACGGGAATATGTAAACGGTGTAAGGGTAGTAATTGTGATCCCGCTTATGATATTTTGATACTTTAATCATAAACACTATTGTATATATTATATTTTACTATATAATAAATAGTTTAATTGGTACTTAGAAGATGGAAATTCCTGTAGCATCTCTTAAGTTATTGCACTTACGAGCACAATTGGATATGAGGTGTGAATTACAGTAAATGTATATGACGTTGTGACACTTATATTGTAACATGGTTTTGATTTGACTGATATGTGAATATTTTAGTTTTGATCCGAGTATTTTTGTCTTTTCATTTGTACTTAGTTCAACATGAGTTTTCAGTTAGCAAAGACCTCGTTATGAAGGTGAAGATGGAGCTTGATCGACGTACTTATTAGTATTATTCCGCTACATTTGTTTGTTTTGTGATAGTTTAACTCTAGTAATTGTTGTAAAGTATAATCAAATGTATGTTTTAATAGCTTCATGAACTTGTATTTTATATATTATATTTTGTCCTTCCGTTGTGAGATTATGTGATAGTTTTTCTTCTTTGTTTTCTTATATATACCCCAATAACTATCAGCATTTTGGATTTGTTTAAGTCGACATGTGTGGATTATTGTTGATTTGTACATTCAAAAATATAGGTTATTACAACATAATCAAGTGCCATGTACACAATCAATCCGAGTCATGTAAATTTAGAATTCCATTCATTCATTGAATCCAACACTTAGTCCAAGCATTCCCAATTCGTGTAAGTCCATGCTCGAATCTCGAACAATCCAGTAGTGAGAAATCCAAAGCGTGACGACCTTATCAAAAGGCGGGTCAAACATTGTCCCCCAAAACATGCCTTTTGACAGAAGACGTGTTTATATGAGTCTAGTATCAACAGTCCCACCGAACTGATCTTAAATTTTGTATACGTTTCTGAGTCATGATCGATATCCATGATCTCATCGGACCGTTTGTATGTCTATTGGCTTTTCCAAATTAGTACTGGTGGCTTTAGCAAACCTTTATTCGGTTCTGTAACCTCTCAGAGTTAGTGTTCAATGTTTGAGGCCACGCCGGGCCTTAGCTGAGCGTAAGACATACTCGCTGCTTTAGAACATCGTCGGGTTTTGATCATGTATCAGCCATACATGATGATTTGGAACCTTGCCAGGCTTTCTCTAAGAATTATCCATACTTATCATTTTTAATTTTTGGGTAGATTTCAGTTAAGCATCACCTATACTTGACGGTTTGTAGTTTTGTTGGATTGCCAAACATCAGCCATAACCAAACCGCCCATGGTTTTGCTGGATTCCTACGAAGCATCAGCCATACTTGACAGATCACCATTTTGTTCACGTCCCACCAAGAATTAATAATATTTGAAAGTCAATAACCTTGTCGAGATCTTGCCAAGCATCAGTCATACCCGATGGTCCATAGCCTCGCCGGGCACTTACCATGCACCAACCATACATGACAATCCAATAAATTACAAGTTTTATACATGAAGAGCATTAAATATACTCATCAAGTTGTTTTATTAAAGTAGTCTGAAATCAAATTTTGCATCCGATGAGCATTAGCCATACTCTTTGAATGGTTTTATTAGAGTTACCCACTTGTAGGTTTCATGCCTAACGAGCATCGACCAAACTGGCCAAGCGATCTTATTAAAGTAATAAAATGCAAAATGTATTCGACGAGCATCAGCCATATTCACCAAATTGCTTTAATAAAGTGAAAAATGTAAACTTTACTAAAGAAGCAAGCACAGAATAAGCCATAGGTCATAGAATATGTCATAGATCGTGGTCACAAAGTGTAGAAAACAATAACACAATATGTCATAGATCGCAGTTACAGAGTGCATAAAAGTAAACGAACACACAATGTATAACGGTTTGACAAGTATGCTTACACTCACTGTGGTGTAATATCTTGTTCGCATTGTTTGGTTACAATTACAATTCTAATTTGATCAAAAGGATGTAAAGAAAAAGTAGTAATTGTTAGGCTATAGCAACGTCCTTGTGTAGTAGTGTCCAAAAGCCAAGAGAAGATCCCCAGATAATGAGCTATTTGGAGGTGTATTTATAGTTGCACAAGAGCTCGAATCAGCTAAATTAATGGAGTGAAAATAGGACCTTGAGTTCACCGAGCCGGTGAAGAGATGTTGGTTGGGATCCCTATCATCTGTAGGATCGATATTAATCCGATCAAGGGATCGACACCGATCTAATGGATCTAACCTAGTTAAGTAGAAATACCAAAAGTTGGTGCTTGATTCTTAAAGCCACATGTTGATTTATCCTAGGCATCAATATCCAAGCCTGATCCAAAGCTAGATCGCATGTCCGACCTGATACGTTGAAATGCTAGGTCCAATCTCTCAAGTAAGGGACCGAAGCCAATCCCTTATTGATATGTACTCTGATCCTTATCGGTCTTCGGTGTGAATGGATCTGACTGATCCCCTAAAAATGTGAAGTTAACTCTGATATGATCCCTATGTGATCGATCAAGAACCTAATATCAGCAGCCATGGATTGATCCAGTGAAAATCATCTGATTTGATGAGGCCAAGCATTGATTTGATCCGTAGTTCATTTTTCGGATCCCTCTTTGGTAAATGTCAGATTTACCAGATCTGAAAGTAAGCCTTTATCCATCCATGAGGCCCAAAGAAGATCATGTCGGCCCGGTCATGCGCCCATGTGCACGACCGATCTAAGTCGTGTAAATTCAGAATTACACATATCTGTCAAATCCGACACTAAATCCAAACCTTTTCAAGTTCACGTAAGTCTATGCTCAAATCCTAAGCGATCGGGTAGTGAGAAATCCAAAGCGTAATGTCCTTTTCAAAAGACGGATCAACAACTTTGATTTTTAATTTTAACATTTCTACACTAAGGTTTTATTCCATGAGTACTTTAGTTATAGTTTTAGTTGAATGCACATTACATAAAGCATCACTTTTATTTAGTTCTATCTGAAATATAGGGCTAGTTGTACTCATTTTTTTACCCAGATTATCCTTACAATGATTTTCTATGCCATTGTCGAAGCAAATACTTATTCTTCCTTCCTATATAGTATATTTATGATAAATTTTACTATTCTTTCTACCAACAAATTCAATTTATAATCATGCTTTCGAAGTGTTGGGATTTGAGATCAAGGTGTCTTGCTTTGTTTAGGAACACCTCTCTTCATATATTTTAGATTGTTATTTCAATTCCATAACTATTTAGGCTAACCACTTTTGTTTGTATCATAATTAGTTGACTTCCACTTTTTATTTAGGGACCCAATAAATAGAATATAAATTTGACAATTGCTTGCTGCTCAAATTCATTTTGGACCAATTCCTGATCATATTAATTTTAGCCTTGAGGTAACCAATTATTTATTCATTTATATCAGTTGTCTTTATAACCGCTTGCTTGCGTTATGGGGTTAAAAAGCTAGTGCAACTTTAGAAATTCCATATGTTTTATCTATTTTACCTTTTTCGTATGTCAAACAATAGGCGATAAAAGTTTTTTAAATGATATATGTATATTGTTTATTTATTTATTTTTGCATTAACTATAGATGTATTGTTTAATTTTCCCTCGTTTGGAAGTTATGTCATTATTGTACTATAGTTAGATATTATAAACTTAGATTTTAATATATTTACTTTGATGGTAGATGTAATAATAATCTAAATTTCTTTTGTAACCTAAAATTTAACTTAAATTATGTATTCAAGATTTTAATGTTTTTATTTTAATTATTGAATCTTTGTTTCAATCGTTGGAATATTATACGATAATTCATTTGATGAGGCAACAGATGAATCTTCATAGTAGTTTAATTGTTAAATTTATAAATAATTTTACTTTATATATTAAATCTAAGTTTTATTTATATGATGGAATAATTCAAAAACTAACATATAAAAGCAATCATACCTCGAAAATTATAAAATCAAAATGGGAATGTTCAGATTCTAAGCAAAAAATTAGATGCCATTTTTTCACAACTTTCTTCATAAATCTAACAATTTTTTTAAATATATTTAGTTCAATGTATCATTTTTATATGTTGTGCCAATAAGTCAATGTTAATTACAATTGAAAAACCAAAATTGTTCAAATATATTTTTAAGTGAAAATAATAAAGAACTTCTGCAAAATGCCATTTTATAATTTAAAAATATACACTCATATCTCAACTGATAGTGTTATGTCACTGTAGCTGAGGTCAAGTAACGGTTTGAAGCCCCAAAACATCAAGACAAAGGTTATACTTGAATATAATAAAACTCTAATGTTGTTTTAGGGGTGCGATTTAAAATATATTGTTGAGAAGAGTTTTCATGTATCAAAACTTGAAATAAGGGGAATCCAAATTTCCAGAAATAGTATGTTTAAAATTTGGGGACGATGTGGATAAGAAAATGTAGAAATAATAGTTTCTATTATAATAATTATTATATTTTGTGTTAAGTGAGATATTGCAATTTTTTCTTATCATTTTTTTTATTGTTTCCTTCATTGTTTATGGCATTAGTTGGTGGATAAAACAAGATTAGTGATTGATGCTACTCTTTTATTATCGACCGATGTATGAAGGCAATATTGTTCAAACCTCTTTACATGATATGATACTAGATGACTATGAAGCTAAAAAATGACATATTTTTTTTTCATATTAAAACATCATAATACATTTTTAAATATTTCCCTAAATATCTATATGTTTTTAATTATGCATGAAATAACCATGTCGTATTTATTTATCATAACGTAGAATTAATTTATACTCTTGAATATCAGACTATATATATAATTGTAGAAATATATGAATTTGGACTTATATTTAACTACACTATATCATATATTATTCATTTTAATGTTCATTGCTTTGATCAGAGTTAATTTATGTAAGACTGTAACGACCCGAATTTCTGGTTGATTAATTTTAAAATATTTAATATGGTTTTAAATAATGAATTGATAATATAAATGAATTTTTATATTAAGTGTTAATTCAAAAATCGATTTTGATTTAATATCATATACATTAAATTATCAAAATACGAAATCGACGAATAACGGAATTTGAAGTTAAAACTGAACTGAAAACAATTTAGTTAATTTGTAGAAATTCAATTTAAGTGGAATCGATAATAATAATTTATTATCGAAGAATTTATTTGTTTCTGAATTTAAATTATATTATACCGATTTAATATAGTTATTTTATATATGCACGTTCGAAATAAAATTCAGAATAGCGTTATAACATTTATACGTCATTCGTTATGTTAAAATAGTGGTTCAAGAATTCATGTAATGGACCCTGAGATATTTTAACGGATAAGATCGAAGTCGAATCAAACATCAAATCAGAATCCATTTAAAAAGAATGAAAATCTCTTTAATCAAATCAGAATTAAATACAATGTACTTAAGTTACCCTACCCTGTGTACCTCCCGTAGACCTCCTTCCTTCACGTCTAAGCTTTCTTCCTTTATAAAATTCGCGACACTCCCTCTCCATTTCATTCTTTTCATCTCATTCCTCTGGGATTTCAAAGCGATTATGAATTCATTTTTGTTTCCAATTTAAAGCGGTGCCCCTCAGCCCCAATTCTATTTCCCGTTCCCCTTTCATCAAATCCTACAGTAAAACCAAAACCATAAAAATCGGATCTTTATATGTCAATTAAAAACCAAAATCAAACGTGGTTGGATTTAGTCAGTTCACAGAAGCACGAGCTCCGTTCTAGTACTAATCGATTCAGGTGCGATTACTATTTGAGGAGGGGATTGACGTTCGTTTAATGAAGCAGTGAGGCTAAGGTACTGTCACGCCTTTCAAATCAGCAACATTGAAGTGGTTCGAAGGTGTTGAGGGTTCGGAATGAGCAAGGAGGTTAGTCTAACGACAACGATAGGGGATCTGGTTGTTGATGAACGCGATGGAGTTGGTGCGGCGTGTCCAGATGTGAGGGTCGACCGCAGTGGTGTCGCGATTTTGGCAGAAGGTGGTTAAAAAGGAATGGGATGGAGGAGCATTTAGGAATAGGTTGTACCTGGTGCGATGGTTTTCTTTTTGGGCATGCGTGGTTTTAGAAGTAGCAGGCTTAGGCATTGGGCGGTCGTGATGGTTGGATGGTACCTGGACATTGCAAACTGGGAATGGAAAGAAGCATCAAGCTATTGAAAATGGTATGTTTAGATCTGGAGCTTGGAATTTTGAGAGAGAAGAAGGCATGAAAGGCTACTAGAATGGGAAATCTCTCGCAGGCTTGTTGCAGATGCTTGTGCAGATGAATTAAGGTGAAATAATAAGGTATAAAAGTCACTGTGAGGTATTGGTCGGGTTAAGGGGAATTGAAGTTGCATTATTGGTCGGGGATGTTCACAGGAGAGGGGACCTGAAATTCAAGCAATGGAAGAAATATTTAGTGAGGCTATTAAGGTAAAAATCAAGTATTAATTAATTAGTTGACTATTATTTAATTCGTTTTTGAAAAATAAATTATAACATACACATTTATATATCTCGTATGATATCGGATTTAGAAGAAACCGATTTTATTGAGATCGTAACGTGATAGCGTAGCTATGGAACTGATTTGGAAAGACTTGTAGTTAATCAGGATTTTTATCTAATTTTAAACATTTGTTTAAAATTAGATAAATCGACAAATAAAAATCCCGGTGAGTAAATCTCACTCATATTTTTATTTAGAATTATTTTTTTATCCAAAATAATTGTTCGTTGGTTGTTTGCATGCACTGAAATATTATTGTGGTTATTAAAATATATATTAGTTATTTAGGATTGGTTGTTGTGGTTATTATATATATATATTGGTGGTTGGATTCCCGCAGTACCATTAGCGGATGCCCGTAGTATCATTAGTGGATGACCCTATACGCCCCACGCTATGATAGTAGATGACCTTCTAAACCGCGATATACTGCCTCGACGCAGGATGGGTATTATTTATGTTGGCTAACGTTTGTGGATGCAGGAAAACAGGTTGGAGGAATCCAACTGGATTCCTCAAAAATATTATTATTTGTTTGTTTCATATAAATCATCATACATGATGTGTTAGATAACCTGTGGTTGATAATTGGGTGTTGTTAACGTTTGAAATATCACTGGGGCTTGAATATTGTTTTATAAAAATATCGTAAAAAGGATATTTTGAGATTTAAAAGGGAAATCTTTTTTTCTAAAAATAGAATATAAATTTCAATTGGGCTATAAATATATTAACTTGTTTTGAATATATAAAACAAGTAGTGAATTTATAAACGTTGTTTATAAATTAATTGATGCAGAGAATTGAAATGAATTTATAAGAAGTGTTTATAAATGTAGTGGAAAAAATTATCAATTGATAATTTGAATATTTATATTCAAATGTGAATTTAAAAATAGAAATGGGGAAATCATTTTAAAGAAATAAACGATGGGATTTATTCTGATGTTCAGAATATAAATTGAACTAAAATAAATCCGTAGGGATTTGTGATTTGAATTCGATTAATTCGAATTTATGTAAATATAAGTTAAACTGAATATGAAAATAAATTGGGTGTTATATATAAGTTAAAATAAATAGAAATTTCCAAAATAAGATTTGGGTTTTTAAATAGATTTCGAAATAGACTTGTTTAAATATAAAACAAGGAAATTCAAAAAAATGGTGTTTATAAATATAATGAATTAATTATCAATATTTAAATTCAAATATGAATTTAAAAGTAGAATTTGAAATCATTCGAAAGGGAACAACCATTTTTATTTCGCAATTCGGAATATCAAAGGGATGGAGTTTCAAATAGAAATTTGAAAAAGGAACTTGTTTAAATATATGAAACAAGGAAATTGAATTTATAGTGTTATAAATTTGGTGAAATAAATTATCATTTGGAGAATTTAAACCATTTAAATTCAAATAGGAATTTAAAAGTAAATTGGGAAGTGTTGTGAAATAAAACGATTGATTATATTTCGGAATATAAGCTGAATTGAGAAGAGTTCAACGGGTTTATAATTGAAATTTGATTATACATATTTTTGTAAATAATTTAATTATAAAAGGAATTGGAATTAAATATAGAAAATCGAAGTATAAATAAATATATTACCGAGTAAGGAAAAATCGGCGATTATAGATAATCAGAATTATTGAGTTGAATTGGGAAAATTGGTTTGATATATATTAAAAATATATTAGAATGGAGTTGAATTTATTTTAAGTGAAGTTTAAATGTTTATATATTAAATATAATTAAAACGAACTCGCCGCAGCGTGGCAGTTCGTAAATTGGTGTTTCGAACTTCAATTGAGTTTATAGAACTCAATTTTAGTCGGAATTTTTTGGAACAAGAATCATCAGGACCGGTTGAATGATAGTTTTCTAATGAAAGAGAAAAATCTGGATTTCGTCTTATAGATTTTGAGTTATGTCAAAATCAAATTTTCAGAAAAGCAGCGCCAAAATTGTTTAAAAACCATAATGGTTTATATTATATAAGGATTTTAACTAAATAAAATCCGAATTTCCATTAGAAAAATCCAGATTTGAGTTGTAAAATAAATACGAACTCAAGTTGTGTAATTAAATTATTTTTGAAAAAAAAAATAGATTTTAAATTATTGAATAGCATTAACTAATTAGAAGAAAAATTAGTTAATGAACCTCTGGGTTGAATTGGACAATGGATAAGTGAATGGGGTTTGTAATTCATATTCGAAATCGAATATGGAAATTGAATTGAAAATTGAATTCAATTTGGTTATAAGCAAGTTAAATATTTTATTTGAACATGTTATGTTCAAACAAAGAAGTGAAATAGGCAAAATAACTATTTAGAAAATAAATTAGCAAATTGAGTTAAGGCGAATGGATTGAGTTGAAACCAAATAGGAATATTCGGATATGTGTTATGCAAGTTTGGAATGAAGTATATGAAGAGATATAAATTGAAATGCTCGACCAAAAGGTACACGTTTAAATTCCATATGAGATTTTATGCGCCGAATCGGCAAGCCGCTTGGCTTTTTGATTTTCTTTTTGAATGGAAAAGGCCTAGAGAGGCGAGTTGAGGTTTGAACTATCGACCGGTACAAAGGAGGTTATGGCGAAATTTTCTGAAAATTTAAGGAGTTAGAATATTTTTAAGATAATTCGATAACGGAAAATCAATATATCAATATATATTGAATTCGATAAGGAAATGAATTTAAAATATAATATTATAAATAAAAAGGAAATCGATAATTTGGCAATGGAAAGAGAAACATATATACATTTTGAAAATGAATAATTGGTTTAATGGTGTTGATTATTCGATGTAAGTGGTCTTGTCTGTTTTGACGATAAGGATGTTTTCAGTCAAGGTCTGAGAGGTAGTTATACCCCAACTTGTTTGATTTCATTTTTTACCAATAAATAGCAGGATCCAGTCTCGAAGAGAAATATTTGAATAAGAGTTAGTTAAATACAGTATTTTGCGTTGTTGTAACGATATTTTACACAACATTCGTTTTAACCCAAATAAGTGGAATTTTGGAAATATAATATTTCCTGAGTGTAAAAATGAACGGTCGTGGAAGAGATAAATAATTGGAATATTTTCCAATTATAAATAGAAGATATTTTCTAAGTATAAAAAAATAAAAGATGGCGAAATATGGAAATGTTTTCCAAACAGCGTAAGAGACCAAGATGATTATTGAAAATATTTGGTTAACAAATATTGATAAAGAAATAGAGAAATGATTTAATTAATGTAATATTAATTAAGAGGTCCAGTGATTGTTTGATGTTTTGAATGTTTGTTTATTTTTCTTCGATAGTTAAATAACTGACTATCGAAGTGTTTGCTAATATCGTTGTCAATATGGAGAGTCTGGTTGGATTATTATCCGAGAACCACTCCATATTGGCAGTAGCATTGTGAATCAGATTATGTAAAGATAACATAAGATAGAGTAAAGTGCAAGGACTTTTTCTATTAATAGAAATTGTGCCTTCGGTTTCGTTCAATCCTAGAACGAACGTATATGGACGAATGTCTGACAAAGTATTTCCAATGATTGAATATGTTGGTCTGTATAGATATATATGGTAGCGGAGAATTTATTCTCTTAGCATAATATCCAGAATATATTTGTGCAAATCAATTAATGATTAACGGATCTGACAATGTGGCATTCAAAGTGATTGTGCTATCAATGAATGATAAGAAATCGTAGCCTCAGGCCTCAACAACCGGGAAATGACAAAAAATCGGGCAGGCAGCATGGCTATGTGGGTCGCTCCCATTAGGGTGTATAATCACCTATCTAGAGAAATTCCTTTTACTACTTTAATCTATCGATGTTGTCCCTTTTCGGGAAACGGTTGGTGATCCCAACCATTGGTGATATACATTCGATACACTTAAGCGAAATGAGTGGTCGGTCATGTATGGGCCGGGTCGCAAGATGTTGTTGTTGAACCCAGTGTATTCCTCTCTAGAGATACACTATCGGAAGGTGGTTCCATACCTTGTCATGTTGGAAATCCAATCTCCAATAAGCACCATGCGGTTTATGATTTTATATTATATATGGAGCGTGAGATGCAAGCGTTCTGCTAGATTCTATTTATTTGATGTAGACATTATTATAATATCATTGGATTTGATATCAAAAATATTTTGGGTTATCGTAAGGTAAAAACCTTTCGTGTTTATGTGTGGATCGGTCTTACGATTATCATTTGATTTTTAAAGTTAAACAAATGATTGGAGTTTACTCACACAGTCCCATGACTGACCCAGAGTTTATTTTGTTTTTTTGTTTTCCCTAAACTCTTCGGTGCCCAAATTTGTACGTGCAATCAAGTAGTCGGGATTTTTCAGATTCACCTGGAAGAGCTGGAAGCAGGAGGCTTCACCAGTTAGTTATAGACTATCATATTTCCGCTGTGTACTATGTTGTATCTGGAAACAGGTGTTTATAACTTTTCCAGGAATAACTGTTGTAACAACCCGGAAATGCGAGCCAATTTAAAAATTTTATTTTGAAAATTTTAGCGAATTTTGAAGATTTAAAATGAATTATTTTAAATAATATCAATGAAAAATTTATTTTGAAAATAATTCAAACGTATATAGTTATATAGATCGTCGTTAGAATAGAAATATTTATTTTAAATTATAAAAGGAATTGAAAATGGCGCGGTAGTTCGATAATTCAATTTCAAAATTCAATTGAATGTGCAGGATGCAAAATAAACCGGATTTTAGCGAAACTAAAAATATTAGAATCTAATTGGTAATATCTTTCCAACGAACCCGGGAAATCAAAATGAACCAGTCGCTAAACCGATCCAGATGTGACGGCTAGGGATTTCGCTCGGTCCGAACCAGTCGCTAAACCGATCCAGGCCGTTCGAAACGCCCTATCGTTTGAGAACACGACAAAACAGAACGCATACAGAAGAACATTTCACTATATATTACAACAGTGCATCAAATTACAAGAATATACAGAGTACAAAAGAATATTACACAGAAATATCAGAGATTTAAATTACATTTAAATCCATAGCAGCGGAAAATAATACAATACACAACTAGAAAGAGATATACGGATACAAAGCTTTCCGGATATTGTTCCAGCTGTAAACCAGGATCCTGTGAATATAAATCTGCAAAACCCAAAACTACTAGCTGCCCGTGTCAAAATAAGGGCACCCAGAGTTTAGGTTAAAACAATAAACTCCAGGTCAGTCATGTGACTGGTGTGAGAACTAAAACAGTTATTAATCTTTATTTTAAATCATTAGGTAAATCAAGGGACCACGCCGTATAACACGGAACGGGTTTCCTCCCAAGAATACCAGTGCATAAAACAAACAGCGCAATGCTAAGTAAAGAAAAATGAAGCTGTTATAAGACCCAGGTCCCATCACACAATGCAACGCAGTCGAGGATAGGGTTTTCCCTTATAACAGCCAAAGAATGCTTGATACGTTTAAAACAAATCATTTGATACTATAATAAGTGCATAGTGTATAAAACAACTTCAAATCATAAGTATCAATCATAGGCGGCATAAGCGCCCCATCCCACTATGTCGCCATATATAGGATTACAACTAAAACCGCAAATGTCACGTATTTGGAAATTGGATTTCCATCTATGAACCGAGGCAAAAGATAGTCCTCAACCGATTCGAGACAATCTAGCCTACCATGTCTCAGGATCAGAGCTCGAGTGACCCTTGGATCGTCAGGGCCGGTCCACCGATGTGGATTAAAATGCCTGAACACTACGTCTCCCCGCCCTTTGGGGCGCAAACGAGCCAACGAATGACTCCATCGGTTCGAGAACGACCGATCAATCCGAGGCGCCTCGCAACAGCAACAACCACATAAGTCAATCTCGTCAGGGCGTGTAAAACCACTGACGCCACTTTTTAGCTAGAAAGAAACGCAAGTCCTCCCTGAGGTCCGTCTCCCGTTTTTGGTTCATACCGGGTGTGAAACACGCGAGGTAAACGTTACACAAAGCTACGCCACAAAGGCCGTGCTTTGATCATCACCACAAGACTTTGCTTTTCAACAGAAGCCTTGATCATTTGCATCTTAGCATGCCACACAGGCAAACCATCCTATGCAACCGATATCAGTCACACAGAACGAAATCCGATGTCAGACACACAGTCCATTTACAAGTCCGTTCTGGGTCTGAACGAAACCGGAGGCACCTAGTACCCCGCATATCCATCGATCTCCAAGTACGTCTGGACGATCACCAACTGTTTCCATCTTCTTGGGTGTACAGCCCAATCAAGATCATCAGTTATCACCCAAACGACGTGAAGACCTCCGGTCTTCGACCATCGTCTTCATCTTCGACTTATCGTCGTATCAGTTATTCAGAATGGGATAAACCCGGTCTTTCCGAATAACTCGCGTATATATTATAAAAGTGTTACACAAACACAACATACGCCTCATTCCAATTCATTAGTCACTAACCGTAAATTAATCAAGAGAATAATTCCCCAAATATTAACCCCGAAGGCCGAAACCAACATCAGATCAATATCCAGAAAACCATTCTGCTTAGCTAACCGACAGTTAGTTTCTAAATTTCACGTTCAAATCTAATTAAAGATTTAACTATCGCCTGGAGCAAAACTGGTGATACTCCATTCTCGATCTTTTCAATCTAATTAAAGATTCATTAAAACTCCACTTAGTTTTAATCTGTGACTGGGTTAAAGAATCAGTGTCATTTAAAACACGGTTCACGATAAACCCAAAGTCACATCCCATTAATTATCGGGTTAAAGAACAAGTGTTATTTAAAACACTGTTCACGATAAACCCAAAAATCAATATCAATTCAATTCCAATTAAATATTATTTAATTGGTACACTTCATTAAATCTAAATCAAAAGATTTAATCTTTTCTCAGCTGGGTTCAAGAACAGTGTTAGTGAAGACACCATTCACGACAAACCCAAATCACATTCATTAATTATCGGGTTAAAGAACAAGTGTTATTTAAAACACTGTTCACGATAAACCCAAAAATCAATATCAAATTCTACGACTAACAAATGTCGTATTGGAAATAACGATATAAATATATATATCTTTCAAATTTCCATAACAACACCTGTATAATCACGAATTCCAACATCGAAATATTCCGAAGACAATTTCGATTCAAATCCACTCCAATGCAATCATTGGAAATTTTGGTTATTTTCAAAACCCTTTTCAAATTCAATTTATTTATTTAAAAATAAATAGAATTATAATTCTAGTTCAAAACTAGTTCATTTCGATAAAAATCTATTTTTATCTTTTCAAATAGGGAGTTTTTCATCCCAAATCTTCACAAATCATTTCTTATGATTTTACACAAATTATTGCTATTTTTAATAATTTTATCAAGGCCCGTACAGTCGATTTCCATCAACGGCCATCGAACTGCACTTACAGCGACCTTTTTCGAATTTGATTTGGACATAATTCCAAATCCAACCGTTAGATTTCAAATTTCTAATATTCGTTAGAAAGCTCTTTTCGATACGAACCCAACGGTTCCGGTTTTAGGAGAATCCGACGGTCGGATCTCCCGTAATGTCCATTCGAAGTCAATGGTCGAAATTCGCGAACTGCCGCGGCGCGGCGCGTTCTATTCAGGCCATTATATTATATATATAATATATATAATATATATTTCGTCGATTTCTATTTAAAACGAATTATATAATTAGTTTTGAAATCGTTTCAAAAGCAATTTCAACTTTCTTTTCAATTCAAATCAAAATTGAATTCTTCTTTATAAATTCGTTTCAAAATTCATTTCTATTCAATTCAAATTTCAATTCAATTTGAATTCATTTCAATTCACTTCATTTCGAAATCGTTTTCAATTCATTTCGAATTCGTTTTCAATTCAATTTATTTCGAAATCGTTTTCAAAATCGATATAAATATCGTTCACGTCAAAATGGCGTCAATCTAATCAACACGGCTTCATAAATTTCTATTTTCAAATATTCTATTTCAAATATTTCCTATTATCAAAATATTCTTTATTATCAAAATATTCTTTATTTTCACGATTGGAATGAGGCCCAATCAATTACCATATAAAATTAATTATATGGATTTTCATACAACACAAGTATATAATAACATTGAAAATAATCAACCATCAACCAAAGTGCACTACACTGTATAAGCATCAAATATAGATATTCAACGCTCATAACAGCCTGTCAATCAATCGATCGACATATTTAATCAATCAGGATGAGTGAAATTCATATTTCATCCCAACACCCGTGTGGGGTTTCAAACAATCAAACACAGATTTTAGTTGTGCAGTTGGGCGATGTGTAAAATTTATCGTCCCAATCTATGTCATTCAAATAAGTGTACATAAACAAACCATCTGGTTTGTAAATGAATATTTATTTATTCACTTCACTATTTTCATATTCACGTTAGAAATTATATTTTTAACGATAAAACATTTTATTTCAACCTATGAATTTCTATTCAATTCATTTATTCAATAAAATGATATTTTTATTTTTCTAACATATTTTAGAAAATTTCGGCGGCATAACGGCACGATACTAGAAACGGGACAAGGCCTAGCCTTATCCCCGGTCTAGTGAAGGCCCACGCCATTCACTCATCAATCAAATCAATTTCATTTTGCAAACCACAAAATTTGGAGTAAGGGTCTAACCTAGCCTTACTCCTACGCCTTATAACGGCGCACGTCTAATCCTAACCAATTTATCGATTCGATTTTTCACACCACAAACCACATTCAAACCAATATCGCAATCAATCACCAAACAGTCAAACAAACAAGTCCATGGTCTGTGGACGGTTGTGTCGGGTGCTACTAAGCACCGTCTGCATCCTAGTATAAATATATATCTAGAAAAGAAATAGAAAGGTGAGAAATTCTCACATATAGCTATCCTAGCTTCACGGCACTTCCTTTGCAGGAAATCTTCATCGCTATCGCATCTTCGTCATCTTCGTTGCTGCTTTCACTACATACGTAAAAATTGAATTTTACTTCGCTATTCAATATTTAAAAATCGAAATTTTTATTTCAAAGTTCAATATATAAAAATCGAATTTTTATTTCAAAGTTCAATATATAAAAATCGAATTTTTAGTTCAAAGTTCAATATATAAAAATCGAATTTTTATTTCAAAGTTCAATATATAAAAATCGAATTTTTATTTCAAAGTTCAATATATAAAAATCGAATTTTTAGTTCAAAGTTCAATATATAAAAATCGAATTTTTATTTCAAAGTTCAATATATAAAAATCGAATTTTTAGTTCAAAGTTCAATATATAAAAATCGAATTTTTATTTCAAAGTTCAATATATAAAAATCGAATTTTTATTTCAAAGTTCAATATATTAAAATCGAATTTTTAGTTCAAAGTTCAATATATAAAAATCGAATTTTTATTTTACTTTAAACAAAATCAGTTTTTAAACATTAATTAAAATCAGTTTTTAAACAAAATGAAATTCAGATTTTAAACAAAATAAAATTCAGTTTTTTTTTTTTTTTAACCTAAATAAAATTCAGATTTCAACCTAAATAAAATTCAGATTTCAACCTAAATAAAATTCAGATTTCTAAACAAAAATAAAATTCAGATTTCTAAACAAAAATAAAATCAATTTTACTGTAATATAAAATAAGAATATAAAAAATCAGTTTTTTTTTCTTAAAATAAAAATCAGTTTATACTAAAAAATAAAAATCAGTTTATACTTAAAATAAAAATCAGAGAAAAAAAACAGTAAAATAAGAATCAGAAAAAAAAAAGAAAACTTACAGGGGGCGCTGTCGAGTGGTCGGGGGGGGGGATCTGGTGGCGCGCGTCGGAGGCTGAACGAGGGCTAGGGTTCGGTTTTGGCTCGATTTAGGGGAGGAGGGGCTCGCTGAAATGAAGCAGGGGGGGGGGCGTCGCGCTGTTCGCAGAGGGAAGGGGGGGGTCTCGTCGGCTACTGGCGGTGAAGGCAAGGGAGGCGCGGCGGTGGAGGGCGGTGGCGGCTCCTATGGACGGCGACGATTTAGGTATTCTCCTTTTTTTTTTTTTTATCTGAAATGAATCGAAAATGAGAAAGAGGGGGGGGCCAGAAGTTAAAGAGGGAAGATAATATATATATTTTTTTTATTAATTAATTAATTTATTTTATCCTAAAGAGTTGACTTTCACATACGACCTCGTAACGAGGCCCACCGCCTGTCGTCCATAGCGTTTTACCCCCATTCCGAACACAATGGGATATGTATCGCAAGCTGATTTGATTGTTACAATCAGTTCCGTTAAATTTACATTTAAATCACTATATTGAATTTTAAACGTACATTTCAAATTACCGGGGTCACATACTAACTCTAAAAATCCCAGAAAAATATTTTCTAGCTTCGTATTGACGATACGGTCCTAACAAAACTAGTTTCGTCGAATTCTGAGACCGTTTGAGAAATGGCCAATTTCCAGTCGATTAAAATCAACTGAAACTGGTCAAACGCGTTTTCCTTTGCTACTCTCACATATTGATTCGAAAAATTATGAAATTTGAAATCCAGCAATAACTTAACATCACGGACCCAACAAAACTGGTTTCGTCGAAATCCGAGGTCGTTTGCAAAATGTCCATTTTTAAGGGCCTGAATTCCATAGCGACTATTCAGAATTTTCAACTGGACATATCTCTCAATTTTTAAAGTGAAATCTCAGTTTCTTACATCCGTTAGAAAGATATCATCAATTAGATCCTAATGTTTTTGGTTTCAATAAAATCCGGATTGTTTTGCACCCGGTACATTCAATTGAAGTTTGAAATCGAATTATCGAACTACCGCGCCATTTTCAATTCTATTTATAATTATATATAAATATTTATATTCTAACGACGACGTATATAATATATACGATCGAATTCTATTCAAACTAAACTTCTCGTTGATTTTATTTAAAATAATTCATTGTAAATAATCAAAATTCGCTAAAATTGCCAAAATAAAAATTTTAAACTGGCCCAGATTTTACGGGTTGTTACAATCTCCCCCACTTAAAACTTTTCGTCCCCGAAAAGGAACAAAGGCGAAAGTGGTTTGATTATTCAGCTCTACGCTCAACCTGGCTTCCATTCTCCAACTTTTCAGTTTCTGAGAATTTTCAAAATTTCAAAAATTTGGCTAACACCCTAAATTTTTGAAAAATTTCGCCATAACCTCCCCTGCACCGGGAGCATCGGGGAATTTCAAATAGCTTCCCCGGTCCTTCAGATCTCAAAAAAGAAAAAGAAAAAGCCAAGCGGCTAGCCAATAGGCTCACAAAATCATCATCACCCAAACAAAACAGGAAATTATGTAGTAAACATGTACCTATTTGTCGGGCAAACAAATTTTATTCTCTGGCTCTAGCCTCCTTGCTATGACCTGTTCAATGATATATATGTATATGCAAGCAGATGCAACCAATTTTCAATATAATTCAATATTCGGTTCAATTAGGCATAAAGGTTCAAAATTAGCAAACAAATGAACAAACAACACAAACATCAATCAATTAGTTGATTAGAGTTTGAAATTCATAATTTTGATACATATACAAAAATCATGTTTTTGATGCCAATTCACAACAATGTATTCTAGCTATATATAAGTTTTGGTTCTCACACCAGCCTAATGGAAATATATAGAAAATCACACCTTCGAAACACGAACATAAATGTTGATGATGCGATCGCTATCATCAATAATATCTCCGGGCGACTAGAGTGTGATGCTATATCTATCCAATATATTAAAACTTCGAATATACGTTCATGACGCGTATACGCGAAATCTATATATACTCGATTGTCCACATCCATATAAATAATCAAATACGAATAATTGATTTAAATTTTCAAAACAAAATTTGTTTTCACTTTAAAAATATACTCTTCACACTCGTTCTAGGATACTACTGATCCCATCTCTAACGAGTCATTCTAATTGGATATTACTAATCCAATATCTGATGAATTCTTTCGTAGGGTTCTAATGTGTCTTGTTCTCTAGCTTTGTAAACCAAAGCTCTGATACCAAATGTGACGGCTAGGGATTTCGCTCGGTCCGAACCAGTCGCTAAACCGATCCAGGCCGTTCGAAACGCCCTATCGTTTGAGAACACGACAAAACAGAACGCATACAGAAGAACATTTCACTATATATTACAACAGTGCATCAAATTACAAGAATATACAGAGTACAAAAGAATATTACACAGAAATATCAGAGATTTAAATTACATTTAAATCCATAGCAGCGGAAAATAATACAATACACAACTAGAAAGAGATATACGGATACAAAGCTTTCCGGATATCGTTCCAGCTGTAAACCAGGATCCTGTGAATATAAATCTGCAAAACCCAAAACTACTAGCTGCCCGTGTCAAAATAAGGGCACCCAGAGTTTAGGTTAAAACAATAAACTCCAGGTCAGTCATGTGACTGGTGTGAGAACTAAAACAGTTATTAATCTTTATTTTAAATCATTAGGTAAATCAAGGGACCACGCCGTATAACACGGAACGGGTTTCCTCCCAAGAATACCAGTGCATAAAACAAACAGCGCAATGCTAAGTAAAGAAAAATGAAGCTGTTATAAGACCCAGGTCCCATCACACAATGCAACGCAGTCGAGGATAGGGTTTTCCCTTATAACAGCCAAAGAATGCTTGATACGTTTAAAACAAATCATTTGATACTATAATAAGTGCATAGTGTATAAAACAACTTCAAATCATAAGTATCAATCATAGGCGGCATAAGCGCCCCATCCCACTATGTCGCCATATATAGGATTACAACTAAAACCGCAAATGTCACGTATTTGGAAATTGGATTTCCATCTATGAACCGAGGCAAAAGATAGTCCTCAACCGATTCGAGACAATCTAGCCTACCATGTCTCAGGATCAGAGCTCGAGTGACCCTTGGATCGTCAGGGCCGGTCCACCGATGTGGATTAAAATGCCTGAACACTACGTCTCCCCGCCCTTTGGGGCGCAAACGAGCCAACGAATGACTCCATCGGTTCGAGAACGACCGATCAATCCGAGGCGCCTCGCAACAGCAACAACCACATAAGTCAATCTCGTCAGGGCGTGTAAAACCACTGACGCCACTTTTTAGCTAGAAAGAAACGCAAGTCCTCCCTGAGGTCCGTCTCCCGTTTTTGGTTCATACCGGGTGTGAAACACGCGAGGTAAACGTTACACAAAGCTACGCCACAAAGGCCGTGCTTTGATCATCACCACAAGACTTTGCTTTTCAACAGAAGCCTTGATCATTTGCATCTTAGCATGCCACACAGGCAAACCATCCTATGCAACCGATATCAGTCACACAGAACGAAATCCGATGTCAGACACACAGTCCATTTACAAGTCCGTTCTGGGTCTGAACGAAACCGGAGGCACCTAGTACCCCGCATATCCATCGATCTCCAAGTACGTCTGGACGATCACCAACTGTTTCCATCTTCTTGGGTGTACAGCCCAATCAAGATCATCAGTTATCACCCAAACGACGTGAAGACCTCCGGTCTTCGACCATCGTCTTCATCTTCGACTTATCGTCGTATCAGTTATTCAGAATGGGATAAACCCGGTCTTTCCGAATAACTCGCGTATATATTATAAAAGTGTTACACAAACACAACATACGCCTCATTCCAATTCATTAGTCACTAACCGTAAATTAATCAAGAGAATAATTCCCCAAATATTAACCCCGAAGGCCGAAACCAACATCAGATCAATATCCAGAAAACCATTCTGCTTAGCTAACCGACAGTTAGTTTCTAAATTTCACGTTCAAATCTAATTAAAGATTTAACTATCGCCTGGAGCAAAACTGGTGATACTCCATTCTCGATCTTTTCAATCTAATTAAAGATTCATTAAAACTCCACTTAGTTTTAATCTGTGACTGGGTTAAAGAATCAGTGTCATTTAAAACACGGTTCACGATAAACCCAAAGTCACATCCCATTAATTATCGGGTTAAAGAACAAGTGTTATTTAAAACACTGTTCACGATAAACCCAAAAATCAATATCAATTCAATTCCAATTAAATATTATTTAATTGGTACACTTCATTAAATCTAAATCAAAAGATTTAATCTTTTCTCAGCTGGGTTCAAGAACAGTGTTAGTGAAGACACCATTCACGACAAACCCAAATCACATTCATTAATTATCGGGTTAAAGAACAAGTGTTATTTAAAACACTGTTCACGATAAACCCAAAAATCAATATCAAATTCTACGACTAACAAATGTCGTATTGGAAATAACGATATAAATATATATATCTTTCAAATTTCCATAACAACACCTGTATAATCACGAATTCCAACATCGAAATATTCCGAAGACAATTTCGATTCAAATCCACTCCAATGCAATCATTGGAAATTTTGGTTATTTTCAAAACCCTTTTCAAATTCAATTTATTTATTTAAAAATAAATAGAATTATAATTCTAGTTCAAAACTAGTTCATTTCGATAAAAATCTATTTTTATCTTTTCAAATAGGGAGTTTTTCATCCCAAATCTTCACAAATCATTTCTTATGATTTTACACAAATTATTGCTATTTTTAATAATTTTATCAAGGCCCGTACAGTCGATTTCCATCAACGGCCATCGAACTGCACTTACAGCGACCTTTTTCGAATTTGATTTGGACATAATTCCAAATCCAACCGTTAGATTTCAAATTTCTAATATTCGTTAGAAAGCTCTTTTCGATACGAACCCAACGGTTCCGGTTTTAGGAGAATCCGACGGTCGGATCTCCCGTAATGTCCATTCGAAGTCAATGGTCGAAATTCGCGAACTGCCGCGGCGCGGCGCGTTCTATTCAGGCCATTATATTATATATATAATATATATAATATATATTTCGTCGATTTCTATTTAAAACGAATTATATAATTAGTTTTGAAATCGTTTCAAAAGCAATTTCAACTTTCTTTTCAATTCAAATCAAAATTGAATTCTTCTTTATAAATTCGTTTCAAAATTCATTTCTATTCAATTCAAATTTCAATTCAATTTGAATTCATTTCAATTCACTTCATTTCGAAATCGTTTTCAATTCATTTCGAATTCGTTTTCAATTCAATTCATTTCGAAATCGTTTTCAAAATCGATATAAATATCGTTCACGTCAAAATGGCGTCAATCTAATCAACACGGCTTCATAAATTTCTATTTTCAAATATTCTATTTCAAATATTTCCTATTATCAAAATATTCTTTATTATCAAAATATTCTTTATTTTCACGATTGGAATGAGGCCCAATCAATTACCATATAAAATTAATTATATGGATTTTCATACAACACAAGTATATAATAACATTGAAAATAATCAACCATCAACCAAAGTGCACTACACTGTATAAGCATCAAATATAGATATTCAACGCTCATAACAGCCTGTCAATCAATCGATCGACATATTTAATCAATCAGGATGAGTGAAATTCATATTTCATCCCAACACCCGTGTGGGGTTTCAAACAATCAAACACAGATTTTAGTTGTGCAGTTGGGCGATGTGTAAATTTTATCGTCCCAATCTATGTCATTCAAATAAGTGTACATAAACAAACCATCTGGTTTGTAAATGAATATTTATTTATTCACTTCACTATTTTCATATTCACGTTAGAAATTATATTTTTAACGATAAAACATTTTATTTCAACCTATGAATTTCTATTCAATTCATTTATTCAATAAAATGATATTTTTATTTTTCTAACATATTTTAGAAAATTTCGGCGGCATAACGGCACGATACTAGAAACGGGACAAGGCCTAGCCTTATCCCCGGTCTAGTGAAGGCCCACGCCATTCACTCATCAATCAAATCAATTTCATTTTGCAAACCACAAAATTTGGAGTAAGGGTCTAACCTAGCCTTACTCCTACGCCTTATAACGGCGCACGTCTAATCCTAACCAATTTATCGATTCGATTTTTCACACCACAAACCACATTCAAACCAATATCGCAATCAATCACCAAACAGTCAAACAAACAAGTCCATGGTCTGTGGACGGTTGTGTCGGGTGCTACTAAGCACCGTCTGCATCCTAGTATAAATATATATCTAGAAAAGAAATAGAAAGGTGAGAAATTCTCACATATAGCTATCCTAGCTTCACGGCACTTCCTTTGCAGGAAATCTTCATCGCTATCGCATCTTCGTCATCTTCGTTGCTGCTTTCACTACATACGTAAAAATTGAATTTTACTTCGCTATTCAATATTTAAAAATCGAAATTTTTATTTCAAAGTTCAATATATAAAAATCGAATTTTTATTTCAAAGTTCAATATATAAAAATCGAATTTTTAGTTCAAAGTTCAATATATAAAAATCGAATTTTTATTTCAAAGTTCAATATATAAAAATCGAATTTTTATTTCAAAGTTCAATATATAAAAATCGAATTTTTAGTTCAAAGTTCAATATATAAAAATCGAATTTTTATTTCAAAGTTCAATATATAAAAATCGAATTTTTAGTTCAAAGTTCAATATATAAAAATCGAATTTTTATTTCAAAGTTCAATATATAAAAATCGAATTTTTATTTCAAAGTTCAATATATAAAAATCGAATTTTTAGTTCAAAGTTCAATATATAAAAATCGAATTTTTATTTTACTTTAAACAAAATCAGTTTTTAAACATTAATTAAAATCAGTTTTTAAACAAAATGAAATTCAGATTTTAAACAAAATAAAATTCAGTTTTTTTTTTTTTTTAACCTAAATAAAATTCAGATTTCAACCTAAATAAAATTCAGATTTCAACCTAAATAAAATTCAGATTTCTAAACAAAAATAAAATTCAGATTTCTAAACAAAAATAAAATCAATTTTACTGTAATATAAAATAAGAATATAAAAAATCAGTTTTTTTTTCTTAAAATAAAAATCAGTTTATACTAAAAAATAAAAATCAGTTTATACTTAAAATAAAAATCAGAGAAAAAAAACAGTAAAATAAGAATCAGAAAAAAAAAAGAAAACTTACAGGGGGCGCTGTCGAGTGGTCGGGGGGGGGATCTGGTGGCGCGCGTCGGAGGCTGAACGAGGGCTAGGGTTCGGTTTTGGCTCGATTTAGGGGAGGAGGGGCTCGCTGAAATGAAGCAGGGGGGGGGCGTCGCGCTGTTCGCAGAGGGAAGGGGGGGGGGTCTCGTCGGCTACTGGCGGTGAAGGCAAGGGAGGCGCGGCGGTGGAGGGCGGTGGCGGCTCCTATGGACGGCGACGATTTAGGTATTCTCCTTTTTTTTTTTTTTTTTTTTATCTGAAATGAATCGAAAATGAGAAAGAGGGGGGGGCCAGAAGTTAAAGAGGGAAGATAATATATATTTTTTTTTTTATTAATTAATTAATTTATTTTATCCTAAAGAGTTGACTTTCACATACGACCTCGTAACGAGGCCCACCGCCTGTCGTCCATAGCGTTTTACCCCCATTCCGAACACAATGGGATATGTATCGCAAGCTGATTTGATTGTTACAATCAGTTCCGTTAAATTTACATTTAAATCACTATATTGAATTTTAAACGTACATTTCAAATTACCGGGGTCACATACTAACTCTAAAAATCCCAGAAAAATATTTTCTAGCTTCGTATTGACGATACGGTCCTAACAAAACTAGTTTCGTCGAATTCTGAGACCGTTTGAGAAATGGCCAATTTCCAGTCGATTAAAATCAACTGAAACTGGTCAAACGCGTTTTCCTTTGCTACTCTCACATATTGATTCGAAAAATTATGAAATTTGAAATCCAGCAATAACTTAACATCACGGACCCAACAAAACTGGTTTCGTCGAAATCCGAGGTCGTTTGCAAAATGTCCATTTTTAAGGGCCTGAATTCCATAGCGACTATTCAGAATTTTCAACTGGACATATCTCTCAATTTTTAAAGTGAAATCTCAGTTTCTTACATCCGTTAGAAAGATATCATCAATTAGATCCTAATGTTTTTGGTTTCAATAAAATCCGGATTGTTTTGCACCCGGTACATTCAATTGAAGTTTGAAATCGAATTATCGAACTACCGCGCCATTTTCAATTCTATTTATAATTATATATAAATATTTATATTCTAACGACGACGTATATAATATATACGATCGAATTCTATTCAAACTAAACTTCTCGTTGATTTTATTTAAAATAATTCATTGTAAATAATCAAAATTCGCTAAAATTGCCAAAATAAAAATTTTAAACTGGCCCAGATTTTACGGGTTGTTACACGTATCGTCAATACGAAGCTAGAAAATATTTTTCGGGAATTTTTAGAGTCAGTATGTGGCCCCGGTAAATTGAAATGCGTGTTCAAATTCAATATCTAGAGTTATGTGTTGATTTTGACGAAAACTGATCGAAACAGTCGAATTAGCCTACAATACATATCCCACTGTATTCGTAATGGGGATAATTAGCTAGGGGCAACAGTCGGTGGGTTCAATTTCGAGTTGAAAATAAAAAGTTGCTTTTAGAATTGAAAATAAATTAAAATAATATATATAATTTTTATATAACCCCCCCTCTTTCTTTTTATTTTTCTTCTCTCTCTCCTCTCTTTAAACAGATCGTGGAAAAAAAAGGAGACCGCCCCTTTTTCAGACCTTGTCGACGCGGCTCCAGCCCTCCCCCACGCCACCGCACTCCAGCGCCGCCACCCTAGCTCCGTCGCCCCTCCCCAATCGCCTCCCTCTCGTTCCTCTGGCCAACGATCGCCCCCCCCCCCCCCCCCCGAAACCCTAATACGCTGAACCCCGAGCCCCACAACCCAACGCCGACGAACATCTCCAGCACCACCTCCACCTCCCGCGCCTCCGCCTGCACCCTCAATGGACGAAGACAGCCCCCTCCTTCTCGAAATTTGTACTGTAAGCTTTTCTCTCTTCTTTTGCCTATTTTTATTAATTTAAATAAAAATCCGATTTTTAATGCGGAGGACATGGTGTATAGATATGATTTTTGTGAGAGGAAAGATTCGATTTTTATTTGAGAAAGAATTGATTTTTTTTTAATTTTATGAAGGCATGATTTTTGATCGTATCAAGGTGAGGTTTTGAATGACATTTATATAATTGGAAGACGAGATTTTTATTTATATAAAGTTATAGATTTTATTTACATAAAGGTTAGAGTTTTAAATTAACATATAAAGACGTGATTATGATTTGTTTGAAATGGCGATAAAGATGTGATTTTTATAAAGTAAAAAGGTGAAATTTTTATTGGAAAAGAACGGATTTTTATATATATGAATGAAGTATAAAAATCGGTTTTTTTTTTATATATGAGTGAAGCAAAAAGAACAGATTTTAATATGAATTCAACTTAGATTTATTTTCAGTTTTTAATGTAAACGAAGTAAGTAAAAATATGATTTTTATATAATAGAGATAATAAAAATTCAATCTTTATATAAGAAGTAGGAACATAAAAGTATAATTTTTATATAAAATGAAGCGTTGTGAATAAATATATATGAAATAGAAATAAAAACATGATTTTTATTTATTGAAATGAAGTAATAAAAATATAATTTTTATTATAAACAACGGGACAAGGACTGCATTGTAATTTCAAACCGATCCAGACGGTTCAGCAGTTCAGAAGCAAAGCACGGTGGAGTGGAACCCTCTGTGAGAACTTCTCACTTTAAATTTTCTTTTCTAGTTATAAATATATATACTAGGATGCAGACGGTGCTTAGCAGCACCAGACACCCGTCGTCCACAGACCTTGGATGGCTTGTATGTTTGATTGTTTGATGTGTTTTGAAAATTAATTGTGTGATGTGATGTGAAATGTAATAAAATATTTATATAGTGGAAAACATTTTATAGTTAAAAATAGAATTTTTAACGTGTATATGAAATGAAATAAATTAATATAAACAAATCAAACGATTTGTTTATATAAACACATTTGACTGATATTGAGTGGGATGATAAATTCTACACATCGCCCAATTGTACAAATAAAATATGTGTTTGATTGTTTGATAACCCCACACGGGTATTGGGATGATATATGACATACACTAGTCCCAATAATTAGCTGTATGTCGATCGATTGATGGACAGACTGTTATGAGCGTTAAATATTTATATTTGATGCTTATACAGTGTAGAATGCACTTTGGATGATGGTTGATTATTCATCGTTGTTATTTGTATACATGTGTTGTAGAAAATCCATATAATTAACATTACATGGTAATTGATTGGGCCTCATTCCAGTTTTGAAAAGAAATATTTGAATAGAAATATTTGAAAAAGAAATATTTGAAATAGAATATTTGAAGAGAACTATTTGAATAAAATATTTGAAAAGAAATATTTGAAATAGAATATTTGAAATAGAATATTTGAAAATAGAAATATATGAAGCCGTGTTGATTAGATGGACGCCATTTTGACGAGAATGATATTTATATCGATTTTATTCATTTTATAATGAATATCAAAAGTGATTTCAAAATCTGATATTTTGAAAAGAAATGAATTCGAATTGAAATTGAATAGAAATGAATTCGAATTGAAAATGAATTGAATTGGAAACGAACTGAAATTGAATTAAAAATCGATTTAAATTGAAATCAATTTGAGATGAATTTAAAACGAATTTAATTGAAAAATTCAATCTTGATTTGAATTTGAAAATGAAGTTGAAACCGTTTTGAAAACGAATTTAAAATGATTTATAAAATACGTTTTAAAAGGAAATCGACGAAGTATATATTATATATATAATATAATGGCCTGAATAGAACGAGCCGCGCTGCGGCAGTTCGTGAATTTCGACCATTGACTACGAATGGATATTACGGGAGGTCCGACCGTCGGATTCTCCTAAAACCAGAACCGTTAGGTTCGTACCGAAAAGAGCTTTCTAACGAATATTAGAAATTTGAAATCTAACGGTTGGATTTGGAATTATGTCCAAATCAAATTTGGAAAAGGTCGCTATAAGTGCAGTTCGATGGCCGTTGATGGAAATCGGCTGTACGGGCCTTGATAAAATTATTAAAAATAGTAATAATTTGTGTAAGATCATAAGAAATGATTTGGGAAGATTTGGGATAAAAAACTCCATATTTGAAAAGATGAAAATAGATTTTTATCGAAATGAACTAGTTTTGAACTAGAATTATAATTCTATTTATTTTTGAAATAAATAAATTGGATTCGAAATGGTTTTGAAAATAACCAGAATTTCCAATAATTGCATTGGAATGGATTTGAATCGAAATTGTCTTTGGAATATTTCGATGTTGGATTTCGTGATTATACAGATATTGTAATGGAAATTTGAAAGATATATATATACATCGTTATTTCCAATATGATATTTGTTGGTCGTGGAATTTGATATTGAATATAAGCCGATATATTTTCTATTCAGAGCCTTGTATTTAATATAAAATGTGATTTGGGCTTGTCGTGAATGGTGTCTTCATTAACACTGTTCTTAAGCCCAGTTGAGAAAAAGATTAAATCTTTTTATTTAGATTTAATGAAGTGTACCAATTAAATAATATTTAATTGGAATTGAATAGGTATTGATTTTTGGTTTATCGTGAACATTGTTTTAAATAACACTGGTTATTTAACCCGATAATTAATAGAATGTGATTTTGGGTTGTCGTGAACGATATCTTCAATAATACTGTTCTTAGACCCAAAGGAGTTAAGAAAATCAGAAACTAACTGGAGATTAGTTAAGTTGAATGGTTTCTGGGGTATTGATCTGATGTTGGTTTCGGCCTTCGGGGTAAATATTTAGGGAATTGCTCACTTGCTAATTTACGGTTAGGAACTGATTGAAACGTGATGTGATTTTGGGGTTTATCGTGAGCCGTGTTTTAAATAACACTGATTCTTTAACCCAGTCAAAGAGTAAAACTAAGTGGAGTTTTAATGAATCTTTAATTAGATTGAAAAGATCGAGAATGGAGTATCACCAGTTTTACTCCAGACGGTAGTTAAATCTTTAATTAGATATGAACGTGAAATGGTAATTGAATTTACCGATAACACCGTGGTGTTAGATATGAAGTATTACCAGTTTTACTTCATGGGATGAATAGGTTGGGATTGGGAAATAAAATAAATGATCACTTCGGTATGGATCTCTAATCCCGACTAGTTTGAATTGATATTCAAAAGTAGATTGAAGAATAAATTTAAAGGATTTATCCTTGATAAAATTAATGGGAACCTTTCCCTAAGAATGTGAAATTTAGGAACTAACTGTCGGTTAGCTAAGCAGAATGGTTTTCTGGATATTGATCTGATGTTTGTTTCGGCCTTCGGGGTTAATATTTGGGGAATTATTCTCTTGTTAATTTATGGTTAGTGACTGATGAATTGGAATGAGGCGTATGTTGTGTTTGTGTAACACTTGTTTATTATATACGTGAGTTATTCGGAAAGACCGGGTTTATCCCATTCTGAATAACTGATACGACGATAAGTCGAAGATGAAGACGATGGTCGAAGACCGGAGGTCTTCACGTCGTTTGGATAATTACTGATGATCTTGATTGGGCCATACACCCAAGAGGAGAGAATCAGTTGGTGATCGTCCAAACGTACTTGGAGATCGATGGATATGCGGGGTACTTGGTGCCTCCGGTTTCGTTCAGACCCAGAACGAACTTGTAAATGGACTGTGTGTCTGACATTGGATTTCAGTCTGTGTGATTGATTTCTATTAAATATATATCTGTTTGGCGGCGGAGAATTCATTCTCTTGCTTAACGCCCTTCTCTGAGACGTACGAGCTCAGGGGTTATATATTGATGGATATCCATCGCATGGAATGAATTGCCTGTGTGGCATGCCTAAGTAGCAATGGATCAAGGCTTCTGTTGAAAAGCAAAGTCATGTGGTTGATGATCAAAGCATGGCCTGTGTGGCGTAGCTTTGTGTAACGTTGATTCGCGAGCCTCACACCCCGGTGGTGAACCAAAAACGGGAGAGGACCTCAGGGAGGACATGCGTTTCTTTCTAGTTAGAAGTGGCATCAGTGGTTTTACACGCCCTGACGAGTTTGACTTATGTGGTTGTTGCTATTGCGAGGCGCCTCGGTTTGATCGGACGATCCGGGTCCGATGGAGTCATTCGTTGGCTCATTTACGCCCCAAAGGGCGGGGAAATGCAGTGTTCAGGAATTTTAATCCACATCAGTGGACCGGCCCTGACGATCCAAGGGTCGATGCGCTCTGACCCTGAGACATGGGCTAGATTGTCTCGAAGACGGTGAGGACGATCCCTTGCCTCGGTTCACAGATGGAAATCCAATATCCAAATACGTGATTTTTCGATTTTAAATTGTAGAACTAGTATGGCGACATAGTGGGATGGGGCGCTTATGCCGTCTATGATTGATACTTATGATTTGAAGTTGTTTTATACACTATGCACTTATGATAGTATCAAATGATTTATTTTAAATGTATCAAGCATTCTTGGCTATTATAAGGTAAAAACCCTATCCTCCGGCTTGCGTTGCATTGTGTGATGGGAACTAGGTCTTATAATAGTTTCATTTTTCTTTATTTAGCATTGCGCTGTTTGTTTTATGCACTGGTATTCTTGGGAGGAAACCCGTTCCGTGTTATACGGCGTGGTCCCTTGATTTGCCTAACTTTAAAAATAAAGGTTAATAACTGTTATAGTTCTCACACCAGTCCCATGACTGACTTGGAGTTTATTGTTTTAACCTAAACTCTGGGTGCCCCTATTTTCCGCACGGGCAGCTTGTAGTTTTAGTTTTGCAGATTTATATTCACAGGATCCTGGTTTACAGCTGGAATGATATCCGGAAAGCTTTGTATCCGTATATCTCCTTCAGTCGTGTATTGTATTATTTTCCGCTGCTATGTAATTTATTGTAATCTCTGATATTTGGTAAATGTGTAATATTGATTTATACTCTGGATATTCTTGTATTCTGATGTAATTGTTGTAATATACAATGAAATGTTCTTCCGTCTGCGTTCTATTTTGTCGTGTTCTCAAAACAATCAGGCGTTTCGAACGGTCTAGATCAGTTTAGTGACTGATTCGGATCGAGCGAAATTCCTTTTTGTTACAACTGTTGTGCTCTGATAATGGTATGTATATACAGTTACTGATTTGTGTTTCAAAAGTTATGTTATTTAATATATTTTATTCGTTCCACTATGAGTTTGTGATCTTCGTTTTCTTCTATTCTAATATTTCTTTCTTTCTTTCTATTTCTCATCCTCTAACTTCTTTCTAATAACGATTCGTATTTCTGTGCAATTTGGGTTGGACGTGTGATGTATGTAGTCAACTCAAATAGTACGGATTTGCGGGCCATTACAAAGACTATGCATAAATACTGCAAATTTCATAGAAATGTTGCTTTATATAGAAGTTATAAAAATATCACTTGTTAATTTGGTTAATTTTTTTCCATCTCTCATCTGTTGTATGTGCGGTCCATGAATAATTGAATCAGTATTACCAATATTGTATAGTATTCTTGCATTAATTCTCTAAGTTCGATATAACCTTTACAAAAAATTAAAGTATATTAAGAAATTTAAAGAAAAATTAAAAGTGATGTTATCAAAAGTTAGATGCTCTATTAGGTAATATTTATGCATTATATTTCTTTGTAGTATGAATTTTTTTTTCCTTTAATAAAATGTTGTATTCTAGTTCATGATGTGTTTATTCAGATTAAATAGAATGTTTCCATAAAAATTGATGAAATTTCAATTAGAAAAGTTTATTGCCTCTTTTTTATGAAGAAAAACACGATTTTTGCTACTAATTTTATTTTAATTTCATATGGATTACATATTAGAATATTAATGACATTATCTATGAATGTATGAATTTGTGGGTCTCCAAACATGCCACACTTGAATGAGTGAGTTTACATGTTTGGTTTTTAATTAATTGTTGATTTTTTTAAAAAAAAAAAGTTTGTGTAACGATCCGTGTTTTTGGCTGTCAAATACTTTATTTAATTTATTTATTTTAAATATTATACTTGGAATATTAATGGAATTTAATATTTAATTCGTTATTAAAACGAAATTTGAACGTTATAATTTATTTATAATATATAACGAGCTCGAAATGGCGCGGCAGTTCGTAATATTTAGTTTTGAACTTCAACTGAGAAAACATGTGTAACACCCCACCTCCGCCAAGGTCACTCTTGCAAGTTCACTGGCTTTGGAGGGGTGTTTGACAAGGTAAACATGCATAAAGATATCACAAGACAGAACATATAAGTAAAACAGAGTAAGTAAAGCAGCGGATAAAACTACTATTTCAAAACCATAGTCAAGTTACATCAAAGTACTGAGTCATTATTTTCCAACTACTACAAGTCCAGAAACATAAACTGAAAACTGGAAATAACATAAAATAAACTATTCCCCGTAGTAGAAGTGATAAAGCCATAGCGAGCTCAAGTCCAAACCGTACATGAGCTATCCAGTAAGCAAGCTAAAGATCCAAGCTAGGTGCTAGTATTCCCACCCTGAGAACCTGGGGGGGGAACGGAAGAAAAGAGGCGAAAGAAAACGGGTCAGTCAAAAAGACTGGTAAGTCCTACCTACTATTAGTATAAAAACTAATAAAGTTAACTGGACATGTAAAACAGAGATGAAACATGGTATGATAACTGGCATGGTGAAAAGCTAACAAGATAGATCAAGTGTGGCATCGCATATACAAGGTTAAGTTTTGCACCGATAGTACTAGTAATCCAATCCATGTCAAGTATAAACAAGAAATGATCCCTTGGCCCAAGTTTGGCCCAACATCATGAGATGACCTAAATCAAGGTCCAACTACACGGTCTAATTGATCGGCTCCCTATAAGCCTAACTCGTCAAGTGTCGGTGTCATACGACCCAATCACGGAATGTAGTCAAACTGTGCTAGGTCCACCCTAGGGTGTATCAAGTCCTAGGGTGCCAACCACTGACACGAATCAAGCACGCACAGTCTAAACCTACTGGTACCCGTGTCCGCTTTTTCAACTCCGGACTATGTGCACGACCATAGTCCGCCTGAACCTACACCGGCGCACCTACTCAGCCGTCGTTTTGGTCGCTTACATGTCAGCCCAGTAATCGTGCCCCACCCTAGCCTAGTCCCTAGGGTATCGTTGATACATCCAAGAGGGTTACTGCTGAAAAGGACCGCGTAACTAGGGTTTCTAATGGGTTAAGTGTGGTTAACCCTATCCCATCATGTATCAAGTTGGTTAAGTGTACCCAAGTGGTTCATGCCTTAACCCCAACCACCCATCGTGTTTAATTGGTTAAGTATTCAAGTGGTCCATGACTTAACCCTATCATGTGGCATTAATTAATTTAATGCACCCAACCTCTCACATTAGACCTTGTTGTGGTTACTAGTTAAGCCGGGCGGGTCCGGGTAGCTTTACACCACAACTTAGTCTAACCTCGGGTTTTAAGCGCGACATGACCAACTACTCACATTGGGTCCTATTGTTTGTAGCTACTAGTTAGGCCGGTCGGTTCCGGGTAGATTTATGCTACAAACTCAACCCAACCTCGAGTTGGCCACTTTCATGTTTTCTACATGTCATGTCCATGTTCATATTTTTCAAGCATAATCACATGCCATATTTTAAAACCATGTTTTTATGTCATTCAAGTTACCTAACTACCCATACGCATCCCCATCGCATGTACTTTTCATCACAACACAAAATGGATTAAAAGAGGGAACTTAGAAGCATGACAAAAATGGGCATAAGGTGATAGGATTTGGCCACAAGTTAAACATGGTGGCACATGAGGCAAAATGTGTTCATTAAGCTTGCATATTACATTATAAGCCTCAAAACATGCATGACATCAAACTTAGCAAATAGGTGATACATGGTCATAGATGGCATAGGATGATAACTAGTGATTCGCATATAACATCATATGCAAGTTAACATAAAGGTTATGAGAGTTTCTATGTTGCGTTATGCAACATTTCCAAACAAAGCTCATAGCTTTCAATCCACAAAGTCAAGGTGATAGCTTTACAAACATACATAGAACAAATCTATGCATAACATGATAGATTCAAAGCACAAATCATACTTAGGCCCAAACTCAAACTTGCAACATGTCATATTTAACTTCATAGTTTAAATCTAAGAGTAGAATAGGGCTTACAATGCTATGAAGACTATAAAATAAAACAAGATTGAGACGAAGTCACGCTAGCAACACTAAAAACCCCCAAATGACAAGCTCCACATAAAACCCTTGATAAATAAGAAGAAGATCCTTGCTTTGGTGAAGAAAGATTGAACTTTAGCCTTGAATCAAACTTAGAAACTCTCAAACAAGCTTAGAAACTCTCATATGAATGAAGATGGAGATTATGACAAGAGGGTGGAGGCCATGAAGCATTTTGGCATAATTTAGTTGTAGGATCAATTTGTGATGATTTAGGCTAGGTATTAGGGTCCTTTTATAGAAGTTTAGGTTAGTTTAGGCCATAGGATTAACCCTAATTCAGATCTGAGCCATCAAATCACGTCACTAGCCAACAAAACAAGTCCAAACAGCCAAAATAAGTGCACCAGGCCAACCTGGCCGACCAGGGAGGTCAACCCCCAGGTCGACCCTAGTGTCGACCTGGTTGGGGGGGAGGTCGACTCTAGTGTCGACCCCCCTGTCGACCTGTCTGGGCAGGAATTTTCCAGCCCAGTCTGTTTTTGCTGAATTTGAATTCCGAATTTAAATTTGAACTGTTTTTGAACTTGAAATTTTCTGAAAACTTTGACGGGCCATATCTTGGTCATACGGGCTCCGTTTTTCGAAAACTCGGACTCTATTTCGCGTATTTTTCCGAGACGAACGCAATGGTACAGCCCGTTTCCCCTGATTCAGATTTTAAAATTTAATTCTGCCTTGATTTATGTTATAACATGTTATTCAAAATACGGGTTGTTACATTCTCCCCACCTTAAAGGATTTCGTCCCCGAAATCTTCAAGTTAGGAAGAACGTATCCTACCATCCATTATCCATCTACTCAAAACATCATCCACAAGTAATCATTGTCCTTAAAAGATTTCTAATGCTGTATGAACATATGCAAAAGTGTGTGTATATGCACCTATCTAATGCGAAGATCAGGCGGTTACTGATTCAGTAAACCTCCTTAATGCAAAGTATGTTAGTGAGATGAGTCCATATGTATGCAAATTCCTAACATAACTTATAGTCTCTACATGAGTGCACATAACATCCATCCATATGCAACATCCATGTGATAACATACAAGTTTCATCCATGAATAAGCATAAACACTCATGCATATGTGGTATGAAAGTGTGTGAGCCGATCTTAGTGCCTAACGTGTATCATGCATCCACGAGTATCCACTTGCAAACACTTGCAACCACTGGCAAACATCAAGCATAACATGTTTCAAATACATGTTTCAACCAAGGGTTTCTACCTAAGGTTCTCATGACAAGATTTACGAAACAAGATAAACTAGTTAAACATGGATAGCAAAAGAAAGATATGCCAACTAGGAAAAGAGATTGAAAATGTACCCTCAAAAAGAAATGGATAAAGCCCACGCATCTTCTCCTCAGTTTCCCAGGTTGCGTCTTCCTCTGCTTCACTCCATTGCACCTTAACAAGCTTAACTTCTTTGCTTCTTAGCTTCTTTGTCTCCGTTTCCATGATACGAATCGGAGCTCGCCTCAGGGTTGCTTCTCTTTCCACTTCCACGTCTTGAAGAATACTTGGTTCAACCACTTCGGCGGATTTGTGCAAACACTTCCGGAGATGCGAGACATGAAAGACGTTATGCACTCCGGCCAGCTTCTCGGGCAATTCCACCTTATATGCCATTTGCCCAGTTCTCTCAATGATAGGGAAGGGCCCTACGAACCTTGGTGCCAACTTCCCAACTGCTCCGAATCGAACTACATTTCGCAAAGGAGAAACCTTCACAAAGACCATATCTCCAACTTCAAATTCTAAGTCTGTCCTTCGCTTGTCTGCATAGGATTTCTGTCTGTCTTGGGCCGTTTTCATCCGCCTTCGAATCAACTCAACCTTCTCGGATGTGTCCCTTATCATGTCAGGCCCAAGTATAAGCTTATCCGTCGTCTCCCACCAACATGTTGGTGACTTGCACGGCCTCCCATACAAGGCTTCGAATGGTGCCATTCCTATGCTTGCCTGATAGCTGTTATTATAAGCAAACTCCACTAGAGGAAGATGATCCTCCCAAGTACCACCAAAGTCAAGAATGCATAGCCTCAACAGATCTTCTAGTACCCTATTCACCCTTTCGGTCTGGCCATCCGTCTGTGGGTGATAGGCCGTACTTAGATTCAATCGCGTACCCATTGCTTCTTGCAAACTATCCCAGAACTGGCTAGTGAAGATTGAGTCACGATCGCTAACTATGCTAGAAGGAACTCCATGCAATCGCACTATCTCTCGAAGATAAACAGATGCTAGCCATGATGCGGTCCTCTTGCTCTTTACTGGAATGAAATGAGCACTCTTCGTAAGTCTATCAACTATGACCCATATGCTCGTATTTCCCTTCCTTGACCTAGGCAATCCATCCACAAAATCCATAGAGATGCTTTCCCACTTCCATAGCGGGACCTCCAATGGATACAATAGCCCACCGGGCTTCTTCGATTCGGCCTTCACTTGTTGGCAAACAATGCATCTAGAAACAAACTCTGCCACATCTTTTTTCATCCCATCCCAAAAGAAAATGCGCTTCATATCCCGGTACATCTTATCCCCTCCGGGATGTATGGTCATCCTTGAGTGATGCGCCTCCTCAAGAACTTTATTTACTAAGTCTCCCACTCGTGGGACACATAGTCTTCCATCACGCCTTAGCCATCCCTTGTCATCAATAGTATATCTAGCGAGGTGACTTGACGTCTCACCCCGAATCAACTTGCCCATGATCTCGACAATCTGCGGGTCTTCCCTCTGTGAAGCCCCAACTTGATCAAGAAGTATAGGTCTAAGCTCAAGGGATGCTAACGAACCAGTCATCGACCCAACAGCAGGTGCAAAATCAAAGGTTGCCAAGAACTCTAGGCTCTTCATCTCAACAAACAAGGGACTCATAGTCAACCTTCTTCTACTTAGCGCATCCGCTACAACATTACCCTTGCCAGGGGTATAAGCTATCTCGAAGTCATATGATGCCAAGAATTCCATCCACCTTTGCTGCCTTAGATTCAAATCTTCCTGCAAGAAGAGGTACTTGAGTGACTTGTGATCAGTGTACAACTCAAACCTTTCGCCTAGAAGATAGTGGCGCCAGGATTTGAGTGCAAAGACGATCGCCGCCAACTCCAAATCATGAGTGGGATAGTTCTTCTCATGAACTTTGAGTTGCCTACCCCCAAAGCATATCACTCTCCCTTCTTGCATCAGGACAGCGCCCAATCCCGTGCCACATGCATCGTTTACACGGTAAACAACTTCCCTCCATCGGGTAATGCTAGAACTGGAGTTGTGGTGAGGGCTTTCTTGAGCCTTTGAAAAGCAAGCTCACACTCTAAGTCCCATGCAAAGACTAAGTTCTTCTTCGTTAACTTAGTAAGAGGGGCTGAAATCCTAGCGAAGTCCTTAATGAACTTCCTATAATATCCTGCCAGATCGAGAAAGCTCCTTACTTCAGTTGCATTCTTCGGAACTTTCCAGTCTTGTACCGCCACCACTTTAGCGGGATCCACAGCTAAGCCTTGCTTAGAAACTATATGCCCAAGGAACCGAACTTCCCTTCTCCAAAAATGGCATTTAGAGAACTTGGCTTTCAACTGATGAGCCCTAAGCGTATCCATAACCTCCTTGAGGTGTGTAGCATGCTCTCCCTCATCCTTAGAGAAGACCAGAATATCATCCACGAAGACAACCACAAACTTGTTAAGGAACTCCCTGAACACCCTACTCATCAAATCAACAAAGTATGCGGGTGCATTAGTCAAACCGAATGGCATGACTAGCCATTCAAAGAATCCATCTGGAGTCCTAAACGCAGTCTTGTCAATACTATCCTCAGCCACTCTAAGCTGATGGAATCCGATGGCTAGATCGAGCTGAGAGAAAACAGAAGCACCAACAAGCTGGTCAAAGAGATCATCAATCCCCGGTAACGGGTGTCTATTCTTCTTTGTCAGGTTGTTCAACTCACGATAATCAACACATAGACGAAGCGAACCATCCGCCTTTGTAGCGAATACCAACGGAGCACCCCATTCTGAAATGCTTCGCCTAATGAAATTTTTCTCAAGCAACTCCTTGATTTGCTTGCTAAGCTCTCTTCTTTCTCGCGGGGCCATATGCCTAACAGGCAATGAAACTGGCTTGGCATTATCAACAAGATAAATGCGGAAATCTATCTCTCGCTTAGGGGGTAACCCCTTAACCTCATCAAAGACATCGGGATATTCTCGGACCACCCTAACAGATTGCAGATCATCGATGGACGAGTCAAGAGATTCAAGATAACATAACATGACAGGATCCATAGGGTTACAAGAAATTTCTAGAGTATTACCGAGGCGAGTCATGAGCCTCACCACCCTATGCTCATAATCAAGAATGGCTCCATAACTGGACAACCAATCCATGCCCAAAATCAACCCATATCCCATGAACCCAAGAACATAAGCATTACACGTGAATTCTACGGTCAAGATAGAAATCCTCAAATCCGTACAAATCATAGATAGATGGGAGGAACCCCCAATTGGATTTGAAACACTAACGGGATCCTCAACTAGACTAGTACTTAGGTGCAAACTTTCAACAATGTCAGAAGAGATAAAGGTATGCGATGCGCCAGAATCAAATAAAGTTCGAACAGGAAAGACAGAAATATAAACAAGACTTTCTACAGAAATACTACCTCGGTCCGGAACTGGAGCAGTGTTGAGAGCATGCATCTGCCCTCCAGAAGATCCTGCTCGCTGAGCCTGTCCTTGCCCCTGTCCTTGCTTCTTTGGGCAATCCTTACTGAAGTGTCCAGTCTCTCCGCAATGAAAGCATTCTCCCAACTTCCTCTTCTTCTTCCTACAATCTTTGGCTATGTGCCCAACAATCCCACAGAAGTTGCACTTTCTTGGGTCCTCGGCCTTGTTGTTGTTGGCCTTGTTACCTTTGTTGTTCTTGTTGTTCTTGTTGCTCTGGTTGCCCTGATTGCTCTGATTTCCTCCCCACTTGGAGTCCGCCTTCTTGGTTTGAGTCTCATTAGGCTTGACTTCCTTCTTGCCATTCTTATCATCTCCCTGAAGCAATGCCATATCTACTAGGCTCTCAAAAGTGGCCCCCATGGGTATATGAGACATGGCTAAACCTTGGAATGGCTCATTCAATCCTCGTGCAAAGCGTAGAGCCTTCTTCTGGGGTGTGTTAACCATGTCCAAACCGAATCGAGCAAGCTGGTTGAACTTATTCACATACTCCCTCACTGTCATGTCCCCTTGCTTCAAAGATATGAACTTCTCCATTGGCAGATTTTCCTCAGCAGATGATAGAAACTTAAGCCCAAACCTCACACTAAAGTCGGCCCAAGTTTCTATAGGCCTAGTAGCGTTGGTGACCTCCCACCAATAAGCAGCTTCCTCTTTCAATAGCCATACTGCCAACAGAACTTTTCTACGGTCTTCCACATCAAAGATGGCGAAGTGGTCTTCAGTTTCTTTTAGCCAATTTCTTGCCTCAACAAAAGTCTCCGTCCCAATAAAATTCTTGCCACCCATCGCCTTAAAGTCTTTGCAAACCGTTGCGAAATCCGCTTGTGGACGCTGAGGAGGAGGAGGAACCTCAGTTACGGTGGGAGTGTTTGCTGGGCCCGCATCATTGGCCCTAGCTTCCAAGTACCTCCGGAACCATTCGGGTATGGTTACTCCCTCGGGAAGGTTAAGATCGGCCATGCTGAAAAAGGAAAAGATAGATTTAGAACGAGGAAACAAAGGATAGTGCTAATGGTTTTTGGGGAATAGACTTTTAAAATAAACTAGACTTTTCTTGGAAAATACTTAATCGGTTTTGAAAATAATTTTTCAAAAGGGTTTTAAAACTTTTGTCCGGTCTAGTAAAACCTTATGCTCTGATACCAAATGTAACACCCCACCTCCGCCAGGGTCACTCTTGCAAGTTCACTGGCTTTGGAGGGGTGTTGGACAAGGTAAACATGCATAAAGATATCACAAGACAGAACATATAAGTAAAACGGAGTAAGTAAAGCAGCGGATAAAACTACTATTTCAAAACCATAGTCAAGTTACATCAAAGTACTGAGTCATTATTTTCCAACTACTACAAGTCCAGAAACATAAATTGAAAACTGGAAATAACATAAAGTAAACTATTCCCCATAGTAGAAGTGATAAAGCCATAGCGAGCTCAAGTCCAAACCGTACATGAGCTATCCAGTAAGCAAGCTAAAGATCCAAGCTAGGTGCTAGTATTCCCACCCTGAGAACCTGGGGGGGGAAACGGAAGAAAAGAGGCGAAAGAAAACGGGTCAGTCAAAAAGACTGGTAAGTCCTACCTACTATTAGTATAAAAACTAATAAAGTTAACTGGACATGTAAAACAGAGATGAAACATGGTATGATAACTGGCATGGTGAAAAGCTAACAAGATAGATCAAGTGTGGCATCGCATATACAAGGTTAAGTTTTGCACCGATAGTACTAGTAATCCAATCCATGTCAAGTATAAACAAGAAATGATCCCTTGGCCCAAGTTTGGCCCAACATCATGAGATGACCTAAATCAAGGTCCAACTACACAGTCTAATCGATCGGCTCCCTATAAGCCTAACTCGTCAAGTGTCGGTGTCATACGGCCCAATCACGGAATGTAGTCAAACTGTGCTAGGTCCACCCTAGGGTGTATCAAGTCCTAGGGTGCCAACCACTGACACGAATCAAGCACGCACAGTCTAAACCTACTGGTACCCGTGTCCGCTTTTTCAACTCCGGACTATGTGCACGACCATAGTCCGCCTGAACCTACACCGGCGCACCTACTCAGCCGTCGTTTTGGTCGCTTACATGTCAGCCCAGTAATCGTGCCCCACCCTAGCCTAGTCCCTAGGGTATCGTTGATACATCCAAGAGGGTTACTGCTGAAAAGGACCGCGTAACTAGGGTTTCTAATGGGTTAAGTGTGGTTAACCCTATCACATCATGTATCAAGTTGGTTAAGTGTACCCAAGTGGTTCATGCCTTAACCCCAACCACCCATCGTGTTTAATTGGTTAAGTATTCAAGTGGTCCATGACTTAACCCTATCATGTGGCATTAATTAATTTAATGCACCCAACCTCTCACATTAGACCTTGTTGTGGTTACTAGTTAAGCCGGGCGGGTCCGGGTAGCTTTACACCACAACTTAGTCTAACCTCGGGTTTTAAGCGCGACATGACCAACTACTCACATTGGGTCCTATTGTTTGTAGCTACTAGTTAGGCCGGTCGGTTCCGGGTAGATTTATGCTACAAACTCAACCCAACCTCGAGTTGGCCACTTTCATGTTTTCTACATGTCATGTCCATGTTCATATTTTTCAAGCATAATCACATGCCATATTTTAAAACCATGTTTTTATGTCATTCAAGTTACCTAACTACCCATACGCATCCCCATCGCATGTACTTTTCGTCACAACACAAAATGGATTAAAAGAGGGAACTTAGAAGCATGACAAAAATGGGCATAAGGTGATAGGATTTGGCCACAAGTTAAACATGGTGGCACATGAGGCAAAATGTGTTCATTAAGCTTGCATATTACATTATAAGCCTCAAAACATGCATGACATCAAACTTAGCAAATAGGTGATACATGGTCGTAGATGGCATAGGATGATAACTAGTGATTCACATATAACATCATATGCAAGTTAACATAAAGGTTATGAGAGTTTCTATGTTGTGTTATGCAACATTTCCAAACAAAGCTCATAGCTTTCAATCCACAAAGTCAAGGTGATAGCTTTACAAACATACATAGAACAAATCTATGCATAACATGATAGATTCAAAGCACAAATCATACTTAGGCCCAAACTCAAACTTGCAACATGTCATATTTAACTTCATAGTTTAAATCTAAGAGTAGAATAGGGCTTACAATGCTATGAAGACTATAAAATAAAACAAGATTGAGACGAAGCCACGCTAGCAACACTAAAAACCCCCAAATGACAAGCTCCACATAAAACCCTTGATAAATAAGAAGAAGATCCTTGCTTTGGTGAAGAAAGATTGAACTTTAGCCTTGAATCAAACTTAGAAACTCTCAAACAAGCTTAGAAACTCTCATATGAATGAAGATGGAGATTATGACAAGAGGGTGGAGGCCATGAAGCATTTTGGCATAATTTAGTTGTAGGATCAATTTGTGATGATTTAGGCTAGGAATTAGGGTCCTTTTATAGAAGTTTAGGTTAGTTTAGGCCATAGGATTAACCCTAATTCAGATCTGAGCCATCAAATCACGTCACTAGCCAACAAAACAGGTCCAAACAGCCAAAATAAGTGCACCAGGCCAACCTGGCCGACCAGGGAGGTCGACCTCCAGGTCGACCCTAGTGTCGACCTGGTTGGGGGGGAGGTCGACCCTAGTGTCGACCCCCCTGTCGACCTGTCTGGACGGGAATTTTCCCGCCCAGTCTGTTTTTGCTGAATTTGAATTTCGAATTTAAATTTGAACTGTTTTTGAACTTGAAATTTTCTGAAAACTTTGACGGGCCATAACTTGGTCATACGGGCTCCGTTTTTCGAAAACTCGGACTCTATTTCGCGTATTTTTCCAAGACGAACGCAATGGCATAGCCCATTTCCCCTGATTCAGATTTTAAAATTTAATTCTGCCTTGATTTATGTTAAAACATGTTATTCAAAATACAGGTTGTTACAACATGATTCGATATAAGTCGGATTTCTGTGAAATAAGAAACATTGGAACCGTATTGACGATAATTTTCATATGAAAGAGAAAAATCTTAGATTTCATATTGTAAATAGTAAGTTATGGCCAAAAAAAATTTTGAAATAATCTTTGTGGAAATCGTTATTAAAATATCGGCCTTTAAAATGGCCATTTTGCAAACGAACTCGGATTTCGACGAAATCAGTTTCATTGGGACCGTAATGTTAAATTATTGTATGGTGGTGAATGGCGTGGAAAACTGATGTCGTATGTGACCACGGTAGCCGTAAATGCCCAGTTACTTTTTATAACGCGTAATTAAATTAATAAAGAGATATTTGGGTATAACTTGAACAGACGATTGAATTTGGCCACGAAACCAGTCCCGTTGAGTTCGTATCGTCGATTAGAGTCAGAATAGGTATATAGTTTGCTATTTTTGGAGACCAGATAATTTGGTGTTAAAAAGGGTATTGCGATGCGCGATAAAAATAGCCTACCGGTGAAACAGTCTCAGAATGCGACGAAACTAGTGCCGTTGGGTTCGTATCAACAAGTTATTGTAGGATTTCAAAGTTTCAAGTTGATTGGATTTATCTGGTGATCGTGGAAAATTAAAATGCGTGTTCATTTCTGGTTTTATAAGGGAATTTTTTTCAAACGATGCCGGAATTTGACGAAACTTGTCCCATTGGGTCCGGAATATATTTTTATGTTAGGATTAGCATTTTTATCAGTAAACGAAAGTCGTTTGTGGGGGTTTCTGCATGTTACTTCGCGTTGAAGTTTCGTAAATAATATTATAATATAAACCTAAGTATATAAATACCCAGCATAACAGCTTCACCCGAAATATCACGGTCAAAACATTATTCGTGGTCAACTGGTCTAATTTTTCCGCCTCCACTCAAGCCTTTAACGGCTGAAACCCTTCCTCCTTTTTCATTGATTTTTCTTCCAATTTGTAAATCTAATACAAGAATTTTATTCACCAACATGGTTCAGCTAGTCGAGATGAGTGAGGTCAACGGTGGAGATCACGTCGAGCGTCTCGTGATGACAAGGAACTTGGTCCATGGTTGCTGTGACCAGGGGTCACTTGTGGGTAATAGATGAAGTTGGTGGACGTGGGGTTAAGGTCGATGGAGGAGAGAGTTGAGCCGCGCGAGGTGAGGGTGTCAGATCGGATTTCGGTGCCACAAAACTCGGTGCGGTGGTCAAAGCTTATGGCGGATGGTAGGTCTGAATGACTGTATAAAGGGATGAAACCGATAACGTATTCTGGAGCCATAATGCACAACAAAACGAATGAGGCAGAATTTTTTTTATTAAACTAATTAAATTACTTAATCTTACTGTTAAACGGTGTAATGTTAATGACAGGTTGCGAAAATGAGAACGGAAGTATTGGAAACCATTTCGAGAAGAACTGAATGGAAGGAAGAAGAGATAGGGTAAATCACGGCCTGGTTTCCTGAATTGGGATAAACGAAATTAGTTTATAGTAATGGTAATTGGGAATCTAATTTACTAATTAAATAAGTATTATAATTTAAAACAGTGGGCTAAAATGTGGAGTTTAATTTGCAGGAATTTGATTTGAGGGAAGAACGAAGAGTAGTAAAGATGGGAACAACAGTATTGAATCGGCCTTGAGTATCTTTATATAAAACCAAATAATTAATGTATAGAATTAAGACAAACTTTATTCAATTTTACAAGTTTACACTAAACCGTAAATGCCCTTTTTATTTCTGAATAGGATAGAATGGGAAGAAACCTGGGAGCGATTACAAACAATTCGACCGAATAAATATCTAAAATGCAATTAATAGGTTTATATCGTAATTAAAGAACAATTAGTTTAATTAAACTGTGTTGCTTATATTGGTATATCTGGTGACTATGATTACAGAAATGGATCAAATAGGTTACGTTGCGATCGTGGCGAGAAGCTCAACATCACAGAACTGTTTTGGAAATAAAAACGGACAACTGGAATTTTCAGTAAATTAAACGACCGTTTAATTTAACCGTAACTGAATCGATACAACGGTATCAACTCAAGTTGAGTTAAACTCACTCAATTTTTCCCTATTTATATTTTATATAAATTAGGTTTTTATTTTATGTGCTATGATTGTTGATGTTGACTGTTTTGCTAGTATATATTGACTGTTAATTTAACTGGTGAAATTAAACCGTTGTTTAATTTCAGTGAAATACCAAATCGTTATTTTAACGATTGAATCCAATGGAGGTAACTCACCCTGTTGGTCACGTTTATTTATAAACGTGCTTAATTGTTTGAATTGTTCTGTTATTTGGTTGGTGTTAAATGGTCGTTATTTATCATCAGTTAAATGTGATTGGTTTGATTGTTGATTATTGATTGAAAATTCAACATCTGATTAATTTGAACCAATGGGTGATATTGGTGGGGTATTTGGCGGCAGTATATCGCCTATGAAATCAATTGTTTATAACGTTGATTTACCGACAGGCAAATCGACAGAGAAGAAGTTATAAAATCTATTTTATAACCGGATTTAGATTTTGAAATAGAATATTTTGCATAAAACGGTTTGTTTAAAAGAAATAAATATTTATTAATTATGATTTAAAATCATAATTAATTATTAATTGGTTTTGTATGGAAATCTCTAACGTTAATCAAATTTATAAACAAGTAAATATAAATTAATCTAAAGAATTAAAATTGGATGATTGTTCTGTTTAGAACAAAAAAATGGAAATTTATTTAAATTAATTACATTCTTAATTAATTTAAAGGGGAAAACTAATTGGAGTCGGTAAATGGGATAACCATGTTTTAAATTGACCACTTTGATTGGAACTGATTTTAAAATTAGTTTGTTTGGGAATAGTTTAAAGAATATTTGTAAAATTTTAATAAGTTTTTCTAAAAAAGGGAATTATTATTTATTTTAGTTAATAAAGGAATTAACTACTCAAGTAGTTAATGATCAAAGTAATTAATTACCCTGATTTATAGTAATTTGGGAAATTTGTTTTTAATTGAATTAATTTAAAAAGAAATCAAGGTTTAAATGAAATCCAGTTGAATGGTGAAAGAAATTTATAAATGGGCTTTATATTTAAAACTCGTATTTGTATCACAAGATATAAAAAGGAATTTAGGCGAATACGATGCATAAATTATATTGGCTTAATATTTGAATTAGGTTAAAAAGAAAATGGAGATGAGCAGGGTTTGGATTAAACCAAGATGTATTTTAAACAAAGTATTAAAAAAGCGATGAGGATTTGTATTGTTAATTCCAAGTTAACGTTATTTAAAAATGGAATTAAGAAAAAAGGGAAACTGAAATAAGATTTTCAAAGTGGGAAATGGATGAATAGATTCGAAAGGAGATTGGTAAAGGTGAATTTGGGTAAAGAAGTGGGTCGTTCGATTGTATAACCAAATCCAATTTATAATGGAATTTGTTTGAGACTGGAAGAGAATATTGGTTTGATTACAACTTATACTTATCTAAGGATAAGAACGTTGTTTGATCAAGGTCTGAGAGGTAATTAAAATACCCCAACTTGAACAACATCGGGGTTATCTGAAGATAGTATTAGTTGGTAATCGTAAGAGAGGTTAGTGATAATTTATTTTTCCATTAGGAAATAATAATGCAATGTTGGTAAAAATTGGAAAATATATAACGAGAGGCCCAAAGTAAAGAAAATGTAAAGATATTTTATTTCATACTAATAAATATTAGTTATGGTCCAGGAATGGAATAAGCGATATTACATAACACTGTCTATGAATAATAAGTTAAATAAATTTCCCAAGTTAAATAATAAAGAATGATATAACAAATGTTTGAAAGGAGGATTAAGTGGAAATTGAATATGGTTATTAGTTATTTTCTAAGTATTTCAATGAAATGGTTTTGAGAGCATGAGTATATTAATTAAGGATTTAACATCGTGTATTTTAAATATTAAAGAGTTAGGAATTTAATTAAGCAGAAGTGAACTAGTTTGGTTTAAAGTTAAAGGCCAAGTGACGCTGAATACTGAACCAGTGAACTCATTGGTTATTCATGATTGAAACACTGTATATTTTGATAGTTAAATCACCGACTATCAAACCTGTCCAATACGATTGTTGGTACGGAAAGACCGGGATCGAATTTATATTCGAAAACCATTCCAACCAACAAATACGTGAAGATATCGAAAGATGATCGAGATGGAGCAGTGAAGACCGTGGATTTTCACAACCGGAAGAACCACTAATATTCTCTGCCTGGCAAATAGAGATAAGCTGTGATTCTGTCTTGTTTGGAATCTACGGGTAGCAAGGACTTCTCGCTACTGATCCATGGGGTGATTCCTATATTGGATGCAATAGGAAAGTGCCTTTGGTTCATCCTGTTCCTGGATGACTCATATGGATGGATGTCTGACAAAGTATTTCCAAAGGGTCACGTACGTTGATTTCTTCAAACGTGCTACAGTTGTTGGCGGAGAATTGCCATTCTCTTAGCTTCTAACTAGAGTATTTTTGTGGAAATCAATTAGTGATATCTGACGGATCTGACGATGTGGCATTTAAAGTGAATGGTGATCAGATGTTCAAAAATAAACTCTGACCTCAAGCCTCATCAGCCGGGAAATGACAAAAATCGAGCAGGCAGCCTGGCTATGTGGGTCGCTCCCATTAGGGTGTATAATCACCTATCTAGAGAAATTCCTATTTACTTCTTTAATCTATATTCGGTGTTGTCCCTTGTCGGGTGACGGTTGCTGATCCCAACCGTCGGTGATATACATTCGATACACTCAAGCGAAATGAGCGGCCGGTCATGTGTGGGCCGGGTTGCAAGACGTTCTTGTTGAACCCAGTGTATTAGCCTCTAGAGATGCACTATCGGTAGGTGGTCCCATACCTTGTCATAGTTGTTCTCCAATAAGCGCCCGCGGTTTTTATTGTATATTATATATGTGGAGCGTGAGATGCATGCATTCCACTAGATTTGATAATTACTCGTATTTAGACATTATTATAATATCAGAAGAGATATTGGTTTCAAAACTATTCTGGGTTGTCGTATGGTAAAAACCGTCCATGTTTATGTGTGGATTTGGTCTTACGATTATTCTTTTATTGTGAAAGATTTTGAACTTTTAAATCATGATTGGATGATTTACCCTTAATACTGTGCGAGTTTATCTCACTCTGGTTCACCAGACTGGCCCGGTGTTTTGTAAATGCTCGTGTTAGCCCGGGGTGTACAGGTTCAGGTTATCGAATGCTATGAAGTCTAGAGACGAGCTGGAGGTGTTCAGACTTATGATATTATATAGCTATTATTCCGCTGTGTGTTGTATATGGGAACAAGTTATTATAACTGTCCTGTTGTGTGATGTACTCGGATGATTGTAAGTATTTTTAAAGTTCTCAATAAAGATTTATTTCTGTATTATATTTTGTTTCCGCTGCGATGTGAGACTCTGTGTTGTGTTGTTTCTTTTCTTCTATTCTAATATTTTTTTTCTTTCTTATCTCACCCTCTAATTTCTTTCTAATAACTATCCAGTGTTTTCGGTGCTTGGAGGGTCAACATGAGTTACGATAAAGGTATTTGTATCGATTTTCGGGGCCGGAAATTCTTGGGTTGTTACAGTGGTATCAGAGCTGAAGGCTAAGTGATTACCTTGGCTCTGTGGCGTGACTCAGTAGTGATGGGGTTAGCAATACCCTAGATTGAGTTGAGTGTATATATACGAGTGAACGTATTTGTAGATTTTATAAAAATTGTTTTATATTGTGGAGACTTATTTGTTTGAGTTGTTTATGAGTTCTGGTCGATCAGTTTGATCCACTGTATCGATAGGAGTTTCTAAACACTCAAATACGATAAACTGACACAGTATGTTTTCAAAGAGGGTAAATGAAATAATTTACCCAAATTATATTTTAATATAAAAGAATGATTAATATTTGAAGTATTATAGTATATTGGATGTGTTGGTTAATTATAATTGAAATGGTTATATAATAACCAATTAGAATTCGTATAATATCAAAGAAGATTTATTAAATTTGAAATTAAAATCAGAATTGGGATTCAAATTCCCAAAAGTGGGAAAGGTGTTTGCAAATGAACTTGGATTGAATATATGGGAATTTTAAAATCCTGGGAGATTTTAATTTGTTTTACGAGCATTGTGTTTGGTATTTTAAAATTGATTTCAAAATGAAAATGTTTGAATACGGTTTTGATAAGTGATATAGTATTGAAATCACTTCGATAGCTGGGAAATAACTCTGACGATGCTGGCCACATCATCAGTGTTCATTTCCGAGTTCTAAGTGACGGATTACTACCAAAAATCTTGTTTTGAATTGCTTTGAGAAAAACAAGTTGTTTTGAATCCCGAAAAGGAATATTTGATTTTTTGAAAGAGCTAAACTATTTAAAAACTCCCAGGGAAATTGTTTGAACAAAGGCAAAATTTAATAGAAGATTGTGAAGGCAAATATGAATTGAATTGAAACCAATTAACTGGAAATTTAATCGGAATATAATCAGATTTTGAATTGTGAGACAGAAATCTGAAATGGTATAGGATTGGTAAGTTAAGAGTTGAAATCGATAATGAATGGAAGTTGAGTTAAGAATGGGATTTGGCTTGGACGCGTGAAGGATTTGGTTTTGAGGATAAAATTGGAATTTTGTTTGGGAATGCATTTGTATATGCTGACAGGGTAGCAGATAGAAAGGATATAATGATATGCCCGACAAAAAGGCACATGTTTATTTTTATATGAGATTGGAAATTTATGAGCCTATTTGGCAAGCCGTTTGGCTATTTTATTTTCTTTTGGATTGGAGGAGGCCTAGAAAGGCGAGTTGGAGTTGTACCGATTGAGCCGTACAAACGAGGTGCTGGCGAAATTTTTCGGAAATTTAAGGTGTTGGAAAATTTTCGATATTTTTGAAAATATTTATTTATGATATTGGACTGATTTTGAATTAAAATAAATTGGATATGAAAATTAATGGGTTTGTAATGTTCTTTCTTACCTTAGCAATTTCGAGGACGAAATTATTTTAAGGGGAGAAGAATGTAACGACTCGTGTTTTTGGCCATCAAATATTTTATTTAATTTATTTATTTTAAATATTATAGTTGGAATATTAATGGAATTTAATATTTAATTCTTATTAAAACGAAGTTTGAACGTTATAATTTATTTATAATATATAACGAGCTCGAAATGGCGCGGCAGTTCGTAATATTTGGTTTTGAACTTCAAATGAGAATACAGAATTCGATATAAGTCGGATTTCTGTGAAACAAGAAACATTGGAACCGTATTGATGATAATTTTCATATGAAAGAAAAAAATCCAGATTTCATATTGTAAATAGTAAGTTATGGCCAAAACAAATTCTGAAATAACCGTTGTGGAAATCGTTATTAAAATATCGGCCTTTAAAATGGCCATTTTGCAAACGATCTCGGATTTCGACGAAATCAGTTTCATTGGGACCTTAATGTTAAATTATTGTATGGTGGTGAATGGCGTGGAAAACTGATGTCGTATGTGACCACCGTAGTCGTAAACGCCCAGTTATTTTCTATAACGCGTAATTAAATTAATAAAGAGATATTTGGGTATAACTTGAACAGACGATCGAATTTGGCCACGAAACCAGTCCCGTTGAGTTCGTATCATCGATTAGAGTCAGAATAGGTATATAGTTTGCTATTTTTGGAGACCGAATAATTTGGCGTCAAAAAGGGTATTGCGGTGCGCGGTAAAAATAGCCTACCGGGGAAACAGTCTCAGAATGCGACGAAACTAGTGCCGTTGGGTTCGTATCAACAAGTTATTGTAGGATTTCAAAGTTTCAAGTTGATTGGATTTATCTGGTGATCATGGAAAATTAAAATGCGTGTTCATTTCTGGTTTTATAAGGAATTTTTTTTCAAACGATGCCGGAATTTGACGAAACTTGTCCCATTGGGTTCGGAATATATTTTTATGTTAGGATTAGCATTTTTATCAGTAAACGAAAGTCGTTTGTGGGGGTTTCTGCGAGTTACTCTGCGTTGAAGTTTCGTAAATAATATTATAATAATAAACCTAAGTATATAAATACCCAGCATAACAGCTACACCCTAAATATCACGGTCAAAACATAATTCGTGGTCAATTGGTCTAATTTTCCACCTCTACTCAAACCTTTAACGACTGAAACCCTTCCTCCTTTTTCATTGATTTTTCTTCCAATTTGTAAATCGAATCCAAGAATTTTATTCACCAGCATGGTTCATGTAACACCCCATGTCCATTAATGTCACTCACAAAAGGGAATGCATTAACTTCTATGGAGCGTTTTAAGTGAATATATAATAGAAAATCACAACAAGACAGATATGAAATAGTACTTGAAAATTTAAAACTTTATTTATTGCAACGGAAGGTAAATATGTTTGGTTACATCACCAAAACCCAAAGACTAAAGTCAAGTACATAATATCCATCTTGACAAAATCAGAGTACATAATATAAAAATTATAATCCCATAAATAGCCATAAAAGAGATAGGTTGAGCTTTACTTCAGCAATCCAAATCCAAGTGCTCCCAAAGAGATCCAAATCAAGCTTCCCACCCTAAGAACCTGGGGGGGAAAGGAAGAAAAGAGGTGGAAACAAAGGGGGTCAGACATAAAGTCTGGCAAGTCTGATAACTCCAACAATATAATTATCAAAGTAACTAGGATAAGACATAAGCTTGGTAAATAAGGAAATGACTGTGAATTAATGGCAAGAGCAAGCAACCAAAAATAATAGGATGAGCAAAGATAACGTTAAAGGCGCTTCCTAATCAATATAGGGTAATTACTATACTCTACCGTACTGTACTGTACTTTACTAACACTAACTGCACCCATACTAGTCACTCTAGAAACTTGATCCCTCTTGACTAAATAGAATGATGATAGCTACGTGTACTACTAGATGTACCCACTATCCCCACTAGATGTACCCCTTCAATGGTAATTCCATGTACTCCTAGCTGACGTCATAGGTTCCGCCTGCTCCTATCTCTACTAGGTGTACCCCTTTAATGATTAATTAATAATGGTAGCTTCGTGTACCCCTAGCTGACTACATAGGTGCCGTCTGCTCCTATCTCCACTAGATGTACCCACTACCCTTCCCCATTCGATCGGCTCCCTAACTCGTAGATACTCGTGCTGGTCCCACAGTGGGGTATATCACTCCCCTAAAGTGGCAACCCAATACAAGTTAAGGATGCACGGCTTATACCTACACAATGCAACAACGTCTTACCTACCAGCCCGGGCCCACGCACGCACATGACCCCGTTGGACTTGCGTTGCCACCGCTAACCCATTTTGGCCTCTAACAATCAGGCCCAGTAGGCGTGTCCCGTCCTCGACTTGGGTCGAGCTCACAAAGATACTTAATGGGCTACTGGACTGAAAAGGGCCCCCACCAAGCTTCCCACCTAGGCTTGGTCCCCTCTAATACATCCCACTTAACCCCATGTCCACTTACATGTATAAATTTGGTTAAGTGTTTTCTAATTTAACCTAGTCTCACCCTTTTGTTTAATTAACAGGTTGTATTGGTTAAGTCTGTGGGCCTATATACACAAATATTACCCACCTACCCAAGATTTACTTAACCCTCTCACTGGTTCAGACATATTAATTTACGGTTAAGTTTGTGGGCCTATATGTACTAATATTACCCACCTACCCAAGATTTACTTAACCCACTCATTCCGTATAACCCAGTTTACTTAACCCCCAACTTAAACTTAAGTTCTTACAATCCCTAGGGATCAGATTTGGTTAAGTAGTCCATTTCATTTACCATGTCCATTTTTAATTAATTAATTAAAACCTTTCCCTTCATAGGTGTCAATACCTATTTTATCCAATAATTTGAATTACATGTCATAATTGTTTATATTCAAATTACTCCATTTTTCTAATCGTATTTCTCATGACATCCTCATGTCACCCACATGTCACCCACTAGATTCCTCATGCCACCCAACGCACCCACTTAACCCCCTCATGTCCCACTACATATTTACTTTGGTTAAGTGTTTCTTAATTTATTACTATCGTAACCCCTGCATGACCTCTCACATTAGACTGACATTTGTGGCTGCTGGATTTGCCGGGCGGGTCCGGGCAGTCTTACACCACAAACGAGCCTAACCTCATGTCCATACAATTGTTACGCATTTAGTTTGGGCCTTTGACCTCTCACATTGGGCTACCATTTGTGGCTGCTGGATTTGCCGGGCGGGTCCGGGCAATCTTACACCACAAATGAGTCCAACCTCGTGTCTTAGGCAATTAATTATACATAATTAATTTCCCCCAATATTTGAATTACTTTCCCTATTCAAATTACAAATCATTTCCATATTTATTTATGTATAAATATGTCACCTTAATTATGTCCACTATTTATGGTACATAAATTGTACCAATTTACATCTCAAATTAATTTCATGCCTTTTTAGGCATTTGTGCCAATTCCCAATATTTAATATCCCTATTCAAATTCAAATTAATCTATGTCCATAATTAAACTATGTCCATTACTACACATTAATTTTCCAATTAATGCCTTCATTAAATTTTTCGCCTTTTAAGGCAATTCACCTTAATTAATATCTCAAATTCGTTATATGCCTCATTTACATGCCAATTCACATTTATTAACATAATAAATATTTTCATCCCATATTTGGATTAATTATTCCTAATCAAATATGTTAATAAAATTCCAATTATCTTTATGACCATAATTCACATTAATTATGTCCATATATCACTTTGCCAATTAATATCTCAATTTACATATATGCCTCTTTTAAGGCTATTACATGCTAATTCACATTTATTAACATAATCAATATTTTCCCCATAAACCCCGCGGCGTCCGTTCGCATAGAATATATGATAGACTAAGAAATAGTCTAACACATGAAAAAGGAAAAAACACCACATATTCACATAACATACAAAATAGGCCTAACTTGCATATGAGAATTTACCACATAACTTGCATAAAATCATCGATCTAAACATAGGCCTAAAAGTATGAACCTACATGTTATGTATAAGATTTTCATCACAAAATTTACATAGGCAATAACCACAAACTTGCATAACATGATTCATATTCCAAACTCATATTTTTATATAAACTTGCATATGTGATTTATGCAACATAACAATGGTTTAAATTTACCTGTAAACATATAAACTAGCATGTAAAGATTTAGCATATAACTCATACATGTCATAGCCTAACTTTTGATCTAAAATAGATGTCATAATCTTTACTAACTTACATGTGATTTATATCTAAATCAACATCTAAACTTGCATACATACATATGATCTATCATATGAATCACATAACCAAACTAGCATTTAAACAACATGATGATTTGATTATACATAAGCCAATCATAGAATTACAACATAGATCATAACTTTACAACATGTATGATAACATCACAATTTAACAACATAATCATATCATACGGTCAATAATTCACATCATATCCATATAATCCACAATTATATCTAATCTTACTTAATTTAATAATTATCTTGATTAGAGAAATCGAACTTGCCTTTCGTGGTTAAAGAATTATGAACAATTGATCAAACTTGATGCAGAATTGTTGTAGCGACGTTAGTTGATTCGTTGTTGAAGCTCTAAACTTGAATTAGGTTGAATTGATTAGCTATCTTCCTCTTTAGTTGGCGGCGGCTACACTGAGTTCCGTGGCGACGGCATAACGGCTTTAGTTTCAATTTTAATTAGGTTTAGGGTTAGCATTAGGATGTATTTATAGGTGTAGGAAGTTATTTAGGACCATTAGATTAACCCTGAACCATGAGAACCAACCAAATGCAAAATATGCATTTGAGCGAATCGGCCCACGGGTTGACAGCCAAACACCCTGGATTAACCCCTAGTCGACCCAGCGGGGCTGGGTCGACCTCAAAAATGGGTCGGTTCGGTCATTCCCCCCTCCCAATTCGCTGTTTTGAACTTTTTCGCATATTTATTTATTTAATTTTTAATTTATATATATATATATATCAATATATATATATATTTCTCTGCGCAACCCATTTCACTTAATTCTTTTCTAAAAATTAAGTATACTTTAATTTGTGAATTTTAATGTTATAAAATTACGGGGTGTTACATTCTCCCCTCCTTAAAGGATTTCGTCCCCGAAATCTCCAAGTCAAGAAAAATGTATATCCTACCATCTAATCGTCCATCTACTCAACCATCAAACACCAGCATCCATTATCCTTAAAAGACTTCTAATGCTTTAATGTTTATATGCACAGTGTGTGTATATGTCCATATCTAATGCAAAATTAGGCGGTCTACTGATTCAGTCGACCTCCTTAGTGCAATTCATGATAGTGCCATGCGTCCAATATGTATGCAAAAGATTCCTAATGATACATATTAATTCTATATGCGTGCACAACCATCCACCCGAATGCAGCAACCATATGATAATACAACCATTATACATCCATTTTACTAAATACATCCATATATATGCAATATGCCATACGAAGTGACTGAGCCGATCTGGTGCCTAATAGTGTGTGTATATGCATCCACGAGCAACCACTAGCGAACACTTGCATCCACTTTGCATCCATCATACATAACATGTCTCAAACACATGTTTCAACCATAGGATTTCCCTAACTGAAGGTCAAAGATACTAGCGAGAGGACATACTAAAGATAAGATAAGCACAAGCTAAGCGATAAAGGAGAAATTAAAAGACATACCCTCGAAAAGAAAAGGGTACAATGAACGCATCTTCTCTTCCGTCTCCCAAGTAGCGTTACTCTCATCGTCTCCCCATTGTACTTTGACTAGTCTGACCTCTCGATTTCTCAACTTCTTGATCTCCGACCCAAGAATGCATGTAGGAGCTCGTCGAATCGTCGCATCACGCTCTATTTCCACCTCTCTAAGCAAGCTCGGCTCCACTACCTCCGTGGTCTCGTGTAAGCACTTCCTCAAATGTGATACATGGAATACGTCGTGTACACCACTAAGTCTCTCAGGCAACTCCTCTTATCCGCATAAGATTTCTGCCTATCTTGCGTTGCCTTCATCCTTCTTCGAATCAAATCAATCTTCTCCGAAATCTCTCTAATCATATCGGGCCCAAGTAAGATCTTATCCGTAGATTCCCACCAACGTGTAGGTGAACGACAAGGTCGTCCATAAAGAGCTTCGAAAGGTGCCATGCCAATGCTAGACTGAAAGCTATTATTATATGCGAACTCCACCAATGGAAGATGCTCTTCCCATGTACCCCCAAAGTCTAAGATACATAGCCTCAAAAGGTCCTCTAGAATACGATTCACCCTCTCGGTTTGGTCATCCGTCTGAGGATGATATGCGGTGCTCAAACATAACTGAGTCCCTACCGCTTCTTGTAAGCTCCTCCAAAATTCGCTAGTGAAGATAGGATTGCGGTCGCTTACTATGCTAGAAGGAACACCATGCAAACGAACTATCTCTCGGACGTATACAGAAGCTAACCATGGAGCAGTCCTCTTACTCTTCACGGGAATAAAATGGGCGCTCTTAGTAAGTCTATCTACTATAACCCAAATCCCCGTATTACCCTTCCTCGATCTTGGTAATCCATCAACAAAATCTATCGAGATACTATCCATGTGAACTCATCGCAACTATCCATCTCCCACGCAAGCCGTCCTATTCGAACTCGATATCCCCCAAGCACAAGCCCCAAAGGCCTAAACCAATATCAGACAAGCACCCAAGGAATACCTCCTCCGATTTCAGACAGTCTACGTGAGATGATACTAGCAAAACAAATAATTGGGCACTTAACCGACTCTGGTTGTCCTCGCCAGTCTTGCTTCAAAACCATCACTAATCACCTAACTGACTTTGCATTATCCCCTAGGCACACACGAATACCTCGTGCCTCTAGGTAAACCCTGCACTTCATCGAAGACGTCACTATACTCACGGACCACACGAAAAGATTCCAAATCACCGTTGGATACGTCAAGAGATTCGAGACAGCTAAACGTCACTGAACCCCTAGGGTCACAAGAAATATGAGGGTCTTTCCATAATGAATCAATAGTCTAACTACCCTCCTTTCACTATCTAGGATGGCACCCTGCCTGGGTAGCCAATCCACCCCTAGAATCAAACTATAGCCCGTGAAACCAAGGACGAAGGCGTTGCATTCAAATCCAACGTCCAAGATAGACACTCTCAAATCCCGACAAACCATTGAAGGATGAGCCGAACCACCAAAAAGATTTGAGACTAGGATGGGATCCTTAACTAGACTAGTATTTAGGTGCAGTGTTTTCAACTAACGAAGCAGATACTAACGAGTATGAAGCGCCAGAATCAAACAAAGTTCGAACAGGATGATAAAGGAAACCAAATTTCTACCTGGACGGTCCTACCCCTATCAGGTATACCAGCCGTGAGGGAATATAACTACCCTCCAGAAGATCTTGTACTTTGCCCTTGCCTCTTTGGACAATCCTAATAAGGTGTCCTATTTCTCCAAAAGGATAACTACTAGCCTTCTTGTTCACATTCCCCATTCGTGACCTTCCACTAAGATGAGGTTTCGTCCTTCATTAACCAACAACTATTTGAACCTTCCTCCCATCGTCTACCTTAAAGGTATCAACAAGCCCTCCACTTCCTTGAACTAACTTCTAGCCCGTCAATCGTCTAAGTCCCTTGAAGTGGTTTTTCGTCCTTCATATGGAAGTCCCTATTTATCTTAGAAAAAGCATCTATACGCGGAGGGGAAATCCAAAAAAGAGAAAGAGGAAGAGATTCAAAACGGAGAGTCGAAGGAAGGATATATGGCTCTTGGGGATTATGTTTTTTAAAACAAACCTTTCTTTCAAAAATACTCTTCTACAAACATATTTTTGAAAGTATTCTTTATAAAAATGCTTTTGAAAAATAGTTTCTCAAAATATCTTATCTGTTCTGGTAACCTTCAGCTCTGATACCACGTGTAACACCCCATGTCCATTAATGTCACTCACAAAAGGGAATGCATTAACTTCTATGGAGCGTTTTAAGTGAATATAGAACAGAAAATCACAACAAGACAGATATGAAATAGTACTTGAAAATTTAAAACTTTATTTATTGCAACAGAAGGTAAATATGTTTGGTTACATCACCAAAACCCAAAGACTAAAGTCAAGTACATAATATCCATCTTGACAAAATCAGAGTACATAATATAAAAAGCATAATCCCATAAATAGCCATAAAAGAGATAGGTTGAGCTTTACTTCAGCAATCCAAATCCAAGTGCTCCCAAAGAGATCCAAATCAAGCTTCCCACCCTAAGAACCTGGGGGGGGAAAAGGAAGAAAAGAGGTGGAACAAAGGGGGTCAGACATAAAGTCTGGCAAGTCCGATAACTCCAACAATATAATTATCAAAGTAACTAGGACAAGACATAAGCTTGGTAAATAAGGAAATGACTGTGAATTAATGGCAAGAGCAAGCAACCAAAAATAATAGGATGAGCAAAGATAACGTTAAAGGCGCTTCCTAGTCAATATAGGGTAATTACTATACTCTACCGTACTGTACTGTACTAAAACTAACTGCACCCATACTAGTCACTCTAGAAACTTGATCCCTCTTGACTAAATAGAATGATGATAGCTTCGTGTACTACTAGATGTACCCACTATCCCCACTAGATGTACCCCTTCAATGGTAATTCCATGTACTCCTAGCTGACGTCATAGGTGCCGCCTGCTCCTATCTCCACTAGGTGTACCCCTTTAATGATTAATTAATAATGGTAGCTTCGTGTACCCCTAGCTGACTACATAAGTGCCGTCTACTCCTATCTCCACTAGATGTACCCACTACCTTGCCCCATTCGATCGGCTCCCTAACTCGTAGATACCCGTGCTGGTCCCACAGTGGGGTGTATCACTCCCCTAAACTGGCAACCCAATACAAGTTAAGGATGCATGGCTTATACCTACACGATGCAACAACGTCTTACCTACCAGCCCGGGCCCACGCACGCACATGACCCCGTTGGACTTGCGTTGCCACCGCTAACCCATTTTGGCCTCTAACAATCAGGCCCAGTAGGCGTGTCCCGTCCTCGACTTGGGTCGAGCTCACAAAGATACTTAATGGGCTACTGGACTGAAAAGGGCCCCCACCAAGCTTCCCGCCTAGGCTTGGTCCCCTCTAATACATCCCACTTAACCCCATGTCCACTTACATGTATAAATTTGGTTAAGTGTTTTCTAATTTAACATAGTCTCACCCTTTTGTTTAATTAACAGGTTGTATTGGTTAAGTCTGTGGGCCTATATACACAAATATTACCCACCTACCCAAGATTTACTTAACCCTCTTACTGGTTCAGACATATTAATTTACGGTTAAGTTTGTGGGCCTATATGTACTAATATTACCCACCTACCCAAGATTTACTTAACCCACTCATTCCGTATAACCCAGTTTACTTAACCCCCAACTTAAACTTAAGTTCTTACAATCCCTAGGGATCAGATTTGGTTAAGTAGTCCATTTCATTTACCATGTCCATTTTTAATTAATTAATCAATTAATTAAAACCTTTCCCTTCATAGGTGTCAATACCTATTTTATCCAATAATTTGAATTACATGTCATAATTGTTTATATTCAAATTACTCCATTTTTCTAATCGTATTTCTCATGACATCCTCATGTCACCCACATGTCACCCACTAGATTCCTCATGCCACCCAAGGCACCCACTTAACCCCCTCATGTCCCACTACATATTTACTTTGGTTAAGTGTTTCTTAATTTATTACTATCGTAACCCCTGTACACTACACCATACAGGCTATTTCGCAACACACAGATGCAGACATTTCGCAACGGCTTATGACCGTTGCTAAATTACAACGGCTAAAGTCCGTTGCAGAATTTAATATTACGGTCAACAACCGTTCTACTTTGTGCAACGGCTCAATAACGTTCTCCAATCACGTACACCCTTACACGCACACCCCGTTCTCCAATCCAGTATCCCAATACGCTTTCATTTTTTCCCCTTCTTATCCGTTAAAGAAAAATTGCCACGTCGAAAACTAGATCCAGATCCCTTTTTCCTCCAGATCCTTTTGTTCTAGATCGACAACCATTGCCTAATTACATCTCGATCGAATACTCTCTAGGTGCTTTTTTCTGTATTGTAAACTTCGCAAGATTCCGAATCGAAGTTGATCGACTCTACGTATATAAAAATTGATTTTTGTTGTTTTATCGTTGATTTAGTTTCATAGAAATCAAAGTGAGTCGATATGGATTTGAATTGTTGCTTGTTTTTCATTATTATATATTTCTTTTGATTTATGGCTAATGGTGAGTATTTGATCTGTATTGCTTTTGTTCATAAAACATAATTCTATAAAGTAAAGAAGTATCTGTGGTTATTGAGCAGAATTAAAAAATATGGCTGTATGTTCTCTAATTTTCTCTGCAGAACTAATATTGGAGTGTCATAGTTTGGGACAGTTAAAACCTTTTCAGTAAGATCAAAATATTCAACTTCAGTTCTTGAATTGAAAGAACTAAAAGTAAAAGGGCCTTTTTTCCTGCTAATCCCCAAGATAGAATAATTGGGCTATGATCATGTATTGTAGGGAGAAATAAAATTTGGCCGATATGTATAAATTGAGTCATTGAAGTATTATCTACATAATTTGCAGTAAATCTTATTGCCTGACCTACTGCAATTGCTCCAAGTGAAAAAGGACCTAGATTTTGGAATTTGATATTAGTTGGCTAGAATAATTGCATTATTTAGGGGTGATACATCAGAGAGGATAAGAGAGTTCTCCCTAGTTTCTCTATGCAAAATTGTATGCTGTCAAAATCACTTAGGAAAATGTAACGCGGAGTGAAAGAATATAGAAAACTAGTGAACCAAGGAGAAGTTAGTGGGAAGCTTTTTTATTGTTAACATAGATAAGAGTCAGGTTGAACGATAAGTTTGAGGAAAAGTAAGTGATAAGAGAGTGAATGAGTTGATGATCAACTGAGTAGTTAGATATGTTGTAAAATCGAGGATATCATTGACGACGTTATTTAACTTATGAATATGATTCCATGAAGGTCCAATTTAAAAGGACAGTTTAATTGTTTGTTTAGCATTAAGTTTGGTTTCTTGATGCTAGAAACTGAAGATGATTAGAGAATATCAGGTTCTTTATTGGAATATCAGGTGCTTTATTGGAATATCAGGTGCTTTATCAGTTTAATGGTTCAATTGAGCTCTTGGACGCTCTCCTTGCTTAGTGTATCTCTCAAGTATAAGGTTGCTGCTACAACCTCCTCTGCAGGGTTATCTTTCCGTCATGATCCCTGCACACAATACAGTCATCATTATAAGACTTTTCTTTTTCCTTTTTTGGTCAAATAACTAGAATAGCCACAAAAAATAAAGCAATCACGTCATCTTAGTCAAGAGGCAAGCTCCCTAAAGCTAACATGTAAAGCATTATATCCTGTTTACAACTCAAATGCAGATTTCTAATGGACTGGTTCATAGCTCATGACATGATATACATACTCGTATTTATCTGACGTAAAGGAAATCGAGTAATACAATAATAATGAGCGCTGACATGATATTTTGGAGACTTATGACAAAGAGAAACTTGACTAAAGAATACCTACATTTTTCACCTTATGTTAGTTTGATCTTATGTTAGGCATATAGTTTGCCGTGTTAACAAAGATCAATATCGCAAGTTTAAAATTTAGATTCACAAAAACAGTAAAATTCTAGTTCTGTTCATTTCTCAGGGTAAAAGGATAATTCTAAAAACTAAAGAAAGTGAAATTAGTTTACGTTGAAGCTCTGTGAACAATCCTTGATTTTAGAAAGAAAACTGGTTATTGCATTTTATATAACTGAAAATTAACTTTTATCTCATTGTTTCTTTTTTCTTCTAACATGGATAGGAATCATTCGACTCTAATAAAGCTAGAGTTCTGGGTTCTCCCTTAAATCATAGTTCACTCGCATCCTCAACAACAAAAAGGTATCTTCAATAAAAAAATGTCTGTTAAACAATGGCTAGAAAATGAAGATTATTTAACAAATACAGTATCTTCAATTAAAAATCATAGTTTGGTTTCACTTGATGCTAGAAACTGAAGATGATTAGAGAATATCATGTGCTAGAAACTAAGATGATTAGACCTAAATTTCAGCATTGAGATAATACTTGTTTGAGTAACCTAAGAGTTGTCGTATATTTCTTTACCAATCTCTTGTTTCATAGCATAAAAAAGAATCGTTGACACTTGCTACTAAATTGATACCCTGGCTAATCATTTAATAACACAAAGGCTTATCATGTTTTCAGCTACTTTCTTATTTTGATTTAATTACAGCATTTTTGCGGCTAGTTTTTCAGTTTCACCCATTACATTAGTATTGAAGTTTTTTTTACTCTGATGTTATGTCTTTCTGTACTATGGTCATGGTATAATTTCTGCACTACACCACATCTGTGTTTTGTTTCACTTAAGCGTTTTATTTCTTCATGTTATAGTTTTCTCCTTTTTTGCTCACGTTTACATGTAAATTTCTTAACCAGATGTAATATGATTTGAAGGTGAATTATGGTTCCAACATTCTCTCATGGCATTTCTTAGTTAAACGAAGAGGCAGAGAAGGCCAAAGAGGTACATATATTTGACCTTCTAGGACCTTATTTAGTTTATGGCTGTTTGAATTGTTTATCTATCAATTTATTCATTCTAATCAATCATGGTTATGTAGTAGTTCATTCAACTGCTGTATTTATCTTATTGGTCTATTTCATCATAGGCTCGCTTTGATAGAATATAATTTACGAATATAATTAAACTACCTTTCAGACCCATGTTGAGTGGATCAAATCACGATAGAATATTCATGTATAGGTGCACAAAATGAATTATAAATTTAAAGTTCCATGCCATTATGAAATGAGAAAATTCTGATTCTTTTATTATCAATAATTTACAGTTGACTAAGTCGTTTGTAAATTCTCCTGTCTGTTTGTTTAATGTTGATTCTTGGCCATGGCATATTGATTCCATGGTCTCATCCTTTTCTGAGATTTACGTTTTACCGAGTGCAAAGAAGCACGGTGATATTGAATGGGTTTTGATGTGTATGTAAACATATGTAGAGCGCTTAAGTGATATATAAACTTGCATTTTACTACACTGATGTTTATATATGTGTTAAAAACCATCTTGAAAAAGAAGTTTTTTGTTTTCGTTGATGTTCAAATAAAAAAGTTTAGGTAAAGATGGTATAAGTTGATTGCATGATCCTAAAAAAATGTGGTTACCTGACCGTTGCAAGCAGCATAAGCAACTGCTACCCTGAGTAGCACTAGCAGCAACACTAGATTGCTACCCCTGCGAACAGTAGTGAGCCGCTGCTGCTACCTGCGGCTAATAAATTTAGTTTTCCTTTTAAAAAAAATTAAAATTAAATTTTTTTTACCATGCTTATAGCTACTTGGCTAATAGACAAATTGACAATGCAAATATCTTCAAACACGTTTGTGCTTAGCATAATAATATGGCAGATTTCTAGCTCAGTTTGACCATTTTCTAAGAACAACTCATATAGTGTATCATATGAGCATAATAATATCTCTTTTTGATGTGACCTTCTGTTTCTCTAACTGCATGGTTTAGGGTCAGGTAAGGATTATACCTACAGTTTGATTTTCAGTGGGGTTATTTTGCCTCTTCAACCTCTTTTTTCTTCTTATATTTAACCCGCAATATACGGGAAGCTTTCTTGGCATTATGCTCTACTCTATTTATTTTTGGTGCACCTCGAGACAAAATGGGTGTAACAGTGTAAACAAGACAAAAATTAATGTAAGCCTTGGAAGTCTAAAACATAGAACATATTTCCAATAGCTAAATAGTTTGTTAATTTTAGAACATATAACATCATAAACATATTTGCTACTTAAATATACTTATTAATTAGTTCTACAACATGCAACATCATTAGGACAATAAATAATAGAATAATAGCAAGAGAAGAGATCTAAAGTTGTTAGACCATGTAATATTGAATTATGCAGGGGCACTTTTAGCAGTTAACTATGTATACATCATGCATGCATATTCATCTCTAAATGTGATGTAGCCAAAATACCTTACAATATCGTACTTGCAAATTTCATGTAATAGGTCTAATATAGTAGGCAGATTAACTTTGGTTTCATTTTCATATATTTATCAACTGCTATAAATTAAGGGGGATCATCATTTTCAACATGGCACTCGTAACAGAAAATTTAAGGTGGTTTGTACATTGACTTATTTTCTCATTATATATTCTTAATGTGTATATACACTGGTAACAAGTAATTAAGGTGGCGAAGCGCCTGTTCCCAAGGGCAATGGTTTTATTCCATAAGGTAAAACTATGTTGTTGTTTTTTGCTTGCATCCCCAATATGTTATGTTGATCTAAGTAGTAGCAAAATCTCGTTTTTGGTGTAGTGTATACATGCACTTATTTCGTGTGTGCACCTAAACACTTTGAATTTATTTTTACCCTAGTGAATTTATATTTGGCTACATATGAACTACTTTATTCCACTTGAAACTATGTACTTGCCCCGAGTCTCGCTGCACTTGTACATGCTAAATTCTAGCATGGTAGTGATACGCTATAACTTTTTTTTACATTGTAGTCTAGTCCTGTTTTGACTGTCTCCTCTCAGCACTTCAACCATGTGTTTATACACTTCCTCCTTGCTGCATTCTTGCGCTTAAGCCTTGTATGAGTCAACTCTCTAATTCCAGACCTTGTGTAATTGCCATTTAGTGTTGTGCCCGTGTTCGGTTATCTGCCTTGCCTTATCCTAGCTAGTGCCTTATTTCATCTGTTTTTTAAATAACCTATTCTATGTCCTTAGTCCTACTTCCTATCCATTACGTGATTGTTGTTCAAAAAAAGGTCATTTATGCAGAAAAAAGTTAACTGAAATCTGTTGGCTGTTTATTTGATGGAGAAAAGAAATATATATACGTTTATAAGTAATGGTGTATAGGTTCTATGTTAAATCAAAACTGCATGACTTACTAATAAAGCTGTAATTTATGATGAAAGGATCCGAATTAGTTAATCTTTTTGCTGTTAATTGGATAAGAACATAAGATTTTTTTTTTAATGTTTATGTCTTTGTAAAATGAACTTTTTGTAGCTGTAATTGTAAAATGCACGGTTTGAAATGCAATATCTATAAAAATAAAAATAAAATAAAAATAAAGGAAAGAAAAACTCCGTTTATAAAACGGAATAAAATAATTCAGCGGGATTTTCATATATGTTGAACGATGCTTGAAGGGTAATTAATAAGAACTTGATATCATGTTGTTACTTCATATCCTAATTTTAACAGGAAGAGAGGAAATAATTAAGTATTTAAAAAAGAACAGATATTGGCATCTCTCTACAAACATCAACGATATTAAAGCAGCCATGCCACGTTAAGTTTCTGTATTTTGTACAGAAGCTACAAGATATTTCAAACAAAATACTTTTCCTAAGGCATTTAATGCTAACATCTCATATGAATATAGAAAAACCTAAATGCATTGTTTCCTTTTTACTTCGTATTATACAGGCAATCAACACTACAAGAAAAGGTCCATTTGGTGTCGGATCATGGCGACGGCTGGCGACGGTTAAAAAAGCGGCCCTCGCCAGCCGTCGCCCAAAAATTAATATACCGGGAGCCTACAGTCCAGATCGATCAAACCCCAAATCTCCCCCAAATCACCCAAGCCCTTCGACGAAAAAAGAATTTCACCCACCACCGCCGCCGACCGACGCCGCCACCCCAGCCGCCGCTGATCGACGCCTCCCCCCTCTCCAGCCGTCACTCCTCACTCCTCTTCAATTCTAGGTATGATTTCTAACCTAATTTAATTAATTAATGGTTATTTAAGTGTATATGTTGTGTTATCATATTATGATTGTTGAATTATTATTGATTTAGTTATGATTGAAAACCCTAAAATGTGAATTTAGTTGTTTATTGGTTAATATTTTATGTTAGTTGATTTTGTACGTATGTATGTGTTAATGAATCATTACTTCATAGATAATAATCAAATCACGGACGACTTATTTGAGTTGTGATATGAAATTTGGTGAATATTACGAATGGTTGATTGTTGATTATGGTTGATTTTGGTTGAACAATAAAAATCACATTTTTATTGTATGTATGAACTAGTAAAAATATTCATTTGTTGAATAAATTCTTTAAACAATAAAAATCACATTTTTATTGTATGTATGAACCACTAAAAATATTCATGTGTTGAATAAATTCTTTGAACAATGAAAATCACATATTTATTGTATGTGTGAACCACTAAAAATATTCATGTGTTGAATAAATTCATTGAACAATAAAAATCACATTTTTATTGTATGTATGAACCACTAAAAATATTCATGTGTTGAATAAATTCTTTAAATAATGAAATCACATTTTTATTATATGTATGAACCACTAAAAATGTCCATGTTTTGAATAAATTCTTTGAACAACATATGTATGTGTTATCGAAATCACTGACATATATTTTTGAATCAGGAAAAATGTCCAATTATTACATTGACCGTAGTTGGATGTATGAAGTTAGAATTGGAATGAAAGGCTCAGTTAAAGAAGATTTCTATAATGGTGTAAATGAATTTGTTAGATTTGCAGTATCTAATAATCGAAATTTCGAGGAGCTTCGTTGTCCGTGTAGTAAGTGTAAACTGATGAGGTTTCATAAACCAGACATCGTTAAAGTACATTTGTACAAATCAGGTTTTGTGCCAAATTATTATTTATGGGATCGTCATGGAGAACTTGTTGCGCCTACAATAAATCCTGTAGCGTCGGAGGCTAGCGACGGCCGTCGACGGTTTTTTGCCGTCGCCATTTGAGCCGTTTCTTGTAGTGCAAAGAGGACGTGGGCGAAAGTAATAAGAATGTATTTTGCCACTATGCGAAACTGAAATGTTTCCACGGAAGAAGAAAAATGAGTATTTATAAATTTCAAGGGAATCAGCATAATGTCTTTTTTTTTCTTTTTTCTTTTAATTGTGGCCATCATGGAAATGAAATGTATAAAGTATATTAATATTTTAAGGTTTTTATTTATTGATTATAAAGCTAGCTTACCTTTGGTCGTGCAGTCCACTTAATTAAAATGATCGGCGGTTTATCAAGTATTTTAACCAATTGCATGTTTAAATTTTCCTTTTCAGTAACTTGGTTGGTTGATAGTACAGATGGTTGCGGTGGCCTAGATACGAGTTGGTCGGAATCAAACAAACCAGCGCAGGAGATACGAGTTGGTTAGTTAATCCTTTTGCCGTTAATTAGATAATAACATAAAAAATAATTTTGATGTTTATGACTTCCTAACAATATATATGAGCTTTTGTTAATGTAACAAAATAAGGAGAATAAAAAACAAATAAAATAAATCAGGAAATAGCAAGGAAATACTTTTTGGTATCAATACAAGTAAGGAAATGCTTTTTTTATTTTGGTAATACTATTAAGTCATCTATAGTAGTTTTACTGTAAATTTTGGTTTGGTTGATTGATCATAGTACTTGAGAGGAAAGTAAGTATATAGATTCTATTTTCCATTATTATTTAGAGAACTTGGAAGAAAAATCAAGAGTTATTTTTTTAGCAGGTGTAGCTAATAGCCTGTCAATATGTAGTTTGATACATAACGATATTTTTATATATAGACAATACTAAATAACTTCAAAAAAAGGGAAGACTATCTGTAAGGCAGCAACACCGAGTTGCCGCGAGCAGCGCTAGGATGCTGCTAGCAGAAGTAGGGCAGCCAAGAGCATAACCAAGGCTGCTGCGAGCAACATACTGATAATGAACTAAAAATAAAAAGACACAAGACATACAATGGTAGGCCTGACTTGAGATTTTTTTTTTTTTTTTTTTTTTTGAAATCTTTGAAATCTCAAGCTGATTAGAACTGGTCTAGCCTATAGTTTGTAATATTCAGTGTTTCCTAATGTGCAAACATATATGGCTATTTGGACGCTAAATTTTACCTTTTTAGAAAATTATTTTTATAATGCCTTAACACGCTCGCGTTTGGAAGATAAATTAACGTATTAGATTTCATACGTCATGTAATTAAATTATATGTAATCTGAACTTATATGTTTGATATGAACTGAGTAAATATACATATGGAGCATTTTTAGCTATCAATTGTCAACTGATTTGTCAATTTACAAAATAATTTGACAATGAAGAATTCAACAGTAATTCAACTAAGTTACTAGCTCATAGCAGACAACTACATAGAAAATCAAAAGGCTTGATCCCCTTTTTTTCGTGTGCATAGGAAAGAAAAGAGAAAAATAAATAAATAAATACACAACACATCTATATGTAAACTGAACTTATATGTTTGATATGAACAGAGTAAATGCACATATGGAACATTTTTAGCCATCAATTGTCAACTGATTTGTCAGTTTACAAAATAAATTGACAATGAAGAATTCAACTAAGTTACTAGCTCATTTATAGATATACCTTGATAAAATCAATCTTATTATGACTTATCATGGTTGGAAGTGGGAACCAAAGTTACAAGGAAAGGAGTAAAATTTGGTTAAATGTAGTAGAGGCCATCAATTGCTTGAGCAATTGAGTTGCTAAATTTTTGATAGCTTAGTGGCTAAAATTTTGCTCAATTGTCAAATGGGATCCATCTGTTTTGCTAATTTTAAATGGGTGCATTTTTAACATAGCCTTATACGTAACTTGTAGGAAGAAGGGTATAGATGTGTTGTGTATTTATTTATTTATTTTCGTATTTTCTTTCCTATGCACACGAAAAAAGGGGATCAAGCCTTTTGATTTGATGTGTAGTTGTCTCATGCGTGACCTCTTGTAGGAATAGTAGGCAATGCTGTATATTTTCTTCCCAAGCACATGTTAAAAAAAGGGAAACGGTGAGTTATTAGGAAGACAATTTCATGACTTGTACAAATAAAGATTAGATGCTCATTTTGCCATGTGCATGCAAGCACAATTTAAGCAAAAAGATAAAAGGAAACTTATATGACCTGTAGAAGCCATATGTGTTCATGCATGCAAGCATAATTTAAGCAAAAAGATAAAAGGAAACTTGTATGACCTGTAGAAGCCATATGCAAGCATAATTTAAGAAAAAAGATAAAAGGAAACTTATATGACCTGTAGAAGCCATATGTGTTCATTTGTTAATTATGAAATATTTTGCTGGGAAAAGACTACTCAGGCAAGACAAAACGGACTGTTAGGGTATTAATATTAATTTATGAAATATTTTTGTAGCAAAATAAGGTTAAAAAGTTCATTCATTACCCATTCGTGACATTCACCTATTGGTACTGTTTAACCATTCCTTAAATTGATGTAGAGTGAGAATGGAGACAGATGGGAGACTGAAATTGCAGAAAATCTCAGATCTTAGAATTATTTTTTCATATGTTTGAGACCTGTAAATTATATTACAAACTCATTAGTGCATGTTACTTGTAGGCACTTCTAACTCATACAACAATTGCATATGAACTCCATCTAATACAATTTTTTTTTGTTCTCAGGTTTACACAATGTTAAGCAGAAGATGCTTCCAAGCTTATGGCTGCTCTAGCTTATGCCTTGCTGTGTGCTTTTGTTCTTGTGAAAACGTAATAGTAATTGCGCGGTACTATTTTCTTGAAACAGTAATGCAACAGTACAATATGAATATGAACAATTAATGTTATGATATTATCGTGGTGAAGTTGAAATATTATCAATGTTGTAAGAACTTTTAATTTTGTAATATATTGTTGAAGTTTAAAAGTTTGTTGTTAAATTTGGTCTTTTATGTTGATATATTCAATTTATTGATATTTCTTTTGTGGTATTATATCAAATCTATAAACGTTTGTATTAAATAGAAAGTACCGAAGAAGAGAGAAAATGCAGATTTTTTTCTGAAATATTATTAATTAGCAACGGCTAAAAGCCGTTGCTAAATTTATAATAGCAACGGGCTGAAGCGGTTGCAATGGAAATAATTGCAACGGGCTAAGGCCGTTGCAAAATACATGTTTTGCAATGGTTATGGGCCGTTGCAAAAAATTTGCCACCCTAGATTTTGCAATGGCTTACAGCCGTTGCAAAATCGATTTGCAACGGCTCTAAGCCGTTGCAAAATGACGTTTCTGGTGTTGTGGTAGGACCTCTCACATTAGACTGACATTTGTGGCTGCTGGATTTGCCGGGCGGGTCCGAGCAGTCTTACACCACAAACGAGCCTAACCTCGTGTCCACACAATTGTTACGCATTTAGTTTGGGCCTTTGACCTCTCACATTGGGCTACCATTTGTGGCTGTTGGATTTGCCGGGCGGGTCCGGGCAGTCTTACACCACAAATGAGTCCAACCTCGTGTCTTAGGCAATTAATTATACATAATTAATTTCCCCCAATATTTGAATTACTTTCCCTATTCAAATTACAAATCATTTCCATATTTATTTATGTATAAATATGTCACCTTAATTATGTCCACTATTTATGGTACATAAATTGTACCAATTTACATCTCAAATTAATTTCATGCCTTTTTAGGCATTTGTGCCAATTCCCAATATTTAATATCCCTATTCAAATTCAAATTAATCTATGTCCATAATTAAACTATGTCCATTACTACACATTAATTTTTCAATTAATGCCTTCATTAAATTTTTCGCCTTTTAAGGCAATTCACCTTAATTAATATCTCAAATTCGTTATATGCCTCATTTACATGCCAATTCACATTTATTAACATAATCAATATTTTCATCCCATATTTGGATTAATTATTCCTAATCAAATATGTTAATAAAATTCCAATTATCTTTATGACCATAATTCACATTAATTATGTCCATATATCGCTTTGCCAATTAATATCTCAATTTGCATATATGCCTCTTTTAAGGCTATTACATGCTAATTCACATTTATTAACATAATCAATATTTTTCCCATAACCCCCGCGGCGTCCGTTCGCATAGAATATATGATAGACTAAGAAATAGTCTAACACATGAAAAAGGAAAAAACACCACATATTCACATAACATACAAAATAGGCCTAACTTGCATATGAGAATTTACCACATAACTTGCATAAAATCATCGATCTAAACATAGGCCTAAAAGTATGAACCTACATGTTATGAATAAGATTTTCATCACAAAATTTACATAGGCAATAACCACAAACTTGCATAACATGATTCATATTCCGAACTCATATTTTTATATAAACTTGCATATGTGATTTATGCAACATAACAATGGTGTAAATTTACCTCTAAACATATAAACTAGCATGTAAAGATTTAGCATATAACTCATACATGTCATAGCCTAACTTTTGATCTAAAATAGATGTCATAATCTTTACTAACTTACATGTGATTTATGTCTAAATCAACATCTAAACTTGCATACATACATATGATCTATCATATGAATCACATAACCAAACTAGCATTTAAACAACATGATGATTTGATTATACATAAGCCAATCATAGAATTACAACATAGATCATAACTTTACATCATGTATGATAACATCACAATTTAACAACATAATCATATCATACGGTCAATAATTCACATCATATCCATATAATCCATAATTATATCTAATCTTACTTAATTTAATAATTATCTTGATTAGAGAAATCGAACTTGCCTTTCGTGGTTAAAGAATTATGAACAATTGATCAAACTTGATGCAGAATTGTTGTAGCGACGTTAGTTGATTCGTTGTTGAAGCTCTAAGCTTGAATTAGGTTGAATTGATTAGCTATCTTCCTCTTTAGTTGGCGGCGGCTACACTGAGTTCCATGGCGACGGCATAACGACTTTAGTTTCAATTTTAATTAGGTTTAGGGTTAGCATTAGGATGTATTTATAGGTGTAGGAAGTTATTTAGGACCATTAGATTAACCCTGAACCATGAGAACCAACCAAATGCAAAATCTGCATTTGAGCGAATCGGCTCACGGGTTGACAGCCAAACACCCTGGATTAACCCCTAGTCGACCCAGCAAGGCTCGGGTCGACCTCAAAAATGGGCCGGTTCGGTCATTCCCCCCTCCCAATTCGCTGTTTTGAACTTTTTCGCATATTTATTTATTTAATTTTTAATTTATATATATATATATATATTTCTCTGCGCAACCCATTTCACTTAATTCTTTTCTAAAAATTAAGTATACTTTAATTTGTGAATTTTAATGTTATAAAATTACGGGGTGTTACAGTTCAGCTAGTCGAGATGAGTGAGGTCAACGGTGGAGATCACGTCGAGCGTCTCGTGATGACCAGGAACTTGGTCCGAAGCTGCTGTGACCAGGAGTCATTTGTGGTTAATAGATGAAGTTGTTCGAGGCGGGGTTAAGGTCAATGAAGGAGAGAGTTGAGCCGCGTGAGGTGAGGGTGTCAGATCAGATTTCGGTGCCACAAAACTCGGTGCGGCGGTCAAAGCTTACGGCGGATGGTTGGTTCGAATGACTGTATAAAGGGATGAAACCGATAATGTATTCTGGAGCCATAATGCACAGCAAAATGAATGAGGCAGAATTTTTTTTATATTAAACTAATTAAATTACTTAATCTTACTGTTAAACGGTGTAATGTTAATGACAGGTTGTTAAAATGAGAACAGAAGTACTGGAAACCATTTCGAGCAGAACTGAATGGAAGGAAGAAGAGATAGGGTAAATCACGGCCTGGTTTCCTGAATTGGGATAAACGAAATTAGTTTATAGTAATGGTAATTAGGAATCTAATTTACTAATTAAATAAGTATTATAATTTAAAACAGTGGGCTAAAATGTGGAGTTTAATTTGCAGGAATCTGATTTGAGGGAAGAACGAAGAGTAGTAAAGATGGGAACAACAATATAGAATCGACCTTGAGTATCTTTATATAAAACCAAATAATTAATGTATAGAATTAAGACAAACTTTATTCAATTTTACAAGTTTACACTAAACCGTAAATGCCCCTTTTATTTCTGAACAGGATAGAACGGGAAGAAACCTGGGAGCGATTACAAACAATTCGACCGAATAAATATCTGAAATGTAATTAATAGGTTTATATCGTAATTAAAGAACAATTAGTTTAATTAAACCGTGTTGCTTATATTGGTATATCTGGTGACTATGATTACAAAAATGGATCAAATAGGTTACATTGCGATCGTGGCGAGAAGCTCAACATCACAGAACTGTTCTGGACATAAAAATGAACAACTGGAATTTTCAGTAAATTAAACGACCATTTAATTTAACGGTAACTGAATCGATACAACGGTGTCAACTCAAGGCAAGTTAAACTCACTCAGTTTTTCCCTATTTATATTTTATATAAATTGGGTTTTTATTTTGTGTGTTATGATTGCTGATGTTGACTGTTTTGCTAGTATATATTGACTGTTAATTTAACTGGTGAAATTAAACCGTTGTTTAATTCCAGTGAAATTCCAAATCGTTATTTTAACGATTGAATCCAACGGAGGTAACTCACCCTGTTGGTCACGTTTATTTATAAACGTGCTTAATTGTTTGAATTGTTCTGTTATTTGGTTGGTGTTAAATGGTCGTTATTTATCATCAGTTAAATGTGATTGGTTTGATTGTTGATTATTGATTGAAAATTCAACATCTGATTAATTTGAACCAATGGGTGATATTGGTGTGGTATTTGGCGGCAATATATGGCCTATGAAATCAATTGTTTATAACATTGATTTACCGACAGGCAAATCGATAGAGAAGAAGTTATAAAATCTATTTTATAACCGGATATAGATTTTGAAATAGAATATTTTGCATAAAAGGGTTTGTTTAAAAGAAATAAATATTTATCATTTATGATTTAAAATCATAATTAATTGTTAATTGGTTTTATATGGAAATCTCTGACGTTAATCAAATTTATAAATAAGTAAATATAAATTAATCTAAAGAATTAAAATTGGATGATTGTTCTGTTTAGAACAATAAAATGGAAATTTATTTAAATTAACTATATTCTTAATTAATTTAAAGGGGAAAACTAATTGGAGTTGGTTAATGGGATAACCATGTTTTAAATTGACCACTTTGATTGGAATTGATTTTAAAATTAGTTTGTTTGGGAATAGTTTAAAGAATATTTGTAAAATTTTAATAAGTTTTCTTAAAAAGGGAATTATTATTTATTTTAGTTAATAAAGGAATTAACTACTCAAGTAGTTAATGATCAAAGTAATTTATTACCCTGATTTATAGTAATTTGGGAAATTTGTTTTTAATTGAATTAATTTAAAAAGTAATCAAGGTTGAAATGAAATCCAGTTGAATGGTGAAAGAAATTTATAAATGGGGTTTATATTTAAAACCCGTATTTGCATCACAAGATATAAAAAGGAATTTAGGCGAATACGATGCTTAAATTATATTGGCTTAATATTTGAATTAGGTTAAAAAGAAAATGGAGATGAGCAGGGTTTAGATTAAACCAAGATGTATTTGAAACAAAGTATTAAAAATGCGATGAGGGTTTATATTGTTAATTCCAAGTTAATGTTATTTAAAAATGGAATTAAGAAAAAGGGGAAATTAGAATAAGATTTCCAAAGTGGGAAACGGATGAATAGATTCTAAAGGAGATTGGTAAAGGTGAATTTGGGTAAAGAAGTGGGTCGTTCGATTATATAACCAAATCCAATTTATAATGGAATTTGTTTGAGACTGGAAGAGAATATTGGTTTGATTACAACTTATACTTATCTAAGGATATGAACGTTGTTTGATCAAGGTCTGAGAGGTAATTAAAATACCCCAACTTGAACAACATCGGGATTATCTGAAGATAGTATTAGTTGGTAATCGTAAGAGAGGTTAGTGATAATTTATTTTTCCATTAGGAAATAATAATGCAACGTTGGTAAAAATTGGAAAATATATAACGAGTGGCCCGAAGTAAAGAAAATGTAAAGATAGTTTATTTCATACTAATAAATATTAGTTATGGTCCAGGAATGGAATAAGCGATATTACGTAACACTGTTTATGAATAATAAGTTGAATAAATTTCCCAAATTAAATAATAAAGAATGATATAACAAATGTTTGAAAGGAGGATTAAGTGGAAATTGAATATGGTTATTAGTTATTTTTCTAAGTATTTTAATGAAATGGTTTTGAGAGCATGAGTATATTAATTAAGGATTTAACATCGTGTATTTTAAATATTAAAGAGTTAGGAGTTTAATTAAGCAGAAGTGAACTAGTTTGGTTTAAAGTTAAAGGCCAAGTGACGCTGAATACTGAACCAGTGAACTCATTGGTTATTCATGATTGAAACACTGTATATTTTGATAGTTAAATCACCGACTATCAAACCTATCCAATACGATTGTTGGTACGGAAAGACCGGGATCGAATTTATATTCGAAAACCATTCCAACCAACAAATACGTGAAGATATCGAAAGATGATCGAGATGGAGCAGTGAAGACCGTGGATTTTCACAACCAGAAGAACCACTAATATTCTCTGCCTGGCAAGCAGAGATAAGTTGCGATGCTGTCGTGTTTGCAATCTACGGGTTACAAGGACTTCTCGCTACTGATCCATGGGGTGATTCCTATATTGGGTGCAATAGGAAAGTGCCTTCGGTTCATCCTTTTCCTGGATGACTCGTATGGACGGATGTCTGACAGAGTATTTCCAAAGGGTCACGTACGTTGATTTCTTCAAACGTGCTATAGTTGTTGGCGGAGAATTGCCGTTCTCTTAGCTTCTAACTAGAGTATTTTTGTGGACGTCAATTAGTGATATCTGGCGGATCTGACGATGTGGCATTCAAAGTGAATGGTGATCAGATGTTCAAAAATAAACTCTGACCTCAAGCCTCATCAGCCGGGAAATGACAAAAATTGGGCAGGCAGCATGGCTATGTGGGTCGCTCCCATTAGGATGTATAATCACCTATCTAGAGAAAATCCTATTTACTTCTTTAATCTATATTCGGTGCTGTCCCTTGTCGGGAGACGGTTGCTGGTCCCAACCGTCGGTGATATACATTCAATACACTCAAGCGAAATGAGTGGTCGGTCATGTGTGGGCCGGGTTGCAAGTCGTTCTTGTTGAACCCAGCGTATTCGCCTCTAGAGATACACTATCGGCAGGTGGTCCCATACCTTGTCATAGTTGGAATCCAATCTCCAATAAGCGCCCGCGGTTTTTATTGTATATTATATATGTGGAGCGTGAGATGCAAGCGTTCCGCTAGATTTGATAATTACTTGTATTTAGACATTATTATAATATCAGAAGAGATATTGGTTTCAAAATTGTTTTGGGTTATCGTAAGGTAAAAACCGTCCATGTTTATGTGTGGATTTGGTCTTACGATTATCCTTTTCTTTTGAAAGATTTTGAACTTTAAAATCATGATTGGATAATATACCCTTAATACTGTGCGAGTTCATCTCACTCTGGTTCACCAGACTGACCCGGTGTTCTGTAAATGCTCGGGTTAGCCCGGGGTGTACAGGTTCAGGTTATCGAATGTTGTGAAGTCCAGAGACGAGCTGGAGGTGTTCAGACGTATGATATTATATAGCTACTATTCCGCTGTGTGTTGTATATAGGAACAAGTTATTATAACTGTCCCGTTGTGCGATGTACTCGGATGATTGTAAGTATTTTTAAAGTTCTCAATAAAGATTTATTTCTGTATTATATTTTGTTTCCGCTGCGATGTGAGACTCTGTGCTGTGTTATTTCTTCTTCTTCTATTCTAATATTTTTTTCTTTCTTATCTCACCCTCTAATTTCTTTCTAATAACTATCCAGTGTTTTCGGTGCTCGACATGAGTTACGATAAAGGTATTTATGTTGATTTTCGGGGCCGGAAATTCTTGGGTCGTTACAGTTTGTTTTGTTTTTACACTGGAGATGAACTTGAAGGTTAGTTTTGATTTAGGATTGATCATCTGATGTGTTAATTTGTTCTAAATAATAATTATGTATCATTTCTAAATAGTAGGCGAATTAGGTAATGGATTACATCAAATACAGTAGATCAACTTTTGATAATTGAATATTATATGTATTATGAATTGTGAAATTAAATGTGTAATTTTTAACTACAAATTAATTTCCCCTATTATGTCTAACATTACAAGAATGTTTCAAAATAGGATGATGTTTAGTTAAAATGTTAACTGAAATATTGGGACTGGAGTTTCAAATCAATAAGTAATCTAAATTAAAAGGTGATAACTAGATTGCTAAAATGGATGTGTATGTTACTTAACATAAGCCTAAAACAAATAAGTTTTCTTAAACCTGCTTTTCTGTAATTTTAGATCTAAAGTTCAAACATTAACTGCGCATGTTTCACCCATATTTCCTTTTGGTTAAAACTATACATACCCAAGTGATCATTATCTTTTTTTAGATGAATAACAATTTAACAAGTATTTTTCACTTTTGTGCAAGCCTATCTTCACAGACATATATAACGTTAGAGGAGCTTCAGCTTCTTAGCGGATTACATTCTTCGAACAAAAATTTTCGAACCAAAACTGGAATTATGGGGATTTTTGCATATCCCAATAATAACAAATGTATATTCTCACCATCAAACATATTAATAAAGAAGAAAATTTTCTTTTAATCATCACATGTATATTTGTTACACATTAATGTTTAAGAAGTATAATAATATAAAGTAAACAATATTGGTTTCCCTTATTTTTAATGTTATATGAAATACTGTAGCAGCCTTATATATTTCAATACAAAAATTCCACTTGATTTATTTTTGTATTTAATATATCTACTGACTTAATATGCTTATTAAGGAATTTAAATTCATAAATCACTTTATAACTATCACTAATAAGTGATATCCTAATAGCTTAAAAAGTACACAAATAATTAATCATTATTTTTTAAAATAGGACACAGAGATGTTAATTCTATGTAGAGGCACCACGTTTAATATTTTATATTATACACATAACTTGAAAGAATTTGTATTATCGTATGTATAACAAAATTGGTTAGTAAATAACAAAATTTAACTAGATTCCTTTATTCATTGTAATTTATACAAGAGACTTTTTATGATGCACTTAATATATCAAACCATCATCATCAGTGTGAATACTGGTTCATCACTCTTAGTTTTTATTAGAATTTTGGTGATATAATATTTCCAAAATTAAATAGATTTTGGAAATATTCTTGGTATATTGGTTACCCCTTCCGTGCATGAAAGAAATGGAAAGGAATATTAAAAAAAAAAGACTTTGGAGATATTCGTCATATATTTGTTGTCATATTTTGTGAAAGAAGAAACAGAAAGAAATCATATTGAGATAGAATTGATTGACGAAGGAGGAATGTCATCAATCAATTATATAACAAGAAATATAATGCGAATCTGATAAATCAATTACTTCATCCCAAAGTAATTCTTCTCTATATGAAAAGAGCCATAAAGAATGTTAATCTCATAATCTCTTATGTCATTTCTTTATTTTTTTGCTCTACTGTAATACTCTGTAATCTCTAAAATATTAATAAAATCTCTTCCTCATTAAAGTGGACATACACTATCTCGCGCTAGTGGAACCACTATAAATATTGTGTGTTCTCTCTTGTTTTCAATTTTTTTGGTGATATGTTATTTATAATTATTTGAAACTATTTGTTCTATCACATCATTGTAAGATCCTATTTAGGTTTTTCTGCTGAAAGGGATTGATCACCCCTTATAGTTTTATCAAATTCTAAATCAAGAACTCCTTTAAAATATTAGATATTGCAACTTACTGAGGAAGTAAATTGAATTGATTTGCAAAATTCATTGTTGAAACTAAAAATATAATTGCGATCATTTCACTATTCCATCATTAAGTGGATTCATATCCAAATTCCACTGATATCACAGTTAAGATAATTTTATGGTTTAATAAATTTGTATATGCTGCTAAAATTTGACTTAGTATTTATTTAATAAAAGAACCAGAAAAATAAGGGTCAATATTGTGACGACCCGACTTTTCTGTATCGTTTAAACTGACATTTAACCACCCATGTCCAACTCAAAAGGCACAAAAGAGGATAGTTAGGAAAAGAAGTTAGAGGATGAGAAGAAGAAAGAAATGTTAGAATAAAAGAAGAAGAAGAGGAACACCAACACTACAGAATCAAAGTAGAATAGAATCTCATAGCGAAACAAATAAAATATAATATATCAAAACTCTTTACACAAAGAGAAAACTGTAGATATATATATAATTACAATATCGGGGTACCCACTAGATCAATACAACACACATAACGGAAATAAATTTATACCAGAAAATATAGGAATACGTCCGGCTCCTCTCTTGAAGCTCCAAGAAAATCCTAACTTGAAAAATATACCTGATCTAACCCGAGCACATTTCGAGGAAAGCAAAATCACTTGGATCAATATGGAATACTTTCAGTGATAAAATTTAGTACAAACAATTTCGAGGAAAGCAAAATCACCTGGATCAATCTGGAATACTTTCAGTGACAAAATAGTACAAACAACTTGCTTAACTTTAGAAAATCCTTTAATGAATGGAACTTTCATAAGACACGACCACACATAAACATGACACGTGTTTTTACCTTATGATAACCAAATCACTTTCTATATCAAAATCCAGTGATATTATAATAATGTCTATCAATCCACAAATAAAATAGGAATATAGCTAGAAAATTTGCATCTTACTTTCCAACATAGTTGGTATACAACTAAAAACGTGCTTATATCAGAGTTTGGATTTCCAACATGACTAGGTATGGAACCACCTTACGATTAGTGTTCTCAAGAGATAAAACACTGGGGTTCAACAAGAACATCCTTCAACCCGACCACACAGAACCGACCACTCATTCAACTTGATTGTACTGAATATATCATCATCACGGTTGGGATCAGCAACCGTAACATTCCCCATACAAAAAGGGACAACTAATTTCTTTAGAGCGAGTGATGATATACCCTAATGGGTATGACCCACATATCTCTACCACCAGCCGGAATTCTGTCATTTCCCGGTTCATGAGGTTTAAGGTCACGGTTACCTTTCAAAAACATCACATTCACTTTGAATTCCACATTGTCAGATCCACTAAATTACTAGTTGATTTGCACAAATATACTCTGGGTGTTAAGCTAAAAGAAGTTTCCTTCTCCGCCACCATACATGGTACATTTGTAAAAATTAACGTACATGATTCTAGAAAATATTCCGTCAAACATTCGTCCATACAAGTTCATTATAGGACTGAATGAAACCAAAGATACCCCAGAACGTCGAGGTTACTACTGCAGGTTTAATCCTAGTAGTTAACCAAATACATCATTGAGAAATCCTCTTGCTCCGAAGATTCGTGTCCTCATAAAAATCTCATAAGCATCCCTACAAACTAGTTTTCGAATGCAAAATCGGTTCGAAGTGGTTGTGGGACCAGTTCCTATCCCAGTCTCTTCGAACTAACACGTCAATAGTCCAAAAGCAATATTTATTGATAGTTGGGTTTTAACTATCATATCAAGCAGTATGGTCAAATACATGAGCAGCTCAGGCCCTTTTAATTTAAACCATTTATTAAAAACATTTTATCGATTCTTAAAAATCGATTTCCATATTCTTAACCTCACTGGATTAATTATATTCACAAATCTCTCATGTTTTCATTACTTTGAAAACAATAACCAAACCCTTACCTCTTCGTAATAGACGTATTCACATAATCCACCTCTTTATTCCCTTTATTTTGAAAATATCGCTATACTTTCACAAAAGCCTCTTTTTATTTCCTTTACTTTGGAAATATTGCTATATTAAACCTAATGGTATAAGTTTAATCATCAATTTTATATGGGACAAATCAATGTCCAATAGATTTTTATTATATAAATCCAAACGGTTTTTATTTGACTTTAAACCTTACCGATTAAAGTATAAAAATCTTACTTACGGAAATACTAATTCACTTTCCATATCAAACCCAACCATTTACTTATTTCTTTAAATAAGTGTACTTACTGAACCCTACTATTTTCATTATTTAGAAAATAGTACCATTTACTCAACCAAACAGTGTAAGTATAGTCAAGTTTCATATTTGGGCCAAACAATGTCAGGTAATACATCGTTTATGGAAAAATCCCAATAGTTTTATTATATTGCTCAAACCTTGCAAATAAAGTTGCAATATTATTTCTCTTATGGAAATAGTAAATTATTTCCAACATCTTCGCCATTACACACTAATATCATTCTCAGATAATCCTGAAATCGTTCAAATTTGGGTATTTTATTCATCCCTTAGATCTTAACTCGACAACGTTCTTATCTTAAGATGGATAAAAGTATGTAACTGTCAAAATTGATATTATTTATAATATCAAGAAATCTCATTTACTAATCCATTTAAAATATAGTTTTACAAACCATTTCTTATTTTTGAAAATTTCTTTTTAAATATACTATTGTTACTTGATTCGTTGATTTAGTAAATTCTTACTAAAACATCACCTTTCAACTTTAAACTTCTTTAAACAATTTGTTTTGTAGCTCGGATTTTATTACAAAATCCATTCACCAAATTCTTTACCCAAAAACCACTAATATCTTATTATATAATTTAATATGGATTTTATTACAAAAATCCCATTACCCAATTCTTTACACAATTTTTTTAAATGTATTCCTTTGCATTCTTGAAAACCTTCTTTTGATCTCAATCCTTTTTACTTAATTCAAATATTAAGTAAACATTTATTTTAAACTATCACATTAACTTAAAATCTCTTTTATAAACTTCGCTTATAAAACTCAGATTTAATTATAAAATCTGTTCATAAACTCCTCTCAGAATTTAACAAAATCCCATTACAAAATCGATTACTTTCTTAAATGAATTCGATTTAAAAAGTAATCATTTTAATTATTAATGAATTATAGTAATAATTAACTTAACTTCATTATTAACTACATAAAATTAGTTAACTTCATTATTAACTAAAAATAGAATAGTTAATCTCTTTAAATAGTTACTAAAAAAGTAATTAACTTTATTAATGATCAATAACTTGATAATTAACTTTAAACATCGTTAATTGAAAGATAATTAATTTTGTAAGAAATCTTGTTAGGTTCAACGACTATTTGTCAAAACTATTACTATCAGATTAATTGATAACAAATTAATATAATAACCAGTTTCAATTTAAACAACTGACTTAGTCAACTTGAGAACATCATCTAACCTTGTTAACTGATTTCCACAAATCATTTCTCTTAATTTAATAATATAATTAATTTAATAATATCGCTCAATTGTTTTCTTAAAAACAATTGTCTCAAAATTTTAACCCTTAGTTTAATTTTTGAGTTATTTACTTATAAAACTTATTAAAACATAAGAAATTGCTAAATAAAACATTTTATAATACCTTTATAAAAACCAATTTATGAATATCGATTTATTTATAAAACTTATATTTATAAAATATAAAACTGAAAACCTCACTTGAGTTATAAAAATGAATTATTATAACTTTAATTATGTCAATTCGCTTGGCGACAAATTAACATCTTAGAAAAATAGATATTAGGCCATCTGCTGCCAATCACTTAATCAATATCCAAACAGGATTTAACATTACTTTTGGTTAAATAATTCATATATAAACAATATGAAACAAATAACGTACAAAGTAATTGAGGAATCCAGTTGGATCCCTCCGACTTGTTTTCCCTACATAACAGCTCATAATATTATATTATAAATGAATATGAAATATTTTTTTAATCTAATGCATTTAATGACGGAAATATAAATTGTTAGGATTTCCTCGCATGTTGTTAAGGTTGGAATGACAGTTTGAACAAATAGTCCCACATCATGGAATAAATTGAAGGAGTTGTATACAAATATGAGTTGGCGGACATGTAACATTAGAGATTCCTTTTGTTACAAGGATGTGTGTGCCAACTCATATGTCACCCTATGCGGAAGGAGGGAGGACTTTGTTTCGACCGTCATTACATAACAGTAGCATTAGAGCCGAAGGTTACAGACTGGGCCATGCAGGCAAGACAGTGCTTTCAAAAGATACTTGTAGGATGCGAGTCAAGGGGGAGACTGTTAGGATTGCCTCGCATGTTGTTAAGGTAGGAATAACAGTTTGAATAAATAGTCCCACATCATGAAATAAATTGAAGGAGTTGTGTATAAATATGAGTTGGTGAGCATGTAACATCAGGGATTCCTTTTATTATAAGGATGTGTGTGCCAACTCATATGCGTGCACCCTATGCGGAAGGAGGGAGGGCTTTGTTCCGATCGTCGTTACATAACATAAATATCGTCAAATATCAACCAAACAACAATTAATTAAAACATCCAAACATGCAACTTATACTAACAATGATAATTTTTAATAATATGAATTTAATCACATCCAGTATTTCAGAAAGTGCAAGAGTTAACTCACATTTTGTTTTCAATTGACGATTTTAGATCATTTTATCTGGTTTCAAACTAACGTTTAAAATTAGATAAATTCCGACAACCTCCAAATCATTCTGAACCAGCTCGTATGCGTAATATTCATCAATGCGATTCCAATGTATCTGGTTTTCTTGAATCTGATAATGTATGAGCATGTTACGTTTTTATAAGTTTGAATACATCTTTATATAATAAAAAACAAAATTATACTTAATTACCAACTAATCAGGTTTAAAGCCGCTAATTACTTTCTCATCATCTTTCAAACTTACGCTACTCCTATAATGCAACACATCCGAGAAAAACCCACCCACATCTCCCTTGTTCCTCCACTAAAACCATAAGCCCTTCACCACACTCTCCCTCTTCATCTCCTCTTCAACCTCCACCTAATCACATGGAGTTCGACGCTGGCCAATCCTCGCGCCTCAAAAGTCGGCATACGCGCAATACTTACAGGATGCGTCCCTTTTTACTTCCTGAAGTCCTCTAAAAATTGCATGCAAGTGCCAAATCTCCCCTCAAATCCAACACCGACGACCTCGCTTTCCATCTCCTCCTAAAACGATGACTAATGGCAGCCCTAGCTGGCGCCATGAAAAATAGAGCATCGGTTATTCTCGTCACACAAAATTTTGAGGATATGAGAATAAAGGTTTTACTTATACGAGTTTAACAAATCCATATTCGAGTGATTTTATAGAGAATTTGATTTTATATTATTTTTCAATGGGGTTAATAAAGATATAGATTTTAGTTTTTTTTTCTTCTTTCTAGGTTTCGAATGGGATAAGAGTGGGATAAGAAGAAGATGCTCATGTTTAAAGTCAGGCAGTGTTAGAAAGGACAAACACGATTTTTTACTTTGAGATTTAGCCGAGATTTTGTCTAAGAGTTTCAAAAGATTTAGCATGATTTTGTTGAAATTCGAAATGATTGAGCAAGATTTAGACCGAGATATTCTGAGATTTGGTTTAGATTTGAAAATGATGTGCTGAAAGCGACCATTATTTTATATTATTGTTTAAACTGCAATTAACGTTCGGCGTTTGCAGCTCATACTAGCACATACAACATCTGATCGAAATGAAATTCAAAACCCTACAATAACTTAATATTCCGGACACGATGGAACTGGTTTCATCGAATTCCGAGATCGTTTGAAAAATTCCTATTTAAATTCCACAACGTAAATCAATACGCGTTTATATCGCGTATGATCATATAATAACTCCAATTGTCCTGAAATCGGAAATCTTACAATAATTATTAACCAGTATGAATTTTATAAAATTGGTTTCATTAAAATCTGAGGTCTTTGAAAATTGGGTATTCTCAAGTTCCATATTAAATCGATAAAATATAAATCGGTTTCAAAACAATTAAATCAATCGATAATAAATTATAATTAACATATATATATTCAAATAAAATTCCAATAGCTTCGATTATATTAACTTGATTTTAAATTCCAAGTTAAATCGATAATCAATTTATTAAAATCTTTTTATTTTATTTATTAAAATGTTATGGTTTTTAAACGATTATACCATTGTTTTTATGGAAATTTAATTTGGACATAACTTAAATACCAAATGAAATCACAATTTTTCTCTTCCATTAGGAAACTATAGCCAAATGGATCCGAAAGATTTCTTGTTTCAAAGAATTTCGACTTATATTGAACCCTCTACATCCATTTGAAGTTCAAATCGTAAAACTACGAACTACCGCAACATGATGAACTCGTTTTTAATTAAATTTAATTTATACGTCCAAATTTCGTTAATTAATAATTTCCTTATTATAATTCAAATCTGAACCTAAGTGGGTCTTAATAAATCATTAAATTCATACTATACCTCAAATCTAATTTATTCTCACTAGTTTCAGAACTAAATTTATTATTATATTATTCAGAATAAATCAATACTCAAAATCGTAAAATTCGAGTTATTTATATTTCCAAATCAACATTTGAAATCAATTTTAAATATTCAAACTTAACGGCTAAAAATCCGGGTCGTTACATATATTTTAGTAAAAGGAATGTTTATGTTCAACGCTAAGTTGTTTCAAAATCGCCTGTGATTTATTATTTTATGTTTTGCAGTATGATTAAAATTTAAAATTGAAGATTTTTGTTGTTTAAAATACTAATCTTTGTACAAAATAGTTTCTTTATTAGAATTTATGTTAACTATTTAAATAAATCGATCAATATTATTATTAAGAATAAAACCATGTGCGTATCACATATTCTCAGTAGTTATTTTGATAAGTCAAATAACTAATATAATCATTGTGCTAATATATGTAAAAGTGGATTCATTATTAATAACGACTAATTTAATTTATCATTATCAATATACAATGAATACACTTTTAATATTTTTCTTTACTGGGTAAGTTTACTATTAACAATCATTAATTTACCAATTTATTGCTTAGTGATTGTTTATTAATAACTATGACATGCTGTAGTATGCATTTTTAGTTTATGACTAGAATTTATAAGATACTCTTTTCAATGTTGTTGGCACTTAAAGCCTCCGGGGTGGAGATACCATGAAGAGATGTAAGAAAGGTGCATACCAGTTGAATTGCATAATCGAGAAAAAAGTTGAAGTTGAAGAACAATGTTGAATCACCTTGTAGTAAAATAAAATAAAAAGAATGAGAAAGATAAGTTATGTTTTAACAAACATTATGATAGCAATAAAAAAAGGTAAAATAAATGTTACAGACCACTTAAAAAATCGGTCGGTTTTATCAAAAAAATATAGGTAAAAGTCAAATCAACAAATTTTATCATATATATGCAATTATGGTAATCCGAAATTCACCATTGTCATGCCGTTACAAGTCAATTTTTGAGTAAAATCGGTATATCAAATTAATCGGTATTATAACGATAAACTTATCATTTTTTGAGTAAAAGAGTAGTATTTTTTTTTCCATTACCAGTGACAACGGTTATTTCATCTTTTTTCTTTATAACACATGAATATTCATGTAGCATGCTTTATTAAAGGTTTAGAACAAAACAAGTTACTAAATTTAGTTCAACAATTAGATGAAATAATGTTGATGCATTTTTATCTTTTTTCTCTTTATATCTTTTATTAAGTATCACTATGAATCATATAATGAAGTAACGTTATGGTTTGAATACAAGTCAAGTAGTTTACCCTTTTTAAACAAGTGACAGTTTATCATTATCAGTGTAATAGTCATCAAATTATTGGTATATCAGTTTCGTTATACCAGCGTATTGTAAAGATAAACAATTTTGGTTTACTAATAAAAATGGTACGATAACGATATTGTTAAACGTTAGCGGTAATCATCACCATCTCAGCCTTGTATGCAATAATGGAAATGCCCTCATTTACAAAAAAAACTTCAACTATGACAAGTAGTAAACTACTACAAGTAACAACGCGGTTATTTTCCAGATTGCCTGACCATATCAGTATTTCCTATGTCATAACTCAAAATGGACGAAAGTTAGATTATAATGGAAAATAATAGTATGAATACACTGTTATTTTTACAGAATGTCTAACCATATCAGTTTTTCACTCAAAACAGACAAAAGTTGATTTATAATAGAAGATAATAAAACAAAATACAGTGGCCTCTATATCTACCTAACTTCCATAAACACGATGAAAGTATGAAAAAGAACCGCGACTCAAAAGTTTACACAAAAAAAAGCATAAAAGAAAATTCGGTCAATCAAATACAAAAGCCACTTTCAAAGCTAAAAAATAGCAAAATACTCAATGCATCTTATCTCAAAGTCGAGAGAGGTCGGGTCTCTCTGTGGCTGCCAGCTCCCTTCTCACATTTATCTGTTAAATCCTTCTTATTTTAATATTACACTTTTATATTTTTTAAACATAAACGATAAGTGTTACATAAATTATTCCAGCACTTTAATTTTAAACAGCTAAAAATCCTATTTTTAGCATTCTAGGAATAGAAGCTTGATATAAGGAGGTGACCGTCACTGTTAAAAACAAAGACCCCATTCTCATATTCTCCAGAAAGTAGAGAGATTCTTCCGAATCACACGGATTCTTCAAGATTCTCTAAGATTCTTTGAAGCAATGGCAACGGAAGACAAAGCGAAGATCAGAATCGGCGTCTGCGTCATGGAAAAGAAGGTGAATAACGGGTCGGAGGTTTCCTTTTTCTTTTCTTCTTCATTTTGCCTTGTTTTTAAAATCTTATGCGACGTGTTCGAGTTTGTTCGAAGAGAGTTGATGTTCTTATTTTATTGTTTGCTGCATTGTAAATGTTTTGGTGTGTGTTTTTGATTTCTGTCGTTGGATTTCATTATTTTTTCGTTTTTAGGTATTTTCTTCCCCTATGGGTCAGATCTTGGAAAGATTAGAAGCGTTTGGTGAATTCGAGGTACTGTTATGTGAAACTAGAGCTGCCATATTTGCATTGACATGTTAATTATGCGTTTTTGTATTATATGGAATAAGTCCTAATAAGAAAGAAGGGTGAAACGCATCAATTACGTTAAATGATGGAAACTGTTATTTAGGCTAAGGAATATACTGAAAGAAGCATCAGTTACATTGAATGATGAAAACTGTTATTTAAGCTGAAGAATATACTGAAATAAGTGGTGTATTAGTGTATTTGCATTAAAAACTATCCCCGGACATAAGACTTTTGTGTTTTGTACTAAGTCTATTCATTTCTACAATTTGCAGGTTATATTTTTTGGAGATAAGGTCATTCTCGAGGAACCAGTGGAATGGTATGTTATGTTTTTTGATGTCTAAGAAAAGCTTATCATTTTCTTGATGACGGAACATGTACACTTCTTTGAAGCAATTTAGGTGTCTTGTTTGCTATTGTGCATGTGTACGATTACAGCATGTTTTTTTTTTTTTTTTTGGTGATAATTATATGCATTTATCAGTGGACATTCTTTCTTCATATCTTACAAATTACAGCTGGCCAGTTTGTGACTGTTTGATCGCCTTCTACTCTAGTGGTTATCCATTAAAAAAAGCGGAGATGTATGCTGCATTGAGAAAGTAAGTGCATCAACATATATAGTTTATATGTTTTGTCATTTACATATAATCTTCAAAGTATCATGTTTATCTAGCTAAAGCAAAATCGGCAATAGAAACAAATGATTAATGCCATATTAGCGGGTAGATAGTTACCTTTATCTTTAAATATGTGTTTATATGCTAGTATTCATAATGTAGTTGCAATAATGTGGCGAAACTATTTTCACCCGCTTAGAAATCGTGTCTGCAACTAGATGCTAGCTTTTAAATTGGTAGCGTTTGCAACAACACGGCTTCTTTTTATTTCACTGGAGAGCCAGCATGAAGTTAAAGAAAAATGAAATATATGGACTGGCTATTTAGACGTAATTGGTGAAGCAACATATTTTAATTGTCGAATATTCGTTAAATCACACATACAGATATAGTCATTATGAGGTTCCAATATTGAGATCTATTGTGTCAAAACTTCTATTTCTAGTTATGCCCTAATGGACTTTCGCATATCATACACGCACTGTTTGCACCAAAAATAGTACAAACACTCTAGAATCGCGTGTAGAGCATAGAATATGAAGTAATAACAGATAAAAATGAGAAAAAGCAAGACAACATGATTCTATAGTGGTTCAACAATTACGCCTACGTCCACTTGATGTAATCTATCGTTTATTATGTTGTGCAATTACAAATAATTTGATTTTTTCACATAAGAAAGTAGAGATAAGTGTTGAGGGAGGCCATGACAATGTCCTTACACATGTATTAGAGAGTCAAGGGATGAAAGTGTCAGAAAAATCTCCCAAAAATGCCAAGTTTTGGAGTATTTATAGCTGAGGCCGAATCCGGTTAGGCATGCCACGTGGAGGCCGATTCGAAAATAGTGGAGTTCGTGAGTTGACAGGTGAGCAGTGGAGAACGTCTTCAGGTCTTGTTCCCATCTGGTTCGGCATTGCCGAACCGAAATTCGAGAAGAAGTATCAGTGGGCCCTATGCTGAACCGGAGAAGGTCGAGCAGGAAAAGTCAAACTGAAGTTGTCCTTCCTTCTATTCATCCTTTATGCTAGCGGATCCCCATGCTGAGCCGGGGAAGGTTGAGCCGAAATCGATCGAACCGATTGGCCGATCCGGAAAAGAGTCTAATCTGAGTTCCCTGCATCCAAAATCTAAGTCTTTGAGAGTTTTGTTACTTCATCCAAGAATGTCTGGGCTCGACTAAGTCCATGCTCGAGTCCTTAGCGATCTAGCGATGAGAAGTCCTAAGTGTCACGGTTTTGCGAAAAGGCGGGTCAACGTTTACCCTTCAAAGTACGTTTTGTTGCAAACATGATGTTCTTTGAATCGATAAAGATCAAAATCATCAAAAATGATTTCCTTTACAGTCTCGTTGAGTTTGTCCCCTGTGCTCGGTTCCATTGAGCTTACCAGATAAGATAGTAGACTCGATTGCTGAGATTGATTCTCTTTCTGGAGTTTCAAGTAATAACTGAAATTCCATCGGGCCAAAATGTTGAATGTTGAGTATGCATGGATCTTCAAGCTTTAAGCTGGCGATTGATCCCAATTCTCGACTCTCTCCATATGCGTAGTCAATCGCATAAGGACAAGTCGATTTTATTTGAAGTGGTCATTGCTCTGGTCATTATTTTGACCTCGTCATGAGCTGTTGAGTGATGAACACATTGGTTTTGTGTTGCTGTGTCTGCAGCGTTTTCATTGAACGCCTGAGTGATACACTTTCTATTCAATGTACTAACGGTTCATCATTTTTCGTCTAATTTTGGATTATGATTGGTCGTCCATATGTCTGAGTGTTGATATAAAGAATTCAGTGAGGAGTCATCCTTTCGGTTGTAGCTTGAGATCGTGGAACTCTGGATACAAGTGTCGTGAGTAGCGTGCGACTCTCTGCCTCTTGCCAAGTTGCGTGTTGGGACCCTGCCAGAGGATAGTGAGGTTGGAAAATGCGCGTAGAGTCTTACTTTCATGGATTCATGCTTGTCCTCATGAATCAAGGAATATAGCCATATATTGGATGGTTACGTCGTATCCAACTCAAGTTAGCTTCCCTGTTGCGGTGGTGAGGATTGGAGTCGCTTATCGGGCAATTGAACCATGCCCCTCGAAGCTTGCACCGTTTGCAAGGGAGTTGGCAAATTAGCAGGTGTCAAAGTCATGTCTTTCAAATGATTCATAGTTTCTTGTCGGATCGTGAGTTAGAGTCAAATGCGGAATGATTGTTTGGGACCCAACCCATATTAGCTTTTGTTTATCATGGTAAGGGGGAAATGATGCTACATAAATGGTTGATTCACACTCGCTGTCCATAATCTTATCCAAGCTTTGAAGATTAGAGTTGGACAATGAAAGTTCAGATTGTAGTCATCTCGAGTGCTCTCATTTGTCCCCTGAAAGGTCGAGGATTAAACTGATGTGCCACACTCAATTGATGTTTGAAGTGGGATAGTTGATTCTTGTCTAGTCATATTTGAGCCCTTCCAATCAGGAAGGAGGATGGAACCGGTCGATGGATGGTCACGTTGCATCCATTTCGTGGTCTATAAGTGGCTGTCAAATCAAATGTATGAGCTAGTAATAGACAGTCGAGTCATGTCCCATTTAAATTCTTTCTACAATTTAGCATCCAGTCCAGGGTAATGACAAGAGATGGGTGATCGGATCACACATGTTTTAAGTTCAGACATGTGCATCATAAGGACCCCTGCTGTTTTCCAAACTTAGGTGATTTAGCCATCCAAGTGCTCGAGTCATCACATTTTTCATTCTATGTACTTGCAATTTGCTACTCGTCGTTGCACTTGGATTATGATCGGTCACTTATAGGTGTGTGCATCAATTCGAGATATCACTCTTAGTGTCTCCTTTCGATCGTTGCCTTAAGTCACATGATATGTTGTTGAATATCCCACTCTCAAGGCCTCCTTTCGGTCGTTGCCTTAAGTCGTGTAGGAGGTTTAGCATTGGGCATCGTTGTCAATCCTCTGAGCCTTTATACTCCTGCCCCTGGTCATAAGGTTATCGAGTTAGTGCGGACGTCGTGGTTCGTCCTTTATACTTTCCCGTTGTCAGTTTGGGTTAGAGTTATGGAGCAATTGGTCGCCTATCACACTTCTTGATTTATATTCCTATCTAGGCTTTGAGGACTAGAGTTAGTCGGACAAACGGTTGGGTCACATTTGCCCTGGCGTCGTTCCTTTTTCCTCACGTTAAAGGAAAAAGGTTGCCTTGAGGATGGTCGGATCACATCCGTGTTGAGTTTATACTCCCGTTGAAACAGGGAAAAGAGCGAGCGGTCGAGTCACGCTCTCTTGTCTTAGCAATTTTCTTTTGCCACTACGTCGAAGGCAAAAATCGCCAGGTTAATGATCAGATCGTGTCTGAACTAAGTTGAAATTTGCCTGTCGTGTCTAAGGCATAAGTATTTTTTGACGAATGATCAGCTCACATTCGTCTCAATGTCATTTTCTTTCCCCCACATCAAGGGCAAAAAGGTATTGTGCGGATCATAGGATTGCCTCCTTGTCTTTTTATACTCCTCCTGTCGGATCAAGGGATGAAGTTGCTGATCAACTGGGTGGTTGTATCATACCCGAGTACACCTTTACACTCTGCTTGGTGGATCAAAGACTAGAGGCAGATGGGGTTATAAGTATGTTCAAGCATAAATAGGATATGTCACTAGTGTTTATGCTTTTGCCCCCACATCAAAGGCAAGAGTTGAGGGATGAATAGTCGAATTCCATCCGCTTCAAGCTGTAGATGTTAGGCCAAAAATTAGTAGGGGAACAATTTGATCACGTTCGCTCAAGCTTTGTATTCTCCCAATCGAAATGTTGGAAAGAGTGGATCATCGGGCATTGCTGCCTCCTCTAAGCTAGTCTTATGGATGGTCAAGCCGCGCCCATTGGCAATTGGCTCCAACTTTGAAATGCATTAAACACATACAATATTCTTGATTCAAGTCATGCATGATTAAGTAATGGGCGGTCAGATCAGATCCACTTTGAAAGACGCCTATGTTCTCACAATAATGACATGATTTAGTAAACGAGCGTTTCAGTCGTGCTTGTTGCGACGACATTATGAGGTTCTATATGTGGGTGTTGGAGGTTTGATCGGTATTAGACTCTGGGTACCTGCATCATTCACATATAAATTTATTTGAGCCAGTCATGTTAATAACTCATGAAGCATGCAAAGATATAAATTTATTTGAGCCAGTCATGTTAATAACTCATGAAGCTGTAGATGTTAGGCCAAAAATTAGTAGGGGAACAATTTGATCACGTTCGCTCAAGCTTTGTATTCTCCCAATCGAAATGTTGGAAAGAGTGGATCATCGGGCATTGCTGCCTCCTCTAAGCTAGTCTTATGGATGGTCAAGCCGCGCCCATTGGCAATTGGCTCCAACTTTGAAATGCATTAAACACATACAATATTCTTGATTCAAGTCATGCATGAGTTAAGTAATGGGCGGTCAGATCAGATCCACTTTGAAAGACGCCTATGTTCTCACAATAATGACATGATTTAGTAAACGAGCGTTTCAGTCGTGCTTGTTGCGACGACATTATGAGGTTCTATATGTGGGTGTTGGAGGTTTGATCGGTATTAGACTCTGGGTACCTGCATCATTCACATATAAATTTATTTGAGCCAGTCATGTTAATAACTCATGAAGCATGCAAAGATATGAATATAATTTTGAGTGAGAATGACATCACATATTTTTGGTCAGTTCATTTTGCTATGTCTCATCTTTGCCAGGGGTGATTGCTGAAGGTCTAGTCGACGAAGGAAAATCCTTCCATATTATCATGGAGCAGCAGTCCCAAGAACTATTAAATCTTGATCGAGGTCTTGAAAAGACAGAGGCCGTTTGACGGGCTTTGCGGCCGAATGATGGAATTTGCATTTTCTTTGAATTACTATCATGCCTCCATGTCAATAGCAAGAAATAAGGGTCAGACGGTCAGACCATGTCTGTTAATGATTGTGTCTCAGCTTATTGGTGTTAAGATGACAATCGACGGGAGAACAATGAATTCACGTCTATGGAAACTCCGAACTTTACCTGTGGTGCTTGTTGCGACAGGTAAAGACGCCTCTGTTCTCGCAGTGATGACATGATTTAGTAAACGAGCATTTCAGTCGTGCTTGTTGCGACGACATTATGAGGTTCTATATGCGGGTGTTGGAGGTTTGATCGGTATTAGACTCTGGGTACCTGCATCATTCACATATAAATTTATTTGAGCCAGTCATGTTAATAACTCATGAAGCATGCAAAGATATGAATATAATTTTGAGTGAGAATGACATCATATATTTTTGATCAGTTCATTTTGCTATGTCTCATCTTTGCCGGCGGCGATTGCTGAAGGTCTAGTCGACGAAGGAAAACCCTTACATATTATGGTGGAGCAGCAGTCCCAAGAACTATTAAACCTTGATCGAGGTCTTGAAAAGACAGAGGCGGTTTGATGGGCTTTGCGGCCGAATGATGGAATTTGCATTTTCTTTGAATTACTATCTTGCCCCCATGTCAATAGCAAGAAATAAGGGTCAGACGGTCAGACCATGTCTGTTAATGATTGTGTCTCAGCTTATTGGTGTTAATATGACAATCAATGGGAGAACAATGAATCCACGTCTATGGAACCTCCGAACTTTACCTGTCGGAACATGGGATAAGTGTGGCTAGGAAGATAACCATGTCTCCTTTATCCGCAGTCATGCTTTTGGTCTCGTGTCGAGGATGAGAGACGATGTATGGACAGTCAAACAACGTCCAAGTTTAAGTGTTTTGACCTTTGGCTTGCTGAGACTTGAATGGCTAAAGTAATTGGTCATACTTGGGGCATACGTATGGTCACAGATGGCTGTGTTGCATCAACTTCAAATTTAGACGATAGAATTACGAGTAATTTGAGCTTGAATTTCCATGTTTCCCTCTGCATCTGGGGCCTGAGTCGATGTACTGTCGGTCAAGGAAGAGAGTCAAATTGTAAATTTTATACATCTCGGTCGGTTAATCACTACCCTTTAATAACGATTCATAGGCCCGATCATGGACCATAAAGGTTTAATTGTACCTGACTCCAAGTACCTATGTATTTTGCTTTAGTATTTCTCGGGTGGAAACTGATCTTTAGCAGTCTAGTAGGTAACTATTGGTCCTTGCAAAGGTTAGCTAAATTACCAAGTTTCGAGTCACAAGATAGATGTTCTTCATTATGTCATCGAAAGAAGTGTAGCTTTTGTATGCTGGGATCCTTGGTTGCTTTCCAATATCCCATTATTGATAATTATCCTTGCTATGGTCATCCGAGTCATCTTCAAATTGGGACTGCACTGCTCCATGTCAATGTCATTTGAGATTTTGTTGGTGGAATGGGCTTACGTTGTGTAAATCAGGTGGTCGCTACTTCTTCGAGAATAGCATTCCTTGCTTTAGTTGAATCCATGTACCATCAATGCCTTTGAATTGGGTTGTCGGAAATCGGCCTCCCCTGCATATGTTCTCATGGTTGACATGGAATTTACGCGGGAAATTCATGTGTTGAGTAATATCTGTGAACGGGTTGAGGTCGAGGAAGAATCTCGGCCGTCACCGCTTCATTGTTTGTTTTCTCGGAATAATTGTCGAATATTGGCTGTCAAATCTGGACGATCATTTATGGCTACTATGCTGCGGCATGGATTCGGGTGCATTGCACAAAAAAAGACCTTTTTTTGAATTTAGGTTGTACACCATTCATCTAGACCAATAGATTTGTCTCGATTCGGGATGCTCCATATGATCTGGTTCAACATGCTTGTAGAGTTCGGAACAGTAACGGCTAGTGATCCAGATTGGCATGTTTGGAAAAGTCGGTTCGGCATGAGTCAATAATTCTGGTTCAGCCAAACCCGGTTCGACACAGACACGTGAAGGTCGATTCAGAAATAGTGGAGGTTGTGGGCTTGGTTACGATGCAGTGGTGGAGCGAGTCAGCAACAACTTCCCAATCCGGATCGACATAAATCCGATTTGACATAGTCGAATTGATGATGCTGTCCATCATCTTTAGCTGATACAGCGATAGCTCGACCCAGATTTTCTAGTCTTCATGCTTTACTGACCCGAAGATGGGTCCATCCAGATTTTCTCCGTAGCATGGCCTTGACCGATCCGAGTCTTGGCCGATCCAAGGCAGCTTAGAGCCCTTCGAATTCCAAGCATTCTTGGGATTGTAAAGTCCTTTCTCTCATGTCATGGCTATAACTTTTTTGTAGGATTAAGCAAATCTGAGTAGTTAGGAAATGGAGCAATTCATCTTTGGATCTTCCCCCCAATGAACTACGACATCCATTAGTAGATGAGAAGATCTGACAATTGAAAATCATTCATTTTCCAGTGAAAGCACTAAAATGTTTGCACCAAAATGGTCCATAAGCTATAATCGTGTGTAAAACATAGAATATGAAGAAATAACAAATAAAAATAGGAAAAACAAGACAACAAGATTTTATAGTGGTTCGACAATCAGACGTACGTCCACTTGATGTAATCTATCATTTATTATGTTGTACGATTACAAATACATTTGATTTTCATGTAAGAAAATAGAGAAAAGTGTTGAGGGAGGTCATGACAATGTCCTTGATCATGTATTAGATAGTCAGTGGATTATGTCAGAAAAATCTCTCAAAAATGTCTTAAGTTTTAAAGTATTTATAGTTGAAGTCGAATCCGGTTTGTTATGTCATGTGGAGGCCAATTCGAAAATAGTGGAGTTCATGGGTTGACCAAGTGAGCAGTGGAGAATGTCTTCAGGCCTTGTTCCTATCCGGTTTGGCATAGTCGAATCAAAATTCGAGAAGAATTATTAGTGGGCCCCACACCGAACCAGAAAAGGTCGAGCTGGAAAAGTCGAACCTGGCCTCTTGTCGAACAAAAGTTGTGTCCTTCCTTCTATTCATCCTTCATGCTAGTGGGTCTCATGCCGAGCCGGGGAAGGTCGAGCTGAAGTTGTCGAACCGGATTGGCCGATCCGAGAAAGGGTCGAACCGGAATTCCCTGCATTCGAAATCTAAGTCTTTGAGAGCTTTGTTGCTTCAATCAAGAATGTTCGAGCTCGACTAAGTTCATGCTCGAGTCCTTAGCGGTCCAGCGATGAGAAATCCTAAGTGTGACACGACTTTGCGATAAGGCGAGTCAACACGCACGTTTATACAACGTGCATACATACATATATGCCTATGGGCTTATTTGAGTATAGGCCAGCTGAGGTATGTGCTGTACCTATATTTGAGCAATGTAATTAAAATAAAATAAAAATAGAATTCACATATTGACAATAGCTGAATTTACACCTTAGCCTTATCTAGTTCAGCAATGTCACATGTAAGGCATTTTTTGTATTATTATCATACCTACTCTTGCTAGCTACCTTATTTCATAAATGCCAATTATTATTCAATCACTCTTTTGTGATGTAAGACTTTGCTCTATTTTACCCACAATCAATAACTTCGATTATCTTTTTTTGCTAAAATCTTTGCTGCACCTAAATCTGATGGTTGGCCCCACCGTTGCATACACATACATATATGTACATGTATATGTACACATGTATACGTATACATAGATACATATACATACATATATATACATATACACATATATACATGCATATACGCACACACATATACATATACACACATGCCAAACGCTTGGCACTTCTATAACGGTGAAGGAGCAAAAAGTTATAGTGAAGTTAAATTGAGGATATAGCGAAAAATAACAGAGGTGCAAAAGGCTTCATTATATATAAAACTAAATATTTAATTATGATTTACTTGCATGTCATTTGTGTAAGGAAAAAAAAAACTTTGTTTAATTTTCTATAGCAAAATCAAAGAATGTACGATCCATATTTGGTGATTACAATAGGTTCCTAACGTATATTAATCACCTATATCATAAAATTAAGTTTTTAGCTAGAGAGAATTGTAATATAATATATTCCAAAGTGTATACATGTTTAAAACTATATTGTAGTGTAGGGAATTAAAAATTCCATATACTATAATATAGTTTTAAACATGTATACACTTTGGAATATATTATGTTACAATTCTCTCCGTTATTCCGTCTAGCGCCTTTCGGTTGGGCCGGGGGAAGGGGGGGGGGGGGGGGCTTGCGCATCAAATGAAACTCAAGTTTGGCTGCAAGGCTCAACCTGTGTTAAAGTTGACGTTTCTCAAACTTTGAACATATATTCTGAAGTGTATACATATTTAAAACTATATTGTAGTATATGGAATTTTTAATTCCCTGTACTACAATATAGTTTTAAACACGTATACACTTTGGAATACATTATATTACAATTCTCTCTAGAGAGAATTGTAATATAATGTATTCCAAAGTGTATCCATGTTTAAAACTGTATTGTAGTATATGGAATTTTTAATTTCATATACTACAATATAGTTTTAAACATGTATACACTTTGAAATATATTATATTACAATTCTCTCTAGAGAGAATTGTAATACAAACGATCAATTTTGATGGCTATTTACGTTTCTGTAAGAAACGTCAATCGGGTCTGCTCTTTTCTTTTTTTTTTTTTTTTTTTTTGGGAGAGTATGCCAATATGATCTTAATGAGGTGCGGGAAGACCCTGGTGCAGAGAGCTCCAATGCTGTTGGTATCCAGGTTCCTGAGATCACCCCAGCTTCTTCTTGGTTTGATGATTTGGTTTAAGAACTAATCCAATCAATTTTTTTATATTAATTTTGCTGAAGTGGATGCAATTTTTTTGTGATTTAGTGGGTATAACGGGACTCAAAACAAATCTATTGTTCATTAGTGCTAAATTTAAAAACCGTAGCGGTTGAAGAACTTTATGCGCTATAATGGTGATATTGCGGGGCTTTAACTTGCCAATACATATACATATATGCATATACAAATATAAATACATATACATATGTATGTATGTATGTCTACACACATGCATATATATATATATATATATATACACACACACACATATGTATATACATACATATATATGAGGAGCGTCTCAGGGCACCCCTTTAGCACTTCCCTACCTTACCGTGAGCTACATTAATCCAAATCCAACAAGATTTTGGTAGATGCTATACTATCTAAAATTTGAGCTCGTTCCGATATTTATCACTCATATATATTGTCATCTATCCAAGATTCATGTATCTAAACCCCCTACCCAACCGTGAGCTACACTAATCCAAATTCAACAAGATTTTGTATATGTTCAATATATATATATATATATATATATATATATATATATATATATGCATGCATGTATGTATTATCATCTATCCAAATTTTGAGTTCGTTCCGATAGTTATCACTCATATATATTATAATCTATCCAAGATTCATGTATCTAAAGTGCTAAAGGGGTGCCCCGGAACGCTCTCCCTCTTCTCTCTCTCTCTCTCTATATATATACACACACACACACACACACACACACACACACACACTCTTGCGTGTGGTTTTAGAAGCGTATCATAGTTCATAGACAATAAGAAAATTATTCTCTGCTGATGGGGATGAAAAACGTTTTATGAATCCATGTGTGTCTGTGGAGAGATATCCTTCTGGTTGATGAACTATCCAAGTGACTTAATACAAGGGGTCACAAGCCAATGTCCAGACGGAACTTTGTCTATCAAGTGAATGGTTGTATTAATTTATATATATGGTTCTAATTGGTGGATATTAAATCTTGTTTCTGTTGTCTTGCCAGCGAGGATTTGACTCCTTTAAAGTTGACTGTAATTAAATTGATAACTATTCATTCTCTAATTACTACATTGCAGATTAAACATTTTACATAAATGGAATTCACTGTTTGTAAATAATATAGTAGTTGGTGTAAGCACCTTGCCAAGTGTGATTAAAGAAGAAAGCATACAAATACTGGATTGAGGTTTCGCATGTCGACCTTTTAAGAAATAGAATTCAGTCTATTGGCTTAAGAATGCGTTAGAGATGGTTAAGCTGTATACAGTTGTATAGTATGATGTTAGAATGTGGTAAATTAAACATTTCTGTGCTCTAGTTACATTTTGGGGACAAAAGCATGTTTTCAAATAGATCAGCAATCGTGCATTAATAGCTTATGTAGATGTTCTCAGCTTTATCGTGGTAGTTGGTTCTTATGATTAAAATTAACATATAATCATATTACTTGCTTGGATACATGCGTTCCTGCAGAAAGCACCCTTAGAACATGTTTTCCTTATGAAACGGAGAATCTAATATTGAATTGTCCCATTCTTGACCCCTTCCCCCTACTATATACACACCAAAATAAAAATTTAAAACAAAATAAAATAACACGAAACAAGAACAAAGTTTTCATTCCTTGGTGTAAAATGATACTAGAGACTGAATACACCTGATTTCCTTTAGTAATTGGTGGTAAAAGTAACGGTGATATTATTCATGTTGACTTCTTTGTGTGATGGTACAAAGTTGTTCATGTATATAACATATATAATACCACTTTGTTCTCTTTAGGCCATTTCTAGTCAATGAATTGGAACCTCAATACCTTCTCCATGATAGAAGAAAAGTTTACGAGGTAAGTTGGTTGCTCCCCAGCCACTCATTATCGTTTACTTTAGCTTTTATCACACACTATCCCCCCCCCCCCCCCCCCTTTCCTCTCTCTCTCTCTCTATGTGTGTGTTTCATTTTTGTAAATTGTTCGTTGTTTCTATGACCAAGGATTACTTGTTTGACCAACTGCGACATGTGTAAAATGCTATTTGAGTACAACTTCCAGCAAGAAGAAAATGTGCAAATGTAGAGAAATACAAATATACCTTGTTTAATGCTAATAAGATTTAGATGAAGTGCTATATTTAATGAATAACATCCTTGAATGTTAATTGATGAATGATCAATAAGATAATAAACATATTTACTTTATTATGCTAAGAACTAATTATTTTGAGATGTTGTCCTAGAATTTTATTACTTTGGACTGAATATGTGTTTTTGTGCGTGTATGTGTGTGTGTGTACACACGCATGTTTGTAACATTTAGCTCGAAAATGCAATGCGCATTTCATAAAAGATAGATTAGGATTAGTGAATAATCCTATTAATGGATGCCTGCAACATCTGATGTCCGTATATATGGATGTAGAAGGCATCCATATTCGAGAAGTATCTTTTCAGTTTATACTAAGATTATAGCTTGTATTACGTGTATTTTAGTAAAACAATAATATGTAATTATTCTATTAAGCTTGTGGTACCTATTATATGCATTTAATGCATATTAGTTGTCAAAATTATTAATTATCATCGTATTTGTTGATTTTGCACATAGTGGGATTGGAAAGATTACGTTAAAACAAAATTTTCTGTTTATGTTTTTTTAACCAACCGTTGTGGGTAGGATAATCATCTGATATTCATTCGTATTAGTGGGTGTGGATATCCAAAAATGAAATCGGATGTGAATACACTAACCACCTCCAAAAGTAACATATTAGTAAGTCAAATCGTTGATTTATTTATTTATTTTAACTTCAAGTGATGCATAAGTGCCACACATGGGTATTGGGGCAATACATCTCATTTCTTGTTTATCTCTGAACTTTTAGTAGTAAGTCTTATGCATCTTCACCATTTAATTTTTTACTCAAACCTTCTTCACATGAAACCCATGATCTTTTAATCCAGTGACTGATAATTGAGGGTGACTGGGGATGCCTAAAAAATTATAGATTAATCCCTCTTCATATATATGAGTGATAAACATTTTATGATCTTGATTTAAATTTCAGATCAAAGTCCGTGGATAATATTTTAAACAAAAATCAAAGGTATATTTCATATGGGAATAAAGCATGCAAAATGGTTGATTTGATTCATCTTTAGAATTTTGTGCAGCAATCAGATTCTAAAGTACAACAGAGTTAGGATTCTAGGAATAGAATTAAAATTGACGGTTAAAACTTAAGTTGATTTGAACATCTATGATACATAAACAAGCTATTTCCGTTTTCACAGTATAACGGCTGTAGTAGATAAGTTCAATTTTTTTTTTCTTCTAAATTTTCTAAATCCTTTTTTTATCTGGAAGCAGTGAATGTCAGTGGCTAAAGGGTAAGTTATATTTTTGCAAATGAAATATCATGAATATGAATATGAAGCACCCACTCTTCTAGAAATGTGAGAAGCCCTAATAAAAATTGACTAAATTGATCAATAATGTCAATTAATAAGTAACACTGAGATTATATTTAAATAAGTCGATGCACTTTATTTTGATACTGAAGACCAACTTCTTGATTCTTTTATCTTCCATATGCAGCATTTTTTTGGGTGGCATGATCTATCATCTATCTTGTCGAAGTTTATTATTTGGTTGCTTATGTGGTGTCATTGACACAATCTATTATCAATTCCTGATTATTATATCCTTTTGTCATCAAGCGTCTTGAAATGTTTGGAGTTCCAATTCCAGTTTACGCTCTCGTAAATAGAGAGTTTCCGTATCAAGAGCTGGAGTACTTTGTCGAGCAAGAAGATTATGTGGAAGTGCATGGGAGGCGCTTCTGGAAACCTTTTGTTGAGAAACCTATTGATGGTGAGATATCTTTCTATCCGATAAGTTTCCATTCATAACCCATAAATAAAATAGAATAAAAACTGTTCATTAATGTTTTCATTCAATAATATTTAGTTTCTTTTGGAAACTCTTGACTATTCTAATACTAGTTGTTTTGTGCGTGAATGTTGTGTATAACCACATATACAATCATTGTTACAGCTCTTGAATATTTTTAGTATCATGATGGTAAACAAAATACCTCAGAGGTTACAATCATGTGGTAAAAAAGGAAATGTAACATCATTCAGTTACCAGTAGAAGATAATTGGATATATTATTTACGGAATGAGGAACCATCCATATTTTTTCAACAGAGTGATAAATTATTCGATTATGATGCCATACATTTTAAATTTTACAAAATTTGTACCATTGTCAACAGTTAGAATAGTCCTCAGAATGCATCTGAGCTGTCAGCTATTAGAATAGTCCTAAAAAGCGATCCTCCGCGTAACTCCTCTTGATTATGTTACAAACATTCTACTCGTGATTTATATTGTCAGGTAATAACCCATATTTTTTGAGAAATTGTCCTTGGCTGCATGCTTGTTTTCAATTAAAATATTGTATTTGAGATGATTTTGATAAAATGCATCTGTTGGATTTAATTATGTCTGTTGACATTGTGTTTGATAAGTAACTATATTTTTTTAACTTGTATTCTGCAGTAAATTGATATTTACATTTTACACCAAATTTTACCTTTTCAACCAATCTCTGTATTTCTGAAGGTGACAATCACAGCATCATGATATACTATCCGAGTTCTGCTGGTGGAGGAATGAAAGAATTGTTTCGCAAGGTAGAATATTATGTCATTTTTAATTTCGTTGTTGAGATATTATTATTATTGAAATAAAAAGATATTTTATTTTTTGCTCCTGTGTTTTTGTATTATCTACTAGTAAATGCTGTAAATATGTGAATATTCTCAAGATTCTTATAACAGGTTGGAAATCGATCTAGTGAATTTCATCCTGATGTTAGAAGAGTGAGGCGTGAAGGATCTTATATTTATGAAGAATTTATGCCTACTGGTGGTACTGATGTTAAGGTTAAACTCCATATCTTGTGTAAATTTTGTTTCAAGCAATTTTTAGCATTCATATATATGTTCTGTTATCATGTTAAGTTTTCTCGCTATTCAAAGATTTACTTTAAATGGATGTCTGAATTAATCCTACTGATTAACCCTTGTGTGATTTACTTTAAATGGATGTCTGAATTAATCCTATTGATTAACCCTTGGGTGTTGTTTTCAGTTATTTGAAGAGTAGGAAGTTATTTTACTTTGGTTACCAAATTTTATGAATGACTGCATTCATTGGAGCAAATTCGTGTACTAGCACACATGTTAATATAATTGTATTTTCTTTATTTTACATTCTTCGCTTTCTGCAATGCCCTGTGCTGGAAAAGAAATTGTAGTTACTTATATAGGCTGCAACCTGCAAACATAACGCTGGATAAGAAATTATGGTTACCAGTATAGGTTGCAACCTACAAACATATAGTGCTGGAAAAGAAATTATGGTTTCCAACATAGGTTACAAACATATAATGTTTGTTTCCAGCGCTTTGTTGGAGACAACTACAGAATTCAGGTCAAACGTCTAAAGTGCAATTTTACTCCAGGTGTATACTGTTGGCCCAGAATATGCACATGCTGAAGCAAGAAAGTCTCCGGTGGTTGATGGTGTTGTTATGAGGAATCCTGATGGGAAAGAAGTTAGTGTCTATATCCCTGATTTTAATATGAACTAACTTGAAAGATAAATGTTTTTTTTTTTCTTGTTGTTCTTCTCAGTTCTGTAACTTGCAACTCGTCGATCAATGCTAAGCAAGAGAAAGACATTTGTCTCGGTTATTTACACATGTAATCTGGTATACATGGTAATTAACAAAAGCCATTAATATACGTAGGCAGAACCTATCAAATAAGAGTTTATATTTAGAGGAAAAACGTAAAATATAACTCACAAAGTTCTATCGATACTCTTGGACTTACAAGGAAAAAACTGGATATAGCTACTTATTTCTTGTGTAATTATACAACACAATTCACAAAAGGGAAACGCTAAACATGCCCAAGGGATTATGTTATTTTTGTTTCTGACCAACAGATGTATCATTTTCATTTTGGGTCAACTTACCAGCTTGGTCTTTTCTGCATCATTGATGGAATTTTTTTCCTGTATGTATGGCTTTTTCATTCATCCCTTCCCTGTTCAGATCATCCATTACTTCCTTTATAAAGCCACAACAACCCATCGTACAATGTTCATAAATACCACATAATGCCATGTTATTGTTTACTTAGTGAACACTGCAATTTCAGAGTCTGCATTATATTTTGTTGCATGAAGCTGCATTGGCAATTGCGACTCAACTTGTTTAGAAGTAAAAGAGATGCTAAGATGGCAGTGGTGACACAAAATGTTTTCTTTCCCTCTTATGATTTTTAATATTTGCTGTTCATAATTATGTAGCCCAAGATATTTTCTGTTGTTGTTGTTGTTTTTTTTTTTTTTTTTTTTTTTTTTTTTACTTTTTTTGGGGTGAAATCACAATTCAGTATTTTTTTTTGTACTGTTTCAGTTTGTTGTCTCGTAGTTCTTTTTAACGAGTGCTATATCTATTTATTTATACCTACATACATGTACATTTGCATGCATGTGTGCGCACACTTGACCTACATCATCTAAATTTTGTACCATCGCAATACTATGTATTATGTGTATATTATTGCTATACAAGAGTGAGTGTGTGTGTGTGCGCGCGCGCGTATGATGTGTCATGCATGTATAGCTTGGTGCACTTTTTTTTATAAGCAATAAAAGTAAATATACACCATATGTATACATGCGTCTGTATGTATGGATGCATATGTGTGTGTGTGTGTATACACACACGCATATATAAATATACAAATACATGCAGGCTAAACTGAAGTGTCTATGGATGTCTACATCTCTCTCTCTCTCTCTATCTCTGCCTGCCTCCGTGTGTGTGTGTGTGTGCATATCTGTGTTTTTGTGTGATATCAGTAGACTTATTTGATCTATAAATTTGCAGATCAGGTACCCTGTACTTTTGACCCCTGCTGAGAAGCAAATGGCACGCGATGTATGTCTTGCATTCCGGCAAGGGGTAAAATCTGCTAACTTTCAAATATTGAAATCGGGTTTGTTACATTTTACTTCAAATGACTGAATTTGGAAACACATATGTTATCATTTTTATACTTCACATCAAGATGAAAGAGGAGGGAAAAGATTGTATTAAACCCTCTAGCAGACTAGGGGTCAATTATGTATTATCTATTCTTTTTATGCATCTTTATTTTGTTCTACTGACTTACTGAGGCAAAAGAAGACGTGATATTTTTTGTGCTACTAGATAGGACCATAAGAAATGAATATATGAATATTTATGATGGTGAGCTGTAGGGAAGAAGACAGTATGACGAATTAGGTCAATTGGCCTCTTCTCATTATTGTATTATTTCCAGGTATGTGGCTTTGATCTCTTAAGATGTGAAGGAAGATCTTATGTTTGCGATGTCAATGGATGGAGTTTTGTCAAAAACTCATACAAGTAATTATTTACGAAGCTGCACTTGTATCATTCATTATTATAGTTCAAACGTACTTATTTAGACCCTTAATATGAGAAAACAGGTACTACGATGATGCAGCATGCGTGTTACGGAAAATGTTTCTTGAAGCCAAAGCTCCTCATCTCTCGTCTTCTATCCCACCAATCCTCCCCTGGAAACTGAATGAACCAGTTCAACAAACTGAAGGGTTGACGCGCCAAGGGAGTGGAATTATTGGAACATTTGGACAATCAGAGGAGCTGCGTTGTGTTATAGCGGTTATTCGCCAGTGAGTAACATCTGTAGAATTATCAAGCTACCATCAAACAAATTACGTAGGCATAACCTTCTTTAGGTGTCACAGTCACGTATATGTTAATATGTTATTCGGTTAGTAGAGTTACTTCTTTGGTGTTGCTTTTGGTATTAGTGAAAGATGAACATTTATTTTTGGTACATGCTGTGTGCAAAACCTGTAAGAATTTAGGTAAATAACAGAACAATTGAGTCTAATACTTGAACCCATGCTTTATTAAAATGATAGAGGTACATTTAGGTTTTGGATCAAGTAAATTTACTTCGTGAAGTCAATTGGTCAGTTGGGTACATCTATCTGTTAAATAATAGTAAAGCAAAATAATCTCATGGCCTATTATTATTTTTAGGCATTTCCTCTTCTTACCTTAATTCTCTCAAGATATTTTCTTTTCAATTTCATATAATTTATCAATATAATAATTATTGCAAAGTTCTACTATCATTTCACATTTTAATGTCAATAGTTAATAATTTCCACAAGTATTTTTAATGTTCTCCTAAGTTTTATCATGTTATTTTACATTTAAATCCATATATTTAAATTAATAAATGATATAAAATTTGAACTTTAAAATACATCTAAAAAACTACTATTTATTATTTGGTATAATAGGCCTAAAAATAACAATTCAGTATATAGTCATTTATATTGACAAAAATTATAATACTAATATTTTATTCAAGTCTGTATATCTTAAAATTTTCCACAATTATATACAAAACTATTTTTTGTCCCTTTATTTTACATTCAAATTCACATAATTTATTTCTTAAATTAGTGCTTTATTACCAAAAAAAAAAAACACATAAATTTCCTTGCTAAACTTGGTATATTACTACAAACATAGGCAATTTCTTTATTTTTAAAATTGATACATCAAGCAAATTCTTTATCATCAGTATAGTTTATTTTTGTTAAAAATAATATTAAATTAATATAGTCAGCACCAAATACTATAGTTTATAATTTTGAAATGAATATTTTTAGCTAATATCTTTTCTAGAAATAGTAAATATTACTTATTTATTTTCATAATTTACATTATTTAATAGATAGATTGAAACATATTATATTTGGATTAGAGGTTTTTCTCTTATAATTTCTTGTCTTTTTGAAGTAGATGTTAATATATTTTTAATTACAAATTAAGATTACTGAGGTATGAAACAATGTTTTAAAAACCAACTTGCTCTTTTTATAAAATTAAATTAACAATTTAATTTGTAGTGTTTTTTTATTCAACATTTCATTTGATCATTAAAAATATATTTTGTTTATCATTTTGATAGTGACATTTACCAAGTTCTGATGTTGATATTATCTACAAGAGCCTAAAATGCATAAAAATATACAATTCGTTGCTATTACAACTTGGGTTTAGGTATTTCTATCATTTCCTAGAATAGTATTTGAAATACGATACACACACACACACATATATATGTCACCTATGTTTTTAAAAGGTACTAAAAGCAAATATTGAACTCAAGATGGATGTATATAAATATTTATCTACTAGAATATATTAAATTATTAATTTCAAAGTTAATTTATAATACAAATTTTCATGTTTTCTAGCTAACACTAAATGCTAACAAAATTAGTATCAAACTCGATATTATCTACAAATTGATAATTTAGTTGTTTATACAAATAAAATAGGTAAATCACATAACAAAAATTGGTGTATACATTATTCGGTTATCTTAACAAATTCACTATATATTATACAACAAATCCAATTTTTCAAACTTGTGCAGTGGACGAGTCACGAGTACACACTTATAATATAGGTATGATGAATTTTTCACTTATATCAAAATATTTAATATAATTTATATTTTATAAAATTATGTCTGTTAAATAAATACTCACCTATCATTTTACATTCAAAAGCTCATTTTTATAATTTCTAGAATTAAATACTTTTATTTGGTTTTCTATAGTATATCACATTTAAATCCGCATTTAATTTACCGTTCATTGTTTTTTGTCTATTAAATCACCAGAAACAACAATTTTAATATGCATATCATGTTTATATTAACAAAAACGTTTTTTTTTTCTTTTGTTGTTCTTCACATGTAAGAATATATCACACGAGCAAAGTCTATTTGGACACAAAAATTTAATATAATTAGTGATATGATGAATCTCCACCATTGAAATTGCCCTATGAATTCCACCTTCCATATAAAGACAAAAAAACTGATTGTTCAGAACTTTTGTGTTACCAATTGCGTTTTATTTTCTGTCCAAATGGCTGGTCCCACATTAAATAATAAACATTACTTATGTTAACATTGAAAAATATGTTTAATTTATGGCTTATTTATCTCAATAAATTATCTACTAAATAAGTAATAACAGGACTGAGATCTTAAACCTCTCATTAGTCATGAAGTTAGTTCTCTAAAAAATGTAAGCTACCATTTTTATAAATATAAGTAACGTTTGCTTGTTCTTTTCATGGATTTACACTCAATTACCTGTAATTTCTTGTAATAGTGACACTAGAAAGTTCTCATCAACTTGATCTTAGTATATTGCACTTAAATCTAGATATATAAATTAACTTTAAATTAAATATATAACTTATTTAAATAAATTTTGGGTAACTAATAATTATTATATTCCCAATTAACCTTAAAAGCTGTCAATTTTCATATGTATAGCACATTCTTATTAGTAAAATTGTAAAATCAAAATTTAGTTCGATTATATATGTAAATCACTTAACGAGTGATAAAAAATTTGATTTTCTAATGGTAACACAACATTTTTATCGTATACTACACAAATAACTTCTTTTTTCACCAATTTTTATGAGTACGGTATTTTTACAACTTTATAGTGTGCAGCGCACAAGTTACACTAGTTAATTTGATGGGAAGAACAATTTCCAAATAAGCAAATATGTTATGTTCTGTTCACGCTAATTAGTATTATTACTTGCAGCGGTGATCGAACGCCTAAGCAAAAGGTGAAGTTGAAAGTGACAGAAGAGAAGCTATTAAATTTGATGTTAAAATACAATGGAGGCCGGCCTAGAGCAGAGGTATTTATTATTATTATTTTTACTACTTCATCAGCTTATAGATAAATTTCTTTTGATAATAATGAAAGGGATGAAGCCAATGAAAAAGGATCTTACGCTCCAACTATGGACTAGGGTTTAAGGGTTACGGAGGGTACCATTAAATTATAGTTGTACCTCTGGAAAAAAAAATGTAACATCCAGGAGTGATCCACAGTAGGTGAGAAAACAATGATCCGCCTTTGCTATGCTGTCAGTCCGCTCCTAATAGTTACAGCTCTGAAAGTAAAAATATAAAATTAAGATGATTGCTAATCCCTATTATACTCATGTTGTAGACAAAGCTCAAAAGTGCTGTTCAGTTGCAAGACCTTTTAGATGCTACACGCATGCTTGTTCCCCGCTCAAGGTAACCATAATTTTCGTATATTCCAAGTGCTAGCATGATAAAACGACACACATGCTAAATGGATAATTCCAGGTTCTTGTTGTAGATATGATAATAAAAAACTGATAATTTGTAGTTCTAATTCCATAAACATACGAGTTTCACACGAATGTTGGACAAAAAAACAGTTATCCTACAGATAGCATTTTCTAGTGATTTAAAATATATACTTCAAAATAAAAATTAAAAATTGAGGTATAGATTTTTATATGCATAGGTATGGTGCAGAAAGTGACAGTGATGCTGAAGACCTTGAACATGCTGAAAAACTTCGACAAGTTAAAGCGGTGCTTGAAGAGGTATATTTCTATTGTTGGTTCTCAAGCCTTCTCGTAATTAATGTTATTGGTGTGCTGCATCATTCGTGAAGTATCATGTTCTTCAAAAACATGTACACGACTATCAAATTTCTCAATATCTAGGGAGGACACTTCTCAGGTATTTATAGAAAGGTGCAGCTTAAGCCACTAAAATGGGTTAAGATTTTAAAAGGGGACAGTGAGGAAGAGAAGCCTATTGAAGCTTTGATGGTTCTTAAATACGGAGGTGTTCTAACACATGCAGGAAGAAAACAGGTATTGTTCAGTGTGGTTCTAAAAGCGCATTACTTTAGTTATGCGAAACTCACCATGGCCTCTTTCTTAATGTTTGACGATCTTCCTAATCTGTTCTTTTCCCTCCATCATTAGGCCGAAGAGTTAGGAAGATATTTCAGGAACAACATGTATCCAGGTTCATTTCTGTCAGATGCAACCAATTTTGTTTGTAATTTTGTGAATTCTATTCTGTCCTTATGGTGTCACAACCAAAAACCAATCATTTTACCTTTTGTAATTTTTCCATGCTTCCGAAATACACATATATTCTTAATACGCTACCGTCTGAAAATATTTGTTAGTACATACATACCTTTCGTTCTTTTCATTGTTTCACAACTGAACACATTCTGATTGATTAAAAAAAATCAGGTGAAGGAACGGGGTTGCTTCGTCTTCATAGCACATACAGACATGATTTGAAAATATATAGCTCCGATGAAGGCCGTGTTCAGGTATGCTATCAGTTGTACATTGGTATGTGTACCATTTGCATCTTGCAAGCGATAAATATTTATACAACAAGAGTTTTGCCTGACAATATTATTCTTAGATGTCGGCAGCAGCTTTTGCCAAAGGACTTCTTGATTTAGAGGGACAATTGACTCCTATTCTGGTTTCAATCATATACTTTAATACTTATGTTTCTAATATCTGGTTTATTGTTATGAACTTAATCTCATCTTGCATTTCTATGTTATTTTCAGGTTTCTCTTGTTAGTAAAGATTCGTCCATGTTGGATGGCCTTGAAAATGCTAGTATTGAAATGGAAGAAGCAAAGGTTTGTATTCCACATGGATTACCTTTCTGGGAAACAGTTTTCAAGTTGTTGATAAATCTATTTATACTCACCGTCTGTGATATTCATTATCCTGACTGTTCAATGCTATAATCAAATTTCTTGTATATGCAAGTTTGAAGTTAATGGTAATGCATGTGTATCATATGAGACATAATATATTAGACAACAATAATTCTTCAACTAGTTGGATAATCACAATTTGTTGCTAGTTGATGATGGCCGCGACTTGATAGGAATTAGGAATCTCATCTTTAACCTGATGCAAACTATTTTACACATGTTCTTTTATATTTTATTCTTGAATTTTTACCTCTAGCATTTTTTGTTTTACTTTTGTCGCATAAAATCTATTTGCAGTACCTGTGAGTTAAGTGTTTGATATGCAGAGGTACTGTTCCATATTCATAGTGTTTTCAAAATTTGTGTATTGGTTCTTAGAGATCGTCTGGGCCGACCAAGTTAAACGTGCCAGGCCTGCATGCAACTAACAAAATATGCTGTTTTCGCCTTAATTACATAATATATACTAAAAATTTCAGGCAAAGCTTCATGAGATGTTAACATCAGAAAATAAAGCAGTCCAGAATAACGGGGCTTCAAAATATCCCTGGATGGTTGATGGAGCTGGCTTGCCTCCTAATGCTTCCGAACTTCTTCCTAAAATGGTAGGTTTGTATTTTTTTCTTCGACTGTTGTGGTTCTAGATTACATTATGTTAAACTTTGCGGGTATCCCAGTGATCTCACAAAGCCTATAAATATGAAACGCACTGGCGCTTAATTTTCTAATGGAACTAAAACCATTTTTTGTGATCCTGCTGTTCTCAATCGTTCTTGAATGCTGGAGATATTATTTACTTGTAGGAAAGTTTACCACGATTCGAACCCTTCAATTCTAATTTCAGAAGTAGTAATTAAAATAATATTCAATGAGGGTTAGTATGTATTTCAATTCCTTACTGCCTATCAGTTATCTAGTAAACTAAATTTACCATAGAGAAATAATGATCATGTCCATCTTTTACATAGCAATGACAAGGGTACATTTTACGTTGAGACCTGCTTCACTGCCTGTTAATATCTTGAAGAGATATTAATAGTCAGAGATAAATAAGTTAAACCTATTTAGTAGTGGAATCCATTTATTTATCTCTTACCATCTCTATTCTGTAAGAGTAGCGTTTAACATTTGTAGTAATACAGTTACTCATGCTTTGTCTAAAAAAATTCAGCTTTGATGTTAGTTTCATACCATAGCTGGTTTTTCCAACGTATTTGAGAATGTTGCTATTGTGAAAATTGACGTTTACATGCGGAAACACCTTAAAATCTGACTTGTTGATTAATTCTAGACAATAAGTTCTAAGAACAACAAACACTAACAGAGAAAAATAGAATAGCAAAAAACACAGAGGTTTACCGTGGTTTGGGAAATTGCCTTGTCCATAGACCTCAGAATTATCCTTTATTTTATTGAGGTTTGTTATAGGGACTTCAAATTCGGTTAAGGGGGATCATAAAATTCTGCCGACCCCATGGGAATCTTTTTACGCTACACATGGCAGGATGATTGATTGAATGAGTTAATTTATTGAAGAAAAATAGTATAAGAGAAGTCACAAAGCAAGCAAAACCAACTTAGGAGTCCCTTTAACAACTGTTGTATTATTGAAGAAAAATAGTATAAGAGAAGTCACAAAAATTGTAGGTAGAGAAGTGTATAGACTAACCTATAACTATAAATCAAGATAATTTTCTCCAAAAGCTTGATTACACTCAAAACTCCTAATTTGATTTGATTTTTGGTTCTTAAAAAGAAACAATTTGAAAAGGTTCAGTTATATGAAATGAATTTCATTATCCAGAAATTCCTTACCATCAAGTTGATAGAAAACGCCAAATTCTTGTTGATAAAAAAAATAAAAGGTGTATTTTAGAAATTAGGATTTTACTTAAGTGAAGAATATGGTGGGCGCTCTCACATAATATGAATGTTATCTTCCTTCATTTAAACAGGCATAAGAAGAATGCATCACTTGAGACTAAGAAAACTAATTGCTAAATTATCCTGAAACCTTTCTAGATTTCGATTAATGCGGATAAATAACGATTATCTTGGTTTCTATAATTTTCTTTACTCATTGAATTTTCGTGACTAATATTTCCTTCATATTGCAGAAATCAATTAATTGATTTTCCTTTATTTCTTCTTTCCGCATAAAACCTAATCGATGATTGATTGAATGAGTTAATTTATTTCTTTGTTTCTTGACAAATATTTGAATCATTCAAATTTAACAATCACCCTTGATTCACACATGTGGCAATCTATCTTCATCTTCATATCTCGACAATTTGTTTGCTCTGCGTGCCACATAACGCGAAGCTCAACATGAACTAGTTGGGTCATTATTGTCAAAATCAGGGTGTCAATGGATACCCGAAAAATTCGAAATCCGTCTGCAACCGCCTCCGAAAGGCGGATTAATATCTGATATCCGGGAAAGCGAATGCGGATGCAGATATAGGCATTTATGCATCCGAAAATTACCCGTCTGCTTTTTTTCACGATTATAGCTTAAACTGTGTATTTTAGTATGACTAAATATACTAATTTATTATTTTGCAAAACTGAAAATCTATTAAACGCATGCTAATTGCTCAAAATTATACATTATCATCATATTTATTTGTTTTTAGCACTTTAATAATCAATTGGGTTGAAAAAGCTTAATATTAAGCTAACAAAATTCATTTATGTTCATTGATTTATTGACCGTTGGCGGAACGGATAATTATCCGATATCCGTCCGTATCCGGGGATGCGGATATCCGATATCCGAAAATGATTTCGGATGCGGATACGGATATGACACTGTCCGCATCCGAAAGTTTCCATTGACAACCCTAGTCTAAATGGAACTTCCAAAGTTTTCCCAAACATAGGAAAAGTAAAATGCACGTGAATAAACGAAATATATACATATAGGTAAAAAAATCAAGGGATAAATTTGTGACCCTAACTTCAAGGGGCCGATGGAGATCTAACATCACGATTCACGTTCACCATTTCATATTGTGTACCAACAAGTTCAATATTATCTACTTCAATCTCCTTCACAAGAAGTTTGCTGGACCTTCCTAGGTATACATCAACACTCACCAAGCTTCGTGTTACTCAAAGATAAAGATCATTATCATAAATTTGCTCTCGCATAAGACCAACTGAACCAAAAGATCTTGCCCTGAAACTCAGGTATACCTGGAATTCATACCTTTAAAATCTTATCATCAACCATGAGATCATTGGAAAATACCAATATTTTTCGAATATCAAAATAATTTGATGACTTCAGATCTCTTTGACAATTCTTCGTCCCAATGTCATCATTTCATAGATGCTCTACTTCAATTAAGACTTCTCATCATATGTCCCACATGTGTTGGTCATAATTCTTCTAATTGTTTTAGTAGTTTTACACTGCATATCTATCTCTTTACTACTTATAGCCTAACAAAATAAAATTGTTTTTCATAGGCTTCAACTTATCATGTCTTACATCACTTTAAAAAAATGAAATATTCACAGAATCGTCTTTCCGCATCTCCTTAGAGATCTTCATAACAATGGTAATGGAAAGTGTTGTGGCTGATGAGAAAGACTTCTAAAGATATCGCTTCTCCCTAGAATCTCTCTTCCAACATGATAGTCAATCTCAAGCTCATAGCTCTCTCCTATAATGCCCAACTTATACTCTCTATCACTTTTTAACAATGCAACTCAACAAAAATCGAAAAATATCTGCTCAGGTCCAAAATAGCTAGCGAATTTTAGAGATGCAAATTCATTACTATTTCCAACTTAGAGAACTTCTAAACTCCAACTACTTATCTACCAAGGTCTTCCATTTTCGAAATTGGATAAATACCTCGTCTTTGGTTTTGAAAAAAAATAGACTTTGATCTTATGCGTGAAATCATCCACAAATAAGATGAAATAGCCAACTCTATCTAAAGATATCGCTTCTCCCTAGAATCTCTCTTCCAACATGAAACTAGGGTGATTCTCGTAACATAGGAATAAACATACTTCATAAATTTTGTAGTTTTATGTCTTTCAACATTGGATGTGACATGCAACTTCTTTTTAAAAGAACAATCTTCACAAGGGATGAATTTCTTACAAACACCATCAAACAGACCCCGCTTCCGTTATACACCAAGACTCTGTTAATCAATATGATATAACCAAAGATGTCATAACGAAGAAGAATCTGAAACATCAAAATTAGTAAAAGCTATCGGCTCTCTTAAAATTCTTTCCTTGAAGTACATAAGTATCCTCAGTTCGCCCCCCATTCATCACTGCCATTGAACTCTTTAATACTTTGAATCTCTCTTTGTATACTATCATCCTCATGTCAAGTCTACTGACAGCAAACTCTTCCGTAACATCGAAACATGTCTAATATCGATGATAGTTATAACGCATCAAACATTCTAAACCTCACAATTTCAGTGCCCACTTTATGACAAGATGTGCCATTTTCTCCATATGAACTGCTCTGCGTCAATAATTCTATAATTGACAACATAAGTTCAGTCGAATATCTTATGACAAAAGACTCCTTAATCGATCACCTAACTTGTAGTCTTTAAAGATAACATACTGGCTGAAAATAATGATGTGCAAATATCACTATTATCTGCATCTGATCTCTAATAGCTTGACATTCTCATATAAAATGCTTCAATAACAAGCATCCCTTTTAGGATATATGGAGTGGAACTTAGCGTACCTCTTCTCCTTCATAACGCTTTTAGCTCTTATCTCTTTTAAATGAATCAAGCAATTGAATAGCAGTATCATTAATCTTCAGCTTCTTTGTCCAAAAAAGACATTTTTTTTGGTTAAATTTAGCGATGTCCTAATTTTCCACACAATATTCAGAGAATTAGCTTTGATATCAGACTGTTGTGAAATTTTGATTTACATGTGAAAATATTCAAAAAATTCTAAGTTGTCGATTAACTATCAACAATCAATTCAGAGAACAACAATCACCAGACAAAAAAATAGAAAATCAAAAAACACAGGTTTAACGTGGTTCGATCAGACCGTCTACGTTCATGGATTCAACAACTATTCATTATTTCATGAAGAAATGGAGTACAAGAGAGAATCTTTTTCATACAGGTTGAAACCTAGAGAAGCTAACCTATAATTATCGATCAAAGGATCAATTTCTCCAAAAATTTATCTAAACCCCCTAATTTAATTTTATTGCAGAACTTAAGGTTTACTACAGTACAGTAAAGGATAATGGTGAATACTCTCACACAATATAATGATAAACTGCCTTCATTTATATAGATGTAAAAGTAAGATGAAGGCATTACCTGAAGGCTAAGAAAACTAATTGTCAAATTATCTTGGATTGTTTTCAAATTCCGTTATTTGATTTCAATGTAGATAAATAATGGTTATTCTAATTTCATAATTTCATTTGTTTGATTGAATATCCATGCCTAATCTTTTCTTTCTTCATACTGCAAATTATTTACTTCACCGAATCAGTTAGTTAATTTTGTTGAATCAATCAGTTAATGATTGAAAGATAATTGAATTACTCAAATTTAACGGTTGTCTCTTTGATTAAGGCATTATTTAAAACCTGAATTGTTCTACCTAATTTATAATGATTAGGTAAATCTGACGAAGAAAATAACTTCACAAGTGAAACTATTAGCTCAAGATGAAGATGAAAAGCTTGCGATGAGTAGTTCTTTTGATGTCTTGCCTCCATATGATCAAGCAAGAGCTCTTGGGAAAGTTAATATCGATGTAGCGCGTATTGCAGCAGGTCTTCCTTGTGGTAGCGAAGGATTTTTATTAATGTTTGCTCGTTGGAAAAAGTTGGAAAAAGATCTCTACAATGAACGCAAAGAGTATGTTTGTGCTTGTATTTATAGCTAGAGTTGTTTAATGGCTGGCATTTAGTCATAAATTCAACTTATTGCTGATTCGTAATGCAGCCGATTTGATGTTACCCAAATTCCAGATGTTTACGATTCATGCAAGTAAGAGATAATCTAAACTTATGTATCTGTCAATTTTTCAATAAGCCAATGTTTATGTGATGCACGGTTATATATATGATGATCATCATATACAAACTTAGAGAGTAGAAATACAGTGGAAGCGGTTGCATGCTGTTTAAGCGGTCGTTTCCCTATATTTTTTGTAAAACAATTTGTAACATAGAAAGAAGAAAGAAAACAAATTTTTTTTGTTTCCTGTGCAAGCAACCTATGTCATGAGTGATGGAGGCTTCCTGTGATTTTTTAATAATAATAATAATAATAATAATAATAATAATAATAATAATAATAATAATAAAAATAAAAACTAACCATGAATCCATGTATTGACAAGTGAAGTTTACATTCACTTTCCAATCCTACCTTGTGTTATATCATAAGGTATTGATAGTTCACTAATTTGACAGGTACGATCTCTTGCATAATGCACACCTCAACCTTGAGGGTTTGGCTGAGCTCTTCAAAATTGCTCAGGTATTCCTGTTACACCTTAGAACGCTTGATTCCATCGTTTTTTTTAATCTGTTTGCCTAGGTAGCTATAGTAACAGCAGGAATAAGGATCATATATTATGTACACTACACCCTATTTGGATACTGCTAATCTATTATAACTTCATGAACTGTTGGTTAAAAAACATAGTAAATTTACAAGATTTGGCTTCTCCTTTATGATGAATTTATTTTTCATATCAGGTTACAACTTCTAATTTCATGAATTTTTATTCTGATCATTTTGTTGATAATTAAAGGAAAATTTGTGAACTGCTGCTGTAAGAAATTGTGAACTTCATATCAAAAATATTTTATTCTTACCTTCTTATCAAATTTTTTAGATCTGAACCAAAAAACATTTGCTCTAATGTTCGCTGGATGGGTAATATGTGTGTAACTATAGCATAGCATGACTTGCCTGTGCAAACAGTTTCTAACACAGCATAACATAGAGAATTTTCATTTTTGCAACAGGCCGCCTTTTAAATTTTATGACGTAAATAGTGAATTTGATAGAAAAGCACAAGTTTAGGTCTGTTTTTGCAACACAGTGCTCGTATTGGTTTGATCAAATAGCCCCAATGCAATTTTTGAAAATAAAATAAAATACACTGGCTTGATTTGAAATCGCGCCAGCCTTATTATTATTATTATTATTATTATTACTATTATTACTATTATTATTATTATTATTACTATTATTACTATTATTATTATTATTATTATTATTATTATTATTATTATTATTATGGTTAATACATTGGTTCCCCTTGAATATTCTTGATTAAAGAAAAAACAATGGGATAATTTGAAGGCACGGTGGTGTAGAATTTTGACTTAATGCCAATGCGATGGAAACCAGTCTACATTTGTAGTAACTTTGAAGGCTGATTTTGTTTATAATTTTGGAAAGGATGCTGAAATGGGGGAAACCTCTAAAATGAAAATTATCTTATAAGATGTTTGTGTATTCGTAGTTACTTGCAGATGGCGTTATTCCCAATGAGTATGGGATCAATCCAAAACATAAGCTCAAAATTGGCTCAAAGGTAAAACCTGCACTCATATGAACATCTGCTTAACCTTTGGCATTTAAGTTTGTGTTTTGATAATAAATACTGTATTTTGAACTGTAGATTGCACGGCGTTTATTGGGAAAAATTCTGATTGATTTACGTAATACACGGGAAGAGGCAATTAGTGTTGCTGAGCTGAAATCGAATCAGGATAAAGAATCAATAACATTTTATCCCAAGAGAGAGGAGGTTGTTGATAGTCCCAGACATGTTACCAAAAATGAAGACAGAAGACACAGTTCAACCAGTGATAAATCACTCGACCAGGATGATGATGAAGAAAAAGAAACCAAATACAGATTAGATCCAAAGCATGCTTCTGGCTTCTTTTTGCTGTGAGTTTATAAATTTCTCAGTATGTAGTCTAATTTTGTTCATTTCAGGTATGCCAATGTTAAATCGCCAGAACGACATGTTCGCACAAGGCTTTATTTCACATCGGTATGTGTGTACAGTTTCCAGTGTATTTATAAGCTGGTTATAAAAACTCTGGTGATTGGTTACTGTGGGTGTCTGATACATAATTAAAGTGTGTGTGATACGTTCTGTAATATCTTATTAATGCCGTTCATGTTTGCATATGCTCAAATATTTTATTGCTTTTTGAACCCTTTATATGTGTGCAGGAATCTCATATACATTCTTTAATGAATGTTTTGCGATATTGCAACCTTGACGAATCATTGCAAGGTGAAGAAAGTCTCGTTTGCAGAAGCGCTCTTGAAAGGTTACTCAATACAAGAGAACTAGACTACATGAGCTACATCGTTCTCAGAATGTTTGAAAATGTAGAGGTAATATATTTTGAATTTTTTATTTTCTTTGGGTTCCATATTCCATAGCTATAATGCCAATAATACACCATTAGCCCCTTGGTAGTTTATTTTTATTTGTAGTTAGTAAATTCGGACTTAAAGTACCAAACCCAACCTAAACTCACATTCACATTGGAAGGTGAGATCAATGATAAGCTTTCGAAAACAATCGATTACAGTATCTCGGTCGCCAAAATACCAGATGACCAATTCAAATAACAATATCTCAAGCACAAGCAATCTGAAACAAGCAATGCCGATGAAATAAATCATACACCATATTTATGGTGCCCCACTAACGACTTGTTATAGCATACATCCACTTTGAAGAGAGATTTTATTACCACGATGAGAAGAGTAATACAATGATCTTTCAATAATAAGATTTCTGGAGATTAGAATTGAAGAAATTAAACTAAGGTTAAAACCCTAATTTCTTTTAGATAAACCTTGATCAAGTTACCATTTGAATTTTGAAAATAGCTTATATAAGGAGAATTTTCATAATGGCAAAATACCAATTTACTCTCGAAGCCTTTACAAACTTTCACCAGCAACCCAGGCAAAAATGTCAGTTTTCATCAGCTCGGACGTTTGGTCCAGAATGCCAGACGTCTAACTCAGGAATCAGATTCCAGTTCTCTAGTTTGCTAGACGTCTGGCTTCATTATCGGGTTTCCGGTCACTAGGCAACTCGACGTCTGACCTAGGATGCTAGACGTCTAGCACAGCTTTCCAGATGCAGATCATATACAATCAGACGTCTGAGCCTTCCTGTCAGACTTTTGGTTTTGCTTCCAGCTTCTAGTTTCTAGGCCAATTACATCTCCAGTTTCAAACTGTGATAACTCGAGCCTTCTTGCTCCGATTCACGCATCATTTTCACTGGTATCAAGCAATTCTCAGTCACTTTAATTCACCGTAGAGTGTCCTTAATTCAATATTTATTACAAGTCCGTTTGACAACTTATTTAGAAACTACATAAAGGGAGGGATTTTGAATAGTACACGAAGTAATTTCAAATAGTGATTTACCATTAGAAGTATTTACATGCGATCTTGCTTTCAAGTTAAATTTGATAAAATAATTTGTCAAAACTTGTTATGAAACATGTTCATAAGACATAAGGGACATACTTTTCATATTTGTTCTTGTTAGTCTAATTTGTAAGCCTTTTTTAATGAGCTGTCAGACGCCAGTATTGAAATAAGTGCTCGGCCGCTTTGCCTACTTATATAAGTAGTTGTCAAACATGCTGGTAGAGGACTTCCATGTAGATGGGGAACTCTATGCCCGATATCCTTTACCAATGCTTTCGATCTAAACTGTCATTGCTGATAGATAGTCATATCTATTTTCAAACCACTCTAATATAGACAAGGAGTTCACCATTTGCCCCAAAAAAATAGAAATAAAATTATGCAAGCGAAGGGAGGTGTAATTCTATGGTATCATCTACAATGAAGCTGTATGCAAAAGAACAATAAGGTTTAACCTAAAATGAACACGATGTCTTTTTGATAAGAAGTATAACTGTATAAGATGCATCTTTCTTAGGACATTTTTTAAACTGTGAATCTCAAGCTGCCTTTCGAAGGGAATTCTACACTGACAAAATAAATTGAAATATTATGTATTGATTAAATGCAGGTACCTTTAGAAGATCCAAAGAGGTTTCGAATAGAAATGACATTTAGCCGGGGAGCAGACTTGAGCCCTCTAGAGGTACGTAATGTAACCTTTACTATGTCAAATTGTTTTAGCTTGTCCACACATAACCCCATAAAGAAATTTGTATTGATTGGAATTAAAAATGTCATTAAACTATCAATTGTTTAAGATCGTTATACACATGCACGCACTTGCTTTCGTTACCTCCATTCTATTGGTGTATTGGTAAATTCCAAAATGTGACGAAAGAAGAGACAGCGAGGGGGAAGGTTTTTTTTTTTTTGGTGGGTTGGGGGGGGGGGGGGGTGGTTGTTCTGGCCGCAATTTTGGTCAAGTGCGAAAAAGTGCAACAGTTTTTGAACAAGAATAACAGCTTTGGTGTACTTCCTATTTGGTTACTGTGTGTTACGTACAATAACGAATGGAAAGCAGGGCTGTTTGTTTATTTATTTTATTTTTTGTGTGTGGGCGCACCCGCATATGCTTGCTTTCGTTATCTCCATTCTATCAATGTATTTGCTAAATCCCAGAATGTGACGAGGGAAGGGGTTTTTGTTTGGGTGGGAGAGGAGGGGGAGGGGGGGGGGGGGGGATGGGGTGGTCGGATCGGGGTTTTCTTTTAGATGAAAGCAGTTTTGGGGTCAAGCGTGAAAAAGTGCAAGAATTTTCAACAAGAGCAACAGTTTTGGTGTATTTTACAATTTGGTTTCTGTGTGTTAACCTAGAATGACGAAGGGGAAGCAGGACTGCTGCACCAGGAGCACACACTTCCTATTAATGGACCTGAAAGGCTACAAGAAGTTGGTTCATGTCTGACCTTGGACAAAATGGAGCAAATGGTCCGTCCATTTGCTATGCCAGCCGAAGACTTCCCTCCTGCAACCCCACAAGCGTTTTCTGGTTACTTTTCAAAAAGTGTGCTCGAGCGCTTGGTTAATCTTTGGCCTTTCCATAAAAACACAGTTACTGCTAAAGACAAAGCTACCTGATATTAATCATACTATAATGTGAAGAAGAAAAAAAAAAAACAATTCCAAGGGGACTAACGTGACTGCTTGGGATGGTTCATGTAAATTACAATTGAATTTTTGTTGTTTCGTTTCTTTGACCTCTTTTCAATGTATGTCTAATGAAATGTGCATAATTTTTGTTTTCTTTAATACATGTACTTAAATAGTGAGTTCACTGTGGAAGAACTGAGCAATTTAACGTAAACGTATAGTGATGAATGGTTCCCTCGTTGCTCCAGTGCTAACGGAGATATACTTTGGCCTCTGGACACGCGGACTCGTAAAATATTGTTGCTAGTTTTGTAGTTTCGGTTACACGGCTGATAGATGCCATGCTGTGTTGTGACCCTGTTTGCAGTCGGTTAGCATTATCATGTTGAATGATAATCAATGGCACTCGACTCCAAATGGTATGGAAAACTTTTATTTGCACACATCTACTTGGAATCAGGCCAATAGGATTGTGAATCAAAGGGACGGTCAAATTCCGATTTTATTGTTTTGTTAATGCTATTTATTAGGGGTGTCAATGAGTCGTGTCGGGTTCGGGTCGGGTCAAGTCGGGTTCAGGTTGATTTATAAACGGGTCGGGTCAACCCGTTTATTAAACGGGTCATATTTTCCCAACCCTAATCCGACCCGTTTATAAAAGGGTTGACCCAACCCGACCCGCGTAACCCGTTTAACTAAATGGGTCGGGTTTACCCATTTGACCCATTAATAGATGTTGCCTACTAATACAAGCAACAAAAGAGTCAAATCACCAACACGCAAACTGTTATATAATCACCAACATGCAACAAGTTGCAAAGTCACCAATAGACAACATATATATAAAGCATGAAATCACCATATCCAAAAATCATTTTCTATATATATGTATATATTCTCATACTGCATAAATTAAAGACTATGGAAGAGACACAGTTGTTATAAGTAAAATATAACTAACAACATACAAGAATAAATTAGTAAAATATAACTGCTTACATATACGAGCATACTGATTACTGCATACATAAAAGATTAACACTACCAGTATAAACAAAAGACTAACATTATGGAAGAGATACAACATATAATCGGGTTTGGCGGGTCAACATCGGGTTAGCGGGTCAACCCTAAACCCATCCATTTATAAACGGGTCAAATTCGGGTTGACCCGAAAATGACCCACTTACTAAACAGGTCGGGTTAACCTGCTAATTTCCGTGCGGGTTTCGGGTCGGGTCACGGGTCGTGTAGGAAATTGACAGCCCTACTATTTATAAGTTCAAATCCTACATCTGCCAGCAGTGAAGCGAGTTCTTTTATGTCAAAACATAGTGTGGCAGTGGTTCAGAGATCAAAAGTTTGAGACAATTACCATGTTGCCATTTTAATCAAAATACTTTTGTTACTTAGTGCACTTGCAATTTGTTTTCAACGAAAATGAGAATTTTGAAAGGAGGAAAACGAGAATTTCGAAAGGAGGTGATAAGGATCCAGCTTATCCATACACATCATTCTGCGTCACATGATAAGGATGCTTATCCATACACACATCATGTTGCGTCATAGGATAAGGATTCAGCTCATAATATTTTATTTTCCCTTTATAACTTGTTACCATTATATACTTCTGTATAAACCTATGTACCGTATACATTGTAATCAATTCTCTGTCAATAATATTACAAACTTGTATATATTCTACAACCTCTAACTCTATCTAAAATCAAACATGATATCAAAGCATTAGCAGCTTATCCACTGAAGCTTAACAGCTTACCCATCAGATCTCATCTTGGCTCCGCGTCTAGGTAGCAAGTAAACTGCATCTTCATACTTGCACGTGAACCAGTTTACTCTCGAATCCTTCTCAATTCTCCAAATTTTCTGCGTTGCTATGCTATACAATGGGTGATGAAAACTCATCACCAATGGCTGCCTCAGGGTGTCCCAAAATATTCAAGAGGTCACTCTCGACCTGATAAAAGTCATCATTAAGCCCCAATCTAATCTGATCTTTCTCCAGCTAGATGACTCGAATTACCTATTATGGAAATTGTAAGTCGAAATAGCCGTTAGAGGTTACGGTCTTGAAGATTACATCTTAGGAATCAAGCAAGTTCCAGCCAAATTTATAAAAGATGATAATGACAATTTAATAACAAACCAAGAGTGCACAGTTCACCAACGATAAGACAATCTAGTTTGTTCATGGCTGATGTCAACCATCAGCAGATTACTGTTACCACAAATCATCGGCTGCAATACGTCACATGATGTGTGGGAAGCAGTAGCTAGGAATTTCACCTCGCAGTCTTCCGCACGTATACTGCACTTTAAGAGGCAACTAAACAATATAAGGAAAGACAACATGACAGTGAATGGATACTTGCTCAAGGTCAAAGGCATATGTGACCAGCTATGCGTTGCCGGCCACAAAATCACTGAAACTGAACAAATGTTGTCTATCATTAATGGTCTTGATGAGAGCTATGAAGCTGTTGTTGCTATAATATCCTCAATTGAACCAACCCCTACTCTCCAATATGTCTACACTACTCCACTGGCTCACGAGGGAAGGATTGAGCAAAGAAAAACTGCTAATCCATACCCCAATATCAACTACGCAGCTATCTACAAAGGAAAACAACTAGAAAGGAGCTGTGGACCCCAACAACAATAACAATACAACTATAATCAGAGGGGAGGTCAGTCAAATAGAGCCAGAGGCAGGGGAGGCAGGTTTAATAGCAACAACAGAATTCGATGTCAGATCCGTGAGAAGTACGGTCACAGTGCAAACAAGTGCTACTTCAGATACAACGCTAATTACACCCCAAAGCAGAATAGCACAAACAACTCAACTATCAATGTAAACACACGCAAGGACAATCTACGGGGAGCGGAGGCTCACAATACTGAAAATGCAAAAATTGAAGACATAAATAATGAGTGCTGGTATCCTGACTCGGGTGCAACTCATCACGTGACAAACAACTTAAACAACCTGAATCTCGCAATAGGAAGTACAAAGGTACGCAAACCTTAACTGTTGGTAATGGTAATAATATACACATCAAAAACACATGAAATGCAAGTTTAAATGGTTCTAGACCTCTGTTTTTAAATAATTTGCTGTGTGTTCCAGAGATCAAAAGAAATCTAATGAGTGTTTCACAATTTGCAAAGATAATAACGTATTATTTGAATTCTACCCAAATATATGTCTAGTTAAGGATATACTGACTCGAGAAACTATTCTGCTGGGTAGGGAAAGTAATGGACTATACAAGTTTACTGCAAGACAGTCTGAATTTTGTAACAATTACAGTCCAAATATAAACAATGTTTCTAAGTCTTGTAATTCTTTTAATCTCTGGCATGATAGACTAGGGCATCCCAAAATAAAAATTGTCAAAGCTGTATGCGATGAGAATAAAATCTCTATTAATGACATTCCAAATAAATATGTGTGTGAATTCTACCAAATGGGTAAAGCCATAATAGAATGGGTAAAGCCATAAACTTGCATTTTCACACTCTGAAACCACATGCACAACACCACTAGAACTAGTTGCTACCGATGTATGGGGACATGCACCCATAACCTCTGATTATGGATACAAATATTACATTTCCTTTATTGATGTTAACTCTAGATTTGTATGGATTTACTTTTTAAATCAAAAACTGAAGTAAACAATATTACCATATTTATAAATACTGTTGAAAAACAGATTGGTCACCAAGTTAAGAAAGTTCAAACTGATGGAGGAACGGAATTCCTTCCACTAAAACAATTTTTTTTCAAAACAAGGGGATTGAACACAGAATTACATGTCCGCACACCTCAGAACAAAATGGTTTTATTAAAAGAAAATACCACATTGTAGGGACTGGTCTAACATTGCTTGTGAAAGCCTCTGTACCACTGAAGTTCTGACCAGAGGCATTCAACATTGCTGTGTACTTGATCAACACCATGCCAACCAAAATACTTAATTTTAATTGCCCATAGGAAGTGTTTTACAATGTTAGATCAGACTACAATCACCTAAAAGTTTTCGAGTGTCAATGTTTCCCTTGGTCAAGACCATACAATGCATATAAACTAGAATACAAGTCTATACCATGTACATTTTTAGGTTACCTCAAAGATCACAAAGGGTATGCATAGACAACAAAGGTAAAGTTTATGTTTCAAGACATGTGGAATTTAATGAAGATGTGTTCCCCTTTAGCACATCAAAAATTAAAACAACAAAAAAATCCAAAATATCAGACAGTATAATCTCAATGATGACGAAGTCATGATTCAACCAATACAAGAAGAATCGCGCAACATAAATCAAGAGGGGGATACACACACAACACCAATCAAGGAAGCAATACATAGGAAGAAATTAGCAGGAATGCAAGGGAAGAAAACAGAATGCCTAAGGGTGAAGCAAGAAGCAACACTAACACAGACCAGTTGGAACCTGTCAGAGACTTAACTAACCAACACCCAATGATGACGAGGGAAAAGAGTGGAATTTATAAGCCCAAAGTTTTTAACATAAATCTGGACTCAACAGAACCCATGTCATAAAAGGAAGCTGGATCAAGTGCTAAATGGAGAGATGCAATGCAAGAGGAGTACAATGCACTTCTCAAAAATAAAACTTGGACAGTGGTAGAGATGCCAAGCGACAAAAACATTATAGGAAGCAAATGGACATATAAATTAAAACGAAATGCCGATGGATCAGTTTTAAAGTATAAGGCTAAGCTTGTAGCAATGGGGTACTCACAACAGTGTGGATTTGATTTCACTGAAACACTCTCACTGTAGCGACCCAGATTTTTGGTCGGTTAATTTTAAATATTTAATATGGTTTTAAATATTTGGTTGATAATATAAATGGATTTGTATATTAATTTATCGATTTAATAATCGATTTCTATTTAATATCAAATATATTAAATTATCGTAATACGAAAAAGATAATTTAATTTCGAAATTTAAAACTGAATCAAAACAACTCAGATGATCAATATATATTCTATTTGAATATAGACGACGATAATAATAATTTATTTTGGAAGAATTTATTTGTTTTTGAATTTAAATTATATTGTATTAATTTATTTTGGTTATTTATATTTACGTTCAAATTAAATATCAAAATATATTCAGTTAGTTCAGAATAGTGTTACACTGTTGAAACAACAGTGGTTATGTTAAAATAGCGGTTCATGGTTTAAATTAATGGACCCTGAGATATTTGATTGTGGATAGATTCGAAATCAAATCGATATCGTTTTAAAAAGAATAAAAATCTCTTTAAGTCAAATCAAATTAAATTAAATAAATCAGAATCAAATCTTTTTAAATATATTTGCTATGTACTTAACCCAACCACTATTTAATACCGTGTACTTCCTGTTTCCTTTCTTCTTCTATAAAATCGCAATCCCTCCTATCTCCTAAAATCAATTCGATGTCCTCAGAAAACAGAAAAGTCGTCCTCTCCACAAACTCTAGAATCAAAAATCAATTCAAGTAAATCCCTAAATCTAAATTCAATTTCAGTGCGCTCCCATTAGTCGAGTTAAATTCTGTAATCCTCCAATTTGGGTTCGCGATTTAAGGCGTGGAGTGGTACAGTGATTTGGGGGTTCGTACGAGGTTTCGATGTTAGCGGTTATGGGATTCAAGACCGCTAGTGATGATCGAAGAGGTAAAGGGAAGTGCGGTGGATTGTTAGCACTTGCGTGAGTCACGTGGAGTACGAAGTCGCGATCTACAGTGAAGTTCGAAGTGACAGTTGAGGTGGTTTACAGGCAGGCGATTGTGTGAAAATAAGAATGGTCGAGCTATGCACTGTGGCGTCAGATGGAAAGAGGGGATGTTGTAGAATTGAACGATGAAGAAACAGTGGACTTAGGGATAGTCAAAGAGGTGCGGTGATGGGTTTATACATTACTGAAGCAGTTTTTGTTCATTTGAAAGGGTTGGTCAAGGCAGTAAAACTGATGGGTTTGGTGCAGTCCGATAGTGATGATACAGCAGCGGGCACGGGGTTGATCGGTGATGATCTTGTTATAGGATGATGGCGGTGTTCGGAGACATAACAGTAAGAATGCAATAGTGTTGCTGGATGGTAAATGGTAATATTGGTTCGAAGGGGTTGTAGCGATTGGGACATAATAGGATGTAAGGTATTCATTTTGAATTTTGAGTATATAATAGAATTGATTTATTATCGTTAATAGCTAATTTAATTAAATAAATTATTAATCGATCAATATAAATAATCGTAGAGGATAGGTAGATTCGTTCAAGACGAGTGGACGCAACGGTACGACATTTAACAAGATATTCAGCAATGGAAAATCACGGTGAGTAAATCTCACTCGTTAATTTATTTTTAGCATTTAAAATAAATTTGTTGATTTGTTTGTATGCATTGCAATATTGTTGTGGCTATTTAAAATATATATAGTTATTTAAGATTGTTGTTTGTGGCTATTATATATATATTGGCGGTTGGATTCCCGCAGTATCATTAGCGGTTGCCCGCGTTACCATAGCGTATGATTTCCTTATGCGCCCAACAAATATATATTAGCGGATGACCTTCTATACCGCAATATTCTGCCTCGAAGCAAGATGGGTATTATTTATGTTGACTAATATATTTGGATGCAGGAAAATAGGTTGGAGGGATCCAACTGGATCTCTCAAAAATATATTATCTGTTTGTATATTTATTTGCATATATGCTGTCATATATGATGTGTTAGAAAATATGAAATTGATAATTGGTTGTTTTTGTAGGATCTAAATTAACCCTAAGGGGGGGGGGGGGGTGAATAGGGTTTATCACAGATTTTCACAGAATAATTAAATAATCACAGTACAGATTAAAAACAGAATAAATGCAGAAAATAAATAACACACAGATATACCCAGCTTCGGCAAAAACTTCCCTACTGCTGCATTCCCCAAGGTTTCTACTAGGAGTTAAAACAATCTCTATGCTTACAACCCCCAGTAAACTCGCGACACTCGCTCCCAACTGTTCTTAACCCTACGCTCAAAACCCTGCAATGATTTTTATCCCCAAAACCAGATTTCCCCCAATTACAATTCTCGTAATTCGTTTCCTTAGTTTTATAGACAAACTAGAAAACTCTAATCCTGATTACGAATTGAAACTCAAACGAATAAATAATAAAAAATCCTTAAAATGAATTAAAAACCCTTAGGAGTTTAAAAATTAGGGTTATCCCCTTTTATAAAGAAGTTGGCCGGCTCTTTGTTCTTGTGTTCACTACTTCACTTTAGCCCGATCTCTTTTGTTACTCTCTGGAAAAATGGCGGCTTGGATTTTCAATTTAGGGTTTCCTTCTTGGAGATTAAGGAGGCAATAAGGATTTTGATTCTCTTTAATTTGAAGGCCGCTGCTATGTCGTATGAAGATCTCGAATTATTCAGCGGCTATCCTTTTCGATTTGATGTTGAATTCACGATCCAAGATTCCTCCTCTCTTGGTATGATTTTAATTTGAGATTTCAGTTTTTAATTAATGCTAGAACTTGGATGATCTAATTGCCGATGAGGATTGGTGTTTAAATAGGATTGAAAATCCGATATTCTCTGATTTCGTATTACACTTGGTTCATGATATATACGATAATTTTGGAGCTTGAAATCTTCTGGAATTCTTGTGATTTCTTCGATTCAAATTTTGTGGAGTAACTTGCGTTTAACCTGTGTACTTTAAACTTGAATTTCCTGCTTTTAAATCAATCCCTTGATTTCTGAAACTTGAAATCTTCAAACTTGCATGTGAATTCCTGAATACTTGCGTGAGAATTCTGGGCTTTCTCTAGTTGAATTTGAATTAGTAACTTGAATGGTTCTTCCTAATATATTTCATACTTCCAAGTTTAAACCCTGATTTCTGGAATTTTAAAAGATTCTTTGAATCATTCTTTTCAAAACAAAACCATTTTTCCTGTCTTTAAATCTGATACGAACAGTTGCTTTACACTTTGCCGAGTCTGATTTGAACTGAAAAGAACAAATGAACATTTGAATTTTTGAATGGATACTATACTTAAGTAATTTGCTCTTGTATATACGTTCACTACTGTTGATCAAAATGGCTACTGCACTTGAATTTTGCATTTTAACATAACTTAATCAAGAATGGATATACTACTTGATCAGTCTGGCATGATTTCTCTTGTACTTGATTTTGCCAGTTATCATTCTTTGAATTTGATAAGAACATTTATTGTACTTGATCATTCCTGCTAGACTTGCCATTTCATACTCGACTTATTCTTCCTATTTGACATTTTTGTACTATCTTCTCGGCATGTTTAAATGAACCTTTTATAATCCTTCATGATATGCTGCTTCACTATTTAAAAATAAACTTATACATAGTTACTTTGTACACGTGATATTCTTTGATCTTGTGCAACTTGTCTTGTGCATATACTTGTATTCCACTGCAGTGCTCAATTGCACTTCCTTACTTGAGTCCGCTTTTCCACCCATGATACTGCACTGTCACTTGTTTAAACTGCTTGACCATTGTAGTTCACTGTTCATTTGCATTTGCTTGTGCACCCATGACCATGTTATATTTGCCACTCATGTATACTGCATCTTGCAAGAATTTTTGCTGTGTCATCCTTGTGGATTCTCATTCTCCATACTGCTTTGATCACTTTGGCACCCATGAAGTCCATTTGTAAACAGTTGTCTTTTTCAATTTATTTGCTTATAAATATTTTGCTGTATATACTGAGTCAAGAAAAAACATACATTGTTGTAGTGTTTCATTTACCACAACTTGTACATTCTCCATCTAAGTTGATGACATCATGTTGTTCTGACCATACCATTCTTGCATGAATGCTTGTTTGCTGCACCAGATTTGCTTATTGTCTTAAGTGGGTTGATCCCATGTATAATTTATATTCCTGCTATGCTTAGCTCCATGTTCCGTTGCTGATTTGCTTGATATTGAACTTTTAGCTGCCGCTCTTAACATTTGCTGCTGTAGCCTTATATAAAATAAATGACACGCCATGCTTATCCATTCTTCTAGCTGCTGATTCATCATGAATACTTGTATGCATTTAAGTTGGCTAGACCTTGTGCTCGACCGCTTGCATCTTGGCCTTGTCACCCTGTATGCTTGATGTATTGATCCATGCTGCTTTTTTTTGAGTGATCTGCCGCTATACTTGCTGCATTAATATATTGTTCAACCACTTTACTTTTGTACATCATGCCCCATTTTGCTTTGACCAAAACTTCCCTGAACAGATTTTACTCTTTTGACATATTTGAGTTTGTAGTTGAACCATTTCTTTGATCATTTTGGCTTGATTATGAACTATGCACTGAGTCGAGATGGTCATCATGGCTACTCCTCAGTTGCACACTGGATTGGCGAGGCAGTGCACACGTGTATACACGTGTGTACATGCAGCCATCCAGACGAGTTTTTCTGTCCCTGCATATCAGACCACATCTAGAAAAATGATGAGAAACGCACCGTAATTCTGAGGCAAATAAAATTTTAAAAATAAATTTTATTTGTTTGTATTGAATTTTATTTTTGTTGCAGTCTACTGTGTGTGTTTTTCTATTTGTGACAGGTTTGCATATGATGACTGAACTGGTTAAAGAGCCGTGAATACAAAAGATGAAGATTGATGCAGTGATGAGTCAGTGTATAAAAGTGATTGTATAAGTGATGAATGAACTGTAGTGAGGAGCTGTGAGTGAATTGTACTGATTGTATGTAATAAACGGTTTTTAATTCAAACAAATTTGTCTATCGAATTCAGTTTATTTACAAGTACATATTTCTGTGATGTGTTTAAATAGTGGAGTTATAGATGGTTGTACTGTTTGAATGTTTGAAATATAATATTTATATTTAAATAAAATACTGTATGAATATATGAATGTCCGTACGTTCGTACTCTATTTAATATAAATATTATATTCATGTCTGTGATGTATATATAAAAAGTACAGTAACAAACACATTTAAAATAGTATTTATTTATCTGGTTGTTATCACCAAACAAAAATCATATAGTTGTGTATACAACTACGTCATATACAACACTCTCCCCCTTTTGATGATGACAAACAAATAAAAGATTTTGAATGTGTTTGAACGTAAAATATATTACTCCCCCTATTTGTATGCTCCCCCTACAACTGAACTCCCTTTATATATGTGGAAAATATGAATGATGAAATCCAATCGACCATTCTCCCTTTAGATATTTAATTTCCAATCTTAAAATATTTTTGAATTATATACCCATTAATCAAAATCTTGACCATTCTCCCCCTTTTGTTATCATCAAAAGGATAATAGAAATCGAAACAGTGATGAGTATAGACTATAAATATAAATTCAAATTAAGAGAGAGAATATATATCGTAAAACCCATTTAATCAAACAAAAATCATAATAATCTTTAAATCAGAAGCAGATTTCACTTTCAGAATGAATGGATTTACGATGGATTTTATAGAATGAGGAGAGTTCAATAAAAATTGAATATTTGAATATGAATTTTAAAGATTTGAAAATGCTCAGAAATGTGTTAAGCACTTTCTAACCATGCATAGCCCAAAGGTCTTTTAAATGGGGTTAGTAGTAACTTAACTTTATCCTCTCAAATGAGTCTCATCCTTGCACAACGCAAAGGTCTTTTAAGTGAGAATGGAAGCACATAGAGATTAAGGTAATTCACCCATGCATAACCGCGAGGATTTTTAAATGGAAGTGAATACCAAGGATAATTTATTTATTTTTATTTTTTTTAAATTTCAAGAATAATTAGAACTCCCCAAATTAAATAAAACCATGATGAATGACAGAAATATGGTAGCTATAGAAGATGGTCGTGAAATAAGCTCTAATTCAAAGATATTATAAAATCTGTCCAATCATCATGAGATTTAAAATACCATCTCCTCTAGTTATGAATTATACCATAGTCATAACCCATCACAAATTCATAATTCTATTAATAATTTTGATGAGTCACAAAACTGTTCAAATTAATCAATAATTTCAATTTTTGAGTAAATAATCAAAAATAGTTTTAAAATTGAAAATATCAATTTCAAGAGGAGTTTTTGAAAATATCAATGCAAGTTTGAAAATCAGTTTCAAAAATCAATCAGTAGAATATGAAATTATCTAATATTTTTAACACTGATTGCTCCTAGACAATTTTAAAAACACTTACATATTTAATTCAAATTGTCTATGGAAATTAAAGATATTTTATCACTGATTTTTCAACTCATCATTCAATCACTAAATCAAATCAATTTCCTTATCAGAGCAGCACAAGATCATTTTCAAAGCAAGAATCATAAGTGAAACTTTTTCAGAGATTTTTTTTTTAAAACAAGCACAAGAAACAGTCAATGACAGATAATTATTTGAGATCACTTAAAAAATCAATTTTTTTATTATCTAGGAATTTCAATAATCTATTAACGAATGATTTCAAAATCAACCAAGTAAAAATTAAAGAGAATAAAAGCAATAAAACTAAAGAAGAAAATAAACTAAAAAAATGAGTTTAGAGATCATACCTGACTTACCATAATCGATGTGATCCAATGAATCTCCAACTCTGAATCTATGGCTAAGGAACTCCAAATAATTCGATATATGAATCAATTTGAATTTTATCTTACTTAAGCACAGTTGTTCCTTAGCCTCCCATGGTACCTAAATGTTTATATGATCGAGTGGTCTAACAAAAGTTGTTTTACCACTCTTATCTTCGTTTACACGTTTTGGTACCCAAACCCGTTTATATAACAATCCATTACTATTCACTAGCGTATCCTTTGGAACCCAGATTTGTTTAAATTTATTTTGTTATTTTTGGAAATCCAAACAGATTTAAATGATTTGTTTTTAAATGAGTTATCAATTTGTTTATGATTTAAAAAACCTTTGAAATTATTAAATTTCAAAAATTCAATTTGATCATTTCCAAAGCCAATTGAAGGATTTTTAAAATCATTAAAATTTTATTTTTCAACTTGATCAGATTCAAAACCAAGTCCCTTCTTATTCTGAACAAAAAATTGATTTTTTAACAACATATTCAACGATTTCTCTCCTTTAGAAAATTTAGTCAAAGCTGACTCAAGTCGTTGAATTATAAATTTAAGATCGCTATTTTCTTTTATTAAATTTGAACAACGATTAATAGAGATTTTCCTCTTTTCAGTATCAGTTTGTTTTAAAATAAAATTTTCGTTTTCAAGTGCTTTGATTTTAGCATTGGACTTGGAAATTTCAATTTCAAATTGTTTTTGCTTTTAAAAATCAAGTTTTTTTAGATTCTCTAAGCTTTTTAATTTCCTTCTCAAAATCACGATTTTCGTTTTTCAAAATCACGTTTTCACTTTTAAGTAATTCAAAATCAGTTTTGAATTTCAAAGAATCGTTACTCAAAAATTGACATTTTTCGCATTCTGAAACCGGTGAATTCTTAACTTTTTCAAGTTTTCTTTCTAAACTGTTATTTTCATGAACTAGTTTTGACCTATCAAATTTTAATTTCCTAACTTTTAGTTCAAGAGAATCAACGGTTTTTGTGAGGTCATGACACATTAAAATTAATTCTTTATAGGTAAAATTCGATACCTCACTAGAATCCTCTTCACTACCTTCCGAATCAGATTGAGCCATAAGACACAAGTTAGCTTCCTCCTCATCACTTTCAGAAACTTCTTCTCCTTCCTCATCATCCCATGTAGAAGCAAAAGCCTTCTTCTTCCTTCTGAACTTCTTCCTCTTTTCATTTTTAAGCTGTGGGCAATTTGGTTTGATATGTCCGGGTTTCTTGCAATTGAAGCAAAACACTTCATCGTCCGAACTATCTAAACTTTCGGAATTGTCGGTTTTTGAATTCCTCTTTCGTGGTTTGTATTTTCCTTTGGCCCACTTTTTCAAAACCATGGCTAGCTCTTCAGCGGGATCATCATCATTACTTTCAACAGAATTATTTAGAGCGATCGTCTTTTTCTTTGATTCAGAATCCTTTCGTTCTTCTCTTGCTTTTAACTCCATCTCGTAAGTGATGAGATTTCCGATCAACTCTTCCATGCTTACTTTATTCAGATCTTTTGATTCTTGTATCGCCGTCACCTTAACTTCAAAATTCATCGGTAGCACTCTCAATATTTTTCTGATCAATTCCACTTCAGTATAGGTTTTGCCAAGAGTTTTGCATTGTAGACTAGTGACGAGAAGCATCCATACATCTCTTTTATATCTTCGTCTTTTTGCATAGAGAAATTTTCATATTCGTTGCTAAGTAGAGTGAGACGAGATTCCTTCACTTGAGATGTCCCTTCGTGTGTGACCTCCAACGTATGCCATATTTCTTGTGCAGTCTCACAATGAGAAATTCGATTAAATCCAGTTTTATCAAGAGCACAAATTAAAGCATTCATTGCTTTGGCATTAGTCGAAAATATTTTTTTATCATTTGCATCCCACCTGTCTTTTGATTTAGGAATTTCAACACCACTAACAATAACAGTGGGAGATCTATAACCTGTTTCAATAATATCCCACACATCATAATCGACTGAACTCAAATAAATTTTTCATCCTAGCTTTCCAATATGCATAATCAGTTCCATTAAACATTGGTGGCCTAGCTATGGACTAACCCTCAGAAAAAGCGTTACTAGACAGATTCATGACTCTGGAGTTAAAATAAAATAAAAAACCTTCTCTGATACCACTTGTAGGATCTAAATTAACCCTAGAGGGGGGGAGGGGGGGGGGGGTGGGGTGAATAGGGTTTATCGCAGATTTTCACAGAATAATTAGATAATCACAGTACAAATTGAAAACAGAATAAATGTAGAAAATAAATAACATACAGATATACCCAGCTTCGGCAAAAACCTGCCTACTGCTGCATTCCCCAAGGTTTCAACTAGGAGTTAAAACAATCTCTACGCTTACAATCCCCTGTAAACTCGCGACACTCGCTCCCAACTGTTCTTAACCCTACGCTCAAAACCCTGCACTGGTTTTTATCCCCAAAACCAGATTTCCCCGAATTACAATTCCCGTAATTCATTTCCCTAGTTTTATAGACAAACTAGAAAACTCTAATCCTGATTACGAATTGAAACTCAAACGAATAAACAATAAAAAATCCTTAAAATGAATTTAAAACCCTTAGGAGTTTAAAAAATAGGTTATCCCCTTTTATAAAGAAGTTGGCTGGCTCTTTGTTCTTGTGTTCACTACTTCACTTTAGCCGGATCTCTTTTGTTACTCTCTGGAAAAATGGCAGCTTGGCTTTTCAATTTAGGGTTTCCTTCTTGGAGATTAAGGAGGCAATTAGGATTTTGATTCTCTTCAATTTGAAGGCCGCTGCAATGTCGTATGAAGATCTCGAATTATTCAGTGGCTATCCTTTTCGATTTGATGTTGAATTCACGATCCAAGAATCCTCCTCTCCTGGTATGATTTTAATTTGAGATTTCAGTTTTTAATTAATGCTAGAACTTGGATGATCTAATTGCCGATGAGGATTGGTGTTTAAATAGGATTGAAAATCCGATATTCTCTGATTTCGTTTTACACTTGGTTCATGATATATACGATAATTTTGGAGCTTGAAATCTTCTAGAATTCTGGTGATTTCTTCGATTCAAATTTTGTGGAGTAACTTGCGTTTAACCTGTATACTTTAAACTTGAATTTCCTGCTTTTAAATCAATCCCTTGATTTCTGAAACTTGAAATCTTCAAACTTTCATGTGAATTCCTGAATACTTGCGTGAGAATTCTGGGCTTTCTCTAGTTGAATTTGAATTAGTAACTTGAATGGTTCTTCCTAATATATTTCATACTTCCAAGTTTAAACCCTGATTTCTGGAATTTTAAAAGATTCTTTGAATCATTCTTTTCAAAACAAAACCATTTTTCCCGTCTTTAAATCTGATATGAACAGTTGCTTTACACTTTGTCGAGTCTGATTTGAACTGATAAGAACAAATGAACATTTGAATTTGTGAATGGATACTTTACTTAAGTAATTTGATCTTGTATATACGTTCACTACTGTTGATCAAAATGGCTACTGCACTTGAAATTTTCATTTTAACATAACTTAATCAAGAATGGATATACTACTTGATCAGTCTAGCATGATTTCTCTTGTACTTGAATTTCCCAATTATCATTCTTTGAATTTGATAAGAACATTTATTGTACTTGATCATTCCTGCTAGACTTGCCATTTCATACTCGACTTATTCTTCCTATTTGACATTTTTGTACTGTCTTCTCGGCTTGTTTAAATGAACTTTTTATAATCCTTCATAATATGCTGCTTCACTATTTAAAAATAAACTTGTACACAGTTACTTTGTACACGTGATATTCTTTGATCTTGTGCAACTTGTCTTGTGCATATACTTGTATTCCACTGCAGTGCTCAATTGCACTTCCTTACTTGAGTCCGCTTTGCCACCCATGATACTAAACTGTCACTGTCCCTTGTTTAAACTGCTTGACCATTGTAGTTCACTGTTCATTTGCATTTGGTTGTGCACCCATGACCATGTTATATTTGCTACTCATGTATACTGCATCTTGCAAGAATTTTTGCTGTGTTATCCTTGTGCATTCTCATTCTCCATACTGCTTTGATCACTTTGACACCCATGAAGTCCATTTGTAAACAGTTGTCTTTTTCAATTTATTTGATTATAAACATTTTGCTGTATATACTGAGTCAAAAAAAACATACATTGTTGTACTGTTTCATTTACCACAACTTGTACATTCTCCATCTAAGTTGATGACATCATGTTGTTCTGACCATACCATTCTTGCATGAATGCTTGTTTGCTGCACCAGATTTGCTTATTGTCTTAAGTGAGTTGATCCCATGTATAATCTATATTCCTGCTATGCTTAGCTCCATGTTCCATTGCTGATTTGCTTGATATTGAACTTTTAGCTGCCCTCTTAACATTTGCTGTTGTAGCCTTATATAAAATAAATGACACGCCATGCTTATCCATTCTTCTAGCTTCTGATTCATCATGAATACTTGTATGCATTTAAGTTGGCTAGACCTTGTGCTCGACCACTTGCATCTTGGCCTTGTCACCCTGTATGCTTGATGTATTGATCCATGCTGCTTTTTTTTGAGTGATCTGCCGCTATACTTGCTGCATTAATAAATTGTTCAACCACTTTACTTTTGTACATCATGCCCCATTTTGCTTTGACCAAAACTTCCCTGAACAGATTTTACTCTTTTGACATATTTGAGTTTGTAGATGAACCATTTCTTTGATCATTTTGGATTGATTATGAACTATGCACTGAGTCGAGATGGTCCTCGTGGCTACTCCTCAATTGCACACTGGATTGGCGAGGCAGTGCACACGTGTATACACGTGTGTACATGCAGCCATCCAGACGAGTTTTTCTGTCCCTGCATATCAGACCACATCTAGAAAAATGATGAGAAACATACCGTAATTCTGAGGCAAATAAAATTTTAAAAATAAATTTTATTTGTTTGTATTGAATTTTATTTTTGTTGCAGTCTACTGTGTGTGTTTTTCTATTTGTGACAGGTTTGCATATGGTGACTGAACTGGTTAAAGAGCCGTGAATACAAAAGATGAAGATTGATGCAGTGATGAGTCAGTGTATAAAAGTGATTGTATAAGTGATGAATGAACTGTAGTGAGGAGCTGTGAGTGAATTGTACTGATTGTATGTAATAAACGGTTTTTAATTCAAACAAATTTGTCTATCGAATTCAGTTTATTTACAAGTACATATTTCTGTGATGTGTTTAAATAGTGGAGTTATAGATAGTTGTACTGTTTGAATGTTTGAAATATAATATTTATATTTAAATAAAATACTGTATGAATATATGAATGTCCGTACATTCGTACTCTATTTAATATAAATATTATATTCATGTCTGTGATGTATATATAAAACAGTACAGTAACAAACACATTTAAAATGGTATTTATTTATCTGGTTGTTATCACCAAACAAAAATCATATAGTTGTGTATACAACTACGTCATATACAACACTCTCCCCCTTTTGATGATGACAAACAAATAAAAGATTTTGAATGTGTTTGAACGTAAAATATATTACTCCCCCTATTTGTATGCTCCCCCTACAACTGAACTCCCTTTATATATGTGGAAAATATGAATGATGAAATCCAATCGACCATTCTCCCTTTAGATATTTAATTTCCAATCTTAAAATATTTTTGAATTATATAACCATTAATCAAAATCTTGACCATTCTCCCCCTTTTGTTATCATCAAAAGGATAATAGAAATCGAAACAGTGATGAATATAGACTATAAATATAAATTCAAATTAAGAGAGAGAATATACATCGTAAAACCCATTTAATCAAACAAAAATCATAATAATCTTTAAATCAGAAGCAGATTTCACTTTCAGAATGAATGGATTTACGATGGATTTTATAGAATGAGGAGAGTTCAATAAAAATTGAATATTTGAATATGAATTTTAAAGATTTGAAAATGCTCAGAAATGTGTTAAGCACTTTCTAACCATGCATAGCCCAAAGGTCTTTTATATGGGGTTAGTAGTAACTTAACTTTATCCTCTCAAATGAGTTCCATCCTTGCACAACGCAAAGGTCTTTTAAGTGAGAATGGAAGCACATAGAGATTAAGGTAATTCACCCACGCATAACCGCGAGGATTTTTAAATGGAAGTGAATACCAAGGATAATTTTTTTTTAAATTTCAAGAATAATTAGAACTCCCCAAATTAAATAAAACCATGATGAATGACAGAAATATGGTAGCTATAGAAGATGGTCGTGAAATAAGCTCTAATTCAAAGATATTATAAAATCTGTCCAATCATCATGAGATTTAAAATACCATCTCCTCTAGTTATGAATTATACCATAGTCATAACCCATCACAAATTCATAATTCTATTAATAATTTTGATGAGTCACAAAACTGTTCAAATTAATCAATAATTTCAATTTTTGAGTAAATAATCAAAAATAGTTTTAAAATTGAAAATATCAATTTCAAGAGGAGTTTTTGAAAATATCAATGCAAGTTTGAAAATCAGTTTCAAAAATCAATCAGTAGAATATGAAATTATCTAATATTTTTAACACTGATTGCTCCTAGACAATTTTAAAAACACTTACATATTTAATTCAAATTGTCTATGGAAATTAAAGATATTTTATCACTGATTTTTCAACTCATCATTCAATCACTAAATCAAATCAATTTCCTTATCAGAGCAGCACAAGATCATTTTCAAAGCAAGAATCATAAGTGAAACTTTTTCAGAGATTTTTTTTTAAAACAAGCACAAGAAACAGTCAATGACAGATAATTATTTGAGATCACTTAAAAAATCAATTTTTTTATTATCTAGGAATTTCAACAATCTATTAACGAATGATTTCAAAATCAACCAAGTAAAAATTAAAGAGAATAAAAGCAATAAAACTAAAGAAGAAAATAAACTAAAAAATGAGTTTAGAGATCATACCTGACTTACCATAATCGATGTGATCCAATGAATCTCCAACTCTGAATCTATGGCTAAGGAACTCCAAATAATTCGATATATGAATCAATTTGAATTTTATCTTACTTAAGCACAGTTGTTCCTTAGCCTCCCATGGTACCTAAATGTTTATATGATCGAGTGGTCTAACAAAAGTTGTTTTACCACTCTTATCTTCGTTTACACGTTTTGGTACCCAAACCCGTTTATATAACAATCCATTACTATTCACTAGCGTATCCTTTGGAACCCAGATTTGTTTAAATTTATTTTGTTATTTTTGGAAATCCAAACAGATTTAAATGATTTGTTTTTAAATGAGTTATCAATTTGTTTATGATTTAAAAAACCTTTGAAATTATTAAATTTCAAAAATTCAATTTGATCATTTCCAAAGCCAATTGAAGGATTTTTAAAATCATTAAAATTTTATTTTTCAACTTGATCAGATTCAAAACCAAGTCCCTTCTTATTCTGAACAAAAAATTGATTTTTTAACAACATATTCAACGATTTCTCTCCTTTAGAAAATTTAGTCAAAGCTGACTCAAGTCGTTGAATTATAAATTTAAGATCGCTATTTTCTTTTATTAAATTTGAACAACGATTAATAGAGATTTTCCTCTTTTCAGTATCAGTTTGTTTTAAAATCAAATTTTCGTTTTCAAGTGCTTTGATTTTAGCATTGGACTTGGAAATTTCAATTTCAAATTGTTTTTGCTTTTAAAAATCAAGTTTTTTAGATTCTCTAAGCTTTTTAATTTCCTTCTCAAAATCACGATTTTTGTTTTTCAAAATCACGTTTTCACTTTTAAGTAATTCAAAATCAGTTTTGAATTTCAAAGAATCGTTACTCAAAAATTGACATTTTTCGCATTCTGAAACCGGTGAATTCTTAACTTTTTCAAGTTTTCTTTCTAAACTGTTATTTTCATGAACTAGTTTTGACCTATCAAATTTTAATTTCCTAACTTTTAGTTCAAGAGAATCAACGGTTTTTGTGAGGTCATGACACATTAAAATTAATTCTTTATAGGTAAAATTCGATACCTCACTAGAATCCTCTTCACTACCTTCCGAATCAGATTGAGCCATAAGACACAAGTTAGCTTCCTCCTCATCACTTTCAGAAACTTCTTCTCCTTCCTCATCATCCCTTGTAGCAGCAAAAGCCTTCTTCTTCCTTCTGAACTTCTTCCTCTTTTCATTTTTAAGCTGTGGGCAATTTGGTTTGATATGTCCGGGTTTCTTGCAATTGTAGCAAAACACTTCATCGTCCGAACTATCTGAACTTTCGGAATTGTCGGTTTTTGAATTCCTCTTTCGTGGTTTGTATTTTCCTTTGGCCCACTTTTTCAAAACCATGGCTAGCTCTTCAGCGGGATCATCATCATTACTTTCAACAGAATTATTTAGAGCGATCGTCTTTTTCTTTGATTCAGAATCCTTTCGTTCTTCTCTTGCTTTTAACTCCATCTCGTAAGTGATGAGATTTCCGATCAACTCTTCCATGCTTACTTTATTCAGATCTTTTTATTCTTGTATCGCCGTCACCTTAACTTCAAAATTCATCGGTAGCACTCTCAATATTTTTCTGATCAATTCCACTTCAGTATAGGTTTTGCCAAGAGTTTTGCATTGTAGACTAGTGACGAGAAGCGTCCATACATCTCTTTTATATCTTCGTCTTTTTGCATAGAGAAATTTTCATATTCGTTGCTAAGTAGAGTGAGACGAGATTCCTTCACTTAAGATGTCCCTTCGTGTGTGACCTCCAACGTATGCCATATTTCTTGTGCAGTCTCACAATGAGAAATTCGATTAAATTCAGTTTTATCAAGAGCACAAATTAAAGCATTCATTGCTTTGGCATTAGTCGAAAATAATTTTGTATCATTAGCATCCCACCTGTCTTTTGATTTAGGAATTTCAACACCACTAACAATAACAGTGGGAGATCTATAACCTGTTTCAATAATATCCCACACATCATAATCGACTGAACTCAAATAAAATTTTCATCCTAGCTTTCCAATATGCATAATCAGTTCCATTAAACATTGGTGGCCTAACTATGGACTAACCCTCAGAAAAAGCGTTACTAGACAGATTCATGACTCTGGAGTTAAAATAAAATAAAAAAACCTGCTCTGATACCACTTGTAGGATCTAAATTAACCCTAGAGGGGGGGAGGGGGGGTGAATAGGGTTTATCGCAGATTTTCACAGAATAATTAGATAATCACAGTACAAATTAAAAACAGAATAAATGCAGAAAATAAATAACATACAAATATACCCAGCTTCGGCAAAAACATGCCTACTGCTGCATTCCCCAAGGTTTCAACTAGGAGTTAAAACAATCTCTACGCTTACAATCCCCTGTAAACTCGCGACACTCGCTCCCAACTGTTCTTAACCCAACGCTCAAAACCCTGCACTGGTTTTTATCCCCAAAACCAGATTTCCCCGAATTACAATTCCCGTAATTCATTTCCCTAGTTTTATAGACAAACTAGAAAACTCTAATCCTGATTACGAATTGAAACTCAAACGAATAAACAATAAAAAATCCTTAAAATGAATTTAAAACCCTTAGGAGTTTAAAAAATAGGGTTATCCCCTTTTATAAAGAAGTTGGCCGGCTCTTTATTCTTGTGTTCACTACTTCACTTTAGCCCGATCTCTTTTGTTACTCTCTGGAAAAATGGCAGCTTGGCTTTTCAATTTAGGGTTTCCTTCTTGGAGATTAAGGAGGCAATTAGGATTTTGATTCTCTTCAATTTGAAGGCCGCTGCTATGTCGTATGAAGATCTCGAATTATTCAGTGGCTATCCTTTTCGATTTGATGTTGAATTCACGATCCAAGAATCCTCCTCTCCTGGTATGATTTTAATTTGAGATTTCAGTTTTTAATTAATGCTAGAACTTGGATGATCTAATTGCCGATGAGGATTGGTGTTTAAATAGGATTGAAAATCCGATATTCTCTGATTTCGTTTTACACTTGGTTCATGATATATACGATAATTTTGGAGCTTGAAATCTTCTAGAATTCTGGTGATTTCTTCGATTCAAATTTTGTGGAGTAACTTGCGTTTAACCTGTATACTTTAAACTTGAATTTCCTGCTTTTAAATCAATCCCTTGATTTCTGAAACTTGAAATCTTCAAACTTGCATGTGAATTCCTGAATACTTGCGTGAGAATTCTGGGCTTTCTCTAGTTGAATTTGAATTAGTAACTTGAATGGTTCTTCCTAATATATTTCATACTTCCAAGTTTAAACCCTGATTTCTGGAATTTTAAAAGATTCTTTGAATCATTCTTTTCAAAACAAAACCATTTTTCCCGTCTTTAAATCTGATATTAACACTTGCTTTACACTTTGTCGAGTCTGATTTGAACTGATAAGAATAGATGAACATTTGAATTTGTTAATGGATACTTTACTTAAGTAATTTGATCTTGTATATACATTCACTACTGTTGATCAAAATGGCTACTGCACTTGAATTTTGCATTTTAACATAACTTAATCAAGAATGGATATACTACTTGATCAGTCTAGCATGATTTCTCTTGTACTTGAATTTCCCAATTATCATTCTTTGAATTTGATAAGAACATTTATTGTACTTGATCATTCCTGCTAGACTTGCCATTTCATACTCGACTTATTCTTCCTATTTGACATTTTTGTACTGTCTTCTCGGCTTGTTTAAATGAACCTTTTATAATCCTTCATGATATGCTGCTTCACTATTTAAAAATAAACTTGTACACAGTTACTTTGTACACGTGATATTCTTTGATCTTGTGCAACTTGTCTTGTGCATATACTTGTATTCCACTGCAGTGCTCAATTGCACTTCCTTACTTGAGTCCGCTTTGCCACCCATGATACTAAACTGTCACTGTCCCTTGTTTAAACTGCTTGACCATTGTAGTTCACTGTTCACTTGCATTTGGTTGTGCACCCATGACCATGTTATATTTGCTACTCATGTATACTGCATCTTGCAAGAATTTTTGCTGTGTTATCCTTGTGCATTCTCATTCTCCATACTGCTTTGATCACTTTGACACCCATGAAGTCCATTTGTAAACAGTTGTCTTTTTCAATTTATTTGATTATAAACATTTTGCTGTATATACTGAGTCAAAAAAAACATACATTGTTGTACTGTTTCATTTACCACAACTTGTACATTCTCCATCTAAGTTGATGACATCATGTTGTTCTGACCATACCATTCTTGCATGAATGCTTGTTTGCTGCACCAGATTTGCTTATTGTCTTAAGTGAGTTGATCCCATGTATAATCTATATTCCTACTATGCTTAGCTCCATGTTCCATTGCTGATTTGCTTGATATTGAACTTTTAGCTGCCCTCTTAACATTTGCTGTTGTAGCCTTATATAAAATAAATGACACGCCATGCTTATCCATTCTTCTAGCTGCTGATTCATCATGAATACTTGTATGCATTTAAGTTGGCTAGACCTTGTGCTCGACCACTTGCATCTTGGCCTTGTCACCCTGTATGCTTGATGTATTGATCCATGCTGCTTTTTTTGAGTGATCTGCCGCTATACTTGCTGCATTAATATATTGTTCAACCACTTTACTTTTGTACATCATGCCCCATTTTGCTTTGACCAAAACTTCCCTGAACAGATTTTTCTCTTTTGACATATTTGAGTTTGTAGTTGAACCATTTCTTTGATCATTTTGGATTGATTATAAACTATGCACTGAGTCGAGATGGTCCTCGTGGCTACTCCTCAGTTGCACACTGGATTGGCGAGGCAGTGCACACGTGTATACACGTGTGTACATGCAACCATCCAGACGAGTTTTTCTGTCCCTGCATATCAGACCACGTCTAGAAAAATGATGAGAAACACACCGTAATTCTAAGGCAAATAAAATTTTAAAAATAAATTTTATTTGTTTGTATTGAATTTTATTTTTGTTGCAATCTACTGTGTGTGTTTTTCTATTTGTGACAGGTTTGCATATGGTGACTGAACTGGTTAAAGAGCTGTGAATACAAAAGATGAAGATTGATGCAGTGATGAGTCAGTGTATAAAACTGATTGTATAAGTAATGAATGAACTGTAGTGAGGAGCTGTGAGTGAATTGTACTGATTGCATGTAATAAACGGTTTTTAATTCAAACAAATTTGTCTATCGAATTCAGTTTATTTACAAGTACATATTTCTGTGATGTGTTTAAATAGTGGAGTTATAGATAGTTATACTGTTTGAATGTTTGAAATATAATATTTATATTTAAATAAAATACTGTATGAATATATGAATGTCTGTACGTTCGTACTCTATTTAATATAAATATTATATTCATGTCTGTGATGTATATATAGAACAGTACAGTAACAAACACATTTAAAATAGTATTTATTTATCTGGTTGTTATTATCAAACAAAAATCATATAGTTGTGTATACAACTATGTCATATACAACAGTTTTATGTGTTTAAATACCACTGGGTCTAAGTGTTTATAAAAATATCGTGAAAGGATATTTGAGATCTAAAAGGAAATTCTGTTTTTTCTAAAATAGAATTTGAAATTTGAATAGAATAGAAAATATTAACTTGTTTTTAAATAATAAAAACAGGTAGTTCATTTATAAACGAAGTTTATAAAGGAAGTGAAATGAATTATCATTCGGATAATTTAGGAAATATAAACACAAGTGTGAATTTAGAAAAGGGAAATTTTATTTCAAATGAATTTGAAATCGAGACTTGGCTAAATATATAAACAAGTAAAATAAAAGGTGTTTATAAATAAAATGGAATTTTTTATCATTGGATAAATTTAATATTTAAATTCAAATGTGAATTTAAAAGTAGAAATGGGGAAATCGTTTTAAAGAAATAAACGATGGAATTCATTCTGATGTTCAGAATATAAATTGAACGAAATAAATCGATATGGATTTATGATTTGAATTTGATTAATTTGAATTTATTTAAATAGAATTTAAATTGAATATGAAAATAATTTGGTTCTATATTTATATAAGTTATAATAAATAGAAATTTCCAAATAAGATTTTGGTTGTAAATAGATTCTGAAATAGACTAGTTTAAATATAAAACAAGGAATTTATGAAATGGTGTTTATGAGTATAATGAATTAATTATCAAGAGATAATTTGAAAATTTAAATCCAAATGTGAATTTAAAAATAGAAAGTTGAAATTGTTTTCGAAAGAGAACGACGATTTTTATTCCGGAAGTAGGAATATAAAAGGGATTGAGTTTCAAAGTAGATTTGAAATGAAACTTGTTTTAATATATAAACAAGGGAGTTGGATTTATAAAACGATGTTTATAAATCGAGTAAAATAAATTTTCATTTGATAATTTAGAAGTTTGTATCCAAGCATGAATTTAAAAAGTGAATTGGGAAAACGGTTTGAAATAGAACGGTAGATTATATTTCGAAATTTGGAATATAACTTGAATTGAGAGAAAATCCAGCGAGTTATAATTGGAATTCGATTATATCGAATGGTAGAAAATAATTTATTTCTAAATAATTTAGAATTAGATATAGAAATTTAAGTTATAAATAAATTTATAACTGGGTTATGAAGAAATCGACGGATAGGGGTAATCGAGAATATTTAGTTGGGTTTGGTAAATAGGCTGAATTTATATTAAGATATATTAGAATGGAGTTGGAATTTATATATAAACGAAGTTTAAAAAATTTATATATTAAATATAATTAAAACGAACTCGTCCTAGTGCGGTAGTTCGTAAATTGGCGATTCGAACTTCAATCGAGTGTACAGAACTCAATTGAAGTCGGAATTCTTTGAAACAAGAATCGTCAGGATCGATTTGATAATAGTTTTCTAATGGAAGAGAAAAATCTGGATTTCGTCGAATGTATTTTGAGTTACGTCAAAATCAATTTTTCAGAAAAGCAGTGCCATAACCATTATAAAACCATAACGGTTTATTTAATTTTATAAAAGGATTTTTAGCGAATAAAATACAAATTTCTATTTAGAAATTTTCAGATTTGAGTTGTAAAATATATGTGAACTAAAGTGGAGTAGTTGATTGTTTTTTGATAACAAAAATCATATTTCTTATTATTAAATAGAATTAACTAATTTGAATAAAAATTAGTTAATGAAATTTTGAATCAAAATTGGACTTTGAATAAGTGAACTAGATTTGTAAATTCATATCTGGAATCGAATATTGAAATTTGAGTTGAAAATGACATTTGATTATTTTATAAACAAATTAATTTATATTTGAATGTGATATGTTCAAATAAGAAGTGAAATAGGCAAAAGAGTTAATTAAAGAATAAATTAGCGAATCGAGTTTAAAATGACTGGATTGAGTTTAATAAATTGGGAATGGATAAATATGTGTTAGACAGGTATGGAATGAAGTATATGAAGAGATATAAATTGAAATGCCCGACAAAAAGGTACATGTTTAAATTCCATATGAGGTTTTATGCGCCGAATTGGCAAGCCACTTGGCTTTTTCTTTTTGATTGGAGAGGCTTGTTTGGTGGTTTGGAGATTTTCCCGATGCTCCCAGTACAAAGGAGGTTATGGCGAAATTTTCCGGAAATTTTAGGAGTTAGAATATTTTTAAGAAAAATTGATAGTTAAAAATCAATTTATCGATATATATTGAATTCGATAAGGAAACAAACTTAAAAATATAATATTATAAACAAAAAGGGGAATCTATAATTAAATCTGGTAGAAGTAGAAGAAAGAAACGTTATGTGTTTAAAATGAATAATTGGTTTTTATAATGTTGATTATTCGAGATAAGTGGTTTTGTCCGTTTTGAAGTTAAGGATGTTTTCAGTCAAGGTTTGAGAGGTAGTTATACCCCAACTTGATCGATTTCATTTTTAAATGCTAAATAGCAAGATCCAGTCTCGAAGAGAAGTGTCTGAATAATAGTTAGTTGAATAAAATATTTTGGGTTGTTGTGACGATGTTTTACATAGCATCCGTTTTAACCTAAGTGATGGAATTTTGGAAATATAAAGTTAAATATTTCCTGAGTATAATTAAAGTAGTCGGGAAAGAGATAAGTGACTAAAATTGTTTTCAATTGCAAATAGAATATATTTTCTAAGTATAGAAAATAAAAGAAGGTGATATAGGGAAATGTTTTTCCAAATAGCGTAAGTGTCCAACAAGAGCACCGAAAATATTGTGTTAACAAATATTGGTCAGGAAATAGAGAAATGATTTAATTAATGAAATATTAATTAAGGGGCCCAGTGATTGATTGATGTTATGGATGAATGGAATGTTTGTTTATTTTTCTTCGATAGTTAAATAAACGACTATCGAAGTGTTTGCCAATATCGTTGTCAATATGGAGAGACCGGTTGGATTATTATCCGAGAACCACTTCGTATTGGCAGTAGTGTTGCGAACCAGATTATATGAAGATAATCGAAGACGGAGTGAAGTGCAAGGACTTTTTCTATTAATAGAAATTTTGCCTTCAGTTTCGTTTAGTCCCAGAATGAACGTATATGGACGAATGTCTAACAAAGTATTTCCAATAATCGAATATGTTGGTACGTATAAATATATATATGATGGCAACGGATTTATTCCCTTAGCAAAATATCCAGAATATATTTGTGCAAATCAACTAGTGATTAACGGATCTGACAACGTGGCATTCAAAGTGATTGTGCTATCAATGAATAGAAAGTAATCGTAGCCTCTGGCCTCAACAACCGAGAAATGACAAAAATCGGGCAGGCAGCATGGCTATGTGGGTAACTCCCATTAAGGGGTATAATCACCTATCTAGAGAAATTCCTTTTACTTCTTTAATCTATCGATGCTGTCCCTTTTCGAGAAACGGTTGCTGATCCCAACCGTTGGTGATATACATTCGATACACTCAAGCGAAATGAGTGGTCGGTCATGTGTGGGTCGGGTTGCAAGACATTCTTGTTGGACCCAGTGTATTCCTCTCTAGAGATACACTATCGGAAGGTGGTTCCATACCTTGTCATGTTCGAAATCCAATCTCCAATAAGCGCCCTGTGGTTTTTATTTTATTTTTATATTATATATGGAGCGTGAGATGCAAGCGTTCCGCTAGATTGTTATTTATTTGATGTACACATTATTATAATATCACTGGATTTGATATCGAAAATATTTTGGGTTATAGTAAGGTAAAAACCGTCCATGTTTCTGTGTGGGCTGGTCTTACTATTATCCTTTCTTTCGAAAGGATTTTTAAAGTTAAACAATTGGTTGGAGTTTACTCACACCAGTCCCATGACTGACCCAGAGTTTATTTTATTTTTGGTTTCCCTAAACTTTTAGGTGCCCAAATTTGTATGGGTAGTTAAGTAGTCAGGATTTTTTTCAGATTCACTTGGAAGAGCTGGAAGCAGGAACCTTCACTAGTTAGCTATAGACTATCATATTTCCGCTGTGTACTATGTTGTATCTAGAAACAAGTGTTTATAACAGTTCCAGGAATAACTGTTGTGCTCTGATAATGGTATGTATATACAATTACTAATTTGTATTTCAAAAGTTATGTTATTTAATATATTTTATTCGTTCCGCTGTGAGATTTGTTTTCTTCGTTTTTCTTCTATTCTAATTTTTCTTTCTTTTTATTTCTCATCCTCTAACTTCTTTCTAATAATGATTCGTATTTCTGTGCAATTTGGGTTGGACGTGCGGTGTTATTAGTCAACTCAGATAGTACGGATTTGCGGGCCATTACAGTTGGTATCAGAGCTTAGGTTGATCAAATACCTAGGCTTTGGGATTGTGCTCATTAGAGATAGGGTCAGTAGTACCCTAGAATGAGTTGAGTGTATATATACGAGAGAGCGTATTTGTAAATTAATATAAAAATTGTTTTATATTGTGTTGCCTATTCTGTTGAGTGGTTTATGAATTTTAATCAAATCGTGGGACGCCACGAAGTCGATAGGAATTTCTAAACACTTGAACAGAGAAAATTGACATAATATTGTTTTTAAGTAGGTAAATGAAATAAATTTATTCAAAAAAATTCTATTTTTGAATAGAAACGGAATAATGAAAATTTATATTATATGGATGTGTTGGTTGTTATAATTATAATCAAACGAGATTATAAGAATTGGAATGGTTATTTATAACCGAATAATTCGTATAAGAATGAAAAATACAAATGAGATGGATTAAAATTAAATTCAAACCAGAATTTGGAATTTTAAATCCTGGGAAGTTGGAAAATATTTTCTGAAGTATATTAGAATAATATAACTTTGTTTTAAAAGGATTTTGAATAGAAATCATTTCAAATGGATTTTGAAAGTGATAAAGCATTGAACTCACTTCAGTGGCTGGGAAATAATTCTGATGATGACTGCAGCATCATCAGTTTTCATTTTCGAGTTTCCAAGTGATGGATTGCTATTTTAGAAAAGTTTTGATGGGAATTTGTTTGAAAGAAAACAAGTTTAGTTGGAAAATTCAAATGTTTTGAATTTAAGACGGAAATAAATATATGTATATATCTATGTGATTCGAAAAGATTTGAAATAAAACCCAGAAATTTGAATTTTGGAATTTAAATTAACTTAAGCAAGTTAAATGAATTGAAGTGAATAAATTGACCAGAATCAATTCAAATGGATTTAAATACATCTGAATGAAATATGAATAGGTGATAAATCATTTAGAATAAATAAATGTGAGTATAGATGATGTGTTATGTAAATGGAAACCAAATGTTCCGGTAGAATTAAATTTGTTGAAATTTTAAGAGTACAGTTTCAACATAAGTGGGTTTTTGAAAAGTTAATGGGCTTGTACCGTTTTTCCTACCTTAGTAATTTTGGGGACGAAATTCTTTTAAGAGGGGAAGAATGTAACGACCCAAATTTTTGGTCGGTTAATTTTAAATATTTAATGTGGTTTTAAATATTTGGTTGATAATATAAATGGATTTGTATATTAAGTTATCGATTTAATAAACGATTTCTATTTAATATTGGATATATTAAATTATCGTAATACGAAAATAATAATTTAATCTCGAAATTTAAAACTGAATCAAAACACCTCAGATGATCAATATATATTCTATTTGAATATAGACAACGATAATAATTTATTTTGGAAGAATTTATTTGTGTTTGAATTTAAATTATATTGTATTAATTTATTTTGGTTATTTATATTTACATTCAAATTAAATATCAAAATATATTCAGTTAGTTCAGAATAGTGTTACACTGTTGAAACAACAGTGGTTACGTTGAAATAGCGGTTCGTGGTATAAATTAATGGACCCCGAGATATTTGATTATGGATAGATTCGAAATCAAATCGATATCATTTTAAAAAGAATAAAAATCTCTTTAAGTCAAATCAAATCAAATTAAATTAAAATTGTAATAAAATCTTTTTAAATATATTTGCTATGTACTTAACCCAACCACTATTTAATACTGTGTACTTCATGTTTCCTTTCTTCTTCTATAAAATCGCAATCCCTCCTATCTCCTAAAATCAATTCGATGTCCTTAGAAAACAGAAAATCCGTCCTCTCCTCAAAATTTAGAATCAAAAATCAATCCAAGTAAATCCCTAAATCTAAATTCAATTTCAGTGTGCTCCAATTAGTCGAGTTAAATTCTGTAACCCTCCGATTTGGGTTCGCTATTTAAGGTGGGAGTGGTACAGTGATTTGGGGGTTCGTACGAGGTTTAGATGTTGGCGGTTATGGGATTCAAGACCGCTAGTGATGATCAAAGAGGTAAAGGGAAGTGTGGTGGATTGTTGGCACTTGCGTGAGTCACGTGGAGTACGAAGTCGCGATCTCCAGTGAAGTTCGAAATGACAGTTGAGGTGGTTTAAAGGCAGATGATTGTATGAAAATAAGCATGGTCGAGCTATGCACTGTGGCGTCAGATGGAAAGAGGGAATGTTGTAGAATTGAACGATGAACAAACAGTGGACTTAGGGATAGTCAAAGAGGTGCAGTGATGGGTTTATACATTACTGGAGCAATTTTTGTTCATTTGAAAGGGTTGGTCAAGGCAGTAAAACTGATTGTTTTGGTGCAGTCCGACAGTGATGATACAACAACGGGCACGGGGTTGATTGGTGACGATCTTGTTATAGGATGATGGCGGTGTTCGGAGACATAACAGTAAGAATGAAATAGTGTTGCTGGATGGTAGATGGTAATATTGGTTCGAAGGGGTTGTAGCGACTGGGACAGAATAGGATGTAAGGTATTCATTTTGAATTTTGAGTATATAAGACAATTTATTTATTATCGTTAATATCTAATTTAATTAAATAAATTATTAATCGATCAATATAAATAATCGTAGAGGATAGGTAGATTCGTTCAGGACGAGTGGACGCAACGGTACGACATTTAACAAGATATTCAGCAATGGAAAATCACGGTGAGTAAATCTCACATGTTAATTTATTTTTAGCATTTAAAATAAATTTGTTGATTTGTTTGTATGCATTGCAATATTGTTGTGGCTATTTAAAATATATATAGTTATTTAGGATTGTTGTTTGTGGCTATTATATATATATATATATATATATATATATATATATTGGTGGTTGGATTCCCGCAGTATCATTAGCGGATGCCCGTGGTACCATAGCGGATGATTTCCCTATGCGCGCCACAAATATATATTAGTGGATGACCTTCTATACTGCGATATTCAGCATCGAAGCAAGATGGGTATTATTTATGTTGACTAATATATTTGGATGCAGGAAAACAGGTTGGAGGGATCCAACTAGATCTCTCAAAAATATATTATCTGTTTGTTTATTTGTTTGCATATATACTGTCATATATGATGTGCTAGAAAACCTGAAATTGATAATTGGTTGTTTTGTCTGTTTAAATACCACTGGGCCTAAGTGTTTATAAAAATATCGCGAAAGGATAATTGAGATTTAAAAGGAAATTCTGTTTTTTCTAAAATAGAATTTGAAATTCGAATAGAATAGAAAATATTAACTTGTTTTTAAATAATAAAAACAAGTAGTTCATTTATAAACGAAGTTTATAAAGGAAGCGAAATGAATTATCATTTGGATAATTAAGGAAATATAAACACAAGTGTGAATTTAGAAAAGGGAAATTTTATTTCAAATGAATTTGAAATCAAGACTTGGCTAAATATATAAACAAGTAAAATAAAAGGTGTTTATAAATAAAATGGAAAAAATTTATCATTGGATAATTTGAATATTTAAATTCAAATGTGAATTTAAAAGTGGAAATGGGGAAATAGTTTAAAGAAATAAACGATGGAATTTATTCTGATGTTCAGAACGTAAATTAAACGAAAATAAATCGATAAGGATTTATGATTTGAATTAAATTAATTCGAATTTATTTAAATAGAAGTTAAACTGAATATGAAAATAAATTGGTTCTATGTTTATATAAGTTATAATAAATAGAAATTTCCAAATAAGATTTTGGTTGTAAATAGATTTTGAAATAGACTTTTTATATATAAAACAAGGAATTTATAAAATGGTGTTTATGAGTACAATGAATTAATAATCAAGAGATAATTTGAACATTTAAATCCAAATGTGAATTTAAAAATAGAAAGTTGAAACCGTTTTCGAAAGAGAATGACGGTTTTTATTCCGGAAGTAGGAATATAAAAGGGATTGAGTTTCAAAGTAGGTTTGAAATGAAACTTGTTTTAATATATAAACAAGGGAGTTGGATTTATAAAACGATGTTTATAAATAAGGTAAAATATATTTTCATTTGATAATTTAGAAGTTTGTATCCAAACATGAATTTAAAAAGTGAATTGGGAAAACGGTTTGAAATAGAACGATAAATTATATTTCGAAATTTGGAATATAAGTTGAATTATGAGAAAATCCATCGAGTTATAATTGGAATTCGATTATATCGAATGGTATAAAATAATTTATTTCTAAATAAATTAGAAATAGATATAGAAATTCAAGTCATAAATAAATTTATAACTGAGTTATGAAGAAATCGACGGATAGGGATAATCGAGTATATTAAGTTGGGTTTGGTAAATAAGCTGAATATATATATTAAGTTATATTAGAATGGAGTTGGAATTTATATATAAACGAAGTTTAAAACGTTTATATATTAAATATAATTAAAATGAACTCGCCGCAGCGTGGTAGTTCATAAATTGGTGATTCGAACTTCAATCGAGTGTATAGAACTCAATTGAAGTCGGAATTCTTTGAAACAAGAATTGTCAGGACCGATTTGATAATAGTTTTCTAATGGAAGAGAAAAATCTGGATTTCGTTGAATGAATTTTGAGTTATGTCAAAATCAATTTTTCAGAAAAGTAGCGCCATAACCATTATAAAACCATAAAGGTTTATTTAATTTTATAAAAGGATTTTAAGCGAATAAAATCCGAATTTCTATTTAGAAAATTTCAGATTTGAGTTGTAAAATATATGTGAACTCAAGTGGAGTAGTGGATTGATTATTGATAACAAAAATCATATTTATTATTATTAAATAGAATTAACTAATTTGAATAAAAATTAGTTAATGAAATTTTGAAATAAAATTGGACTTTGAATAAGTGAACTGGATTTATAAATTCATATCTGGAATCGAATATTGAAATTTGAGTTGAAAATGACATTTGATTGTTTTATAAACAAATTAATTTATATTTGAACGTGATATGTTCAAATAAGAAGTGAAATAGGCAAAAGAGTTAATTAAAGAATAAATTAGCGAATCGAGTTTAAAATGACTGGATTGAGTTGTAATAAATTGTGAATGGATAAATATGTGTTAGACAGGTATGGAACGAAGTATATGAAGAGATATATATTGAAATGCCCGACAAAAAGGTACATGTTTAAATTCCATATGAGGTTTTATACGCCGAATCGGCAAGCCACTTGGCTTTTTCTTTTTTCTTTATGATTGGAGAGGCCTGTGTGGCGGTTTGGGGATTTTCCCGATGCTCCAAGTACAAAGGAGGTTATGGCGAAATTTTCCGGGAATTTAAGGAGTTAGAATATTTTTAAGAAAAATTGGTAGTTAAAAATTAATGTATCGATATATATTGAATTCGATAAGGAAACAAACTTAAAAATAGAATATTATAAACAAAAAGGGAAATCTATAATTAAATATGGTAGAATCAGAGGAAAGAAACGTTACGGGTTTAAAATGAATAATTGGTTTTTATAATGTTAATTATTCGAGATAAGTGGTTTTGTCTGTTTTGAAGTTAAAGGATGTTTTCAGTCAAGGTTTGAGAGGTAGTTATACCCCAACTTGATCGATTTGATTTTTAATTGATAAATAGCAAGATCCAGTCTCGAAGAGAAGTGTTTGAATAATAGTTAGTTGAATAAAATATTTTGGGTTGTTGTAACGATGTTTTACACAACATTCGTTTTAACCCAAGTGATGGAATTTTGGAAATATAAAAGTAAATATTTCCTGAGTATAATTAAAGTAGTCGGGAAAGAGATAAGTGATTGAAATTGTTTTCAATTGCAAACAGAATATATTTTCTAAGTATAGAAAATAAAAGAAGGTGATATAGGAAAATGTTTTTCCAAATAGCGTAAGAGTCCAACAAGATCACCGAAAATATTGTGTTAACAAATATTGATCAAGAAATGGAGAAATGATTTAATTAATGAAATATTAATTAAGGGGCCCAGTGATTGATTGATGTTATGGATGAATGGAATGTTTGTTTATTTTTCTTCGATAGTTAAATAACCGACTATCGAAGTGTTTGCCAATATCATTGTCAATATGGAGATACCGTTTGGATTATTATCCGAGAACCACTCCGTATTGGCAGTAGCGTTGCGAATCAGATTATATGAAGATAATCGAAGACGGATTGAAGTGCAAGGACTTTTTCTATTAATAGAAATTTTTCCTTCGGTTTCGTTCAGTCCCAGAATGAACGTATATGGACGAATGTCTGACAAAGTATTTCCAATGATCGAATATGTTGGTATGTATAAATATATATATGGTGACAATGGATTTATTCCCTTAGCATAATATCCGGATTATATTTGTGCAAATCAACTAGTGATTAACGGATCTGACAATATGGCATTCAAAGTGATTGTGCTATCAATGAATAGAAAGTAATCGTAGCCTCAGGCCTCAACAACCGGGAAATGACAAAAATCGGGCAGGCAGCATGGCTATGTGAGTCGCTCCCATTAGGGTGTATAATCACCTATCTAGAGAAATTCCTTTTACTTCTTTAATCTATCGATGCTGTCCCTTTTCGGGAAACGGTTGTTGATCCCAACCGTTGGTGATATACATTCGATCCACTCAAGCGAAATGAGTGGTCGGTCATGTGTGGCCGGGTTGCAAGACGTTCTTGTTGAACCCAGTGTATTCCTCTCTAGATATACACTATCGGAAGGTGGTTCCATACCTTGTCATGTTGGAAATCCAATCTCTAGTAAGCGCCTTGCGGTTTTTTTTAATATTATATATGGAGCGTGAGATGTAAGCGTTCCGCTAGATTGTTATTTATTTGATGTAGACATTATTATAATATCACTGGATTTGATATCGAAAATATTTTGGTTTATAGTAAGGTAAAAACCGTCCATGTTTATGTGTGGGCTGGTCTTACTATTATCCTTTCTTTCGAAAGGATTTTTAAAGTTAAACAATTGGTTGGAGTTTACTCACACCAGTCCCATGACTGACCAGAGTTTATTTAGTTTTTGGTTTCCCTAAACTTTTGGGTGCCCAAATTTGTATGGGCAGTTAAGTAGTTGGGATTTTTTTCAGATTCACTTGGAAGAGCTGGAAGCAGGAGGCTTCACCAGTTAGCTATAGACTATCATATTTCCGCTGTATACTATGTTGTATCTGGAAACAGGTGTTTATAACTGTTCCAGGAATAACTGTTGTGCTCTAATAATGGTATGTATATACAATTACTAATTTGTATTTCAAAAGTTATGTTATTTAATATATTTTATTCGTTCCACTGTGAGATTTGTGTTCTCCGTTTTTCTTTTATTCTAATTTTTCTTTCTTTCTATTTCTCATCCTCTAACTTCTTTCTAATAATGATTCGTATTTCTGTGCAATTTGGGTTGGACGTGCGGTGTTATTTGTCAAATCAGATAGTACGGATTTGCGGGCCATTACACTCACCTGTCGTAAAACCCACCTCAATTCGAATAATTCCGACGATAGCCTTATATAAGAACTAGTTCATCAAGCAATTGGATGTTAATAACGATATCTTAAAAATTGTTTTGTAGGAAGAGGTCTTTATGGAACAACCGCAGGGATTTATTCAGAAAGGACAAGAAATTATGGTATGCAAACTTAATAAGGCAATATATGGACAAAAGCAGGCACCCAAGGTTTGGTTCGATAAACTAAAAGCAACACCGGTAAAGCAAGGCTATCAGTCAACAAGATCAGACAACTCCATGTTCACAAAATTTTCCAACAGCAACATTGCCTACATTCTAGTGTATGTTGATGATTTCATCATAACTGGAAACAATGACACATAAATCAACAGTATCACCAGGCTACTAGACATTGAATTCATTATTAAAGATCTCGGGGAACTCAATTACTTTCTAGGCATTGAAGTAAAAAGGAAGGCAAGGACTAAAATGCATCTTAACCAGAAAAAATACATTCATGAAATACTGCAAAGAGCCAACATGGACGAAGTTAATGCACTTCCAACACCCATGGCAACAAATTAGCAACTCTCAAGGGACAACCGTTCCAAAATCCAAAACTATATCGAAGCATAGTAGGAGCCTTATAGTATATCACAATTACTAGACTTGACATTGCTTACAATTTCAATAAAGTGAGTCAGTACATGTTGTAACAACCCTCATTTTACGTACTGCAGGATAGTAAAATATTTTTATTTCATTCCCTAAGGTTGGATCATTCTCATCTTTTGATATGTTGCTTATGGCGATGTGAGACATGTCCATAATATTTTCCAATTTTGTTTGTGGCCATTTTGCCAGTGTCAGTTTTGTATAGGGAATAACTTTTGACTCAGGTCGAATCAGAGGGTGAGACCTGTGCCATTGGAAAGGAATTGGTGGTTGCCTTTCCGTAGAGTGGTTACATTAAAGATTTGGCTCAGTGGTTTGGGAGGATCGATGTTTTAAGGTTTTTCAGTTTGTTGTTCAGGTTTGGAGAGTCACAATGAGTTTATTTGGGAAGACCCATTGGTGGGCTATTGGAAGGGTATAAATAGAGGGTGAGAGGTATGTGAAATAGTTTTACTTCCTCATTCTCTCATTAGGTGGCCTTGAGCTCCTCTTTCCTCTAACGCATTTCCCCCATTAAAAATCAAAATCCAAGGAGGGAAATTATAGATCTACACCATTGGAGGCTAGATCTACATCAGTTGAAGCAAGAGTTCATCGAATAAAGTGGTTTGGTGTGAGATGCTTGCTGTCTGGATTCTTATTTCATCAATTTTAGCTTGTTTTGGAGAATCGGTGAGTGATATGCATCTCTCACATGGATTCAATAAAGCATATGAGTGTTTGTTCATGTTTTTCATCAAGTGCAAGTGTTTTTCCATAGATCTATGCATTGGTAAGTCCATTTTCATATAAATCACCTTATGATCTGATTTAGCAAGTTTAGATAAGTAATTTTTATGATATTTCATGTGAATGTACAAGTTAAATCCATCATTTTTCTTCATGTGCACATTTATGGTGACTTAAACATACATTTATAGAAGAAACACAAGAGAAGAAGAAAAACAAACATAGAATCTCACAGCGAAAGGACAAAATATAATAATTAAATAACAGTTCATAAAGCTGTTAAAACATACATTTGATTATACATTTACAACGATTATCAGAGTTAACTGTCATAAACATACCAATATTTGCAGCGGAATAAATAGTAATAAATACGTCTGTTGAGCTCCATCTTCATCTCCATAATGATATCTTCAATAATCGAAAACTCAGGTTGACCCAAGCATAAATGAAAGACAAAAACACACGGATCAGAACTAAAATATTCTCATATTAGTTAAATCAGATTCATGCTATAATATGAGTGCAATAACTTTAGAGTTGTTACGGGAATTTCCATCTCCTAAGGATCCGTTAAAACTAGATACTATATAATATAATGCGCTATTATAATAGTGTATATGGTTAAATATAAAATATTAAAATAGCGTAAGAAGGATTACATTTTTACCCTTACACCATTTATACGTTGTCATAAACATTGCATATAAAACACCAGTAACGGTCGGTTGATAGGGATGCGCCGCTATATGACAACGTTAAATCAAAATCGTAGGGGGCTCGATCAGGATAAATATGACAAGGCATTGAGGCAATACCCATCAGTAGTGATTCTATCGGATTGCGGACCCAGGCCGGTGGTAACGCATAACCGCGACTACCGCCCACCCCAGACAATACTCCCAAAATCAAAGGCGCCAATCAATCACAAAGTAATATATATAGTATCGAAGAAGCATGTCTGCTAAGAGGAGCTAGCTCACATTAACCTGGGTATGGCTCCTGTTTTAGTCATTTTAATTATGACCCGAAGGTCAAGGCTATCCATCATCGTTCTCTTTCTTCAAATCCAGTATTCGCCTCCAAATCCATCCTACTTCATTCTGGAACTCCACCACATACACAATTGTTAAAGTGATTTTCAGTATTGGCAGAGAGTATGACAATAGCTGACCCGGTCTCTTTAACAACCAATCATTTACATTTTTCACATCGGTCAGTTCTTTTACATTTCAAAACGGTTCGTACTTCATATCGAAATATCATATTTTACTTTAATCTTGTTTCAATAATCTAGAAAATATTTCATTATAAAATCTCCATTTAAAGCAATTTAAAATCTTGAAGCAATTCCAACTTTAAAATAATTTGAATATTAAAATAGTAAAAAAATATTTAAGATAGTTTACATGTATAATTGAAATAGTTTGAAAATAAGTAATTTATATTTAAAATAGAATTTCAGATTTAGAAAAATCTATGGTTAAAATATAAAATAGTTTATTAAACAAATATATGATAATAAAAATGGTTTATTTAAAATAAGAAATAAAATAAATTAGCTATAAGGTAATAGTTTATAAAGAAAATAATTATTATAAAAATAGTTTATTTAAAATAAGTTATAAAATAAAATAGTTATAAGGTAGATAGTTTATAAAGAAATAATTATTATAAAAATAAATAATAAAATGATTTAAAATACTATAGTTGGAATTAGAACCGTTTCTTCAAAATTTAATCAAACTAGAAATCATATTTCAATTTCAAATTTATTCGACCAAATTTCGATACCTTAATTCAAAGGGATTTGACTTCCTATTCATATTCAATTCGATCCAACAGTTCGATTTCAAACAATTTGATTTAACAATTAAACTTCAATTATAATTCTCACTTTGAATTATTCGATAAAACTCGAGTTCACAATTGAAATTTTACTATAAATCAGGTTAATTTTAAAGTAATATCAAAGATGGATAATCAATTCAAATTTTGATAAATTTAGTTCATAATCAATTCAGTTTAACTTCAGTTATCCATATTTAAGAATTCTATTAAAATTGAAAATTTCAATTTCAAAGCACAAAGTACAAATTTAAAGAAAATCAATTAATAATGTCACTTATTTGTCCTTTAAAATAGAATTCAAAAATTCAAGATAAAAAAAAACATTTTTTTTTGAAATAATATTCAAAAATTATAGATAAAAAACATTTTTTGAAAATAATATTCAAAAATTAAAGATTATAAAAACATTTTTTTAAATAATATTTAAAAATTCAAGTTAAAAAATATATTTTATTATTTAATCAACCAGTGTCCGTAAATAATTTCCTACCATATGGCCAAGTAATACTTAAAATTAATTTTAGTAATTTGGGAAAGGATATATATCATTTCATTCTTTATCAGGGTCATAGGTATTTATCGTTTCAACCTACGTTCTTAATTAATTTTAATCATTAATCTCAGGTTTATTTGATGCCCGTAACATCTAGGGTAATAGTTGGGATTAATCAATAGTGTAACACCCCGTAATTCCGTAATGCTAAGATTCACAAATCAAGGCAGAATTAAAAGTTAAAATCAAGGGAAACGGGCTGCGCCATTGCGTTTGTCTCGGAATTCTGCATGAAAACGAGTCCGCGTTTGTGTGAATCGGAGTCCGTATGAGGAAGATATGGCCTCCGGAAGTTTCCGCAAGGTTCAAATTTCAAAACAGACTCAGAAGCGGGCTGGGCGGGAAATTTCCCGCCCAGGACCCCAGGTCGACTGGGGAGTCGACCCCCCCACCCCCCAGGTCGACTGGGGAGTCGACCCCCCTCCCCCCAGGTCGACTGGGGAGTCGACCTGGGTGTCGACCTTGCTGCTTTTTCCAGCTTTCTGAACCTGGTTCGTTTCTATGTATCTAGATGCCATTCTGACCAGATTCGTTGACTTCTACACTATATAAACAGCCCTAGTCTCCTTCTCTATTCACAATTCTTCTCTACCCTTATGCTGCAAAGATTCTGAGTGAACATGGCTTCTTCTCCTCCACTTAAAATAAATAATAAATAGAATAATATATATAAAATAAATCAAGACGAGGAGATGCTGCTCAAAGACTTTCAAGAAGAGATTCGAATCAAGATTAAAGCTTCAAGATAAGGATCAAAGGCTAACGTCGCACGAATCATAGCAACGCCATCTTTCTTTTCAAATCTAAATCTCTGTAAGTCAATTATTTCTAGATTTGAAAGTCTTTCTCTGTTCGTGACATGAAATTAAAGGAATAAATGAATATGCCAAATCTCTCTCTCTCTATTCGAATCAATGCCTATACTCTTGAACTTAATTAAGAACTGTTATGATTCGAGGACAAATAAGACCATGACTATGAAACTATGGACCTTAAAACCATGTGCCTATGACTATGGACATTGCCTATGACTGTGAACATTGCCTATGACTGTGACTGTGACTATGAGGATTATTTTCTTGACTAAGCCTATGCCTTTGATTAGGAAATATAAACTATTGCCTATGACATAACAAGGACATTTGTGATTAAACAACTGTGATTCATGACTAGGAAAGTGTTGCTTAAGTTTTGTGACTATGAAATTGGCTCTAAACCCGATCATCTATTCTGTCTATTCTTGGTTATCTTTGGTTTTAGACCTTGGGAATTTACCTGTTAAGTTAGGTCTACCCATGTTCTTGAACCTATGTCTCTAATCTGTCTATTCTTGGTTTTAGACCTTGGGAATTTACCTATTTAGTTAGGTCTACCCATGTTCTTGAACCGACGTCGTTATTCAACCCTTTTTATGCCAGTTAGTATGTCTATCTTTTGCATAGCATCTTTGGTTCATTCCCTATTTTCTACGAACCTAGCTTTATTTATAATCTAGACTGAATCACGATTATACGAACGGTGGGAATGCAGTTTGGGCAAAATATGAAATTTACTAAAAACATAGTTTAACTTGGAAATTGGCATAAATAGGGAACATTTATTATGGCATGTTCATAGAAATGCAAGTTGAATAAATTTGACATGAATTATAAGATGTGCAATTTGAATCTAATATTGACATGTAAATCTAGCATTTACATGAATAGTGAACTAGAGTAATAAGTCCAGAATTAGAATGTTGAATCGGAATTGGATTTACTAATTTGGCACGGTAAGTATATTGGCATCAATGTGAAATTGGCCATAATTGGCAGGTTTAGCAAAATCATGGTTAGTGACACTTAATTTGGTATAGTCCACATACCAAAAAGCATAAATATGATTTAGAAGGGGAAATGGGCCATAAGAATGAATGTAGACAATTTACATTAAAAGAGTAATTAGGAAATAAGTAAATTAGAAATAATTTACTTATAGAATTTGGCCTGAATAAGGAAATATAAATTTAGACAAATTAAAGGTTTCTTAACGACATCTCTTTTAATGACACACCAGAAAGTTCTAGGGTGACAGAGAGGATAGTGTCTAGGCTTGGGTTTGGAAAATACAAGTTTCCTGCTCTCCCTGGCTATCCCTAACTGATCCGACGAACAGTATGGTTACTTTCAAAACTTGATTTGAAAATAAATTGAAACCCTTTGAACTTAGAAAACACGAATATGCCTAGCCCGAGGTTATACTGAGTTGCGATATAAACCTGCCCGGAACCAACCGACACATCCAGTAGTCGCAACAATACCTGTCTAATGTGAGTGGTAGCGGCTTTAATTTATTAAGTTAAAGCTAGAACAAGAATGGTAGGGTTAAGCTAACTAAGACACTTAACCAGTTCAACATAATAACTAGACTGATGGGTGGGGTTAGGTTCAGACTGACAGTTAACACAGTTAAGCTAGAATAGGAGGGTTAAGTCCATAGGAACACTTAACCAACTTAACACAGTTAAGCTAGAATGGGAGGGTTAAGTCCATAGGAACACTTAACCAACTTAACACAGTTAAGCTAGAATGGGAGGGCTAAGTCCATAGAGACACTTAACCAAACTCAAGGTAGCAAAACGAGACTTGTAGGGGTTAAGTAAAGTTAATACACTTAGCCAATTTTGATATGTTAGCTGGGCTAGACCGTAGGGTTAAGAAAACCTGAACACTTAACCATCGGGTTGTGATAAAGGAACGAGGTTAAGTCTAAAACATGAAGGGATAATACTTAACCATTAATAACATGTTTGTTAAAAAAGACGGGCAAGGTTAAGTTAAAAAGGAACACTTAACCAATACAGGATGAAGGGGTAGGTTTAAGTAATAAGAAATATTTAACCAATATAACTTGGTTTGTGGTAGGGTTAAGTCAACGTGAATTGCTAATGACACTTAACCAGCTTAACAGGATAAATGAAGAGGGTTAAGTTAGCTTGAATTGACTAATGACACTTAACCAATCCAAATTGACGGGAAAGAGAACTAAGTAGTAAACCTTAGTTAAAAGGAGCTAAGTAGTAAACCTTAGTTAAGAAAACAACGATTCTGGAAACTAAGTGGTAAACCTTAGTTGACAAAACTAAGTAGTAATTCTTAGTATAACACGAGGAGGAGTGAACGTCCGTCTGAATAAAAAGAAGGCTCCAACGAATTGGGTTACGAAGCCCGAGGCTTCGAGGGGACGTGAGGGTACTCTTGGTATCCCTCTGTGAGGCTGCAGATGATCCGCCTGGGCCCACAGAGGTTAAGGTCTGCGTAGAAGAACCAGGGGTATGCCTTGGTTGCAATACATGGCAACCTAAATACCAGGATGGACTGACGTGATTCGGCGAGCAAACGGTAGCCCTGTGATAGTGACTCGTCGTCTACCATCCATCTTGAGTCAATCGAGATACGTGAAGCGGAAAGGCGGAGAACTCCAAAAGACCATATACTTGCTATCTAGTTATGGTTGCGGATGGCCATAGGATAGTGGGGCACCGGGGGCCGACGTATAGTTCTCATTTTACAAGGTGTGCCTTTCATTAGTTGAGGGAGGGGTCAAGTGGGACCATAGCCACTGGAATAAAAACAGACCTTAGCATCTGCATCGGCAGATATCTGAAAGCTTCCAACCGAGTTCTGTATTCCTTGATTTTCCATGTCACAGGACTCGGACCGCGCATTACAGGACATGTGCATCTAGTAAAGCGATAACGATTCGCGATACATGCGTGGGGAAGTATAGGGACATATACCACTCTAGGTAGTGTGTCCTAGACTTGGGGGCATCGTCCGACAGGTAGCGTAATCCCTAGTTGGACTAGGTGGCATAAACCCTGAAATCGAGAAGCGTTCAGCAGATAACGTAAAACTCTAGTTAAATCTAGAAAGCACTTGATCGAAAACCCTAGATTAGATCTAGGTAATAAATAATAAATGTATGCCTGAAGGCAATGGAAACTACAGGGGTTGGGATCATGTTATCGTTACTAGTTGGAACACTAGTTAGGTGGTGCAGAGATATAGAAACCAGTATAACAAGGAAATAGCGAAGCGGCGAAAATATTAGGGCATATCCAGTTTATCTTATCTTAGCATATCTTGTGATTATCTTGTCTAATCTTGTTGACCCTATGGTCATGGTGTAATCTTGGATTCAGTTAATTCATGTCGTTTGTTTTTCCATGTTCACATGCTAGAAGTTACTGAACTTACTCAGGCTTTATGTCTGACTCTGTTTTTCTTTCGTCTTCTTTTCTTCCGTCCCCCCCAGGTAGTAGAGGAGGAAGTAGTATAGCTCAGGTTAAGTTGGACTGTCACTCTTTCCCAGCTTGAAGATTTGTCGAAGTTTTGCTTGGATTCTCTTTTCAGATGCTATGGCTGGTCCTTGCTACATTGGGGAATATAAATGTATTTTTATGCTTCTTTATTTTGTAAGACAGATGACACTCTGATATTGTAAAGAAATCTTTGTACAGACTATTTTATCAATAAAGCAAAGTTTTATTTTCCGCTGTTTAATTTCTGTCTGTCTTGTAATTTATCTGCATCTTTTACCCTAAATGCTCCACAGAACTTAGTGCATTCCTTTTGTGAGTGACACTAACAGACGTGTGGTGTTACACGTGGTATCAGAGCTGAAGGTTACCAGATCGGATAAAGGATTTGAAAAATTATTTTCAAAACGGTATTTTGAGAAGCATTTTCAAAAGAAAAGATTTTATTTAAAGGCATATTCCCCAAAGCCATACGCACTATCTTCTCTTCCTCTGTTTGAATTCTTGTCTCCTTCTTTCTTGAGTCTCTGGGGCTCCTGGCTTTTTGGGAGGTAACCTCATCGATGGGCGAAGTAGTGCCCCGGCTTCCATCCATAGTCGTAGTTGTCTCACCTACGGCCAGTTTTCCTTCAAGCTTATAGGGTTTTCCGTATGATGAAAGCAGTTTTCGAGAGATTTGTCAACATATGGAAGAGGATGAGGAGTTTGGCTAAGGAGCATAACCCTAGTATGAGGAATTCATGGATGTAGGTTTAGCTCACGAAGGAGGAAGAAATTATAAAACCTAAGACAAGAGGAAGTATTTTTACTAGGGTAGGATAGGGCATATAATTAAGGACAAGGGCAAGAACGAGGAACAAGATTTTCAGAAGGGCAAGTACATACTTTCACTACCAAGCGTACCTAGGAGAAAAGTAGTAAAGTTCTGTTGGAAGAGTCTAGTTTTGTTGTTCGTTTTAGCGCTTCGCATTTGTTCATATCCACTTCCATAGTTGAGTCTCTGCACCATAGTACTTGTATAGTAGAAAGATCCAACTAGAGTCTCAAATCCAATTGGTGGTCCGACCAGTTTATTTTTGGTTAGTAGGGATTTGAGAATAGCTATCGAGTTTGCTTATATCATCTCACATAGATCGTCTAAATTCGGAGGAGATATTCCTTGGGTGCTTGTCTGATATTGGTTTAGGCCTTTGGGGCTTGTACTTGAGGGATGTCGAGTTCGACTAGGATGGTTTGCGTGAGAGATGAATAGTTGTGGCACGCACTCTAAAAAGCACGTAGTGACCTTTCAACCCTTATAGTTATGGCGGGATGGATAAGCTAAGAGGAGGGACCTCGAACCATCTTGGTATGTACACTTGGTATCATAGTTGACATCTGTTTACTTTGGAAATGGAGGTCAGAAACTTCACAATTGTGAAGTTAAATTAGTTAAGATATAGTGGAGTAAAGCTCAAGAAGGCTAGATACCAGCGTCATACCCTTTTTCTTAAGGGTGCATCCTTGATTTCTTTGTGTAGGAGCTTTACGTATAATTGTTTCTCTTTTTCCAAAGTATATCCTCTAGGTCGTATCTTCGATCCTTAGGTAGAAGCCAATGGATGTAAACATGTGTTTGAAACATTTTATGGTTGGTGGTTGCAAGTGGTTGCTAATGGTTGCTCGTGAATGCATATGCACTAGATCAGTTCGGACGCTTTCATATTGCATTTACAGGAATGTATTTGTTTGTAAGTTGAGCCTGATATGTTATCATATGGATGTTGCATATGGATGAATGGCTATGCACACATGTAGTATTTACATAACTAGGGATGCTTGCATACATGATTGGACGCATGGCACTGACATGATTTGCATTAAGGAGGTCAACTGAATCAGTAGACCGCCTGATTTTGCATTAGATAATGACATACACACACACTATTCCATATGAACATGAAAGCATTAGAAATCTTTTAAGGATAATGAATGCCTGTGATTGAATGGTTGAGTAGATGGGTGATTGGATGGTAGGACACATTCTTCCTAACCCGAAGATTTCGGGGATGATATCCTTTTAAGTGGGGGAGAATGTAACACCCCGTAATTCCGTAACACTAAGATTCACAAATCAAGGCAGAAGTAAAAGTTAAAATCAAAATCAAGGGAAACGGGCTGCGCCATTGCGTTCGTCTCGGAATTCTGCATGAAAACGAGTCCGAGTTTGCGTGAATCGGAGTCCGTATGAGGAAGATATGGCATCCGGAAGTTTCAGCAAGGTTCAAATTTCAAAACAGACTCAGAAGCGGGCTGGGATTGAAATTTCCCGCCCAGGACCCCAGGTCGACTGGGGAGTCGACCCCCCCCAGGTCGACTGGGTAGTCGACCTGGGTGTCGACCCCCCTCCCCAGGTCGACTGGGGAGTCGACCTGGGTGTCGACCCCCCTGCTTTTTCCAGCTTTCTGAACCTGGTTCGTTTCTCTGTATCTAGACGCCATTCTGACCCGATTCGTTGACTTCTACACTATATAAACAGCCCTAGTCTCCTTCTCTATTCACAATTCTTCTCTACCCTTATGCTGCAAAGATTCTGAGTGAACATGGCTTCTTCTCCTCCACTTAAAATAAATAATAAATAGAATAATATATATAAAATAAATCAAGACGAGGAGATGCTTCTCAAAGACTTTCAAGAAGAGATTCGAATCAAGATTAAAGCTTCAAGATAAGGATCAAAGGCTAACGTCGCACGAATCATAGCAACGCTATCTTTCTTTTCAAATCTAAATCTCTGTAAGTCGGTTATTTCTACATTTGAACGTCTTTCTCTGTTCGTGACATGAAATTAAAGGAATAAAAGAATATGCCAAATCTCTCTCTCTCTCTCTCTCTCTCTATTCGAATCAGTGCCTATACTCTTGAACTTAATTAAGAACTGTTATGATTTTAGGACAAATAAGACCATGACTATGAAACTATGGACCTTAAAACCATATGCCTATGACTATGGACATTGCCTATGACTATGAACATTGCCTATGACTGTGACTGTGACTATGAGGATTATTTTCTTGACTAAGCCTATGCCTTTGATTAGGAAATATAAACTATTGCCTATGACATAACAAGGACATCTGTGATTAAACACATGTGATTCATGACTAGGAAAGTGATGCTTAAGTTTTGTGACTATGAAATTGGGTCTAAACCCGATCATCTATTCTGTCTATTCTTGGTTATCTTTGGTTTTAGACCTTGGGAATTTACCTATTAAGTTAGGTCTACCCATGTTCTTGAACCTATGTCTCTATTCTGTCTATTCTTGGTTTTAGACCTTGGGAATTTACCTATTTAGTTAGGTCTACCCATGTTCTTGAACCGACGTCGTTATTCAACCCTTTTTATGCCAGTTAGTATGTTTATCTTTTGCATAGCATCGTTGGTTCATTCCCTATTTTCTACGAACCTAGCTTTATTTATAATCTAGACTGAATCACGATTATACGAACGGTGGGAATGCGGTTTGGGCAAAATATGAAATTTACTAAAAACATAGTTTAAGTTGGAAATTGGCATAAATTGGGAACATTTATTATGGCATGTTCATATAAATGCAAGTTGGATAAATTTGACATGAATTATAAGATGTGTAATTTGAATCTAATATTGACATGTAAATCTAGCATTTACATGAATAACGAACTAGAGTAATAAGTCTAGAATTATAATGTTGAATCGGAATTGGATTTGCTAATTTGGCATGGTAAGTATATTGGCATCAATGTGAAATTGGCCATAATTGGGAGTAATTGGCAGGTTTAGCAAAATCATGATTAGTGAGACTTAATTTGGTATAGTCCACATACCAAAAAGCATAAATATGATTTAGAAGGGGAAATGGGCCATAAGAAGGAATGTAGACTATTTACATTAAAAGAGTAATTAGGAAATAAGTAAATTAGAAATAATTTACTTATAGAATTTGGCCTGAATAAGGAAATATAAATTTAGACAAATTAAAGGTTTCTTAACGACATCTCTTTTAATGACACACCAGAAAGTTCTAGGGTGACAGAGAGGATAGTGTCTAGGCTTGGGTTTGGAAAATACAAGTTTCCTGCTCTCCCTGGCTATCCCTAACTGATCCGACGAATGGGATGGTTACTTTCAAAACTTGATTTGAAAATAAATTGAAACCCTTTGAACTTAGAAAACACGAATATGCCTAGCCCGAGGTTAGACTGAGTTGCGATATAAACCTGCCCGGAACCAACCGGCACATCCAGTAGTCGCAACAATACCAGTCTAATGTGAGTGGTAGCGGCTTTAATTTATTTAGTTAAAGCTAGAACAAGAATGGAAGGGTTAAGTTAACTAAGACACTTAACCGGTTCAACATAATAACTAGACTGATGGGTGGGGTTAGGTTCAGACTGACAGTTAACACAGTTAAGCTAGAATAGGAGGGTTAAGTCCATAGGAACACTTAACCAACTTAAAACAGTTAAGCTAGAATGGGAGGGTTAAGTCCATAGGAACACTTAACCAACTTAACACAGTTAAGCTAGAATGGGAGGGCTAAGTCCATAGAGACACTTAACCAAACTCAAGGTAGCAAAACAAGACTTGTAGGGGTTAAGTAAAGTTAATACACTTAGCCAATTTTGATATGTTAGCTGGGCTAGACCGTAGGGTTAAGAAAACCTGAACACTTAACCATCAGGTTGTGATAAAGGAACGAGGTTAAGTCTAAAACATGAAGGGATAATACTTAACCATTAATAACATGTTAGTTAAAAAAGACGGGCAATGTTAAGTTAAAAAGGAACACTTAACCAATACAGGATGAAGGGGTAGGGTTAAGTAATTAGAAATATTTAACCAATATAACTTGGTTTGTGGTAGGGTTAAGTCAACGTGAATTGCTAATGACACTTAACCAGCTTAACAGGATAAATGAAGAGGGTTAAGTTAGCTTGAATTGACTAATGACACTTAACCAATCCAAATTGACGGGAAAGAGAACTAAGTAGTAAACCTTAGTTAAAAGGAGCTAAGTAGTAAACCTTAGTTAAGAAAACAACGATTCTGGAAACTAAGTGGTAAACCTTGGTTGACAAAACTAAGTAGTAATTCTTAGTATAACACGAGGAGGAGTGAACGTCCGTCTGATTAAAAAGAAGGCTCCAACGAATTGGGTTACGAAGCCCGAGGCTTCGAGGGGACGTGAGGGTACTCTTGGTATCCCTCTGTGAGGCTGCAGATGATCCGCCTGGGCCCACAGAGGTTAAGGTCTGCGTAGAAGAACCAGGGGTATGCCTTGGTTGCAATACATGGCAACCTAAAGACCAGGATGGACCGGCGTGATTCGGCGAGCAAACGGTAGCCCTGTGATAGCGACTCGTCGTCTACCATCCATCTTGAGTCAATCGAGATACGTGAAGCGGAAAGGCGGAGAACTCCAACAGACCATATACTTGCTATCTAGTTATGGTTGCGGATGGCCATAGGATAGTGGGGCACCGGGGGCCAGCGTATAGTTCTCATTTTACAAGGTGTGCCTTTCATTAGTTGAGGGAGGGGTCAAGTGGGACCATAGCCACTGGAATAAAAACAGACCTTAGCATCTGCATCGGCAGATATCTGAAAGCTCCTGACCGAGTTTTGTATTCCTTGATTTGCCATGTCACAGGACTCAGACCGCACATTACAGGACATGTGCATCTAGACAAGCGATAACGATTCGCGATACATGCGTGGGGAAGTATAGGAACATATACCACTCTAGGTAGTGTGTCCTAGACTTGGGGGCATCGTTCGACAGGTAGCGTAATCCCTAGTTGGACTAGGTGGCATAAACCCTGAACTCGAGAAGCGTTCAGCAGATAGCGTAAAACTCTAGTTAAATCTAGAAAGCACTTGATAGAAAACCCTAGATTAGATCTAGGTAATAAATAATAAATGTATGCCTGAAGGCAATGGAAACTACAGGGGTTGGGATCATGTTATCGTTACTAGTTGGAACACTAGTTATGTGGTGCAGAGATATAGAAACCAGTATAACAAGGAAATAGCGAAGCGGCAAAAGTATTAGGGCATATCCAATTTATCTTATCTTAGCATATCTTGTGATTATCTTGTCTAATCTTGTTGACCCTATGGTCATGGTGTAATCTTGGATTCAGTTAATTCATGTCGTTTGTTTTTCCATGTTCACATGCTAGAAGTTACTGAACTTACTCAGGCTTTATGTCTGACTCTGTTTTTCTTTCGTCTTCTTTTCTTCCGTTCCCCCCCAGGTAGTAGAGGAGGAAGTAGTATAGCTCAGGTTAAGTTGGACTGTCACTCTTTCCCAGCTTGAAGATTTGTCGAAGTTTTGCTTGGATTCTCTTTTCAGATGCTATGGCTAGTCCTTGCTACATTGGGGAATATAAATGTATTTTTATGCTTCTTTATTTTGTAAGACAGATGACACTCTGATATTGTAAAGAAATCTTTGTACAAACTATTTTATCAATAAAGCAAAGTTTTATTTTCCGCTGTTTAATTTATGTCTGTCTTGTAATTTATCTGCATCTTTTACCCTAAATGCTCCACAGAACTTAGTGCATTCCCTTTGTGAGTGACACTAACGGACATGGGGTGTTACAAATAGAAATCAATAACATATATAAACAATAGCGATAACTAGATGAATTTCATACCAATACATTAAATATATAAATTCAAGGCATACATCAAAGTCAACACATCTAAGCAGTTCGATAATATCAGTTACTAGTCATCAAGTATGAGGTTCTTTTTTTTTTTCCTTTTTTTTAAACTAGAATTTAATCTATAATAGTAAAATTTATATAACAGTTAAATTAATATTATACAGTCCATGCAGATTTAACATAAATATGCAATTCAAAAAATCAAACAGCAAACATTACAACCATCACATGACATGAATTTAATTTAACTAATAATCAAATATTTTAGTTAGATGTGAGAGTAGGTTAAATCACTCACCTTTGGTTCAGAATGAGTTTGGAATCCGAATTTTAGCCTAAAAATCAAAGGTCTCAAAATTAGTTCAAATCAGTGCAATCACGAAGAGCTCATCGATGCGATCCCAATGCAATCTATTTCGTCCAAAACCGACCTCGTAGCAGAAAGTTACAAACATATAAACTTTTGTAATTCGAATTAAAATAAATTAAATAATTAAATTACTCATTCAATCCTATCCGCCGCGTCATCCCTATATTCTACCTTCTCCTTTGCAATTCACGTTCCCAGGCAATCGAACAAAGAAACCCACAGCACGTTCAAAACCCTTCCTCATCGCGCATCAATCACAACGCCGGATCTCGATCAACTTTCTCCGCCAGGTGCGCCGCCACGAGCCCTTCCATTGCCCCAAAATTCGCCTCTCGTGGTGGCCCTCACAGTCCGGAAAAACCCTAAAACCGCACGCCCTATATCATTAAATTCTGGCTTACATGATTCGCGAAACCCAGCAATCACTGTACGGATTTGAAGAGGAGATCACGAGCTACATTTTTCGTTTTGGAACCATCGGATTTCGTTGAATGGATTGAGAGAATTTAATCAAGAAAGAATCGAATTTTCGTGGTTAACATGACGGCTCTAAAAATTGGGGTTTTGGATAATTATTTTAATACAAAATTCCTCGTTTTGCGTGTATTTAAGCCAAAATTCGAACTGAGTCCAAATCAAGCCCGCTTACTGCCTAACAATATGTTTTGATGCCTTCTGAACGTAATGGAATATGTTTAACAGCCCAATTCTAAAGTCCATAATAGTTTTCTTTTAAAACTTGATTATTTAACTAAATTGTACATATAAATTTATACGCGTTTTAATTTCTTACGACCAATCTATAATTCCGATGGCTACTAAATTACAAATCATAAAATAATTTATCATTTCTGATTCAATAAAATTAATTTCGCTGAATTCTAAGACTGTTAACAAAAATGTAAAATTTCACATATTTATAAATAAAATATTCAACTTTAACTCTAAAATTGAATCCAACGATTTTAAAATCTCTAATCGAATCAAAAATAGAATTCCAATAAATTTCTTGAATAAAATTTCTTTTTGTATGAATTCCATATTAATTATCAAAATACTTCAATTTTTGTATTTCAATTATAAAGTACATAAATCAGAATATTTCAATATATAAGTTTCAAATATCAGTATAAATCAACATATCAAAATAAAAATTTTATATTTAAACCAATATTGTCCAAAATACATTAAATTTAATAATTTAAATTATCGTAAAATATTGGGATGTTACACTCTCCTCCGCTTTAAACTTTTCATCATCGTAAAGGTGTAATAAGAAAAGTTGTCAATTTATATATATTTAGCCATATAAATTTTTATTCAACTTATCTCGTCTGTTAGTTTACTAACTAATTTCATTAATATTTAATTCTGAGTCGCGAATTACTAAACCGTGATTTTTATGAAAATTTGAATTACCTATATCGTAAAATCTACGAGTCGAAATCTAAAATTTTCTCTTTCATTAGAAAATTATATTCTAATAGATCCAAAAGATTCTTGTTTCAAAGAATTCTGATTTATTTCGGATCCTATACATTCATTTAAACTTCAATTCAAAAAAATTACGAACTGCAACTTCGCGAGGCTCATTTTAATTAAATTTAATTAATTCATTCAAGCATCGTTAAATTTATAAATTATAAACAATGCACTTTTATTATCATAAACTAATTAACCATTTATTCAATCTTGAAAATATCGACCATCTTAAATCGTCAAATATTCAACCATCTGTATCAATACATTTAATTCATAAATGAATAATTCACTAAATTAGGCTATTTCATTGATTTAGTTTGTTTGCCCCACTTAGTTGAATTCAATTCCAAAACAAATTAAGTATACATCGTTTATAGTCGTGATTTATGTTTTATTCGTTTTCATACGCCAACAAATTAATTTATTACCAAACAAATGTTTACTAGTTTATTTCATTGATTTGGTTTATCTTCATTACCTAGTTAAATTCAATTTTCAAGCATAACCAAGTATAAATCGTTCATTTCATAACTTATGTTTCATTCGTATTTATAACCCATCAAATTTCCCAACATTCATTATTCATACCAATACTTGTACAATATCCAATTTTATTCCAATAACATATTAACTTTTTGATTAATTGGTAAGTTTTATATATGCTATGGAAATGTTCGATTTTTATACAAGTTCACTAGTCTCAGTTTATTTTGAATTCATTGTTTCAACCTACTAAGAGTTTTCATTTAATTATAACTCTCATGGATTTATTTTCTTTTTATAAAATTCAGAAATTTCTATAATTTCATTTTTCTTGGTTCATTTCAACAATTTGAAATTCACTAACTATTCAAGGGCTTAAAATTTTCAACTTCGGGTTTGTTTCCAAATCAACTTTAAAATAATATATATATATTATCTTTTATATCAAATTATAATTTGAAGGATTTAAATAAAATCCAAACTTCAAACAAAGTATAAAAATTCTAAGTGGTCTCCCCCACTTAGTTTCTGGAAAATAATATTGATAATGCGTGCACTCATCACCGAAATCATTTTCCAAAGGCAAAGGGACAGGTATACACTTATTTCAAAATTCATTTTAAAACAATTTATATATAAAGAACATCTTTTTTTTCTTTTTGAAATAAATACATTATTTCATAACCATTTTTAAACGAAAATTACAAAACCACCCGAAATCAAATTCTTGAATTCATATTTAACTTATTATTATTTCATTACCAATTAAATTTTCAACATTTTATTATCAATTTATTTCAATATTTATTTCTTAAACCATTCAATAACTAGTAGTTTTAATTATTAATTGATCGAATAATAGGTGACAAAAATTTAATAATATCATCAACAAAATAAAAATTCATATATTTTCAAATAATTATATATATAAATAAAATATAATCAAAAACAATATTATGTCAATGAGTCCTATTCAAGTGTTTAGAAATCCCTATCGATGCCTTAGCATCCTAAGTACCGACCGGAATCCATAAATATTCAACTGAACAAACCGACACAATACAAAAATAATTTTATATCAAAATTACAAGTACGTTCTCTCATATACGCTCAAACTCATTCTAGAATATTACAACCCTATCTCTAATAGTTAATCCCTAATAGAGCCAAGGTTTTCGCTAAACCAAAGCTCTGATACCAAATGTAACATCCGAGATTTTTGATTGTTCAAATCGACAATGATCCTCAATGTCGACTTAAACAAACCAAAAATACGGATAATTATTGGGATTTATATAAGAAAAAGAAGAGAAGAAGAAAAACAAATATGGAATCTCATAGCGGAAGGATAAAATATAATAATTAAATAACAGTTCATAAAGCTGTTAAAACATGCATTTGATTATACATTTATAACGATTATCAGAGTTAACTGTCATAAACATACCAATATTTGCAGCGGAATAAATAGTAATAAATAAGACTGTGGGGGCTCCATCTTCATCTCCATAATGGTATCTTCAATAACTGAAAACTCAGGCTGACCCGAGCATAAATGAAAGACAAAAACACTCGGATCAGAACTAAAATATTCTCATATTAGTTAAATCAGATTCATGCGATAATATGAGTGCAATAACTTAAGAGATGTTATGGGAATTTCCATCTCCTAAGGATCCATTAAACTAGATACTATATAATATAATACGCTATTATAATAGTGTCTATGGTTAAATATAAAATATTAAAATAGCATAAGCGGGATTACATTTTTACCCTTACACCGTTTATACATTATCGTAAACAGTGCATATAAAACACTAGTAACGGTCGGTGGATAGGGATGCGCTGCTATATGACAATGTTAAATCAAAATCGTAGGGGGCTCGATCAGGATAAATATGACGAGGCATCGAAGCAATACCCATCAGTAGTGATTCTACCGGATTGCGGACCCAGGGCGATGGTAACACATAGCCACGACTACCGCCCACCCCAGACAATACTCCCAAAATCAAAGGCGTCAAGTAATCATAAAGTAATATATATGGTATCGAAGAAGCATGTCTGCTAAGAGGAGCTAGCTCACATTAACCTGGGTATGACTCCTATTTTAGTCATTTTAATTATGACCCGAAGGTCAAGACTATCCATCATTGTTCTCTTTCTTCAAATCCAGTAATCGGCTCCAAATCCGTCCTACTTCATTCTGGAACTCCACCGCATACACAGTTGTTAAAGTGGTTTTCGGTATTGGTAGAGAGTATGACAATAGCCAATCCTGGTCTCTTTAACAAGCAATCATATACATTTTTCACACCAGTCAGTTCTTTTACATTTCAAAAGGGTTTTTACTTCATATTGAAATATCAGATTTTACTTTAAACTTGTTTCAATAGTCAAGAAAATATTTCATAATAAAATCTTCGTTTAAAGCAATTTAAAATCTTGAAACAATTCCGACTTTAAAATAGTTTGAATATTAAAATAGTAAAAAATATATTTAAAATAGTTTAGATGTATAATTGAAATAGTTTGAAAATAAATAATTTATATTTAAAATAGAATTTCAGATTTAGAAAAATCTATGGTTAAAATATAAAATAGTTTATAAAACAAGTATGTGATAATAAAAATGGTTTATTTAAAATAAGAAATAAAATAAAATAGCTATAAGGTAAATAATTTATAAAGAAAATAATTATTATAAAAATAGTTTATTTAAAATAAGTTATAAAATAACATAGTTATAAGGTAGATAGTTTATAAAGAAATAATTATTATGAAAATAATTTATAAAATGATTTAAAATATTATAGTTGGAATTAGAATCATTTCTTCAAAATTTAACCAAACTGGAAATCATATTTCGGTTTCAAATTTATTCGACCAAATTTCGATACCTTAATTCAAAGGGATTTGACTTCATTCATATTCAATTCAATTCAACAGTTCGATTTCAAACAATTCGATTTAATAATTAAATTTCAATTATAATTCACACTTTAAATTATTCCATAAAACTCGAGTTCACAATTCAAAATTTTACTATAAATCAGATTAATTTTAAAGTAATATCAAAGATGGATAATCAATTCGAATTTTGATAAATTTAATTCATATTCAATTCAGTTTAACTTCAGTTATCCATATTTACGAATTCTATTAAAATTAAAAATTTTAATTTTAAAGCACAAAGTCCAAATTTAAAGAAAATCGATTAATAATGTCACTTATTTGTCCTTTAAAATAATATTCAAAAATTCAAGATAAAAAAAACATTTTTTTTGAAATAATATTAAAAAATTCTAGATAAAAAAACATTTTTTAAAATAATATTCAAATATTCAAGATAAAAAAACATTTTTTTAAATAATATTCAGAAATTCAAGATAAAAAAAACTTTTTTTATTTAACTAACCAGCGTCCGTATATAATTTACTATCCTATGGCCAAGTAATACTTAAAATTTACTTTTAGTATTTTTAGGAAAAGATATATATCATTTCAATCCATATTAGGGTCATAGGTATTTATCATTTCAACCTATGTTCTTAATTCGTTTTAATGATTAATCCAGGGTTTATTTGATGCCCGTAACATCTAGGGTAATAGTTGGGATTAATCAATAGAAATCAATAACATATATAAACAATAGCGATAACAAGATGAATTTCATATCAATACATTAAATATATAAATTCAAGGCATACATCAAAGTCAACACATCTAAGCTGTTCAGTAATATCAGTTACTAGTCATCAGGTATGAGATCTTTTTTTCCCTTTTTTTAAACTAGAAATTAATCTATAACAGTACAATTTATATAACAGTTAAATTAATATTATACAATCCATGCAGATTTAACATACATTTGCAATTCAAACAATCAAACAGCAAACAATACAACCATAACATGACATGAATTTAATTTAACTAATAATCAAATATTTTAGTTAGATGTGAGTGGGTTTAATCACTCACCTTTGGCTCTTAACGAGATTGAAATTCGAATTTTAGCCCAAAAATCAACGGTCTCAGAATTAGTTCAAATCAATGCCATCGCGAAAAGCTCGTCGATACCATCCCAACACAATTTATTTCATCCAAAACCGACCTCGTAGCAGAAAGTTACAAACATTTAAACATTTGTAATTCGAATTAAAATAAATAAATAATTAAATTACTCACTCAATCCTATCCGCCGCGTCATCCCTATATTCTACCTTCTCCTTTGCAATTCACGTTCCCAGACAATCAAACAAAGAAACCCACCGCACGTTCAAAACCCTTCCTCATCCTCCTTAATCATAGCATCGGATCTCGATCAACTTTCTCCACCAGGTGCGCTGCCACGAGCCCTTCCATTGCCCCAAAATCTGCCTCTCGCGGTGGTCCCCATAGCCCGGAAAAACCCTAAAACCGCGCGCCATATATCATCAAACTCTGGCCTCCACGATTTGCGAAACCCAACAATCACCGTCTGGATTTGTAGAGGAGATCACGAGCTACATTTTTCGTTTTGGAACCATCGGATTTCGTTGAACGAATTGAGAGAATTTAATCAAGAAAGAATCGAATTTTCATGGTCTTCGAAAATAACATGGCGGCTCTGAAAATTAGGGTTTTGGATAATTATTTTAATATAAAATTCCTCGTTTTGCGTGTATTTAAGACAAAATTCGAACTGAGTCCAAATCAGGCCCGCTTACTGCCTAACAATATGTTTTGACGCCTTCTGAACGCAACGGAATATGTTTCACAGCCAATTCCAAAGTCTATTGCAGTTTTCTTTTAAAACTTGATTATTTAACTGAATTGTACATATAAATTTATACGCGTTGTAATTTCTTACGATCAAACTATAATTCCGATGGCTACGAAATTTCAGATCATAAAATAATTTATCATTTCTGATTCAATAAAATTAATTTCACCGAATTCTAAGATTGTTAATAAAAATGTAAAATTTCACATATTTATAAATCAAATATTCAACGTTAACTCTAAAATTGAATTCAACGGTTTTAAAATCTCTAATCAAATCAAAAATAAAATTCCAATAAATTTCATGAATAAAATTTCTTTTTATATGAATTCGATACTGTAACACCCCGGATTTTTGAATAATCGAATTAACTAAATTAAAGAATAAATGTTTAGCATTGTTCTAAGGTTTGTAAGCAAAAGACTAAGTAGCTCACTTGGTTGGAACATGTGACTTGCATACAAGAGGTACAGAGTTCGATCCCCGCCAACGCCATATTTTTGTTTTAGGGGAATGGCTAAAAAGCGGCTTAGTGTGAATGCGGTTCAAAAAGTAGTTTAGTGTGAAAATGGTTAATTAGGAAGATAGAAATATGTATAGATATATTTATAAAAATAAAATAAAATTCAACCTAAAATTTAAGAAAAAAATTTCAAAACAGCGGAAGCGGGAAGGCAAAACACCAAACCGACCTATTTTATGGGTCGAACCGAGACCCGCTAGGTCGACCCCAGGGTCGACTCAGGAGGTTTGAAATTGGTCCCGTCGGCCCTAAATGGTCTATGACGAAATTTTATGTTTTAGGGCTTAGGTGGCGATTTCTGGTTGGTCTGTTGACATCATTTCTTGGTTTCTAAGGCCTAGATGGATTCTAGAGTGATCTGACGGCTGTAAATAAATTCAAAACTCTATAAAAAGACCCATAGACTCAAACCCTAAATCAAAATTAAAACTAAAACTATGGCCGTCATGCTGTCGTCTTGAACCCTAGAGCAGCCGCCACCAATTAGAGAGGAAGAACAGCAAATCAAATCAGTTCTATTCAACCCTAACTACGAATCTTCTTCAAAGGAGAGCTAATACAACTTCAGAAATCAGAAATCAGAATTCAGAACTCAAGACCGCTTTTGAGTTGTGAGTTCGATAGTTTTAATAAAATAATTAGTAATTTAATTGGATTAAGTTATGATGTGGATTGTATGGATGTAATGTGAATTATTGATCGTATGTTGTAATTGTTTTGTAGAATTGTGTTGAAATCTCCATGACGTTATGTTATGATGCTATCATTTACGATGTAAAGTTATGATGCTATCACCCACGTTGTAATTGTATGATTAGCCTATGTCTAGTTGAATCATCATGTTGTACATATGCTAAGTTTGGTTATATCGATTCATATGATAAATCATATGTATGCAAGTTTAGATTTTTATGTAAATATGAATCTTATACAAGTTGGGTAAAATTATATGTGACCTTATATGGTTATGACATCTAGTTTATGTGAAAATTTGATTAAAAGTTAGGCTATGACATATGTGAGTTATATGCTAAATTCTACATGATATTTTACATGTTAGATGCAAGTTTACACCATTGTTATGATGCATAAATCACATATGCAAGTTTATATAAATATATGAGTTTGGGATATGAATCATGTTATGCAAGTTTAGGGTTATTGCCTATGCAAGTTTACACCTTTAGATGTAGATCTATGACATACATGATTTATGCAAGTTCACACCTTTAGATTTGGATCCATGACATATGTTGTTTATGCAAGTTGTAACTTTGGCATATGCAAGTTTTAGATGTAGAACATCATTCACATATGCAAATTCATCCCTATGTTTAGATCTATGTTTTCATTATGTGTATATTGCGATGTTTTCTCATTGTTCCATAAGTTAGACTATTCGAGTCTAACGTATATTTTACGTTAAACGAACAAACGTACAACGTAGGGTAAAGGGGATAATATCAAAAGATTTAATTGGTATAAATGCCTTAAAAGGCATAAAATAAGTTGTGGTGAAAATTGGTATGATTTTACATACCATAAATGGATGGACATAATTGAGTCAATTATGGACATCATTAAATTTGGAATTGATTGATAATTTGAATAGGGAAAGTAATTCAGATTGGGGAATGATTAATTAGGAGTAATTAATCGTCTAAGACACGAGGTTAGGCTTTTTTGTGCTGTAAGACTGCCTGGACCCGCCCGGAAAATCCAGCTGCCACAAAAGCCAGTCTAATGTGAGAGGTCTTAGGCATAAATTAAATACGTAACAATTGTAAAGACACGAGGTTAGGCTCTTTTGTGGTGTAAGACTGCCCGGACCCACCCGACAAATCCAGCTGCCACAAATGCCAGTCTAATGTGAGAGGTCTTTATGAGGTTACGGTCTTAATGAATTAAGAAACACTTAACCGGATAAACATGTAGTGGGCATGAGGGGTTTAAGTGGGTGCCTTGGGTGGCATTTGGAAATACGATTAGAAACACTTAACCAAAATTGAAACATGTAATTGAAACATGAATGAGAAGTGGGTTAAGTGGGATGTACTAGAGGGGACCAAGCTTAGGTGGATAGCTTGTGTCAAGTAATGGGGGCCCATTTCAACTAGTAACCCATACGTATATTTGTGGGCTCGACCCAAGTCGAGGACGGGACGCACATGCTGGACTTGATTGTAAGAGGCTAAACCGGGTTAGCGGTGGCAACGCAAGTCCAATGGGTTCATATGCGTGTGTGGACCCGGACTGGTAGGTAAGACGTTGCTGCATCGTGTAGGTATAAGCCGTGCATTGTTGGTTATATCAGGTTGCCACTTTGGGGAGTGATACACCCCACTGTGGGGCCAGCACAGGTATCTACGAGTTAGGGAGCCGATCGCTTGGGGGTAGTGGGTACACCTAGTGGAGATAGGGGCAGGCGGCACCTATGAAGGCTGCTAGGGGTGCATGAAACTACCAATATCATTATTAAGTCTGTAGGCGGGATCAACCTTAGGGTGACTAGTGGTGGTGCAGTATAGCAATTATCCTATAGTGTTGGTGTAGCTTGGTAATTATCTTACAGTGGGTTAGGTGCGCTTTAACGATATCATTGTTCATCTTATTTCCTTATTTACTCTGCCATTTTCAATGGTTCATAGTCATTTCCTTATTTTCCAACTTATGCCTTAGCCTACTTACTTTGTTAATTATATTGTTAAAATTATCGCACTCGCCAGACTTTTTGTCTAACCCCCTTTGTTTCCTCCTCTTTTCTTCCTTTCCCCCCAAGGTGCTCAGGTTGGGACTAGCACCAGTGGAGCTTGATCTTGGACTGCTGTTTCTCTTCTTTTAGAAGATTACTTGGATCACTGAAGTAAAGTTCAGCTTCTCTTTTATTTATGTCTATTTTGTATTGGGGATTATGTCTTTCAATTTTTGTACTTTTGGTAGTCAAGATGGATATTGTGTACTTTGACTCTTGTTTTTGATGATGTAAGCAAACATATGTGTTTTCCGCTGCAATGAAATAAAGTTTTAAATCTTTGAGTACTATTTATATCTTTCTTGTTGTTAAGTTTCTGCTCTATACTTACCTAAAACGCTCCATAGAAGTTAATGCATTCCCTTTGTGAGTGACATTAATGGACGTGGGGTGTTACACGTGGTATCAGAGCTGAAGGTTACCAGAACAGATATGAATTTTGAAAAGTTGTTTTTCAAAAACAATTTTATAAAGAAGTACCTCCAAAAGTATGCTTTAAGGAAAGTATTTCCAAGAGAAAATCTTATTTTAGAAAGCATAACCCCAAGGGCCGTATATCTTTCCTTCAGTTCTTTTGTATTGAATCTTTCCTTTTCCGTTTCAGCATGTCTGAAGCATCTGAGATACCAGAAGGTGTTCATGTACCCGGTTGGTTTTGTCAATATCTCGAGGCTAGGGCCGCCACTGTAGGTACAGCAAATGCTCCTCCTCCTCCTCCTCGTGTCGATACTTTTGCTAAGATATGTAAGGACTTTCGGGCAATTGGTAGAAAACCTTTTCAAGGAACGGAGACATTTGTTGAAGCTCGAAACTGGCTAAAGGAGGTGGAAGTATTATTTGGAATCTTTGAAGTAGATGATGGAAGAAAGGTCCAGTTAGCTGCCTGGCTAATGAAGGATGAGGCCTCGTTTTGGTGGGAGGTCACTAATGGAGGATGCCCAGTCGATACATGGCCAAATTTTAGGCAGAGGTTTGAGGCGAAGTTTCTCTCACGGGCTGAAGAGAATCTATACATGGAAAGGTTTCTAGCATTGAAGCAAGGGAATCTATCGGTGAAAGAGTACGTCAACAAATTCAATCAGTTGGCAAGATTTGGCTTGGACTTGGTGAATACTCCAGAAAAGAAGGCTCTAAGATTTGTTATGGGTTTAAACGAGCCGCTTCATGGGTTAGCTATGACCCACATTCCCATGGGGGCTACCTTCGAGAGACTAGTTGACATGGCGCTCATGCATGAAGAGGAGAAGGTCGCCAATGCTAATAAGGCACCCGAGAAGAAAGGGGATCAAAAGAAGCCACAACAGCAACAACAGAACTAGAAAGGTGGCAAAGGCAACAATGCTAAGGGAAAGAAAAGATGCTTTAACTATGGGACACCCGACCATCTAAGCAAAGATTGTAGGAAGAAAAAGAAGACTGGTTGTTTCCACTGTGGCGAGGCGGGACATCTTATTAAGGACTGCCCAAAGAAAGGGCAGAGGGCAGGGTCTACCTCGAGAGGACAGGTGCAGGCTCTTATGGCACCAGGGCAGGCAAGGGGACAAGTTCAGGCTCTCGTGGTCCCACTGCTGCAACAAGGAGGTAGAGCAATTTCCATTGGAAGTTTAGTTTTTCTGTTTGATCATCCTGTCCGTACTTTATTCGATTCTGGCGCATCACATTCGTTTATTTCCACATCATTAGTTGAAACACTGCACCTTGATACTAGTCTAGTTACTGATCCCTTAGTAGTCTCAAATCCTATCGGTGGTTCGACTCATCTTTCTATGATTTGTCGGGATTAGAGAGTGTTTATCTTGGGCGTTGAGTTTGAGTGCAACGCTTTTGTTCTTGGCTTCATGGGCTACGGTTTAATTCTAGGTATGGATTGGCTAACTAGATATGGGGACATCCTAGATTGTGAAAGAAGGGTAGTTAGATTGTTGACTCGTTTTGGAAAGACCCTTGATATTTCTTGTGACCCTAGAGGTCCAGTAATTCTTAGCTACCTAGAATCCCTTGACGCATCCGATGATGATTTACATTCTGTTCCCATAGTCCGTGAATATGCTGATGTCTTCGATGAGGTGAGGGGTTTACCCCCAAAACGTGAGATAGACTTTCAGATATATCTAGTAGATAATGCAAAGCTAGTTGCATTACCAGTGCGCCACATGGCTCCAAGAGAGAGAAGAGAACTCAGTAAGCAAGTAAAGGAATTGCTTGAGAAGGGGTTCATCAGGCATAGTATATCGAAGTGAGGTGCTCCAGTAGTGTTTGCCACGAAGGCGGATGGGCCCCTTAGACTTTGTGCGGACTATAGAGAACTTAATAAGCTTACTAAGAAGAATAGACACCCACTGCCGAGGATTGACGATCTCTTTGATCAGTTAGTTGGCGCCTCAGTGTTTTCGCAGTTGGACTTAGCCACTGGTTACCATCAGTTGAGAGTGGCTGAGGATAGCATAGACAAGACTTCCTTTAGGACTCCATACGGTTTCTTCGAGTGGCTTGTAATGCCCTTCGGTTTGACAAACGCCCCCGCATACTTTGTTGACTTGATGAGCAAGGTGTTTAGGGAGTACCTTAATAAATTCGTGGTGGTCTTTGTGGATGACATCTTGGTCCTTTCTAAAAGCGAGGAAGAGCATGCCCCACATCTTAGGGAAGTATTGGAGACCCTTCGAGCGCATAGCCTTAAAGCTAAATTTTCTAAATGTCACTTTTTGAGGAAGGAAGTGCGATTCTTTGGGCACGTAGGTTCCAAAAGGGATAGATGTGGATCCCGCGAAGGTAGTGGCCATCCAAGATTGGAAGGTTCCTAAAAATGCTACCGAGGTGAGGAGTTTCTTAGGGTTGGCTGGCTACTATAGGAAGTTTATCAAAGACTTCACAAAGATATCAGCCCCATTAACACGCTTGATGAAGAAGAACTTAGTTTTCACATGGGACATAGATTGTGATGATGCGTTCCAACGTCTAAAGAGAGCTTTGACCACGGCCCCAGTCTTAGTGTTGGCAGATGGGAGTAAGCCATTTACCATTTATACCGATGCTTGTGGGACAGGACTAGGCGCAGTCTTAATGCAAGAGGGAAGGGTAATAGCCTATGGTGGAAGGCAGTTGAGAGTTCATGAGAGAAATTACCCTACACATGACCTAGAGTTGGCCGCTATTGTCTTTGCTCTTAAGTCTTGGCGTCATTATCTTCTTGGCGAGAAATTCGAATTATTCACTGACCACAAATCGCTAAAATACTTATTCTCTGAAACACCCCACCTCCGTTAGGGTCACTCTCAAAGGGAATGCCCTAATTTTGGTGGAGGTTTATAGGTATAAATCACAGATATACAAGACAGATATAATAACACATATTTTTGAACAGCGGAAAACAACAACTTTTATTTCATTAAAATACGTGTTACACCAATCATACCATAATTGTCTTACAATACTTCCAAAAAAATAACACCTTCATAACTGTCTTGATTACATTAAATAAAGAAGCATAAAGAAAACATAAATAAACTGCAAAAGTCCCATAATTGCTGTCCAAAGCCATAGTCCAAAACGAAAAGATCCAAGCAATACATTCTTTCTCTTCAAGCTGGATATGAAGGCTGGTCAAGCTGCGGTATTCCCTCCCTGTGGACCTGGGGGGGGGGGGGGGGGGAACGGAAGAAAAGAAGACGAAAGAAAAGTAGAGTCAGACATAAAGCCTGAGTAAGTCTAGGACTATTCAGTCTATGAATAAAGAACTGGGTATGATAAGTATAAACTAGAAATGGGAAAGCACCATAAACTTAGTTAAGTTGTCTAGGGTCGAATATACTATCGTACCCCATATTAATCTCTGTACCCATATAAACTAGTTCCCAACAAGCACCCCATAATCAGGGTGAAGTGATCCATTTTATGATGATCGGCTCCTACTCGCATAGTTACATGTGTCTTACGGCCCCCGATGTTGTAGTTACCTATGCTGGTCCCACCATGGGGTGTATCAAGTCCCATGGTGGCGGCCCGACACAATCCTAGAATGCACAGGTATGCTACTGGTGCCCAGTGCCTTATTTTTCTGTGCTAGAGTGTGTGCACGCCCGCACCCCGTTAGAACCTACACTGCTGCACCACCGCCGTCGATTTGACCTCTTACAATCAACCCAGTAATCGTGTCCCACCCTGCCTAGTTTCAGGGTATCATGATACCTTGTAGGGTTACTGCGAAAAGGGTCCCCCGCTACTAGGTTTTCTATTTCTAGCCAACATGCTAAGTTGGTTAAGTGTTTTATAAACCTAACCCCCAATCTGTCTGTTTAGTTTAGCATGTTCCATTTTGATTAAGTATTAATATAATTTACTTAATCCTATCAATCCTGACTCAGCCTTAATTGTCTTATTAAAGCCTTGACCTCTCACATTAGACAGGTATTGTTGTGGCTGCCTGTTGTCGGTTGGGTCCGGGCAGTCTTACGCCACAACTCAGTCTAACCTCGGGTCCTTATTGGGATCCGTGTTTAACCACCCACATTGGATAGGTATTGTTGTGACTACTGGACAGCCGGGCGGTTCCGGGCAGGTTTACATCACAACTCAATCCAACCTCGGGTTAAACACATCGTATTTTTCTACATTTACATATTTTGTCTCTTTTCTTTTTATATGTAAATATTTGTGGCCCATTATTCAAATTCATCTTTATTGATTAAGATTTACTTATGCCACTTAATTGTTTTTCAAAGTTGTTGGCATGCGTTAAACATGCCAACACATATGTTCTATATTTTAGCCCAAACGTCATTACCCCCGTATTATACGTTCGTTCCAATGTAAGGTGTGTTGGGTTTAATACTTAAACCCAATTTAGCCAAATGAAAAGGGGAGGCTTATAACATGGTGTTTATAAGGTAACATAAAAAAAAGGGGAGTGTGAACGCATGAACTTGCAACGAACGATTCAATTAACATAAAATAGGCACATGTGAACTTGCAATTGTAACATGATATAATCATGGCATAACATGAATCATTTTATCCATATAATCATAGCATAAACAATACTTAAACATAAATCATCCTATTCATATGGTTAATGCATAGACAATACTTAAACATGAATTATTTTATTCATATGATTATGGCATAAGCAGTACTTAAACATGAATTATTCTTGTCATATGATAATGGCATAAACTTAAACATGAGTCATAGGTTCAACTAACCATGTAAACTTGAAATTAAGAATCTAACTAAATTAGATATCATTATTATTGACACAGGGTCTTGACTAGAAATATAAGCCTATATTTTTATTTAGGCATAAACTAATCGTGTTCATAAAATCACTACATGTAAACAAAAGGGTACTTACTTTCGTCACTAATACAAAAGTATGGTTCAACTAGAATTATCCCAACCTAATTCTTATATGAATCATGGTTTTCATTCTATTCATAGAATTATAGCATAAACATATCTAAACTTACATCATGGTTTTTATTTTATCTATGTAAACTTGCAAGAGGAATGTAATTCTAATGTAATTCTAATGTAACTTATGATAACAACATGAGCCTAAAAACATGTTTTTCAATTGGGCATAATAACGAACATAGTTTAGTCATGTTCATAAAATTAATACAAATTTACAAAGATGCGTGCTTTTGTCACTATCACAAAAATATGATTTTTATGCTTGAACTATGATGCCAATTCCAACATAACTTCATATGAATCATAATACTCAAATGGATCAAATTACACTAAAGATGACCATAGAATTATACCTCATTTTGGCATAACAGTAAATCATATACTTGCATGAATCTCAAATAAACTATTACACATATAGTTGTTACTTTCAACATGAATCATATACTTGCAATTATCAAATGGGTGTTGTAAATAACTACCACAAACATGTAGTTTTCAATATGAATCATATGCTTGCATGAATCCCAATTAAAATTCCACAACATGTGGTTGTCAACATAAATCATATACTTGTATGAATCCAATCGTACACCATAGTATAGCCAAATCGTTTAGAATCAAAATAACATACAAATATAGATTATTATCGCCACAATTCCATTTCGCAAATCACGTACTTGCAAATATCCAATCGTATACCACAATATTCCCAAATCGTTTAGCATCAAAGCAACATACAAATATAGATTATTATCGCCACAATTCCATTTCTTTCTTTACACAAATCAACACAATTATTTAATTCATATCGGAATAGCACTCTACTTACAACGTATGACGAATCTTCAACTCAGGAATCTGAATTCTGAATTTGGAGATGCTATCCTTTGTTGTAGGCGTTACTTTGATTGATTTGATGTTGCTTTAAGCTTTTGATTTATCTCCTAATTGTCTCTCTATTTCCGACGGCTATCTTTAGTCTCTCCTCAGCAACACGACGGTCTCAGCTCCATTTTAGTTTGTGTGAATTAGGGTTAGTCTTAGGTCCTTTTTATAGAGTTTGTGAGTTGATTTAGACCGTCGATGAAGCTTGGTTCAATAATAGCCATTCGTTTGAAGGAGAGACCAACCAGGAGCTGACACCTAGCCCTAGTGACAAGGCAAGGCTCAGAAAATCGACCAAACACAGACCTGGCCAGCCAGGACTTGACCAGACCTGACCAACAGGTCATTTTTGACCTGGGCGCACTTGGCAGGTGCGCCAGGTCAAAAATGTACTGGCGCACTTCCGAAGTGCGCCAGTGCATTTTTGTTCTGGCGCACTTCCCAAGTGCGCCAGTGCATTCTGACCCGTTTTCTGGTTTTTCGGCCAACTTCGTTCGTCCATATCTTCTTCATACGATACCCGTTTTACGCAAATTCGGACTCTATCTCAAGCAGAATTCCGAGACGAACGCAATGGCGTATCCCGTTTCCCTTAATTCTTTGATTTGAAATTAGTTATACTTTAATTTGTGAATCTCACTGTTATAGAATACACGGGGTGTTACATTCTCCCCCACTTAAAAGGATTTCGTCCCCGAAATCTTCAAGTCCAGGAAGAATGTACATCCTAACATCCAAACATCCATCTACTCATCCATCAAACACGAGCATCCATTGTCCTTAAAAGACTTCTAATGCTTCATGATCATATGCGAAGTGTGTGTGTACATGTACTTATCTAATGCAAAATCAGGCGGTCTACTGATTCAGTTGACCTCCTTAATGCGAATTATGTAAGTGCTATGAATCCATTATGTATGCAAATCTTCCTATTCATGATTCTACATGAGTGCACAATCATTCATACAAATGCAACATCCATATGACAACATATTAAACTTCAACCATAAACGAATGCAAACATATATGCATATGCAATATGAAGTGATTGAGCCGATCTAAAACCTAGATTGTGTGTGTATATGCAACCACGAGCAACCACTAGCAATCACTTGCAACCACTTGCAATCATCATCCATAACATGTTTCAATTACATGTTTTCATCCAAAGGGTTTCTACCTAAAAGATAAGGTCGAGGAGATATACCTAAAAAGATGGATAAAAGCGCAACTTAAGGAAAAAGAAAGATCAAGGATGTACCCTCGAAAAGAAAAGGGTAGGCAGCGCGTATTCTAGCTTCAGTTTCCCAAGTTGCATCTTCCTCGGCGTCGCTCCACTGAACTTTGACGAGCTTGACTTTGCGGTTGCGTAGCTTCTTTACTTCCGTTTCTAATATGCGGGTTGGAACTTTCCTCACGGTTGCTTCGCGTTCCACTTCAGCTTCTTCTAGGATATTTGGCTCTACCACTTCAGCAGATTCATGTAGACATTTTCGGAGATGTGAAACATGAAAAACGTTGTGAACTCCGGCCAATCTTTCGGGTAGCTCTAATCTATAGGCCATTTTCCCAATTGTTCCTATCTAAAGGTATAGTCGAATGATAGAAGCAAGTAAAAAAACTTTGTGCCCATTAGGCAATGTCAAAACTGGAAATCTATGCCACACATATATTGATTAGGAGAAGAACTCTCTAAGCATCAGCCCCGAAGACCGAAATCAACATCAGACTGACACCTAAAGAATTACTCAACCCAACCACCATATATGATTCTAGGAAACTAAGCATGATGGACTCCTTTTAGGTCACAAGGGAGTCCCTTCCTAAGACCAACCCGTATCCTATAAAACCCAAAAACTTTAGTCAAACCAACGAACACCCTCGAGCCCCAACATGTGTTACTAACAGATGAGTCATACTCCCTATGGGGTTTGCAACAGAAATTGGATTAGGAATAGGACCGGGAGGATATACACAAAAGATAGCATACAAGTGAGCTCTACAGGAAGAGAGGGATCAAGGATATACTCTTAAGAAGAGATATGATGCACGAATCTAGTCTTCAATCTTCTAAGTCGCATTTCTTGAGCTTAACTCCATTATGCTTTGTCTGTCTTTAACTTCACAATTTTCATAGCTTCTTAATTCTTGTTTCCAAAATATGAGTTGGAACCTATGTCACTGTTGCCTCTCGTTCCACTTTCACTTATTCTCCTTCTAGTATACTTGGCTCAAGCCTAACTGCGTACTCATGGTTCCATGCAAGCTCTCCAAAATTCACTAGTGAATCTTGGATCTTGTTCACTTACTAGAAGGTATTTCACATAGATGGATTATCTCTTGAAAATAAACAAATGTCAACTATGTTGCCAAGTGTACTTACTAAGGTGATTCTTTACGACTCATGCATAAGCGAAATGAACCTTCTGCCTTAGTGGCGAACACTACTGGAGCGCCCCATCCTGAAATGCTCCTCCTAATGAACCCCCTTTCTAGAAGCTATTTAATCTGTTTACTAAGCTCTTTCCTTTCCCGTGGATCCATGTGTCTAACGGGCAACGCAACGGGCTTTGCATTATTTACAAGGTATATGCGGAAGTCTATCTCCCGCTTTGGAGGCAAACCCTTCACCTCTTCGAAGACATCCGGATATTCCCGGACCACTCTAACCGATTGCAAATTTTCAACGGAGGCATCTAGCGATTCAAGGTAACTAAGCATAACCGCATACGAGGGATTACAAGAAATTTCCAAAGTATTACCGATCTGGGTTAGGAGCCTAACAACCCTTTTCTCACAATCAAGGATGGCCCCATTACTGGATAGCCAATCCGTGCCCAAAATCAAACCATATCCCGAAAAGCCCAAAACAAAGGCACTACATTGAAATTCTATGCTTAGAATAGAAATTTTCAACCCAAACAGATTATAGACAAATGAGCTGGGCCCCCAATTGGGTTTGAAACAATTAAGGGGTCCTCTACCATACTAGTTTTTAGGTGCAGAGATTCCACTAAAGCAGACGAGATAAAGGAGTTTAATGCGCCAGAATCAAATAAAGTGCGAACGGGGTGATCATAAAGATAACTACACTTTCTACAGAAGTATTTATACCTCGTTTCTTTGGGCAGTCCTTAGCCATGTGGCCTGTCTCACCGCAAGAAAAGCACCCACCATTCATCTTGGCCTTCTTTTTCCGGCAGTCTTTCACTAAGTGCCCAACTTTGCCACAGAATTTACACTTCCTCTTCTCTCAGGACTTGTTGTCTTTCCCGCCCTTCTCAAAGTCTGTCTTCTCAGGGCAGTCTTTTCTGATGTGTCCAGTCTCCCCACAATTAAAACATTCTCCTTGCTTTCTTTTCCTTTTTCTACAATCCTTGGCTATGTGCCCTTCCGTACCACAAAAATTGCATTTCCTTTTTTCTCGTTTCTTATTATTAATGTTACGATCCTTTCTTGTTTGACTATTATTCGTCTTCCTACTCTGGGAATCTCCCGCTTGCCGGTTCATGTGGAGGAGGAGGAGTGAAAGCGTCAGCAGCTGGGGAGTAAGGTCTCCAGACATGCTGAAATAGAAAGGGTAGATTCAAAACGAAGGATAAGAGATAGTACCTATGGCTTTGGGGGGACTTTGCCTTTTAAAATAAAATAATATTTTATCTTTTGAAAATGCTTCTTTAAATTTCCTTTTTGAAAATAAATTTTCAAAACTTTTTATCTTATCTGGTAAACCTATGCTCTGATACCAAGTGAAACACCCCACCTCCGTTAGGGTCACTCTCAAAGGGAATGCCCTAATTTTGGTGGAGGTTTATAGGTATAAATCACAGATATACAAGACAGATATAATAACACATATTTTTGAACAGCGGAAAACAACAACTTTTATTTCATTAAAATACGTGTTACACCAATCATACCATAATTGTCTTACAATACTTCCAAAAACATAACACCTTCATAACTGTCTTGATTACATTAAATAAAGAAGCATAAAGAAAACATAAATAAACTGCAAAAGTCCCATAATTGCTGTCCAAAGCCATAGTCCAAAACGAAAAGATCCAAGCAATACATTCTTTCTCTTCAAGCTGGATATGAAGGCTGGTCAAGCTGCGGTATTCCCTCCCTGTGGACCTGGGGGGGGGGGGGGGGACGGAAGAAAAGAAGACGAAAGAAAAGTAGAGTCAGACATAAAGCCTGAGTAAGTCTAGGACTATTCAATCTATGAATAAAGAACTGGGTATGATAAGTATAAACTAGAAATGAGAAAGCACCATAAACTTAGTTAAGTTGTCTAGGGTCGAATATACTATCGTACCCCATATTAATCTCTGTACCCATATAAACTAGTTCCCAACAGGCACCCCATAATCAGGGTGAAGTGATCCATTTTATGATGATCGGCTCCTACTCTCATAGTTACATGTGTCTTATGGCCCCCGATGTTGTAGTTACTTATGCTGGTCCCACCATGGGGTGTATCAAGTCCCATGGTGGCGGCCCGACATAATCCTAGAATGCACAGGTATGCTACTGGTGCCCAGTGCCTTATTTTTCTGCGCCGGAGTGTGTGCATGCCCGCACCCCGTTAGAACCTACACTGCTGCACCACCGCCGTCGATTTGACCTCTTACAATCAGCCTAGTAATCGTGCCCCACCCTGCCTAGTTTCAGGGTATCATGATACCTTGTAGGGTTACTGCGAAAAGGGTCCCCCGCTACTAGGTTTTCTATTTCTAGCCAACATGCTAAGTTGGTTAAGTGTTTTATAAACCTAACCCCCAATCTATCTGTTTAGTTTAGCATGTTCCATTTTGATTAAGTATTAATATAATTTACTTAATCCTATCAATCCTGACTCAGCCTTAATTGTCTTATTAAAGCCTTGACCTCTCACATTAGACAGGTATTGTTGTGGCTGCCTGTTGCCGGTTGGGTCCGGGCAGTCTTACGCCACAACTCAGTCTAACCTCGGGTCCTTATTGGGCTCCGTGTTTAACCACCCACATTGGATAGGTATTGTTGTGACTACTGGACAGCTGGGCGGTTCTGGGCAGGTTTACATCACAACTCAATCCAACCTCGGGTTAAACACATCGTATTTTTCTACATTTACATATTTTGTCTCTTTTCTTTTTATATGTAAATATTTGCGGCCCATTATTCAAATTCATCTTTATTGATTAAGATTTATTTATGCCACTTAATTGTTTTTCAAAGTTGTTGGCATGCGTTAAACATGCCAACACATATGTTCTATATTTTAGCCCAAACGTCATTACCCCCGTATTATACGTTCGTTCCAACGTAAGGTGTGTTGGGTTTAATACTTAAACCCAATTTAGCCAAATGAAAAGGGGAGGCTTATAACATGGTGTTTATAAGGTAACATAAAAAAAGGGGAGTGTGAACGCATGAACTTGCAACGAACGATTCAATTAACATAAAATAGGCACATGTGAACTTGCAATTGTAACATCATATAATCATGGCATAACATGAATCATTTTATCCATATAATCATAGCATAAACAATACTTAAACATAAATCATCCTATTCATATGGTTAATGCATAGACAATACTTAAACATGAATTATTTTATTCATATGATTATGGCATAAGCAGTACTTAAACATGAATTATTCTTGTCATATGATAATGGCATAAACTTAAACATGAATCATAGGTTCAACTAACCATGTAAACTTGAAATTAAGAATCTAACTAAATTAGATATCATTATTATTGACACAGGGTCTTGACTAGAAATATAAGCCTATATTTTTATTTAGGCATAAACTAATCGTGTTCATAAAATCACTACATGTTAACAAAAGGGTACTTACTTTCGTCACTAATACAAAAGTATGGTTCAACTAGAATTATCCCAACCTAATTCTTATATGAATCATGGTTTTCATTCTATTCATAGAATTATAGCATAAACATATCTAAACTTACATCATGGTTTTTATTTTATCTATGTAAACTTGCAAGAGGAATGTAATTCTAATGTAACTTATGATAACAACATGAGCCTAAAAACATGTTTTTCAATTGGGCATAATAACGAACATAGTTTAGTCATGTTCATAAAATTAATACAAATTTACAAAGATGCGTGCTTTTGTCACTATCACAAAAATATGATTTTTATGCTTGAACTATGATGCCAATTCCAACATAACTTCATATGAATCATAATACTCAAATGGATCAAATTACACTAAAGATGACCATAGAATTATACCTCATTTTGGCATAACAGTAAATCATATACTTGCATGAATCTCAAATAAACTATTACACATATAGTTGTTACTTTCAACATGAATCATATACTTGCAATTATCAAATGGGTGTTGTAAATAACTACCACAAACATGTAGTTTTCAATATGAATCATATGCTTGCATGAATCCCAATTAAAATTCCACAACATGTGGTTGTCAACATAAATCATATACTTGTATGAATCCAATCGTACATCATAGTATTGCCAAATCGTTTAGAATCAAAATAACATACAAATATAGATTATTATCGCCACAATTCCATTTCGCAAATCACGTACTTGCAAATATCCAATCGTATACCACAATATTCCCAAATCGTTTAGCATCAAAGCAACATACAAATATAGATTATTATCGCCACAATTCCATTTCTTTCTTTACACAAATCAACACAATTATTTAATTCATATCGGAATAGCACTCTACTTACAACGTATGACGAATCTTCAACTCAGGAATCTGAATTCTGAATTTGGAGATGCTATCCTTTGTTGTAGGCGTTGCTTTGATTGATTTGATGTTGCTTTAAGCTTTTGATTTATCTCCTAATTGTCTCTCTATTTCCGACGGCTATCTTTAGTCTCTCCTCAGCAACATGACGGTCTCAGCTCCATTTTAGTTTGGGTGAATTAGGGTTAGTCTTAGGTCCTTTTTATAGAGTTTGTGAGTTGATTTAGACCGTCGATGAAGCTTGGTTCAATAATAGCCGTTCGTTTGAAGGAGAGACCAACCAGGAGCTGACACCTAGCCCTAGTGACAAGGCAAGGCTCAGAAAATCGACCAAACACAGACCTGGCCAGCCAGGACTTGACCAGACCTGACCAGCAAGTCATTTTTGACCTGGGCGCACTTGGCAGGTGCGCCAGGTCAAAAATGTACTGGCGCACTTCCCAAGTGCGCCAGTGCATTTTTGTTCTGGCGCACTTCCCAAGTGCGCCAGTGCATTCTGACCCGTTTTCTGGTTTTTCGCCCAACTTCGTTCGTCCATATCTTCTTCATACGATATCCGTTTTACGCAAATTCGGACTCTATCTCAAGCAGAATTCCGAGACGAACGCAATGTCGTATCCCGTTTCCCTTAATTCTTTGATTTGAAATTAGTTATACTTTAATTTGTGAATCTCACTGTTATAGAATACACGGGGTGTTACATTCTCTCAGAAGGACTTGAACTTAAGGCAGCAAAGGTGGATGGAATTCTTAGCATCCTACGATTTCGAGATAACATATACCCCTGGCAAGGGTAACGTGGTGGCCGACGCCTTAAGTAGAAAAAGGTTGTCCTTGAGTCCGTTGTTTGTTGAGTGGCGAAGCTTAGAGTTCATCTCTACGTTTGACTTTAAACCTTCCGTTGACTTTGTACCTGGTTTGCTAGCATCCTTAGAGGTCAGACCTACACTTTTGGGACGGATTAGTGAGGCACAGCGAGATGACCCACAGTTGGTTGAGTTAGTAGGGAAGCTCAAAGGAGGGGAGTCATCAAGCCATCTCCGTAGGTATACCCTAGATGATAAGGGTTGGTTACATAGGGACGGTAGGTTTTGTGTACCAAAAGACGAGGACCTAAGGAAGACCATTCTTGATGATGCACATCGTTCGAAGATGACCATCCATCCCGGTGGGGACAAGATGTACATGGACATGAGACGAGTTTACTTTTGGGCCGGCATGAAGAAGGACGTGGCAGAGTTTGTCGCTAGATGCTTGGTGTGCCAACAAGTAAAAGCAGAGCAAAAGAAGCCTGGTGGATTACTACACCCATTGGAGGTCCCATGGAAGTGGGAAAGCGTCTCGATGGATTTTGTTGATGGATTACCGAGATCGAGGAAGGGTAACACGGGGATTTGGGTCATGGAAGACAGACTTACTAAGAGCACCCATTTCATTCCCGTGAAGAGTAAGAGGACTGCTCCATGGTTAGCCTCTGTATACATTCGAGAAATAGAAATAGTTCGTTTGCACGGTGTTCCTTCTAGCATAGTGAGCGACCGCGATCCTATCTTTACTAGCGAATTTTGGAAGAGCTTGCAAGAGGCAGTAGGGACTCAGTTATGTTTGAGCACCGCATATCATCCTCAGACGGATGGCCAGACGGAGAGGGTGAATCGTATTCTAGAGGACCTATTGAGGTTGTGTGTCTTAGATTTCGGAGGTACATGGGAGGAACATCTTCCGTTGGTGGAGTTCACATATAATAACAACTTTCAGTCCAGCATTGGCATGGCACCGTTCAAGGCTCTTTATGGACGGCCATGTCGTTCGCCTACATGTTGGTGGGAGTCTACAGATAAGATCTTACTTGGGCCCGATATGATTAGAGAGACTTCAGAAAAGATCGATCTGATTCGAAGGATGATGAAGACGGCGCAAGATAGGAAGAAATCTTATGCGGACAAGAGGAGGATAGATCTTGAGTTTGATATTGGGGACATGGTCTTTGTCAAGGTGTCTCCATTACGGAACGTCATTCGCTTTGGGTCCGTTGGGAAGTTAGCACCAAGGTTCGTTGGGCCGTTTCCTATTAAGGAGAGGATTGGGCAGATGGTGTATAGAGTGGAGTTGCCCGAGAGACTTAGTGGCGTACACGATGTATTCCATGTGTCACATTTGAGGAAGTGCTTGCACAAGACCGCGGAAGTGGTAGAGCCGAGCTTGCTTAGAGAGGTGGAGATAGAGCGTGATGTGACGATTCGGCGAGCTCCTATGTGCATTCTTGGGTCGGAGGTTAAGAAGTTGAGGAATCGAGAGGTCAAGCTTGTCAAAGTGCAATGGGGTGATGATGAAAGAAATGCTACTTGGGAGACGGAAGAGAAGATGCGTTCATTATACCCTTTTCTTTTCGAGGGTATGTCTTTTAGTTTCTCCTTTATCGCTTACCTTATACTTATCTTATCTTTAGTATGTCCTCTTGTTAGTACCTTTGACCTTTAGATAGGGTAGTCCTATGATTGAAACATGTGTTTGAGACATGTTATGTATGATGGATGCATGTGGATGCAAGTGTTTGCTAGTGGTTGCTCGTGGATGCATATGCACACACTTTAGGCACTAGATCAGCTCAGTCACTTCATATTGCATATTGCATATAAATGTGTCTGCATATTTAAGCTAATGGATGTATAATGGTTGTGCTATCATATGGATGTTGCATTTTGGTGAATGATTGTGCACACATGTAGAAATAATATGTATCGATAGGGTTCTTTCGCATACATAATGGATGCATGGCACTATCATGGTTTGCATTAAGGAGGTCAACTGAATCAGTAGACCGCCTGATTTTGCATTAGATAAGGAACATATACACGCACTTTTTGCATATGTTCATACAACATTAGAAATTCTATAAGGACGATGGATGCCTGTGTTTGAGGGTTGAGTAGATGGTTGTTTGGATGTTAGGATATGCATTCTCCTTAACTTGGAGATTTCGGGGGCGTAATCCTTTAAGGAGGGGAGAATGTAACACCCCGGATTTTTGAATAATCGAATTAACTAAATTAAAGAATAAATGTTTAGCATTGTTCTAAGGATTATAAGCAAAAGAATTAGTAGCTCATTTTGTTGGAACATGTGACTTGCATACAAGAGGTACAGAGTTCGATCCTCGCCAACGCCATATTTTTGTTTTAGGGGAATGGCTAAAAACCGGCTTAGTGTGAATGCGGTTCAAAAAGTAGTTTAGTGTGAAAATGGTTAATTAGGAAGATAGAAATATATATAGATATATTTATAAAAATAAAATAAAATTCAACCTTAAATTTAAGTAAAAAATTCAAAACAGCGGAAGCGGGAAGGCAAAACACCAAACCGATCTCCCTGCTGGGTCGACCCCAGGGTCGACTCAGGAGGTTTGGAATTGGTCCCGTCGGCCCTAAATGGTCTATGACGAAATTTTATGTTTTAGGGCTTAGGTGGCGATTTCTGGTTGGTCTGTTGACATCATTTCTTGGTTTCTAAGGCCTAGATGGATTCTAGAGTGATCTGACGGTTGTAAATAAATTCAAAACTCTATAAAAAGACCCATAGACTCAAACCCTAAATCAAAATTAAAACTAAAACTATGGCCGTCATGCTGTCGTCTTGGACCCTAGAGCAGCCGCCACCAATTAGAGAGGAAGAACAGCAAATCAAATCAGTTCTATTCAACCCTAACAACGAATCTTCTTCAAAGGAGAGCTAATACAACTTCAGAAATCAGAATTCAGAACTTAAGACCGCTTTTGAGTTGTGAGATCGATAGTTTTAATAAAATAATTAGTAATTTGATTGGATTAAGTTATGATGCGGATTGTATAGATGTAATGTGAATTATTGATCGTATGTTGTAATTATGTTGTAGAATTGTGTTGAAATCTCTATGACGTTATGTTATGATGCTATCATTTACGATGTAAAGTTATGATGCTATCACCCACGTTGTAATTCTATGATTGGCCTATGTCTAGTTGAATCATCATGTTGTACATATGCTATGTTTGGTTATGTCGATTCATATGATAAATCATATGTATGCAAGTTTAGATTTTTATGTAAACATGAATCATATACAAGTTGGGTAAAATTATATGTGACCTTACATGGTTATGACATCTAGTTTATGTGAAAATTTGATTAAAAGTTAGGCTATGACATGTGTGAGTTATATGCTAAATTCTATATGATATTTTACATGTTAGATGCAAGTTTACACCATTGTTATGATGCATAAATCACATATGCAAATTTATATAAATATATGAGTTTGGGATATGAATCATGTTATGCAAGTTTAGGGTTATTGCCTATACAAGTTTACACCTTTAGATGTAGATCTATGGCATACATGATTTATGCAAGTTCACACCTTTAGATTTGGATCCATGACATATGTTGTTTATGCAAGTTGTAACTTTGGCCTATGCAAGTTTTAGATGTAGAACATCATTCACATATGCAAGTTCATCCCTATGTTTAGATCTATGTTTTCATTATGTGTATATTGCGATGTTTTCTCTTTGTTCCATAAGTTAGACTATTTGAGTCTAACTATATTTTACGTTAAACGAACAAACGTACAACGTGGGGTAAAGGGGATAATATTAAAATATTTAGTTGGTATAAATGCCTTAAAAGGCATAAAATAAGTTGTGGTGAAAAGTGGTATGATTTTACATATCATAAATGGATGGACATAATTGAGTCAATTATGGACATCATTAAATTTGGAATTGATTGATAATTTGAGTAGGGAAAGTAATTCAAATTGGGGAATGATTAATTAGGAGTAATTAATCGTCTAAGACACGAGGTTAGGCTCTTTTGTGGTGTAAGACTGCCCGGACCCGCCCGGCAAATCCAATTGCCACAAAATCCAGTCTAATGTGAGAGGTCTTAGGCATAAATTAAATACGTAACAATTGTAAAGAGGTTAGGCTCTTTTGTGGTGTAAGACTACACGGACCCGCCTGGCAAATCCAGCTGCCACAAATGCTAGTCTAATGTGAGAGGTCTTTATGAGGTTACGGTCTTAATGAATTAAGAAACACTTAACCAGATAAACATGTAGTGGACATGAGGGGGTTAAGTGGGTGCCTTGGGTGGCATGTGGAATCTAGTGGGTGCCTTGGGTGGCATTTGGAAATGCGATTAGAAACACTAAACTAAAATTGGAACATGTAATTGAAACATGAATAAGAAGTGGGTTAAGTGGGATGTACTAGAGGGGACCAAGCTTAGGTGGATAGCTTGTGTCAAGTAATGGGGGCCCATATCAACCAGTAACCCATACGTATCTTTGTGGGCTCGACCCAAGTCGAGGACGGGACGCACATGCTGGACTTGATTGTAAGAGGCTAAACCGGGTTAGCGGTGGCAACGCAAGTCCAACGGGTTCATATGCATGTGTGGACCCGGGCTGGTACGTAAGACGTTGTTGCATCGTGTAAGTATAAGCCGTGCATTGTTGGTTGTATCAGGTTGCCACTTTGGGGAGTGATACACCCCACTGTGGGGCCAGCACAGGTATCTACGAGTTAGGGAGCCGATCGTTTGGGGGTAGTGTGTACACCTAGTGGAGATTGGGGCAGGCGGCACCTATGATGGCAGCTAGGGTGCACGAAACTACCAATATCATTATTAAGTCTGTAGGCAGGATCAACCTTAGGGTGACTAGTAGTGGTGTAGTATAGCAATTATCCTATAGTGTTGGTGTAGCTTGGTAATTATCTTACAGTGGGTTAGGTGCTCTTTAATGATATCGTTGTTCATCTTGTTTCCTTATTTACTCTGCCATATTCAATGGTTCATAGTCATTTCCTTATTTTCCAACTTATGCCTTAGCCTAGTTACTTTGTTAATTATATTGTTAAAATTATCGCACTCGCCAGACTTTATGTCTAACCCCCTTTGTTTCCTCCTCTTTTCTTCCTTTCCCACCAGGTGCTCAGGTTGGGACTAGCACCAGTGGAGCTTGATCTTGGACTGCTGTTTCTCTACTTTTAGAAGATTACTTGGATCGCTGAAGTAAAGTTCAGCTTCTCTTTTATTTATGGTTATTTTGTATTGGGGATTATGTCTTTCAGTTTATGTACTTTTGGTAGTCAAAATGGATATTATGTACTTTGACTCTGGTTTTTGATGATGTAAGCAAACATATGTGTTTTCCGCTGCAATGAAATAAAGTTTTAAATCTTTGAGTACTATTTATATCTGTCTTGTTGTTAAGTTTCTGTTCTATACTTACCTAAAACGCTCCGTAGAAGTTAATGCATTCCCTTTGTGAGTGACATTAATGGACGTGGGGTGTTACAGATACCGATTATCAAAATACATCAATTTTTGTATTTCAATTATAAATTACATAAATCAAAATATTTCAATATATAAGTTTCAAATATCAGTATAAATCAACATATCAAAATAAAAAATTTATATTTAAACCAACATTGTCCAAAACACATTAAATTTAATAATTTAAATTATCATAAAATCTTGGGATGTTACAGGTCATGTATTTTGATCTGGTCGGTCGGTCATAGTCTGGAAGGTCGCACAGGGTCAATTCTGAAAAATTATATTTTTTGGATACGACTCAGATTTGAACAAAAAGGTCTGAAAAAACATATTTTTTGGGGGCAACCCCCCGAACCCTAGCCGCAGCGTAGTGTTGTAATTTGGCTCGGTGATGGTGTGACTTCGAAGTTAGTTCAAGTAGGAAGGTTCAAAGTGTTGAATGTGTTCGTTGATTGGTGTAGAACAGCGAATGAGGTGGCAACTCAAAGGTCTTGAGTTGGTAGATAATGGTTGCTTGAGAAGGTTTCTTGAGCTATGAAAAGTCACCGGGTTGGATGACTAGAGAAGCGAAGGCCGAGAGAGTATCGTTGTCGTAAGTTCTAGCAGGCTCGAAGCAGGGGTACACTAGAGACGTCTAAAAGACCGGTTGTTGGTCGAGTACCCTGGGTCTTGTAGAAAGGCCTAGTTGTCAAGGTTGGACATATGGAGTTTATTCTAGAATTGGGGTTACCATTACCCCTTGACATATAGCAAGGTTGGTCATCAAACGATTAACGACGGTTTCGAAGCAGGATTGGCGGTGATAGTCAAAGTCGGTCATGGATGATTGGTTGTTCTGTTTGTATCGTCTTACGTAGGTTGTCCAAAGTCAAATGAGATGTTCCTTGGGTGCCTGTCTGATATTGGTTTAGGCCTCTGGGGCTTGTGCTTGAGGGATATTGAATTCGATTAGGATGGTTTACATGAGATACATATAATCTGGATGTTATGGATGCTTACTATGGTTGAATGAGTGTTCTGGTTTCCATGGATGAATAGTTGAATTCTTTGTCGTAAAGGCTATCACTGTCTGATGTGGGGAAGATACAGTTGAGTTCTTCTCTGGTGTTGTGGGTAGATTAGTATGTTTATCTATCCATTCTCATATACTTCATTGTTGAAGTTTGTTAGCTATTTTACCGCTCACTAAGACTGTTGTCTGACTCAGGGTTTTATGTCTCCTCTTATTACCTTGGGATGTTCATCCGGTTGTGAATGGGCAGACTAAGTAGCAGGTTACAGGTGATTAGTGAGGACGATGCTGCTGTGCAGAGACTAGCAGGAGGCTGTCGTAGTAGTTTTACTACTATCTAGTATTTCTATTTTCTGCTGCTTGAGTGCTCCATTAGAGTTGTAGCGAGGCCTTATGTACAAACTTTGGTACCAGTTGGATAACCTTTCAGGATGTTGGGAAAGTTTCAAAAGTTTTCTATATGATGCTTCATTACTTTTACCTATTGTATATGTTCTATTATATTTTATCCTTGCATTGTGAGTTCTACGACAGGTTCCTATGTTGTTTACTTACTCTGATGATATTCCATAGCTGCCTGGCACACTTTTCAGTGTATTATTACTCTTGTTTAGTAGAGGGGTTATGGGCAGTCGTCACACATGAAATGGCCTATAGATGATCATTGGACAACAATTAAAAGAATTCTACGATACCTCAAAGGCACTAGTAATCAGGGACTAATACCGCAGACCAACAAATCATTAGTTATTAACGCTTATGCAGACGCAGACTGGGCAACTGATCAAGATGACAGAAAATCAACAACAGGATACTGCATCTTTGTGGAAAAAAAACTCAGTATCCTGGTGCGCAAAAAAGCAAAACATTATGTCTCGTTCAAGTATTGAAGCAGAATTCAGGAGTGTAGCAAGCAGCGCGACAGAAATATTTTGGATTCAATCTCTATTAAGTGAACTCAAAATGGAGACCGACAAGAAACCCATGGTGTGGTGCGACAATGTCAGTTCAATGGCTCTAACAACAAACCAAATATTGCACTAAAAAACTAAACACATCGAACTGGACCTATACTTTTTCAGGGAGCAAGTCATTAACGGGAAAATTAAAGTAGGATACATACCGCTGAAGTGTTAGAAGGTAGAAATACTCACCAAACCCTTACCGAAGACAACATTTTCACAGCTGAAACATGAAATGAATGTAGATGAGGAAGAAGCGAAGCTGCGGTCCACTGCCTTGACTTATCTACTTGAATAATGTCCAGTTCTCTCTCCCTCGAATCTACTGTTAACCTAACAGCTTGGATTTGCTTCTCTATTGTGTTGGCGGCGCAAGAATGTTATCCGCCTCTTTTATTTTCTTCTTCAGCTACAACCCTAAATTGGTAAACTAGGTTTTAGGGGGGTGATAAGGATCCAGCTCATCCATACACATCACGCTGCATCATAGGATAAGGATGCTTATCCACACACATATTATGCTACGTCACAGGATAAGAATCCAGCTCATAATATATTATTTTCCCTTTATAACTTGTTAATGTTATGTACTTCATCTATATAAAACATTGTACCGTATACATTCTGTAATCAATTCTCTATCAGTAATATTACAAACTTGTATTTATTCTACAACCTCTCACTCTATCTGAAAATCAAACAGGAGGGGGAGGGGGGAATAGGTTGAAGGACGAAGTGTAGAATTTTTAATCTTTTTTGTATTAAGGACACGAGGTTTCAATTTTTGATTCAAGCACAAAATCTTTAGCAATTCATCTAAAGAAGAAAAACAATTCTATTGGCCAAACTTGTGACATTAACAAATCTGAATGGGGGACGGTTACATGGAGGAGTTGGCATAGGAGCTAGCGTGACTACATATTTGGGGCGACGTGATATAAGACCAAGGTTCGATTTTGATGAGAGAGAATGTTTGATGGATAATTGATGAAGTTGATTGGTGGCGATCGAAATGATGTATGATGGAGGCTCAATGTTGATGGTTGTGATGGTAGTAGTGGGATCTGATGGTGGTGGCTTTTTGTTTTTAATTTGATTTTCGAATTTCTATATAAAACTAGCATTATTTGTTTCGTATAAATGTGTACGTATAATGCTAGTTCAATTTAGCATTTTCTACAATATAAAAATAATATAGCATTGCACATCTTGGTAAACAATCATGTTGGCATATTAACTAAAATATTTTTGTTACCTCTTGTTGTTGGAATTTTTTTAAATGAAAATGAGAAACTTTGGAGGGAGGAAAATAGGTTAAATGACGAGGTGTAGAATTTTTTATCTTTTTTGTCTCATGGACACGAGGTTTCTATTTTTGATTCTAGTACAAAATTCATTTTAACAATTTATCTAAAGGAAAAATATCTCTTAGTTTAACTTATGCAGCGAAGTAAGCAAATTTAAATAGGTGAAGGTTACGTGAGGAGTCAGCATGGAGATTTGGGTTGACGTGATATGAGACTAAGGTTCAATTTGGATAACAGAGGATGTTTGAAGGATAATTGATGAAGGTGATTGGTGGTGGTCATAATGATGCATGATGGAGACTCAACGTTGATGGTGGTAATGACAGTACTGGGGGCTGATGGTGGTGGCTTTTTGTTTTTAAGTTGGTTGTCGAAATTGGTAAATAAAGTTAGCATTGTTTGTTTTGTACAAATGTGTACGTATAATGCTAGTTCAATTTAGCATTTTCTAAAATATAAAAATTAATATAGCATTATACATTTGCGAAGTTAGTTTAATTTATCTTTTTTTGAAATGTAGAAATGAATGTAGCATTATACATTTATGATATATAACGTTGTATTCATGTTATACTAGTCTAATTTGGCCTTTTTACATTGGCTTTTCTTGTAGTTCTTCGGTATTGGAGTGTTGGTTATAGTTCTGATTTGATGTGGCGATAGGGTGGTGTATTGTAATGGTGAGAAAGGGTGGCGGCTAGGGTTTTTTGTTGATTAGGACATAGTTTGGTTTTTTTGAAGATGGAAGGGATGACAATGGTGCTGTGACGACAGTGTAGGCAATGCAGCGATGTGGCAGTAAATGGCGATAGACATTAGTTGGTATATTGGGCGACGATTCAATGTTGGATCAGGGAAAAGAATTGAGGGTGACGAGAGGGAACATGTTTGTCCATAAGTCCGAATTTGAGAACCTGTGTATGAAAGCTAGTTTTTTGTTGATGTTTTTCCTTTTGATCAATTTCCTCTTTTGGAAATATCGAGGTAAGGTTCAATGACACTCATATTTTGGAGGATCCTGTAACGACCCGGGGAATTTGCAACTTTGGATATCGGCATACAACACCATGTCGAACATCCAAGGACCGAAAACACCGGACAGTCCATGAAAGAAATTAGAGAGTGAGAATAGATAAGATAGAAACTTAGAATAGAAGAAGAAGAACATCACAACATTGGAGTAAACATGAATTTCACAGCGGAACGAATAAATATATTTCATAACATAACTTTGAAATAAAACAGTATCTGTATGCAATACCATTATTAGGGTATAACACTTACAACACAGCGGAAACAAACAATTGCTATAAAATCCTGAAGCCTCCTGCACCAAGCTCTCAGTATATCTGTAAAATCCTGATTACTTGACTGGCCGTACAAATTTGGGCACCCAAGAGTTTAGGGGAAACAGAACAAAATAAACTTCGGGTCAGACATGGGACTGGTATGAGTAAACAATTTAGAACAGTTTGAGAAAATAAACGATATCTCGTAAGACCACGCCGTATAACAGAATGGATTTTTCCCTTATGAGAATCCAAAACACTTGGTCCAACATTTAAAAATCCTTTTGAAAGAAACGATAATCTTTATATCAAAATCCTTTTGATATTATAATAGTGTCTATCAATCACAATATAATAACCATCTAGCAGAACGCTTTCATCTCACGTTCCATATACATAATATATAATCAAAAACCATGGGCACTTATTGGGTAATGAATTCCAACTGGCAAGGTATGGGACCACCATCTGACAGTGTATCTTTAGAGAGGAATACACCGGGTTCAAGAAGAACATCTTGCAACCCAGGCTAAACATGACCGGTCACTCATTTCGCTTGAGTGTACCAAATGTAATATCACCAACGGTTGGGATCAGCTACCGTTTCCCGAAAGGGACATCATCGATAGATTTAAGAAGCAAAAGGAATTTCTCTAGATCAGGTGACAATACACCCTACTTGGCAGCCAACCACTTAGCCATGCGACCTACCCGATTTTATACCATTTCCTGGTTATGAGGCTAGAGGTCATAACGTATAGACCACACCTTTATTTACTTTAAATGTCACATCGTCATACCCGCCAAATCAAAATTGATTTCTCCAAAAATACCACGGTTATACAGCTAAGAGAAAAGAATTCCTCCGCCACCAGACGTAAATACGTTTGAAGAGATCAACTTATGCGATCTATTAAAAATACTCTGTCAGTCATTCTTCCATACAAATTATCCTGGGACTAGGAAAACCGAAGGCACTATTCGGTAAACAGGACAGCCCTTGCTTAACTCTGTCTTCAATTATCTTCACCATATTTGACTCGCAACGCTAATGCCATATGGAGTGGTTTTCAGATAATATATCTGATCCCTGACTCTCCATATTGACAACGGAAAAATGGTCAAAAACTTCGATAGTCGGTGATTTAACTATCAAAGAAAAACATGTGTATAAACAACGATGTTATTTCCAGATGGAAATTCTATCAATCAATCATCAGTCATCCTTTATCTCTTAAATTAATCTATCATTAATTTATTCATTTACCCATTTCCTATTTCCATATATATAATACAAAAATTCTTATTTTTTTAACTTAGAAAATATACCTTATTAATATTGGAAAACGTTTCCATTTTTATTCTCATCTCTTATTTTCTATATTAGAAAACATTTCTGATTCTTATTTGGAAAACATTTCCAAAACTCCTTCATGGGATTTAAACAGTTGTTTAAATAAAACATCGCTATGCCAACTCAAACCATTATCCTCATTAACTATATTTACTTAACCAAACTTTACTATCAAACCTTAACCGTTCCTTAGTTAAAAACGAAGTCAATCAAGTTGGGGTATAACTACCTCTCAGACCTTAATTGAACAACATTTCTAACTTTGAAATAGACAAAGTTCAGCTTCTAAATCTTTAACAAACTTCCTTACATAACTCTCGGATTCTATTTACGAATCCACTCCTATTACAGAAATCATTTGATTATAAGAATAGTGTTATGATCCCATGCTTCCGAAATATAATAACTTAAATATAACTTTTATTTATTATTTTGGATAAATAAACAAACAACTAATTTATTAATAATAAATAAATCTTGCTTAAAAACGGAAAGTGAATAGTACTTTCCCGAATTCGATATAATCGAATTTCAAGGTACAACTCTCTTTTGAATAATCCCTATTCAATAACTCCTTTTCAAAAAAACTATATTCAATTAACTACTTTTGAATAAACTATATTCGATTAACTCCTTTCGAATAAACTATGTCCGATTAACTCCTTTTGAATAAACTCTATTCGAAAAATCTTTCTTCGAATAATTATATTCGATTAACTCCTTTCTTCGATTAACCAATACTCGGCTAACTCCATTCGATTAACTAATATTCGACTAACTCTTACTCGATTAACTCTTATTCGATTAACTCCATTTGAATAACTCTAATTCGATTTAACTCTAATCGATTAACTCTATTTGAATAACTCTAATTCGATTTAACTCTAATTGATTAACTCTAATTCAATTTAACTCTAATCGGTTAACTCTAATTCGATTCAACTCTAATCGATTAACTCTATTTGAATAACTCTAATCGATTAACTCTTATTCGATTAACTCTAATTCAATTAACTCTAATTCGATTAACTCTATTTGATTAACTCTAATTGATTAACCCTTATTCGAATAACTCTATTCGATTTAACTCTAATCGATTAACTCTATTTGAATAACTATAATTCGATTTAACTCTAATCGATTTAATTCTTATCGAATAACTCTAATTCGATTTAACTCTAATCGATTAACTCTAATTCGATTTAACTCTAATTCCTATCTCATCCAAATTCCCATTTGAATTCCTATTTCGAAACCCCATTTTCCTTGTAAATGTTTTTATTTATAAAATATTTACTTAAATCCATTATTCACATCGAATGTGAATAATGTTTCTTTTATATAATCCATTTAGTTTGATTTCGTATTTTAAAAGAATATCCCATAGAATTATTCATACGAAATCTCCTTTTTATTTCCAGCACTTAAATCTCATTTATAATTCCCATTATAAATGCTGAGTTTAATTTCTATTTAAAATATTGGTGTTAAAACCGATTTCTACTCCTTTGTATAAATTCAGAATTATATATATATCCCATTTATCAAGTGGTAAATATTTTATTTAATTTATAAAAGAGTATTTATAAATTACTCTTCTCAATTTATCTGTTAAAACAGATTTCTATTTACAATCTACTTTAAATCCATAAACTCATCTTTCCTTTTATAATTATTCTATTTATTTCATAAATATTTCCTTTCATAATTATTCTATTTATTTTCTAAATAAATATTTCCTTTTATAATCTCACTTTAGAAATTCCCTTTGTACATTCCAGTATTTCATATGGTATTTAAAACACAAATAACATGACCAGTGTCATCATAATCAATTGCAGATTATATATCACATCATATATCACAATATATGAAAACAAATAGTATTATAATATTGAGGAATCCAGTTGGATCCCTCCAACCTGTCTCCCTGCATCCACAGATGTTGAACACTATCATTTCAATATGAAATATTCTGCTAAATAGAATCAATATTTAATTAATGCAAAATATATAACTATATCTATAATTTCAACCAATTACTTAGCAGTTCAACCAAACGGTCAACACACAGAAATCAATCAACACTTATCAATTCTAAAAATACGTTATAAAAATATAATTTGATCAGAGTTAATGAGATTTACTCACATTTGACTATCATCGTTAAATAACGATAATTGTCGGTTGATTTAGACATACAATTTATTTTGCTATAAATTGTAACGAGCTCCAATTCACTCCCAGTCAACTCCGTTGTGTAGCCGCCGTCCATACGATCCCAACAGATCTTGTTTCGCTGAATTTCGTTCACGTATGAAATACTTATTGATTTTACAAGATAATACACTACTCAATTTAAATTAAACTAAATCTATTTAAGTATTTGGGCCTCAATATTTACCCAGCCCAAACTCTTTCAACCCAACATGAACAGTACTCTTCCTCTCCACAGCTCAACAAACCCGCTCATGATTTAATGGCCATCACCGCACGCTTCTCTCTCCAGCAAACTCCTTCTCTACTCCATGAAACTTCAAATCAAAAATCCCGTTCAACTCCTCTCCACCTTCTCTACATTTCCGTCCTAAAATCAAAACCTTCAAACCCACTAATCAAAAACAGACGTTGTCCTTTTCTTGTTGAATGTTGTACAGGTTGCGACATTTATTAATTCTAGAAAATACCAAAAATTATCCAAACAACTCGTTTCTTCCATCTAAACCTGCTTCTATACTTCAAATTGCAATCGAATGCCTCAAATTCGAGAATATAAAAACCCTAGGCGTCGCTGTTACAAAACAAGCGAACCAGACATGTATCGCGACTCAGTAAACCCATATTGAATCAAAGAGGAGGTCAAGGAGATCACAAATATTTGAGTTTCGGAATTTATAGATTTTTATTTGCCTTGTTTCCATTTTCCAAAGAAGGAAAACTCACGTTGGTGATAAAATTTGATAGCGGCGGATTTTTATTTGACCACCGAATGAATTAGGATTTTAGGGAAAGGTATGGGTGTATTTACAGAGGAAGAAAAATATTTTTCTATTCATTATTATATTTATTTTTATTGAACTACTGCTTGTATTTATCCTTGAAAATTCCTGTGGTCACATACGATATCCAAAAATCACGAAAATGGACATGCATATACAGTTCGACATTACGGATCCAACGAAACTTGTTTCGTTGAATTCCGAGTCTGTTTGCTCACACAGCGTATTTTTAAAGTTAGATTACTGATTGTTTTTCACATTAAAATCCTGTACGGCCACATACTGACTGCAAAAATCACAAAAATTGAAATCCAGTAATAATTCAATTTTGTGGATCCAACAAAATTAGTTTCGTCGAGAACGGAGGTGGTTTGCAAAATTGGCTATTTTTAAAGCTCTAAATAACCCCATTTTAAATATACATATATTTAGGAATAATTAAATTAAATATTAATAAATAAATATTATCGTTTATATTCACAATAGAATACCATACAACTCCAGAATATTCTTGTCTGAATTTATAACTCGATATTTCAAATCCAATGTTAAATCGATACCCAATTTATATTAAAAATCCTTTTATAATATAAATAAATCGCTATAATTTATAAAGGAATTCCATAGTGACTTTTCGAAAATTTGATTGGACATAACTCACAATCTACATGACGAAATCTCGAATTTTCTCTTTCATTAGAAAAATATACTTCACCAGCTCCGAACGTTTCTTGTTTCACAGAAATCCAACTTAAAATGGATTCTGTATATTCGTTTAAAGTTCGAATCGCCAACTTACGAACTGCAGTGCCATTTCGAGCTCGATTTTAATTATAATATAATTAAACGTTAAACTGTCATTTATATAATATATTCGTTAATATAATTCAACTCTAAACTGAATTATATATTATATATGATCCAATTCACACAATATTGTGAATTCCACTATTTCCGACTATTCTGTAATTTAAATATATTATTTAATTATTTATATCAATTAAATATTCAATATTATTAATTAAATGACCATTTAAATCTCTGAATCACTATTTAAATAAATAAATAATTGTACCGTAAAAATATGGGACATTACATTCATTTCCCCTTAAAATAATTTCGTCCTCGAAATTGCTAAGGTAGAACTCAAACCCTATTAACTGGTTAGAACTTATTTGTTTACTTCTTAACTTCAGTTTCAACTGAACCAATTATTTTCAATTAAATTATTAATTCATTTCTAATTAACGAAAATTTTCAAAAATCCCAAAAATTTTCTAACACCCGAAATTTCTGAAAAATTTCACAAGCACCTCCTTTGTATTGGTCAATTGATACAACTACAATTCGCCTCTCTGGGTCTTTTCCAACCCAAAAGAAAATCAAACAGCCAAGCAACTTGCCAATCCAGCCAATAAATCTCATATCGAATAGAAATATAAGCTTGTACCTTTTTGTTGGGCATATCATTATATCATTTTCATATGTTACCAATTCTGCATATACCAATGCCATCCCAATCATTCGGTTATACCCAAGCCGAATTCTGTTCTTAACCCAAATTCAATTTTTAATTTCAACTCTTAACTTACCAGTCCAATTCCATTTCGGATTGTCTCTAATCTAATCTTATTCGATATTTTTCTATCTCAATTCATCTTCCACTTAACTGGTTTCAATCCAATTTCTATTTCTGTTTGCTTTTACAAATTCTAGTTTAATTTGTTTTAATTCAAACAATCTTCCCCAGGGATTTTCAAACAGTTTACCTTTTCTAAAGCCAGATATCCCCTTTCAAGATTCAAAACAACTTGATTTTCATAAAATAATTCAAAAACAAAATCTTTGGTAGTAAACACTCACTTAGCAACTCAAAAATGAACACTAATGATGTCACGATTCATCATCAGGGTTATTTCCCAACTATCGAAGTGAGTCCAATACTATATCACTTTTAAAACCGTTTCTAAATACTTCCATTTTGAAATCTATTTCAAAATACTATTCCCAATGCTTGGAAACCACTTATAAAATCTCCCAGGATTTTGAAACTCTCTTATACTTAATTCAATTTCATTTACAAACAATTTTCATGTTTTCGGAATTTTAAATTCCAATTCTGATTTAAATTCAGATTTAATTCATCTGATTTCATATATTACAATTATATGAATTCTAATTGGTTATTTATATAACTATTTCAATTTATAATCTCATCCGATTATAATAACAACCAACACATCCTATATGTTATAATGATTCTAATATATAGAATCCTTTTGTAACAAAATATATTTCAGGTAAAATTATTTTATTTACCCTCTTTTCAAAACATACCATGTCGGTTTATCGTATTCAAGTGTTTATTAACTCCTACCGATACAGTGGATCAAACTGATCGACCAGAACTAATAAATAACTCAACCAATAAATCTCCACAATATAAAACAATTGTTATATCAATAACAAATACGTTCACTCGTATATATACATTCAAACTCAATCTAGGATATTACCAACCCCATCTCTACTGAGTCACGCCACAGAACCAAGGTAATAACTTAACCTTCAGCTCTGATATCACTGTAACGATCCGAGGAATTTGCGACCTTGAATATCTGCATACAACACCATATCGAACATCCAAGAACCGAAAACACCGGATAGTCCATGAAAGAAATTAGAGGGTTAGAATAGATAAGATAGAAACTTAGAATAGAAGAAGAACATCACAACATCAGTGTAAGCTCAAATCCCAAAGCGGGACGAATAAATATATTTCATAACATAACTTTGAAATAAAACAATATTTGTATACAATACCATTATTAGAGTATAACACTTACAACACAACGGAAATAAACAATTGTTACAAAATCTTGAAGCCTCCTGCTCCAAGCTCTCAGTATATCTATAAAATCCTGACTACTTGACTGCCCATACAAATTTGGGCACCCAAGAGTTTAGGGAAAACAAAACAAAATAAACTCCAGGTCAGTCATGGAACTGGTACGAGTAAACAATTTAAAACTGTTTGAGAAAATAAACGATATCTCGTATGACCACACCGTATAACGGAACGGGTTTTTCCTGTAATGACCCGGAAATCCGAGCCAATTTAAAAATTTTATTTTGGAAATTTTAATGAATTGTGAATATTTAAAATGAATATTTTAAATAAAAACAACAAGAAATTTATTTTGAATAGAATTCGAACGTATATATTCGTTTGAATCGTCGTTAGAATATAAATAATTATTTACAATTATAAAAGGAATTAGAAATGGCGCAGTAGTTCGATAATTCGATTTCAAAATTCAAATGAATGTACAAGATTCAAAATAAACCGGATTTTAGTGAAACCAAAAATAATGGAATCTATTTGAGAATATCTTTCCAACGAATCCGAAAAATTGAAGTTTCATAGCGGGAATCAAAAGTTATGCCCAGTTGAAAATTCAGAATAGTCGCTATGAAATTCTGGCCTTTAAAAATGGGAATTTTGCAAACGACCTCGGTTTTCAACGAAACCACTTTTGTTGGATCAGTGATGTCAAGTTATTGCTAGATTTCAAATTTCATAATTTTTTGAATCAATATGTGAGCGTGGGGAAGTAAAACGCGTTTGACCAGTTTTAGTTTATTTTAATCGACTGGAAAATGGCCATTTTTCAAACTATCTCAGAATTTGGCGAAATTAGTTTTGTTAGGACCGTATCATCAATGCGAAGCTAGAAAATATTTTTCGGGAATTTTTCTAGTTAGTATGTAGCCCCGGTAAATTGAAATGCGCATTCAAATTCAATATACCTTGATTATATTTTGATTTGAACAGAAACTAATCTAAACAATTGAATCGGCCTGCGAAACGCATCCCATTGTGTTCGGAATGGGGGTAATTAGCTATGGACGACAGGCGGTGGGTCTCGTTTGGAGGTCGTAATAAAAAGTCGCTTTTTGGAAATTTTAAAATAATAAAATATATATTATTTATATAAACCCCTCCTCTAATTCTCCTTCCCCGTTTAGTATATCAGAAAAAAAACCTAATCGATCGCCGCCCTCCCCCCATACCTCCGCCGCCCCCTTCGCATGCCCCTCGTCAAATCTGCCCCCCCACTCGCGTCTCCTCCTCCCCATCTCCTCCTGCTTCAATCAAAACCCCCTTGCCGTGCCCTACCTCGCCCAGACCGCTGCTAATGTCCCACAAACACCCACCGTTGGTCGCTGGAGCCTCCCCCAACCTCCCTAACCCTGGCGCCCACGTCGAGCACCTCTCCCTCCTCTGAAATTACAAAATTAAGTTTTTAATTATTTACTTATTCTTATTTTCAGTTTTAGATTAGATTTTTACTGTAAAGAGGATTAGATTTATGTTTATATAAAATGGAGATTTTTATTAACATGAAAGCGAGTTGAAAATATGATTTTGTTTATATAGAAAGATTTGATTTTTCTTAATAAAAAGATGTAATTTTTCTTTATAAAAAGATTGTATTTTTAAATATACAAAGAAACGATTTTTCGTAGTTTGAAAATATGAAAACACTTTGGTTTGAAGAGATAAAATGGCGAGGATAAAGATATGATCTTTAATATATATATAAAGTGAAATAAAAATATGATCTTTACAATATATGTAGTGAAACAAAAATATAATTTTTGTATCATGGAGAAGTTAATAATATAATTTTTATCATGGTAAGAAGTTAGAAGTATAAATTTTGTTCATATGAAAAATATGATTTTTATAACGAAGTAGCGAATATAAGAATACAATTTTTATCGCCTTGAAAACAAAGTAAAAATTCAATTTTTATATATATGAAGTAGCAAAAAAAATTCGATTTTTGTGTGTGTAGCGAAGTAAAATTTTGATTTTTATTCATACGGCGACAATATAAAAATATAATCTTTATATAGGAAGTAGCGTCATTAAAAATGTAATTTTTAACATATACCGTGTGAAACAGATCTCGTTGGAGACACGATGAAGACTTCCTATATAAGAAGAGTCGTGGCGTTTGGATTAGCTAGTCGGTGAGAACACCTCATTTTTATTTTTATTTCTACTTTGAAATATATACTAGGATGCAGACGGTGTTTAGTAGCACCTGACACCCATCGTCCACAGACCATGGATGACTTGTTTGCTTGATTGCTGTGTAGTGAAATTTGATTGTGTGATGGTGAATGAAATAAAATATTTTATAGTGGAAAATATTTTATAGTTAAAAATATAATTTTTAACATGTATATAAAATAAATATTTATAAACAAATCGGACGATTTGTTTATATATAAACACATTTGACTAATATTGATTGGGACGGTAAATTTTACACATTGCCCAACTGCACAAATAAGATCTGTGTTTGATTGTTTGAAACCCCACACGGGTATTGGAATGATATATGACGTACACTAATCCCAATAATTAGTTGTATGTCGATCGATTGATTGACAGACTGTTATAAGCGTTAAATATTTGTATTTGATGCTTATACAGTGTGGAATGCACTTTGGATGAAGGTTGATTATTTATCGTTGTTATTTTATACATGTGTTGTAGAAAATCCATATAATTAACATTATATGGTAATTGATTGGGCCTCATTCCAGTTTTGAAATAGAAATATTTGAAATAAAATATTTGAAAAAGAAATATTTGAATAGAAATATTTGAAAAGAAATATTTGAATAGAAATATTTGAAAAAGAAATATTCGAATAGAAATATTTGAAAAAGAAATATTGGAATAGAAATATTTGAAAAAGAAATATTTGAAATAGAATATTTGAAAATAGAAATATATGAAGCCGTGTTGTTTAGATTGACGCCATTTCGACGTGAACAATATTTATATCGATTTTATTCATTTTTCAATGAATATTGAAAGTGATTTCAAAATTCGAATTAAATTGAATAGATTTGAAATTCGAATTAAATTGAAATTGAATTTAAATCGATTTGAAATGAAATTAAAACGAATTTATATTGAAAAATTCAATCTTGATTTGAATTTGAAAAGGAAGTTGAAATCATTTTGAAAACGAATTTAAAACGATTTATAAAATACGTTTTATAAGGAAATCGACGAAATATATAACATATATATATATATAAATATAATATAATGGCCTGAATAGAACGCGCCGCGCTGTGGCAGTTCGCGAATTTCGACCATTGACTTCGAATTGACGTTGCGGGAGATCCGACCGTCGGATTCTCCTAAAACCGGAACCGTTGGGTTCGTATCGGAAAGAGCTTTCTATTGAATATTGGAGATTTGAAATCTAACAGGTGGATTTGGAATTATGTCCAAATCAAATTTGGAAAAGGTCGCTGTAAGTGCAGTTCGATGGCCGTTGATGGGAATCGACTGTACGGGCCTTGATAAAATTATTAAAAATAGTAATAATTTGTGTAAAATCATAAGAAATGATTTGCAAGAATTGGGATGAAAAACTCCATATTTGAAAAGATAAATATAGATTTTTATCGAAATGAACTAGTTTTGAACTAGAATTATAAAACCATTTATTTTTGAAATAAATACAGTGGACTTGAAATGGTTTGAAAATAAAAAGAATTTCCATTAATTGAATTGGAATGGATTGGAATCGAAATTATCTTTGGAATATTTCGATGTTGGATTTCGTGGTTATACAGATATTGTTATGGAAATTTGAAAGATATATTTATATCGTTATTTCCAATATGATATTTGTTGGTCATAGAATTTGATATTGAATATAAGCCGATATATTTTCTATTCAGAGCCTTGTATTTAATATCAAATGTGATTTGGGTTTGTCATGAATGGTTTCTTCATTAACATTATTATTAAACCCAGTTGAGGAAAAGATTAAATCTTTTTATTTAGATTTAATGAAGTGTGCCAATTAAATAATATTTAACTGGAATTGAATTGGGATTGAATTTTGGGTTTATCGTGAACGGTGTTTTAAATAGCACCGGTTCTTTAACCCGATAATTAATGGAATGTGATTTTGGGTTTATCGTGAACCGTGTTTTAAACGACATTGGTTCTTTAACCCAGTTAAAGACAGGATGTGATTTCCCAAGTTAAATAATCATTGATATTGATTTTTGGGAAGATTAAAACCAAGTGGGGTTTCAATGAATCTTTAATTAGATTGGAATAGTCGAGAAAGGAGTATCACCAGTTTTGCTCAAGGCCATAGTTAAATCTTTAATTAGATTTGAACGTGAAATGGTAATTGAATTTACCGATAACACCGTGGTGTTAGAGATGAAGTACTACCAGTTTTACTTCATGGGATGAATAGGTTGGGATTGGGAAATAAAACAAATGATCACTTCGGTGTGGTTCACTAATCCCGACTAGTTTGAATTGATATTCAAAAGAAGATTAAAGAATAAATTTAAAGAATTTATCTTTGATAAAATTTATGGGAACCTTTCCCAAAGTATAAGAATATTTGAATAAAAGAATATTTTGAATTGGAATGAGGCGTATGTTGTGTTTGTGTAACACTTGTTTATTATATACGTGAGTTATTCAGAAAGACCTGGTTTATCCCAATCTGAATAACTGATTCGACGTGGTGTCGAGGATGAAGACGGTGGTCGAAGACCGGAGGTCTTCACGTTGTTTGGGTGATTACTGATGATCTTGATTGGGCTGTACACCCAAGAGGAGGGAATCAGTTGGTGATCGTCCAGACGTACTTGGAGATCGATGGATATGCGAGGTACAAGGTGCCTCCGGTTTCGTTCAGACCCAGAACGAACTTGTAAATGGACTGTGTGTCTGACATTGGATTTTATTCTGTGTGATTGGTTTCTATTAAATATATATCTATTTGGCAGTGGAGAATTTATTCTCTTGCTTAACGCCCTTCTCTAAGATGTACGAGCTCAGGGGTTATATATTGATGGATATCAATCGCATGGAGTGAATGGCCTGTGTGGCATGCCTAAGTGGCAAATGATCCAGGCTTTTGTTGAAAAGAAAAGTCTTGTGGTTGATGATCTAAGCACGGTCTGTGTGGTATAGCTTTGTGTAGCGTTGATTCGCGAGCCTCACACCCCGGTTGTGAACCAGAAACGGGAGAGGACCTCAGGGAGGACATGCGTTTCTTTCTATCTAGAGGTGGCGTCAGTGCTTAAACTGGCTGACATTTATATTATTTTCACCTGTGTGGTTGTTGCTGTTGCGAGGCGCCTCGGTTATATCGGTCGATCCGGGACCGTTGGAGTCATTCGTTGGCTCATTTACACCCCAAAGTGCGGGGAAACGAAGTGTTTGGGCATTTTAATCCACATCGGTGGACCGGCCCTGTCGCTCCAAGGGCTTGACTGAGTACTTTTCCTGAGGCTCGGGCTAGACAGTTTCGAATCGGTTGAGGACAATCCCTGGCCTCGGTTCATAGATGGAAATCCAATTTCTAAATACGTGACTTTGCGGTTTTGATTGTAGAGCCTAGTATGGCGACATAGTGGTATGGGGCACTTATGCCGTCTATGATTGATACTTATGATTTGATGTTGTTTTATACACTACGCACTTATAATAGTATCAAATGATTTGTTTTAAACGTATCAAGCATTCTTGGCTATTATAGGGTAAAAACTCTATCCTTCGGCTTGCGTTGCATTGTGTGATGGGACTTGGGTCTTATAATAGCTTCATTGTTCTTTATTTAGCATTGTGTTGTTGTTTTATGCACTGGTATTCTTGGGAGGAAACCCGTTCCGTGTTATACGGCGTGGTCCCTTGATTTACCTAAATTTAAAATAAAGATTAATAAATGTTTTAGTTCTCACACCAGTCACATGACTGACCTGGAGTTTATTGTTTTCACCTAAACTCTGGGTGCCCTTATTTTGACACGGGCAGCTAGTAGTTTTGGTTTTGCAAATTTATATTCACAGGATCCTGATTTACAGCTGGAATGATATCCGGAAAGCTTTGTATCTGTATATCTCCTTCAGTTGTGTATTGTATTATTTTCCGCTGCTATGTAATTTATTGTAATCTCTGATATTTATCGAATGTATTTTATTTGTTTATACTCTGTATGTTCTTGTATTCTGATGCGTTGTTGTAATTAATAATGAAATGTTCTTCTGTTTGTGTTCTGATTCATCTTGTCCTCATAGTAATTCGTTCTTTCTCTTCTCTTCGGAGACCGGGGAAGTTCGGGTCGCTTCATTTTGGTATCAAAGCTTTGGTTTACAAAGCTCAGAGAACAAGACACATTAGAACCATACGAAAGAATTCATCAGATATTGGATTAGTAATATCTAATGGGAATGACTCGTTAGAGATGAGATCTGTAGTTTCCTAGAACGAGTGTGAAGAGTATATTTTTGAAAATGAAAGAAAATCTTGTTTTGAAATTTAAATCAATTATTCGTATTTGATTATTTATTTTGTATTGGATTTGGGCAGTCTAGTATATAAAGATTTTGCGTATACGTCTGATCCACGTGTATTTGAAATTTTAATATACTGGATAGATATAGAATTACACTCTAATCGCCCGGAGATGATTTTGATGATGGAGCTCCATCATTAGAATTTATGTTCGTGTGACGAAAGTGAGGTTTCTATATATTTCCAATTGACTAGTGTGAGAACCAAAATTAGATAAGGCCTATTGTTGTGATTTGGCATCAAAAATCTGATTTTTAGACTATGTATCAAAGTTATGAATTTGAAAAGCTAATCAACTAATTGATTGCTGATTGTGTTGTTTGATTAATTAAAATTTGAACCATTTAGACAAATTGAATCAAATAACGAATTGTAGTGAAAATTTGTCGCATTTGCATGCATGTACTTGTACTTACATTGAACAGGTCATAGCAAGGAGGCTAGAGCAGAAGAATAAAATTGTTTGCCCGACAAATAGGTACATGTTTACCATAATTTACTGTTTTTGTTTGGGTGATGATGATTTTATGAGCCGATTGGCTAGCCGCTTGGCCTTTTCTTTTTCTTTTGGATTGAAGAAGGCCATGGGAGGCTATATGAAGTATCCCGAAGTCCCCGGTGCAGGGGAGGTTATGGCGAAATTTTTCGAAAATTTAGGGTATTAGCCAAAAAATTTGAAATTTTTTGAAAAGTTTTTAGAAAATGAAAAGTTGAAAAACTTAAGCCGTAATAGAAATAGCGAGAGTTGAGTTGGTTAGTTAAACAACTTTTGGCTTCGTTCCTTTTCGGGGACGAAAAGTTTTAAGTGGGGGAGATTGTAATGACCCGGAAATCCGAGCCAATTTAAAATTTTTATTTTGGCAATTTTAATGAATTGTGAATATTTAAAATGAATATTTTAGATAAAAACGATGAGAAATTTATTTTGAATAGAATTCGAACGTATATATTCATTTGAATCGTCGTTAGAATATAAATAATTATTTATAATTATAAAAGGAATTAGAAATGGTGCGGTAGTTCGATAATTCGATTTCAAAATTCAAATGAATGTACAGGATTCAAAATAAACCGGATTTTAGTGAAACCAAAAATAATATAATCTATTTGAGAATATATTTCCAATGAATCCGAAAAATTGAAATTTCATAGCGGGAATCAAAAGTTATGTCCAGTTGAAAATTCAGAATAGTCGCTATGAAATTCTGGCCCTTAAAAATGGAAATTTTGCAAACGACCTCGGTTTTCGACGAAACCACTTTTTTGGATCCGTGATGTCAAGTTATTGCTAGATTTCAAATTTCGTAATTTTTCGAATCAATATGTAAGCGTGGCGAAGTAAAACGCGTTTGACCGGCTTTAGTTTATTTTAATCGACTGGAAAATGCCCATTTTTCAAACGGTCTCAGAATTTGGCGAAATTATTTTGTTAGGACCGTATCGTCAATACGAAGCTAGAAAATATTTTTTAGGAATTTTTCTAGTTAGTGTGTAGCCCTGGTAAATTGTAATGCGCGTTCAAATTCAATATACCTTGATTATATTTTGATTTGAACGGAAACTAATCTAAACAATTGAACCGGCCTGCGAAACATATCCCATTGTGTTCGGAATGGGGGTAATTAGCAGTGGACGAAAGGCGGTGGGTCTCGTTTGGAGGTCGAAATAAAAAGTCGCTTTTAGGAAATTTTAAAATAATAAAATATATATTATTTATATAAACCCCCCCTCTAATTCTCCTTCCCCGTTCAGTACATCAGAAAAAAACCTAATCGATTGCAGCCCCCTCCATACCTCCGCCGCCCCCTTCGCCTGCCCCTTGTCGACTCCCCCCCAACTCGCGTCTCCTCCTCCCCATCTCCTCCTGCTTCAATCAAAACTCCCTTGCCGCGCCCTACCTCGCCCAGACCGCCTCTAATGGCCCACCAACACTCACCGTCGGCCGCTGGAGCCTCTCCCGACCTCCCTAACCCCGGCGCCTACGTCGAGCACCTCTCCCTCCTCTGAAATTACAAAAGTAAGTTTTTATTTATTTACTTAATCTTATTTTCAGTTTTAGATTAGATTTTTACTGTATAAAGGACTAGATTTATGTTTATATAAAATGGAGATTTTTATTAACAAGAAAGCGAGTTGAAAATATGATTTTGTTTATATAGAAAGAATTGAATTTTCTTAGTAAAAAGATGTGATTGGGCCTCATTCCAGTTTTGAAATAGAAATATTTGAAATAAAATATTTGAAAAACAAATATTTGAATAGAAATATTTGAAAAGAAATATTTGAATAGAAATATTTGAAAAAGAAATATTCGAATAGAAATATTTGAAAAAGAAATATTTGAAATAGAATATTTGAAAATAGAAATATATGAAGCCGTGTTGTTTAGATTGACGCCATTTTGACGTGAACGATATTTATATCGATTTTATTCATTTTTCAATGAATATTGAAAGTGATTTCAAAATTCGAATTAAATTGAATAGATTTGAAATTCGAATTAAATTGAAATTGAAATGAAATCGATTTGAAATGAAATTAAAACGAATTTATATTGAAAAATTCAATCTTGATTTGAATTTGAAAAGGAAGTTGAAATCGTTTTGAAAATGAATTTAAAACGATTTATAAAATACGTTTTAAAAGGAAATCGACGGAATATATATATATAAATATATATATAACTATATATATATATATATATATATATATATATATATATATATATATATATAATGGCCTGCGGCAGTTCGTGAATTTCGACCATTGACTTCGAATTGACGTTGCGGGAGATTCGACCGTTGGATTCTCCTAAAACCGGAACCGTTGGGTTCGTATCGAAAAGAGCTTTCTAATGAATATTGGAGATTTGAAATCTAACGGTTGGATTTGGAATTATGTCCAAATCAAATTTGGAAAAGGTCGCTGTAAGTGTAGTTCGATGGCCGTTGATGGGAATTGACTGCACAGGCCTTGATAAAATTATTAAAAATAGTAATAATTTTTGTAAAATCATAAGAAATGATTTGTAAAGAATTGGGATGAAAAACTCCATATTTGAAAAGATAAATATAGATTTTTATCGAAATGAACTAGTTTTGAACTAGAATTATAAAACCATTTATTTTTGAAATAAATTAAGTGGATTTGAAATGGTTTTGAAAATAAAAAGAATTTCCAATAATTGAATTGGAATGGATTGGAATCGAAATTATCTTTGGAATATTTCGATGTTGGATTTCTTGGTTATACAGATATTGTTATGGAAATTTGAAAGATATATTTATATCGTTGTTTCCAATATGATATTTGTTGGTCGTGGAATTTGATATTGAATATAAGCCAATATATTTTCTATTCAGAGTCTTGTATTTAATATCAAATGTGATTTGGGTTTGTAACGAACTGGGATTTTTGACCCAGAAAATCAACATAAGAACCATGTTAATTATTCAGGCATCGAACATTCCAGATCATTAATAGAAAGAAGTTAGAGGGTGAGAATAGATAAGATAGAAAATTAGAATAGAAGAAGAAGAACACAATCAGAGTAAACACGAATCCCACAACGGAACGAACAAAATATAATATATAACATAACTTTGAAATAAACAGTATAATAACATTATCAGAGTACAACACTTACACACAGTGGAAATAACAATAGTTATAAAATCCTGAAGCCTCCTGCTTTAAGCTCCTCCAAGCATATCTGTAAAGTCCTGAACTACTTGACTGCCCATACAAATTTGGGCACCCAAGAGTTTAGGGAAAACAAAGCAAAAATAAACTCTGGGTCAGTCATGGGACTGGTGTGAGTAAACTCAAATCATCGGTTTAACTTTTCAAAATCCTTTTCAAAAGAAAAGATAATTGTAAGACCGATCCACACATAAACATGGATGGTTTTTACCTTACGATAATCCAAACAGTTTTGAAAATCAATACTTCTCTGATATTATAATAATGTCTAATCACAAGTAATTAGAATCTAGCAGAACGCTTGCATCTCACGTTCCACATATGTAGTATACAAACAAAACCGCAGGTGCTTATTGGAGATTGGATTCCAACTATGACAAGGTATGGGACCACCTGCCGATAGTGTATCTCTAGAGACGAATACATTGGGTTCAACAAGAACGTCTTGCAACCCGGCCCATACATGACCGACCACTCATTTCTCTTGAGTGTAACGAACGTATATCACCAACTGTTGGGAGCTACCCACCGTCTTCCCGAAAAGGGACAACATCGAAATAGACAATAGAATGAAATGGATTTTCTCTAGATAGGTGATATACACCCTAATGGGAGAGACCCACTTAGCCATGCTGCCTGCCCGATTTCTGTCATTTCCCGGTTGATGAGGCTTGAAGTCATAACGTATCATTTAAAACACTTGATCACCATTCACTTTGAATACCACACCGTCATATCCGTCAAATCACGAATTAATTTCTTCAAAAATACCACGGGTATAAAGCTAAGAGAAACGAATTTCTCCACCACCAAACGTAAGTATGTTTGAAGAGATCAACTTACGCGATCCGTTAGATATACTCTGTCAGACATTCGTCCATTCACATTTGTCCTGGGACTGGACAAACGGAAGGCACTATTCTGTAAACAGGATAGCCCTTGTATAACTCCGTCTTCAACTTATCATATTTGATCGCAACGCTAACGTTCATACAGAGTGGTTTTCAGGTAATATATCTGATCCCGGTCTCTCTATATCAACGACGATAAATGGTCAAAAACTTCGATAGTTGGTGATTTAACTATCAAAGAAAAACAGGTGTGCAACCAACAATATTATTTCCAGATGGAAATTCTATCAACCAATCAACATTCCACATTTATCTCTATCTATAAAATTATCTTTAATTTATCCATCTCCCCGTTTCTATCTATTTGTAAAATCTTATTTTCTAAATTTAGAAAATATACATCATCAATCATGGAAACATTTCCATCTCTGTTTCACGTATCGCTGTCATTCCAGTATTCTTTCTCATCAACATTTCATTTTCTATGATTAGAAAATATCTCTGATTACGTTTGGAAAATATTTCCAAAATTTATACATTTGATTTCAACAGATGTTTAAAATAAACATCCCTAAGCCAATTTAAACCATCACGGTTATTAACTCAACTTCTTAACCCACTTTCACTATCGAACCTTAACTACTTCTTAGTTAAAACTGAAGTCAATCTAGTTGGGGTATAATTACCTCTCAGACCTAACTGAACAACCTTTCTAACCTCGAAATAGACAAAGTTCACCTTTTAATCTTTTAACCAACTTCCTTACGTAACTCCCTCCTTCGAATAAACTATATTCGATTAACTCTATTCCATTACACTATTCGGTTAACTATATTCTATTAACTCTATTTGATTAACTCTATTGAATTAACCTTAATCAATTAACTCCTATCAACTTACTTCTTTCAAATAAACTATATACGATTAATCCCTTTTACTTTATTCGAATAAACTATATTCGATTTAACTCACTCCAAATGAACTATATTCGATTACTCTTCTCGAGTAAACTATATTCGATAACTTTCTCCTTCGAATAAGTGATATTCGATAAATTCCTTTTGACTAACTCTATTTAATTTACTACTACTCGACTAATTCAAACTTGATTAACTCCAGTTGTATAACTCTAATTTGATTTGACTCCAACCGATTAACTACTATTCTATTTAACTCCATTCGCTTGACTCTAGATCGCAGCGATCACAATGGCTATGCCTGATTCCCTCAGGAAACATCCGACCGCCGTAGGCTATCTGCAGCCCTGCGAATTTCGCTAGCAGTCGTACGCAATGGCAACATATCTTAAATAACTATGTTGACTAACTCTATCTCAAATAACTATATTCGATCAATTCTAATTGAATAACCAATATTCAGTTAATTCTAATTCGATCAACTCTATCTAATTAACTCTAACTGGTTTACTTCTTTTATTCACTCTACGTTTATTCAGTTTCAAATATCGATGTCGAAATCGACATTTACTTCTCTATATAAATCCTGACTTGTATATCCCATTTATCAGATGATAGACAAAATATTATTTATAAATTTATCTTCTTACTTTATCTGTTAAAACAGATTCTATTTAAAATCTTTGCTTTAAATCCATAGCATATTATACCCGTGTGCGAAGCACGGGTTTAAATCTTTTAAACGTAAAATTTTCCTTTTATACAGCTCTAGTCACCTTTCAAGTAGTTTCTTTTAAAATCAACTTATTTACAAAATAAATCCTCCTTTTATAATTCTATTTATTTATAAAAAAAATTCTTTTATAAAATCTTTTGATTTTATAAGTAATTCCTTTTATATTCTACTATTCCCTTTACACATACTTCCCTTTTCTATTCTATTCATTTTCAAATAAATATCCCTTTTCAATTCTATTTGTAAATAGTTTACAAATATTTCTTTCCAATTCTATTTGTTTCATAAATAAATATTTTCTTTTTATAAAACCTTTTGATTTTATAAATACTTCTTTTTCAATATAACATTAAAAATTTCCTTTTTTAACATTCCAGTATTCCTTATGGTATTTAACATACCATACAACAATGATCAGCATTATTCAACCATATGAAATCAACAACAGATTTCATACCACAACATATAACAAATATATGAAAAACAGTAAAATAATTGTTGAGGAACCCAGTTGGGTCCCTCCGACCTGTTTCCCTGCATCCACAAATGTTAATCAACATAAACAACACGAATATGAAATATTCTGATAATCATAATCAATATTCGATTAACGATTTATGTATATCGTTATCGATATTTTCAACCAATTTAACTAGCAGTTCAACCAAACAGCCAACACACAGCAAACAACCATCATTTATAAATTCTAAAAAATGTTATAAAATATAAGTTGAACAGAGTTAGTGAGGTTTACTCACCTTGGTCGGTTAATCGTTAAATAACGATAAACTGTCAATCCGAGCGAACCAGGCATTTTCCGTAAATTTTCCTGAGCTCCAAATCGTTCCAATCCACTTCATTGTGTAGCCTGTGATCGTATGATTTCAATGACACCATATTTATCAGATTTGGTTAACGTATTGGAAGACTGTATAGTTTAAAGTTATACGTTAAAAAGTTTCAAATTTAAGTCCTAACTTATTTTTACTCGGCCTTACCCATTACCATCAGTGTACGTTCAAGGCAACTTGTATCCAAAATATAGGATGCCATCCATTTCCATGAAGATACATGCTGCTAGAAGGTTCACCGTATTTGATTTTAGGCGCCTCCCACATGCAATCACAGCCTTGCCCTCCATTTGTCTGCACACGTTGGTTTTTTTTTTCCTTCAAACGCCTTAAGTCTCCCTCCCCCTTCACCAAAAATAATCCCCTCGCCTGAGAAAGAGAGCCGCACCTCACGCCCATCCGAAAAGGACTCATGCTCCCCATGAAACAAGGCATGCGAGCTCCTGATACTTTCCTCTCTAAAGGAAGCATGCGGGGTTCCCCGTATAAATCCTTGCATCATTCTTATCCTACCCATGCAAAAGCCATTTTTTTTGTTTCTCTCATCTACATGAATCACCGAACTATCCTTACGACTTGTAGCTAAAGGGGCGACGTCATAAAATCACAGTCGATCAGAGACTACCCGTGCTTTAGTTTTAATATGACTAGAGTTTGGTTTATGAAGGTTCGGTTTTCATTGAGCATAGGTTTTTCTGAAACTAGAAAACGAGTCTGCACTTGTTTATATAGAGGACTAAGCTTGGTACTCACGGAACAGATAGTTTGGCACCTACGAAAGGTTGTTTGGCAAGCACGAAAGCAATTTGCTTGGCAATAAAGGAACGTAGTGTAGTAGTTTAAAATTTATTTGATGGCTCCCGTACCTTCCCACGTTATGTTCACTGTTGGTTAAAAGTTAGAACATAGGTATGCAGTAGTTTCCTTTTCATTTTATTGTTATTTTATTTTTCTGTTGCTATAGGCATAACGTGCATGATGGGTAGGTACTATAAAATACTTGGTCTGCTGCGTATTTGCTTTTCTTTGGGATGGCACTGTAATTTCTTTTCTATCAGATTTCAGTGTAATAGCCAGTGTATAGTTTGGTGGGTTGTGACATTATGACATGAAAGTGGCAATTCAAAGCTGCGTATTAGGGAAAAGGCTGATATATAGTAGGTCAGCTACATGTACAGGCTAACTATTTTATATATGCATTGCAGATCATATCAACAGGCTGTTTGGATATTAAAGATCAAATCAGTGACGAACATATTTTTGTGTGAATACTTAAACGTCAAAATTATGTTATGTAAATTATACCCAGTCTTGAAATAATGGCAAAGCCAAGGGCTACCGAGCTTAGGTTCTGAATATTTTTATGAAGTAGTCGTGGTGAGCTATTAAATCAACAAAATAGAGTCAAAGATTTACACTTCCAGACTTTGAATTTCTTTTAAGTTTTAAAAGTTTACATATCCCGTTACGAGAGGTTATATTCATAAACGAGTGCTACAGACTGAAATAAAAAAGCCGTTGTGACAAGAAATGCGTCACGATCCCAAAAATATAATAATATCGGTAGGTTAACTCATATTGTGAAACCCAAAATGTTGTTACAGGGTGCAAAATACTCCTAATAAAAAGTTTCGTATTTAATTATTTAAAAATTATAGTAAAATTCTAAAAGTTAAATTAACACTACGTCCCTAAAGAACCTTGTCTAAATTCGAATCCAGTATGCAGTTATTTCAAATAAACTGTTACGGACGATGAACGATTCCATAATGACTATTTGAAAATTTGATTTGATCATAAATCAAAATCTACCCGACGAAATCCCGATTTTTCTCTTCCATTAGAAAAATATACATCACCAGCTTCGAACGTTTCTGGTTTCACAGAAATACGATTTAAAACGAATCCTGTACATTCAATTGAAGTTCAAATTGCCAAATAGCGAACTGCCACGCCATTTCGAGCTCGATTATAATTATACGTTCAAACTGCCGTTCGAATAATATATTCGTTATTCTAATTCAATTCTAAACTGAATTAAATATCACAGATGATCCAATTCATAACATTTTGTGAATTCCACTATTTCTGACCTTTTCAGAAATTAAATATTTTATTATATTGTTTATTTTAATCAAATATTCACTATAATTTAATTTTCGTCATTTTAAATAACTAAACCATTATTTAAACAATTAAATAAATTAATTATATCGCTGAAAAATGCGGGTCGTTACATTCTTTCCCCCTTAAAATAATTTCATCCTCGAAATTGCTAAGATAGAGAACAAACCCTATTGACTAGTACAAATTTATTTGTTTTACTTACCAACCTCAATTTCAACTGAACCAATTTAATTTCAATTAAAATATCCATTTATTTCTATTAACGAAAATTTTCAAAAATTTTGAAAATTTTCTAACACCCGAAATTTTTGAAAATTTTCGCCAGCGCCTCTCTTGTACTGGTCAATAGTTCAAACCCCAACTCGCCTCTCTAGGCCCTTTCCAATCCAAAAGAAAATCAAACAACCAAGCGGCTTGCCAAATCGGCCCATAAATCACCAAATCCATAAAAATAACGTGTACCTTTTTGTCGGGCATATCATTAAATCGTTTTATTCTGCTGCCAATTCAGCATTTACCAAAGTCATCCCAATCAATCTGTTCTCAAATCCAATCAACCCAAACCTCATTCTCAATCTTCAATTTCCATTACCAATTCCAACTCTTACTTACCAGTCCAACATGCTTAACCAAATTTACTTATTTGTCTTCCATTTCTGGTTTTAATTCACTTTCAATTTTCTTTTGCCTATTTTCTTTAAATTTTCTTTTAATTCAAATAGTCTCATTCTGGGAGTTTTAAACAGCTTAGCTCTTTCAAAAATCAATTATCCCTTTTTGGATTCAAAACAGCTTCCTTTCTCAAAACAATTTAAAAAACAATTTCTTTGGTAGTAATCCGTCACTTAGAACTCGAAAATGAACACTGATGATGTGGCCAGCACCATCAAAGTTATTTCCCAGCTATCGAAGTGAGTTCAATACTATATCACTTATCAAAACCATATTTAAACATTTCCATTTTGAAATCTTTTTCAAACTATCATTCACGATACTTGTAAACCAATCTAAAATCTCCCAGGATCTTAAAATTCTCTTATAATTAACACAAATCCACTTACAAACACTTCTCCAAGTTTTTCAAATTTTAATTCCAATTCCAATTTAATTCAGATTTAATTAATCTGCTTTTAAATTATACGAACTCAAATTGGTTATTTATGTAACCATTTCAATTATAACCAACCAACACATCCAATATACTATAATAGTTCGAATATAAATAATTTCTTTATATCAAAATATACTTTGGGTAAAATTATCTCATTTACCCTCTTTTAAAACATACTGTGTCGGTTTATCATACTAGAGTGTTTGGTAGCCCCTATCGATACAGTGGATCAAACTGATCGACCCGAATTCACAAACAACTCAACCAATAAATCTCCACAATATAAAACCATTTTTATTCAATCTACAAATACGTTCACTCATATATATACACTCAGACTCAATCTAGGGTATAACTAACCCCATTTCTACTGAGTCACGCCACAGAGCCAAGGTAATCACTTGACCTTTAGCTCTGATACCACTGTAACGAACTGGGATTTTCGACCCAGAAAATCAACATTAACCCATGTTAATTATTCAGGCATCGAACATTCCAGATCATTAATAGAAAGAAGTTAGAGGGTGAGAACAGATAAGACAGAAAATTAGAATAGAAGAAGAAGAAGAACACAATCAGAGTAAACACGAATCTCACAGCGGAACGGACAAAATATAATATATAACATAACTTTGAAATAAACAGTATAATAACATTATCAGAGTACAACACTTACACACAGAGGAAATAACAATAGTTATAAAATCCTGAAGCCTCCTGCTTCAAGCTCCTCCAAGCATATCTGTAAAGTCCTGAACTACTTGACTGCCCGTACAAATTTGGGCACCCAAGAGTTTAGGGAAAACAAAGCAAAAATAAACTTTGGGTCAGTCATGGGACTGGTGTGAGTAAACTCAAATCATCGGTTTAACTTTTCAAAATCCTTTTCAAAAGAAAAGATAATCGTAAGACCAATCCACGCATAAACACGGATGGTTTTTACCTTACGATAATCCAAATAGTTTTGAAAATCAATACTTCTCTGATATTATAATAATGTCTAATCACAAGTAATTAGAATCTAGCAGAACGCTTGCATCTCACGTTCCACATATGTAGTATACAAACAAAACCGCAGCGCTTATTGGAGATTGGATTCCAACTATGACAAGGTATGGGACCACCTGCCGATAGTGTATCTCTAGAGACGAATACACTGGGTTCAACAAGAAAGTCTTGCAACCCGGCCCACACATGACCGACCACACATTTCTCTTGAGTGTATCGAATGTATATCACCAACGGTTGGGAGCTACCCACCGTCTTCCCGAAAAGGGACAGCATCGAAATAGACAATAGAATGAAATGGATTTTCTCTAGATAGGTGATATACACCCTAATAGGAGTGACCCACTTAGCCATGCTGCCTGCCCGATTTCTGTCATTTCCCGGTTGATGAGGCTTGAGGTCATAATGTATCATTTAAAACACTTGACCACCATTCACTTTGAATGCCACATCTTCATACCCGTCAAATCACAAATTGATTTCTTCAAAAATACCATGGTATAAAGCTAAGAGAAACGAATTTCTCCGCCACCAAACGTAAGTACGTTTGAAGAGATCAACTTACGCGATCCGTTAGATATACTCTGTCAGACATTCGTCCATTCACATTTGTCCTGGGACTGGACAAACCGAAGGCACTATTATGTAAACAGGATAGCCCTTTTATAACTCCGTCTTCAACTTATCATATTTGATCGCAACGCTAACGTTCATACAGAGTGGTTTTCAGATAATATATCTGATCCCGGTCTCTCTATATCAATGACGATAAATGGTCAAAAACTTCGATAGTTGGTGATTTAACTATCAAAGAAAAACAGGTGTGCAACCAACGATATTATTTCCAGATGGAAATTCTATCGACCAATCAACATTCCACATTTATCATTTTCTATAAAATTATCTTTAATTTATCCATCTCCCCATTTCTATCGATTTGTAAAAACTTATTTTCTAAATTTAGAAAATATACATCATCAATCATGGAAACATTTCCATCTCTGTTTCACGAATCGCTGTCATTCCAGTATTCTTTCTCATCAACATTTCATTTTCTATGATTAGAAAATATCTCTGATTACGTTAGGAAAATATTTCCAAAATTTATACATTTGATTTCAACAAATGTTTAAAATAAACATTCCTAAGCCAATTTAAACCATCACGGTTATTAACTCAACTTCTTAACCCACTTTCACTATCGAACCTTAACTACTTCTTAGTTAAAACTGAAGTCAATCAAGTTGGGGTATAATTACCTCTCAGACCTTAACTGAACAACCTTTCTAACCTCGAAATAGGCAAAGTTCACCTTTTAATCTTTTAACCAACTTCCTTACGTAACTCCCTCCTTCGAATAAACTATATTCGATTAACTCTATTCCATTACATTATTCGGTTAACTATATTCTATTAACTCTATTTGATTAATTCTATTGAATTAACCTTAATCAATTAACTCTTATCAATTAACTCCTATCAACTTACTTCTTTCAAATAAACTATATACGATTAATCCCTTTTACTTTATTCGAATAAACTATATTCGATTTAACTCACTCCAAATGAACTATATTCGATTACTCTTCTCGAGTAAACTATATTCGATAACTTCCTCCTTCGAATAAGTGATATTCGATAAATTCCTTTTGACTAACTCTATTTAATTTACTACTACTCGACTAATTCAAACTTGATTAACTCTAGTTGTATAACTCTAATTTGATTTAACTCCAATCGATTAACTAATATTCTATTTAACTCCATTCGCTTGACTCTAGATCGCAGCGATCACAATGGTTACGCATAATTCCCTCAGGAAACATCCGACCGCCGTAGGCTATCTGCAGCCCTGCGAATTTCGCTAGCAGTCGTACGCAATGGCAACATATCTTAAATAACTATGTTGACTAACTCTATCTCAAATAACTATATTTGATCAATTCTAATTGAATAACTAATATTCAGTTAATTCTAATTCGATCAACTCTATCTAATAAACTCTAACTGGTTTACTCCTTATATTCACTCTACGTTTATTCAGTTTCAAATATCGATGTCGAAATCGACATTTACTTCTCTATATAAATCCTGACTTGTATATCCCATTTATCCGATGATAAATAAAATATTATTTATAAAATTATCTTCTTACTTTATCTGTTAAAACAGATTCTATTTAAAATCTTTGCTTTAAATCCATAGCATATTATACCCGTGTGCGAAGCACAGGTTTAAATCTTTTAAACGTAAAATTTTCCTTTTATACAGCTCTAGTCACCTTTCAAGTAGTTTCTTTTAAAATCAACTTATTTACAAAATAAATCCCCCTTTTGTAATTCTATTTATTTATAAAATATTTTCTTTTATAAAATCTTTTGATTTTATAAGTAATTCCTTTTATATTCTACCATTCCCTTTACACATACTTCCCTTTTCTATTCTATTCATTTTCAAATAAATATCCCTTTTCAATTCTATTTGTAAATAGTTTACAAATATTTCTTTCCAATTCTATTTGTTTCATAAATAAATATATTTTTTATAAAACCTTTTGATTTTATAAATACTTCTTTTTCAATATAATATTGGAAATTTCCTTTTTTAACATTCCAATATTCCTTATGGTATTTAACATACCATACAACAATGATCAACATTATTCAACCATATGAAATCAACAACAGATTTCATATCACATCATGTAACACAATATATGAAAAACAGTAAAATAAATGTTAAGGAACCCAGTTGGGTCCCTCCGACCTGTTTTCCTGCATCCACAGATGTTAATCAACATAAACAACACGAATATGAAATATTCTGGTAATCATAATCAAATTTGATTAACGATTTATATATATCGTTATCGATATTTTCAACCAATTTAACTAGCCGTTCAACCAAACAGCAAACACACAGCAAACAACCATCATTTATAAATTCTAAAAATACGTTATAAAATATAAGTTGAACAGAGTTAGTACCTTGGTTGGTTAATCGTTAAATAACGATAAACTGTCAATCCGGGCGAACCAGGCATTTTCCGTAAATTTTCCTGGGCTCCAAATCGCTCCAATCCACTTCATTGTGTAGCCTGTGATCGTATGATTTCAATGACACCACATTTATCAGATTTGGTTAACGTATTGGAAGGCTGTATAGTTTAAAGTTATATGTTAAAAAGTTTCAAATTTAAGTCCTAACTTATTTTTACTCGGCCTTACCCATTACCATCTGTGTACGTGCAAGGCAACTTGTATCCAAAATATAGGATTCCATCCATTTCCATGAAGATACATGTTGCTAGAAGGTTCACCGTATTTGATTTTAGGCGCCTCCCCTCACATGCAATCATGGCCTTGCCCTCCATTTTTCTGCACACGTTGGTTTCTCTTTTTTTTCCTTTAAACACCTTAAGTCTCCCTCCCCCTTCAACGAAAATAATCCACTCGCCTGAGAAAGAGAGCTGCACTTCACGCCCATCCGAAAAGGACTCACGCTCCCCATGAAATAAGGCATGCGAGCTCCTGATACTTTCCTCTCTAAAGGAAGCATGCGGGATTCCCCATATAAATCCTTGCGTAATTCTTATCCTACCCATGCAAAAGACATTTTTTTTGTTTCTCCCGTCTACAGGAATCACTGAACTATCCTTACGACTTGTAGCTAAAGGGGCGACGTCATAAAATCACGGTCGATCAGGGACTACCCGTGCTTTAGTTTTAAAATGACTAGAGTTTGGTTTATGAAGGTTCGGTTTTCATTGAGCATAGGTTTTTCTGAAACTAGAAAATGAGTCTGCGCTTGTTTATATAGAGGACTAAGCTTGGTACTCACGGAACATATAGCTTGGCACCCACGAAAGGTTGTTTGGCAAGCACAAAAGCAATTTGCTTGGCAATAAAGGAACGTAGTGTAGTAGTTTAAAATTTATTTGATGGCTCCCGTACCTTCCCACGTTATGTTCACTGTTGGTTAAAAGTTAAAACATAGGTATGCAGTAGTTTCCTTTTCATTTTATTTTTTTTATTTTATTTTGCTGTTGCTATAGGCAGAACATGCATGATGGGTAGGTACTATACAATACTTGGTCTGCTGCGTATTTGCTTTTCTTTGGGATGGCACTGTAATTTCTTTTCTATCAGATTTCAGTGTAATAGCTAGTGTATAGTTTGGTCGGTTGTGACATTACGACATGAAAGTGACAATTCAAAGCTGCGTATTAGGGAAAAGGCTGATATATAGTAGGTCAGCTACATTTATAGGCTAACTATTTTATATATGCATTGCAGATCATATCAACGGGCTGTTTGGATATTGAAGATCAAATCAGTGACAAACATATTTTTGCGTGAATACTTAACGTCAAAATTATGTTATGCAAATTATACCCAATCTTGAAATAATGGCAAAGCCAAGGGCTACCGAGCTTAGGTTCTGAATATTTGTTTTGAAGCAGTCGTGGTGTGCTATTAAATCAACAAACTAGAGTCAAAGATTTACACTTCCAGAATTTGAATTTCTTTTATGTTTTAAAAGTTTACATATCCCATTACGAGAGGTTATATTCATAAACGAGTGCTACAGACTGAAATAAAAATGTCATTATGACAAGAAAGGCGTCACGATCCCAAAAATATAATAATATCGTAGGTTAACTCATATTGTGAAACCCAAAATGTTGTTACAGGGTGCAAAATACTCCAAATAAAAAGTTGTGTATTTAATTATTAAAAAATTACAGTAAAATTCTAAAAGTTAAATTAACACTACGTCCCTAAAGAACCTTGCCTAAATTCGAATCCAGTATGCTGTTATTTCAAATAAACTGTTCCGGACGATGAACGATTCCATAGCGACTATTTGAAAATTTGATTTGATCATAAATCAAAATCTACCCGACGAAATCCCGATTTTTCTCTTCCATTAGAAAAATATACTTCAACAGCTTTGAACGTTTCTGGTTTCATAGAAATCCGATTTAAAACGAATCCTGTACGTTCAATTGAAGTTTAAATTGCCAAATAGCGAACTGCCACGCCATTTCAAGCTCGATTATAATTATATTATAATTATACGTTCAAACTACCGTTCGAATAATATATTCGTTATTCTAATTCAATTCTAAACTGAATTAAATATCACAGATGATCCAATTCTTACCATTTTGTGAATTCCACTATTTCTGACCATTTCAAAAATTAAAAATTTTATTATATTATTTATTTTAATCAAATATTCACTATAATTTAATTTTCGTCATTTTAAATAACCAAACCGTTATTTAAACAATTAAATAAATTAATTATATCGCTGAAAAATGCGGGTCGTTACATGGTTTGTCGTGAATGGTGTCTTCATTAACACAATTCTTAAACCCAATTGAGGAAAAGATTAAATCTTTTTATTTAGATTTAATGAAGTGTGCCAATTAAATAATATTTAATTGGAATTGAATCGGGATTGAATTTTGGGTTTATTGTGAACGGTGTTTTAAATAACGCTGGTTCTTTAACCCGATAATTAATGGAATGTGATTTTGGGTTTATCGTGAACCGTGTTTTAAACGACATTGGTTCTTTAACCCAGTTAAAGACAGGATGTGATTTCCCAAGTTAAATAATCATTGATATTGATTTTTGGGAAGATTAAAACCAAGCGGGGTTTCAATGAATCTTTAAATAGATTGGAATAGTCGAGAAAGGAGTATCACCAGTTTTGCTCCAGGCAGTAGTTAAATCTTTAATTAGATTTGAACGTGAAATGGTAATTGAATTTACCGATAATACCGTGGTGTTAGAGATGAAGTACTACCAGTTTTACTTCATGGGATGAATAGGTTGGGATTGGGAAATAAAATAAATGATCACTTCGGGGTGGTTCTCTAAACTCGACTAGTTTGAATTGATATTCAAAAGAAGATTAAAGAATAAATTTAAAGAATTTATCTTTGATAAAATTTATGGGAACCTTTCCCAAAGTATAAGAATATTTGAATAAAAGAATATTCTGAATTGGAATGAGGCGTATGTTGTGTTTGTGTAACACTTGTTTATTATATACGCGAGTAATTCAGAAAGACCTGGTTTATCCTATTCTGAATAACTGATTCGACGTGGTGTCGAGGATGAAGACGGTGGTCAAAGACCGGAGGTCTTCACGTCGTTTGGGTGATTACTGATGATCTTGATTGGGCTGTACACCCAAGAGGATGGAATCAGTTGGTGATCGTCCAAACGTACTTGGAGATCGATGGATATGCGAGGTACAAGGTGCCTCCGGTTTCATTCAGACCCAGAACGAACTTGTAAATGGACTGTGTGTCTGACATTGGATTTTATTCTGTGTGATTGATTTCTATTAAATATATATATGTTTGGCGGCGGAGAATTTATTCTCTTACTTAACGCCCTTCTCTGAGAGGTACGAGCTCAGGGGTTATATATTGATAGATATCAATCGCATGGAGTGAATGGCCTGTGTGGCATGCCTAAGTGGCAAATGATCCAGGATTCTGTTGAAAAGCAAAGTCTTGTGGTTGATGATCAAAGCACGGCCTGTGTGGCATAGCTTTGTGTAGCATTGATTCGCGAGCCTCACACCCCGGTTGTGAACCAGAAACGGGAGAGGACCTCAGGGAGGACATGCGTTTCTTTCTAGCTAGAGGTGGTGTCAGTGCTTAAACTGGCTGACATTTTGTAACAACCCGAAAATCTGGGCCAGTTTAAAATTTTTATTTCGGCAATTTTAGCGAATTTTGATTATTTAAAATGAATTATTTCAAATAATATCGACGAGAAATTTATTTTGAATAGAATTCGAACGTATATATTATATACGTCGTCGTCAGAATATAAATAATTATTTATAATTATAAAAGGAATTGAAAATGGCGTGGTAGTTCGATAATTCGATTTCAAACTTCAATTGAATGTACCGGGTGCAAAACAATCCGGATTTTAGTGAAACCAAAAACATAAGGATCTAATTGATGATATCTTTCCAACGAATCCGAAAAATCGAAATTTCATAGCGGGAATCAAAAGATATGCCCAGTTGAAAATTCTGAATAGTCGCTATGGAATTCAGGCCCTTAAGAATGGAAATTTTGCAAACGACCTCGGATTTCGACGAAACCAGTTTTGTTGGATCCGCAGTGTCGAATTATTGCTAGGTTTCAAATTTCATAATTTTTCGAATCAATATATGAGCGTGGCAAAGGAAAACGCGTTTGACCGGTTTCAGTTGATTTTAATCGACTGGAAATTGGCCATTTTTCAAACGGTCTCAGAATTCGACGAAACTAGTTTTGTTAGGACCGTATCGTCAATACGAAGCTAGAAAGTATTTTTCGGGAATTTTTAAAGTTCGTATGCGACCCCGGTAATTCGAAATGAACGTTTAAAATTCAATATAATGATTTAAATGTAAATTCAACGGAAACCAATCGAAACGGTCAAATCAGTTTGCGATACATATCCCATTGTGTTCAGAATGGGGGTGAAACGCTATGGACGACAGGCGGTGGGCCTCGTTTAGAGGTCGTATGTAAAAGTCAACCTATTGGGATTAAATAATTAATTAAAAAAATAAAAAAAATATCTTCTCCTATACCTTGGCCCCTCCCTCTCTTTTCTTTCAGAACAGAAAGCGAAATAAAAAAAAAAAACCTAAAATCGCCGCTTCGATGCCAGGGCCGCCACCGCGGCAGGCGCCGCTGCCTCCACTTCAGCACCCCGAGCTCCTCCCTCCTCTTTCCTCACGCGCTTCCCCTTCCTTCGATCGAAGAACCCAAACCCCCCCCCAACAGAAAACCCGTCGCCACCCCCCTGGCCACTGCAGGCTCCAACGCCGAGACCCCCTCCGCCTCCTCCAGCCTCGCGCAACCACTTCGACTCCACCCCTTCGCTGAATAAAAAAAAAATCTGTAAGTTCTAATATTTGAATTTATTTATTTAATTATTTTTGTTTACTTTCTATGTAGTTAGTTTTATAAGTCTAGAGAAAAATCTGTTTTTCTTTATATATAAAATTCTGATTTTCTTGTATGTTCTTTGAAATGAATTTCTATGTTTGCTTTGAAGTGATTTTTAAGTTATAAAAAAAACGGGATAATTTCTTACATAAGAAAAATAGGATTTTTAGATAGGAAAAAATATATAATTTCTTACATAAGAAGAATTGGATTTTTCTACATATGATGGCAAGATAAAAATACGATCTCTGCTTACAAAAAAAAGTGTAATTTTTCATTACAAGAAAAGATATAGTTTTCATTTTTATTTGATAGGAAAGTATAAAGATATAATTTTTATATAAGGAGGATAATAAAAATATGATTTTTATATTTTTAAAGTAATAAAAATATGATTTTTATATTTTTAAAGTATTAAAAATATAATCTTTACTATATAGAAGATGTAAAAATATGATTTTTGGTTAGGTAGAGAATTAAAAATATAATTTTTACATGATAGGAATATTAAAAATATCATCTTTATATGTGTAGAAAAATAAAAATGAGATTTTTATAAAGATGAAATCTTTAAATTTGAAAGGGCGAAGTCTATGTTTTTATAAAGGCGAAATCTTTATATGGAAAATAGCGTGATAAAAATATAATTTTTATCTATATAACATAGTAGTAAAAATTCGATTTTTATATATTGAATAACGAAGTAAAAATTCGATTTTAACATATGTAGTGGCTACGGGCAACGAAGATGACGAAGAGGCGATAACGATGAAGATTTCTATCAAAGAAGAGTCAAGATGATTGGATAGCTATCTGTGAGAACTTCTCACTCTTCAATTTCTTTTTTCTAGTTATATATATATACTAGGATGCAGACGGTGTTTAGTAGCACCCGACACCCGTCATCCACAGACCATGGATGGCTTGTTTGTTAAATTGTTTGGTTGTGTAGTTGATTAGATGATTTGATTTGAAATTGAATTGTTGGGTGAAATAAATTGATTTGATTGATGTGTGAATGGCGTTGGCCTTCACTAGACCGGGGATAAGGCTAGGCCTCGTCCCGTTTCTAGTATCGTGCCGTTATGCCGCCGAAATTTTCTAAAATAAGTTAGAAAAATAGAAAATATCATTTTATTTAAAGAATGAACTGAATAGAAATTCATAAGTTAAAATAAAATGTTTTGTCGTTAAAAATATAACTTTTAACGTGAAGTGAATAAAATAAAATATTCATTTACAAACCCGACGGTTTGTTTATGTACACCTATTTGAAGGACATTGATTGGGTCGATAAATTTTACACATCGCCCAACTGCACAAATAAAATATTTGTTTGATTGTTTGAAACCCCACACGGGTGTTGGGATGAAATATGAAGTTCACTCATCCTGATTGATTAAATATGTCGATCGATTGATTGACAAGCTGTTATAAGCGTTAGATATCTATATTTGATGCTTATACAGTGTAGTGCACTTTGGTTGATGGTTGATTATCTATCGTTGCTATTATATACATTTGTTGTATGTAATCCATATAATTAACTTTATATGGTAATTGATTGGGCCTCATTCCAATTTAGAAAATAAAGAATATTATAAAATAAAGGTTCATGTGTTGACTGTACTCATCCGTTGAGATTAGTCATGTGTTGAACGAAATAATTTAACAAAAATAGTCACATGTGGACAGTACTCATTCGTTGAGATTAGTCGTGTGTTGACAAAAATAAATATTCATTTGTTGAATAAAATAAAGGAATATATGAAGCCGTGTTGATTAGATTGACGCCATTTTGACGTGAACGATACTGATTTCGATTCAAAACGATTTCGAAATGAATTGAATTGAAAACGATTTCGAAATGAATTGAATTGAAAACGATTTCAAAATGAATTGAATTGAAAACGATTTCGAAATGAATTGAATTGAAAACGATTTCGAAATGAATTGAAAACGAATTCAAATTGAATTGAAAGCGAATTGAAATGAATTCAAATTGAATTGAAATTTGAATTGAATAGAAATGAATTTTAAAACGAATTTATAAAGAAGAATTCAATTTTGATTTGAATTGAAATGGAAGTTGAAATTGCTTTTGAAACGAATTTTAAAACTATTTATATAATTCGTTTTAAATAGAAATCGATGAAATATATATTATATATATTATATATATAATATAATGGCCTGAATAGAACGCGCCGCGCCGCGGCAGTTCGTGAATTTCGACCATTTATTTCAAACGGACATTACGGGAGATCCGACCGTCGGATTCTCCTAAAACCGGAACCGTTGGGTTCGTATCGAAAAGAGCTTTCTAACGAATATTAGAAATTAGAAATCTAACGGTTGGATTTGGAGATACGTCCAAATCAAATTCGAAAAAGGTCGTTGTAAGTGCAGTTCGATGACCGTTGATGGAAATCGACTGTACGGGCCTTGATAAAATTATTAAAAATAGTAATAATTTATGTAAAATCATAAGAAATGGTTTAGAAAGGATTGGGCTGAAAAACTCCATATTTGAAAAGATAAAAATAGATTTTTATCTAAATGAACTAGTTTTGAACTAGAATTATAATTCTATTTATTTTTAAATAAATAAATTGAATATGAAAAGGGTTTTAAAAATAACCAGCATTTCCAATGATTACATCAGAGTGGATTTGAATTGAAATTGTCTTCGGAATATTTCGATGTTGGAATTCGTGATTATACAGATGTTGTTATGGAAATTTGAAAGATATATATTTATATCGTTATTTCCAATACGACATTTGTTAGTCGTAGAATTTGATATTGAATATAAGCCGATATATTTTCTATTCAGAGCCTTGTATTGGATATCAAATGTGATTTGGGTTTGTCGTGAATGGTGTCTTCACTAACACTGTTCTTGAACCCAGTTGAGAAAAGATTAAATCTTTTTATTTTAGATTTAATGAAGTGTACCAATTAAGCAATATTTAATTGGAATTGAACTGATATTGATTCTTGGGTTTATCGTGAATGGTGTTTTTAAATAACACTCGTTCTTTAACCCGATAATTAATGGAAATGTGATTTTGGGTTTATCGTGAACCGTGTTTTAAATGACACTGATTCTTTAACCCAGTCACAGATTAAAACTAAGTGGAGTTTTAATGAATCTTTAACTAGATTGAAAAGATCGAAAATGGAGTATCACCAGTTTTACTCCAGGCGATAGTTAAATCTTTAATTAGATTTGAACGTGAAATGGTAATTGAATTTACCGATAACACCGTGGTGTTAGATATGAAGTATTACCAGTTTTACTTCATGGGATGAATAGGTTGGGATTGGGAAATTAAAACAAATGATTACTTCGGTAAGGTTCGCTAATCCCGACTAGTTTGAATTGATATTCAAAAATAGATTAAAGAATAAATTCAAGAAATTTATCTTGGATAAAATTAATGGGAACCTTTCCCTATGAATGTGAAATTTAGAAACTAACTGTCGGTTAGCCAAGCAGAATGGTTTTCTGGATATTGATCTGATGTTGGTTTCGGCCTTCGGGGTTAACATTTGGAGAATTATTCTCTTGATTAATTTACGGTTAGTGACTGATGAATTGGAATGAGGCGTATGTTGTGTTTGTGTAACACTTATTTAAAATATACGTGAGTTATTCGGAAAGACCGGGTTTATCACATTCTGAATAACTGATACGACGATAAGTCGAAGATGAAGACGGTGGTCGAAGACCGGAAGTCTTCATGTTGTTTGGGTGATTACTGATGATCTTGATTGGGCTGTACACCCAAGAAGATGGAAACAGTTGGTGATCGTCCAGACGTACGTGGAGATCGATGGATGTGCGGGGTACTAGGTGCCTCCGGTTCCGTTCAGACCCAGAACGGACTTGTAAATGGACTGTGTGTCTGACATTGGATTTTAGTCCGTGTGATTGATCTCTATTAAATATATATCTGTTTGGCGGCGGAGAATTTATTCTCTTGCTTAACGCCCTTCTCTGAGACGTACGAGCTCAGGGGTTATATAATGATGGATATCAAACGCATGGAGTGAATTGCCTGTGTGGCATACCTAAGTGGCAATTAATCGAGGCTTCTGTTGAAAAGCAAAGTCTTGTGGTTGATGATCGAAGCACGGCCTTTGTGGCGTAGCTTTGTGTAACGTTTACTTCGCGAGTTTTACACCTGGTATGAACCAAAAACGGGAGACGGACCTCCGGGAGGGCATGCGTTTCCTTCTAGCTAAAAAGTGGCGTCAGTGGTTTTACACGCCCTGACGAGTTTGACTTATGTGGTTGTTGCTGTTGCGAGGCGCCTCGGATTGATCGGTCGTTCTCGAACCGATGGAGTCATTTAGTTGGCTCATTTACGCCCCAAAGGGCGGGGAAACGTAGTGTTCAGGCATTTTAATCCACATCGGTGGACCGGCCCTGTCGCTCCAAGGGTCACTCGAGCTCTGATCCTGAGACACGGGCTAGAGCGTCTCGAATCGGTTGAGGACTATCTTTTGCCTCGGTTCATAGAGGGAATCCAATTTCCAAATACGTGACTTTGCGGTTTTATTTGTAAACCTATATATGGCGACATAGTGGCATGGGACGCTCATGTCGCCTATGATTGATTTTTATGATTTGAAGTTGTTTTATACACTATGCACTTATAATAGTATCAAACGATTTGTTTTAAACGTATCAAGCATTCTTTGGCTGTTATAAGGGAAAACCCTATCCTCGGCTGTGTTGCATTGTGTGATGGGACCTGGGTCTTATAACAGCTTCATTTTTCTTTATTTAGCATTGCGCTGTTTGTTTTATGCACTGGTATTCTTGGGAGGAAACCCGTTCCGTGTTATACTGCGTGGTCCCTTGATTTACCTAACTTTAAAAATAAAGATTAATAACTGTTTTAGTTCTCACACCAGTCACATGACTGACCTGGAGTTTATTGTTTTAACCTAAACTCTGGGTGCCCCTATTTTGACACGGGCAGCTAGTAGTTTTGGTTTTGCAGATTTATATTCACAGGATCCTGGTTTACAGCTGGAATGATATCCGGAAAGCTTTGTATCCGTATATCTACTTCAGTTGTGTATTGTATTATTTTCCGCTGCGATGTATTTAAATGTAATTTAAATCTCTGATATTTCTGTGTAATATTCATTTATACTCTGTATATTCTTGTATTCTGGTGCATTGTTGTAATATACAATGAAATGTTCTTTTGTATGCGTTCTGTTGTGGCTTGTTCTCGAACTATCCGACGCTTTCCTTTACGGGGAAGTTACGGGTTTTCACACATTTATATTATTTTCACCTGTGTGGTTGTTGCTGTTGCGAGGCGCCTCAGTTATATCGGTCGATCCAGGACCGATGGAGTCATTCGTTGGCTTATTTACGCCCCAAAGGGCGGGGAAACGCAATGTTCAGGCATTTTAATCCACATCGTTGGACCGACCCTGTCGCTCCAAGGGCATGACTGAGTACTTCTCCTGAGGCTCGGGCTAGACAGTCTCGAATCGGTTGAGGACAATCCCTGGCCTCGGTTCATAGATGGAAATCCAATTTCCAAATACGTGACTTTACGGTTTTGATTGTAGAGCCTAGTATGGCGACATAGTAGTATGGGGCACTTATGCCGTCTATGATTGATACTTATGATTTGAAGTTGTTTTATACACTATGCACTTATAATAGTATCAAATGATTTGTTTTAAACGTATCAAGCATTCTTGGCTATTATAAGGTAAAAACTCTATCCTCCGGCTTGCGTTTCATTGTGTGATGGGACCTGGGTCTTATAATAGCTTCATTGTTCTTTATTTAGCATTGCGATGTTGTTTTATGCACTGATATTCTTGGGAGGAAACCCGTTCCGTGTTATACGGCGTGGTCCCTTGATTTACCTAACTTTAAAATAAAGATTAATAACTGTTTTAGTTCTTACACCAGTCACATGACTGACCTGAAGTTTATTGTTTTCACCTAAACTCTGGGTGCCCTTATTTTGACATGGGCAGCTAGTAGTTTTGGTTTTGCAAATTTATATTCACAGGATCCTGATTTATAGCTGGAATGATATCCGGAAAGCTTTGTATCCTTATATCTCCTTCAGTTGTGTATTGTATTATTTTCCGCTGCTATGTAATTTATTGTAATCTCTGATATTTATCGAATGTATTTTATTTGTTTATACTCTGTATGTTCTTGTATTTTGATGCGTTGTTGTAATTAACAATGAAATGTTCTTCTGTTTGTGTTCTGATTCGTCTTGTCCTCACAGTAATTCGTTCTTTCTCTTCTCCTCGGAGACCGGGGAAGTTCGGGTCGCTTCATTTCCCTTACGAGAATCCAAAACACTTGGTCCAATATTCAAAAATCCTTTTGAAAGAAATGATAATCTTTATATCAAAATCCTTTTGATATTATAATAGTGTCTATCAATCACAATATAATAATTATCTAGCAGAACGCTTTCATCTCATGTTCCACATACATAATATATAATCAAAAACCGTAGGCGCTTATTGGGTAATGAATTCCAGCTGGCAAGGTATAGGACCACCTTCCGATAGTGTATCTCTAGAGAGGAATACAACGGGTTCAACAAGAACATCTTGTAACCCAGGCTAAACATGACCAGTCACTCATTTCGCTTGAGTGTACCGAATGTATTATCACCAACGGTTGGGATCAGCAACCGTTTCCCGAAAGGGACAACATCGATAGATTTAAGAAGCAAAAGGAATTTCTCTAGATCAGGTGACAATACACCCTACTTGGCAGCCAACCACTTAACCATGTGACCTACCTGATTTTATACCATTTCCTGGTTGTGAGGCTAGAGGTCATAACATACAGAACACACCTTTATTTACTTTAAATGTCACATCGTCATACCCGCCAAATAAAAATTGATTTCTCGAAAAATACCACAGGTATACATCTAAGAGAAATGAATTCCTCCGCCACCAAACGTAAATATGTTTGAAGAGATCAACTTACGCTATTAAATATACTCTGTCAGACATTCTTCCATACTAGTTGTCCTGGGACTGGACAAACCGAAGGCACTATTATGTAAACAGGACAAGCCTTGCATAACTCCGTATTCTATTATCTTCATCATATTTGACTCGCAACGCTAAGGCTATATGGAGTGGTTTTCAGATAATATATCTGATCCCAGTCTCTCCGTATTGACAACAGGAAAAATGGTCAAAAACTTCGATAGTCAGTGATTTAACTATCAAAGAAAAACATATGTACAAACAACGATGTTATTTCCAGATGGAAATTCTATCAATCATCAATCATCATTTATCTATTAAATTAATCTATCATTAATTTATTCATTTACCCATTTCCTATTTCCATATATATATAAAGAAATTCTTATTTTCTAACTTAGGAAATATACCTTGTTAATATTGGAAAACGTTTCCATTTTTATTCTCATCTCTTATTTTCTGAAACGACCCGAACTTCCCCGGTCTCCGAAGAGAGAGAGAAAGAACGAATTGTTTTGAGAACACGACAAATCAGAACTCAGACGGAAGAACATTTCATTGTATATAACAACAATGCATCGGATTACAAGAATATACAGAGTATAAATGAATATTACACAGAAATGTCAGAGATTTAAATTACATTTAATTACATAGCAGCGGAAAATAATACAATACACAACCGAAGGAGATATACGGATACAAAGCTTTCCGGATATCGTTCCAGCTGTAAACCAGGATCCTGTGAATATGAATCTGCAAAACCAAAACTACTAGCTGCCCGTGTCAAAATAAGAGCACCCAGAGTTTAGGTTAAAACAATAAACTCCAGGTCAGTCATGGGACTGGTGTGAGAACTAAAACAGTTATTAATCTTTATTTTTAAAGTTGGGTAAATCAAGGGACCACGCCGTATAACACGGAACGAGTTTCCTCCCAAGAACACCAGTGCATAAAACAAACAACGCAATGCTAAATAAGGAAAAATGAAGCTATTATAAGACCCAGGTCCTATCACACAATGCAACGCAAGCCGGGGGATATGGTTTTTACCTTATAATAGCCAAGAATGCTGGATACGTTTAAAAACAAATCATTTGATACTATTGTAAGTGCATAGTGTATAAAACAACTTCAAATCATAAGTATCAATCATAGGCGGCATAAGCGCCCCATCCCACTATGTCGCCATATATAGGTTACACAATCAAAATCGCAAAGTCACGTATTTGGAAATTGGGTTTCCATCTATGAACCGAGGCAAAAGATAGTCCTCAACCGATTCGAGACGCTCTAGCCCGTGTCTCAGGAACAGCCGCAACTGCCCCCTGGATCCTCAGGGCCGATCCACCGATGTGGATTATTATGCCTGAACACTACGTCTCCCCACCCTATGGGGTGTAAGTCTGGTCCGTCTGCCGACCAGAATGCATCGGCCGAAACCGATATAACCGAGGCGCCTCGCAACAGCAACAACCACATAAGTCAAACTCGTCAGGGCGTGTAAAACCACTGACGCCACTTCTAGCTAGAAAGAAACGCATGCCCTCCCTGACGTCCTCTCCCGTTTTTGGTTCATACCGGGTGTGAAACTCGCGAAGTAAACGTTACACAAAGCTACGCCACAAAGGCCGTGCTTCGATCATCAACCACAAGACTTTGCTTTTCAACAGAAGCCTTGATCACTCGCCACTTAGGCATGCCACACAGGCAATTCACTCTATGCGTTTGATATCCATCAGTATATAACCCCTGAGCTCGTACGTCTCAGAGAAGGGCGTTAAGCAAAAGAATAAATTCTCCGCTGCCAAACAGATATATATTTAATAGAAATCAATCACACAGACTGAAATCTAATGTCAGACACACAGTCCATTAACAAGTCCGTTCTGGGTCTGAACGAAACCGGAGGCACATAGTACCTCGCATATCCATCGATCTCCAAGCACGTCTGGACGATCACCAACTGTTTCCATCTTCTTGGGTCTACAGCCTAATCAAGATCATCAGTAATCACCCAAACGACGTGAAGACCTCCGGTCTTCGACCATCGTCTTCCTCTTCGACTTATTGTCGTATCAGTTATTCAGAATGGGATAAACCCGGTCTTCCCGAATAATTCGCGTATATTTTAAATAAGTGTTACACAAACACAACATACGCCTCAATCCAATTCATCAGTCACTAACCGTAAATTAATCAAGAGAATAGTTCCCCAAATATTAACCCCGAAGGCCGAAACCAACATCAGATCAATATCCAGGAAACCATTCTGCTTAGCTAACCGACAGTTAGTTTCTGAATTTCACATTCATAGGGAAAGGTTCCCATTAATTTTATCAAAGATAAATTGTAACAACCCGCATTCTACGCATCTAGGATCGTAGAATATTTATTTCATTTTCATATGAAGTCGTATGGTCATGTAACTTTGGGGGACGACTATTGGGGTCATTTCCCATGTTCATGATTTTTGCCGATTTTTAAATGACCGTTTTGCCCCTAGCTGATCTTGTTTCGCCCATAACTTCTGAATGGAAAAGAATTTTGACTTGAAACCACTTCCATTGGATTCGAATGATGGTTTACAATTCCGTAGAGTGGTCACATTAGTCAAGCGGACTTACCGTTTGGGCTGTAGGGCTGAATTAAGGTTCAGAAGTGGAAAAACAGCTTAATTGGGCCAAACCGGGTGATAAGCAACTAGGCCCAATGGGGGATTTCGGGTTTAGGGGTATATGAGGGCTGATAGGGTTAGGATTTCGGTTTCTTCCTCATTTTTCCAGCTGCCACTTGCTTTCCTTCAACCTAGTCATGGCCTCCAACATCTAGAATCATCCCAAATCACCTCTAAACACTTTCTAATTGAAGATTAAGCTAATTAGCATCAAACCAAGGCTAATCAACATCAAATCAGAGTTGGAGCTGCTGCTAAGCATTGGAATTCAACCCAAACAGAGAATCATTTCAGATCTATAGTTTACTTTGTGGCAAAGGTGAGTGATTTGCATTGTTCTTCACTAATTAAGGCTAATTATGGTAATTAGCGAAGATTAGCGAAATTATGGCTCAGAAAAATCCAGAAAAATTCCCAAAATTCTAAAATAATAATTTATGGCTCTGATAAAAATTTGGGTTAATTTGGACATGTTTTGCTAATCGTATGGTTAGACCATGCTTTAGGGGATTAAGGGGTGATTAGTGATAATTAGCGAAATTATGCATGTTAAAAATCTGGAAAAATATTCATAAATTCTGAAATATTATTTTAGGTCTCTGTATGAAAAATTGGCTAATTTGGTTAAGATTTTCTAATCATATCGTTAGATTTGCTCAAACATGCTTAAGGGGAAAATATGGGTTTTTGGGTATGTTTGATCCGTTTTGACATATCATATTGTTGTTTTGCTGTTTGTGGATGTTTATACATGTTGCTATGACTGTATGATATGCTTTGTGATTGATTAGAATAGTTAGATTGGTCGAAAACGTCGTCGAATGGCGTAGAAAGCTCGCTGGAAAGTTGCAGAAGTGTGCAGGTTCCGAACCGGATCGGATCGGATGAGGGCTCGGATCGGATATGTGAACTGGGCAAGAAACCCGAACCGGAGCTTGGCACATAGGAAGCTTGGCGAGAAGGAAGCCCGTTTGCTTAGAGTTGGAGTGGACAAGGGGATCGGATCGGAAGAGTAATGGAGGCCAGATCGGATCGACTCAAAAATGGAAGGCTACGACTTGAGTAAGGCGAAGGGAGCGGATCGGATCGGAGTAGATGGAAAACGAGGGAGCTGATCGGAGAAAACTGGAAGGAAGACAGTAACCCGACCCGACCCGGAGGAGGACACTGACCCGACCCGGAGGAGGACACCGACCCGACCCGAAGTGAAGTATCCGACCCGAACCGATGGAGCAGGGATACACCGAACCGAACCGATGGCGCACCATGAGCTTGGAGATGACCACGAGTTGATGGAGCTTGAACCCGAACCGAACCGAGGAAAGGGAGTCTAGCCGAACCGAATGGAGAGCTTGAGCATCACGTGCCGAACCGTATAGACCGAACCGAACCGGATTTGAAGCTGCTGCTACGTGACGTCCCTTCTGAAGGCCAACTCTAATTCAACCAATAACCCGAGATGCAAAGGTAGTCCAAATAGAAGTTAGAGCTCAGGATCCAGATGGGAACCAATGAGTTCACTTCACGATTTGGACTTTGCTGCGGGACGTGTGCGAAGGGGTTATCGATATCCATAACTTTAGTTTACCACTTATGGGTAGATTAGTGGCTATGGATCAGTGCAATGGTGTCATGGCGACTCCATGGAGCAAAGTGATCGTAGCCAAGGATTGGGTGATCGAGTAGTGGATATCGTATGCTTTATGCATTGAGTGAGAGATGTGAGGATGGTTGCCATGATTGAATTGTTTGCTATCCCTATGACATGCACACCCCCAACCCCGTATTTCTTTACACCATATGTTGATGGCACCTTAGAGTATTGTACAGTATGTAGTGCTAACTCTTTGGTTGCAGGTCCAGGTTCAGGTATGATTTCTTAGAGTATTATACCTGTTATTGTTCATCTTAGAGATGTATGCTTTGTTGCTTATCGCTCATACCAGACTTTTGTCTGACCCAGAGTTTTATGTCTCTTCTTATTACTCTGGGTGCTCACACGAGCAGACTAGAGACAGGTTGGCTGGTAGTGCACGGGTAGCTGCCGGAGACGAGCAGGAGGCTCCTACGTATTATCTCTTATTATTCTCCCTGTGTCGCTGTTGGTATCTACTTTGGGCATTAGTAGCATACCTATCTTACTTTGCTTTAGAGACAGTTATGAAAAGTTGTAATAATGGTAGTTTGGAACATAAGCTGTATTTGGATTTTTCGCTGCTATGTTGTTTAGTTCTTCAGCTTATGCACTGTCTCATCTGTTTATGCTAAAGTATGTTGGTATTATATTTTATCCCATGCGCTGTGAGATGTGTTACAGGTTCTATGAAGGTTCATTGTTTCCTTTCCTTCTCCACTTTCTTTCTTTCTAACGATCCGTCCCGTATTGGCTGGGCATATCCTATGGATGTGACGGTTGGTGCGGGGCGGGTTGTCACACTTGGCATCAGAGCTCTAGGTTACGAAGTTAACCTAGGGAAAGACACCAGGGAGAGATAGTATACGTATATGAGAGCGCGTATTTGTTATATTTTGGTTTTCAAAAGCTAGTTATATATACTAGTAGTATTAGTAAGGATGAAGTCGCACTGCACTAGTACCACTATGGAGATGGCTGATTCGTTCTCTTTACAGATTGAACGATGAGCCGAAACCTGCGGAACAATGGTCCAAGGGGTAACAATAGGAATGACCCAGACTTGAGGACGATGTTCACCAACTTCATGCGAGATATGATTAGGGATGCTCAGGGAGCAGTCCCTAATGCTGCTAATGGTGGTGGTGCAGCGGTGCAGGCGCCTAGGGCCGATTTCGCCAAGCTGAGCAAGGATTATACTAACCTTGGTGGAAAGCCGTTCCACGGAACGGAATCGGCTACGGATGTTCAGAATTGGTTGGATAGCTGCGAGCGCATCTTTCAGGACTTGGGTATCGAGGATGCGATGAAGAGAAGGCTAGCATCCCGTCAGCTGCAAGGACGGGCAATGAATTGGTGGGATGCCATTAAAGCAGCTACTCCCGAGGATCAGATTACTTGGGATCAGTTCAAGGCTCGCTTTAGCGATAAGTTTATCCCAGCTGCTCAGAAATCAGAGTTGTTTAGGAAGTTTCTGGAGTTGAAGCAGAATGGCAGGGCTATCTCGGAGTACGTTGCTGAGTTCGACACTTTGTCGAAATATGGATTATCTTTGATTGATACTGCCGAGAAGAAGAATGAGAAGTTCATAACTGGCTTGGATGGATACTTAGGGGAAAGGCTTATAAACCACATCGATGAGACGTTTGACTCGATTGTGGGAAAAGCATTAAGGTCAGAGAGTCTTTACCCTAAGCCAAAGATTGAGGTTGCTATTACATCAGCAGAGGAACCAAAGCCGCAAGCAAGAGGTGGAGGTAAGGAGAATCCCCAGAGCAAAAGGAAGCAGAATCAGGCCCAAGCTAAGGATGGTCCAAAGAAGAAAAGCAGGGAAGATTCTGAGTGTTTTAGCTGTGGCAAGAAGGGCCACTATGCTAGAGATTGTCGAGAAAAGCCTGGGGAAAGGAAGTGCTTCAATTGTGGGCAAGCGGGACATCACAAAAATGAATGTCCACAACCTCCTAGGGAGAAGCAGATCGTGAAAGCATATGCTATCAACGCCGTTCCTTCTTCGTCGAATGCCCCAACTGCGGCGCAGAAGGAAAAAGGTGTCGTTATTCGAGGTATGCTTTCTATTTATGATGTTCCTATTCTAGTTTTGTTTGATGTCGGGATTTTTCCATTCTTTTATGTCTAGTAACCTGGTGGATAAGTTGGAATTGGAACCCGATAGTCGATAGACCCCTAGTAGTGACAAACCCGATGGGTGGTTTGACTAACCTTTGTAGGATTTGTCGTAATTTGGTCTTATCGAGTCATGGATGTATGTTTGTTGTGATTGCTTTATTTCGAGCTTTACTAGGTTTGGCTTGATTTTTGGGAGCCGATTGACTCCAAAGGTATAGAGTGGTAGTAGATTGCGAAGAGTCTTTGACGACCGTTAGAGTGAATGATGGACGAAAGGTGGTATTGGATCGCCTACCTTATGATGAAGATGATAACGGGAGTTAGAGAAGCAAATGTACATTGGATGTACAGTAGTTTGGTCAGGACTTGGTCATGCGACCGACGATAGTTTCAAGCAAGATTGGCGAGGATAGCCAAAGTCGGTTATGGATGCTTGAATGTTTGGATGTTTTGCTCATATCATCTCACGTATATTGTCTGAACTCGGAGGAGATGTTCCTTGGGTGCTTGTCTGATATTGGTTTAGGCCTTTGGGGCTTGTGCTTGGGGAATGTCGAGGTCGACTAGGATGGTTAGCGTGAGAGATAAGTGGTTGTTGTGATTCTCATTGGATGATATCTTGGTGCACTCGAGGAGTGATGTACAGCTCGTAACATGATAGGAATGTTCGATGGTATAGATTACCCGGGTTAGACTAAATAAGGTTATGAGATGACTCGAGTGGGACTCAAGAAAGATGCAAAGTGATGGATTGTTTAGGACCCTATGTTGATGTTCTTTTTGAAAGAATAGGATGTACTCGTTGATCATGGAAGATGCAACGAAGGTTGGGACGATTCAAGTTGGACTTGAACTCGTAAAATAAAATAGGTGTTTGATTGATCTTAGTGATGCAATAAATAGGGAGACGACTCACGTTAGACTAGAGTTTGTCGATGATGAATACTCAAGACTGGGTCTGAGTTATAGATTGGCTCGGGTTAGACTCGAGAAGGCTGCAAGGAATTGGATTCGGCTCGAGTTGGACTCGAGAGGGAAGCAAGAAAATGGGTAGACTTGGGTTGGACTCAAGTATTTTAGGAGGACTAAAAGCAGGGGTATATGGGGACGCCCATTACCTTGGATCCGTTGGACGTGATCTAGTTATCCTTGGAGGATAAACGTACGTTGGACGTACGGTAGTCCGTTTGGAGGCGGGGCTTCCATTAGTTTTAGTTATCCTTGGAGGATAAATGTATGTTGGACGTACGGTGGGTTGTTTGGAGGCGGGGCTTCCATTAGTTATTGATGTTGGTTAGACCAGACATACAGGTATAGACGTATTTATGGCTTTAGCAGGTGATGGATAGGATTTGTTTGATAGATGCTATGATTGCTAGTTCCTATCTTTCTTTTCTTAGGTAGACTGTCACCTGTAGGATCCTGTTGAATAGAAAATAGGATAAGTTTGTTGATCATGGTGATATGACGGGAGTAAGATACTTTACGTTGGACTTGAAGTATGTTTGGGAATTTTAGAGCGTCCGTTGATCTTGGAGATTCAGCGGATATAGGAGCTTCAAGTTGGACTTGGACTCATAGGTAGGGTACCTAGATTCATTGGATGAGTCTAGTTCACCTTTGGAAGGTGGATGTACGTTGGACGTGCAGTACAGATATAGGTAGAGTACCTAGATTCATTGGATGAGTCTAGTTCACCTTTGGAAGGTGAATGTACGTTGGACGTGCAGTACGAATGTGGGTAGGGTACCTAGATTCATTGGATGGATCTAGTTCACCTTTGGAAGGCGAATGTGCGTTAGACGTACAGTACGGATATGGATGTAGTGCCTAGGGTCATTGGATGGATCTAGTTTGCCTCTAGGAGGTGAATATACGTTGGACGTACAGTGTGGATGTAGGCAAGATTCGGGTTAGACTCGAAAGGATATTTGGAATGTGGTTGGTAATTTAACGTATATGGTTGGATTACCTAAAAAGATGACAGTATGGATGGATGCCGTAGTACCGGACTATGTGCGGTAACTGATGCATTGGGTAGGAGACATGCCAGTTTAGAGGCTATGTTTTGGAATGAAAGCAACTAGAGTATATCATGGGATATAACTTCAGACCTAAGTGTGAATTGGATTCAGAAACGCTAGTAAGCTTGACGATTAGATCGATCTGGATTGAGTGGATCAGTTCCAGTCAGAGGGACGATCCTAACTTATTGGAAATCACCGCTAAGATAGAGATGGAGATCGATGGCGAGGGAACGACTGTACTTGGGAAGTAGAGAATAACATAAGAGAGTCGTATCCAAAGCTCTTCGCCTGATAAGACTTTAGCGGCGATGATTCTTCCTTTGTTAGAAAACCGCATGCTAGGATAGGTTTGTTGTACTATCATGTATGTTTGATTGTTGAAATTGGTTGATAGGCATGCGGGATCCATTGCTTGTTTCTTAGTTAAAGAATTTCGGGGGCGAAATTTCTTAAGGAGGGAAGAATGTAACAACCCGCATTCTACGCATCTAGGATCGTAGAATATTTATTTCATTTTCATATGAAGTCGTATGGTCATGTAACTTTGGGGGACGACTATTGGGGTCATTTCCCATGTTCATGATTTTTGCCGATTTTTAAATGACCGTTTTGCCCCTAGCTGATCTTGTTTCGCCCATAACTTCTGACTGGAAAAGAATTTTGACTTGAAACCACTTCCATTGGATTCGAATGATGGTTTACAATTCCGTAGAGCGGTCACATTAGTCAAGCGGACTTACCGTTTGGGCTGTAGGGCTGAATTAAGGTTCAGAAGTGGAAAAACAGCTTAATTGGGCCAAACCGGGTGATTAGCAACTAGGCCCAATGGGGGATTTCGGGTTTAGGGGTATATGAAGGCTGATAGGGTTAGGATTTCGGTTTCTTCCTCATTTTTCCAGCCGCCACTTGCTTTCCTTCAACCTAGTCATGGCCTCCAACATCTAGAATCATCCCAAATCACCTCTAAACACTTTCTAATTGAAGATTAAGCTAATTAGCATCAAACCAAGGCTAATCAACATCAAATCAGAGTTGGAGCTGCTGCTAAGCATTGGAATTCAACCCAAACAGAGAATCATTTCAGATCTATAGTTTACTTTGTGGCAAAGGTGAGTGATTTGCATTGTTCTTCACTAATTAAGGCTAATTATGGTAATTAGCGAAGATTAGCGAAATTATGGCTCAGAAAAATCCAGAAAAATTCCCAAAATTCTAAAATAATAATTTATGGCTCTGATAAAAATTAGGGTTAATTTGGACATGTTTTGCTAATCGTATGGTTAGACCATGCTTTAGGGGATTAAGGGGTGATTAGTGATAATTAGCGAAATTATGCATGTTAAAAATCTGGAAAAATATTCATAAATTCTGAAATATTATTTTAGGTCTCTGTATGAAAAATTGGCTAATTTGGTTAAGATTTTCTAATCATATCGTTAGATTTGCTCAAACATGCTTAAGGGGAAAATATGGGTTTTTGGGTATGTTTGATCCGTTTTGACATATCATATTGTTGTTTTGCTGTTTGTGGATGTTTATACATGTTGCTATGACTGTATGATATGCTTTGTGATTGATTAGAATAGTTAGATTGGTCGAAAACGTCGTCGAATGACGTAGAAAGCTCGCTGGAAAGTTGCAGAAGTGTGCAGGTTCCGAACCGGATCGGATCGGACGAGGGCTCGGATCGGATATGTGAATTGGGCAAGAAACCCGAACCGGAGCTTGGCACATAGGAAGCTTGGCGAGAAGGAAGCCCGTTTGCTTAGAGTTGGAGTGGACAAGGGGATCGGATCGGAAGAGTAATGGAGGCCAGATCGGATCGACTCAAAAATGGAAGGCTACGACTGGAGTAAGGCGAAGGGAGCGGATCGGATCGGAGTAGATGGAAAACGAGGGAGCTGATCGGAGAAAACTGGAAGGAAGACAGTAACCCGACCCGACCCGGAGGAGGACACTGACCCGACCCGGAGGAGGACACCGACCCGACCCGAAGTGAAGTATCCGACTCGAACCGATGGAGCAGGGATACACCGAACCGAACCGATGGCGCACCATGAGCTTGGAGATGACCACGAGTTGATGGAGCTTGAACCCGAACCGAACCGAGGAAAGGGAGTCTAGCCGAACCGAATGGAGAGCTTGAGCATCACGTGCCGAACCGTATAGACCGAACCGAACCGGATTTGAAGCTGCTGCTACGTGACGTCCCTTCTGAAGGCCAACTCTAATTCAACCAATAACCCGAGATGCAAAGGTAGTCCAAATAGAAGTTAGAGCTCAGGATCCAGATGGGAACCAATGAGTTCACTTCACGATTTGGACTTTGCTGCGGGACGTGTGCGAAGGGGTTATCGATATCCATAACTTTAGTTTACCACTTATGGGCAGATTAGTGGCTATGGATCAGTGCAATGGTGTCATGGTGACTCCATGGAGCAAAGTGATCGTAGCCAAGGATTGGGTGATCGAGTAGTGGATATCGTATGCTTTATGCATTGAGTGAGAGATGTGAGGATGGTTGCCATGATTGAATTGTTTGCTATCCCTATGACATGCACACCCCCACCCCCGTATTTCTTTACACCATATGTTGATGGCACCTTAGAGTATTGTACAGTATGTAGTGCTAACTCTTTGGTTGCAGGTCCAGGTTCAGGTATGATTTCTTAGAGTATTATACCTGTTGTTGTTCATCTTAGAGATGTATGCTTTGTTGCTTATCGCTCATACCAGACTTTTGCCTGACCCAGAGTTTTATGTCTCTTCTTATTACTCTGGGTGCTCACACGAGCAGACTAGAGACAGGTTGGCTGGTAGTGCACGGGTAGCTGCCGGAGACGAGCAGGAGGCTCCTACGTATTATCTCTTATTATTCTCCCTGTGTCGCTGTTGGTATCTACTTTGGGCATTAGTAGCATACCTATCTTACTTTGCTTTAGAGACAGTTTTGAAAAGTTGTAATAATGGTAGTTTGGAACATAAGCTGTATTTGGATTTTCCGCTGCTATGTTGTTTAGTTCTTCAGCTTATGCACTGTCTCATCTGTTTATGCTAAAGTATGTTGGTATTATATTTTATCCCATGCGCTGTGAGATGTGTTACAGGTTCTATGAAGGTTCATTGTTTCCTTTCCTTCTCCACTTTCTTTCTTTCTAACGATCCGTCCCGTATTGGCTGGGCATATCCTATGGATGTGACGGTTGGTGCGGGGCGGGTTGTCACATAAATTCTTTATATTTATTCTTTAATCTTCTTTTGAATTTTGATTCAACTAGTCGGGATTAACGAACCTTAACGAAGTAATCATTTGTTTTAATTTCCCAACCCCGACCTATTTATCCCATGAAGTAAAACTGGTAATACTTCATATCTAACACCACGGTGTTATCGGTAAATTCAATTACCATTTCACGTTCAAATCTAATTAAAGATATAACTATCGCCTGGAGCAAAACTGGTGATACTCCATTCTCGATCTTTTCAATCTAATTAAAGATTTATTAAAACTCCATTTAGTTTTAATCTGTGACTGGGTTAAAGAATCAGTGTCATTTGAAACACGGCTCACGATAAACCCAAAATCCCATTCCATTAATTATCGGGTTAAAGAACAAGTGTTATTTAAAAACACTGTTCACGATAAATCCAAAAATCAATACCAATTCAATTCCAATTAAATATCATTTAATTGGTACCCTTCATTAAATCTAAATAAAAAGATTTTATCTTTTCTCAACTGGGTTCAAGAACAACGTTAATAAAGACACCATTCACGACAAACCCAAATCACATTTGACATTAAATACAAGGCTCTGAATAGAAAATATCCCGGCTTATATTCAATATCAAATTCTACGACCAACAAATATCGTATTGGAAATAACGATATATATTTCTATATCTTTCAAATTTCCATAACAACATCTATATAGTCACGAAATCCAACATCGAAATATTCCGAAGACAATTTCGATTCAAATCCATTCCAATGCAATCATTGGAAATTCTGGTTATTTTTAAAACCCTTTTCAAATTCAATTTATTTATTTAAAAATAAATAGAATTATAATTCTAGTTCAAAACTAGTTCATTTCGATAAAAATCTATTTTTGTCTTTTCAAATATGGAGTTTTCATCCCAATCCTTTCTAAATCATTTCTTATGATTTTACACAAATTATTACTATTTTTAATAATTTTACCAAGGCCCGTACAGTCGATTTCCATCAACGGCCATCGAACTGCACTTACAGCGACCTTTTTCAAATTTGATTTGGATATAATCCCAAATCCAACCGTTAGATTTCAAATTTCAAATATCCATTAGAAAGCTCTTTTCGATACGAACCCAACGATTCTGGTTTTAGGAGAATCCGACGGTCGGATCTCCCGCAATGTCAGTTTGAAATAAATGGTCGAAATTCGTGAACTGCCGCGGCACGGCGCGTTCTATTCAGGCCATTATATTATATATATATATAATATATATAATATATATTTCGTCGATTCCTTTTTAAAAACGAATTATAAAGATGGTTTTGAATTCGTTTCAAAAACATTTTCAACTTCCATTTCAATTCAAATCTAAATCGAATTCTTCCTTATAAATTCGTTATAAAATTCATTTCTATTCATTTCAAATTTCAATTCAATTTGAATTCATTTCAATTCGGTTTCAATTCAATTCGAATTCGTTTTCCATTCGATTCACTTCAAAGTGGTTATCTATTCGATTCGATTCAAATTGGTTTTCTATTTGATTCAAATTCAAATTGGTTTTCTATTTGATTCAAATTCGTTATATATTCAATTGAAATCAAATTCGTTTTCTATTCAAATCAAATTCGTTATATATTCAATTCATTTTGAAATCGTTTTCAATTCATTTCATTTCAAAATGAATAAAATCGATATAAATATCGTTCACGTCAAAATGGCGTCAATCTAATCAACACGGCTTCATATATTTCTATTTTCAAATATTCTATTTCAAATATTTCTTTTTCAAAATAGTTGTTATTATCAAAATATTTCGTTCAACACATGACTAATCTCAACGGATGAGTACTGTCAACACGAGAACCTTTATTTTATATTGATAAAGATGTAAATTTTATTACTAAAATATTTCGTTCAACACATGACTAATCTCAACGGATGAGTACTGTCAACACATGAACCTTTATTTTATATTGATAAAGATGTAAATTTTATTACTAAAAATTTCGTTCAACACATGACTAATCTCAACGGATGAGTACTGTCAACACATGAACCTTTATTTTATATTGATAAAGATGTAAATTTTATTACTAAAATATTTCGTTCAACACATGACTAATCTCAACGGATGAGTACTGTCAACACATGAACCTTTATTTTATATATTCTTTATTTTCTAAATAGGAATGAGGCCCAATCAATCACCATATAATATTAATTATATGGATTTTCATACATCACACGTATATAATAGCATTGAAAAATAATCAACCATCAACCAAAGTGCATTACACTGTATAAGCATCAAATATAGATATCTAACGCTTATAACAGCCTGTCAATCAATCGATCGACATATTTAATCAATCAGGATGAGTGAACTTCAAATTTCATCCCAACACCCGTGTGGGGTTTCAAACAATCAAACACATATTTTATTTGTGCAGTTGAGCGATGTGTAAAATTTATCGTCTCAATCAATGTCCTTCAAATAGGTGTACATAAACAAACCGTCCGGTTTGTAAATGAATATTTATTTATTCACATTCACTATATTCATATTCACGTTAAAAATTATATATTTTTAACGACAAAACATTTTATTTTAACATATGAATTTCTATTTAGTTCATTCTTTAAATAAAATGATATTTTTATTTTCTAACTTATTTTAGAAAATTTCGGCGGCATAACGACACGATACTAGAAACGGGACAAGGCCTAGCCTTATCCCCGGTCTAGTGAAGGCCCACGCCATTCACACGTCAATCAAATCAATTTCATTTCACCAAACAATTCAATTCAAACCAAATAATCTAACCAACTACACAACCAAACAATTTAACAAACAAGCCATCCATGGTCTGTGGATGACGGGTGTCGGGTGCTACTAAACACCGTCTGCATCCTAGTATATATATATATAACTAGAAAAATAAAATTAAAGAGTGAGAAATTCTCACCGAAAGCTATCCAATACCACGACTCTTCATTTATAGAAATCTTCGTCGTTCTCGCCTTTCGTCACTTTCTTTGCCCGTATTCTCTACATATAAAAATCACATTTTTACTTCGCTACTCAATATATAAAAATTGAATTTTTACTTCACTATTCAATATAGAAAAATCGAATTTTTACTTTGCTATTCAATATAGAAAAATCGAATTTTTACTTTGCTATTCAATATATAAAAATCGAATTTTTACTTTGCTATTCAATATATAAAAATCGTATTTTTACTACGCTATTCAATATATAAAAATCGTATTTTTACTACGCTATTCAATATATAAAAATCGTATTTTTACTATGCTATTCAATGTATAAAAATCGTATTTTTACTACGCTATTCAATATATAAAAATTGTATTTTTATTCTCTTCGCTTCATAAAAATTATACTTTTATCATGCTAATATACATATAAAAATATCTCCTCTCATACTTTAAAAATATCGTCTTTTATAGACTAAAAATCTACTCCTTCATATGCTAAAAATCTAAGCTTTTTGTAAATAAAAATCCAATCCTTTCAAAAATATTAGCTTTTCATATTCAAAAATATTAGCTTTTCATTAACAAAAATATAACTTTCTTCATTAACAAAAATATAACTTTCTTCATTAACAAAAAAATAACTTTCTTCATTAACATGAGTGTATATAAAAAAAGGGAAATCTAATTTTAATCCTATGTGAATATATAAAGAAAACTGAAAATTAAATCCAAAAATGAATTTAAATACTTACAGTGTAAAAGGGGGGGGGGGGGGAATTCACGTCGGTTGGAGGAGGGGAGTTCCATGTCGTCGCTAGACAGTGGGGGAGGAGGGTCGGACTGGGCGCGGCGTCGCCTAGAGGAGGGTGCAACAGGTGCACGGACTTCGACGATGAAGGGAGGAGCGACTTCGGTGGAGTGTTCGACTGGGTGCGGTCTCGCATTCGAATTGGAGGGGAAGTGGCGTAGCACTGACCGGCAGTGCAAGGAGGTGGGCGGCGCGTTCTTCGATGTTCGATAGAGGCTCCGCCATCGATTTAGGTCTCCTTTTTTTTTCTTCTGGTTTGAACCCGTAATCGGGTTTGGGGGAAAAGAGGGTGGGTTGACCGGTAAAAGGGGGGTTAAGGGGTTGATAATTTTATTATTTAATTTAATTTAAATTCCAAGAAAAGTTGACTTCCAGTACGAACTCCAATTCAAACCCAACGACTGTCGTCCCTAGCGTTTTACCCCCATCCCGAACACAATGGAATATGTTTCGTTAGCCAATTCGACTGTTACAGTCAGTTATTCTTCAAATTAAAATTTAAAACATTTAATTTTAGTTTTAAACGTACATTTCAATTTGCCGGGGCCACATACTAACTCTAAAAATTCCTGAAAAATATTTTCTAGCTTCGCATTGACGATACAGTCCTAATAAAACTAGTTTCGTCGAATTCTGAGACCGTTTGAAAAACGGCCATTTTCCAGTCGATTAAAATCAACTGAAACTGGTCAAACGCGTTTTCCTTTGCCACGCTCACATAATGATTCGAAAAATTATGAAAATTGAAACCTAGCAATAATTTGACATCACGGATCCAACAAAAGTGGTTTCGTCGAATTCTGAGGTCGTTTGCAAAATTTCCATTTTTTTAAGGGCCTGAATTCCATAGCGACTATTCAGAATTTTCAACTGGACATATCTTTTGATTCCCGCTATGAAATTTTGATTTCCAGGATTCGTTGGAAAGATAGTCACAATTTGATTCCGTTTTTTTTTGGTTTCACTAAAATCCGGATTGTTTTGCACCCGGTAAATTCAATTGAAGTTTGAAATCGAATTATCGAACTACCGCGCCATTTTCAATTCTATTTTATAATTATATATAATTATTTATATTCTAACGACGACGCGCATAATATATACGTTCGAATTCTATTCAATATAAATTTCTCGTCGATATTATTTAAAATAATTTATTTTAAATAATCAAAATTTGCTAAAATTGCCAAAATAAAATTTTTAAACTGGCCCAGATTTTCGGGTTATTACAATCTCCCCCACTTAAAACTTTTCGTCCCCGAAAAGGAACAAAGTCGAAAGTGGTTTGATTAATCAACTCTACATTCGATCTGGCTTCCATTCTCCAACTTTTCAGTTTCTGAGAATTTTCAAAATTTCAAAAATTTGGCTAACACCCTAAATTTTCGAAAAATTTCGCCATAACCTCCCCTGCACCGGGAGCCACGGGAAAATCCCGAAATTGCCATACAGGCCTTCTGATCTCAAAAAGAAAAAGAAAAAGCCAAGCGGTTAGCCAATAGTCTCATAAAATCATCATCACCCAAACAAAACAGTAAATTATGTAGTAAACATGTACCTATTTGTCGGGCAAACAAATTTTATTCTCTGCTCTAGCCTCCTTGCTATGACCTGTTCAATGTATGTATATGCAAGCAAATGCGACTAATTTTCAATATAATTCAATATTTGGTTCAATTAGGCATAATGGTTCAAAATTATCAAACAAATAAACAACACAAACATCAATCAATTAGTGAATTAGAGTTTCAAATTCATTATCTTTGATACATATACAAAAAATCACGTTTTTGATGCCAAATCACAAAAATAAGCCCTATCTAGTTTTGGTTCTCACACCAGTCTAATGGAAATATATAGATATCACACCTTCGACACTCGAATATAAATGCTGATGATGATGCACCATCATCAGGATCATCCCCGGGTGACTAGAGTGTGATTCTATAACTATCCAGTATATTAAAACTTCGAATACACGTTTGCAAGGCGCATATGAAAAATCTATATATACTGGATTGTCCACATCAATATAAATAAATAATCAAATACGAATAATTGATTTAAATTTTCAAAACAAAAATTGTTTTCATTTTTAAAAATATACTCTTCACACTCGTTCTAGCATACTTCTGATCCCATCTCTAACGAGTCATTCCCGTTGGATATTACTAATCCAATATCGGATGAATTCTTTCGTATGGTTCTAATGTGCCTTGTTCTCTAGCTTTGCAAACCAAAGCTCTGATACCACGATGAAATGACCCGAACTTCCCCGGTCTCCGAAGAGAGAGAGAAAGAACGAATTGTTTTGAGAACACGACAAATCAGAACTCAGACGGAAGAACATTTCATTGTATATAACAACAATGCATCAGATTACAAGAATATACAGAGTATAAATGAATATTACACAGAAATGTCAGAGATTTAAATTACATTTAATTACATAGCAGCGGAAAATAATACAATACACAACTGAAGGAGATATACGGATACAAAGCTTTCCAGATATCGTTGCAGCTGTAAACCAGGATCCTGTGAATATAAATCTGCAAAACCAAAACTACTAGCTACCCGTGTCAAAATAAGGGCACCCAGAGTTTAGGTTAAAACAATAAACTCCAGGTCAGTCATGGGACTGGTGTGAGAACTAAAACAGTTATTAATCTTTATTTTTAAAGTTGGGTAAATCAAGGGACCACGCCGTATAACACGGAACGGGTTTCCTCCCAAGAACACCAGTGCATAAAACAAACAGCGCAATGCTAAATAAGGAAAAATGAAGCTATTATAAGACCCAGGTCCTATCACACAATGCAACGCAAGCCGGGGGATAGGGTTTTTACCTTATAATAGCCAAGAATGCTGGATACGTTTAAAAACAAATCATTTGATACTATTGTAAGTGCATAGTGTATAAAACAACTTCAAATCATAAGTATCAATCATAGGCGGCATAAGCGCCCCATCCCACTATGTCGCCATATATAGGTTATACAATCAAAATCGCAAAGACACATATTTGGAAATTGGGTTTCCATCTATGAACCGAGGCAAAAGATAGTCCTCAACCGATTCGAGACGCTCTAGCCCGTGTCTCAGGAACAGCCGCAACTGCCCCCTGGATCCTCAGGGCCGGTCCACCGATGTGGATTATTATGCCTGAACACTATGTCTCCCCACCCTATGGGGTGTAAGTCTGGTCCGTCTGCCGACCAGAATGCATCGGCCGAAACCGATATAACCGAGGCGCCTCGCAACAGCAACGACCACATAAGTCAAACTCGTCAGGGCGTGTAAAACCACTGACGCCACTTCTAGCTAGAAAGAAACGCATGCCCTCCCTGACGTCCTCTCCCGTTTTTGGTTCATACCGGGTGTGAAACTCGCGAAGTAAACGTTACACAAAGCTACGCCACAAAGGCCGTGCTTCGATCATCAACCACAAGACTTTGCTTTTCAACAGAAGCCTTGATCACTCGCCACTTAGGCATGCCACACAGGCAATTCACTCTATGTGTTTGATATCCATCAGTATATAACCCCTGAGCTCGTACGTCTCAGAGAAGGGCGTTAAGCAAAAGAATAAATTCTCCGCCGCCAAACAGATATATATTTAATAGAAATCAATCACACAGACTGAAATCCAATGTCAGACACACAGTCCATTAACAAGTCCATTCTGGGTCTGAACGAAACCGGAGGCACCTAGTACCTCGCATATCCATTAACAAGTCCATTAACATGTCCATTGACAAGTCCATTAATTCAAATTAGTCGGGATTAGCGAACCACACCGAAGTAATCATTTGTTTTAATTTCCCAATCCCAACCTATTCATCCCATGAAGTAAAACTGGTGATACTTCATATCTAACACCACGGTGTTATCGGTAAATTCAATTACCATTTCATATTCAAATCTAATGAAAGATTTAACTATCGCCTGGAGCAAAACTGATGATACTCCATTTTCGATCATTTCAATCTAATTAAAGATTTATTAAAACTCCACTTAGTTTTAATCTTCCCAAAAATCATGTCAATGATTGTTTAACTTGGGAAACCATATCCTGTCTTTAACTGAGTTAAAGAACCAATGTCATTTAAAACACGGTTCACGATAAACCCAAAATCACATTCTAATCCAATTCCAATTAAATCCCATTTAATTGGTACACTTCATTAAATCTAAATAAAAAGATTTAATCTTTTTCTCAACTAGGTTTAAGAACATTGTTAATGAAGACACCATTCACGACAAACCCCAAATCCCATTTGATATTAAATACAGGGCTCTGAATAGAAAATATATCGGCTTATATTCAATATCAAATTCTACGACCAACAAATATCATATTGGAAATAACGATATAAATATATCTTTCAAATTTCCATAACAATATCTGCATAATCATGAAATCCAACATCGAAATATTCCAAAGACAATTTCGATTCAAATCCATTTCTACTTTATATATTGGAAATTCTGGTTATTTTCAAAACCATTTCAAATCCACTTTATTTATTTTAAAAATAAATGGTATTATAATTTTAGTTCAAAACTAGTTCATTTCGATAAAAATCTATTTTTATCTTTTCAAATTTGGAATTTTTCATCTCAATTCTTAACAAATCATTTCTTATGATTTTACACAAATTATTACTATTTTTAATAATTTTATCAAGGCCCGTACAGTCGGTTTCCATCAACGGCCATCGAACTGCACTTACAGCGACCTTTTCCAAATTTGATTTGGACATAATTCCAAATCCATCCGTTAGATTTCAGATCTCTAATATTCGTTAGAAAGCCCTTTTCGATACGAACCCAAGGTTCCGGTTTTAGGAGAATCCGACGGTCGGGTCTCCCGTAAAATCCATTCGAAGTCAATGGTCGAAATTCGCAAACTGTCGCAGTGCGACGCGTTCTATTTAGGCTATATATATATCGTCGATTTCCTTTCAAAACGTATTTTATAAATCGTTTTAAATTCGTTTTCAAAACGATTTAAACTTCATATTCAATTTCTAGTCAAAATTGAATATTCCACATCATTAGTCTATAAATGATAATATTTTCAAAACGTTATATTTTGAAATCACTTCCTTTTCTATATTCATTATAAAAATGAATAAAATCGATATAAATATCGTTCACGTCAAAATGGTGCATATCTAACTAATACGACTTTATATATTTCAATAACTTCGTTATTCTATTCAACAAATGAATATTTATTCTATTCAACACATGGATCTATATTTTCTTTCAACACAAGAATATTCTCAACACATGAGTATCGTCAACACATGACTATTTTTATTATTTAATATATTTTATAAAATTGTGCTTTATATCATTTAATTCTTAATCAGACTCTAACCGTAAATTAGTAAGAGAACGATCCCCCAAATGTTAACCCCAAAGGCCGAAACCAACATTTGATCAATACCCAGGAAACCATTCATCTTATCTGATATCAAGTTAGTTTCTAATTCCATATTTGATAAAAAAGATAATTTTATTGCTAAAATATTTTACTCAACACATGATAAGTTTCAATACATGGATATTCTCAACACATCAGTATCGTCAACACATGACTATTTATTCTATTCAACACATGAATTTCTTTCATTCAACACATGAATTTCCATTTTATAATATTCTATATTTTCCAAATTGAAATGAGGCCCAATAAATTACCATATAATGTTAATTATACGGATTTTCTACAACACATGTATATAACAGCAACGATAAATAATCAACCATCATCCAGAGTGCATTCTACACTGTATAAGCATCAAATATAAATATTCAACGCTTATAACAACCTGTTAATCAATCGATCGACATACCGCTAATTATTGGGATTAGTGTATGTCAAATTTCATCCCAACACCCGTGTGGGGTTTCAAACAATCAAACAATGATTTTAGTTGTGCAGTTGGGCGATGTGTAAAATTTATCGTCCCAATCAAAATCAATCAAATCGGTGTACATAAAAAAATCGTTTGATTTGTAAATGAATATTTATTTGATTTCAACACATGAATATATATTTGATTTCAACACATGAATATATATTTGATTTCAACACATGAATATATATTTTATTTCACAACCAATAGCCAATTTTCACAACACAAACAATCACACAAACAAGTCATCCATGGTCTGTGGACAACGGGTGTCGGGTGCTACTAAGCACTGTCTGCATCCTAGTATATATTTCAACTAGAAATCAAATAAAAGTGAGGAGTTCTCACCTTGGGGTTCCACTCCGCCATTATCTATTTCTAAACGGTTCAGTTTTGGATTTGTTTGAAATTCCAATGTAGTCCTTACCACGCTGTTCATAATAAAAATTGTATTTTTATTGCTTCATTCCAATAAATAAAAATCACATTTTTATTTCTTCTCCATATTTTTTTTTCGACGCTTCTTCCTATATAAAAATTATATTTTTATATTCTTACTTCTTATATAAAGATCGAATTTTTATCGCTACTTACTTTCTACAATATAAAAATCATAATTTTATTCTTCTCGTATAATAAAAATCATATTTTTATTCTCATATAAAGACCACATTTTTATGTGCTTTTAATCTAAATAAAAATCACACCTTCCTATATTTATAAAGATCTAATCTTTTTCTTTTATAACGATGTTTACATAATAAAAGTCCTATCTTTATATGGATAAAAATCCTATTTTTATATGAATGAAAATCATAACTTCATATGAATAAAAATCTCACCTTTACACACATTTTTTTTTATCTTTTCACTATTAAAATCTCAACTTTTCTATGCTAAAAAATCCTACCTTTACATTGTTATAAATCATTTCCTTTCATTAGTAAAGATCATTTCTTTTTACAAATCGAATTTTTATATTGATAAAAATCATAACTTCATATCATAAAAAACCAGATTTTGTTTATATTAATAAAAATCAGATTTTTATATTAATTAACTAAATAAAATGAAATAAAAACTCACATTTTAACTATGAAGATGGAGGAGGATTGGAGAGTTTTGCGTCGCTCAGGAGGGGGAGGAGGAGCTCCGGCGCTGTGGTGGGGCCCTGGTGCGGCGGAGGCAGCATAGTGGTGGCTGAGGCGGTACGGGTGGCGGCGCAAGGGCGGGGGAGGCCAAATTGAAAAGAGGAGGGGGAAGAGAAGCGTGAGGCATAAGTGACCGGGGGGGGGGGGTGTGTTGCCGAAGATGGCAGAGGTCGGTGCGCCGCTGGGGGAGGGGGAGGGGGGCGATAGTGGGCGGCGGCGGCTAGGGCAGAGCGGCGGTGGGTTTTCTTCTTCTTTTTCTTTTTTTAATTTTATTTTTAAAATGAATGGGGGGGGGGGGCTGAGAGAGTATTGAGAGGGAGAGGTTTTTTTTATTTAATTATTTAATTTCAAAAAGCAAGTTTTTATTTCGAACTTGAAATCTAACCCACCGACTGTCCTCCATAGCTAATTACCCCAATTCTGAACGCAATGGGATATGTATCGTAGGCAGATTCGACTGTTTCGATCAGTTTTCGTCAAAATCAAAATGTAAATCTATGTATTGAATTTGAATGCACATTTCAATTTACCAGGGCCACATATTAACTCTAAAAATTCTCGAAAAATTATTCCTAGCTTCGTATTGACGATACGGTCCTAACAAAACCAATTTCGTCAAATTCTAAGACCATTTGAAAAATGGCCATTTTCCAGTCGATTAAAATCAACTAGAACTGGTCAAACGCGTTTTACTTCGCCACGCTCACATACTGATTCGAAAAATTACAAATTTTGAAACCTAGCAATAACTTGAGATCGCGGATCCAACAAAAGTGGTTTCGTCGAAAACCGAGGTCGTTTGCAAAATTTCCATTTTTAAGGGCCAGAATTCCATAGCAACTATTCTGAATTTTCAACTGCACATAACTTTTGATTCCCGCTATGAAATTTTGATTTTTCGGATTCGTTGGAAATATATTCTCAACTAGATTCAAATATTTCTGGTTTCGCTAAAATTTGGTTTATTTTGAATCCTGTACATTCATTTGAAATTTGAAATTGAATTTTCGAACTACCGCACCATTTTCATTTCCTTTTATAATTTAAAATAAATATTTATATTCTAACGACGATTCAAAATAAATTTCTCGTCATTATTATTTAAAATAAACCATTTTAAATATTCAAAATTCACTAAAATTGCCAAAATAAAAATTTTAAATTAGCTCAGATTTCTGGGTTATTACAATCTCTCCCACTTAAAACTTTTCGTCCACGAAAAGGAACGAAGCCGAAAGTTGTTTTACAAACCAACCCAACTTCCATTATTTTCATTACGGCTTTAGTTCTTCAACTTTTCAGTTTCTAAGAACTTTTCAAATTTTTCAAAAATTCGGCTGACACCCTAAATTTTAGAAAAATTTCGCCATAACCTCCCCTGCACCGGGAGCTTCGGGATATTTCAAATAGCCTCCCATAGCCCTCATCGATCCAAAAAGAAAAAGAAACAACCAAGCGGCTAGCCAATCGGCTCATAAAATCATCCAAAACCCAAGAAATACAATAAACATGTACCTATTTGTTGGGCAAACAATTTTATTCCTCTTCTCTAGTCTCCTTGCTATGACCTGTTCAATGTAAGTACATGTATAGGTATGCAAATGCGACAAATTTTCAATACAATTCACTATTTGTTTCAATTTGGCTAAAGGTTCAACATTCAATTAATCAAACAATAATCAAACAACACAATCATCAATCGATTTGTTGATTATCATTTCAAACTCATAATTTTGATACATAGTCAAAAATCACATTTTGATGCAAATTACAACAATAAGCCCTATCTAATTTTGGTTCTCACACCAGTCAATTGGAATCATATAAATATCACACCTTCAAAACTTGTACATAAATACTGATGATGCACATGTTATCATCAGTACCATCTCCAGGCGACTAGAGTGTGATTCTATATCTATCCTGTAACACCCCGAATTTTAGTTAATACTAAAATTCACTAATTATAGGATAAATAATCTCAGATGTGGGAATTGGGGGTAACGGGCTGCATCATTGCGTTCATCTCGGAAAATACGCGAAATAGAGTCCGAGTTTTCGAGAATCGGAGTCCGTATGGCCCGGTTATGGCCCGGTTATGGCCCAAAGAAGTTTTCAGAAAATTCAAAGATAAAAACAGATTTAAAAATTTAAATATTCAGATTTGGAATGGGCCAGGCGGGGTCAGGCGGGAAGCTTCCCGCCCAACCCATGTCGACAGGGCTGTCGACAGGCCTGTCGACAGGGGTGTCGACATGCCTGTCGACTTGCCTGTCGACAGGGTGGCACCGTTCAGGGAACCTGGGTGCACCAGGTTGCACCAGGTTGGGTTTCAGGCTGGCTAGGAGGGCTGGTTCTAGAGATTTCCTAAATCTAAGGGTCCTAATCCAATCTAGGGTTAATCTAAGGGCCTAAAATGCAACCTAATCCTATAAATAAGACCCTAACCCTATCCTAATTCATTCATAATTAGGTTTTGTAACTAAACTATGGCAAAATGAAATTTGAGCTTGGCCTCCACAAATCAATGAAGAGAGTTGCAAGCTAGTCAACATCTTCTTCAATTAAAGCCACTAATTCCACTTCATAAGTTTGCTAATCTTCGTTTTGGTGAGTTTCTATGGCTTTAATAATCAATTGTTAAATTGATTATGGTAGGATGTGATAAGACATGGCTATGTTTGTGGATAAATGTATTTATGCAAGTTTGTATGATATGTGATTTGCAAGTTTTATGTTAAATGCAAGTTTAAGGCCATGTTTTATGATGCAAAACACCATGTTAAACATTTATGCATATGTGACATGTTATGCAAACTATATGTGAGAATATATGCAAGTTATATGTAACATGATATGCAAGTTATGCATGTGATTTTATGCATGCTAAATATTTGGTGTTATGCATGCTAAGTATTTGATTGTATGCATACTTGATAAGTGGATTTATGCATATTTAATAAGTTGGTTTATGCATATTTAATAAGTTGGTTTATGCATACTTGATAAGTGGATTTATGCATATTTAATAAGTTGGTTTATGCATATTTAATAAGTTGGTTTATGCATACTTGATAAGTGGATTTATGCATATTTAATAAGTTGGTTTATGCATGTTTAACAAGTGGGTTTATGCATGTTGAATATGTAAGTTTATGCAAGTTTAGTATAATGTATGTTATGTTTACATGATGCTAAATATGCAAGTTATGGGCTATGTGATCATATACATGTTATGCAAGTTCATGAAGATATGTTATGCAAGTTACATGTATGTTAATATGCAAGATATGCTATTCAAGTTACATGTTTATTAATATGCAAGTTCATGATGACACATCATGCAAGTTTAAAAGTTAATATGCAAGTATGTGAAAGCTTATGCAAGTATGTGAATGCTTATGCAAGTTATGTATATGCTTAAATGCAAGTTTAATGTGAAAGCTTATGCAAGTATGTGAATGCTTATGCAAGTATGTGAATGCTTATGCAAGTATATGAATGCTTATGCAAGTTATGTGTATGCTTAAATGCATGTTTAATATGTTATGCAAGTTATGAGAATGCTTATATGCAAGTTTGGGTTATATGTAGTTGGGTTAATATATGTTCATATATGCAAGTTGACATCCTCTTAACCCATGACAAAGTTGTATGCTAAACCCATGATATTTGTGATGATCTTCCCCTTATTTATGTCATGAAATGAGAACGATTTACGTGGGGAACGATGGGGTTGGTAAATATAGTATGGTTGGGTATGATTAAGCATACCATAAAAATAAATTACCATAAGTGGGAATTTACCTATTGAGTTAGGTCTACCCCATGGGAATTTACCTATTGAGTTAGGTCTACCCATGTTATGGAAAACTTGATATTAATTAGGGATAATTAATATGGGGGTGATTAATTAGGTGTAATTAATCGACTAAGACACGAGGTTGGACTCATTTGTAGTGTAAAACTGCCCGGACCCGACCGGCTTAACCAGTTGCTACAAATGTTAGCCCAATGTGGGAGGTCTTAGCCATAAATTAAATACGTGATTAAAGTAAAGACACGAGTTTAGACTCTGTTATGACGTAAGACTGCCCGGACTCTACCGGCGTAACCAGGCGGTCATAACAGCCAGTCTAATGTGGGAGGTCTTTATGGGAGATCACGGTCTTAATTAATTAAGAAACACTTAACCATATTAGCATGTAGTGGGACATGAGGGGTTAAGTGGGTGCCTCGGGTGGCATGAGGAAACTAGTGGGTTGCCTTGGGTGGCAATAGAAAATACGATTAGAATACTTAACCAAAGTGGAACATGTAATTAAACATGATTAAAGGGTTAAGTAAGTGCCTTGGGTGGCATGTGGGAATCAAGTAAGTGCCTTGGGTGGCATGTGGAAATCTAGTGGGTGCCTTAAGTGGCAATTGAAATATAATTAGATGACTTAACCAAACCTTAACATGTAAGGGGGCATGATTATAAAAAGGGGTTAAGTGGGATGCACTAGATTAAACGGCAAGCTTAAGTAGTAGCTTGTGGGGGCCCATTTCAACCAATATCCCAAACGTATCTTTGTGGGCTCGACCCATGTCGAGTGACGGGACACGCATATTGGGCTTGATTATAAGAGGCCAAAACGGGGTAGCGGTAGCAACGCAAGTCCAACGGGTTTCATATGCGTGTGTGGGCCCAGGCTGGTAGATAAGCCGTTGTTGCATCGTGTAGATATAAAGCCGTGCACCGTTGATATTATCAGGTGGCCACTTTAGGGGAGTGATACACCCCACTGTGGGACCAACACGGGTATCTACGTTAGGGAGCCGATCGCTTGGGAGTAGTGGGTACACCTAGTAAAGATAGGGGCAGACGGCACCTATGTAGGGGTACACGAAACTACTGGGTAAGATAACTAGGTACACCTAGTGGAGGTAGGGGCAGACGGCACCTACGTGGTCAGCTAGAAGTACCAGAAGCTATTAGTTATATTTTCTAAGTCGTTAAGTGGGATCAACCTTTAAGTAGGAATTACTCTTGGTGGGTAGAACTGGTGTGGTGCAGTGTAGGAATTACCCTTGGGTGGGTAGGTCTGGGGTGGTGTAAGATAGTAATTATCCTTGGGTGGATAAATACGTCGTTTCGATTATCGTAGTACATCCTGTGTTTTGTGGGCTACTTATTGTAGTCATTATCCCCAGAGGTACCGTATCTTGTTTATATCATACCCTAATTACTTTAATGGTTGTATTGTTAGGGTTATAGGACTCACTCAGACTTATGTCTGACCCCGTTGTTTTTATCTTTTTCCCAACCCTCAGGTTATCAGAGTGGGCCTAGCACTAGTGGGCTTGGATCAGACCGCTATATCTATCTTTTGGGCTTGGATCGTAGAAGTAAAGCTCGGTTTATCTTTTCTATTATGGCTATTGTCTATGTAGTGGGATTATGTACTTCTAGTTTATCAAGATGGATATTATGTACTTGACTCTTGTTATGGTTTTGTGATGTAACCAAACATGTTTTACTTTCCGCTGAAATGAAATGATGATTTAAATTTTCAAGTATTACTTATATCTGTCTTGTTGTAATTTTTCTGTTCTATATTCACTTAAAATACTCCACCAATGTTATGGCATTCCCTTAGTGAGTGACCGTAGCGGGTGTGGGGTGTTACACGTGGTATCAGAGCTTAAGGTTACCGGAACAGATAAAATTTTTAGAAAAACTATTTTCTAAGAATATTTTTGGAAAGGAGTATATTCAAAAACATGTCTTTTAAGAGAAAAGTTTTTGAAAGAAAAGCATTATCCCCAATAGCCATATCTATATCTTTCGAATTCTCCATTTTGAATCTCTTCCTCTCTCTCATTTTGAGTTTCCCCTCCGCGTATAGATGATCTTTCTAAGATGGATTAGGATGAAAACCTCTTCAAGGGACTTAGACGTTGGTTCAAGAAGAGAGGAAGGCTCAAATAGTTGTTTGGTTAATGAAGGATGGGAGGTTACGAGTGGAGAATAGGGAAGAAGTAGTTATCCTTTTGGGAGGAATAGGACACCTTATTAGGATTGTCCAAAGAAGCAAGGGCAAGGTATGGAATCTTCTGGAGGGTAGTTGTATTCCCTCACGACTAGGGTACCAGATGGGGATAAGACCGTCTAGGTTGGAGGTTGGATTTCTTTATCATCCAATTCGAACTTTATTTGATTCTGACGCATCGAGTTCGTTTATCTCATCATTACTAGTAGAGTCACTGCACTGAGACACCAGTTGGTAGATGATCCCTTAGTTGTTTCAAACCCAGTTGGGCTCCATGATGTGGTTGGGTTTGAAAGTTTCTATACTTAGCGTTGGGTTTAGATGTGATGCTTGTTGGGCTTCACGGGCTATGGGTTAGTTTTGGGCATGGACTGGTTATCCAGTAGGAGTGCCGTTCTTCATTTTGAAGGGAGAGTTGTTAGGCTTATGGGCCGCCTGGGCAACACTCTCGAGATCTCTTGTAACCCCATAGAATCTGTTATGCTAAGGTATCTAGAATCGCTTGACACGTTGGTCTAGAGTCTGCGATCTGTTAGAGCGGTCCGGGAATACCCGGATGTGTGTGAGGAGGTGAAGGGCTTACCTCCGAAGCGGGAGATTGACTTCCGAATATATCTGGTGGATAATGCTAAACCAGTATCTTGGCCAGTGTGCCATATGGCTCCTAGCGAGAGGAGGGAACTCCATAAGTAAGTAGGCGATTTGCTTGAGAAGGGGTTCATAAGACGAAGTATATCGGAGTGGGGCGCTCCAGTAGTTTTGTTATGAAGGCGGATGGGTCCCTCAGACTTTGTGTAGGCTAAAGAGAATTAAAGAAACTCACAAAGAAGAATAGACACCCATTGCCAAGGATTGATGATCTCTTTGATCGGTTGGCTGGCGCCTCAGTATTTTTGTAGTAGGACTTAGCCACGGGATTTCATCAGTTGAGAGTGGCTGAGGATAGCATAGAAAAGACTGCCTTTAGGACTCCGGATGATTTCTTTTATGAGTGGCTGGTGATGCCATTGGGTTTGACGAACGCCCCCACATACTTTGTTGATTTGATGAGAAGGGTGTTCAGGGAGTACCTAAATAAGTTGTGATGGTCTTTATGGATGACATTTTGGTCTTTTCTAGGAGCGAAATAAGTTTTTGTATGAGCTCAATAGGCTGAGCAGAGCCAGTATAGGATAAACGACGGTTTTGGAGCGAGACTGGCGAGAACATCCAGAATTGGTCAAGGGCTTAATTATTTAGCCATTTTTATTTGTATCATCTCACGTAGGTCGTCTGAATTCGAAGGAGGTATCCCTTGGGTGTTTGTCTGATATTGGTTTAGGCCTTTGGGGCTTGCATTTGGGGAATGCCGAGTTCGACTAGGGTGGTCTGCGTGGGAGACAGTTGTGATAATTTTGGATGATATCCTGGTGGAGAAGAGCATGCCCTACATCTTAGGGAAGTGTTGGAGACTCTTCGAGCGCATAGTCTTAAGGCAGCAAAAGTGGATGGGATCCTTAGCATCCTATGAGTAAGGGTAACATGGTAGCGGACGCCTTAAGTAGAAAAAGGTTGTCCTTGAGTTCATTGTTCGTTGGACGACGGAGCTTAGAGTTTATTTCTAAGTTTGACTTTAGACCTTCCGTTGACTTTGTACCCGGTTTGCTAGCCTCCTTGGAGGTTAGACCTACTCTTTTGGGGCGGATTGGAAGAGCACAGAGGGACGACCCACAGTTGGTTGAGTTGGTAGAGAAGCTCATAAGGGGGGAAGTCGTCCAGCCATTTGAGTAGGAACACCCTAGACGATAGGGGTGTTTGCGTAGAGACGGTATACTTTGTGTACCGCAAGACGAGGGTTTGAGGAAGGCTATTCTTGATGACGCACACCGTTCTAGGATGACCATTCATCCCGGTGGGGATAAGAAGTACCAAGGTTTGTTGGACCGTTTCCTATTAAGGAAAGGATTGGACAGATGTCATATAGAGTGGAGTTGCCCGACAGGCTTAGTGGTGTACATGATATATTCCATGTGTTACATTTGAGGAAGTTCCTACATGAGACCGTAGAGGCGGTAGAGCCGAGCCTGCTTAGAGAAGTGGAAGTAGAGCGTGATGCGACGATTCGACGAGCTCCTACTTGCATCCTTGGGTCAGAGATTTGGAAGTTGAGAAACAGAGAGGTTCAACTAGCCAAAGTACGAAGGGGAGATGAAGAGAGCGACGCTACCTGGAAGACGGAAGCGAAGATGCGTTCGAGGTACCCTTTTCTTTCGGAGGGTATGTCCTTTTGCTTCTCCTTCATCGCATATCTTGTGCTTATCTTATTCTTAGTATGTCCTCTCGTTAGTACCTTTGACCTTTAGATAGGGTAAACCTATGGTTGAAACATGTGTTTGAGACATGTTATGGTTGATGGATGCAAGTGGATGCAAGTGTTTGCTAGTGGTTGCTCGTGGATGCATATACACACACTCTAGGCACTAGATCGGCTCAGTCACTTCATATTGCATATTGCATAAAATTGTGTGTAGGAAAATATATTTATGGATGTATAATGGTTGTGTTATCACATGGATGATGCATTTTGGTGAATGGTTGTGCACTCATGTAGATATTGTATGTGTCGATAGGGTTTTCTCGCATACATAATGGATGCATGGCACTATCATGGTTTGCATATGTTCATACATTAGATAGGGAACATATACACACACTGTTTGCATATGCTCATACATCATTAGAAACTGTTTAAGGACAATGGATGCCCGTGGTTGATGGTTTGAGTAGATGGTTGTTTGGATGGTAGGATATGCATTCTCCTTAGCTTAGAGATTTCGGGGACGAAATCCTTTAAGGAGGGGAGAATGTAACACCCCGAATTTTAGTTAATACTAAAATTCACTAATTATAGGATAAATAATCTCAGATGTGGGAATTGGGGGTAACGGGCTGCATCATTGCGTTCATCTCGGAAAATACGCGAAATAGAGTCCGAGTTTTCGAGAATCGGAGTCCGTATGGCCCGGTTATGGCCCGGTTATGGCCCAAAGAAGTTTTCAGAAAATTCAAAGATAAAAACAGATTTAAAAATTTAAATATTCAGATTTGGAATGGGCCAGGCGGGGTCAGGCGGGAAGCTTCCCGCCCAACCCATGTCGACAGGGCTGTCGACAGGCCTGTCGACAGGGGTGTCGACATGCCTGTCGACTTGCCTGTCGACAGGGTGGCACCGTTCAGGGAACCTGGGTGCACCAGGTTGCACCAGGTTGGGTTTCAGGCTGGCTAGGAGGGCTGGTTCTAGAGATTTCCTAAATCTAAGGGTCCTAATCCAATCTAGGGTTAATCTAAGGGCCTAAAATGCAACCTAATCCTATAAATAAGACCCTAACCCTATCCTAATTCATTCATAATTAGGTTTTGTAACTAAACTATGGCAAAATGAAATTTGAGCTTGGCCTCCACAAATCAATGAAGAGAGTTGCAAGCTAGTCAACATCTTCTTCAATTAAAGCCACTAATTCCACTTCATAAGTTTGCTAATCTTCGTTTTGGTGAGTTTCTATGGCTTTAATAATCAATTGTTAAATTGATTATGGTAGGATGTGATAAGACATGGCTATGTTTGTGGATAAATGTATTTATGCAAGTTTGTATGATATGTGATTTGCAAGTTTTATGTTAAATGCAAGTTTAAGGCCATGTTTTATGATGCAAAACACCATGTTAAACATTTATGCATATGTGACATGTTATGCAAACTATATGTGAGAATATATGCAAGTTATATGTAACATGATATGCAAGTTATGCATGTGATTTTATGCATGCTAAATATTTGGTGTTATGCATGCTAAGTATTTGATTGTATGCATACTTGATAAGTGGATTTATGCATATTTAATAAGTTGGTTTATGCATATTTAATAAGTTGGTTTATGCATACTTGATAAGTGGATTTATGCATATTTAATAAGTTGGTTTATGCATATTTAATAAGTTGGTTTATGCATACTTGATAAGTGGATTTATGCATATTTAATAAGTTGGTTTATGCATGTTTAACAAGTGGGTTTATGCATGTTGAATATGTAAGTTTATGCAAGTTTAGTATAATGTATGTTATGTTTACATGATGCTAAATATGCAAGTTATGGGCTATGTGATCATATACATGTTATGCAAGTTCATGAAGATATGTTATGCAAGTTACATGTATGTTAATATGCAAGATATGCTATTCAAGTTACATGTTTATTAATATGCAAGTTCATGATGACACATCATGCAAGTTTAAAAGTTAATATGCAAGTATGTGAAAGCTTATGCAAGTATGTGAATGCTTATGCAAGTTATGTATATGCTTAAATGCAAGTTTAATGTGAAAGCTTATGCAAGTATGTGAATGCTTATGCAAGTATGTGAATGCTTATGCAAGTATATGAATGCTTATGCAAGTTATGTGTATGCTTAAATGCATGTTTAATATGTTATGCAAGTTATGAGAATGCTTATATGCAAGTTTGGGTTATATGTAGTTGGGTTAATATATGTTCATATATGCAAGTTGACATCCTCTTAACCCATGACAAAGTTGTATGCTAAACCCATGATATTTGTGATGATCTTCCCCTTATTTATGTCATGAAATGAGAACGATTTACGTGGGGAACGATGGGGTTGGTAAATATAGTATGGTTGGGTATGATTAAGCATACCATAAAAATAAATTACCATAAGTGGGAATTTACCTATTGAGTTAGGTCTACCCCATGGGAATTTACCTATTGAGTTAGGTCTACCCATGTTATGGAAAACTTGATATTAATTAGGGATAATTAATATGGGGGTGATTAATTAGGTGTAATTAATCGACTAAGACACGAGGTTGGACTCATTTGTAGTGTAAAACTGCCCGGACCCGACCGGCTTAACCAGTTGCTACAAATGTTAGCCCAATGTGGGAGGTCTTAGCCATAAATTAAATACGTGATTAAAGTAAAGACACGAGGTTAGACTCTGTTATGACGTAAGACTGCCCGGACTCTACCGGCGTAACCAGGCGGTCATAACAGCCAGTCTAATGTGGGAGGTCTTTATGGGAGATCACGGTCTTAATTAATTAAGAAACACTTAACCATATTAGCATGTAGTGGGACATGAGGGGTTAAGTGGGTGCCTCGGGTGGCATGAGGAAACTAGTGGGTTGCCTTGGGTGGCAATAGAAAATACGATTAGAATACTTAACCAAAGTGGAACATGTAATTAAACATGATTAAAGGGTTAAGTAAGTGCCTTGGGTGGCATGTGGGAATCAAGTAAGTGCCTTGGGTGGCATGTGGAAATCTAGTGGGTGCCTTAAGTGGCAATTGAAATATAATTAGATGACTTAACCAAACCTTAACATGTAAGGGGGCATGATTATAAAAAGGGGTTAAGTGGGATGCACTAGATTAAACGGCAAGCTTAAGTAGTAGCTTGTGGGGGCCCATTTCAACCAATATCCCAAACGTATCTTTGTGGGCTCGACCCATGTCGAGTGACGGGACACGCATATTGGGCTTGATTATAAGAGGCCAAAACGGGGTAGCAGTGGCAACGCAAGTCCAACGGGTTTCATATGCGTGTGTGGGCCCGGGCTGGTAGATAAGCCGTTGTTGCATCGTGTAGATATAAAGCCGTGCACCGTTGATATTATCAGGTGGCCACTTTAGGGGAGTGATACACCCCACTGTGGGACCAGCACGTGTATCTACGTTAGGGAGCCGATCGCTTGGGAGTAGTGGGTACACCTAGTAAAGATAGGGGCAGACGGCACCTATGTAGGGGTACACGAAACTACTGGGTAAGATAACTAGGTACACCTAGTGGAGGTAGGGGCAGACGGCACCTACGTGGTCAGCTAGAAATACCAGAAGCTATTAGTTATATTTTCTAAGTCTTTAAGTGGGATCAACCTTTAAGTAGGAATTACTCTTGGTGGGTAGAACTGGTGTGGTGCAGTGTAGGAATTACCCTTGGGTGGGTAGGTCTGGGGTGGTGTAAGATAGTAATTATCCTTGGGTGGATAAATACGTCGTTTCGATTATCGTAGTACATCCTGTGTTTTGTGGGCTACTTATTGTAGTCATTATCCCCAGAGGTACCGTATCTTGTTTATATCATACCCTAATTACTTTAATGGTTGTATTGTTAGGGTTATAGGACTCACTCAGACTTATGTCTGACCCCGTTGTTTTTATCTTTTTCCCAACCCTCAGGTTATCAGAGTGGGCCTAGCACTAGTGGGCTTGGATCAGACCGCTATATCTATCTTTTGGGCTTGGATCGTAGAAGTAAAGCTCGGTTTATCTTTTCTATTATGGCTATTGTCTATGTAGTGGGATTATGTACTTCTAGTTTATCAAGATGGATATTATGTACTTGACTCTTGTTATGGTTTTGTGATGTAACCAAACATGTTTTACTTTCCGCTGAAATGAAATGATGATTTAAATTTTCAAGTATTACTTATATCTGTCTTGTTGTAATTTTTCTGTTCTATATTCACTTAAAATACTCCACCAATGTTATGGCATTCCCTTAGTGAGTGACCGTAGCGGGTGTGGGGTGTTACATATCCAGTATATTAAAACTTCGAATACACGTGGATCAGACGTATATGCAAAATCTTTATATACTTGATTGTCCAAAATCAATATAAAATAAACAATCAAATACGAATAACTGATTTAAATTTTCAAACAAAATTTGTTTTAAATTTTAAAAATATACTCTTCACACTCGTTCTAGGATACTACTGATCCTATCTCTAACGAGTCATTCTCTTGGATATTACTAATCCAATTTCTGATGAATTCTTCCGTATGGTTCTAATGCGTCTTGTTCTCTGAGCTCTATAAACCAATGCTCTGATACCAAAATGAAACGAACCAAACTTCCCCGGTAAGGAAAGCACGGATTGAATTGAGAACAAGCCACATCGGGACGCAAACAGAAGAACATTTCATTGTAAGTTACAGCAATTCCATCAGAATACAATAATATACAGAGTGTGAATAAATATTACACATCATAAATTATCAGAGATTTAAATACATTACTGCAGCGGAAAAATAATAAAGTACACAATTGAAAGATATATACGGATACAAAGCTTTCCGGATATCATTCCAGCTGTAAACCAGGATCCTATGAATATAAATCTGCAAACCTAAAACTACTAGCTGCCCATGTCAAAATAAAGGCACCCAGAGTTTAGGCTAAAACAATAAACTCCAGGCCAGTCATGTGACTGGTGTGAGAACTAAAACAGTTATTTATCTTTATTTTAAAGTTAGGTAAATCAAGGGACCACGCCGTATAACACGGAACGGGTTTCCTCCTAAGAATACCAGTGCATAAAACAACAGCGCAATGCTAAATAAAGAACAATGAGGCTATTATAAGTCCCAGGTCCCATCACACAATGCAACGCAAGCAGGAGGATAGGGTTTTTACCTTAAAATAGCCAAAGAATGCTTGATATGCTAAATTTCATGTTTTATTATTACTATAAGTGTATAGTGTCAAAACAATTTCAATTATAAGTATCAAACATAGAAGACATAAGTGCCCTGTACCACTATGTTGCCATATATAGGTATACAATCAAAACCGCAAAGTCACGTATTGGAAGTTGGATTTCCATCTGTGAACCGAGGCCAGGGATCGTCCTCTACCGATTCGAGACAATCTATCCTACCATGTCTCAGGATCGGAGCTCGAGTGACCCTTGGATCGTCAGGGCCGGTCCACCGATGTGGATTAAAATGCCTAAACACTGCATTCCCCTGCCCTTTGGGGAGAAATTGAGTCCTTTGACTCCATCGGCTCCACATAGTCACCGATATATCTGAGGCGCCTCGCAACAGCAACAACCACACAGGTGAAAATAATATAAATGTCAGGGCTGGTAGGTCAATGACACTACCCTAGCTAGAAGGAAACGCATGCCCTCCCTGAGGTCCTCTCCCGTTTTTGGTTCACAACCGGGGTGTGAGCCTCGCGAATCAAAGCTACACAAAGCTATGCCACATAGGCCGTGCTTTGATCATCAACCACAAGACTCTGCTTTTCAACAAAAGCCTTGATCATTTGCCACTTAGGCATGCCACACAGGCAATTCACTCCATGCGATTGATATCCATCAATATATAACCCCTGAGCTCGGACGTCTTAGAGAAGGGCGTTAAGCAAGAGAATAAATTCTCCACCGCCGAATAGATATATATTTAATAGAAATCAATCACACAGAATAAAATCCAATGTCAGACACACAATCCATTCACAAGTTCGTTCTGGGTATGAACGAAACCGGAGGCACCTTATGCCTCGCATATCCATCGATCTCCAAGTACGTCTGGACGATCACCAACTGATTCCCTCCTCTTGGGTGTACAGCCTAATCAAGAACAACAGTAATCACCCAAACGATGTGAAGACCTTTGATCTTTGACCACCATCTTCATCCTCGACACCACGTCGAATCAGTTATTCAGAATGGGATAAACCCGGTCTTTCTGAATAACTCGCGTATATAATAAACAAGTGTGACACAAACACAACATATGCCTCATTCCTATTCAGCATATTCTTTTATTCAAATACTCTTATACTTTGGGAAAGGTTCCTATTAATTTTATCAAAGATAAATTCTTTAAATTTATTCTTTAATCTTCCTTTGAATAGCAATTCATATTAGTCGGGATTAGCGAACCGCACCGAAGTAATCATTTATTTTAATTTCCCAATCCCAACCTATTCATCCCATGAAGTAAAACTGGTGATACTTCATATCTAACACCACGGTGTTATTGGTAAATTCAAATACCATTTCATGTTCAAATCTAATTAAAGATTTAACTATCGCCTAGAGCAAAACTGATGATACTCCATTTTCAATCATTTCAATCTTATTAAAGATTCATTAAAACTCCACTTAGTTTTAATCTTCCCAAAAATCATGTCAATGATTGTTTAACTTGGGAAACCATATCCTGTCTTTAACTGGGTTAAAGAACCATGTCATTTAAAACATGGTTCACGATAAACCTAAAATCACATTCTAATCCAATTCCAATTAAATCCCATTTAATTGGTACACTTCATTAAATCTAAATAAAAAGATTTAATCTTTTTCTCAACTGGGTTTAAGAACAGTGTTAATGAAGACACCATTCACGACAAACCCCAAATCCCATTTGATATTAAATACAAGGCTCTGAATAGAAAATATATCGGCTTATATTCAATATCAAATTCTACGACCAACAAATATCGTATTGGAAATAACGATATAAATATATCTTTCAAATTTCCATAACAATGTCTGCATACTCACGAAATCCAACATCGAAATATTCCAAAGACAATTTCGATTCAAATCCATTTCCACTTTATATATTGGAAATTCTGGTTATTTTCAAAACCATTTCAAATCCACTTTATTTATTTTAAAAATAAATGGTATTATAATTCTAGTTCAAAACAAGTTCATTTCGATAAAAATCTATTTTTATCTTTTCAAATTTGGAATTTTTCATCTCAATTCTTCAAAAATTATTTCTTATGATTTTACACAAATTATTACTATTTTTAATAATTTTATCAAGGCCCGTACAGTCGATTTCCATCAACGGCCATCGAACTGCACTTACAGCGACCTTTTCCAAATTTGATTTGGACATAATTCCAAATCCAACCGTTAGATTTCAGATCTCTAATATCTTTTCGATACGAACCCAACGGTTCTGGTTTTAGGAGAATCCGACGATCGGATCTCCTGTAACGTCCATTCGAAGTCAATGGTCGAAATTCGCGAACTGTCGCAGCGCGGCGCGTTCTATTCAGGCCATTATATATATATAATATATATATTATATATATATCATAGATTTCCTTTCAAAACATATTTTATAAATCGTTTTAAATTCGTTTTCAAAATGATTTCAACTTCATATTCAGTTTCTAGTCCGAATTGAATATTCCATATCATTAATCTATAAATGATAAAATTTTCAAAACGTTATATTTTGAAATTACTTCCTTTTCTATATTCATTATAAAAATGAATAAAATCGATATAAATATCGTTCATGTCAAAATGGCGCATATCTAGCCAATACGACTTTATATATTTCAATAAGTTCGTTATTCTATTCAACAAATGAATATTTATTCTATTCAACACATGAATCTATATTTCTTTCAACACATGAATATTCTCAACACATGAGTATCGTCAACACATGACTATTTTTATTATTTAATATATTTTATAAAATAGTGCTTTATATCATTTAATTATTAATTAGACTCTAACCGTAAATTAGTAAGGGAATGATTCCCTAAATATTAACACCGAAGGCCGAAACCAACATCAGATCAATACCTAGGAAACCATTCATCTTAACTGATTTCCAATTAGTTTCTAATATCATATTTGATAAAAATGAGAATTTTATTGTTAAAATATTTTACTCAACACATGATAAGTTTCAACACATGAATATTCTTAACACATGAGTATCGTCAACACATGACTATTTATTCTATTCAACACATGAATTTTCATTTTATAATATTCTATATTTTCCAAATTGAAATGAGGCCCAATCAATTACCATATAATGTTATTTATATGGATTTTCTACAACACATGTATATAATAACAACGATAAATAATCAACCATCATCCAGAGTGCATTCTACACTGTATAAGCATCAAATATAAATATTCAACGCTTATAACAGCCTGTCAATCACTCGATCGATATACAACTAATTATTGGGATTGGTGTATGTCAAATTTCATCCCAACACCCGTGTGGGGTTTCAAACAATCAAACATAGATTTTAGTTGTGCAGTTGGGCGATGTGTAAAATTTATCATCCTAATCAATATCAGTCAAATCGGTGTACATAAACAAATCGTTTGATTTGTAAATGAATATTTATTTTATTTCATCACATTAATGTATATTTGATTTCAACACATGAATATATATTTGATTTCAACACATGAATATATATTTTATTTCACAAAACAGTCAATTTTCACGACACAAACAATCACACAAACAAGTCATCCATTGTCTGTGGACAACGGGTGTCGGGTGCTACTAAGCACCGTCTGCATCCTAGTATATATTTCAACTAGAAATCAAATAAAAGTGAGGAGTTCTCACCTTGGGGTTCCACTCCGCCATTATCTATTTCTGAATGATTCAGTTCTGGATTTGTTTGAAATTCTATTGTAGTCCTTACCACGCTGTTCATAATAAAAATTGTATTTTTATTGCTTCATTCCAATAAATAAAAATCACATTTTTATTTCTTCTCCATATTTTTTTTTTCGACGCTTCTTCCTATATAAAAATTATATTTTTTTATTCCTACTTCTTATATAAAGATCGAATTTTTATCGCTATTTAATTTCTACAATATGAAAATCATAATTTTATTCTTCTCGTATAATAAAAATCATATTTTTATTCTCATATAAAGACCACATTTTTATGTGCTTTTCATCTAAATAAAAATCAAACCTTCCTTTATTTATAAATATCTAATCTTTTTCTTTTATAACGATGTTTACATAATAAAAATCCTATCTTTATACGGATAAAAATCCTATTTTTATACGAATGAAAATCATAGCTTCATACGAATAAAAATCTCACCTTTATACACATTTTTTTTATCTTTTCGCTATTAAAATCTCAACTTTTCTATGCTAAAAAATCCTACCTTTACATTGTTATAAATCATTTCTTTTCATTAGTAAAAATCGTTTCTTTTTACAAATCGAATTTTTATATTGATAAAAATCATAACTTCATATCATAAAAAACCAGATTTTGTTTATATTAATAAAAATCAGATCTTTATATTAATTAACTAAATAAAATGAAATAAAAACTCACATTTTAACCATGAAGAGGGAGGAGGATTGGGGAGTCTTGCATCGCTCAGGAGGGGGAGGAGGAGCTCCGGCGCTGTGGTGGGACCCTGGTGCAGCGGAGGCAGCACAGTGGTGGCTGAGGGGGTACGGGCTGCGGCGCAAGGGCGGGGGAGGCCTGGGATGGCCGGCGACGGGGTATTTGGGGGGTGGCGCTCGTGGATAACGAAGAAAGAGGATGAGGAAGAGAAGTGCGAGGCACGAGGGGAAGGGGGGTGTTGCCGGAGATGGCGGAGGTCGGTGCCCCGCTGGGGGGGGGGGGGGGGGATGGTGGGCGGCGGCTAGGGCAGAGCGATGGTGGATTTTTTTTTAATTTGATTTATAAAATGAACGGGGAAGGGGGGTTGAGAGAGTATTGAGAGGGAGAGAGGGTTTTTTTATTTAATTATTTAATTTCAAAAAGCAACTTTTTATTTTGAACTTGAAATCGAACCCACCGACTGTCCTCCATAGCTAAATACCCCCATTTCGAACGTAATGGGATATTCATCGTCACTGATTTGACTGTTTCGATCAGTTTTCATCAAAATCAAAATATATATCTATATATTGAATTTGAACGCACATTTCAATTTACCGGGGCCACATTTTAACTCTAAAAATTCACAAAAAAATATTCCTAGCCCTCGTATTGACGATATGGTCCTAACAAAACTAATTTCGTCAAATTCTGAGACCGTTTGAAAAATGGCCATTTTCCAGTCGATTAAAATCAACTAGAACTGGTCAAACGCATTTTACTTCGCCATGCTCACATACTGATTCGAAAAATTACGAATTTTGAAACCTAGCAATAACTTGACATCACAGATCCAACAAAAGTGGTTTTGTCGAAAACCGAGGCCGTTTGCAAAATTTCAATTTTTAAGGGCCAGAATTCCATAGCGACTGTTCTGAATTTTCAAGTGGACGTAACTTTTGATTCCCGCTATGAAATTTTGATTTTTCGGATTCGTTGGAAAGATATTCTCAATTAGATTCAAATATTTTTGGTTTCGCTAAAATCTGGTTTATTTTGAATCTTGTACATTCATTTGAAATTTGAAATTGAATTTTCGAACTACTGCGTCATTTTCAATTCCTTTTATAATTTAAAATAAATATTTATATTCCAACGACGATTCAAAATAAATTTCTCATTGTTATTATTTAAAATAAACCATTTTAAATATTCAAAATTCACTAAAATTGCCAAAATAAATTTTTTGAATTGGCTCAGATTTCCGGGTTATTACAGAAATTATCTGTTAATTTGAATTGAACAATATTATTGAAAATAATCTATGTGTTGCAGGGAAGAACAAGTTGGAGGGATCCAATGCGATTCCTCAAATATGTTTAATGATATTTATTTTCATATTACCATTACATGAACTGTTCTGATTAGATGATTGATTTGGTTGTTGACTGCTGACCTGAAATTCAATATTTGTTTTGTTTAAACCAGTAGGTAATATTGGTTGAGTAATTGGCGTATCTGGCTTATAAATCAATCGTTTTATAAATATTGATTTACTGTCACGTAAATCGATGGAATGGAAGTTATAAATTTTATTTTATAACTGAAGGTAGATTTTATTCTTTTTAAATTCTATTATTTTGAATAAAAGTTTGTTTAAAGAAAATAAATATTTATTATTTATTAATTAAGTTTATGATTAATTATTAATTGGTTATATAAAGTAAAATTTTTATGTTGAGAAGATTTATAAACAAATGAGCAAAAATTAACCTAACGGTTTAGATTTTGAATAATTGTTCTAGGAAACAATTAAATGAAATTTATTTAAATTAACTATATTATTAATTAATTTAAAGGAATGACTAATTGGAATCGATTAATGAGATAATCATGTTTGAGTTGACTAAGTCGATCGTTTTAATTGTAATTGATTATTAAATTAATTTTTTGTACTAATTTAATAAAATAGTTTAACGGATGTTTGTTTTAGTTTTAATAAGATTTTTCAAAAGAAACCCACTATTTATTTTAGTTAATTGAGAAATTAACTACTACTACTGTAGTTAATGATTGAAGTACATTATTATTTTAAATAATAATAATTATGGAGATTACTTTTTAATTCATTTAAAAAGTGATCGAAGGTGAAATGAAATTGAATTGAATTGTGAAAGGAGCTAATGGGTTTTATATTAAAATCGAGTTTTATAATGAAGCTATAAAAGGATTTTTAAGAGAATATGATAGCTTAAAACCAAATGTTTATTTAATATTTGAAATTAGAAAAAGAAGATTTTAAAGTGGGGAAATGGTATGAAATGGTTAAATAAGGATCATTCCGAGGTTCGAAATGTGATATTCTGAAGTTCGAAATGGTTAACGAACTGAGATTTATTCAAAAGCAAGAGTATAAGCTAAGTAAAATGTTTTAGAAATGGCAACGGATATAGGTTGTCGTAAATGATTTACAAACGATTTTGTAAATGGAAGTTAAAGAGTTTAAAAATGGAACTGAAATATTAGTTGTAGACAATAATTTAAAAATGGGATTTGTAAATGAAGTAAGAAATTTGAAAAATGAATTTGTAACAATTGTTACAAATAACAAATTGAACCATGTGATTTATAAACTGAAGATCGTTAAAAAGATCGCTAAGTGATTCTCGACAATTCATAAATTGTCGTAATGATTTGAAAAGAGTGTAATAAAGGAAATTGAAAACTTTTTAAAATGGAATCTGTAACGTTTGTTACATATGATAAGTTGAATGGTTTCGATAAAAATAAATATAAAAACTATAAAAGATAAAGGCAAGACTCAAAAAGGTATCTATATAAAATCGGTAAAGATACTTATATATGATTTAAAAACAAAATATAGTACTGTTGTTGCAAACAAGTTGAAGGATATTTATAACGAGATGTTGAAGAAATTATATAAAGAATTCTATTTAAATGGAATTGAAGCTCGAGTATAATATTATAAAGGATTACTGAAGATTAATAGAGAAATATAATCATAGTTTACTTAATAATTACTTAAGTAAACAATGTTGAGATTTAAATGAGGTTTTCAAAGGAAAACATGTAGTTAATAAACTTCTATCTATTCTTAAGATATGAATGTTATTGGTCAAAGTCTGAGAGGTAAATAAAATACCCCAACTTGAACGACTTCACGATTATCCAAGAATGGTATTAGTTTATAAATGAGATCAATTGAGGGAAACATAAGTTATGATTTCCGCAAGTAATATTATAAACTGTATTTGAAAAGTTTATAAGTGAATAAAAATGATTTTTAAGGATATTCTTATTTATAATAAGAAGTAAAAGATAAACTCCAAATACTAGAAGATCATACGAGTAAAATCAACATAAGTTTAATTAAAGAGGCCAAGTAATGCCGAGTACTGAATTAGTAAACTCATTTCACTCAAATGATTATTTATTTGATAGTTAAATAACCGACTATCAAATCCATCCAAATATGATTGTTGGTACGGAAAGACCGGGATCAATTTTGTATTCGAAAACCATTCTGAACCATCAAATTTGTGAAGATGCAAATTGAAGATGGAGCAATTGAAGACCGTTGATCTTCATAAACGGAAGAACCACTGGTTGAATTTCTCTGGTTTATCGACCAGAGAAATTTTGACTTGGAATTCTGTCATGATTGGAATCTGAGGATTGCAAGAACTACTCGATACTGATCCTTGGGGTGATACCTATATAGGATGTGGTAGGAGGGTGCCTTCTGTTCATCCTGTTTATGGATGACTTGTATGGACGAGTGTTTGACAAATTTTTTCCAAAGGGTCACGTACATTGATTTCTTCAAACGTACCAAGTTGATGGCGGAGAAGTCCACATTCTCTTATCAATTTGAGTATTTTTGTGGATGTCAATTAGTGATACCTAGCGGATCTGACGATGTGTCATTCAAAGTGGATAGAGATGTGTTGTACTGAAGAATAAGCTTAATCGCTAGCCTCATCAACTGGGAAATGGCATAAAATCGGGTAGGTCGCATGGTTATGTGGGTCGCACCCATCAAAAGGGTATATCATTACCTGGTCTGGTGAAATCAAATGTCTTCGGCTGTCCCATTTTAATTTTTGTATGTATGTTATCGGTTCGATTGTCTGGCCCCCAACCATGGTAATGATATATTCGGTACTCTCAAGCGAAGTAAGGGGCCGGTCATGTTTAGCCTGGGTTGCAAGATGTTCTTGTTGAATCCCAATGTATTCATCTCTAGAGGTACATTGTCAGGAAGGTGGTCCCATACCTTACCAGGAAATCCATTCTCCAATAAGCGCTTGCAGTTTTGATCGTATACTATATTTGTAGAGCATGAGATGCAAGCGTTCTGCTAGATTGATATTTATTTTTATTTAGAAACTATTATAATATCAAAAAAATACATTGATTTAAAAAATGTTTTAGGTTATCGTATGGTAAAAACCGTCCGTATTTATGTGTGCATTTAGTCTTACGATTATCCTTTCTTTCGAAAAGATTTTTAACTTTAAAAATCAAGATGGATGCTACCCATAAACTTAGTGTGTTTTTCTCACTCTGGTTCCCCAGACTGACCCATCGTTTGTAATGCTCGGGTTAGACCGGGTCATACATGTCCAGGTTACCGGATGCTATGAAGAGACGAGCTTGAAGAAACCAGATGTAGATATCTAATATGTGTTCCGCTGTGTGACTATATATAAGAACAAGTTGTTATAACTGTCCATATGTGTTGATGTACTCTGATGATTGTAAGTATGTTTAAAAGCTCTCAGTAAAGATTTACTTTAGATTATATTTTGTTCTGCTGCGATGTGAGACACTAATATGTGTTGGTTCTTCTTCCTCTTCTTTGATTCTAATATTTCTTTCTTACCTCACCCTCTAACCTCTTTCTAATAACGTTCCTGTGTTTTCAATGTTTGAACAGTCGACATGGATGTTTTGTGTCGATTTTCGGGATCGAAAATCCTCGGGCCGTTACATGACTATTCTCTTTTGCTCACTTGATAAAATTGTTTCTTCACGAATATGTGAAACAACTTATGACATTTGGCGTACACTTCAAATTGCACATGAATATAGCCAAAGTCAAACAAACTAAGATTTCTATATTGCAAAATCAATTCTCTTCAGTTAAAATGAAGACAAAATGAGTCTATCATTGATATGTATGCATGTTTTCAAACCATCCAACCTGATTTCATAGCACTTAGAGTAAAATTCATTGAGTTTAATTTAGTTACAGGTATTTTGAATTCTTTGTCAACATGATCTCATAGCAACTAAAGAAGCTAAGGGTCTTTCTTAGCTCGAAGTTGAGTACTTAATTGAAAACCTAATGTCGTAGGAAGATAACTTGCAAGCAAGAGAAGATGAAACTTAAGAGAAGGACATAACGTTTCAAAGCAAATGATGATGAAATAGAGTCGGTTGAAGATAAGATTGTTTTTATTGCGAAGAAATATCACAAGTTCAAAAAATTTAAGAAATGACCAAGTTTTGAGATGAAGGAAATTTAAGCCAAGTCAAGTGCCAAACCCTCACGGGTATGGGTAACTCCCCTGCTAACCCTTAGAATCATAATGGAGGAAGTTGTACCAACTAATTTTATTTATTTATGCAAGTACCTATGAAAAAAATCATGGGGAAAGAGATACTTGATAGCGGATGCTTTAAACACATGATCGGGAATACAAAATATTATCAAATATTACATATATTGATGGTGGAATGAGTAACATTCTGAGATAACTCAAATTCGTCATTGACATTGAGGATGCCATAAATATCGATATATCTATTTTCCCCTTAGTTGCTAATGTTTTACTCGTGAAAAATATTAAACATAATTTATTATGTATTAATCAATTATATGATAAAAAAATTAAAATTGATTTTGGAAAAGATTGATGTAATATTTTTAATCAAAATAAACATTTAATGCTTGTTGGAATAAGAAATAAATATGTACACATATTAGACACAAACATTAAAAGTAATAGTGATTTATGCTTAGCTTCAAATCACGATGATCCATAGTTATGGCACAAAGGCTTTGGCTATATAAACTTTAGAAATATCAATAAATTAGCTAAAAATGGTTTAGTGGGAGGACTACTGAAAATAAATTATAAAGTAAAATAAAACTCATATGATGCATGCCAAATAGGCAAAATTTAAAAAGAGTTCTTTTAAATTAAAAGTGAAATTTCAGCAAAACCATATAGTTTATTTGGATCAACACAGATATGTTCAATAAGTCACAATAAATATGCTTTTGTTATAGTAGATGATTACTATATGGATTTTATTCTTAAAACATAAAAGTGACATTTTAGAAATGTTTAATTTTTTTGCTAAAATAATTAAAAGCTTAGTGAGTCTAAAGTAAAAAATATTCGAAATGATCATGGTGCTGAATTTAAAAATATATTTTTTGAGAAATTTTGTAATAAAAAAGGAATTGTTCATAACATTTCATTTCCATGAACACCACAATAAATTGGTGTCATAAAAAGAAAAAATAGCATATTAAAACAATATGCAAAAACTTGACTAACTAATAATGGCTTACCAAAGCATTTTTGGAGTGAGGTCATAACCATCGCTTGTTATGTTTTAAATAAAGTTTCTTTAAGACCTATGATTAAAAATACTTATTATGAAATACTTTTCAGTAAAAAGACAAAAGTATCATACTTTTGAATATTTGGATTTAGATATTCTATTTTAAATACCGAATTTAATGTTAAAGTCAATGAAGCAATCTTCATTTGATATTCAGATCATAGTACAGCATATAGAATTTGTAATAAACGAACATATATGATTGAAGAAAGTCTTCGTCTCTTCTTTGACGAAGAATATAAAGTTAATAAAACTATTTATGAAAAAGAATATATAATTAATAACAACAATTTTATTTAGACTAAATGAAATAACACTAATGAGTACAATTCAAATAATATAAATGATATTGCTAATGTTAAAAATAAGATCACCAGCAAGAATTTTGAAAGATCATCCTATTAATAACGGATTCAGATGTTATAGCTTCAAAAAATACAACTTAATCAAATGAGTCATGTAGCATTTATTTCTTCTATTGAGCTAAAGAAATATAAAAGCCTCAAGTGATGATTTTTGGATTTGAGTGATACAAGAAAAATTTAACCAATTTGAATGTAATGATGTTTGGGAACCTATACCAAACAAATGCTCAATCTGTTATTGGAACAAAATGGGTTTACAAAAATAAACTTGAAAAGAATGCAACATTAATAGCATAAGAATATAATTAAGAAACATAAGAATATAATTAAGAAGAAGGAATTAATTGATTAAAAAGAAACTTCTGCTCTTGTGACACGTCCAGAGATTGTAAAACATTATTATATTTTTTATGCCATCACAACTTTAAATTATTTCAAATGGATGCTAAATTTTCTTTCTTGAATGGTTTTAGAAAAGAAAATATTTATGTTGAATAACTTACTTTGTTTATTCAAAAAAAGATATCTTGATAGAGATATCTTTGAGTAAGCCTCTTCCTTCTAAACTTAAAGTTACTATTGATGGTCATGATATGTTTGTAAATGTCCAACATACTTGGCAACCCGATATGTGCTCCAACTGTCAAACTTTTGGTCACTAGATTGACGTGTGCAAAAACCCTGCGGATGGTCCCTCTTTGGCTAAATCTCCCTTTTGTAAACCTCCTACCCATGTTTGGGCACCTAAAGCAAAAGGTCTGGATGATGATATATGTACTCTCCCGAAGTATGTGGTTCTGTCTGCTCTTGTGGAAGCTGAGGGAATTGCTAATAAAACTGTAGTTTGGATTGTGCAAGAGAGTTCCTGGGTACATTTGGGATCTGGCATGAGGTATGATCCCCTCAATAAGGTCTTTTATAAGTTTTTTGCGGATTGTGAGGAAGATGAAAGTTTAGAGGTAAGATTTTTGCATTACTATGACGATGGCACTGACTTGAAGCTTTATATTTACGGTACTTTTCTTGAGTACAATGCACCTGTATTGTCTGATGAGACTTGGGATAGGAAATTTTTATATGACAAGAACAATTCCGGTTATGTGCCTAACCGTGCTACTCTCTTTGCCATGGTGTTGAATGTCACTGGCCCTATTTCTTCCTCACCATCTTCTTCCCCCTCCTCATCACCCTCTACTCCTCCTCTCTCACCATATGGAGAATAGTTGTTAGGTATTATATTAGCTGAAGCAGCTTTGCTTCACTCCTGGTGTTCATGTATAGAGAGTTGGACACTTCAATCCAGTACATGTGATGGTCAGTCCACTTTAAAAATGTTAGCTGATTGTCTACTAACAATCACCTGTACCAAACTGTATTTTATTATTAGTTATAATAAAGGTGTTTGTTGTCACCTTAAAAACCGGTTGGCTTTGCCAAAAAAAAAGATATCTTGACCATGTTTCTAAATTAAGGAAAGATTTATATGGACTATAACAAGCTCCTTATGTTTTGTGTACAAGATTACAAAACCATTTACTCAACTCAGATTTTCAAAAGCAATATTATTTATAAAAAGAGAAAATAATGATATTTTAGTTGTTCAAATATGTCTAGACAATATTATTTTTGGAATAACCAATAGAAGACTTTGCAACGATTTTTCAACTATAATGATGAATCAATTCGAATTGTTACACATGGGAAATTAAATTATTTCTTGGGATTTCAAACTAAACAATTAGAAAATTGAATTTTTGAATACTAGGAAAAATGTTGTAAAACATTATTGAAACATTTTGGTATGAATAAACAAACACTAATGAGAATTAGCTTACATTTAGAAAAATATGAAATTGAAAAAGGTTTGGATCAAATATTATATAGTGCTATATTTTGGTTTACTAATATATGTAACTGCCGACAAACCGGACAAAAAGACGAGTGTTTGTTTATGCAGAGATTTTAAGCTCAACCTAAAGAATTAAATCATCTAGTGATAAAAAGAATTTAGCATTACTTAACCAACACCAAGGATTGTCGACCTCTCTACTCGAGAGGAGAACTATTCGATCAAGTATCTTTTAATGATGCAGATTTTGGAGAATGTGAAGGAACAAAAAAATATAAGTGGCGCATGTCACTTTATCGGTCAACTTTAGTTTTTCATTTACTAGAAAGAAAAGTTTTGTTCCCTATTGACATTCGAAGTTGAATATATATCTAACACTTCATTTGTTTATGTTTATTTTTATTTTTTGGCAAAGCCACCGGCGTTGAATTGCCCCCTTCTATTTATTTATATTGAAAAAAGGCCTTACAATACAAATAGAAAAAGATTGTAGAAAGAGAAACAATAGATTAAGAAAAGAAAGGGGTTAGGGGAATTAGAGCCATCTATCTACTACATGAGAATCAAAGCCATGGGAGGACAACATGATAGATCTTCTAATACTGCTGCACATGTCATTGAACAATTGCAGTCTTGTACGAGATTTGTTGTTGAAAATCCTTTGATTCAGTCCATACTTCGATCAACATTACTTTAATAATTATCAGCATCACATATGTTGCTTCTTCCTTCCATTTTGTTGCTATATATATGGTATACCATTCTTCATTACTATCATGCCTCGGAGCCATGAAACCGACCTTAAACTTGATCTTACCCTATACGTCTCGAGTATAGGAGCAATTAAAGAATAAATCTTGCTTATCTTCATTAACAGATCTGTAGAACCCACATTGATTCAAAATATTTATTCCTTTAGCTTCTAGGTTTGATAGAGTGTGTATTTCATTCTGACTAACTTTTCAAAGATGAAAATTTAGTCTTTCATTTGATTTGTTGTTCCAGGTCCTCTTATAGCAAGGGAATTTACCCACCTTTTTTCACCTGGTAGCGCAGAGTAAACAATTCTAGTACTATGCTTCAATTTATCTTTTGTCCAAACATAAGTATCATGGAGGCCAAGAATAGGGGTGTAAATCGGTTGGACCGGACAGGACGGAGGTGTGTTCAGTTTCTGTCCTAAAATAATTCGATCCGAACAAGGATCGAACGAAATCTTTCCTAAGGCAATTTTTTTTTTCTAATTCATTTCCTATATAAAATTGGTCGGACACGGACATATGTTTTTCAGACTCGAACACGAATGGACCCAGTCAAACATGACCATTTGCAACACATTTTATACTTTTACCATATTTTCTGTCAACTATACACCAAATTACAAGGAATTCGAATGGATACGGACTAGACGTAATTTTTCTCATATAAATTTTATTGTCCTAACTCGTGTCCTAAAGAGAATCGGACGGACTCAAACGAATGTATTTCGGTCACGGTCACAAACAAACATCGAACATTCATACAAAATTTACAGCCCTAGCTAAGAACATATAGATATTAGCCCCATATTCCATTTACGAGGTTGTTACTTTTTCGAGGAAGATATATTTTTCCATCTCTTACGTAGGCTGTGGTTTTGGCATTGAGGGGGATACCACTTTGCATTACATCCTCATGTTGTAGGGTATTTATTAGGACCATTTCATAATTAGGGGTTGACCAAAATTTGGCCTTACTATCAATTGGCAACTGCAACATTGAATAGGGCAATAGTTTGTCTCTAATTTTCAACATAGTTTTCCAGACCCAACTATTTGCAGGCTTCGGTTTGATGGTCCAAATTTCTACCTTTTTTAAGTTGTAATTTATGCACCACTGAACCCATAGTGTTTTTTTCCTTAAGACCAGATTATGGAAATAAACAGAAAGGGCTGCATAATTCCAGACTCTGATATTTTTGATCCCCAGACCACCTTTGCATTTGAGTTACATATTTTGTGAAAGACAATATGAGGGAGCTTATTAGATTGAATTGAACCTGTCTACGTAAAATTTCTCATTGTAGTTCTTATCATGGTAAGTATTTTCGGAGGAAGAAGGAAGGTTCTGCACCAGTAAAATGATAGAGAATATAACAACGTTCAGGATAACCAATCTCGTAGGATGGGAGAGAAATATGTTTTCCCACTAGTGAGGACAGAGGTATTTTTTTTCATATAGTGGGATGCATTATTGGTTCCCATAGGAATGCCAAGATACGTAATATTGGATTCCATTATCATCATTTTGGTGATCCTTAGGCAATCATAACTTGGAAAGGAGATAGTCCAACAAGTAAAATATGGGATTTATTGCGATTTAGTTAAAGTCCAAAGAAGGCATGGAATTTAAAAAGGGTTGACATGATGGTGTCAAGGGATTTATGAGTGGGTTTTGCGAATATGATCAAGTCATCAGCAAAGGCAAGGGAGATGATCATAGGAGTTTTACATTTAGGGAGAAGCATAATATTTTTTAATCTAACCCGTCTTTCTAGCTCCAAGGTCAAAGTTTCCATAAAAATTATGAAGAGGTATGCAGAAATGTGGTCTCCTTGCCTATGACAATTGTTTCCTTGGAAATAACTTACAACGCGAGCATTGAAAACCAAGGAGTATCTATTAGTGGATATGCAGAGATAAATCCATTTGATAAATCTATGTTGGAATCCCATTATTTTTTCCATAATGCATACAAAGGAAGTCTAGTTGACAGAATCAAAGGCTATCTTTGTGTCAATTTTCATCATGGCTCTGGGAGAGAGGTGTTTCTTGGTGTAGCCATTTAGGAGTTCATAGGTAAGGTGGACATTATCAAGTATATTGCAGTTAGGGAGGAAGGCTGCTTGATTGGGAGATATTAAGGTCTGGAGTACAACTTTGAGTCTAGAAGCTAATATCTTTGAGATAGCTTTGTAGATTACATTACAACAAGCTATTAGGCGAAATTGTGAAACATTAGTAGGATTATGTGTTTTTGGTATCAAGGCAAGATTGTTGGAATTGATGGAGCTAAGAATCTTACTATTATCGAAGAAACTGCGGACAACAGCCAAGACAAGAAGGGATATTATGGGCTAGCAATGGATGAAAAAGGAGGCACTGAAACCATCTGGGCTAGGAGAAGAAGCTTTCCTCATAATGAAAATGGATTTTTTTTATTTCATCATTAATGATTTGGTCTGTTGGGGCATATTGTATTTGTGGGGTTAGGGTGGCAATGGGCAATTGGGAATGAATTAGATACATCAGAATCATCTGACTGACTAGCGAGTATGTTGATAAAATATGAGAGGAAGCCATTATCAACTAGAGGAGGGGTTAGTGCGTGATACCATGCATGTCTTTGATCTGGTGTATATAAGTTTTTCCTGCTTGATTTTTGAGGAGTGGTCTCACCATGTATTGACCATTATAGCTTCATCTTCTATTTCACCATGTCAGCTTCTACTTCAAGGGCTTATTCAGTTTGTAAGCATAACTATTTCTCTACCAACTAATTACCTTGATTTATATTATTTTGAAAATTTTCCTGCTGCACCTATTCGAGTTTTCTTGTTAGTTCTGTCGATAGTTTATTACCTTTCCCGTACACTTCACTAGACCATTTTTTCAATGCTTCTTTTGTATTTTTTTTTTGTAACTTGTGCATTGGGTTTCCATAAGTGTAAACATCCCATGCATCCTGAACCACCTTCATCATTGATTCATTTTTAACCCATTCATCAAATAATTTAAAGTTCACTTGTTTGAATATGGAAGCTGTTCCAAAGGTTAGTATGAGTGGGCAATAGTAAGATGTGGTGACATGGGAATATGGATATGGATGGTTGGCTAGGACAAGAGAGCATATATGTTTATTAGACCATAACCTATCATAGTTAAAGTACGAGGGGAAGAGGAGCTTTCGTTGGACCAGGTAAAGGAGGAGCCTGTCGAAGGGCAATCAAGGGAGAAAGTTGCATGGCATAATTCATAGGGGAAAGGTCAGCTATATCAGTGGTGTGCCACCACATTTGTGAGAGACAAGTAGGAGCAGCTGAAATCTCCTAATACAAGCTAAGGTTGGGAGTTCTGAGAGAAAAGAGTGAGGTAGTCATGGAGATTCTGTCTCTTAGAGTAGCTGTTACTGGCATATACAAAGCTAATTTAGATTGAAGTGGAAGTTGGCACATGGATTACCTTAGAGTGAATGAATTGGTAGTCCATAAGAATAAGAGATATTTGAAATAATGAAGGGGTCATACATTATAAGGAGTCTACCATATGATGCTTGAGAGTGGTTTGTTAGTAAGTGACAGTTTGGATTTTTGTAAGAAGGGACAGATTTGGAGAGGGGTAGATTGAGTTTGGTTTCAAATATAGACACCAGGGACAGATGGTGAACATGAATGAGATTTCTAATTTGGTCAAATTTTGGTTTTTTTGTGAGCACCGCGCATATTCCATGCTGCAATGTTGTTCACTAATGTTATACTATCAAGGGGGACATGGTAGTAAGAGGGGCTTGGGTAGGATTGGTTCTTCTTATAAAAGAGGATTGTACTTTGGCGAAATCATGATAGGAGCCATTTTCAACATCACTATCAATAGGAGATAAGGGAGGACTTATTTTTGGTGTTTTTTATCTTCTTCTTGAAACTCTTTTTATTTTTCACTTTGTTTGGATCTGCTTCTTTCATTTTGTTCTTTTTTTATCATTTTTTTCATACTGCCTTTTGCATAAGTCAGCAAGAGAGGGGGATTTTGGTGGTGAAGATGGGGTTGTAATTGGAGAGCATGGATTGATTATACAGTGGTTAGGACACTGCTTAAGGTGTCAAGAATGATTTGAGATGAGGTAGTAAGAGGGGCTTGGGTAGGATTGGTGAGAGGAGCATCTGTCAAGTGTGCTTGTATGTCATCATGCACAAATGATGGATCTGGTGGTTGGAGAATTGGAGTAGGGGTAGATTGATTATTAGGTGGGACATGGTCTGGCATGATGGCTGGAGGGGAGAATGAAGGTGGAGGAACAGGTGGATTGGATAAGAGAGGAGGAAGGATTTATGTATTGTTCTGGTTGAAATAATTTTTTTGGATAATATTTTTATGTGAGATATATTTGCCACTTTAGCTTGTGCATAAGTTATACAGACACACACACACACACACACACACACACACACACACACACACACACATATATATATATATATGCAACAAACACTTCAAGATTTGAAAACTAATACATAAATCATCTATACATTGTGAAAATAAAAGTACTATAAATCTGCCTAAAAACATATAAATCATTCACGAACTAAACTAATTGACATTAGACATCATTTTTACGAGTTAAAATCGAAAAAGGTACAATAATTCTATAATTTTAAAAACTGAAAATTAAATTGCTGATATTTTTACAAAACCTTTAAGTGAATTAGTATTTACAAGGTCATGAAGAGATTTATCCATATGTTCGTAAAATGAACTTATATAATATTTTTTAATATGATTCTATCTGTAGTTTTAGGATGAAACTAGCATAACAAATATTTTCTAATTTTGTCCACAAATTATTTATTACCATTAAATCTTGAATGATTAAAAAGTTGAAATAATTATTAATCATAGAATTTAAATCAACATATAGTTATAAATAGATTACAAAGCAAACTTTAAAATTAATCAAAACAAAACATGTTATCCCAGAATTCTTCTGATTCATCCTCCCAATTTTAGACTCCAAGAAGCTAATGAACATCTATTATAGATTTCTCTACTTCTAAATGTGGATTTCATACTGAATACACTTCAATAGGAAAATGAGTTTGAACTTCTCTAAAATTTGAAGGTGTGGTCACAACATCAGATGATTATCGAATTGATATGATTTTCGTCTTTATCGACAATAAGTTTTAGGATTACAACGTGAACTTGATTAGGAGAAAAACGAAAAGGATAACAACTTGACTCCACAGAATAATAAATTGTGAAGTCTAGTGGTTCATCTACTATTAAATAACCAAATCAGTCAAAGAGGAGTCACTTATTCCAAAATTGAGAATTTGTAAGCTGAATTCTTGCGATAAACAAGAACAAAAATGAATCAAAATTGGTTGTTAATCATTTAATTTTTTTATTTATGGATAAATATAATGAATAAGAATAAATTAAAAATTAAAAATTTATTTTTCATGTCTCTTGGAATAAAAATAATAAATATTCTAATTTTACTAGATCCAGACGTCTGGGTAACAAAGTTAGATGTCTGAATGAATGGAAGAAAATCAAATAGCAAAAATTCAAATCTCTAAATTCCAAGCCTGACGTCTGAATATATTATCCAGTTCAAACTCAGAAAAATTCAGCCAACTAATCTCTCAAACCACATATCTGAAAATTAATTCAGGATACCACTTCATTCTAAAATTAATTATTTGATTAAAGAACCAGATCTCTAATCTAACTCCAAGATTTCAACTCTGTTTCAAACCAAACATCTGACAATACAACTAAACATTTGATTTAGTTTTCTAGAAACATTTGTTGAACAGATAAGATGTCTAATCTCCTCCAAATGTATGACCTAACATCCTTTCACCTCCAACAAACATCTCTTTAAATTTCTCTCTCCATTATAAACAATACTCCCTCCGGTTCATACTATAAGATGTTTTAAGTTGTATGATTTATTTCAAAATATAAGATGATTTAGCTTGTTATTCCTATTTTGCCCTTAGTCTTTAATAAATATTAGAGACTCAATGGTTGTTTCACGATGAAAATAGAAGTGATAAGTATGTTGCACATAAAAAGAGAACTTAATTTATGTGACCTACTTAATTTAAGTATGAACTAAAAAGTCAATAAATTTTTCCCATAATTCCCATGTAAATTTCTAAAACATCTTACATTATGAATCAGAGGGAGTATTTTGTACTAAATCCCTCAACATCCATATTATAACCAAGCCTTCAGAAACCCAAATCTCCAAACCCTCAAAGAAAATAGAAAAATCTTTTTTAATGGCTCTAAAAGATTCTTGAAAAAATCAAAGAAAGACCAAAGGGAATCTTACTCTCAATAACTGGCTATTGTCAGGGATACTCTATCAATGAATGGATACTCAATGGAATTCCGGCAAAGAGGCGATTCTAAGACATAACATGAAAGATTCTTCATACAGGTCCTTTCTACTGCCTTTACGGATTCCATGACTACAATATTTATGATCTCCTTTCTCAAGCAAGTATTAACAGATTAATCGAGTTTAGTGACAATAAGTTAAGGACCAACCAATGAAGCGACCCGAAACTTCCCCGGTCTCCGAAGAGATGAGAAAGAACGAATTACTGTGAGGACAAGACAAATCAGAACACAAACAGAAGAACATTTCACTGTTATTACAACAATGCATCAGATTACAAGAATATACAGAGTATAAATGAATATTACACAGAAATATCAGAGATTTAAATTACACTTAAATACCTAGCAGCGGAAAATAATACAATACACAACTAGAAGAGATATACGGATACAAAGCTTTCCGGATATCATTCCAGCTGTAAACCAGGATCCTGTGAATATATGTGACGGCAAGGAATCTCGCTCGGTCCGAACCAGTCGCTAAACCGACCCAGACCGTTCGAAACGCCCTATCGTTTGAGAACAGGACAAAACAGAACGCATACAGAAGGACATTTCATCGTATATTACAACAATGCATCAGATTACAAGAATATACAGAGTATAAATGAATAAATATTACACAGAAATATCAGAGATTTACATTACATTTGAATACATAGCAGCGGAAAATAATACGATACACAACTAGAAGAGATATACGGATACAAAGCTTTCCGGATATCGTTCCAGCTGTAAACCAGGATCCTGTGAATATAAATCTGCAAAACCAAAACTACTAGCTGCCCGTGTCGAAAATAGGGGCACCCAGAGTTTAGGTTAAAACAATAAACTCCAGGTCAGTCATGTGACTGGTGTGAGAACTAAAACAGTTATTAATCTTTATTTTTAAAGCTAGGTAAATCAAGGGACCACGCCGTATAACACGGAACGGGTTTCCTCCCAAGAATACCAGTGCATAAAACAGCAGCGCAATGCTAAATAAAGAAAAATGAAGCTGTTATAAGACCCAGGTCCTATCACACAATGCAACGCAAGCCGGGGGATAGGGTTTTCCCTTATAACAGCCAAAGAATGCTTGATACGTTTGAAACAAATCATTTGATACTATAATAAGTGCATAGTGTATAAAACAACTTCAAATCATAAGTATCAATCATAGGCGGCATGAGCGCCCCATCCCACTATGTCGCCATATATAGGATTACAATTAAAACCGCAAATGTCACGTATTTGGAAATTGGATTTCCGTCTATGAACCGAGGCAAAAGATAGTCCTCAACCGATTCGAGACAATCTAGCCTACCATGTCTCAGGATCAGAGCTCGAGTGACCCTAGGAGCGACAGGGCCGGTCCACCGATGTGGATTAAAATGCCTGAACACTACGTTTCCCCGCCCTTTGGGGCGCAAGTCTGGTCCGTCAGCCGACCAGAAGCATCGGCCGAAACCGATATAACCGAGGCGCCTCGCAACAGCAACAACCACATAAGTCAAACTCGTCAGGGCGTGTAAAACCACTGACGCCACTTCTAGCTAGAAAGAAACGCATGCCCTCCCTGAGGTCCGTCTCCCGTTTTTGGTTCATACCGGGTGTGAAACACGCGAGGTAAACGTTACACAAAGCTACGCCACAAAGGCCGTGCTTTGATCATCACCACAAGACTTTGCTTTTCAACAGAAGCCTCGATCATTTGCATCTTAGCATGCCACACAGGCAAACCATCCTATGCAACCGATATCAGTCACACAGAATGAAATCCGATGTCAGACACACAGTCCATTTACAAGTCCGTTCTGGGCCTGAACGAAACCGGAGGCACCTAGTACCCCGCATATCCATCGATCTCCAAGTACGTCTGGACGATCACTAACTGTTTCCATCTTCTTGGGTGTACAGCCCAATCAAGATCATCAGTTATCACCCAAACGACGTGAAGACCTCCGGTCTTCGACCATCGTCTTCATCTTCGACTTATCGTCGTATCAGTTATCCAGAATGGGATAAACCCGGTCTTTCCGAATAACTCGCGTATATTTAAATAAGTGTTACACAAACACAACATACGCCTCATTCCAATTCATTAGTCACTAACCGTAAATTAATCAAGAGAATAATTCCCCAAATATTAACCCCGAAGGCCGAAACCAACATCAGATCAATATCCAGAAAACCATTCTGCTTGGCTAACCGACAGTTAGTTTCTAAATTTCACGTTCAAATCTAATTAAAGATTTAACTATCGCCTGGAGCAAAACTGGTGATACTCCATTCTCGATCTTTTCAATCTAATTAAAGATTCATTAAAACTCCACTTAGTTTTAATCTGTGACTGGGTTAAAGAATCAGTGTCATCTAAGAACACGGTTCGCGATAAACCCAAAGTCACATTCCATTAATTATCGGGTTAAAGAACGAGTGTTATTTAAAAACACTGTTCACGATAAACCCAAAAATCTATATCAATTCAATTCCAATTAAATATCATTTAATTGGTACACTTCATTAAATCTAAATAAAAAGATTTAATCTTTTCTCAACTGGGTTCAAGAACAGTGTTAGTGAAGACACCATTCACGACTAACCCAAATCACATTCGATATTCAATACAAGGCTCTGAATAGAAAATATATCGGCTTATATTCAATATCGAATTCTACGACTAACAAATGTCGTATTGGAAATAACGATATACATATATATCTTTCAAATTTCCATAACAACACCTGTATAATCACGAATTCCAACATCGAAATATTCCGAAGACAATTTCGATTCAAATCCACTCCAATGCAATCATTGGAATTTTGGTTACTTTTAAAACCCTTTTCGAATTCAATTTATTTATTTAAAAATAAATAGAATTATAATTCTAGTTCAAAACTAGTTCATTTCGATAAAAATCCATTTTTATCTTTTCAAATATGGAGTTTTTCATCCCAATTCTTCACAAATCATTTCTTATGATTTTACACAAATTATTACTATTTTTAATAATTTTATCAAGGCCCGTACAGTCGATTTCCATCAATGGCCATCGAACTGCACTTACAGCGACCTTTTTCGAATTTGATTTGGACATAATTCCAAATCCAACCGTTAGATTTCAAATTTCTAATCTTCGTTAGAAAGCTCTTTTCGATACGAACCCAACGGTTCCGGTTTTAGGAGAATCCGACGGTCGGATCTCCCGTAATGCCCGTTTGAAATAAATGGTCGAAATTCGCGAACTGCCGCGGCGCGGCGCGTTCTATTCAGGCCATTATATTATATATAATGTATATATAATATATATATCGTCGATTTCTATTTAAAACGAATTATATAAATAGTTTTGAATTCGTTTCAAAAACATTTTCAACTTCCATTTCAATTCAAATCAAAATTGAATTCTTCTTTATAAATTCGTTTTAAAATCCATTTCTATTCAATTCAAACTTCAATTCAATTTGAATTTATTTCACTTCGCTTTCAATTCAATTCGAATTCGTTTTCAATTCAATTCATTTCGAAATCGTTTTCAATTCAATTCATTTCGAAATCGTTTTCAATTCAATTCATTTCGAAATCACTTTCAATTCAACTCATTTCGAAATCGTTTTCAATTCAATTCATTTCGAAATCGTTTTCAATTCAATTCATTTCGAAATCGTTTTCAATTCAATTCATTTCGAAATCGTTTTCAATTCAATTCATTTCGAAATCGTTTTCAATTCAATTCATTTCGAAATCGTTTTCAATTCAATTCATTTCGAAATCACTTTCAATTCAATTCATTTCGAAATCGTTTTCAATTCAATTCATTTCGAAATCGTTTTCAATTCAATTCATTTCGAAATCGTTTTCAATTCAATTCATTTCGAAATCGTTTTCAATTCAATTCATTTTGAATTCGTTTTCAATTCAATTCATTTCGAAATCGTTTTCAATTCAATTCATTTCGAAATCGTTTTCAATTCATTTCATTTTGAATTCGTTTTCAATTCAATTCATTTCGAAATCGTTTTCAATTCAATTCATTTCGAAATCGTTTTCAATTCATTTTGAATTCGTTTTCAATTCATTTTGAATTCGTTATATATTCAATTCATTTCGAAATCGTTATATATTCAATTCATTTCGAAATCGTTATATATTCAATTCATTTCGAAATCGTTTTTCAATATTCATTTTTAAGATGAATAAAATCGATATAAATATCGTTCCCGTCAAAATGGCGTCAATCTAATCAACACGGCTTCATAAATTTCTATTTTCAAATATTCTATTTCAAATATTTCTTATTATCAAAATATTTCGTTCAACACATGACCAATCTCAATGAATGAGTATTGTCAACACATGAACTTTTATTTTATAATATTCTTTATTTTTCAAATTGGAATGAGGCCCAATCAATTACCATATAAAGTTAATTATATGGATTTTCATACAACTCATGTATATAATTACATTGAAAAATAATCAACCACCAACCAAAGTGCACTACACTGTATAAGCATCAAATAAAGATATCTAACGCTTATAACAGCATGTCAATCAATCGATCGACATATTTAATCAATCAGGATGAGTGAACTTCAAATTTCATCCCAACACCCGTGTGGGGTTTCAAACAATCAACCGCATATTTTATTTGTGCAGTTGGGCGATGTGTGAAATTTATCGACCCAATCAATATCAGTCAAATCAGTGTATATACAAACAAATCGGCCGATTTGTTTATAACTATTCATTTATTCACATTCACGTTAAAAATTATATTTTTAACGATAAAACATTTTATTTCAACCTATGAATTTCTATTCAATTCATTTACACAATAAAATGATATTTTTATTTTCTAACATATTTTAGAAAATTTCGGCGGCATAACGGCACGATACTAGAAACGGGACAAGGCCTAGCCTTATCCCCGGTCTAGTGAAGGCCCACGCCATTCACAAATCAATTTCAATCAATTTCCAATTCAACCAAACGAATAAATCAATCACCCAATCATTCAACTAAACAAACAAGTCCATGGTCTGTGGACGGGTGTCGGGTGCTACTAAGCACCGTCTGCATCCTAGTATATATATAACTAGAAAAAGAAATTGAAAGGTGAGAAATTCTCACCTATAGCTATCCTAGCTCCATGGCACTTCTTTGATAGAAATCTTCATTGTTTCGCCTTTTTGTCACCTTCGTTGCTGCTTTCACTACATACGTAAAAATCGAATTTTTACTATGTTATTCAATATATAAAAATCGAACTTTTATTTCAAAGTTCAATATATAAAAATCGAATTTTTTAGTTCAAAGTTCAATATATAAAAATCGAATTTTTAGTTCAAAGTTCAATATATAAAAATCGAATTTTTAGTTCAAAGTTCAATATATAAAAATCGAATTTTTAGTTCAAAGTTCCATATATAAAAATCGAATTTTTATTTCAAAGTTCAATATATAAAAATCGAATTTTTAGTTCAAAGTTCCATATATAAAAATCGAATTTTTAGTTCAAAGTTCAATATATAAAAATCGAATTTTTAGTTCAAAGTTCCATATATAAAAATCGAATTTTTAGTTCAAAGTTCCATATATAAAAATCGAATTTTTAGTTCAAAGTTCAATATATAAAAATCGAATTTTTAGTTCAAAGTTCAATATATAAAAATCGAATTTTTAGTTCAAAGTTCCATATATAAAAATCGAATTTTTATTTCAAAGTTCAATATATAAAAATCGAATTTTTAGTTCAAAGTTCAATATATAAAAATCGAATTTTTAGTTCAAAGTTCAATATATAAAAATCGAATTTTTAGTTCAAAGTTCCATATATAAAAATCGAATTTTTATTTCAAAGTTCAATATATAAAAATCGAATTTTTAGTTCAAAGTTCCATATATAAAAATCGAATTTTTAGTTCAAAGTTCAATATATAAAAATCGAATTTTTAGTTCAAAGTTCCATATATAAAAATCGAATTTTTATTTCAAAGTTCAATATATAAAAATCGAATTTTTAGTTCAAAGTTCCATATATAAAAATCGAATTTTTATTTCAAAGTTCAATATATAAAAATCGAATTTTTAGTTCAAAGTTCAATATAAAAAATCGAATTTTTTATTTCGCTACTCATATCAAAATATCGTCTTTTCATATTTAAAAATATCGCCTTCTCATATTTAAAAATATGATCTTTTCTATTCTAAAAATCTGATCTTTTTAACCCAGTTCAAATCTTTTCTTTTTAAAATCTAAATCTTTAATCAGTTTTTAAATGCTAATAGAAAAATCAAAACAGTTTTAAATTACTAATTAAAAATAAAAACAGTTTTAAATTACTTATTTAAAATTCAGTTTTTACTTAACTAAAAAAAACAGTTTTAATCTTTTTATAAAATTCAGTTTTATTTATTTCTTCTCAAATCAGTTTTTGATTTCTTTTAAAAACAGTTTTTAAAACTCTTTTATAAAAATGCAGTTTTTTTTCTTTTATCAAAAATGCAGTTTTTTTTTTTTTCATCAAAAATGCAGTTTTTCTCTTTATTTCAAATCAGTTTTTGATTTCTTTTAAAAACAGTTTTTAAATTATTTTTCAAAACAGTTTTTATAACTTACTTCTTTTAAAAATTCTGTTTTAAAAACTTAAAACAAAAATCAGTTTTCTATATTCAAAAATTCAGTTTTTAAATTCTTAAAAATCCAGTTTTTAACTTTAAAGTAAAAATCAGTTTTACTGTTTATATAAAATGAAAATAAAATAAATGAAATAAAATAAATAAAATAAAAAAAATAAAATAATAAAAAAAAAACTTACAGTAGAAATCTCGAAAAGGGAGGGGGAGGCTTTCCGCGGCTGTCCAAGGTGGCGGAGGGGGCGCGTCGCGTTTCTGAAACGAGGAGGGGGCTTCGGTGGGCTCGCGATGCTTGGGGTCTTCGGGGTGAGGGCGCTGGGAGGAGGAGGGGCTGAGGGGGTCGGAGCTTCTCGTCGGAGGAGGGCGCGTCGCCCCTGACGGCGGCGAAACCCTTGGGGGGGGGCGATCGCCTTTTCCCCCCTTTTTTTTTTTTTTTTTCTGAAATGTTTCTGTCGATTAAACGGGGGGGGGGGGGGGGGCCAGAGGGAAATAAGGGGGAGAAAGGAAATATATAATTTTTTTTTTTTTTTTTATTATTTAATTTTTCAAAAGGGTTGACTTTTACATACGACCTCGAAACGAGGCCCACCGCCTGTCGTCCATAGCGTTTCACCCCCATTCCGAACACAATGGGATATGTACCGCAAGCTGATTTGATTGTTACAATCAGTTTCCGTAAAATTTACATTTAAATCATTATATTGAATTTTAAACGTACATTTCAAATTACCGGGGCCACATACTAACTAGAAAAATTCCAGAAAAATATTTTCTAGCTTCGTATTGACGATACGGTCCTAACAAAACTAGTTTCGTCGAATTCTGAGACCGTTAGAAAAATGGCCAATTTCCAGTCGATTAAAATCAACTGAAACTGGTCAAACGCGTTTTCCTTTGCCACGCTCACATATTGATTCGAAAAATTATGAAATTTGGAATCTAGCAATAACTTAACATCACGGACCCAACAAAACTGGTTTCGTCGAAATCCGAGGTCGTTTGCAAAATGTCCATTTTTAAGGGCCTTATATATATTAAAATATATATAAATTCCACAGCGACTATTTCTAATTTTAAACTGGACATATCTTATCATTCCTAAGATGAAATCTCAATTTGTTAACTTCGTTACAAAGATATAGTTATACAGATTCAAATATTTCTTGTTTCGTTCAATTCTGACTTATATTGAATTCTGTATATTCATTTGAAATTAGAAATCGAATTTTCGAACTACCGCGCCATTTTCAATTCCTTTTATATTTATATATAAATATTTATATTCTAACGACGACGCGTATAATATATACGTTCGAATTATATTCAAAATAGATTTCACGTCGATATTATTTAAAATAATCTATTTTAAATAATCAAAATTCGCTAAAATTGCCAAAATAAAAATTTCAAACTGGCTCGCATTTTACGGGTTGTTACAATCTCCCCCACTTAAAACTTTTCGTCCCCGAAAAGGAACAAAGTCGAAAGTGGTTTGATCATTCAACTCTACGCTCGATCTGACTTCCATTCTCCAACTCTTCAGTTTCTGAGAATTTCTAAAATTTCAAAAATTTGGCTAACACCCTAAATTTTTGAAAAATTTCGCCATAACCTCCCCTGCACCGGGAGCATCGGGGAATTTCAAATAGCTTCCCCGGTCCTTCAGATCTCAAAAAGAAAAAGAAAAAGCCAAGCGGCTAGCCAATAGGCTCACAAAATCATCATCACCCAAACAAAAGAGGAAATTATGTAGTAAACATGTACCTATTTGTCGGGCAAACAAATTTTATTCTCCGGCTCTAGCCTCCTTGCTATGACCTGTCCAATGATATATATGTATATGCAAGCAAATGCGACCAAATTTCAATACAGTTCAATATTTGGTACAATTAGGCTAAATGGTTCAAAACTAGCAAACAATTAAACAAACAACACAAACATCAATCAATTAGTGAATTAGAGTTTCAAATTCATAATTTTGATACATATATAGAAAATCATGTTTTTGATGCCAATTCACAACAATGTATTCTAACTATATAAGTTTTGGTTCTCACACCAGTCTAATGGAAATATATAGAAATCACACCTTCGAAACACGAACATAAATACTGATAATGCGGCCGCATTACCAGAATTATCTCCGGGCAACTAGAATGTGATTCTATATCTATCCAATATATTAAAACGTCGAATACACGCGGATCAGACGTATACGCAAAATCTTTATATACTGGACTGTCCAACTCAATATAAATAAATAATCAGATACGAATAATTGATTTAAATTTTCAAAACAAAAATTGTTTTCATTTGAAAAATATACTCTTCACACTCGTTCTAGGATACTACTGATCCTATCTCTAACGAGTCATTCTAATTGGATATTACTAACCCAATATCTGATGAATTCTTTCGTATGGTTCTAATGTGCCTTGTTCTCTGCTTTGTAAACCAAAGCTCTAATACCAAATGTGACGGCAAGGAATCTCGCTCGGTCCGAACCAGTCGCTAAACCGACCCAGACCGTTCGAAACGCCCTATCGTTTGAGAACAGGACAAAACAGAACGCATACAGAAGGACATTTCATCGTATATTACAACAATGCATCAGATTACAAGAATATACAGAGTATAAATGAATAAATATTACACAGAAATATCAGAGATTTACATTACATTTGAATACATAGCAGCGGAAAATAATACGATACACAACTAGAAGAGATATACGGATACAAAGCTTTCCGGATATCGTTCCAGCTGTAAACCAGGATCCTGTGAATATAAATCTGCAAAACCAAAACTACTAGCTGCCCGTGTCGAAAATAGGGGCACCCAGAGTTTAGGTTAAAACAATAAACTCCAGGTCAGTCATGTGACTGGTGTGAGAACTAAAACAGTTATTAATCTTTATTTTTAAAGCTAGGTAAATCAAGGGACCACGCCGTATAACACAGAACGGGTTTCCTCCCAAGAATACCAGTGCATAAAACAGCAGCGCAATGCTAAATAAAGAAAAATGAAGCTGTTATAAGACCCAGGTCCTATCACACAATGCAACGCAAGCCGGGGGATAGGGTTTTCCCTTATAACAGCCAAAGAATGCTTGATACGTTTGAAACAAATCATTTGATACTATAATAAGTGCATAGTGTATAAAACAACTTCAAATCATAAGTATCAATCATAGGCGGCATGAGCGCCCCATCCCACTATGTCGCCATATATAGGATTACAATTAAAACCGCAAATGTCACGTATTTGGAAATTGGATTTCCGTCTATGAACCGAGGCAAAAGATAGTCCTCAACCGATTCGAGACAATCTAGCCTACCATGTCTCAGGATCAGAGCTCGAGTGACCCTAGGAGCGACAGGGCCGGTCCACCGATGTGGATTAAAATGCCTGAACACTACGTTTCCCCGCCCTTTGGGGCGCAAGTCTGGTCCGTCAGCCGACCAGAAGCATCGGCCGAAACCGATATAACCGAGGCGCCTCGCAACAGCAACAACCACATAAGTCAAACTCGTCAGGGCGTGTAAAACCACTGACGCCACTTCTAGCTAGAAAGAAACGCATGCCCTCCCTGAGGTCCGTCTCCCGTTTTTGGTTCATACCGGGTGTGAAACACGCGAGGTAAACGTTACACAAAGCTACGCCACAAAGGCCGTGCTTTGATCATCACCACAAGACTTTGCTTTTCAACAGAAGCCTCGATCATTTGCATCTTAGCATGCCACACAGGCAAACCATCCTATGCAACCGATATCAGTCACACAGAATGAAATCCGATGTCAGACACACAGTCCATTTACAAGTCCGTTCTGGGCCTGAACGAAACCGGAGGCACCTAGTACCCCGCATATCCATCGATCTCCAAGTACGTCTGGACGATCACTAACTGTTTCCATCTTCTTGGGTGTACAGCCCAATCAAGATCATCAGTTATCACCCAAACGACGTGAAGACCTCCGGTCTTCGACCATCGTCTTCATCTTCGACTTATCGTCGTATCAGTTATCCAGAATGGGATAAACCCGGTCTTTCCGAATAACTCGCGTATATTTAAATAAGTGTTACACAAACACAACATACGCCTCATTCCAATTCATTAGTCACTAACCGTAAATTAATCAAGAGAATAATTCCCCAAATATTAACCCCGAAGGCCGAAACCAACATCAGATCAATATCCAGAAAACCATTCTGCTTGGCTAACCGACAGTTAGTTTCTAAATTTCACGTTCAAATCTAATTAAAGATTTAACTATCGCCTGGAGCAAAACTGGTGATACTCCATTCTCGATCTTTTCAATCTAATTAAAGATTCATTAAAACTCCACTTAGTTTTAATCTGTGACTGGGTTAAAGAATCAGTGTCATCTAAGAACACGGTTCGCGATAAACCCAAAATCACATTCCATTAATTATCGGGTTAAAGAACGAGTGTTATTTAAAAACACTGTTCACGATAAACCCAAAAATCTATATCAATTCAATTCCAATTAAATATCATTTAATTGGTACACTTCATTAAATCTAAATAAAAAGATTTAATCTTTTCTCAACTGGGTTCAAGAACAGTGTTAGTGAAGACACCATTCACGACTAACCCAAATCACATTCGATATTCAATACAAGGCTCTGAATAGAAAATATATCGGCTTATATTCAATATCGAATTCTACGACTAACAAATGTCGTATTGGAAATAACGATATACATATATATCTTTCAAATTTCCATAACAACACCTGTATAATCACGAATTCCAACATCGAAATATTCCGAAGACAATTTCGATTCAAATCCACTCCAATGCAATCATTGGAATTTTGGTTACTTTTAAAACCCTTTTCGAATTCAATTTATTTATTTAAAAATAAATAGAATTATAATTCTAGTTCAAAACTAGTTCATTTCGATAAAAATCCATTTTTATCTTTTCAAATATGGAGTTTTTCATCCCAATTCTTCACAAATCATTTCTTATGATTTTACACAAATTATTACTATTTTTAATAATTTTATCAAGGCCCGTACAGTCGATTTCCATCAATGGCCATCGAACTGCACTTACAGCGACCTTTTTCGAATTTGATTTGGACATAATTCCAAATCCAACCGTTAGATTTCAAATTTCTAATCTTCGTTAGAAAGCTCTTTTCGATACGAACCCAACGGTTCCGGTTTTAGGAGAATCCGACGGTCGGATCTCCCGTAATGCCCGTTTGAAATAAATGGTCGAAATTCGCGAACTGCCGCGGCGCGGCGCGTTCTATTCAGGCCATTATATTATATATAATATATATATAATATATATATCGTCGATTTCTATTTAAAACGAATTATATAAATAGTTTTGAATTCGTTTCAAAAACATTTTCAACTTCCATTTCAATTCAAATCAAAATTGAATTCTTCTTTATAAATTCGTTTTAAAATCCATTTCTATTCAATTCAAACTTCAATTCAATTTGAATTTATTTCACTTCGCTTTCAATTCAATTCGAATTCGTTTTCAATTCAATTCATTTCGAAATCGTTTTCAATTCAATTCATTTCGAAATCGTTTTCAATTCAATTCATTTCGAAATCACTTTCAATTCAACTCATTTCGAAATCGTTTTCAATTCAATTCATTTCGAAATCGTTTTCAATTCAATTCATTTCGAAATCGTTTTCAATTCAATTCATTTCGAAATAGTTTTCAATTCAATTCATTTCGAAATCGTTTTCAATTCAATTCATTTCGAAATCGTTTTCAATTCAATTCATTTCGAAATCGTTTTCAATTCAATTCATTTCGAAATCGTTTTCAATTCAATTCATTTCGAAATCGTTTTCAATTCAATTCATTTCGAAATCGTTTTCAATTCAATTCATTTTGAATTCGTTTTCAATTCAATTCATTTCGAAATCGTTTTCAATTCAATTCATTTCGAAATCGTTTTCAATTCATTTCATTTTGAATTCGTTTTCAATTCAATTCATTTCGAAATCGTTTTCAATTCAATTCATTTCGAAATCGTTTTCAATTCATTTTGAATTCGTTTTCAATTCATTTTGAATTCGTTATATATTCAATTCATTTCGAAATCGTTATATATTCAATTCATTTCGAAATCGTTATATATTCAATTCATTTCGAAATCGTTTTTCAATATTCATTTTTAAGATGAATAAAATCGATATAAATATCGTTCCCGTCAAAATGGCGTCAATCTAATCAACACGGCTTCATAAATTTCTATTTTCAAATATTCTATTTCAAATATTTCTTATTATCAAAATATTTCGTTCAACACATGACCAATCTCAATGAATGAGTATTGTCAACACATGAACTTTTATTTTATAATATTCTTTATTTTTCAAATTGGAATGAGGCCCAATCAATTACCATATAAAGTTAATTATATGGATTTTCATACAACTCATGTATATAATTACATTGAAAAATAATCAACCACCAACCAAAGTGCACTACACTGTATAAGCATCAAATAAAGATATCTAACGCTTATAACAGCATGTCAATCAATCGATCGACATATTTAATCAATCAGGATGAGTGAACTTCAAATTTCATCCCAACACCCGTGTGGGGTTTCAAACAATCAACCGCATATTTTATTTGTGCAGTTGGGCGATGTGTGAAATTTATCGACCCAATCAATATCAGTCAAATCAGTGTATATACAAACAAATCGGCCGATTTGTTTATAACTATTCATTTATTCACATTCACGTTAAAAATTATATTTTTAACGATAAAACATTTTATTTCAACCTATGAATTTCTATTCAATTCATTTACACAATAAAATGATATTTTTATTTTCTAACATATTTTAGAAAATTTCGGCGGCATAACGGCACGATACTAGAAACGGGACAAGGCCTAGCCTTATCCCCGGTCTAGTGAAGGCCCACGCCATTCACAAATCAATTTCAATCAATTTCCAATTCAACCAAACGAATAAATCAATCACCCAATCATTCAACTAAACAAACAAGTCCATGGTCTGTGGACGGGTGTCGGGTGCTACTAAGCACCGTCTGCATCCTAGTATATATATAACTAGAAAAAGAAATTGAAAGGTGAGAAATTCTCACCTATAGCTATCCTAGCTCCATGGCACTTCTTTGATAGAAATCTTCATTGTTTCGCCTTTTTGTCACCTTCGTTGCTGCTTTCACTACATACGTAAAAATCGAATTTTTACTATGTTATTCAATATATAAAAATCGAACTTTTATTTCAAAGTTCAATATATAAAAATCGAATTTTTTAGTTCAAAGTTCAATATATAAAAATCGAATTTTTAGTTCAAAGTTCAATATATAAAAATCGAATTTTTAGTTCAAAGTTCAATATATAAAAATCGAATTTTTAGTTCAAAGTTCCATATATAAAAATCGAATTTTTATTTCAAAGTTCAATATATAAAAATCGAATTTTTAGTTCAAAGTTCCATATATAAAAATCGAATTTTTAGTTCAAAGTTCAATATATAAAAATCGAATTTTTAGTTCAAAGTTCCATATATAAAAATCGAATTTTTAGTTCAAAGTTCCATATATAAAAATCGAATTTTTAGTTCAAAGTTCAATATATAAAAATCGAATTTTTAGTTCAAAGTTCAATATATAAAAATCGAATTTTTAGTTCAAAGTTCCATATATAAAAATCGAATTTTTATTTCAAAGTTCAATATATAAAAATCGAATTTTTAGTTCAAAGTTCAATATATAAAAATCGAATTTTTAGTTCAAAGTTCAATATATAAAAATCGAATTTTTAGTTCAAAGTTCCATATATAAAAATCGAATTTTTATTTCAAAGTTCAATATATAAAAATCGAATTTTTAGTTCAAAGTTCCATATATAAAAATCGAATTTTTAGTTCAAAGTTCAATATATAAAAATCGAATTTTTAGTTCAAAGTTCCATATATAAAAATCGAATTTTTATTTCAAAGTTCAATATATAAAAATCGAATTTTTAGTTCAAAGTTCCATATATAAAAATCGAATTTTTATTTCAAAGTTCAATATATAAAAATCGAATTTTTAGTTCAAAGTTCAATATAAAAAATCGAATTTTTTATTTCGCTACTCATATCAAAATATCGTCTTTTCATATTTAAAAATATCGCCTTCTCATATTTAAAAATATGATCTTTTCTATTCTAAAAATCTGATCTTTTTAACCCAGTTCAAATCTTTTCTTTTTAAAATCTAAATCTTTAATCAGTTTTTAAATGCTAATAGAAAAATCAAAACAGTTTTAAATTACTAATTAAAAATAAAAACAGTTTTAAATTACTTATTTAAAATTCAGTTTTTACTTAACTAAAAAAAACAGTTTTAATCTTTTTATAAAATTCAGTTTTATTTATTTCTTCTCAAATCAGTTTTTGATTTCTTTTAAAAACAGTTTTTAAAACTCTTTTATAAAAATGCAGTTTTTTTTCTTTTATCAAAAATGCAGTTTTTTTTTTTTTCATCAAAAATGCAGTTTTTCTCTTTATTTCAAATCAGTTTTTGATTTCTTTTAAAAACAGTTTTTAAATTATTTTTCAAAACAATTTTTATAACTTACTTCTTTTAAAAATTCTGTTTTAAAAACTTAAAACAAAAATCAGTTTTCTATATTCAAAAATTCAGTTTTTAAATTCTTAAAAATCCAGTTTTTAACTTTAAAGTAAAAATCAGTTTTACTGTTTATATAAAATGAAAATAAAATAAATGAAATAAAATAAATAAAATAAAAAAAATAAAATAATAAAAAAAAAACTTACAGTAGAAATCTCGAAAAGGGAGGGGGAGGCTTTCCGCGGCTGTCCAAGGTGGCGGAGGGGGCGCGTCGCGTTTCTGAAACGAGGAGGGGGCTTCGGTGGGCTCGCGATGCTTGGGGTCTTCGGGGTGAGGGCGCTGGGAGGAGGAGGGGCTGAGGGGGTCGGAGCTTCTCGTCGGAGGAGGGCGCGTCGCCCCTGACGGCGGCGAAACCTTGGGGGGGGGGGCGATCTCCTTTTCCCCCCTTTTTTTTTTTTTTTTTTTCTGAAATATTTCTGTCGATTAAACGGGGGGGGCCAGAGGGAAATAAGGGGGAGAAAGGAAATATATAATTTTTTTTTTTTTTTTATTATTTAATTTTTCAAAAGGGTTGACTTTTACATACGACCTCGAAACGAGGCCCACCGCCTGTCGTCCATAGCGTTTCACCCCCATTCCGAACACAATGGGATATGTACCGCAAGCTGATTTGATTGTTACAATCAGTTTCCGTAAAATTTACATTTAAATCATTATATTGAATTTTAAACGTACATTTCAAATTACCGGGGCCACATACTAACTAGAAAAATTCCAGAAAAATATTTTCTAGCTTCGTATTGACGATACGGTCCTAACAAAACTAGTTTCGTCGAATTCTGAGACCGTTAGAAAAATGGCCAATTTCCAGTCGATTAAAATCAACTGAAACTGGTCAAACGCGTTTTCCTTTGCCACGCTCACATATTGATTCGAAAAATTATGAAATTTGGAATCTAGCAATAACTTAACATCACGGACCCAACAAAACTGGTTTCGTCGAAATCCGAGGTCGTTTGCAAAATGTCCATTTTTAAGGGCCTTATATATATTAAAATATATATAAATTCCACAGCGACTATTTCTAATTTTAAACTGGACATATCTTATCATTCCTAAGATGAAATCTCAATTTGTTAACTTCGTTACAAAGATATAGTTATACAGATTCAAATATTTCTTGTTTCGTTCAATTCTGACTTATATTGAATTCTGTATATTCATTTGAAATTAGAAATCGAATTTTCGAACTACCGCGCCATTTTCAATTCCTTTTATATTTATATATAAATATTTATATTCTAACGACGACGCGTATAATATATACGTTCGAATTATATTCAAAATAGATTTCACGTCGATATTATTTAAAATAATCTATTTTAAATAATCAAAATTCGCTAAAATTGCCAAAATAAAAATTTCAAACTGGCTCGCATTTTACGGGTTGTTACAATATAAATCTGCAAAACCAAAACTACTAGCTGCCCGTGTCGAAAATAAGGGCACCCAGAGTTTAGGTTAAAATAATAAACTCCAGGTCAGTCATGTGACTGGTGTGAGAACTAAAACAGTTATTTAAAACTTTACTTTAAAAGAGAGTAATTCAAGGGACCACGCCGTATAACACGGAACGGGTTTCCTCCCAAGAATATTAGTGCATAGAATAAACAGCGCAATGCTTTTTCGAAAAATGAAGCTATTATAAGACCCAGGTCCCATCACACAGTGCAACGCAAGCCGAAGGATAGGGTTTTACCTTATAACAGCCAAACATGCTTGATACGTTTAAAACAAATCATTTGATACTATAATAAGTGTATAGTGTCAAGAACAATTTCAATCATAAATATAAATCATAGACGGCATGAGTGCCCCATCCCACTATGTCGCCATACTAGGCTCTACAAATAAAGCCGAAATACACGTATTGGAAATTGGATTTCCATCATGGTGGCTCCTGATTCGAAAGATCGATCGCGTAGTACAAATCACCGCGGCTTACGTCTCAGCGAGAGAAAACACCGCTATGCACATCCGCACTTTTGGGACTCAAGTATCACCGCGGCTTACGTCCCAGCAAGAGAAAACACCGCTTACTCTATCCCTCCGAGCACGAAGCTCAATATCGGTCGACCGAATCCACTACACTAAAAATGTATACTGATCAAACCATCAGTTTACCACCATTCCGGGCTGTGAGGCTCGCGGATCAACGCTATACACAAAGCCATGCTATATCAGCTGCGCTTTGATCATCAACCACCAAACTTTGCTTTTCAACAAAAGTCTGGATCACTGCATCTCAGTATGCCACACTATCAATCCATATCGTACCACTGATTTCTGCCAATATATAACCTCTGAGCTCATATGTCTCAGAGAAGGGCGTTAAGCAAGAGAATAAATTCTCCGCCGCCAAACAGATATATATTTAGCAGAGATCAACAAATACAATATAAAGGAATACAATGTCAGACACACCATCCATTTACAAGTCCGTTCTAGGTCTGAACGAAACCGGAGGCACTTTCCTCGCATATCCATCCATCTCCAAGTACGTCTGGACGACCGCCAACTATTTCCATCCTCTTGGGTGTACAGCCCAATCAGGATCGTCAGTAATTATCCAAACGATGTGAAGACTTCCGGTCTTCAACCACCGTCTTCCTCTTCGACATCTCGTCGAATCGGTTATTCAGAATGGGTGTAAACCCGGCCTTTCTGAATAACCCACGTATATGATAAACAAATGTTACACAAACACATCAAACGCCTCATTCCAATTCAGAATATTCTTCTATTCACAAAATCACATTTTTAGGGAAAGGTTCCCATTAATTTTATCCAAGATAAATTCTTCTAAATTTATTCTTTAATCTTCCTTTGGATATCATTTCAAACCATATTATGGTTTTCCAAACTAGTCGGGATTAGCGAACCACACCGAAGTAATTATTATTTTATTTCCCAATCCCAACCTATATATCCCATGGAGAAAACTGGTAATACTCCACATCTAACACCACTGTGTTATCGGTAAAATTAATTACCATTTCACGTTCAAATCTAATTAAAGATTTAACTATCGCTTTGGAGCAAAACTGGTGGTACTCCATTCTCGATCACCTTTCAGATTTGATAATTTAAATAATCAATTCATTTTTCAATCTAATTAAAGATTCATTAAAACTCCACTTAGTTTTAATCTTCTCAAAAATCGATATCTTGCCTTTAACTGGGTTAAAGAACCAATGTCTTCTAAAACACGATTCACGATAAACCCAAATCACATTTGATATTAAATACAAGGCTCTGAATAGAAAATATATCGGCTTACATTCAATATCAAATTCTGAAACCAACATATATCGTATTGGAAATAACGATATAAAATATATCTTTCAAAATCCCCATAACAATATTTGTATAGTCACGAAATCCAACATCGAAATATCCCGAAGATAATTTCGATTCAACTCCAGTCCAATCCACGTATTGGGAGTATTGATTATTTTTAAAATCACTTTCAAATTCAATTTATTTATTTCAAAAATAAATTGATTTTAATTCTAGTTCAAAACTAGTTTATTTCGATAAAAATCTATTTTTATCTTTTCAAATGTGGAATTTTCCAGCTCAACTCTTTCCAATCCATATATTGTGATTTTACACAAATTATAGATATTTTTAATAATTTTACCAAGGCCCGTACAGTCGATTTCCAACAACGGCCATCGAACTGCACTTACAGCGACCTTTTTCGAATTTGATTTGGACATAACTCCAAATCCAACCGTTAGATTTCAAATTTCTAATATTCATTGGAAAGCTCTTTTCGATACGAACCCAACGGTTCCGGTTTTAGGAGAATCCGACGGTCGGATCTCCCGCAATGTCCGTTTGAAATAAATGGTCGAAATTCACGAACTGCCGCGGCGCGGCGCGTTCTATTCAGGCCATTATATATATAATATATATATATATATTATATATTTCGTCGATTTCCTTTTAAAACGAATTTTATAAATAGTTCTACATTCGTTTCAAAACAATTTCCACTTCCATTTCAATTCAAATCAAAATTGAATTCTTCTTTATAAATTCGTTCTAAAATTCAAATCGTTTTCAATTCAATTCATTTCGAAATCGTTTTCAATTCAATTCATTTCGAAATCGTTTTCAATTCAATTCATTTCGAAATCGTTTTCAATTCAATTCATTTCGAAATCGTTTTCAATTCAATTCATTTCGAAATCGTTTTCAATTCAATTCATTTCGAAATCGTTTTCAATTCAATTCATTTCGAAATCGTTTTCAATTCAATTCATTTCGAAATCGTTTTCAATTCAATTCATTTCGAAATCGTTTTCAATTCAATTCATTTCGAAATCGTTTTCAATTCAATTCATTTCGAAATGAATAAAATCGATATAAATATCGTTTACGTCAAAATGGCGTCAATCTAATCAACACGGCTTTATATTTTCAAAACTTCTTTATTCTATCCAACAAATGAATATTATCCCATTCAACACATGAATTTTCTTTTATTTCAACACACGACTAATCTCAACACATGAGTACTGTCAACACATCACTATTTTTATATTCAACACATGAATTTTCTTTTATAATATTCATTACTTTCCCGATTGGAATGAGGCCCAATCAATCACCATATAACGTTAATTATATGGATTCCATACAACACATGTATATAATAGCAATAATAAACAATCAACCATCAACCAAAGTGCACTACACTGTATAAGCATCAAATATAGATATCTTACGCTTATAACAGCCTGTCAATCAATCGATCGACATATTTAATCAATCAGGATGTGTGAACTTCAGATTTCATCCCAACACCCGTGTGGGGTTTCAAACAATCAAACACAGATTTTTAGTTGTGCAGTTGGGCGATGTGTAAAATTTATCGACCCATTCAATATCAGTCAAATCAGTGTATATAAACAAATCGGCCGATTTGTTTATAAATATTTATTTATTCACTTTCACGTTAAAACTATATTTTTAATGATAATATATTTTATTTTAACTCATGAATTTCTATTCATTTCATTTACACAATAAAAATGATATTTTTATTTTTCTAACATATTTTAGAAAATTTCGGCGGCATAACGGCACGATACTAGAAACGGGACGAGGCCTAGCCTTATCCCCGGTCTAGTGAAGGCCCACGCCATTCACACATCAATCAAATCAATTTTATTTCACCAAACAATTCAGTTCAAACCAAATAATCTAACCAACTACACAACCAAATAATTTAACAAACAAGCCATCCATGGTCTGTGGATGACGGGTGTCGGGTGCTACTAAGCACCGTCTGCATCCTAGTATATATATAACTAGAAAAATAGAATTTGAGTGAGAAGTTCTCACCGAAAGCTATCCAATCATCTTGACTCTTCTTCTCGCCTTTTAATCATCTTCTTTTGCCCGTGGTCACTACATATATAAAAATCACGCATTTTTATATTTCGATGTCTTTAAAATAAAAATCACATTTTTATTTATTCACTTTCAGTTTAAAAATCATATTTTTATAATCACTTCATATATTTAAAAATCGAATTTTTCACTATGCTATTCAATATATAAAAATCGAATTTTTACTATGCTATTCAATATATAAAAATCTAATTTTTACTATGCTATTCAATATATAAAAATCGAATTTTTACTATGCTATTCAATATATAAAAATCGAATTTTTACTATGCTATTCAATATATAAAAATCCTATTTTTATTTCGAAGTTCAATATATAAAAATCATATTTTTATCTCGAAGTTCAATATATAAAAATCATATTTTTATTACTATGTTATATAGATAAAAATTATATTTTTATCACGCTATTTTCCATATAAAGATTTCGTCCTTTCAAAAATAAATTTTTCGCCTTTATAAAAATAAAGTTTTCGCCTTTATAAAAATAAAGTTTTCGCCTTTATAAAAATAAAGTTTTCGCCTTTATAAAAATAAAGTTTCCGCGTTTATAAAAATTCTAACTTAACTAATTTAAAAATCCTAATTTTCTAATCAGAACATATACAAAAACCGATTTTCTTTGTTTGCTAATCATATATAAAAGAAATAAATAAATTAAATTAAAACGAATAAAAAAAACTTACTATTTTTTTTCTAGAAAAGAAAAAGGGGGAAAAGGATCTGCCGCGACTGGAGGGGGAGGAGGACTTGCGGCAGAAGGAGGGAAGGGGGTCGCGGCACTTGGGGAGGGCGAGGCGGACATGGCGGCGATCGGCAGATTAGGGGGGGGGGGGCACGGTGGGGGTCCTTGCGTCGGTCTAGGGTTATAGATAGAGGGAGAACGAGAATCGAGAGAGGAGGAAGAGAGGGGGGAAGGGATCGACGCTGGCTGGAGGTGCGGTGGAGGAGGGCGTCGCCGACGAGGCGCGGTGGTTTCCGTCGACTTCGAGAGTTTTTTTTTTTTCTGCTGGAATGATTTTGAACGTGGTGGGGGGGGGGGGGCAGAGGGAAATAAGGGGAGGGAGAGAGAATATTATTTTTTTATTTTTTATTTCTTTTTTTTTTGTTAAAAGTTGACTTACGACCCCAAAACGAGGCCCACCGCCTGTCGTCCATAGCTAATTACCCCCATTCCGAACACAATGGGATATGTATCGTAGGCTGATTCGACTATTTGAATCAGTTTCCGTTAAATTTACATTAAATCACTATATTGAATTTTAAACGTATATTTCAAATTACCGGGGTCACATACTAACTCTATAAATTCCATAAAAATATTTTCTAGCTTCGAATTGACGATACGGTCCTAACAAAACTAGTTTCGTCGAATTCTGAGACCATTTGAAAAATGGCCAATTTCCAGTCGATTAAAATCAACTGAAACCGGTCAAACGCGTTTTCCTTTGCCACGCTCACATATTGATTCGAAAAATTATGAAACTTGAAATCTAGCAATAACTTGACATCACGGATCCAACAAAAGTGGTTTCGTCGAAATCCGAGGTCATTTGCAAAATGTCCATTTTTAAGGGCCTGAATTCCATAGCGACTATTCAGAATTTTCAACTGGACATATCTTTTGATTCCCGTTAGGAAATTTCGATTTTTCGGATTCGTTGGAAAGATATAATCAAATAGATCCTAATGTTTTTGGTTTCACTAAAATCCGGATTGTTTTGCACCCGGTACATTCAATTGAAGTTTGAAATCGAATTATCGAACTACCGCGCCATTTTCAGTTCTATTTATAATTATATATAATTATTTATATTCTAACGACGGCGTATATAATATATACGTTCTATTTATATTCAAATTAAATTTCTCGTTGATATTATTTAAAATAATTCATTTTAAATAATCAAAATTCGCTAAAATTGCCAAAATAAAAATTTTAAACTGGCCCAGATTTTCGGGTTATTACAATCTCCCCCACTTAAAACTTTTCATCCCCGAAAAGGAACAAAGTCGAAAGTGGTTTGATTAATTAACTCCACGCTCGATCTGGCTTCCATTCTCCAACTTTTCAGTTTCTGAGAATTTTCAAAATTTCAAAAATTTGGCTAACACCCTAAATTTTCGAAAAATTTCGCCATAACCTCCCCTGCACCGGGAGCATCGGGGAATTTCAAATAGCTTCCCCGGTCCTTCAGATCTCAAAAAGAAAAAAGAAAAAGCCAAGCGGCTAGCCAATAGGCTCATAAAATCATCATCACCCAAACAAAACAGTAAATTATGTAGTAAACATGTACCTATTTGTCGGGCAAACAAATTTTATTCTCTGCTCTAGCCTCCTTGCTATGACCTGTTCAATATAAACATATGTATATGCAAGCAAATGCGACCAAATTTCAATACAATTCATTATTCGATCAAATTAGGCATAATGGTTCAAAATTAGCAAACAAATGAACAAACAACACAAACATCAATCAATTAGTGAATTTAACGTTTCAAATTCATAATTTTGATACATATACAGAAAATCTTGTTTTTGATGCCAATTCACAACAAAGTGTTCTAGCTATATAAGATTTGGTTCTCACACCAGTCTAATGGAAATATATAGATATCACACTTTCGTTACTCGAAAATAAATGCTGGTGATGGTATACTTCATCATCAGGACCATGTCCGGGCGACTAGAGTGCGACTCTATATCTATCTAATATATTAAAACTCCGAAAATACGTTCATGACGCGTATATGCAAAACCTTTATATACTAGATTGTCCACATTCAAAATAAATAAATATTCAAATACGTATAAAATGGTTTAAATTTCAAAACAAAATTGTTTTCAATTGAAAAATATACTCTTCACACTCGTTCTAGGATACTACTGATCCTATCTCTAACGAGTCATTCTCATTGGATATTGCTAATCCAATATCTGATGAATTCTTTCGTATGGTTCTAATGTGTCTTGTTCTCTAGCTTTGTAAACCAAAGCTCCGATACCAAATGAAGCGACCCGAAACTTCCCCGGTCTCCGAAGAGATGAGAAAGAACGAATTACTGTGAGGACAAGACAAATCAGAACACAAACAGAAGAACATTTCACTGTTATTACAACAATGCATCAGATTACAAGAATATACAGAGTATAAATGAATATTACACAGAAATATCAGAGATTTAAATTACACTTAAATACCTAGCAGCGGAAAATAATACAATACACAACTAGAAGAGATATACGGATACAAAGCTTTCCGGATATCATTCCAGCTGTAAACCAGGATCCTGTGAATATAAATCTGCAAAACCAAAACTACTAGCTGCCCGTGTCGAAAATAAGGGCACCCAGAGTTTAGGTTAAAACAATAAACTCTAGGTCAGTCATGTGACTGGTGTGAGAACTAAAACAGTTATTTAAAACTTTACTTTAAAAGAGAGTAATTCAAGGGACCACGCCGTATAACACGGAATGGGTTTCCTCCCAAGAATACTAGTGCATAGAATAAACAGCGCAATGCTTTTTCGAAAAATGAAGCTATTATAAGACCCAGGTCCCATCACACAATGCAACGCAAGCCGGAGGATAGGGTTTTACCTTATAACAGCCAAACATGCTTGATACGTTTAAAACAAATCATTTGATACTATAATAAGTGTATAGTGTCAAGAACAATTTCAATCATAAATATAAATCATAGACGGCATGAGTGCCCCATCCCACTATGTCGCCATACTAGGCTCTACAAATAAAGCCGAAATACACGTATTGGAAATTGGATTTCCATCATGGTGGCTCCTGATTCGAAAGATCGATCGCGTAGTACAAATCACCGCGGCTTACGTCTCAGCGAGAGAAAACACCGCTATGCACATCCGCACTTTTGGGACTCAAGTATCACCGCGGCTTACGTCCCAGCAAGAGAAAACACCGCTTACTCTATCCCTCCGAGCACGAAGCTCAATATCGGTCGACCTAATCCACTACACTAAAAATGTATACTGATCAAACCATCAGTTTACCACCATTCCGGGCTGTGAGGCTCGCGGATCAACGCTATACACAAAGCCATGCTATATCAGCTGCGCTTTGATCATCAACCACCAAACTTTGCTTTTCAACAAAAGTCTGGATCACTGCATCTCAGTATGCCACACTATCAATCCATATCGTACCACTGATTTCTGCCAATATATAACCTCTGAGCTCATATGTCTCAGAGAAGGGCGTTAAGCAAGAGAATAAATTCTCCGCCGCCAAACAGATATATATTTAGCAGAGATCAACAAATACAATATAAAGGAATACAATGTCAGACACACCATCCATTTACAAGTCCGTTCTAGGTCTGAACGAAACCGGAGGCACTTTCCTCGCATATCCATCCATCTCCAAGTACGTCTGGACGACCGCCAACTATTTCCATCCTCTTGGGTGTACAGCCCAATCAGGATCGTCAGTAATTATCCAAACGATGTGAAGACTTCCGGTCTTCAACCACCGTCTTCCTCTTCGACATCTCGTCGAATCGGTTATTCAGAATGGGTGTAAACCCGGCCTTTCTGAATAACCCACGTATATGATAAACAAATGTTACACAAACACATCAAACGCCTCATTCCAATTCAGAATATTCTTCTATTCACAAAATCACATTTTTAGGGAAAGGTTCCCATTAATTTTATCCAAGATAAATTCTTCTAAATTTATTCTTTAATCTTCCTTTGGATATCATTTCAAACCATATTATGGTTTTCCAAACTAGTCGGGATTAGCGAACCACACCGAAGTAATTATTATTTTATTTCCCAATCCCAACCTATATATCCCATGGAGAAAACTGGTAATACTCCACATCTAACACCACTGTGTTATCGGTAAAATTAATTACCATTTCACGTTCAAATCTAATTAAAGATTTAACTATCGCTTTGGAGCAAAACTGGTGGTACTCCATTCTCGATCACCTTTCAGATTTGATAATTTAAATAATCAATTCATTTTTCAATCTAATTAAAGATTCATTAAAACTCCACTTAGTTTTAATCTTCTCAAAAATCGATATCTTGCCTTTAACTGGGTTAAAGAACCAATGTCTTCTAAAACACGATTCACGATAAACCCAAATCACATTTGATATTAAATACAAGGCTCTGAATAGAAAATATATCGGCTTACATTCAATATCAAATTCTGAAACCAACATATATCGTATTGGAAATAACGATATAAAATATATCTATCAAATCCCCATAACAATATTTGTATAGTCACGAAATCCAACATCGAAATATCCCGAAGATAATTTCGATTCAACTCCAGTCCAATCCACGTATTGGGAGTATTGATTATTTTTAAAATCACTTTCAAATTCAATTTATTTATTTCAAAAATAAATTGATTTTAATTCTAGTTCAAAACTAGTTTATTTCGATAAAATTCTATTTTTATCTTTTCAAATGTGGAATTTTCCAGCTCAACTCTTTCCAATCCATATATTGTGATTTTACACAAATTATAGATATTTTTAATAATATTACCAAGGCCCGTACAGTCGATTTCCAACAACGGCCATCGAACTGCACTTACAGCGACCTTTTTCGAATTTGATTTGGACATAACTCCAAATCCAACCGTTAGATTTCAAATTTCTAATATTCATTGGAAAGCTCTTTTCAATACGAACCCAACGGTTCCGGTTTTAGGAGAATCCGACGGTCGGATCTCCCGCAATGTCCGTTTGAAATAAATGGTTGAAATTCACGAACTGCCGCGGCGCGGCGCGTTCTATTCAGGCCATTATATATATAATATATATATATATATTATATATATTTCGTCGATTTCCTTTTAAAACGAATTTTATAAATAGTTCTACATTCGTTTCAAAACAATTTCAACTTCCATTTCAATTCAAATCAAAATTGAATTCTTCTTTATAAATTCGTTCTAAAATTCAAATCGTTTTCAATTCAATTCATTTCGAAATCATTTTCAATTCAATTCATTTCGAAATCGTTTTCAATTCAATTCATTTCGAAATCGTTTTCAATTCAATTCATTTCGAAATCGTTTTCAATTCGATTCATTTCGAAATCGTTTTCAATTCAATTCATTTCGAAATCGTTTTCAATTCAATTCATTTCGAAATCGTTTTCAATTCAATTCATTTCGAAATCGTTTTCAATTCAATTCATTTCGAAATCGTTTTCAATTCAATTCATTTCGAAATCGTTTTCAATTCAATTCATTTCGAAATCGTTTTCAATTCAATTCATTTCGAAATCGTTTTCAATTCAATTCATTTCGAAATCGTTTTCAATTCAATTCATTTCGAAATCGTTTTCAATTCAATTCATTTCGAAATCGTTTTCAATTCAATTCATTTCGAAATGAATAAAATCGATATAAATATCGTTTACGTCAAAATGGCGTCAATCTAATCAACACGGCTTTATATTTTCAAAACTTCTTTATTCTATCCAACAAATGAATATTATCCCATTCAACACATGAATTTTCTTTTATTTCAACACACGACTAATCTCAACACATGAGTACTGTCAACACATCACTATTTTTATATTCAACACATGAATTTTCTTTTATAATATTCATTACTTTCCCGATTGGAATGAGGCCCAATCAATCACCATATAACGTTAATTATATGGATTCCATACAACACATGTATATAATAGCAATAATAAACAATCAACCATCAACCAAAGTGCACTACACTGTATAAGCATCAAATATAGATATCTTACGCTTATAACAGCTTGTCAATCAATCGATCGACATATTTAATCAATCAGGATGAGTGAACTTCAGATTTCATCCCAACACCCGTGTGGGGTTTCAAACAATCAAACACAGATTTTTAGTTGTGCAGTTGGGCGATGTGTAAAATTTATCGACCCATTCAATATCAGTCAAATCAGTGTATATAAACAAATCGGCCGATTTGTTTATAAATATTTATTTATTCACTTTCACGTTAAAACTATATTTTTAATGATAATATATTTTATTTTAACTCATGAATTTCTATTCATTTCATTTACACAATAAAAATGATATTTTTATTTTTCTAACATATTTTAGAAAATTTCGGCGGCATAACGGCACGATACTAGAAACGGGACGAGGCCTAGCCTTATCCCCGGTCTAGTGAAGGCCCACGCCATTCACACATCAATCAAATCAATTTTATTTCACCAAACAATTCAGTTCAAACCAAATAATCTAACCAACTACACAACCAAACAATTTAACAAACAAGCCATCCATGGTCTGTGGATGACGGGTGTCGGGTGCTACTAAGCACCGTCTGCATCCTAGTATATATATATAACTAGAAAAATAGAATTTGAGTGAGAAGTTCTCACCGAAAGCTATCCAATCATCTTGACTCTTCTTCTCGCCTTTTAATCATCTTCTTTTGCCCGTAGTCACTACATATATAAAAATCACGCATTTTTATATTTCGATGTCTTTAAAATAAAAATCACATTTTTATTTATTCACTTTCAGTTTAAAAATCATATTTTTATAATCACTTCATATATTTAAAAATCGAATTTTTCACTATGCTATTCAATATATAAAAATCGAATTTTTACTATGCTATTCAATATATAAAAATCGAATTTTTACTATGCTATTCAATATATAAAAATCGAATTTTTACTATGCTATTCAATATATAAAAATCCTATTTTTATTTCGAAGTTCAATATATAAAAATCATATTTTTATCTCGAAGTTCAATATATAAAAATCATATTTTTATTACTATGTTATATAGATAAAAATTATATTTTTATCACGCTATTTTCCATATAAAGATTTCGTCCTTTCAAAAATAAATTTTTCGCCTTTATAAAAATAAAGTTTTCGCCTTTATAAAAATAAAGTTTTCGCCTTTATAAAAATAAAGTTTTCGCCTTTATAAAAATTCTAACTTAACTAATTTAAAAATCCTAATTTTCTAATCAGAACATATACAAAAACCGATTTTCTTTGTTTGCTAATCATATATAAAAGAAATAAATAAATTAAATTAAAACGAATAAAAAAAACTTACTATTTTTTTTCCAGCAAAGAAAAAGGGGGAAAAGGATCTGCCGCGACTGGAGGGGGAGGAGGACTTGCGGCAGAAGGAGGGAAGGGGGTCGCGGCACTTGGGGAGGGCGAGGCGGACATGGCGGCGATCGGCAGATTAGGGTGGGGGGCACGGTGGGGGTCCTTGCGTCGGTCTAGGGTTATAGATAGAGGGAGAACGAGAATCGAGAGAGGAGGAAGAGAGGGGGGAAGGGATCGACGCTGGCTGGAGGTGCGGTGGAGGAGGGCGTCGCCGACGAGGCGCGGTGGTTTCCGTCGACTTCGAGAGTTTTTTTTTTTCTGCTGGAATGATTTTGAACGTGGTGGGGGGGGGGGGCCAGAGGGAAATAAGGGGAGGGAGAGAGAATATTATATTTTTATTTTTTATTTCTTTTTTTTTTGTTAAAAGTTGACTTTTACATACGACCCCTAAACGAGGCCCACCGCCTGTCGTCCATAGCTAATTACCCCCATTCCGAACACAATGGGATATGTATCGTAGGCTGATTCGACTATTTGAATCAGTTTCCGTTAAATTTACATTTAAATCACTATATTGAATTTTAAACGTACATTTCAAATTACCGGGGTCACATACTAACTCTATAAATTCCATAAAAATATTTTCTAGCTTCGAATTGACGATACGGTCCTAACAAAACTAGTTTCGTCAAATTCTGAGACCATTTGAAAAATGGCCAATTTCCAGTCGATTAAAATCAACTAAAACCAGTCAAACGCGTTTTCCTATGCCACGCTCACATATTGATTCGAAAAATTTTGAAACTTGAAATCTAGCAATAACTTGACATCACGGATCCAACAAAAGTGGTTTCGTCGAAATCCGAGGTCATTTGCAAAATGTCCATTTTTAAGGGCCTGAATTCTATAGCGACTATTCAGAATTTTCAACTGGACATATCTTTTGATTCCCGTTAGGAAATTTCGATTTTTCGGATTCGTTGGAAAGATATAATCAAATAGATCCTAATGTTTTTGGTTTCACTAAAATCCGGATTGTTTTGCACCCGGTACATTCAATTGAAGTTTGAAATCGAATTATCGAACTACCGCGCCATTTTCAATTCTATTTATAATTATATATAATTATTTATATTCTAACGACGGCGTATATAATATATACGTTCTATTTATATTCAAATTAAATTTCTCGTCGATATTATTTAAAATAATTCATTTTAAATAATCAAAATTCGCTAAAATTGCCAAAATAAAAATTTTAAACTGGCCCAGATTTTCGGGTTATTACAACCAATTAGTTGCTCGTCTTTTTTACTTCAACCTATGCAGCTAAAAGATCTGAGAGCCTGATAATGAAGAAGGTTGGTTTTGGACGAGCGTATATGGAAAGGTATTACACTAGAGGCTCATGGACTTAGATTATTTTTATGAGGATCAAAACTTCGGGAGTTTACCTGATTTTTATGTCGTTCAAAAAGATGAAGTGATTCGTCGATTACTAGAAGATAAAGCGTTTGAATTTAAGACATAATCTCAGACATCGTGCTCATTTAGTGAATAAAATATTGATAAATTCTAACATCCATCATCTTGGTAGTCGTGAGCTAATATATGCAACCAACTACAAAGCTTTAATATGCAATTTTTGGTTGTATTTATATAAATTGGTCTTGGTTTATTATTAATGAGATAAAACTTTTTTGGAATTGTAAGAATCCCACCATTGTCTATGGACCATATATAATGAGGATCTTACATCGCCATGACATACCATCCTATATTTCGACCTTCGATATGCTAGCGACTAAAGAAAGTAACACTAGATTTTTTTAAGCTTATGCATTTTCCCAGGAGATCACCATAAATTATATCTCTCGAGTAATGATGGATTCAGTCTTGTGAAAGACATCTTGTGCAATAACAACCTCTGATTACTTCTTCCCCTTCCTTTAGACCTCAACCACTAACCTATACCTCTAGACCTCAACCTCCTTAATTTCCAACCTCTCTACAAGAAAAGTTGGGCTATCAATGGAATCAGAAATCACTATCGCTCGAGCTCTTACCTATAAGAGTCATATAAGGAATTGGCTCTTCGAAACAAACATAATATCTCTAAAAATAAAAAAGTGCTTGAAAAGAAACTATTGGTTTTGAAATATCAATGTCTACAAGGATGACCAAGTTAGAAGACGATAGAGAAAATGGTTAAGACTTTGGGAAAAGTCTACATAAAAATTTACGGCCTATCTTCCTATCATTCCTCCTCATCACCATCTATTACTTAAGCTCCTACTCCACATCCTACCCATGCACAAACACCTCATCAATCTTCTTTGCATAGTGAAGAAGGATCAAGGCATGATAGTGGAAAGACTCCTATTGTTGAAATCCAAGGAGTAAAAGAAGAGAAGGAACAAGAACCTATACATAAAGAATCTTAGGATGCTTCTACTCAGCAGTTCATGTCCTATGTGGCCTTTGAAGGGTTATCAATTCGCAAAGATGAAGAATATAATACAAGTGATCACTAATCAGTAGGAGACTATTAGGCCGATCCAAACTACTACATTTACTTCAGAGGTTACAACAGAAGTCCAACTGATGATCAGAATTGGAAAAGATCACAAACTTTGATGTATCATTGCATTCTTATATTGCTTTTGTAATTGCATTGTAGACATTCTATATTTGTTATCACATTGCAAACATCATGTCATTCTTATTGTATCGTCTTCATTCTATTTAGTATGCAACGATTAAAATCATATTATTTCGTACCATTTAGATTTTATATATTTTCTACTATTTTTTTATATCCGTTATGACTGAAAAAAGGTAAGAAAAAATTGAGAAAGATATATACATGCACACACATATATGTATACACACACACACATACATACATACATATATATAGGAGATTATTTTTGAATATGTTATATTGTGTGCATATTGTATATTGTGTGTTTTAATAAGATCATATAGTTGGCATCATCAAAATGGAGGAGATTGTGTATATATACAGAATATTTAATGATTATGTTATATTTTGTACATATTGTATATTATGTGTTTATGTTGCATGTTTTAATAAGACTGTATAGTTATCATCATAAAAAATGGTGATATTTTTAGAACCTCCTCTCTTGGGTTTTAATGACAGTAACCTATGAAATTGTATATTATCAAGTTCTCTGACCATTTGCAAGTATGAAGGGCATGATGAATTGAGCTTAAGCTATGAAATATTTCTACAAAGATAAGAGCTTGACGAATACTCAAAAAATTATTGCAAGGAAATTTTATTCAAGTATACTATGTCTTAAATATCTTATGCGATCTCCGTTTAAAATACACATATGTGCATAATTCACTTATATATCAAAATAGGTGTATCAAAGATTTTATATAGAATCATACGTCTGGCTTATTATAAACCAGATGTCTGATACATAGTGCAGACATCTATAAAAGTGATCTGGATTACGGATCTTAAGGTTAGATTAGCAATAAGGGGGATGAGTAGTGTTTACTTAAATTTTGAGACTTTTAGAAATCTTTTTTATTCTTATGAGCATGTATTAATGTACACAGAATCAATCAAAGAAACAAATAACAAGTAAATTAAAACTGGAAAGAACCCATTGGACTTTATAATGGTTAAGAGTTACCTTACATCCAGTTTCTTGCTCTGTATGGTCTTTAATCACTATCAATTCAATTACACTTATTAATTTCAAGGCTACAAGAAGATACCTTATAGAACCTCATACCTTTGGGCAGAACCAACTTGATTTCTGCACGAACAAGTTCACTCCCAACTGTTTTTTACCTGGAATAATCGAACCCAACCAGATTTAGCTCTTCAAACCTGTATAAATTGTTTGATATGTTTTGATAAAGAATGTGAAACACCCCACACCCGCTAAGGTCACTCACTAAGGGAATGCCTTAGCTTCGGTGGAGTATTTAAGTGAACATAGAACTGAAAAATTACAACAAGACAGATATAAGTAATACTTGAAATTTAAAACATCATTTCATTGCAGCAGAAGGTAAACATGTTTGGTTACATCTCAAAAACCAACAAGAGTCAAGTACAAAATATCCATCTGGTTAAAACATAAGTACATAATCCCACTACATACTAATAGCCATAATAGAAAAGATAACCGAGCTTTTCTTCAAGAGTCCAAGCTCCAAAAGATAGATAAAGCAATCTGATCAAAGCCCACTAGTGCTAGGCCCACTCTGATAATCTAAGGGTTGGGGAAAAAGATAAAAACAACGGGGTCAGACATAAGTCTGAGTGAGCCTTATAACCTTAACAATACAATCATTAAAGTAATTAGGGTATGATATAAACCTGGTATGGTACGACTGGGGATAAATGACTACACTAAGTAGCCAACTAGACTTAGGATACTACGATAACGGTAAAGACGCGCCTATCCACCCAAGGATAAATACTACCCTGCACTAGATCTACCCACCCAAGGGTAATTCCTACACTGCACCACACCAGATCTACCCACCCAAGGGCAATTCCTACTTAAAGGTTGATCCCACAAAGTGTACTTAGTAATTTTTAATAATAGTTTCGTGTACCCCTAGCTGTCTACATAGGTGCCGTCTGCCCCTATCTCCACTAGGTGTACCCACAACTTAGTAATTTTAATAGTAGTCTCGTGTACCCCTAGCTGACTACATAGGTGCCGTCTGCCCCTATCTCCACTAGGTGTACCCACTACTCCCCAAGCGATCGGCTCCCTACCGTAGATACCCGTGCTGGCCCCACAGTGGGGTGTATCACTCCCCAAAGTGGCAACCCGATAATCAATGGTGCACGGCTTATACCTACACGATGCAACAACGTCTTACCTACCAGCCCGGGTCCACACACGCATATGAAACCCGTTGGACTTGCGTTGCCACCGCTAACCCGCTTTGGCCTCTTATAATCAAGCCCAGTACGCGTGTCCCGTCCTCGACATGGGTCGAGCCCAATAAGATACATATGGGTTACTGGTTGAAACGGGCCCCCACAAGCTACTACTTAAGCTTGTCATTTTATCTAGTGCATCCCACTTAACCCCTTTTTCATAATCATGCCCACTTACATGTTAAGGTTTGGTTAAGTCATCTAATCATATTTCAATTGCCACTCAAGGCACACACTAGATTTCTACATGCCACCCAAGGCACCCACTTGATTTCCACATGCCACCCAAGGCACCCACTTAACCCTTTAATCATGTTTAGTTACATGTTCCACTTTGGTTAAGTATTCTAGTCGTATTCTCTATTGCCACCCAAGGCAACCCACTAGATTTTTCCACATGCCACCCAAGGCACCCACTTAACCCTTTAATCATGTTTTATTACATGTCCCACTTTGGTTAAGTATTCAAATCTTATCTTCTATTGCCACCCACGGCAACCACTAGATTTCCTCATGCCACCCAAGGCACCCACTTAACACTTTAATCATGTTTAATTACATGTTCCACTTTGGTTAAGTATTCTAATCGTATTTTCTATTGCCACCCAAGGCAACCACTAGATTTCCTCATGCCACCCAAGGCGCTTACTTAATCTCCACATGCCACCCAAGGCACCCACTTAAACCTTCATGCCCCACTAAATGCTTATCTGGTTAAGTGTTTCTTAATTGATTAAGAACGTAACCGTTGTAAAGACCTCTCACATTAGACTATCTTTTATGGCAGCTGGATTTGCCGGTTGGGTCCGGGCAGCCTTACGCCATAACCGAGTCTAACCTCGTGTCTATACACTTGTCACGTATTTAGTTTGTGCCTAAGACCTCTCACATTGGGCCAATTTGTAGCCGCTGGATATGCCGGTCGGTTCCGGGCAGTCTTACGCTACAAAAGGGTCCAACCTCGTGTCTTAGTCGATTAATTACACCTAATTAATCACCCCCATATTTCGAATTAATTTTCCCTAATTAATTCCAATTTTTAACGATGTACAGAATTGACTCAATTATGTCCATCCTTTTTATGGTATGCATAATCATACCAATTTCACACCATTTCATTAACATGTATATTAACCCCATCGTTCCCCACGTAATTCGCTAACATGACATAAAAGGGAAGATTCATCACACATACAATGGGTTCAACTTGCATAACATTAATATGGGTTTTAAAGGTGTCAACATGCATATAGCATCAACCCAACTAGCATAAATAATCAACCCAAAATTGCATGAATCACATATGTCATAAAGAGGTTAACTTGCATAAGTTATTTATGTCATACAAAGGGGTAAACTTGCATATGTATGTATGATATACAAAGGGGTTAACTTGCATATATATGCATATCATACTAAGGTGTAAACTTGCACATGTTACTTGCATATCATCAAACACCAAACTTGCATAACATGTTATATATGGACTTGCATATAATCATACACCAAACTTGCATAACATATCATATATGAACTTGCATATAATCATACACCAAACTTGCATAATCATGGTGTCATAATGGATCAATGTTTATCATAGCAACTAGCATCATGAACACTTGCATAACTTGCATAACATCATGATCATATAGCATATAGCTTGCATAACTTGCATAACATCATGAACATGTACATATGACTTGCATAACTTGCATAACATCATGATCATATAGCATATAGCTTGCATAACTTGCATAACATCATGAACATGTAACATATGACTTGCATAACTTGCATAACATCATGAACATGTAGCATATGATTTGCATAACTTGCATAACATCACAAACACATAGCATATAACTTGCATAACATGCATAACACATAGCATATAACTTGCATAACTTGCATTGATCCACATTCATAGCCATAACCTCATTATATCCTATCATAATCATTTCAATAATTGGTCATTAAGGCTATAGAAAACTCACAACTTGTTGATTAGCACTCCTAAGAAGAAGATTAAGTTGCTAGAGTTGATTAGAGATTGATTTGAGAAGCTATCTTCCTCTTTAGATTGATGGAGGCTCCTTCAAGTTGCATTTTGACGGCATAACGGTGTTGTAGCTATTTTTAGTATGAATTAGGGTAGTCTTAGGGTGTATTTATAGATTAGTTAGGTGTTTTAGGCCCTTAGATTAACCCTAAATCAGATTAGAGCCGTCAGATCACGTCCTAGCCACCAAAACACAGCCCAAAAGCCAAACTGATGCACCCAGGTCACCTGGGCTCGACCAGGGAGGTCGACCCTAGGGTCGACTCCCTAGTCGACCTGGGGGGGAGGTCGACTCCCCAGTCGACCCCCAGGTCGACCCCCTGGGTCCGGCGGGATTTTTCCCGCCACTTCTGAAAATTGAAAATTTTGTTTTTAAATATGAATTTAAATTTCTGAAAACTTCTTTGGGCCATATCTGGGTCATACGGACTCCGATTTTCGAAAACTCGGACTCTATTTCGCGTATTTTTCTTAGACGAACGCAATGGCATAGCCCGTTTCCCCTGATTCAGATTTTTAAATTTAATTCTGCCCTGTTTTATATTATAGCAATTTATTCAACATACGGGGTGTTACATTCTCCCCTACTTAAAGGATTTCGCCCCCGAAATCTCTAAGTCAAGAAGAACGTATCCTACCAACCAAACAACCATCTACTCAAACCATCAAACACTGGCATCCATTGTCCTTAAAGTTTCTAATGCTGTATGTACATATGCAAAGAGTGTGTGTATATGTTCCCTGTCTAATGCTAAATTAGGCGGTCTACTAATTCAGTTGACCTCCTTAATGCAAACCATGATAGTGCCATGCATCCAATATGTATGCAAAAGAACCCTATCGACACACACTATCACTACATGTGTGCACAACCATACACCAAAATGCATCATCCATGTGATAATACAACCATTATGCATCCATTAATATAGCTATCTACACACCATTTTATGCAATATGCAATATGAAGTGATTGAGCCGATCTAGTGCCTAGACTGTGTGTATATGCATCCACGAGCAACCACTAGCAACCACTTGCATCCACACGCATCCATCAATCATAACATGTCTCAAACACATGTTTCAACCATAGGTTTACCCTATCTAAAGGTCAAGGGTACTAATGAGAGGACACACTAAAGATAAGATAAGCACTAGACAAACGATAAAGGAGAAGTTAAAGGACATACCCTAAAAAAGGAATGGGTACAATGAACGCATCTTCGCTTCTGTCTCCCAAGTAGCATTGCTCTCATCTTCTCCCCTTTTCACTTTGACTAGTCGAACCTCTCTGTTTCTCAACTTCCTAATCTCTGACCCAAGGATGCGGGTAGGAGCTCGTCGAATAGTCGCATCACGCTCCACCTCTACTTCTCTAAGCAAGCTCGGCTCTACCACCTCTGCGGTCTCATGTAGGCACTTCCTCAAATGTGACACATGGAATACGTCATGTTCCCTATGCAACCGAACTATCTCTCGAAGATAAACTGAAGCTAGCCATGGAGCAGTCCTCTTGCTCTTTACGGGTATGAAATGGGCACTCTTAATAAGTCTGTCTATCACAACCCAAATTCCCGTATTACCCTTCCTCGATCTAGGTAACCCATCAATAAAATCCATCGAGACGCTATCCCACTTCCATTGCGGAATTTCCAATGGGTGAAGCAACCCACCGGGTTTCTTTTGCTCCGCTTTCACCTGTTGGCACACCAAGCATCTAGCGACATACTCGACCACATCTTTCTTCATACCGGCCCAAATGAAAACTCGCTTCATGTGTTGGTACATCTTGTCCCCACCGGGATAAATGGTCATCCTAGAACGATGCGCATCATCAGGAATAGCCTTCCTCAAACCCTCGTCTTGCGGTACACAAAGTCTACCGTCTCTACGCAAGCACCCCCTATCGTCTAAGGTATACCTACTCAAATAGCTGGACGACTCCCCTTTTATGAGCCTCTATACCAACTCAACCAACTGTGGGTCGTCCCTCTGTGCCTCGCCAATCCGTCTCAAAAGAGTAGGTCTGACCTCTAAGGATGCTAGCAAACCGGGTATATAGTCAACGGAAGGTCTGAAATCAAACATCGAGATAAATTCCAAGCTTCGTCGTTCCACGAACAATGGACTCAAGGACAACCTTTCTCCGCTCAAGGCGTCCGCCACCGCGCTATCTCGAAATCATAGGATGCTAAGAACTCCATCCACCTTTGCTGTCTCAAGACTATGCGCTCGAAGAGTCTCCAACACTTCCCTAAGATGTAGGATATGCTTTTATCCACTTCTGGAGAAAAACAGGATATTCTCCCATACAAAATCGTCACAAATATCCATCTCTCACGCAGACCATCCTAGTCGAACTCGACATCCCCCAAGTGCAAGCCCCAAAGGCCTAAACCAATATCAGAAAAACACCCAAGGGACACCTCCTTCGAATTCAGACGACCTACGTGAGATGATAGTAGTAAAAGCGGCTAAATAATTAAGCCCTTGTCCAACTTTGGATGTCCTTGCCAATCTCGCTCCAAAACTACCGTTGATCAAATAACTGGCTTTGCTTAACATATTAAGCACACACGAAAACTTATTTCGCTTTTAGAGAAGACCAAGATGTCATCCACAAAGACCACTACAAAGTTATTTAGGTACTCCCTGAACACCCTACTCATCAAATCAACAAAGTATGCGGGGGCGTTCGTCAAACAAAATGGCATCACCAGCCACTCATAAAAACCATCCGGAGCCCTAAAGGAGGTCTTCTCTATACTATCCTCAGTCACTCCCAACTGATGAAACCCCGTGGCCAAGTCCCACTGTAAAAACACTGAGGCGCCAACCAACTGATCAAAGAGATCGTCAATCCTTGGCAATGGGTGTCTACTCTTCTTTGTAAGCTTGTTGAGTTCTCTATAGTCTACACAAAGTCTGAGGGACCCATCCACCTTCGTGGCAAAAACTACTGGAGCACCTCACTCCGATATACTTCGTCTTATGAACCCCTTCTCAAGCGACTCCCCTACTTGCTTATGGAGTTCCCTCCTCTCACGAGGAGCCATGTGGCGCACTGGTAAAAATACCGGTTTAGCATTGCCCACCAGGTATATTCGGAAGTCTATCTCCCGCTTCGGAGATAAGTCCTTCATCTCCTCAAACTTATCCGAGTACTCCCGGACCACTCTAACAGATCGCAAACTCTTGACCGAAGCGTCAAGCGATTCAAGATAACTTAGCATAACAAAATCTATGGGATTACAAGAGACCTCAAGAGTGTTACCCAAGCGGGTTATGAGCCCAACAACTCTCCTTTCGCAATCAAGAACGACACCATTACTGGATAACCAGTCCATGCCCAAAATCAACCCATAGCCCGTGAAGCCCAAACAAAAGCATCACCCCTAAACTCAACGCTAAGTATGAGGATCTTCAAACCCAAACATATCATGGACAAATAAGTGGAGCCCCCAATTGGGTTTGAAACAACCACGGGATCATCTACTAAACTGGTGTTTAGGTGCAGTGACTCAACTAGTGATGATGAGATAGACGAATGTGGTGCACTAGAGTCGAATAAAGTTCGAACAGGATGATCGAGAGAACCAAATTTCAACTTAGACGGTCCTACCCCCATCAGGTATACCCGTCGTGAGGGGATACATCTACCCTCCAGAAGATCCTGTACTTCGTCCTTACCACTTTGGACAACCCCAAGGTGTCCTATTTCTCCAAAACAACTAGCCTTCCCCTTCACATTCTCCTTTCGTGGCCTTCTTACCATGATGAGGTTTCGTCCTTTATTTACCTAATAGCTATTTGAACCTTCCTCTCTCGTCGATCTTAAAGGTACCTATAAGCCCTCCACCTCCTTGGACTAACTTCTTAGCCTGGCAAACGTCTTAGTCCCTTGAAGTGGTTCTTCCGACCTTCATATGGAAGTCCTTATTTATCTTAAAAAGACTTCTATACGCGGAGGGGAAATTCAAAAAGAGAAAGAGGAAGAGATTCAAAACGGAGAATCCGAAGGATAAAGATATGGCTATTTGGGGATTATGCTTTTCTTTCAAAAACTTTTCTCTTAAAAGACATGTTTTTGAAAATACTTCTTCCAAAAATGTTTTTAGAAAAATAGTTTTCTAAAAAAAATTATCTGTTCTGGTAACCTTGAGCTCTGATACCACGTGTAACACCCCACACCCGCTAAGGTCACTCACTAAGGGAATGCCTTAGCTTCGGTGGAGTATTTAAGTGAACATAGAACTGAAAAATTACAACAAGACAGATATAAGTAATACTTGAAATTTAAAACATCATTTCATTGCAGCAGAAGGTAAACATGTTTGGTTACATCTAAAAAACCAACAAGAGTCAAGTACAAAATATCCATCTGGTTAAAACATAAGTACATAATCCCACTACATACTAATAGCCATAATAGAAAAGATAACCGAGCTTTTCTTCAAGAGTCCAAGCTCCAAAAGATAGATAAAGCAATCTGATCAACGCCCACTCTGATAATCTGAGGGTTGGGGAAAAAGATAAAAACAACGGGGTCAGACATAAGTCTGAGTGAGCCCTATAACCTTAACAATACAATCATTAAAGTAATTAGGTTATGATATAAACCTGGTACGGTACGACTGGGGATAAATGACTACACTAAGTAGCTAACTAGACTTAGGATACTACGATAACGGTAAAGACGCACCTATCCACCCAAGGATAAATACTACCCTGCACTAGATCTACCCACCCAAGGGTAATTCCTACACTGCACCACACCAGATCGACCCACCCAAGGGCAATTCCTACTTAAAGGTTGATCCCACAAAGTGTACTTAGTAATTTTTAATAATAGTTTCGTGTACCCCTAGCTGTCTACATAGGTGCCGTCTGCCCCTATCTCCACTAGGTGTACCCACAACTTAGTAATTTTAATAGTAGTCTCGTGTACCCCTAGCTGACTACATAGGTGACGTCTGCCCCTATCTCCACTAGGTGTACCCACTACTCCCCAAGCGATCGGCTCCCTACCGTAGATACCCGTGCTGGCCCCACAGTGGGGTGTATCACTCCCCAAAGTGGCAACCCGATAATCAATGGTGCACGGCTTATACCTACACGATGCAACAACGTCTTACCTACCAGCCCGGGTCCACACACGCATATGAAACCCGTTGGACTTGCGTTGCCACCACTAACCCGCTTTGGCCTCTTATAATCAAGCCCAGTACGCGTGTCCCGTCCTCGACATGGGTCGAGCCCAATAAGATACATATGGGTTACTGGTTGAAATGGGCCCCCACAAGCTACTACTTAAGCTTGTCATTTTATCTAGTGCATCCCACTTAACCCCTTTTTCATAATCATGCCCACTTACATGTTAAGGTTTGGTTAAGTCATCTAATCATATTTCAATTGCCACTCAAGGCACCCACTAAATTTCTACATGCCACCCAAGGCACCCACTTGATTTCCACATGCCACCCAAGGCACCCACTTAACCCTTTAATCATGTTTAGTTACATGTTCCACTTTGGTTAAGTATTCTAGTCATATTCTCTATTGCCACCCAAGGAAACCCACTAGATTTTTCCCATGCCACCCAAGGCACCCACTTAACCCTTTAATCATGTTTAATTACATGTCCCACTTTGGTTAAGTATTCAAATCTTATCTTCTATTGCCACCCAAGGCAACCAATAGATTTCCTCATGCCACCCAAGGCACCCACTTAACCCTTTAATCATGTTTAATTACATGTTCCACTTTGGTTTAGTATTCTAATCGTATTTTCTATTGCCACCCAAGGCAACCACTAGATTTACTCATGCCACCCAAGGCACTTACTTAATCTCCACATGCCACCTAAGGCACCCACTTAACCCTTCATGCCCCACTACATGCTTATCTGGTTAAGTGTTTCTTAATTGATTAAGAACGTAACCGTTGTAAAGACCTCTCACATTAGACTATCTTTTATGGCAGTTGGATTTGCCGGTTGGGTCCGGGCAGCCTTACGCCATAACCGAGTCTAACCTCGTGTCTATACACTTGTCACGTATTTAGTTTGTGCCTAAGACCTCTCACATTGGGCAAATTTGTAGCCGCTGGATATGCCGGTCGGTTCCGGGCAGTCTTACGCTACAAAAGGGTCCAACCTCATGTCTTAGTCGATTAATTACACCTAATTAATCACCCCCATATTTCGAATTAATTTTCCCTAATTAATTCCAATTTTTAACGATGTACAAAATTGACTCAATTATGTCCATCCTTTTTATGGTATGCATAATCATACCAATTTCACACCATTTCATTAACATGTATATTAACCCCATCGTTCCCCACGTAATTCGCTAACATGACATAAAAGGGAAGATTCATCACACATACAATGGGTTCAACTTGCATAACATTAATATGGGTTTTAAAGGTGTCAACATGCATATAGCATCAACCCAACTAGCATAAATAATCAACCCAAACTTGCATGAATCACATATGTCATAAAGAGGTTAACTTGCATAAGTTATTTATGTCATACAAAGGGGTAAACTTGCATATGTATGTATGACATACAAAGGGGTTAACTTGCATATATATGCATATCATACTAAGGTGTAAACTTAAACATGTTACTTGCATATCATCAAACACCAAACTTGCATAACATGTTATATATGGACTTGCATATAATCATACACCAAACTTGCATAACATATCATATATGAACTTGCATATAATCATACACCAAACTTGCATAATCATGGTGTCATAATGGAACAATGTTTATCATAGCAACTAGCATCATGAACACTTGCATAACTTGCATAACATCATGATCATATAGCATATAGCTTGCATAACTTGCATAACATCATGAACATGTACATATGACTTGCATAACTTGCATAACATCATGATCATATAGCATATGGCTTGCATAACTTGCATAACATCATGAACATGTAACATATGACTTTCATAACTTGCATAACATCATGAACATGTAGCATATGACTGGCATAACTTGCATAACATCACAAACACATAGCATATAACTTGCATAACATGCATAACATCATTAACACATAGCATATAACTTGCATAACTTGCATTGATCCACATTCATAGCCATAACCTCATTATATCCTATCATAATCATTTCAATAATTGGTCATTAAGGCTATAGAAAACTCACAACTTGTTGATTAGCACTCCTAAGAAGAAGATTAAGTTGCTAGAGTTGATTAGAGATTGATTTGAGAAGCTATCTTCCTCTTTAGATTGATGGAGGCTCCTTCAAGTTGCATTTTGACGGCATAACGGTGTTGTAGCTATTTTTAGTATGAATTAGGGTAGTCTTAGGGTGTATTTATAGATTAGTTAGGTGTTTTAGGCCCTTAGATTAACCCTAAATCAGATTAGAACCGTCAGATCACGTCCTAGCCACCAAAACACAGCCCAAAAGCCAAACTGATGCACCCAGGTCACCTGGGCTCGACCAGGGAGGTCGACCCCCAGGTCGACCCTAGGGTCGACTCCCCAGTCGACCTAGGGGGGAGGTCGACTCCCCAGTCGACCCCCAGGTCGACCCCCTGGGTCCGGCGGGATTTTTCCCGCCACTTCTGAAAATTGAAAATTTTGTTTTTAAATCTGAATTTAAATTTCTGAAAAAACTTCTTTGGGCCTTATCTGGGTCATACGGAGTCCGATTTTCGAAAACTCGGACTCTATTTCGCGTATTTTTCCGAGACGAACGCAATGGCATAGCCCGTTTCCCCTGATTCAGATTTTTAAATTTAATTCTGCCCTGTTTTATATTATAGCAATTTATTCAACATACGGGGTGTTACAGAATGAAAACTTGGAACTTTTGGTCTTGATTTCAACATCTCCCATAACTCATAATTTCACTTCGATCTTGATAGAGAAAAGAGATATTGATATAGAATCAAATAAAAGTTGATTTGACTTGATTTAGTTTGATTCGATAGAGTATAAGTATAAATTTCTTAGGAAAATGAGAGGAGAGAGAGAGAAGTGAATAAAATGAAAAAAATGCTATGAACTCATTTTTGGAAGAAAATATTTATGGAAGTGAAGAGAAATAGTTGTTGGTGAATGGTTATGGCGAATAAACACTTCCATCCAAATTTTAACTTTTAAAATACTAGCCACTATATCGACATACACGATATAATCAGGTTGACACACCTACACTGTATTTGAAAAATGATTTGTTTAAGAATATGTTTTAAATATAAAACTATATATGATGAATTGAAATTTTATGAAAATATTAAACATAGTAAATGTATATTTTAAACATAATAAAGCTTAAGAAAACATATCAAAAATAATTTAAAGAATTTAAAATAAAATAATATATATATTAAAATATAATCAATATATTAAACTTAAAATATAAATATCACTATAATATCAAATAATTATTTAGTTCAAAATCAAAAATCTACAATATAGTTAAAATCTAACAGTTTAAAACCTTAACCATACAAAATCAAAGTATAATATAAATGCAAAGGCCAAATTTAAGTATTGAAATCAAAAAACAATTATGAGATTGAAATCAAAGTATAAGTACAAAGTATAAATATTGAAATTATAATAAGTATTTTAAAGTAAAGATACTAAAACTTAATATTCCTTTTTGAAAATACTTTGAAAAATTATTTTAAATCTAAGAATATTTGAAAACGCTTTGTGAAGTAGATTTTGAAAAGGGGAATATTTGAAAATTCTTTTTGTAAAATAGATTGAGATAGATCAAGGTGAGTGCAACTTGAGTTTTAACATTTAATATAAGATTCAATTATATTTCTGGATCATCTTGAATTCTTGAAATCTTCAATACTCATGAGTCTTCATTGTTTGACTGTTGAATCATCAATCTGAATCTTTTATCTTGATATTGACGGTCTTTATTATCAATACATGCCTAGTATCCTACACTATACATAATATATACCAAGATAATAACTAGTACATGTGTAATGCGATATATCATTACCCGAGGTTGTTATCATCAAAAATACCATCTGTGATACTAAAAATCTCCTCATTTTTATGATGGCAACCTTTTTATAAAGTATCTCATTAGATCCCCCTAATTTCAGAAATCTTCTTTAGTTTATACTCCCTCTTAGCTTGTGCATATTTTATATTTCTCCACCTATATCATCAACAAAACCACCTTCCTTCTTAGCTTCTTTATATGCTTAGTAACTATTTCTAATCCTAATTAATCCTATCTCTTAATCTCTAAGTATTCCCTAAATGAGTATGATGATTATATAATAGAAATAATAAGAATAATATTTTGAAAAAGAAAATTTTAAACACTAGTCATTCTATTAATAACACAAAATTATATATTTATTCTTTGTCAATTCATAAATATATTTCCATCAAACCAATCCATACTTTAATACTAATCCCACTCCTATTATACACAATACTATAAAGGTAAACACATACATTTCTATTTAGATTTCTTGACAATCGAGGACTTGTAGATGGGACAAAATGGACAAAGTACACAAAAATTTCCTTTTTTCGATAAGATTTCCGTCTCTATAAAAACAGAACTTCTCCTACACATCGAACCTCATTTTCTTCATCATCTTCTTATTATTCTTGCTTGTCCTCTTATTCTTCTTGTTTTCCTTTATTTTTTCTTCATCGTCATCTTCTTCTTCTTCTTTGCTGTACCAAAGAGAATTATGAATGACTATGTTCGATGATTCATTATCAACGATGATTGGACTTGCACAATCATCCAGAAGGTGCTTCTGCAAATTCCTTAGCGTCTTCCTTTGATGCTCTTGCTCCTTTTCCATTCTTTCTTGCATTACTTGAATATTGGTTAACATTTCAAGATAATTTTTCATTTTCCTTCTATTTTTGTGATCCTCACCAAGGTAGTTTATTGAAATGGGCCATGAAAAGGGGATGGGAATGAAAAGGTTGAAGTTTGGTTGATTTTTGAAGGGGAGGCACTGGCTTTGAAGTTTTCAGAGTTCATTACAGATAGAATGAAGAAAAATGAAGGGAATTTACAATAAGGTTTGATTCGTATAACTTTAAAACTGATTTGTGGGAAAAATTTAATAACAAAGAAAGTCATTATACGTCAACATGGGTATATATACATGTCGGCATGCATGTTCATATTTTAACTATTTGTTTTTTTATTTTAAATTTATAAAAAAGAGCATATGCCTTTAATAAATGATTGTTGATTTAAGGGTTTAATTAATATGTCCTCTATCTGGTTTTCAATATTAATATGTTCTAGAGTTATAATTTCTTTATTTATAATATCTCTTAGGTAATGATGTCTAACATCAAATATTTTTAGTTCTATCATGATAAGTTGGATTCTTAATGTAACAACCCAAATTTTAACGAATAATAATTAAATAAGAAATTGATCAGTTAAAGAATAATTTGAAAATTTATGTGAACTGGGCAACTAGCTTTGCACAATTAGACCCATAACGATTTTCTAGTTCAAATAGACTTTTGGTTTGAGTAGAACGGACTTAAACGAATAAGTAATAACCAACTGAAGTTTGAAATTCAAATTATAATTTAAACCAAAATAGAATGAATTAATATGATTAATCACACATGACTATGTAAGAACTGGGATGACCTGGTCCCAACTGGGTCAACCCAGGCCTTAAGTCAGTCGACCCACCTAGAAGGTGGGTCGACTTTAGTATTTGCCAGATATGATTTCGTGCTTGGAACTAAATTGGGAATACTGGGAGCATTGGGAGGTTTTCTTTTATCCGACCTTTGAGGTTTTTGACCTAATACTTAAGAGCCTAGAATTCCCGACCACGTCTATAAATAAACCTATACTCCTACGCCATTCCCATTAACTCCCATTGTTCATTTCTGTGCCTCCACTACACCCTTTTTATCCAAAATAAAAATAAAGCTTGATTCACGCACAAATTGGAGTATTGTTTATTCCTAGATCTTGGGGATTTATTATTTGGGCTATTAGATTAGAAATTTTAGGTGAGATTTTTGTGATTTCTAGATTTATAATAAGTTAAAGTTAAATCTATAAAATAGTAATTATAGTTGTTTCATATCTGGATTATTCACAATTCTTAGATCTAGATTATTACACCTAGATTTGAGATTCAGCTATCTCTATTTTTCTATGTGAATCCCTTCTATCTATTTCTATGATTTGTTCAGATTTCTGTAAAGTGTTGTATCAGATCTCTTCTTCCCTTTTTCTATTTTTTTATATTTTGCAATTACGTCAAAAATATGCCTGAAAGGCATATGAATATGATAAACAGACCGAACATATATGCCTAAATATTTACGATGGATTATTTCTCCTTTTTGTTTATTCTGCGGTTGGATTGAGGAATAAAATTAATTAAATCGAAATAATCAAATTGGGGCTTAATTTGAATATGTTAAAAATTGCAATTAAGAAGGGAATAATTGGATTAAGTCTAATTTGGGCTGTATAAACTATTGAACAGATTATGATAGAAGTTGGACTGTAATCAGTGAATTTCATAAATATGATGATTGGAAATTATAATAAACACGAAAAGTTTATTTATAGTAACTTGGAATATTTGAAAGGGATAGTTAAGCCTAATATATGCATATTGATTTACAATGTATGGGTAAATTATGAGCCCAGAACTTTCGTCGTTAGGCTTTGACATGACATATTTATTTATAGTGTGTAGATGAATTACAAGCTTAAAAGCTGGACTATCACGGTTAGGCCTTATATATGCATATTAATTTATAGTATGTAGGTAAATTTTGAGTCTATAGCTTTTGTCATCAGGCTTTAATGTGAACATATTAATTTACAGTGTATGGGTAAATTAAGGGGCTAATAAATTGAAATTGTTTGTGGGGACCAAATCAAGAGTTTGGGATTTGAGACAAGTTATTTATTTGTTGGGGTCCATTCTATGTAGCATACCCTTTTTATCATTTTCGGTCTCAATTTGGGGCAAGAGCACGCACCATGCTATGTTCTGAATGTAAGTCAGTCCAACTGGCGGGTATAGTGCATGGTCACGAGTCAATTTGTTGTGCACTGCTTTGATTTAGGGACACACGACACTTTGACACTTGCAGATAAGGTTATGTATTTTTGCTGATGGGCCAGGGCCTGGGCCTGATAAACCTGAATCCATAGTGGTCATAGGTTATCCATGCTTCGTTGCAGCCGATCGATTGGGTAGTGTTATGGGAGTTCTTCATAATTATTGTTTCGTTTCGAATTTATAAAAGTGTAAAATAGTCATCACTATCAAATCTTGTGAATGAGCACACTTACATCTTTATGCCATATATGTTATCCCTATCCTATTTGTTCATATTTTGGCGTGCACAGACACTTACCCTTTTATGACACTAAAACTACAGTTTTATCTATTTATCTTTCACTTATCAGTCGCGCTAGTAATCAATATAGCTCACTAGACTTTTTTCTAATTTCTCGTTTTCTTCTTCTCTTTTTCTTCTTCTCTTTTTCTTCTTGCTCAGGCTCTCAAGGAGGAAGCGCTTAGCTTGGACTGCTTATTATATTTTATCTTGGAAGACCCGTGTAGAGAATTATTGTTTTTCTTATTTCTTTCCAAGGTTTTCTTGTACCTTCTTGGCTATTTGGGGATACTATTATTTTTGAACGTTGATATGTCTATTATGATTGGTATTTGAGACATGGCATTTTAAGACAGTTTGGTTTGGTTGAAATAATAAGAATGGTTTGGTTATTTTAATGTGAATTGTCTTTTTCTTTCATTGTGAATTTATTACTTCATGTCTTATAAAATCTTAGTCTTTATGATGTTTATTATCTTTATACCTACAACGCTCCCTATTTTTTTAACGAGATTCTATATTAGGATAAAGTTAAGGGGCATGGGGTATTACATTTGGTATCAGAGCCTAAGGTTACAAGATCACTAAAAATTTATTTTAAAAATAAATTTTTTTGAAAGAAAACCTATTTTTCAAAAGCCAAAAAATACTTTTTGAAAATAAAATATATCTTGACTCTCTCTAGTCAAGTTAAACATTCCTTTGATTCCTTGGAATTCTAAATTTCTATCCTTTTTTTTAGCAGCAAGTCGGAAGCCCCTAATCTTTCTGAGGGCGTTCCTATTCTCGGTTAGTTCCATAGATATTTAGAGGCTATAACGCTCGTTGAGGGACAAGAACATACAGTGGTTCCAACACCCGCTACGATGGTTCCTCCCAACCCGCCTTTGGCTGCAAATTTTTCTAAGCTTTGTAAGAACTTCTCTTACTTGGATGACAATATTTTTTCGGGTACCGATACATTTATGGAGGCATGCACTCGGATTAGAGAGACCGAGAGGATTTTTGAGTTGTAGGAACTAAATGATAGGATGAGATTTCGACTTGCAGCTTGGCAATTTAAGGAAGAAGCCTCGATTTGGTTGGAGACTGTAGAAGTTGAGAGAAGACATACAGATTGGGCCGGATTCAGCAATGGGTTTGAGAGGAAGTTTCCATCTTATTCTAAGGAAGGAATGCAGTTGGAGCAGTTTTTGAGCTTGAAGCAAGAAGATTTGTCCGTAAATGAATACATCAACTGGTTCAACGAGTTATCCAGATTTGGAATGAATTTGGTTAACATCGCTCATAAAAAGGCTATTCGATTTGTGAGAGGGTTAAATTAACCTCTCCAAGGTTTGGCGTTGACTCACATTCCTATGGGAGCTACATGTGAGGCTTTGATTGAGATGGCGTTGATGCATGAGGACAAGAAAGAGGAGGTTAAGGATGATAAGAGTGGAGCTTCTAGGTATTCTGGTCCTAATAAGAAATTTTGGAATAAGAAAGACAAGAAGAAGCAAGTTGGAAATCCTCAGAAATGGCAGATCAAGACTGAGATAAAGTGCAGTGGGTATGGAATACCAGGATACCTCATTAGGGATCGTAGGAAGCTAAAAGAAAATTGTTGGTAGCCGAGACATCTGTGTAAGGCATGTCCATAGAGGATTGGACAGGGTACTGGTATAGCAGCAGCTCAAACGCATGCATTGGAGGCAGCACCGTCTAGTAGTAGCCCAAATAGAGGTCAAAATGTCTCTATTGCAGGTTTGATATCTACTTCTAGTTTTTCCTATTTGCACTTTTTTGATTTAGAAGCTTCTCACTCATTTATTTCTAGTACCTTGGTTGATTGTTTGCACTTAGAAATCTAACTAGTTACCGTTCCTGTAGTAGTTTCAAACTATATAGGTGGTTCGACACACTTATCTATGATTTTGTAGAGGTTTGAAAATTTCTATTTTGGGCATTGAGTTTGATTGTGATGCTTATGTGTTAGGATTTTTAGGTTACAGGATGATCTTAGGGATGGATTGGTTAGCCATGTATGGGCCTGTACTTGACTGCGAAAGGAGGGTAGTTCGTTTGATGACAAGTAGTGGTAGGACCCTAGAGGTGTTTTGCGACCCGTGAGAGTCAGTCATGTTGAGTTTTCTTTACTTTCTAGATATATTTATTATGTACTTGTTTTCCATGAGTATCCAGATGTATTTGAGGTGGTTAGAGGATTGCTACCTAAGCGAGAGTTCGATTTCCTGATTTACCTTAGTGAGAAGGCAAAGCATGTTGCATTACTTGTCCTGCATATGGCTCCATGGGAACGAAGACAGTTGAGCAAGCAAGTGGGTGATATTTTGGAAAAGGGTTATACAGATGGAGTATTTTGAGTAGGGAGAATCGGTCATCTTCACCATTATGGCTGATGGTTCCCTTTGTCTATACATGGATTACCGAGATTTGAACAAGCTCACAAAGAAGAATCGTTACCCACTCTCTCGGATAGACGATTTGTTTAACAGTTGGTGGGCATGACTGTATCCTCTCAGTTGGATTTGGCTATTGGTTTTCATCAGTTACACATGGTTAAGGATAGCATCGATAAAACGACGTTTCGAACTCCTGATAGCTTCTTTGAGCGGTTGGTTATGCCTTTTTAGATGACTAACACACAACATATTTCGTGGACTTGACGAGTAGGGTATTCAGAGGCATTCTGAATAAGTTTATGTGGTTTTTGTGGAAGATATCCTTATCTTCTTGAGGAACGAGGATGATCATGCTTCGCATTTAAGCGAGGTTCTCCATACTCTCCAAATTCATCAGTTAAAGGCGAAATTCTCCAAGTGTCCTTTTTGAAGGGAAGAGGTGCATTTCTTAGGGAATATGGTCTCAAAGGATGGGTTGGCTTTTTATCCTGCCAAGATAGTGGCGGTACAGGATTGGAGGACCCCTAAGAACCCAACTAAGTGAGGAGTTTTCTTGGCTTAGTAGGTTACTACAGGAAGATCATTAAGAACTTCCCACGGATCTCGGCACCATTAACCCTACTTACTAAGGAAATTCTGGCTTTCTCTTAGGATATGAATTGTGAGGATTCCTTTTGGAGACTGAAGATTGCTCTTACTAGCGAACCAGTTTTGACATTATCTGATGGATCTAAGATGTTCATAGTTTATACCGATGCTTGTGCGACTGGTCTAGGTGCGATGTTTATGCAGGAGGGTAGAGTAATGCGCTATGGTAGTTGGTAGTTACGGGTTCATGAGTGGAATTACCCTATGCACGATTTGGAGTTAGCTGCTATAGTATTCACACTTAAGTCTTGGAGACACTACCTAATGGGAGATATGATCGAGCTCTTTACAGACCGCAAGTCACTGAAGTACTTGTTCTCTCAGAGGGATCTCAATTTGAGGCTACAAAGGTCGATGGAGTTCTTAGAATCATATAATTTTGAGATTTCTTATACCCTTGGCAACAAGAATGTAGCAGTTGATGCTTTGAGAAGATACATGGCAATATTGAGTGGCAGAGTTTAGATTATATAGCTGCCTTCGATTTTCGACCATCTGGATTTCATTTTAGGATTATTGCATTTTTAGAGGTGCAATATACTTGGCTTGAGAAGATTGGGAAGAGGCAAAGTGAGGATTTTGAGCTTTCGGATATTTTTATAAATTGAGTATAGGAGAGGCTTCTATACATCTCTTTATATATAATGTGGATTGTATAGGCTGTCTTAGACTAGATGGTTGATTATGTGTACCTCGCATGGATGATTTGATGAGTGCGGTATTAGCCAAGCCTTATCGCTCTCGGATGACTATCCATTCAGGCGATACCAAGATGTATCATGATATGAGACAAGTCTTTTATAGCACCAGCATGTAGAAGTGTCTGTGGTAGAGTATATAGCTGGATGTGTAACTTGCCATAGGGTTGAGGCAGAGCAAAATAAGCCTGGTGGACTGCTTCAGCCTTTGGATATTCCATTATGGAAATGGGAGAGCATTTTTATGGACTTTGTGGATAGGCTTCCTAGGTCAAGGAAGGGAAACACCAGCATTTGGGTCATCGCGGACCGATTAACTAAGAGCTCCCATTTCATCCCAGTTAAGAGTAAGAGGACGGCTGCATGGTTGGCTTCTTTGTATATTCGCGAGATAGTTATACTCCATGGTATTTCCTCCATCATCATGAGCGATATAGATCCAATATTCACTAAGATTTTTGGAGGAGTCTACAAGAAACTTTGGGGAGGAAACTCAGGTTGAGTACTGCTCATTACCCTCAGATGGATGGTTAGACTAAGAGGTTGAATAAGATTTTGGAGGACTATTGAGGATGTGCATATTATACTTCGAAGGGGCATGAGAGGATCATTTTCCCCTCATGGAATTCTCATATAATAATACATTTCAATCTAGTATTACATGGAACCCTTCGAGGCCTTGTACAGGCAGCCCTACAGATCTTCGGCATGTTTTTGGGAATCGACATATAGACTGCTCCTTGGGCTTGAAATGATTAGGGAAACCTATGATAAGGTTGAGTAGATTAGGAAGAGGATGAAGGAAGCACAAGATAGTAAAAAGTCATATGTGGATAAGAGAAAGATCGACTTAGAAATTTCTATTAGAGATTGGGTCTTCGTAAAAGTTTTTCCACTAAGAAAGTGATATGAGTTGGTTCCGTGGGCAAGCTAGCCCCAGTCTTTGTTGCACCATTCCCGATCATGGAGAGGATTGGGCAGATGGCGTATAGTGTTCGACTACCAGAGAGACTATCAGGTGTTCATGACGTGTTCCATGTATCGCACTTGCGAAGTTCCTACACAATTTAGCGGTGGTAGTGGAGCCCAGCGTATTAGAGGACATAGAGACCGAGCGAGAGGCATCCGTTCTACGAGACCTCGACAAATCTTAGATTTTGAGACCAAGAAGATGAGAAACAAGTAAGATTGCTCAAGGTGAAGTGCGGAGACAATGATGGAGAGGCCACTTGGGGACTCGAGAAGAAGATGTGTATTTCTTATCCTTACCTGTTTGATGTTACATTCTAATCTTTTTCGATCTTTAGTTCTTAGGTTATATCTTTTAAATTCTTTGAACTTGATCCTAGGAGAAACCTATACATGATAGGACATGGTCAAAACATGTTAGTTTTGATGTTTGCAAATGGATGAATTTTTTTTCTAGATGAAAGTGGATGCATATATACACACTAGGCACTATGATCGGTTGAATAAGACACTTACATACGAATATGGGTGTGTGTGCATTTTATTTATTCCTATGGTTGAAATATATAGGTGTCATCATATTGTTGTTGCATATGAATGATGTTTAATGTACACATATAGAATTATATGTTATCATTAGCATTTTTTGCATGCATTTGGATGCATGTCACAAATATAAGTGAATAAAAAGGAGGTCAATTAATTTTAACGAATAATAATTAATTAACAAATTGATCAATTAAATAATAAGTTCAAAATTCATCGGAATTAGGCAACTAGGTTTGAGCCATTAGGTACGTTACAATTTTCTGGTTCGAATGGATTTTTGGTTTGAGTAAAACGGGCTTAAAACGAATAAGTTATGACCAATTGAAGTTTGAAATTAAAATCAGAATTTATAATAAAACAGAACGAATTAATATAATTAATCACACTTAATTAGCATGAGAACTGGGACAACCCAGCCCTAGCTGCATCAACCCAGGTCTAGCTGGATCGCCTATTTCAACCCAACTAGGAAGTGATTCAACCAAGGTATTTACCAGGCACGATTTCGTGCCTGGCACGAAATCGAGAATACTAGATGCTTCGAAAGTTTTCTTTTATCCAACATTTGAGGTTTTTAACCTAATATCTAAGGGCCTATAATTCCACACCTTATCTTTAAATAAACCTATACTCCTCCTCCATTCCCTATAACTCCTATTCTTTATTTCTGTGCCTCCACTACACCCTTCTTCTCCAAAATAAAAATAAAGCTTGATTCATGCACAAATTGGAGTATTGTTTATGCATATATTTTGGGGATTTTCTACAGGGGCCATTAGATTAACAATTTAGGTAAGATTTCTGTTATTTCTAGATTTCTAATTAGTTGAAGTTAAATCTATAAAATAGTTATTATAATTTTTTCAGTTCTAGATTATTTACAGTTTTCTAATCCAGATTATTACAGTTAGATTTTAGATTCGTTTGTCTCTATTTTTCTCTTTGGATTCCTTCCATGTATTTCTATGATTTTTATTTAGATTTCTGTAAACTACCGTATCAAATCTCTTCTTTCCTTTCTCTATTTTTTTTTTTAGATTTTGCAGTTACATCAAAAATATGCCTGAAAGGCATATGGACACGATTAAACAGGCATGAACTTGTACGCCTAAATATTAGCGATGGATTGTGTCTCTCTTTTGTTTATTCTACGCTTGGGTTGGGGAATAAAATTAAATGAATATAAATAATCAAATTGAGGCTTAATTTAAAGATGTTGAAAACTGCAATTAAGAAGGGAATAATAAGTTTGAGTCTAATTTTGACTATATAAGTGCCTATTGAACAGATTATGATAGAAATTTGACGGTAATCAGTGAATTGCATAAACATGGTAATTGGACATCATAATAAACACAAATAGTTTATTTGCAATACCTTGGAATATTTGAAAGGAATAGTTAGGCTTAGTATGTGCATACTGATTTACAGTGTGCGGGTAAATACAATCTTAGAACTTTCATCGTCAGGCTTTAATATGACATATTGATTTATTGTGTGTGGGTAAATTACAAGTTTAAAAAATAGACTATCATTGTTAGGTCTTACATATGCGTTATTAATTTACAATGTGTAGGTAAATTACGAGCATTGAACTTTTGTCGCGGGCTTTAATGTGAACATATTAATTTACACTGTGTAGGTAAATTAGGGGCCTAATAAATTGAAATTGTTTGTGGGGGAAAAATCATGGGTTGGGGATTTGAGCCATGTTATTTGTTTGTTGGGATCCATTCCATGTATTTCAATCCCAGTATGAGGCAAAGGCACGCACTATGCTATGTTGTGAATGTAAACCGATCCAATTGGAGTGCGCGATTGCATGCTGACGAGTCAATGCGTTGTGCACTTGTTCAATTTGGGGACATAAGCTACTTTGACACCTGCAGATAAGGTTATGTATTTTTGATGATGGATTTGGGCCTGATAAACCTGAACCCATAGTGGGCATGGATAAATTCATTGCAACCAATCAATTGGGTAGTATTAGGGAATTTCTTCCTAAATATTGTTTTTATTCTAATTCGTAGAAGTGCAAAATATTCATCATTATCAAATCTTGTGAATGTGAACACTTATATCTTTATGTCATTTATGTTATCCCAATTCTACTTCTTCACTTTTGGGTGTGCGTAGAAACTTACCCTTTTATTATACTAGAACTATTGTTTTATCTATTTCTCTTTCGCTTATCAGTCATGCTAGTAATCATCACAGCTCTTCAACCTTATTATCTGGCCAAATTTTCCTTTTCTTCTTTCCTTCCCTCCCCCCCTCGGCTTTTAGCGAGGAAGCTCTTATCTTGGACTGCTTAGTTGATTTTATCTTGGAAGACTCTTGCAGAGATGTATTGTTTTTCATATTCTTTAAACGGTTTGCTTGTATCTTTTTGGGTATCTGGGGATACTATTATTTTTGTACTTTGATATTACTATTATGACTAAGATTTGAGACATGACATTTTAAGATAGTTTGGTTTGGCTGAAATAATAAGGATGGTCTTGTTATTTTAATGTGAATTGTCCTTTTCTTTTGTTGTGAATTTATTACTTCATGTCTTGTGAAATCTTAGTCTCCGTGATATTTATTGTCTTTATACAGACAACGCTCCCTATTTCTTAACAGGATTCTATATTTGGATAACATTACAAGGCATACAGTGTTACACTTAGATTTATCATACTTGTATTGTCGTAGTAAATTAGTGATTTTGTCAAGTTTATACTGAAATCTCTAAGAGTTTATTGTACATAAATAAATTGTGAACAAATTAGAGCTGCTGAAATATATTCTGCTTCTGTTGTAGGTAGAAATATAATATTTTGCTTTTTGCAAAACCTGAAGACTAACGAATATCCCAAGAAGTGACAAGTTCCACTTGTACTTTTTCCGTTTGATTTACAATCAGCATAGTGAGCATCACTATATGAAATTAATTCAAATGTATCTTTTTAGGATAAAAGAGTCCACAATTTAGCATGTTATTAATGTATTTTAATATTCTTTTTACTGCTTTTAAGAGTGATTCCTTAGGCTTAGATGATACCTCGCATGAAGACATACACTATGCATTATATCTGATTTACTCGCAATTATATAGAGCAGTGATACAATCATTCCTCTAAATAATGTGATAAATATTTTCAGGAATTTATTCTTTTTTAGAGAATAATTCAATATTATCGTATGACCCATCTCAAATTCCTTAGTCATTATTTTAGAAAATTATTTGTTTAATTTATCATTTGTAGATCTAAAAATAATATCACGTACATATATTTGTATTAACTAAATATCATTCTTATTTCTTTTAAAAAATAACGTACTGTCTACTTTACCAATTTCAAGATAAAAGAATGGTAGCATTATAATGGCAGACTTTCAGGCGATTTTCCAATCTTCACCCTTTTTCTTCCGCCTCATGTACGTCTAACCGCTCCTCTTATCTGCCCCGCCTCCTTCCTCTCACGCTCCCTTTCCTACCTCCCTTCTCACTTTCGATGCCTAAGAATAAGAAAACCAAGTCGCGGTTCTCTAACAGTGCAACGGGATCTGGAAGAAGTTCTTCATCCCCCTTTTCCACAACCGTTGTATCTGGCGGCTCCTCCTTGTTGTAGGATTTTTCTCAGGCAGTCGACGTGACAGTCCATGCTGCTCCGATTTTGAGTGTTAATTCTTTGGTGTCATCGCTTGTTACGCCATTATTAAAGGGAGCACAGATCTTGAAAAGATGGAATAACGTGTATATTTCAGCAAATTTCAAGCCTATCAACAAGTCAAAAAATGATGAAGACAACTATGCAGACTCCTTAAATGGTAATTCGAACAACAACGATGTTGGGAATGTGTTAAGTGGTAATGAAATGGATATGAATAAGTCGAATTTAGCTTGTTGGGTATTGCCTCTATTATCGGATTGGATAGAGTTGTGAATGTTCAATCAGTGAATTTGATGTGTGAAGATGTGGCACGTAATATACTAAAGCCTATTTCTTGTTCTCCATGCCCACCTAATCCTTGTGTTAATGCTGCTACCTAACCTGTTCTAAACATGTCTCCTTCCAACCCTAGCAAACCAACCTACTCTACCTTCTTTACTTTGTTGTTGCGATGTGCGTAAGCTTACACCCCTTGCGACTTCCCTACCACCCTAAATAATGCGGTTCCACCTCTTGAGATTGTTTCAGAGGGGGTAAACCTTTGGAAAGACTTCCTAGTGGGAATTTTCCTACACTCGTTAATGCCATATTATGATGTTTGAGAACATGTACATAATGCTTGGAAACGTAGAGGTAGTCTCCATGTTAGTTTTGTCAATGGTTTATTTTACTTCAAGTTTTCGACTGCGGAGGAGAAAAGAAGGGCGTTGGAATCTGATCTGGCCATTATAGGAGGCAAGTCATCCATTATTACAACTTATAGTTCCTCAGTTGAAACTGTTAGAGAGAGGGTCCCATCCATTCCGGCTTAGGCTATTTTCATTCGGATCCCGTCTGTTCTTTAGACTCTTCCTGGTCTGAATCAGTTAGCAAGTAGAATTGGAAAATTCTAATGTTTTGATGCGAACACGGAAGCTAAGAAAATTTTTATAGTTGCAAGAACCTTAATTGAAATAACTTCGAGCATCCTCTTCCAAAAAAGCATAAAGTCTCTATTGATTGTTTCGACACTCTTGTTAATGTTCATTACACCTGGAAACCAGATATATGCAAGATATGTCATTCATTTGGTCATTTATCAGATGCCTTCCGCATGCTTGCTTCTGGTGATCCACTTCTAGTAAAATTCCTCTTCAAAAGCCGGCTCCACGCATTTAGGCACCCAAGGCCAATTGTAGTTGAAGATAAATTGGATTCTGATTCTCTTCCAAGTTCGATAAAGACTTCTGCATCTGACCCAGTTGTTTGGAATGATCATGAACATGCTTGGCATCACATATGTTCTAATGTATGATATGATCCTCGCAAGCAAGTTTTTTATTTATTTGTTGGTGATGATGATGGTGAGATAAGGTGTTTGCACTACCATATTGTGGAGACTGATTTGGCGCATATAGTGGAAGTTGATTATGGTGTTTGCAATAAGGCTATTTTGGATAATGATAATTAGGATAGGTTGAATATATACAACAAGGATTATTGTCCTTACGTTCCTAATCTCTTTGATCTCTTTGCTAACTTGCTGCTTGATACCGGCCCTCGGTTCCCTTATGCCCACAACTCCTCTTCTTCTTCCTCTGCTTCGGTGGATTAGTTTTTGAATTTTTATTTTCTAGTAGCTGAAGTATTCTGCTTCGCTCCGGTTTTCCTTGTACAGTGTACTGGACACTTAAACTAGTCAATTTCATTAATTGTTATAATGAAAGTTGTTGTGGCCAATATAAAAAACGGCTTAGCTTTACTAAAAAAATTCAAATTAAATTAAATATGATTTAAGTCTACCATACCAAGCTTTAGTTGTCTGTTTAAGACCAAACAAAAATTTCTTTAATTTATATACAAGATTATGAAAATATTCATCTTCAAAAATGAGGGGTTGCTGAACATATACATCTTCTTTTATAAAACCATTTAGGAATGCACTCTTAACGTCCATTTGATATCATTTAAAATTATTAGGAAGTGCGAAAGTAAATAAGATTCTAATAGCTTCTAATCTTGCTAATGGTGCAAAGGTTTCGTCATAGTCAACTCTTTCTTCTTGACAATAACCTTGTGCAACTAATCAAATTTTATTTCTTATTACTCCTCTTTGTTCATCATTTTATTTCTATATACCCGTTTAATTTAATTTTTTCTGACTCGGGACTAATTTCCAAATATCATTTCTTGTTAGTTGATTTAATTCTTCATGCATCGCAAGAATCAATTAATCATCAATTTTGCTTCTGTTGGATTTTAGGTTTAGTAGTTAATAAAAATGCAACATTACCCATTTTATTTAATCGATTTCTTATTTTAGCAGGGGATTGTATGCTTCCTAATGTATTATGCATATGATGATCTCTTAAAATTCTAGTTATTTTATTAAGGTGTAATTCTTCTTGGTTATCACTATTTTCATAATTAAAATCGTTATCTAATAATTTATCTATGAAGTTTTCTTCCTCGTTAACAATAATACTATTAATTGGTTTAAGGTTTTCATCGAAAGAAACATGTGACGTTTCTTCAATACTTTTGGTTTTAGAAGATGTATCTAGATTATCTTTAGTATTTAAAATCATACAATTACTACAAAAAACTTTATAATATGGTACTTTAGGCTTTTCTCACATGATGTTTTATTAGTTAATGTCTAGATAAGATTTTGTTTTTAATATAACATGTAGTACTAACTACTTCATTAAAAAAAATTCTTTGTAAATTGCCATCATTTATCTTGAATTGTTTTACTTTTACATTCTAATACTCTAATTTATTAAGGGGCTCTTGGAAAAGAAAAGTTATAGGTTATCCCTTCCTTATTACAAAATTTTTTAGAGCTTTTATTTTTGAATTCTTCACCGTGATCACTTCATATATGAGACGACCCCAAACCCCGTTCTGACAGTGGCAAGGGTAATCCGTGGAATATAACACAGAAACAGATAATAGCAGAACAGAAATAAATAAATACACCAGATAATGAACAATAGAATATACTGGATAAAAGTAATCATTAGAGTTACACAGTATACAGGATCTTACTTAGTACAAATACAATACAGCTATACATAAATGTCTACAGCGGAAAACAAACAAAATATGTACAATAGGAGCTGATAAAAAGAGATAAATGATAGAATCCATCTTCAGCTCCAGCTATCCAGAAATAACCAGCTAAACCTGAATACAAGGCTGCCCGTGTAGAAAGAGGGGCACCCGAGTTTGAAAGTGAAACAAACTATGAGTCAGTCATGGGACTGGTATGAGAAATCTACTCAACACATATATAATATGGCCAATCACAGGACCACGCCACTTTCGTGGAACGGGTTTACTCCATTGGATTACCAGTGCTTTAAAACAAATATTTCTTTTAAACATCGCAATGCTTTTTATAAAAATGAAGCCGTTATAAGACTCAGTTCCCATCACACAATGCAGCGCAAACCGGAGGATAGAGTTTTTACCTTATAACGGCCAAAATATGCTTGATACGAATAAAACAAAGGCATTTGATATTATTGCTAGTGTTTATATGTTTTGAAAACAATTTCAAATCATAACTATCAATCATAGACGGCATGAGTACCATATATCATGTCGCCATATATATATACAATCAAAACCGCACGATGTCGTATTTGGAAATTGGATTTCAGTCATGAACCAAGGCAAAAGATAGTCCTTACCGAATTCGAGACTGCCTAGCCCGAGTCTCAGGCAAGCGCGCAGGCAAGCCTTGGATCGTCAGGGCCGGTCCACCAATGTGGATTATTATGCTTGAACAATACGTTTCCTCGCCCTTTGGGGCGTAAACGAGCCAACGAATGACTCCATCGGACCCGGATCGTCCGATCAAACCGAGGCGCCTCGCAACAGCAACAACCATATAGGTGAAAAGTATATAAATGTTAGGGCTGGTTGGTCACTGACACTACCCTAGCTAGGAAGAAACGCATGCCCTCCCTGAGTTCCTTCTCCCGTTTCTGGTTCATACCGGGGTGTGAGGCTCGCGAATTCACGTTATACACAAAGCTACGCCACACAGGCGGTGCTTTGATCATCACCGCAAGACTTTGCTTTTCAACAGAAGCCCTGATCATTTGCCACTTAGGCATGCCACACTAGCAATTCATGCCATGCGACGGATGTCCATTGATATACAACATCTGAGCTCGTGCGTTTCAGAGAAGGGCGTTAAGCAAAAGAATAAATTCTCCGCCGCCAAACAGATGTATATTTAATTGAGATCAATCAACACAGAATAAAATCCAATGTCAGACACACAGTCCATTTACAAGTCCGTTCTGGGTCTGAACGAAACCGGAGGCACTAAATACCTCGCAAACCCATCGATCACCACGTACGTCTGGACGATCACCACTCATTATCCATATTTCGGGATGCCTCCCAAGCAGGACCTCGGTTACCATCCAAACGAGGTGAAGATCTCCGGTCTTCGACCACCGTCTTCATCTTCGATTTCTTATCGTCGATTCAGTTATTCAGAATGGGATAAACCCGGTCTTTCTGAGCAACTCGCGTATATAATAAACAAGTGCAACACTAAACTACACACGCATCATTTCAATTCATTAGTCACTAACCGTCAATCAGTAAGAGAACGATTTCCCAAATATTAACCCCGAAGGCCGAAACCAACATTAGATCAACACCCAGGAAACCATTCGACTTAGCCAACCTTCAATTAATTTCTAAATCACATTCATATCGTTTATAATATTTTATAACGATTTATCGTTATTTTTATTTATTTTAAAATAGCCAATATATTCAAAACGACGCTTCGGGCCATAACGCGACGGTGGCGCTGTTTTTCTTCAGATTTGATTTACACATATCTGAAAATCTAACCGTTGGATCTTCACAAAATTTACATCATTAGAAAGATCTTTTCAAAACGAATCCAACGGTTCCAGTTTCGGGAAATTCCGACGGTCGGATCTCCCGGTATAATCGATTGAAGTTTTGATTTCAAAATACGAACTACAGCATCGTTAATCGATTAAATATAATTATATTTATATACATATATATATATAATCGTTTCTGGCACTGTTTTTCTTCAGATTTGAATTAAACATTCTAGACAATCCAACCGTTGGATTTTTACAAAGTTGGTGCCGTTGGAAAGATTTTTCCAAAGCGAACCCAACGGTTGCGATTTCAGGAAAATCCGATGGTCGGATCTCCCGTACTAATCGTTTGAAATCACGGTTTCAAAACACGAACTACACGGCCATGTTCCGTTTTAATTATGTATATATATATTTATATAAATATAGTTCATTCAAAAATTCCTATATTGATTCCACTTCAAATTTTCACTAACGCCTTTAAATTTTGGAAAATTTCGCCATAACCTCCTTTGTACGGGAGGGGCTGGGAAAATTCCCAAATAGCCACACGGGCGTCTCATGTCAAAAAGAAAAAGAAAAAGCCAAGCGGCTAGCCAACAGGCTCATAAAATCATCACCCAAACAAAATAGTAAACGTGTACCTATTTGTCGGGCACAAAATTTTATTCCTCTTCTCTAGCCCCTTTGCTATAACCTGTTCAAATAAATATGCATGTACAGATATACAGTTCTTATCACTTATCATTTTCCATTCAACTTCATTTTTGATTCCATTTGGGTTAAAAACACCATTCATTCTAATGTTGCATGCATAGGCAAAAATCATTTCATTAGCTAATTAATGAATATTTCGACTCATGCATATTTATTTGAACGAGTTGCTATTTTTAACACTTCACATTTCAACGATTCATGTGTATAATAAAAATGTGATTTTTATTGTAAAACAATTCATTTCAAAACACTATTATTCGGTGTGGTTAATATAGGTGATAAAAATAGGGTTTTTATCGTAAAACAATTTCTTCTAAAACGAGATTATTTTACATAGTCCATATAGTTGATAAAAGGTGATTTTTTATTATGAAACAATTAATTTCAAAATATGAATACCATTCAACACATGAATTTCTAATCAACGAATGAATATCGATTCAACACATGAAGGTTTTCTATAGTTTCTATATATAGATAAAAATGTGATTTTTATATTTAAAACACGAATACCATTCAACACATGAATTTCTAATCAACGAATGAATATCGATTCAACACATGAAGGTTTTCTATAGTTTCTATATATAGATAAAAATGTGATTTTTATATTTAAAACATGAATACCATTCAACACATGAATTTCTAATCAACGAATGAATATCGATTCAACACATGAAGGTTTTCTATTCAACGAATAAATATAGTTTTGGCAAATGAAAATAATTCAAACACATGAATATTATTCAAAATTTCGGCAGCATAACGGCAGGGTAGTTAAAACCGGGACCGTCCCAAGTACGGCTCCTCGCTCTACCTTAAAACCTCGCAGTTTTTGACAATGGGGATCATGCATCTAGTTCGCACGCAGGCGGCATGTATATATTTATTTCATTTCCACAAACTAATCCTATGTGGTTTCAACCAAATATTTCTCAGCCACAAATGGGTATTTTTCAACCACAATCAATCAATATCAACCACAAACAATCCCAATCAACCATTCGCTATCAATCAATTTTCACACCAATCACAATCAATAAATATCGTCCATGGTTTGTGGACGAGGGGCGTGTATATATATATATTTATATATAGCAATTCACTTCTATTTCAACACATATATAATTTTTACAACGCATATATAACTTATACATCGAACGTACAACTTATACAATGCTTATACATGAGGTGTACAATGCTTATATAACTCATACATCGACTATATAATTTATACATCGTCGTTTTCCATATTGTTTATAAATTAGAAATCTCACATTGGGTTCCACTCCACCAAAAATAGCAGAAGGCTCAGAAAAATATGCGGTCTCTTCTAAAATGTAGAAGACGTCCTGACGAGTCCACTGTCTCTTATTTCACTGAATTTCGTCTAGAAACGAAAAAGATATGATTTTTACAAGGTTTGCAACACTTAAAAGTGTAAAAATCAGTTTAAAATAGATTAGCCGTATACCTGTTTTTTTCTTCGAAACTAGGTTTTCGATTTTTTGTCGAATTCGTGAATCGTGTTGAAGATCAGAGGGTGCGACGTGGAAGTGGGGGGCGTGGCGCTCCTGGCGATGGTCGGGGCTTCAGATCCGATCGCCTCTGGCGATCTCGGCGTCGACTGGAAGTCGACGACTTTGGAGGCGTCGTTCTCGACGCTGGCGAAGGGAGAGAGGGTCGGGTCGGTTCTGATTTGAAGAGGAGGAGGTGGCGAGTCGAGTGGTGGCGGTGGCGGAGGCGGCTGGATTTGAGGAGAGAAGGTGGGAAGGGGTTCCGCCGTTAATCGGTGAGAGAGAAAAAGGGGATTTTCTTTTTTTTTTAAATTTTGATTGGTCGGGGAGGTTTTAAAGGGGCTTTCTGACAAGACCACCAATCTAAACCCAACAACTGTCATCCCTAGCATTTTACCCCCATTCCGAACACAATGGGATATGTTTCGTAGGCCCATTCGACTGTTTCAGTCAGTTTTCCTTCAAATTAAAATATAAAACATTCAATATTTAATTTGAACGTACATTTCAATTTGCTAGGGCCACAAACTGATTCGAAAAATTCCATAAAAATAAATCTAGCTATGTTTCGACGATATGGTCCCAACAAAACTAGTTTCGTCGAATTCTGAGACTGTTTGCAAAAAGGCCCATTTCTGATCGATCCAATTTAACTGTAATTGATCAAAACACGTTTTCTTTTGCCACGCTCACATACTAGCTTCAAAAATTATGAAATTTGAAACCTAGCAATAACTTCACATCCCGGATCCAACAAAAGTGGTTTCGTCGAATTCCGAGGTCATATGCAAAATGGCCAATTTCACGGGCTATATAAATTCCATAGCGACCTTTCTGAAAATTCATTCGGCCATAACTTTTGCTTTCCGCTATGAAAATTCGTTTTTTAGATTCGTTAAGAAGGTATTCGCTAACAGATTTAAATATTTTTGGTTTTGCTAAAATCCGTTTTGTTTTGCACCCGGTACAATCCGACAAAGTTTGAATTCAATTTTTGAAACTGCAGCGCCTTTTCAGGCCTTGTTTGTAATTATAATTAATTATATTTGTTTTCAATTGTCGATTCAAACTCACTTTTCATTTCTATTATTTAAAATATTTATTTTAAATATTTAAAATACATTATTTTAGCCAATTTAAAAATTTTAAATTGGTTCAGATTTTCTGGGTCGTTACAATCTCCCCCACTTAAAACTTTTCGTCCCCGAAAAGGAACAAAGTCGAAAGTGGTTTGATAAATCTACAATCACACAACACAACAACCAATCCAATTGTTTTCAACTTTTCAAAAATATACTAATCAATTTCTATACTCTTTTTAAAATCATTCAGACTATAGAATTTAAAAGTGCACGTCCATGGAAAGAAAATAACAACAGAGTAGAGAATTAAATGGTAATGCAAAGTAGGGTAAATGTACCTTGCACCAGAGTCAATCAGAGATATCCACTCGGCATCTAGGATAAGCTTTCTGAATGCTCTCATCAGTTTCCCAAGTACAATCTCGCGGATCTCCACTCCATTGCACTTTGACTAAGTGAACCTTCTTGTTCCTCATCTCTTTGGTTTCCTTGCCGATAATCTTTAGCGGCTCTCTTCTCACAGCTAATTCTGGAGTAATTTCAATATCCTGCTGCGCTGCTTCTTCGACGATCAAGTTTGGATCATGAACGTGCTTTCGAAGTTGAGATATGTGAAATACATCATGAACTCCAGGCAACCAGTCAGGCAATTTGACCCTATAAGCGAGAGTTCCGATCTGTTCCAGAATAGGAAACAGACCAATGAATTTGGGCGCCAACTTTCCAGTTTTACCGAACCGGATAACTCCTCTCATCGGCGATACTTTCAAATACACGTAGTCGCCAACTACACAGAATATATCTCTTCTTCTCCTATCGGCATAGCTCTTTTGTCGGCTTTGAGCTGCGAGTAATCGCTTCTTAATAAAATCGACTTTTTCGGCAGCTTCTCGAATCATAGAAGGACCCAACACAAGTCTATTACCTGGTTCGACCCAACAAGCAGGGGATCGGCACGGTCTACCATACAATGCTTCGAATGGCGACATTGTCAGGCTCGCTTGGTAGTTGTTGTTATATGAGAATTCAGCCAAATGCAGGTGGTCTTCGCATGATCCACTGAAATCTATAACACAAGCCCGTAATAGGTCTTCTAAAATACGATTCACCCTCTCAGTCTAACCGTCTGTCTGAGGATGATAGGCGGTGCTCAAGTTCAACTTTGTTCCCAGTTCGACTTGAAATGCCTCCCAGAATTTGCTAGTGAATATTGTATCTCTATCACTGACTATACTGAGCGGCACTCCATGTAGTCTAACTATTTCCTTGAAGTAAATCTGCGCCAGACTCTGAGCAGTTCTATTTGATCTGACAGGTATGAAATGGGCGGTCTTCGTGAAGCGATCTACGATCACCCAAATACTGTCATTCCCTTTTCTGGTTCTGGGCAGACCATCAATGAAATCCGTTGAAATATGTTACCACTTCCAACCTGGAACTTCTAGCGGTTGTAATAATCCAGCCAATTTTTGTTGGTCGCTCTTGACTAGTTGGCAAGTAGGGCATCGGCTAACATATAAGGAAATGTCCCTTTTCATCGACTTCCACCAGAAAGTGCGTTTGATGTCATTATACATTTTTCTTACTCCTGGATGGATACTGAGTTTTGACTTGTGGCATTCATCCAGTACTTCCTTTCGAAGTCCAGGAATGTTAGGGACACAGATTCGACCTTTGAGCCTTAAAATCCCATCATTATCTACTTGAAAACTCGAGGGTTCGCCTTGTTGAATTATCTCTCTAATCTTCTGAATGAAGTGATCATCCTCCTGAAGAGCAGATATTTTATCTATCAGTGAAGTCATGATAATAAAACTGGCGATCATTTCATTCTTTCGGCTTAACGCATCAGCCACGACATTGGCTTTCCCTGGAGTGTATATAATTTCAAAGTCATATGCTGCAAGAAACTCCAGCCAACGTTGCTGCCTCAAATTCAGGTCTTTTTGAGTGAACAGATACTTTAACGACTGGTGATCTGTAAACAGTTCAAATCTCTCACCCAAAAGATAGTGCCTCCAGATTTTCAAAGCGAATACTATTGCCAATAACTCAAGATCATGAGTGACGTAGTTTTTCTCATGCGGCTTCAGTTGACGGCTAGCATAAGAAATCACTTGACCCCTTTGCATTAACACTGCGCCAAGGCCTTCTCTAGAAGCATCAGTCCAGACTTTCAAATCCTGGTTGCCATCGATGATGGTTAACACTGGAGCAATTGTTAATCTCAACTTTAGCTCTTCAAAAGCCTCCTCACTTTCTGGAGTCCATTTAAATTTAGAGTGCTTCTTTGTAAGCTTCGTTAAATGGCCAGATATCTTCGAAAAGTTTTTGACGAACTTCCGGTAATAACTAGCCAATCCGAGAAAACTGCGGACTTCTGTAGGGGTGTTAGGCTGCTTCCAGTTTTGAATAGCTGTGATTTTGCTTGGATCCACAGCAATTCCTTCTTTCGATACGACGTAGCCTAGAAATTTTACTTCATCTTGCCAGAATATACATTTGGAAAACTTTGCTTTCAATACGTTCCTTCTGAGAATTTCCAGAACCTGTTCCAAATGCTTTTCATGTTCGGCCTTTGATTTAGAGAAGATTAGAATATCATCAATAAAAACCAGAACAAATTTATTCAAAACTCCTCTGAATACTCTGTTCATTAGATCGACGAAATAGACTGGAGCGTTACACAAGCCGAACGACATTACTAACCACTCGTAGAATAAGTCGGGACCTCTGAACGCTGTCATTGGAACACACTCTTCGGCAAATCGAAGTTGATGGAAGCCCGTAACTAGGTCCATTCGTGAAAAAACTTGTGCTCCATTTAATCGATCCAACAAATCATCAATCCACGACAATGGATACTTGTTCTTTATTGTCTGTTTGTTCAGATCTCGATAATCCACACATAGACGTAGAGTACCGTCCGATTTCGGGACAAACACCACTGCTGCACCCCAATCAGAGAAACTAGGCCTGATCAGACCCTTCCATACGAGCTGTCGTGTTTGATTGTCTAATTCCTCCTTCTCTTTCAAGGACATTCTTCGAATAGCGTGAACTACTGGCCTTGCATTCGGAATTAAAGCAATTTTGAAATCTATTTCTCTCTGTGGAGGTAAGCGAACAACTTCCTCGAACACATCCGCATAGTTCTTGATGACAGGAATGTCTTTGATGAGGTCAGGAATATTCTCTGTAACCTCTAGGACATTTTCTATTTGAGCTGGAGAAACATTCAAAGCTGCCCAGAAGTCTTTTCTATTAGCATTCTGACCTTCACAGGGAATGGTTATATAATCACCTGATTTAATCTTCGCCTTTACGACTCTGTCGGCGCATTTGACTTCAGCTTCATATTTGGTCAACCAGTCTAACCCCAAGATAAGATCAAACTCTTTAAAATTCATGACGACGGCGATGGTAGGAAACCGATAATGAGAGAAAGAAACCAGCACTCCACAAACCCAACTTAGATCAATGGAACCCCCAACCGGATTCTGGACAGTCATTGGTTCTTTGAGCTTTTTCAAATTCAAATCCAGTTTCTTAGCTGCATCTTTGGCAATGAAGCTTCGCGATGCGCCTGTGTCAAACAGTACTTTGACTGGAATGTTTTTGACAGTAAGCATTCCTTCTAAGACATCAGCCCTTTCCTGAGCAGACGAAGATGCAGGCACTTCGGCCACTTTATTTACCTGAGCCTCTTTGGTCTTTTTTAACAGCCAGCAATCTCGCTTTATATGACTGGCCTGATGACAAAGATTGCACTCCCGAGTCATAGGAAACTTGCTCTTGGATTTAGACCCACCCTCCTTTCGCTTCTTCGAGGATTTACAACTTCTGGTCAAATGCCCTGGTTTCTTGCAGTTAGAGCAGGTAGCCGTCGTGGCTGGTTCCTTTTCAGATCTAGCCCTTTTCCTCTTGGCACTGGGCTTCTTACTTCCCTCGGACCTCATACTGGCTTCAGGAATATCAATTTCCGACTCTGCTTTGTCACTAGAACAGACTTCTTCTTCGTCGCGCAACATTCCTTTCTTATGAAGATCTTCATACTGATAAGCCATATAAATCATTTCAGAAAAAGGAAGCTTCACATTCCTCAGTACACTATTCTGATATCTCCTCTGCAGGCCATGAATAAATCTCAGATTTTTCCTCTTTGGATCTTGAATCAGATGAGGGGCAAAGTGAGCAAGTTCATTGAATTTCTTATGATATTCTGGGATGGTCATATCACCTTGTATCAAATAAGAAAATTCATCACATAATCGCTCGGTTGCTTCGGGAGGAGTAAATCTTCCTTGGAAAATCTCTTTGAATCTGTCCCAGGTGATATCACCTTTTGGATTATCTTTAATAATTGAATCCCACCAAAACAAAGCTTCTTCTTTGAGTGCCCAAGACGCCAGTAATCTTTTATGATCGTCTCTCAGCTTTAAACCCTCAAAGATTTTCTCTGCAGAACGAATCCAAGCTTGTGTTTCCATAATGGACTCCTTGCCTAAGAATGGCGACCCACCCAGATTTCGAAATCTCTTGAATAGAACTTCTATATCGGATTCCGGCGGCGGGAGCACAACTGGCTCGTTAGCTGGTCGAGCCATACGATTATTTCTTCTGTTCCAGTCACTCATTTTCTAGTGCGTCTGCAATTAGCAGACAAGGTGTCAAGTCAACAGAAAAGATATTTCAAAATATAGAGACAAATACTTCAATGTAAATGTGTCTACTGGGGTGTATTCCATTCTGCTTTACTTATACTAGGATATTGCTGATCCTATCTGTATAGAGTTGCCCGTCCTAGAACACTACTGGTTCTATTTCTGATGAGTTCGTTCAAATGTTATATTCTAGAACTAAGCTTAACCAAAGCTCTGATACCAAATGAGACGACCCCAAACCCCGTTCTGACGGTGGCAAGGGTAATCCGTGGAATATAACACAGAAACAGATAATAGCAGAACAGAAATAAATAAATACACCAGATAATGAACAATAGAATATACTGGATAAAAGTAATCATCAGAGTTACACAGTATACAGGATCTTACTTAGTACAAATACAGTACAGCTATACATAAATGTCTACAGCGGAAAACAAACAAAATATGTACAATAGGAGCTGAACAGCATAAAAAGAGATAAATGATAGAATCCATCTTCAGCTCCAGCTATCCAGAAATAACCAGCTAAACCTGAATACAAGGCTGCCCGTGTAGAAAGAGGGGCACCCGAGTTTGAAAGTGAAACAAACTACGAGTCAGTCATGGGACTGGTATGAGAAATCTACTCAACACATATATAATATGGCCAATCACAGGACCACGCCACTTTCGTGGAACGGGTTTACTCCATTGGATTACCAGTGCTTTAAAACAAATCTTTCTTTTAAACATCGCAATGCTTTTTATAAAAATGAAGCCGTTATAAGACTCAGTTCCCATCACACAATGCAACGCAAACCGGAGGATAGAGTTTTTACCTTATAACGGCCAAAATATGCTTGATATGAATAAAATAAAGGCATTTGATATTATTGCTAGTGTTTATATGTTTTGAAAACAATTTCAAATCATAACTATCAATCATAGACGGCATGGGTACCATATATCATGTCGCCATATATATATACAATCAAAACCGCACGATGTCGTATTTGGAAATTGGATTTCCGTCATGAACAAAGGCAAAAGATAGTCCTTACCGAATTCGAGACTGCCTAGCCCGAGTCTCAGGCAAGCGCGCAGGCAAGCCTTGGATCGTCAGGGTCGGTCCACCAATGTGGATTATTATGCCTGAACAATACGTTTCCCCGCCCTTTGGGGCGTAAACGAGCCAACGAATGACTCCATCGGACCCGGATCGTCCGATCAAACCGAGGCGCCTCGCAACAGCAACAACCACATATGTGAAAAGTATATAAATGTCAGGGCTGGTAGGTCACTGACACCACCCTAGCTAGGAAGAAACACATGCCCTCCCTGAGGTCCTTCTCCCGTTTCTGGTTCATACCGAGGTGTGAGGCTCGCGAATTCACGTTATACACAAAGCTACGCCACACAGGCGGTGCTTTGATCGTCACCACAAGACTTTTCTTTTCAACAGAAGCCCTGATCATTTGTCTCTTAGGCATGCCACACTAGAAATTCATGCCATGCGACGGATGTCCATCGATATACAACCTCTGAGCTCATGCGTTTTAGAGAAGGGCGTTAAGCGAAAGAATAAATTCTCCGCCGCCAAACAGATGTATATTTAATAGAGATCAATCAACACAGAATAAAATCCAATGTCAGACACACAGTCCATTTACAAGTCCGTTCTGGGTCTGAACGAAACCGGAGGAACTAAATACCTCGTAAACCCATCGATCACCACGTACGTCTGGACGATCACCACTCATTAACCATATTTCGGGATGCCTCCCAAGCAGGACCTCGGTTACCATCCAAACGAGGTGAAGATCTCCGGTCTTCGACCACCGTCTTCGTCTTCGATTTCTTATCGTCGATTCAGTTATTCAGAATGGGATAAACCCAGTCTTTCTGAGCAACTCGCGTATATAATAAACAAGTGCAACACTAAACTACACACGCATCATTTCAATTCATTAGTCACTAACCGTCAATCAGTAAGAGAACGATTTCCCAAATATTAACCTCGAAGGCCGAAACCAACATCAGATCAACACCCAGGAAACCATTCGACTTAGCCAACCTTCAGTTAATTTCTAAATCACATTCATAATATTTTATAATGATTTATCGTTATTTTTATTTATTTTAAAATAGCCAATATATTCAAAACGACGCTTCGGGCCATAACGCGACCGTGGCGCTGTTTTTCTTCAGGTTTGATTTAAACATATCTGAAAATCTAACCGTTGGATCTTCACAAAATTAACATCATTAGAAAGATCTTTTCAAAACGAATCCAACGGTTCCAGTTTCGGGAAATTCCGACGGTCGGATCTCCCGGTATAATCGTTTGAAGTTTTGATTTCAAAATACGAACTGCAGCGTCGTTATTCGATTAAATATAATTATATATATATAAATAAATATAATCGTTTCTAGTGCTGTTTTTCTTCAGATTTGAATTAAACATTCCAGACAATCCAACCGTTGGATTTTTACAAAGTTGGTGCCATTGGAAAGTTTTTTCCAAAGCGAACCCAACGGTTGCGATTTCAGGAAAATCCGATGGTCGGATCTCCCGTACTAATCGTTTGAAATCACGGTTTCAAAACACGAACTGCACGGCCACGTTTCGTTTTAATTTTATATATATATATATTTATATAAATATAGTTCATTCAAAAACTCCTATATTGATTCCACTTCAAATTTTCACTAACGCCTTTAAATTTTGGAAAATTTCGCCATAACCTCCTTTGTACGGGAGGGGCTGGGAAAATTCCCAAATTGCCACACGGGCGTCTCATGTCAAAAAGAAAAAGAAAAAGCCAAGCGGCTAGCCAACAGGCTCATAAAATCATCACCCAAACAAAACAGTAAACGTGTACCTATTTGTCGGGCACAAAATTTTATTCCTCTTCTCTAGCCTCTTTGCTATAACCTGTTCAAATAAATATGCATGTACAGATATACAGTACTTATCATTTTCCATTCAACTTCATTTTTGATTCCATTTGGGTTAAAAACACCATTCATTCTAATGTTGCATGCATAGGCAAAAATCATTTCATTAGCTAATTAATGAATATTTCGACTCATGCATATTTATTTGAACGAGTTGCTATTTTTAACACTTCACATTTCAACGATTCATGTGTATAATAAAAATGTGATTTTTATTGTAAAACAATTCATTTCAAAACACTATTATTCGGTGTGGTTAATATAGGTGATAAAAATAGGGTTTTTATCGTAAAACAATTTCTTCTAAAACGAGATTATTTTACATAGTCCATATAGTTGATAAAAGGTGATTTTTTATTATGAAACAATTTATTTCAAAATATGAATACCATTCAACACATGAATTTCTATTCAACGAATGAATATCGATTCAACACATGAAGGTTTTCTATAGTTTCTATATATAGATAAAAATGTGATTTTTATATTTAAAACACGAATACCATTCAACACATGAATTTCTAATCAACGAATGAATATCGATTCAACACATGAAGGTTTTCTATAGTTTCTATATATAGATAAAAATGTGATTTTTATATTTAAAACACGAATACCATTCAACACTTGAATTTCTAATCAACGAATGAATATCAATTCAACACATGAAGGTTTTCTATTCAACGAATAAATATAGTTTCGGCAAATGAAAATAATTCAAACACATGAATATTATTCAAAATTTCGGCAGCATAACAGCATGGTAGTTAAAACCAGGACCGTCCCTAGTACGACTCCTCGCTCTAAATTAAAACCTCGCGGTTTTTGACAATGGGGATCATGCATCTAGTTCGCACGCAGGCGGCATGTATATATTTATTTCATTTCCACAAACTAATCCTATGTGGTTTCAACCAAATATTTCTCAGCCACAAATGGGTATTTTTCAACCACAATCAATCAATATCAACCAAAAACAATCCCAATCAACCATTCGCTATCAATCAATTTTCACACCAATCACAATCAATAAATATCGTACATGGTTTGTGGACGAGGGGCGTGTATATATATATATATATATATATATATATATTTATATATAGCAATTCACTTCTATTTCAACACATATATAATTTTTACAACGCATATATAACTTATACATCGAACGTGCAACTTATACAACGCTTATACATGAGGTGTACAACGCTTATATAACTCATACATCGACTATATAATTTATACATCGTCGTTTTCCATATTGTTTATAAATTAGAAATCTCACATTGGGTTCCACTCCACCAAAAATAGCAGAAGGCTCAGAAAAATATGCGGCCTCTTCTAAAATGTAGAAGACGTCCTCACGAGTCCACTGTCTCTTGTTTCACTGAATTTCGTCTAGAAACGAAAAAGATATGATTTTTACAAGGTTTGCAACACTTAAAAGTGTAAAAATCAGTTTAAAATAGATTAGCCGTATACCTGTTTTTTTCTTCGAAACTAGGTTTTCGATTTTTTGTCGAATCCGTGAATCGTGGTGAAGATCAGAGGGTGCGACGTGGAAGAGTGGGGCATGGCGCTCCTGGCAATGGTTGGGGCTTCAGATCCGATCGCCTTTGGCGATCTCGGCATCGACTGGAAGTCGACGACTTTGGAGGCGTCGTTCTCGACGCTGGCGATGGGAGAGAGGGTGGGGTCGGTTCTGATTTGAAGAGGAGGAGGTGGCGAGTCGAGTGGTGGCGGTGGCTGCAGGTGGCGGAGGCGGCTGGATTTGAGGAGAGAAGGTGGGAAGGGGTTCCGCCGTTAATCGGTGAGAGAGAAAAAGGGGATTTTCTTTTTTTTTTTTAAAAAAAAATTGATTGGTCGGGGAGGTTTTAAAGGGGCTTTCTGACACGACCACCAATCTAAACCCAACGACTGTCGTCCCTAGCGTTTTACCCCCATTCCGAACACAATGGGATATGTTTCGTAGGCCCATTCGACTGTTTCAGTCAGTTTTCCTTCAAATTAAAATATAAAACATTCAATATTTAATTTGAACGTACATTTCAATTTGCCAGGGCCACAAACTGATTCGAAAAATTCCAGAAAAATAAATCTAGCTATGTTTCGACGATACGGTTCCAACAAAACTAGTTTCGTCGAATTCTGAGACTGTTTGCAAAAAGGCCCATTTCTGGTCGATCCAATTTAATTGTAATTGATCAAAACACGTTTTCTTTTGCCACGCTCACATACTAGCTTCAAAAATTATGAAATTTGAAACCTAGCAATAATTTCACATCCCGGATCCAACAAAAGTGGTTTCATCGAATTCCGAGGTCATATGCAAAATGGCCAATTTCACGGGCTATATAAATTCCATAGCGACCTTTCTGAAAATTCATTCGGCCATAACTTTTGCTTTCTGCTATGTAAATTCGATTTTTCAGATTCGTTAAAAAGGTATTCACTAACAGATTTAAATATTTTTGGTTTCGCTAAAATCTGTTTTGTTTTGCACCCGGTACAATCCGACAAAGCTTGAATTCAATTTTTGAAACTACAGCGTCTTTTCAGGCCTTGTTTATAATTATAATTAATTATATTCGTTTTCAATTGTCGATTCAAACTCACTTTTCATTTCTATTATTTAAAATATTTATTTTAAATATTTAAAATCCATTATTTTAGCCAATTTAAAAATTTTAAATTGGTTTAGATTTTCTGGGTCGTTACAATATAGTTTTAGTTTTTATAGATAGTTAGTTTGGTATTCTTTTAGCAAAAAATTTAAAGTGTTCATAAGCTTTGCTTTTACATTTTAAGAAGATCATCTAAGTAAATCTAGAATAATCGTCTACTATAATGAACACATATTTATTTTTATTTGCAAATTCTATTTGCGAATGATCAAAGAGAACTAAATGAAGTAGTTAAGGGAGTTAAAATTTAGAAATAATTTCTTTTGATTTAAAAAAACTTTCTTAAGTTTCCTAAGTTGACAAGCGTCACATAAATTTTCTACTGCAAAATTAATTTTGGGAAGACTTCCAACATGATTGCGTTTAGAAATTTCAAGCAAAAGTTAAAAATTTAAATGACCAAATCTTTTATGCCAAATTCAAGGGTTACTTGTATCAGCCAAAAAGCATGTCTTTTTTGAAATTTTCATACTTTATGTAAATGTTTCTTTTTCAGTTACCTTCAAAGATATTGTTCGATTCATTATCTTCAATATATTAGCTATCTTTTTTGAATTTGATCTTATGACCTAAATTGCATAACTGATTTGTTTTAAGCAACTTATTTTTTAAATTCCTAACTAATAAATTAGTAGAAATAGTGTAAGGTTTCAAATTACTGACATTGCCTATGACAATCACACATCATTTAAAATTGTTAGTTCCCAAGGTGATGGTTTGATGACAAAAACCTTGGGACTTATTATAAAATATGAATACCAATATTCCTGTCTATATATATATATATATATATATATATATATATATATGAAGGTTATATATATATATATGCAGGTAAGACTGTACAGTATAAAGATTCAAGACCGATGAATTCAAGATTGAAGAAACCAAGACTGAAGACTCATGAGTTTCAAGATATTGAGACATCAAGATAAGTAGTAAAATCTAAATCTATAACTTAATAATAGCACTAAAATCTTTTCTGATTTTAATATAGAGTGGACTCATGAACTTTTAAATAATCTATTTTAGATTTTAAACTATTTTTCCAATACTATCTTTTAGATCATCTCTTATGTTTTAAATATTTTAGCTTTAAAATTTCAAAATCAATTCTTAATCATCATGTTGTGATTGAAATATTTTAGACTCAATCTTAAAGCATATTTTAAGATTTTATATAATCTCTTACATACTGATCCTTAAAAGTTTTTCTAACAAGTTTTACTATTTGAATATATCAAAAATGATTTGCAAGTCCTAGAATTATTTCAGTAAGTTTTAGAAAATAAATCATTAATAAAAATCAATTTTCAAAAATACGTAGTCATGTCGGCATACCCCCATCCCCCATGTTGATATGATGACAGTTAATTTCAAAAATCAAATTTCAAAAGAACTATCTATTCATTGTATCTCTTAGTAAATGGACATGATTGTTAATTTCATATAAATTCCAAATATTGTTAACGAATTTTTAATGAGTTTTTCATCCTTTCTTCACTCCTTCTCCAGTCTTATTTTCTGGATATTCTTAACAAAATTCTACCAAAATCCAAAGTGAATCAAACTTGATTATTTCTAGTTTGATTCTCTATTGCACTCTCTCTGAAAGATCCCAGTGCCATTTAGAGTTATAAGATCATTTGCAATCAACAAGATTATATCAAATCTTTTTATCCATCAAAACAACATAAAATGGTGTGAATTTTGTCGGTAAATCAGTTGGATGTGACTGTAGCTTGGTAAAATCAGTTGGGTGTGATTGTATCTCAGTAAATCAAATGAGTCTCATTGTAGTCGAAAAACAAGAGGGGTGCACCTTTGGCATTGAAATCGAGGGCTGTAAAAGAAAATTGCATGAGAAATTGTGTGCGACCGGATGCAGCGTAACTTTGAGCCAATATAACACCCAAGTATGTTCTTTTCCTTTGCTACATTTTATTTACTATTTGCGTCTATGTTTGAATATAGGATTTTTTTTCTATGTCTGTGAATTGCATCCGTGTCTGAATATGCGATTATTTCTATGTCTGTGGATTGCAACTATTTGTGTTTAATCTCAAAAGATTTCAAAAAGACTCATAGAACTCATTAAATACTATTCACCCCCGTTAGAGTTAATCCATCATTAAGATCCTTAATCCGCATTCCTAACATTTAGAATTAAAGCATTAGTTTTCAAAGTTTTCATAACCCGATTTTTGAGAAGTTTACAAATAACTGCCAACACTGATAATGTCAATACTATCACTAGTTCATTTGTAGAGTGTCATCTACTGTGAAAAAACCATTTGTTAATGGAAATACTTATGCATATTGGGCATGTTGGATAAAAAATCTATTTACAACCAATAGGATTAGACACTTAAAATATTACAAAAACTGAGTACATTGAACCACTAATTGATTCTACACAATGGATTGATGAATAAAAGACTATTGCACAAAATAATTCCTAATCCATGAATATTTTATTATTTTCACCTTAGGGGTTTGAGTTTAATAGAGTGTCTCTTTTTAGGCTGCATATGAGATCTAGAAAATTTTGCATGTTACTTATGAAGGAACAAGCAAAGTCAAATAGACCAAAATATCTATTTCGACAAATTAGTTTCAATTATTCAGAATGAATCTAAATGAGTCTATCTCAAACATATACAGTCTACTCCAAGACATTATTAAAACGACCTAAACTTTCCCGTAAAAGAAAGCCCAGTTTGAGTTGAGAACACAACAAATCATAACACGAACAAAAGAACATTTCATTGCTTATTACAACAATTTACATCAGAGTACAAGAATATACAGAGTATGAGAAAATAATATACATTTGATAAATATCAGAGATTTACAAATTATAATGCAGCGGAAAATCATACAAAACACAACTGAAAGGAATACACGGATACAGAGCATTCCAAATATAGCTCCAGCTGTAAACCAGGATCCTGTGAATATAATATCTGCAAAACCAAAACTACTAGCTGCCCATGTGGAAAATAGGGGCACCCAGAGTTCAGGTTAAAACAATAAACTCCAGGTCAGTCATGTGACTGGTGTGAGAACTAAAATAGTTATTTAAAACTTTACTTTAAAATGGAGTAAATCAAGGGACCGCGTCGTATAACACGGAACGGGTTCCCTCCCAAGAATACCAGTGCATAAATAGTTTGTAAACAACACAATGCTCTTTGAAAAATGAAGCTATTATAAGACTCAGGTCCCATTACACAATGCAACGCAAGCCGGAGGATAGAGTTTTCCTTATAATAGCCAAACATGCTTGGTATGTTTTAAAATAAATCATTTGATACTATAATAAGTGTATAGTGTCAAAAACAACTTCAAATATAAATGTATCAATCATAGATGGCATAGTATCCCATGCTACTATGTCGCCATATAGGTTTACAACTAAAACCGAAATGTCATGTATTGGAAATTGGATTTCCGTCATGAGTCGAGGCAAGGGATGTACTCCTCGTCGGCTTCGAGGCACTCTAGAAAATGCCTCAGGATCCCCCGTAGAAGACCCCTGATCCTCCAAGGCCGGTCCACACTTACGTTTGCGGATTAGTTATTTCTGAACACACGTTTCCCGGTCATATAGGACCTATATCCATCGGCTTTGTAGTAACCGATATATCCGAGGCTCCGCGCAATCCAACATCCACATAGGTAAAAATAAATAAATTTCTGGGCTCCATACCATGACACAACCCATAGCTAGAAGGAAATGTCATGCAGTCCTTGGGTCCCTTGTCCCGTTTTGAACTCATACCGAGGTGTGAGGCCCGCGAATTAATGCTATACACAAAGCTATGCTATATTAAAGCCGTGATTTGCTCATCAACCACAAGACTCCGCTTTTCAACAGAAGCCTTGATCATTTGCATCTCAACATGCCACACAGGCAATTCACGTTATGCGACTGATGTCTATCGATATATAACCTGTGAGCTCGTACGTCTCAAAGAAGGGCGTTAAGCAAGAGAATAAATTCTCCACCGCAAAACAGATATATATTTAATAGAGAGCAATCAACACAGAATAAAATCCAATGTCAGACACACATCCATTTACAAGGTCGTTCTGGGTCTAAACGAAATCGGAGGCACCTTATTCCTTGTCCCATATATCCAATACAAGAGAGAGGACCTCGCATATCCGGTCGATCACCATTTATTACCTTGTATTGGGTGTACATCCCAATCAAGACATCAGTAATCATCCAAACGATGTGAAGACCTCCGGTCTTCAACCTCCGTCTTCATCATCGACTTATCGCTGAATCAGTTATTCAAAATGGGTATAAACCTGGCCTTTCCGAATAACTCGCGTATTTTATAAACAAGTGCTATAAAAACACAACATATGCCTCATTCCAATTCTGAATATCCTTTTATTCAAATATTCATATCCTTCGGGAAAGGTTCCCATTACTTTTATCAAAGATAATTTATTTAAATTTATCCTTTAATCTTCCTTTGGATATTAATTCAAACCAAATTAAGGTTTATCCAAACTAGTCAGGATTTGTGAACCTTATCGAAGTAATCATTTCTTTTATTTCCCAATCCCAACCTATTCATCCCATGGAGCAAAACTGGTAATACTCCATATTTAATACCATGGTGTTATCGGTAAAATAAATTATCATTTCCAATTCAAATCTAATTAAAGATTTAACTATCGCTTGGAGCAAAACTGGTGATACTCCACTCTCAATCATTTCCCAAATTTGATAATTTAAATTATCACATTCGCATTTCAATCTAATTAAAGATTCATTAAAACTCCACTTGGTTTTAATCTTCCCAAAAATCAAAAATAATGATTATTTAACTTTGGAAAATCAAGCATGTCGCATCGACAATCTACACTGTACTATTGATTTTTGCCTATATATAACCTCTAAGCTCGTACGTCTTAGAGAAGGGTGTTAAGCAAGAGAATAAATTCTCCACCCCCAAACAGATATATATTTAGAAGAGATCAACCATACAGTTCGAAATACAATGTTAGACTGTAATCCTATCTTTAACTGGGTTAAAGAACTATGTCATTTGAAACACTGTTCATGATAAACCCAAATCACATTCCATTAATTATGGAATCTTCATGGAAAACACATCAACATATAATCGATATGAATTTCGGTATCCGACTAATAATCTAAATGGAATAACGATAAAGCCTTTTAAATTCCATATATATTAACAGACTTCCTCTACAGAATCTCACTTCGATTATTATCAAATCGAATTCCATTCAATTCCAATTTAATATATTAAATTGGAAAACTTTACTTTGGAAAATTCCAGTTAAATCTTAATAAAAAGATTTATAAATTCCAAATCACATTTCATTGTTAATCGGGTTAAAAAACAAGTGTTATTTAAAACACCGTTTACGATAAACCCAAAAATCCAATTCTTTCATTCAATTCCAGTTTAATACTAATTAATTGGAAAACTTCTCTAAATCTTAATTTAAAGATTTATCTCTTTCAACTCAATTAGGTTTAAGAGCAGTGTTAATAAAGACACCATTTCGACAAACCCAAAATTCCATTTGATATTAAATGCAAGGCTCTGAATAGAAATTATATCGGCTTATATTCAATATCAAATTCTGAAACCAACAAATATCGTATTGGAAATAACGATATAAATATATCTTCCAGATTTCCATAACAATATCCATATAATTACGAAATCCAATATCGAAATATTCCGAAGATGATTTCCATTCAAATCCACTCCAATTCATATATTGGAAAATCTGGTTATATTAAAACCCATTCTCAATCCAATTTATTTATTTAAAAATAATTGGATTATAATTCTGGTAAATAACTAGTTCATTTCAATAAAAATATATTTTTATCTTTTCAAATATGGAATTTTCATCCCGACTCTTTCCAAATCATTTATTATGATTTTACACAAATTATTAATATTTCAAATAATTTTTTAGGGCCCTTTCAGTCGATCTCCATAAACAGTCATTGAACTATATTTACAACGACCTTTTCCAAATTTGATTTGGACATAATTCCAAATCCAACCATTAGATTTCAAATCTCTTATATTCGTTGGAAAACTCTTTTGGATACGAACCCAACGGTTCCGGTTTTAGGAGAATCCGACGGTCGGATCTCCCATAATATCAATTCGAATTCAATAGTCGAAATTCATGAACGGCCACGACGCGGCGCGTTCTATTCAGTCCATTTAATATATATATAATATATATTATATATATTTCATCGATTTCCATTTAAAACGTATTTTATAAATCGTTTTAAATTCATTTTTAAAACGATTCCAACTTCATATTCTATTTTAAATCAAAATTGAATATTCCATATCATTAATATATAAGTGATAATATTTTCAAAACATTAGATTTTGAAATCACTTCCTTTTTTATATTCACTATAAAAATGAATAAAATCGATATAAAGATCATGCACGTCAAAATGGCGTTAATCTAATCAACACGACTTTATATATTTATTCGTGTCCACCCCATATCGGACATCAAAATCATATTTTGGTCCATTACAGAATATTATTTTAAAATATTAGTTATTTTTAAAATATTCATAATTCGTCATTTTAAAATATTCTTTAAATTAAAATATTCGTTCTTTCAGAATTGGAATCAGACACAGTCAATTACCATATAGGTTATTTATATGGATTTCATACAACACATGTATACAACAACAGTCAAACATAGTCAACCACCATCCAAAGTGCATTACACAACCGCATAAGCATTAAATATAAATAATTAATGCTTACAACTGTTTGTCAACCAATCGATTGAAATACATCTAAACAACTGGGATTAGTGTATGTAACAACCCGAATTTTTACAACACGTTAAATCAAGAATCAGGACAGAATTAAATTATAAATTCTGAATCAAGTGAAACGGGCTATGCCATTGCGTTCGTCTCGGAAAAATACGTGAAATAGAGTCCGAGTTTTCGAGAATCGGAGTCCGTATGACCCGTAAAAGGCCCAAAGAAGGTTTCTGGGAATTTGAATTTCGGAAACAGTTTTGGAAATCAGATCTGGGGCCAGGCGGGAAGTTTCCCGCCTAGGCCATGTCGACAGGGCTGTCGACTTGGGCCCAGACCAAGTCGACAGCCCTGTCGACTTGCCTGTCGACAGGGGGTGGCCGGGGCAAGCTGCCTGGCGCACCTGTTTGTCTCACCTGATCTTGTTCTTGGGCTGGTTCTGGAAGCTTCCGAGATCTGATGGTCCTGATCTATCCTAGGGTTAATCTAAGGGCCTAAAACTATCCTAATCTCTATAAAAAGACCCTAAACCTAACCTAAATCCCTAAAAATCAAACCTAGCAACTAAGTGCTGCCAAAATTAATTTTGATCATGGCCTCCATCTCCAATCCCTAGAGCCTATGCATTCAAATCGGGTTCAAATCAAAAGGTGCAAGCTTGCTACACCAAATAGAGGCCAAATCAACATTGCTATGCGAGTTTCATGAAGGTTCTTCTTCAAAGGAGCCACCTTTCTTCGTCAAGATGATGCATGGCCCCTTTTCTAAGCCTTGCCTAAGTAAGTTCTAGCTACTTTTAGATGGAAACGGTAGTTTTGATAATGACATGGGATAAAATGAGGCTAAACATGATTATGCGAACCTATATGAACCTTACCTTGCCTCTTGTGTTCATGTTTATGATTTTAGGCCATGTGAGTGACTTAATCATGCCTCTCATGCTATGCATAACCTAGTTTAACTTGCAAGTTTGGATCTTTATGCATGAAATGCTAGCATGAACCTTTAGGAACCACTTTACGTGTGAAACATTGGCTAAGACAAGATTTTGGGGCTTATGCATGTTTATGAACCCAAACCCCTTATGCCAACATGCAAGTTTGTGGCCGAATCCTTTATGAGATTATGCATGCTCGTGGCCAATCCCCTCTTTTAAGTTGTGCATGTTTATGGCCAAACCCTTTTTGATAATATGCATGTTTGTGGCCAAATTACCTTATGACACTATGCATGTTTGGAGCCAATCCCCTTTGTGGCATCGTGCATGTTTTGGGGTCTACATGTAGCCATAGTATACCTACTATGTTGACTCGCTTTGCTTGCGTTGGGAAAACACGATTTTGGGTAGTTAGATAAACATGAACATGTCGCGAAATCTTAACTTGAATATGACATGTGTTTATACTTGAAAATATGACTTGAAAGATAACATGGAAGTTGACATGTAAGTATGCATAAAAACATGAGCTTGGGAATTTACCTATTAAGTTAGGTCTACCCCTTGGGAATTTACCTATTAAGTTAGGTCTACCCAAATGCTTGAAAACTTGTAACATGTTTTGGAAACATGATGAACTTAGACAATATAAGTGTGGCCAACTCGAGGTTGGGTTGAGTTTGCAACGTAAAACTACCCGGAACCGACCGGCCTAACTAGTAGTTGCAAACAATAGGACCCAATGTGAGAAGTTGGTCATGTCGCGCTTAAGACCCGAGGTTAGACTAGGTTGTGGTGTAAATCTACCCGGACCCGCCCGGCTTAACTAGTAACCACAACAAGGTCTAATGTGAGAGGTTAAGAGTGCATTAATTAAATTAATGCCACATGATAAGGTTAAGTAAATTTGACTAATGACACTTAACCGATATGACACGAATGGGTTGGTTAAGTGGGACCGGGCTTGATTTCCTTAATGACACTTAACCATGTAAGATGATTAGGAGATGGGGTTAAGTAATTTACACTTAACTAATCTAAACACGGTAATTAGATGGGGTTAAGTAATCCACACTTAACTAATCTAAACACGGTAATTCGATGGGGTTAAGTTAAACACTTAACCAATTTAAACTTGGTAATTCAATGAGGTTAAGTAACCAATACTTAACCAACTTAACGTGATAATTTAATGGGGTTAAGCAACTTATACTTAACCAATTATACATGAAGATTTGATGTGGTTAAGTGACCTAAACTTAACCAATCTAACTCGTTAATTTGATGTGGTTAAGTGAACTAAACTTAACCAATCTAACTCGTTAATTGGATGTGGTTAAGTGACCTATACTTAGCCAATCTAACTCGTGAATTTATGGGGGTTAAGTTAACCTATACTTAACCAATCTAACGTGAAAACATGATAAGGCTAAGTCACGAATCACTTGAATACGCTTGACCGCTTTGACTCGGTAATTTGACAAGGTCAAGTTAATTTATATAATTAACCAATCTAAAATGATAATTAGACGAGGTTAAGTTATGGATTGCTTAATATACTTAGCCAACTTGACACATGGTTTGTAGGGTTAAGTCTTGGACTTGGATACTTAGCCAATTTTGACATGGTTTGTAGACGGGCTAAGTTATGAACTTAAGTGACACTTAACCCATTAGATAAACCCTAATTCGGAGGATTAGGTAAATAACCATAGTTAACAAGGATTATGGAAATAAGGCTAAGTGGTAAACCTTAGTTAAGGGAAACTAAGTAATAATTCTTAGTCAAGGAAATTTGGACCATTTCTTAGATAGATTAGTAACCCGATACGTTAGGTCAACGTTTAAGTATGCGTGTAGGAGCAGGCTATCTGATTTAGATAAAGGCTCCAACGAACTGGGTAACGAAGCAGCGGCTTCGGGGAACGTGAGGATATTCTTGGGATCCCTCTGTGAGCTGCCAGGTCATTATACTAGGCTCACGAGAGGTTGAGGTCTGCGGTAGAAGAACCAAGAATATGCCTTGGTTGCTATGCGAGCGACCTAAAGACTGGGGTGGATAGCAGTGAGTCGACGAATACATAAGGTGCCCGAGATAGCAAGTTCGTCGATCATCTACCATCTTGAGTCAAGCGTGTACGTACGGAAAGGCAGGGAACACCCAACAGACCATAATTGCTATCTAATTATGGGTGAGGTAGGCCGTAGGATGTGGGCTGGCCGGAGTGTAGTTCTCATGCAAGATTTTCTCTTGTGTTGCCTTTCTCTAGTTGAGGGAGGGGTCTCGTGGGACCATAGCCACGTGTAGAAAAGCAGACCTTAGTATCTGCATCGGCAGATAAATCTAAAGCTCCCGACCGAGTCCTGTATTTCTTGTTTTTCCCTGTGACAGGACTCGGATGGCACGATGTGATACCTGTGCATACAGTTATAGAAAAACGATTCACGATGAATGCGTGGGAAAAAGGGCGCGGTTGAGGGTTAGCGTAATCCCTAGTGGCCTAGGTGGTTTAACCCAAACCGAAATACGAAAGCGTGCAATAGGTAAGCGTAATCCCTAGTGGTGCTAGGTGGCGTAAGTCCTAGTAGTTCAAACGATGATTCATATGGAAGAGCCTAGCTAGAACAAGGGTGACAGTCCAAATGATTTCAAGGATAATACGACATGAGGAAGCCCGTACGAGGTACGACAAAGGATTGAACTTATATACATGGAAAGAAACATATGATTTGAGTAACCTATATATGTGATATATTAGGTTGACATGGACCATTACACGACTTTGAGCAAGGGACATTCATGGTTAACACATGACGCGGGTAGGGATACTAGTACGAGAGGTGCAGAGCAAACATACATGTTAGAACTAGGAAGAATATACATAATAGATATCGTGGGATGTTAGACGGGGTAGATACCTTGGGATAATGTACTCGATAGAAATCTGACGATGTGATACCTTGACTTATCATAACATCGTAGTTTATCATGATACCTTAGTTTACCTTGCCACAGTAGTTCAACCGGCTACCCTGGTTTATCTATCTTGTAGTTATCCTTATGTTTACTTTCAGTTTATGCATGTCATGTTACCTTTACCTGTTTTTATACTGGAAGTAGGTAGGACTTACTCAGTCTTTTTGACTGACCCGTTTTGTTTTGCCTCTTTTCTTCCGTTTCCCCCCCAGGTTTCAGGGAGGAAACAATGTTGTTTAGTTCGGACTTCTTCCGCTTGAAGGTCATCATGGATGGCTTGGACTTCTCTTGGCTATGGCTACTTTACTGTTTTTACTTGGGGAATAATTTATTAAAAAGTCTGTATGCTTCTTTATTATTGCAAGACAGGTTTTGATGTACTCTGATGTAAAAGGCTTTAGACCTTATTTATGCATGTTATGAAAGTTTGATTTTACTTCCGCTATTTTATATATGTTCTGTCTTGTAATATTTCTGTGCATGTTTACCAATAATACTCCTCCAAACCTAGTGCATTCCCTTTGTGAGTGACCCTAGCGGAGGTGGGGTGTTACAGTGTACGTCAAATATCATCCCACTACCCTTGTGGGGTTTCAATCAACACACACCGATTTTATTTGTGCAGTTGGGTGATGTGTAAAATATATCGTCCCAATCAATATCAGTCAAATGTGTGTACATAAAAAAAAATCGTTCGATTTGTAAATGAATATTTATTTTCATTCAAATACTCGTTAAAAATTATATTTTTAATGATAAAGTATTTATTTCAACACAAGAATATTTTATACAGTTCATTTGTACAATAAAAATGATGTTTTTAATATTCTAACATTTTTTAAAAAATTTGGCAGCATAACGGCGCGATACTAAAACTGGAATACGATCTAGCCTTATCCATCGCCTAATAATGGCTCGCGCCATATACAAACCAAATTCTAATCATGTCATTTAACTTCCCAAACCAAATTCAAACAAATAAACCAATCAACCAAACAACCAAACAAACATGGTTTCAAACAAAGGTGTCGGGTGCTACTGAGCACCATCTGCATCCTAGTACATATATTTAACTAGAAAACAAGTTAGAGTGAGAAGTTCTCACCTTTAGGATCCACTCCTCCAGTTCTATTTCTGAATTTCTGAACCGTTTAGATTTGCCCAAAATTCCAACGTAATCTTTTCCACGCTGTTCATAGTAAAAATCACATTTTTAATATAATGTTTACATATTTAGAAATCGCATTTTTATATCGCTATATATATATATATAAGATCACATTTTTATATCACTATATATATAATAAAAATCATATTTTTTTATAACTAAAAATCTAATTTTTATATAACTAAAAATCGAATTTTTATCTAACTAAAAATCAAATTTTTATATAACTAAAAATCGAATTTTTTATCTAACTAAAATCGAATTTTTATATAACTAAAAATCATTATGATTCGTATGATAAAAATCTCATTTTTGTATTTTTAAAAATCTCATCTTTATATTTTTAAAAAATCATATCTTTATATTTCTAGAAATCATATCTTTATATTTTTAAAAATCATATCTTTATATTTCTAAAAAATCATATCTTTATGTTTTTGAAAATCATATCTTTATATTTCTAAAAATCATATCTTTATATTTCTAAAAATCATATCTTTATATTTTTAAAAATCACATCTTTATATTTCTAAAAATCATATCTTTATATTTTTAAAAATCACATCTTTATATTCCTAAAAATCACATCTTTATATTTTTAAAAATCATATCTTTGTATTTTTAAAATCATATCTTTATATTTCTAAAAATCATATCTTTATAATTTTAAAAATCATATCTATATTTTTAAAAATCATACCTTTATATTTTTAAATATCATATCTTTATATTTTTAAAAATCATATCTTTATATTTTTAAAATCATATCATTTAGCTATAAAAAAATCTAATCTATTCGCAATGAAAAATCTAATATATCCACTATATAAAAAATTTAATATATCCACTATAAAAAATCTAATCTATTCATGAACAAAAATCATATCTTTATAAATCGGTTTTCTACATAAAAATCATATCTTTAATTCACTATAATCTATTTATAAACAAAAATCATATCTTTATAAATCAGTTTTCTATATAAAAATCATATCTTTAATTCACTACACATTTAAAAATCCTATTTTTAATTCGCTACATATTTAAAAATCCTATTTTTAATTCGCTACACATTTAAAATTCCTTTTTTTAATCCGCTACACATTTGAAAATCCTATTTTTAATCAATGTTTATATATTTAAAATCATTTACTGATGTATTGCAAAATTTATAAATTATTTGTACAAAGAAAAGGCTCACTTTTTTGTTTCCAAAGGGGGTGGAGGGAGCATCTTGCGGTGGCGTTAGCGCTGGCGAGGGGAGCAGGCGGAGATGCTCACGCCGGAGCTCACTGGTGACGGAACACTCCTCTGATGATCGGCGACTTGTGGTGCGATTTGGGTTCGAGAGGAGGGGCTTCGCGATTTAGAGGTGGGGTTGGAGGCGATGGACTTTGATGGAGGAGGGGAGGCGAAACAGAGGGAGGAGGTGATGGCAATGGGGGAAGGGTGTGGTGGCTGATCGATTTGGGGAACGGGGTAGGGGTTTACCGGTTTGGGTGTTTTTTTTTCTTTTATTAAATCTGAATCGGGGAGAGAAAGCAAGGTGGGGGCTATATATAAAATATATTTTTGATTTAATTTAATTTCAAGAAAGTTAATTTTTAATTTGAACTCCAAATCGAGCCTAACGACTGTCGCCCCTGGCCAATTATCCCCATTCCAAACACAATGGGATATGTCCCGTAACCCTATTCCGCTGTTTTGATCAGTTTTCATTTAAATTAAAATATAAATTAATATAACGTTCAAAATTGATTTCAACGCACATTTTGATTTACCGGGGCCACATACTGACTCAAAATTTTCAAAAAAATAAATCTGGCTATGTTTTGAGGATACAGTCCTAACAAAACTAATTTCATCGAATTTGGAGATTGTTTAAAAAACGGTCATTTTCAGTCGATTAAATTCAAACCGAATTGACCAAACACGTTTTAATCCACGACACTCACATATTAATTCCAAAAATTTTGAAAATTGGAATCTAGCAATAATTTGGCATTCCGGATCCAACAAAAGTGGTCTCGTCGAAAACGGAGGTCATTTGCAAAATCTCTATTTTTAAGGGCTATATATTAATTCCATAGCGACTATTCTGAATTTTCAACTGGACATAACTTTTTATTCCCATTATGAAATCTGGATTTTTCACATTTGTTGGAAAGATATTTTTAAACAGATTCAAATATTTTTGGTTTTACTGAAATCCGATTTGTTTTGAATCCTGTACATTCATTTGAAATTTGAAATCGAAATTTCGAACTACCGCACAATTTCAGGCTCGTTATATAATTAAAATAAATATTTATATTCTAACTTTGATTTAAATAAATTTATACATTCTAATTCTATTAAAAATAAAATTCTAGTTGTAATTATTCAAATTAAATCATTTTAAATATTCAAAATCCATTAAACCAGCTAAAATAAAAATTTTGAATTGGTTCTTATTTTCAGGTTGTTACAATCTCCCCCACTTAAAATATTTTCATCGAATAGAGATGAAAGTTTTTTAACTAATCAACTCAACTTTCAGTTTGACTTTCATTCTTCAACTTTTCAGTTTCTAAGAAATTTCAAATTTTTCAAAAATTTGGCTAACACCCTAAATTTTTGAAAAATTTCGCCATAACCCCCTTTGTACGAGGAGACATTTAAAACCGCAACTAGCCACGCAGGGCTCTCATCATCCAAAAAGAGAAAGAAAAAGTCTAGCTGTAACACCCCACCTCCATTAAGGTCACTCACAAAGGGAATGCATTAACTTTAGTGGGGGTGATAAGGGTATAGAACAGATAAAAGTACAAAACAGACAAATTTAAGCGGTAGAAAACAATTGGTACTTTTATTCCATAGTAGCATAATAGGATAAACTTTCATAAGGGTTGTTTCAAACATCAACACCAAAACATCAAAACAATTACATTAAATATCTGTCTTGTTTCTCAAAAGAAGCATAATACAAAATAACATAACATAATTTCCCAATTAAGCAGTTGCCAGCCGTAGCAGTAAAGCAAAGAGTCCAAAGCAATACATCACAATCTTCGAGCTTGAAAAGAATCTGAACTTAGTGGTGGTATTCCCTCCCTGTGGACCTGGGGTGGAAATGAAAGAAAGAAGGTGAAACAAAAACAAAGTGAGACATAAAGCCTGGTAAGTTCAGTGACTTTCAGCATGTAAACAGGTAAAGGTATCATGACATGAATAAACTGAATACAAGACATAACCATGATAATAAGCATCGCAAGATAACGAGATAAGCATAAGATAAGACTAGAACATGATAATGTATCGTATTGATTCCTAATTTCTCTGCACCACCTAACTAGTGTTCAACTAATGCCATTTGTTACAAAACAAGATAAGTGATCCCCATTTCCCACATGATAGTTTTATAGGTACATATCTCATGATGAGGGCCCCGCCTCATATTGAAAGTTTACCTGTCCCCACCGTACCTTTTTTAATTGATCGACTCCTACTCATAACGTTCCACATGTGTTTGTATCAACTCGGCCCCTACTTGTAGATACCTGTGCTGGTCCCACCATAGGGTGTATCATTTCCTAGGGTGTTAGCCCGATACAGTTCTAGAGTGCACAGCTTTATACCTACTTGGTAATTAGTGTCTAAATTTTCCCATGCCGGAAATACGTGCACGCCCGTAATCCGTTGGAACCTACACTACCGTATCACCTGTTGCTTTTTTAACCGCTCAGCCCAGTAATTGTGCCCCACCCTGATTAGCTCAGGATCCCGTTGATACCTAATGTGGGTTACTGCTGAAATGGGTCCCGCTACTAGGGTTTTCCTAGGGTCTATTCGTATACCCCTATATTGGTTAAGTGTCATCAATCAATCAATTCAAGTTTACTTAACCCACCCATTCATCTTGTTAGATTGGTTAAATGTCATTAATCCAGTCGAGTTACTTAACCCACCCACTTGTCATGTCATATTGGTTAAGTGTTGCATGTTGACTTAACCCTACCATACTTAACATGTTTGTTTAGCATTAACTATTTATTAATGCATCAACCTCTCACATTGGACTTATTTGCGGTAATTGGATTGTGCCGGGCGGTTCCGGGCAGTCTTACACCGCAAACCCATTCCAACCTCGGGTTCAAGCATTCAATGCACTAACCTCTCACATTAGACTTGTTGTTTGCGGTTCCTGGATATGCCGGGTGGTTCCGGGCAGTCTTACACCACGAACTCATTCTAACCTCGTGTTAGGCGTTATTACCCATCTAATCTTCGCCTTTGACCTCTCATATTAGATTGTTGTCGTTGCGGTTGCTAGATGTGTCGGGCGGTTCCAGGCAGCCTTACACCACAAATCTAACCTCGTGTCTTAGGCGGCCATTATATTTAATTAAATTATATACTTGCCAATTATGTCCAAGTTCCAATTTTTACATACCAATTATCATATGCCTAATTATTGATTTACATGCCAATTTACATATGCCCAATTATTGATTTACATGCCAATTTACATATGCCCAAATATTAATTTACAAGCCAATTTACATATGCCTAAATATTGTTTTACATGCCAATTTACATATGCCCAATTATTGATTTACATGTCAATTTACCCAAACTTTCGATTATAATAATAATAATAATACCCCATATCCATCACAAATTATGGCCAATAATTCCACTAAACATGCTATGCCCGTAAATTCACCCAAATAGGAATACCCAATATTCCCTGTATTCCAAACGTTCGTATTTCGCGATTTCGGCCTAGGTTCGAAGTTAACTTAGGTTCAATAAAAGAAAATAAATAGGGGTAGATAGAAGTTGCATAAAATAAGAATAGAGAGAAAATAAGCATGAAAATATCATCACAGGCATGAAGGCTAAGACTTGATAAAATATCATCATGAACATGAAAAACTGATGTACAACAAGATAAACTGATGATAATAGCATCATGAGAATAAGAATAGAAGCAAAATAACAACTTAGAATTAGGCATAGTCTCAATTTCATCCTATTACATGTCATGACTAGATTTAGGTGTTCAAATCTAAAAATAACTGAACTTACAGTGTTTCGATTAGAAAAGATGATTGAATCACTTGTTGTTGAAGACTCTAACTTGATATTGATTAATCCTCTAGGTTGATGAAGAACTTTTTGATTTGATTTAGGTTTTAGTGGCAGCTAGGTTTAGATGAGAGTTTGGCGGCATAGAGGTTCCATGAGATTGAATAATAGAATTAGGGTTTAAGTTTGGATATGTATTTATAGGTGTGTTAGGCAAGCCATGGCCTTTATATTAGCATAGGAGTCATCAGAGCCATCTAAACCAAAGAAACATATCACCCAACCAACCACTGTGCGAAACATAAGCCCTAAAACACAAAATTTCGTCACAGACCACTCTAGGCCGACGGGGTTGATTCCAAACACCCTGAGTTGACCCTGGGGTCGACCCAGCGGGCCTCAGGTCGACCCATAAAATATGTCGGTTTGGCGTTTTGCCTTCCCGCTTCCGCTGTTTTGAATTTTTTTCTTGAATTTTAGGTTGATTTTTATTTTATTTATTATATATATATATATACATATATTTACCTTATATGAATACAAACTTCCAAGGTCCATAAATTTCCCATACATTATCCGTTTAATGAAAACTTTGGGTCCATCTTGACCAGAATCTTGAGACGAATGCTGTGGTATAACATGTTTTACTTAATTCTCACTTTTAAAGTTAAGTATTCGTATAATTCATCTATTAATATTCATAGAAAAAATATGGGGTGTTACATTCTCTCTTCCTTAAAGGATTTCATCCCCGAAATATCTAAGTTAAGAAGAATGCGTCCTACCGTCCAACATCCATCTACTCAACCAGCATTCACAAGCATCCACTGTACTTAAAAAAAGATTTCTAATGCTATATGAACATATGCAAAAGTGTGCGTGTATATGTTCCTTATGTAATGCAAAATCAGGCGGTCTACTGATTATGTTGACCTCCTTAATGCGAATTATGTTAGTGCCATGAGTCCAATTATGTATGCAATTATTCCTAATGTACTTCATAACCTCTACATGAGTGCACAATTATTCATCCATATGCAACATTCATATGATAACACGTCCAATTTCAATCTCATTCATAACCAAACATATATATGCATATGCAATGTAAAAGTGACTTGAGCCGATCTAGTGCCTAAGGTGTGTGTAAATGCATCCACGAGCAACCACTAGCAACCACTTGCATCCACTTGCATCCACCAAATATAACATGTCTCAAACACATGTTTATAATCATAGGATATTCCTAGCTAAAGGTCGATGATATAATCAAGAGGACATCCTAAACGATAGAACAAGTATAAACAAAGCGGTAGAAAAGGGGAAAATTAAGAACATACCCTCAAAGAGAAAAGGATACAACGTATGCATCTTAGCTTCCGTCTCCCAAGTAGCGTCTCCTTCATCACTTCCCTATTGTATTTTGACTAGCTTGACTTCTTTGTTGCGTAACCTCTTGACCTCCGATCCAAGGATGCACGTAGGGGCTCGTCTAATCGTGGCATCTCGCTCCACTTCAACTTCCTCAAGTATGCTCGGCTCCACCACTTCCGCGGTGTCATGTAAGCACTTCCTCAAATGTGATGCGTAAAATACATTATGTACAACACTAAGCTTCTCGGGCAACTCTACTCTGTAGGCCATTTATCCAACTCTCTCTGTAATAAGAAACGGTCCTACGAATCTCGGTGCTAGCTTCCCTACCGACCCAAAACGAATAACATTCCTTAATGGTGATACTTTGACAAAGACCATGTCTCCAACACTGAACTTAAGGTCGGTCCTTCTCCTATCAGCATACAAATTTTGCTTATCTTGCGCGGTCTTCATATGTCTTCGAATTAGATCCATTTTCTACGAAGTCTCTCTAATCATATTTGGCCCAAGTACTAGCTTATCTGTGGATTCCCACCAACAAGTTGGTGATCTACATGGTCGTGCATACAAAGCTTCAAAAGGTGCCATGCCAATGCTAGACTTATAGTTGTTATTATATGCAAACTCTACTAGTGGAAGGTGGTCCTCCCATGTCCCGCCAAAGTCCAAGATACAAAGCCTCAAAAGGTCTTCTAGAATCCGATTCACCCTCTCGGTTTGGCCGTCCGTCTGACGATGATACGCCGTGCTTAAGCATAACTGAGTCCCTATGGCTTCTTGCAAACTTTTCCACAAGTCACTAGTAAAGATAGGATCATGATCACTTACTATGCTAGGAGGTACCCCATGCAAACGAACTATCTCCCTAACATAAATAGGTGCTAACGATGATGCAGTTCTCTTTCTCTTGACAGGAATGAAGTGAGAACTCTTCGTAAGTCTTTCCACTATCACCCAAATACTAGACCTAGGCAACCCATCTATAAAGTCCATCGAGATACTCTCCCATTTCCATTGCGGAACCTCTAGAGGATGAAGCAGTCCACCGGGATTTTTCTGCTCAGCCTTGACTTGCTGACATACCAAGCATTTAGAAACGAACTCAGCCACGTCCTTCTTCATTCCGGCCCAAAAGAAAACTCGCTTCATGTCTTTGTACATCTTGTCACCACCAGGATGTATGGCCATCTTAGAATGATGGGATTCCTCAAGAATTGTCTTCCTCAAGTTCTCGTCTTGTGGTACACAAAGTCTGCCATCCCTATGTAACCAACCCTTGTCATCTAGGGTATACCCACAAGATGGCTCGAAGACTCCCCTCCTATGATCTTTTCTACTAGCTCAAGCAACTGTGGGTCATCTCGCTGGGCCTCTCCAATCCGTCCCAAAAGCATAGGTCTCACCTCTAAGGATGCTAACAAACTGGTCACATAATCGATAGAGGGTCTAAAGTCAAAGGCCGCTATGTACTCTATGCTCTGCCTCTCCACAAACATAGGACTCAAAGTCAACTTCTTCCTACTCAAGGCATCACCTACAACGTTACCCTTGCCAAGGGTATATGCGATCTCAAAATCGTAGGATGCTAATAACTCCATCCACCTTTGTTTCCACAAGTTAAGATCTTTCTACGAGAAAAGGTACTTCAACGTTTTATGGTCAGTATACAATTCAAACTTCTCAACTAGGAGATAATGACACCAAGACTTAAGCGCAAAAACGATAGCAGCTAAGTCTAGATCATGGGTTGGGTAGTTTTTCTCATGAACTTTCAACTGTCTTCCACCATAAGCTACTACCTTCCCTTCTTGCATCAAGACAGCGTCTAATCTTGTATCGCATGCATCCGTGTATACTGTAAACATTTTACTCCTGTCTGGCAGTGTCAACACTGGGTGTGTTGCAAGAGACCTTTTCAATCGTTGGAAAGCAATGTCACAATCAATGTCCCAAGCAAAGGCTAGATTCTTCTTCGTCAGTCTAGTAAGTGGGGCTGATATCTTCGCAAAGTCCTTAATGAACTTCCTATAATAGCCCGCTAATCCAAGAAAGCTTCGCACCTCTGTTGCATTCTTTGGGATCTTCCAATCTTGCACCGCAACACTTTTGCGGGGTCTACAGCTATCCCGTCTTTGGACAACACATGTCCTAGAAACCTTACTTCTTCTCTCCAAAAGTGAAATTGGAGAACTTCGCATTAAGCTGATGTGCTCGAAGGGTATCCATGACTGCCCTCAAATGCAAAGTATGTTCTTCCTCGTTCTTTGAGAAAATCAAGATGTCGTCCACGAAGACTACCACAAACTTATTTAGGAACTTCCTAAACACCCTACTCATCAAGTCAACAAAATAGGCGGGTGCATTCGTCACACCGAAAGGCATGACGAGCCATTCAAAGAAACCGTCAGGGGTCCTAAAAGCTGTCTTGTCAATACTGTCCTCAGCTAGTCTTAGCTGATGAAAACCCGCAGCCAAATCTAGTTGTGAGAAAACAGACGCACCTACAAACTGGTCAAACAAATCATCTATTCGTGGAGGTGGGTGCCTATTTTTCTTAGTCAGCTTGTTTAACTCTCTATAATCCACACACAAGCGAAGTGAACCATCCGCCTTAGTAGAAAATACTACTAGAGCACCCCATTCAGAAATTCTTCGCATAATAAACCCCTTCTCAAACAACTCTTTAACTTTTTTACTAAGCTCCTTCCTTTCCCTAGGAGTCATGTGTCGTACGGGTAAAGCAACTGGTTTGGCATTATCAACCAAGTATATGTGGAAATCTATTTCACGTTTTAGGGGTAAACCCTTCACCTCATCAAAGACATCGGGAAACTCACGGACTACTAGAGATGGCAAATTATCAACAGATGCATTAAGAGATTCTAGGTAAATAAGCATGACAGAACCCTTGGGGTTACACGAGATTTCGAGGGTATTACCGAGACGAGTCAAAAGTCTAACTACCCTCCTTTCACAATCGAGAATGGCACCATTTTTGGATAACCAATCCATTCCTAGAATCAACCCATAACCCATGAAACCAAGAACATATGCATTACATCGAAACTCAACACTAAGTATAGATATTCCCAAATCCAAGCAAATCATAGATAAATGAGCCGAACCCCCAATCGGATTCGGATTTGAGACAATAATGGGATCCTCTACCATACATGTACTAAGGTGCAGAGACTCTACTATAGAAGCGGATATAAAAGAATGCGATGCGCCAGAATCAAAAAGAGTGCGTACATGATGATCAAGAAGAAAAACTAAACTTTCAACGAAAATATTTCTACCTCTCTTTTGAATGGGTGCCATGAGAGCATGAACTTGCCCTCCAGAAGGTCTTGCCCTTTGCCCTTGCTTCTTTGGGCAGTGCTTAACCACATGTCCAGTCTCACCACAATGAAAACAACCACCAGTCTTCCTCTTTTTCTTTCTATAGTCTTTAGCGATGTGGCCAATGATACCACAATAGTTACGCTTCCTCTTGTCGCATGGCTTGTTGTTCTTTCCACCCTTCTTATTGTCCACCTTCTTGTTTTGAGGTTCATCCTTCTTCACGTCTTTCTTCCCACCCTTGTCTTCCTCATGTAATAGCGCCATGTCGACCAATCTCTCAAAAGTTGCGCCCATTGGAATATGGGACATAGCTCGACCATGCAATGGTTCATTCAAGCCTCTAGCAAAACGTAAAGCTTTCTTGTGAGGTGTATCTACCAACTCCAACCCAAATCTTGCAAGCAAATTGAATTTGTTGACGTATTCCTTGACTAACATACTCCCTTGTTTGAGTGCTAGAAACTTCTCCATCTGTAGGCTTTGTTCAGCTGGCAAGAGGAACTTCATCTCAAACGTTCGCCTAGTGTCCACCCAAGTCTCAACTGGTTGCTCAGCACTAGTAACTTCCCACTAGTAAGAGGCTTCTTCCTTCATTAGCCAAGCGCCCAATTGTATCTTCCTCCTATCATCCACTTCAAAGATAGGAAACAACTCTTCTGTTTCCTTGAGCCAGTTCCGTGCTTCAACAAATGTCTCAGTCCCTTTAAAGATCTTTCCGCCCATAGCACGGAAGTCCTTACAAATCTTAGCAAAAGCTGCGAGAAGCGACAGCAACTGGGGGGGGGGAGGAGGAATGTTGGCTGGCCCCGCGGCAGTGGCCCTAGCCTCTAGTTATCGTCTGAACCAAGTAGGTATCGGAACACCCTCAGGTATCTCGGGTTCCCCAAACATGCTGAAAAGAAAATGGAAAGGATTCAAAACAAAGAAAAGAAGGATAGTGCATATGGCATTAGGGAATATGCCTTTTTAAAATAACAATACTTTTCCTTGATAATGCTTCTTTAAATCATGGTTTTGATTTATTTTTTAAAATATGCATTTGAAAATAGTTTTCAAAATCTTTTATCCGTTCTGGTAACCTTCAGCTCTGATACCACGTGTAACACCCCACCTCCATTAAGGTCACTCACAAAGGGAATGCATTAACTTTAGTGGGGGTCATAAGAGTATAGAATAGATAAAATTACAAAACAGACAAATTTAAGCAGTAGAAAACAATTAGAACTTTTATTCCATAGTAGCATAATAGGATAAACTTTCATAAGGGTTGTTTCAAACATCAACACCAAAACATCAAAACCCATCACACCAAATATCTGTCTTGTTTCTCAAAAGAAGCATAATACAAAATAACATAACATAATTCCCCAATTAAGTAGTAGCCATCCATAGTAGTAAAGCAAAGAGTCCAAAGCAATACATCACAATCTTCAAGCTTGAAAATAATCTGAACTAAGCAGTGGTATTCCCTCCCTGTGGACCTGGGGGGGGGAACGAAAGAAAGAAGGCGAAACAAAAACAGAGTCAAACATAAAGCCTGGTAAGTCCAGTAACATTCAGCATGTAAACAGGTAAAGGTATCATGACATGAATAATCTGGATACGAGACATAGCCATGATAATAAGCATCGCAAGATAACGAGATAAGCATAAGATAAGACTAGAACATGATAAGGTATCGTACTGATTCCTAATTTCTCTGCACCACCTAACTAGTGTTCAACTAGTTCCATTTGTTACAAAACAAGAAAAGTGATCCCCATTTCCCATATGATAGTTTTATAGGTACACATCTCATGATGAGGGTCCCACCTCATATTGACAATTTACCTGTCCCCACCGTACCTATCTTAATTGATCGACTCCTGCTCATAACGTTCCGCATGTGTTTTTATCATCCCGGCCCCTACTTGTAGATACATGTGTTGGTCCCACCATAGGGTGTATCGTTTACTAAGGTGGAAAACCGATACAGTTCTAGAGTGCACAACTTTATACCTACTTGATACTTAGTATCTAAATTTTCCCATGTTGGAATTACGTGCACGCCAGTAATCCATCGGAACCTGCACAGCCTACCACCTGCCACTATTTTGTCCGCTTATAATCAGCCCACTAATCGTGCCCCACCCTGTCTAGCTCAGGATCCCGTTGATACCTAATGTGGGTTACTCTTGAAAAGGGTCCCGCTACTAGGGTTTTCCTAGGGTCTATTTCTATACCCCTCATAATGGTTAAATGTCATCAATCAATCAATTCAAGTTTATTTAACCCACCCATTCATCATGTTATATTGGTTAAGTGTCATTAATCTAGTCGAGTTACTTATCCCACCCACTTGTCATGTCATATTGGTTAAATGTTTCATGTTGACTTAACCCTACCATACTTAACATGTTTGTTGAGCATTAATTATTTATTAATGCATCAACCTCTCACATTGGACTTATTTGCGGTAGCTGAATTGCATCGGGCGGTTCCGGGCAGTCTTACACCGCAAATCCATTCCAACCTCGGGTTCAAGCATTCAACGCGCTAACCTCACACATTAGACTTGTTGTTTGCGGTTGCTGGAAGTTTCGGGCGGTTCCGGGAAGTCTTACACCACAAACTCATTTTAACCTCGTGTTAGGCATTATTACCCATCTAATCTTCGCCTTTGACCTCTCACATTAGATTGTTGTCATTGCGGTTGCTGGATGTGCCGGGCAGTTCCGAGCAGCCTTACACTGCACCTCAGATCTAACCTCGTGTCTTAGGTGGCTATTAGATTTAATTAAATTATATACTTGCCAATTATGTCCAAGTTCCAATTTTTACATGCCAATTTTGAACGCCCATTTATTGATTTTCATGCCAATTTACATATGCCCAATTATTGACTTATATGCCAATTTACATATGCCCAAATATTGATTTACATGCCAATTTACATATGCCCAAATATTGATTTACATGCCAATTTACATATGCCCAATTATTGATTTACATGTTAATTTACCCAAACTTGCAATAATAATAATAATAATAATAACCCATATCCATCACAAATTATGCCCAATAATTCCACCAAACATGTTATGCCCATTAATTCACCCAAATAGGAAATACCTAATATTCCCCGTATTCCAAACGTTCGTATTTCGCAATTTCAGCCTAGGTTCAAAGTTAACCCAGGTTCAATAAAAGAAAATAAATAGGGGGAGATAGAAGTTGCATAAAATAAGAATAGAGAGAAAATAGGCATGAAAATATCATCACAGGTATAAAGGCTAAGACGTGATAAGGACATCATCATGAACATGAAAAACTGATGTACAACAAGATAAACTGATGATAATAGCATCGCGAGAATAAGAACAGAAGCAAAAGAATGACTTAGAATCAGGCATAGTCTCAATTTCATCTTATTACATGTCAAGATTAGATTTAGATGTCCAAAACTAAAAATAACTGAACTTACAGCGTTTGGATTAGAAAAGATAATTAAATCGCTTGTTGTTGTTGTTGAAGAACCCTAACTTGATATTGATTAATCCTCTAGGTTGATGAAGAACTTTTTGATTTGATTTAGGTTTTAGTGGCGGCTAGGTTTAGACGAGAGTTTGGTGGCATGGAGGCGCCATGAGAGTGAATAATAGAATTAGGGTTTAGGTTTGGGTATGTATTTATAGGTGTGTTATGCAAAACATGGCCTTTAGATTAGCATAGGAGTCATCAAAGCCATCTAAACCAAAGAGACATGTCACCCAGTCAACCACAGTGCGACACGTAAGCCCTAAAACACAAAATTTCGTCACAGACCCTTCTAGGCCAACGGGGTCGATTCCAAACACCCTGAGTTGATCCTGAGGTCGACCCAACGGGGCTCGTGTCGACCCATGAAATAAGTCGGTTTGGAGTTTTGCCTTCCCGCTTCTACTGTTTTGAATTTTTTTTCTTGAATTTTAGGTTGATTTTTATTTTATTAATTTATATATATACATATATTTCCCTTATATGTGTACAAACTTCCAAGGTCCATAACTTTCCCATACATTATCCGTTTAATGCAAACTTTGGGCCCATCTTGACCAGAATTTTGAGAGAACGCAGTGGTATAGTTTGTTTTACTTAATTCTCACTTTTAAAATTAAGTATTCATATAATTCATCTATTAATGTTCATAGAAAAATATGGGGTGTTCATCTAGCGGCTAGCCAATCGGCTCCTAAAATCATCCAAACACAATAAAATAGTAAACATGTACCTATTTGTCGGGCATACAATTTCATTCCTCTTATGTAGCCTCCTTGTTATGACCTGTTCACACATATATATGTACATGCATGCAATTTCAAACCATTTTCAAGTCAATTCAATATTTTATTCAATTTGGTTATATTAACCGTTCATTCACATAATGGTTTTTTTGGTGGAATTACTAATCATCCATCACAATCAGCAACCAATTAGTTGATTAAATTTTCAAATTCATAATTTTGACATATATACTTTCAAAATCTTGTTTTTGATGCCAAATAACATCAATAGACCCAATCTATGTTTTGGTTCTCACACCAATCAATTGGAAATATATAGATATCCTACTTTCGAAACTCGAACGCAAACTACTGATGTTATATAGTCATCAATAGTTTCATCCCTTGGCAACTAGAGTGTGATTTTATATCTATCCTGTATGTTAAAACTTTGAATATACGTTTGTAAGGCGTATAAGAAAAATCTTTAGATACTCGATTGTCCAAATTCATTATAAAATAAATATTCAAATACATATAAAATGGTTTAAATTTTCAAAACAAAATTTGTTTTCACTTTTATTTTAAAAATAACATTCTTCCAACTTGCTCTAGGATGCTACTGATCCTATCTCTAACGGGTCATTCTTATTGGATATTACTAATCCATTCTCTTATGAATTCTTTCAATCGGTTCTAATGTGTTTGTTCTCGAGCTATGTAAACCAAAGCTCTGATACCATGATGAAACGACCCAAACTTCCCTATAAAGGAAAGCCCGGATTGAGTTGAGAACACAACAAATTAGAACACGAACAGAAGAACATTTTATTGGTTATTACAACAATTTACATCAGAGTACAAGAATATACAGACTATGAGAAAATAATATACATTTGATAAATATTAAAGATTTACAAATTACAATGCAGCGGAAAATCATACAAAACACAACTGAAAGAAATACACGGATACAGAGCGTTTCAAATATAGCTCTCTGCTGTAAACCAGGATCTTGTGAATAAAATATCTACAAAACCAAAACTAATAGTTGTCCATATGGAAAATAAGGGCACCCAGAGTTTAGGTTAAAATAACAAACTCCAGGTCAGTTATGTGACCGGTGTGAGAACTAAAACAGTTATTTAAAACTTTACTTTAAAATGGAGTAAATCAAGGGACCACGCCTATAACACAGAATGGGTTTCCACCCAAGAATACCAGTGCATAAACAGTTTGTAAACAACGCAATGATTTTCGAAAATTGAAGCTATTATAAGACTCAGGTCCCATCACACAATGCAACGCAAGCCGGAGGATAGAGTTTTACTGTAACACCCCACCTTCGCTAGGGTCACTCACAAAGGGAATGCACTAGTTTTGGTGGAGTATTATCTAGGTAAACATACACAGAGATATCACAAGGCAGAACATAAATAAAGCAGCGACAGAAATTAAAAAACAAATTTTTATTACTTTCAAGAAAAGAGTCAAAACCTCATATATCCAAGGTAAAAATTATTCCATTACATCAAATTCCAAATAAAGAAGCATAAACTTAAGATAACAAAAGTAAATTATTCTCCATAAATAGGCAGAAGCAGCCATAGCATAGCTCAAGACCAAACCATACATGAGCTGTCAGAAAGCAAGCTAAATCCAAGCTAAGAGCTAGTGTTTCTTCCCTGAGAACCTAGGGGGGACGAAAGAAAAAGAGGCGAAAGAAAAAGGGTCAGTCATAAGACTGGTAAGCCCTAGTGACTTTAAGTATAAAAACTACTAAAGGTAACATGACATGTGAAAACTGGAATTAAACATAAGGATGATAACAGAACTGGTAGGATAATTAAGATAAAAGGATAAGTTAAGTCTAGCATCGCATATTCGAGATTCGTTGCACCATCTGTACTAGTGTTCTAACCCATGTCAAGTATTAATCATGTAATGATCCCTTGGCGCAGTATCATGAAGTGACCCATTACGGGGTCCTACGGTACGATCCACTAATCGACCGGCTCCCTACAAGTTCTAGCTCGTCATGTGTCTATGTCATACGGCTTTATCCTGAAATGTAGTTACCTATACTAGGTCCACCATAGGGTGTATCAAGTCCTATGGTGCCAACCACCGACACGAATCAAGCACGCACAGTGTAAACCTATGGGTGCCCAATGCCTGCTTTTTCAACTCCGGACTACATGCACGACCATAGTCCGCCTGAACCTACAACGGCGCACCAACTCAGCCGTCGTTCTGGTCGCTTACAATCAGCCCAATAATCGTACCCACCCTGCCTAGTCCCAGGGTATCGTGATACATCTAAGTGGGTTACTACTGAAAAGGACCGCGTAATTAGGGTTTCTAATGGGTTAAGTGTTGTCATTCAAATTCGTGACTTAACCCTATCCAAATCATGTATCAAGTTGGTTAAGTGTGTTCAAGCGGTTCATGACTTAACCCTATCAAATCATTGTGTCAAGTTGGTTAAGTATATTCAAGTGGTTCATGACTTAACCCTATCATGTGGCATTAATTCATTAATGCACCTCAACCTCTCACATTAGACTAACTGTTGTGGTCACTGGATTTGCCGGGCGGTTCCGGGCAGATTTACACCACAACATAGTCTAACCTCGGGGTTTACGTGCGATATGACCAACTACCCACATTGGATCCTATTGTTTGCAGCCACTGGATTTTCCGGGCGGTTCCGGGCAGATTTACACTGCAAACTCAACCCAACCTCGAGTTGGCCATTTTCAAGTTTATCTAATTATCATGCCCACGTTCAAGTTTTCATGTCAAATTTCATGTCGAGTTTTCATGTCATGCTTCATGTCCATATCCAGGTTCAAGTTATAATAACGTTCACGTTCTGGTTCAAAGCCAATTCATGCTTTACCTAGTCTACCCAAATCGTATTCCCATCGCACGTAAGATCGAATCGATACAAATAAATCTAATTAGGGAATAACATAAAAAGGAACATGTATAAGGTGGCAAAAGTGATTACTAGCATAACATGGTATGACTTGAGATAAATGATTATAACATTACTGGCATATGGAATATTGGTCTCAAACATAAAGATTCCAAATCTAGCAAAATAAGGTACTAGTCAAGATAACAGTTGTCTTAAGGTGATAGTATAGTCCTGGTAACGATTGACATAAGGTGATAGTATAGTCATGGTAACGACTGACATAAGGTGATAGTCATAAACTTGTGACTAATAGCAGATTCAACATTATAATATGAGGGGTTTTTTTTTTGATTTACAACATGAATAGGCCCCAAATCAATGTCATAGTAATATACCAAAAGTCAAGATCCAAGATGAACAAGAATGGATGTAAAACAGTCATCATACACAGGTCCAATTTCAATTTACAACATATTCATATTACATTTACAGTTTAAATCTAAAAATAACTGGGGCTTACACATCGTGGTTCGAGAAATAGAAAAAGAGAGTCGATGTTGAATCTTTATATGCTTAGTCAAGTCCTAACAGAAATCCCCAAATCAGTAACGTAGTTTCGACGTAGAAGAAGTAGTTCTTTTCTCTAACTTTTCAACCAGAATTAGAGCAGCATAAGGTCAGAAAGAATTTTGTGTAGAGAGACTAGTGTTAGGGGCTGTATATATAGGGTCAGGTCAATGAATGTAGACAGAAATGAGGCCAGAAACATCAAAGTGAATCCAACTTCAAAAGTGGGCTCGGCCACCAGGTCGACCCCCAGTTCGACACTATGGTCGACCTGGTCCTGGGTAGGTCGACTACATAGTCGACCCCCAGGTCGACCTGGTGCTGGGCGGGAAATTTCCCGCCCAGTCCATTATGAGGTTTGAATTTCGAAATTTGAATTCGAATTCTGCTGTTTTGAACTTGAAAACTTCTGAAAACTTCGAAAGGTCATAACTTGGTCATACAGACTCCGATTTTCGAAAACTCGGACTCGTTTCCAAGCAGAATTTCGATATGAACGTAATGGTATAACCCGTTTCCCTTGATTCTTATTTTAAAAATTAATTCTGCCTTGATTTATGGTTATTACACGTTATAAAAACACGGGTTGTTACATTCTCTCCCCCTTCAAGGATTTCGTCCCTGAAATCTCTAAGTTAGGGAGGATGTGTCCTACCGTCCATCATCCATCTACTCAAAGCATCATCCACATGTAACCATTGTCCTTAAAAGATTTCTAGTGCTGTATGAACATATGCAGAAAGTGTGTGTATATGTAGTACTTATCTAATGCAAAAGATCAGGCGGTTACTGATTCAGTAAACCTCCTTAATGCAAAATATGTTAGTGTAATGAATCCAACATGTATGCAAATTCCTAACATAGTTTATAATCTTTACATGAGTGCACAAACATTCATTCATATGCAACATCCAAGTGATAGCATAACAAGTTCCATCCATGTACAAGTATAAGCACTCACGCATATGCAACATGAAAATGTGACTGAGCCGATCTAGTGCCTAATGTGTGTCATGCATCCACTGGCAACCACTTTCAACCACTTGCAACCATTTGCAAACATCAACCATAACATGTTTCAATCACATGTTTACATCCATATGGTTCTACCAAAGATTCTCAAGATAAGGTCGAGAAGATAACAAGACAAAAGTAGGTAGTAGAAGCATGACACAAAAAGGTTTTCAAGTTTATAGGAAAAAGAGATTGAGAATGTACCCTCAAAAAGAAATGGGTAAAGCGCGCGTATCTTCTCTTCGATTTCCCAAGTTGCATCTTCTTGGGCTTCACTCCACTGCACTTTAGCTAGCTTGACTTGTCGATTCCTTAGCTTTTTAATCTCCGTCCCCAAGATACAAATCGGAACTCGCCTCAACGTTGCCTCTTTTTCCACTTCTACGTCTTCAAGGATGCTTAGGTCAACCACTTCGGCCGACTCAGCAAGCACTTTCGGAGATGCGAGACGTGAAAGACATTGTGTACTCCAGATAACTTCTCGGGTAAGTCTACCTTATAGGCCATCCGTCCAATCCTCTTAGCGATGGGGAACGGTCCTACGAACCTTGGTGCTAGCTTTCCAACTGCACCAAAACGAACTACATTGCGTAATAGAGAAACTTTTATAAAGACCATATCCCCGACTTTGAATTCTAGGTCTGTCCATCTCAGGTCCGCATAAGATTTCTGTCTATCTTGGGCCGTTTTCATCCGTCTTCGTATCAACTCAATCTTCTCAGAAGTGTCCCTTATCTTGTCGGGCCCAAGTATAAGTCTGTCTGTCGTCTCCCACCAACAAGTTGGCGACTTGCACGGTCTTCCATACAGGGCTTCGAACGGTGCCATTCCGATGCTAGCTTGTTAACTGTTATTATATGCAAACTCCACGAGAGGAAGATGGTCTTCCCAAGTACCACCAAAGTCAAGAATGCATAGCCTCAGGAGATCTTCTAGTACCCTATTTACCCTTTCGGTTTGTCCATCCGTCTGTGGGTGATAGGTCGTGCTTAAACTCAGTCGTGTACCCATTGCTTCTTGCAGACTATTCCAAAACTGGCTAGTGAAAATCGGGTCACGATCACTAACTATACTAGAAGGAACCCCATGCAACCGTACTATCTCTCGAAGGTAAATAGACGCTAGTCATGATGCGGTCCTCTTGCTTTTCACCGGAATGAAATGAGCACTTTTCGTGAGTCTATCAACTATGACCCATATGCTAGTATTTCCCTTCCTTGACCTAGGCAGTCCATCCATGAAATCCATCGAGATACTCTCCCATTTCCATTGCGGAACCTCCAAAGGATGTAATAGCCCACCGGGCTTCTTCGACTCCTCCTTTACTTGCTGGCACACCATGCACTTCGAAACGAACTCTGCCACGTCCTTTTTCGTTCCAGCCCAAAAGAAAATGCATCTCATATCTCTGTACATCTTATCCCCTCTAGGATGTATGGTTATCTTCGAGTGATGCGCTTATTCGAGTAGTTTCCTCACTAGGTCTCCCACTTGTGGGACACATAGCCTTCCATCACGCCTTAGCCATCCCTTGTCATCTATGGCATACCTACTAAGGTGACTTGACATCTCACCACTAATCAGCTTGTCCATGATTTCGTCTATCTGAGGGTCTTCCTTCTGTGAAGTCCCTACTTAATCTACAAGTGTAGGTCTTAACTCAAGAGATGCTAACGTAGCAGTTAATGACTAAACAGCAGGTGTAAAATCAAAGGTTGCTATAAACTCAAGGCTTTTCCTCTCAACAAACAAGGGGCTCAAAGTCAACCTTTTTCTACTTAGCGCGTCCGCCACCACGTTACCCTTGCAAGGGGTATAAGCTATATCGGAGTCAAATGATGACAAGAATTCCATCCACCACTGTTGTCTCAGATTCAAATCTTTCTGTGAGAAGAGGTAGTTGAGCGATTTGTGGTCGGTATACAGCTCGAACCTCTCCCCTAGAAGATAATGGCGCCAAGCTTTAAGTGCAAAAACAATCACAGCCAACTCCAAGTCATGCGTGGGATAGTTTTTCTCATGAACTTTAAGTTGTCTGCCCTCGTAGCATATTACTCTTCCTTCTTGCATTAGGACGGTGCCTAATCCCGTGCTGCACGCATCTGTGTACACGGTAAACATCTTACCTCCATCGGGTAATGCCAAAACTAAAGCTGTGGTGAGGGCTCTCTTAAGTCTCTGAAAAGCAGCGTCACACTCTATGTCCCATGCAAAAGCTAGGTTCTTCTTTGTTAACTTAGTAAGAGGGACTGAAATCTTAGCGAAGTCCTTAATGAACTTCCTGTAGTAGCCCGCCAAACTGAGAAAGCTCTTCACCTCCGTTGCATTCTTAGGAATTTTCCAGTCCTGTACCGCAACTACCTTTGTGGGGTCCACGGCTATGCCTTGATTAGAAACTACATGTCCAAGGAACCGAACTTCCTTCCTCCAAAAATGGCATTTGGAGAACTTAGCCTTTAACTGGTGTGCTCTAAGCGTTTCCATGACTTCCTTGAGATTTCTAGCATGCTCTTCTTCATCTTTTGAGAAGATCAAAATATAATCCACGAAAACTACCACAAACTTGTTAAGGAACTCCCGAAACACCCTACTCATCAAATCTACAAAGTACGCGGGTGCATTCGTTAACCCAAACGGCATGACGGACCATTCGAAGAACCCATTTAGAGTCCTAAACGTAGTTTTGTCAATGCTATCCTCAGCCACTCTAAGCTGATGGAATCCTGTGGCAAGATCGAGTTGAGAGAAAACAGATGCTCCCACAAGCTGGTCAAACAAATCGTCGATTCTTGGTAGTGGGTGCGATCCATTAGCCTTAGTAGCGAATACCACTGGAGCACACCATTCAGAAATGCTTCGTCTTATGAAATTTTTCTCAAGCAACTCGTTAATTTGTTTACTGAGCTCTCTTCTTTCTGGCGGGGCCATGTGCCTAACAGGCAATGAAACTGGCTTGGCATTATCAACAAGATAAATTCGGAAGACTATCTCGCGTTTAGGAGATAACCCCCTCACCTCATCAAAGACATCTGGATATTCTCAGACCACTCTTACAGATTGCAAATTATCGACGGACGGGTCAAGAGATTCAAGATAACACAACATGACCGGACCCTTAGGGTTACAAGAAATTTCAAGGGTATTACCAAGGCGAGTCATGAGCCTCACTACCCTTTGTTCACAATCAAGAATGGCTCCATAATCGGATAGCCAATCCATACCTAGGATCAAGCCGTATCATATAAATCCGAGAACATAAGCATTACACGTGAATTCTACGCTTAAGATAGAGATCCTCAAATCCATACACATCATAGATAAATGGGCAAAGTCCCCAATTGGATTTGAAACTATAACGGGATCCTCAACCAGACTAGTACTTAGGTGCAGATTTTCAACAATATCAGAAGAAATAAAAGTATGCGATGCGCCAGAGTCAAATAAGGTTCGAACAGGAAAGTCAGAAATGTAAACAAGGCTTTCTACGGAAATATTACTACCTCGGTCAAGAGCTGGAGTGGTGTTGAGAGCATGCAACTGCCCTCCAGAAGGTCCTGCTCGCTGGGTCTGCCCTTGCCCCTGCCCTTGCTTCTTAGGCCAATCCTTGCCGATGTGTCCAGTATCTCCACAATGAAAGCATTCACCCAACTTCCTCTTCTTCTTTCTACAGTCTTTAGCTAGATGTCCCGTAATACCACAAAAGTTGCACTTCCTTTTCTCACGTGGTTTGTTGTTGCTCTTATTATTCTTGTTATTCTTGTTGCCCCCTTCTTGAAGTCAACTTTCTTATTCTGAGTCTCATTAGGCTTAACCTCCTTCTTGCTATTCTTGTCTTCCTCATGAAGTAGATCCATATCCACCAAGCTTTCAAAGGTCGCCCCCATGGGTATATGAGTTATGGCCAAGCTGTGTAGTGGCTCGTTCAATCCTCGAGCAAAGCGTACAGCCTTTATCTGGGCTGTGTTGACCAAATCCAAACCGAACCGAGCAAGCTGATTAAACTTATTCACGTACTCCCTCACAGACATGTCCCCTTGCTTGAGTGCTAGGAACCTCTCCATCTGAAGGTTCTCTTCTGCTGACGATAGGAATTTAAGCCCAAACCTCTCTCTAAAGTCTGCCCAAGTCTCAACTGGCCTGGTAGCGTTGGTGACTTCCCACCAAAATGTAGCTTCCTCTTTCAATAACCATGCTGCCAACTGAACTTTCCTATGGTCCTCCATATCAAAGATAATGAACAAGTCTTCAGTCTCCTTTAGCCAGTTTCGTGTCTCAACGAAGGTTTCAGTTCCAATGAAGTTCTTGCCTCCCATTGCATTAAAGTCTTTGCATATTTTGGCAAAGGCGGTACCAGGAGGAGGAGGAACCGCGACCACTGGGGGAGGAGGATGAGGGATGTCTATCGGGCCCGCTCCGTTGGCCCTGGCTTCTAAGTACGATCGGAACCATCCAGGCATGGGTATTCCCTCAGGCAGGTTAAGATCAGCCATGCTGAAAAATGAAAAGATTCAAACGAGGAAACGAAGGAAAGTGCTAATTGCTTTTTAGGGAATAGCCTTTTTAAACATAAAACTTTTCTTGAAAATGCTTCTTTATAAATGGTTTTGAAAATAGTTTCAGAAGGTTTTTAAAACTTTTTGCCTAGCCTGGTAACCTTCTGCTCTGATATCAAATGTAACACTCCACCTCCGCTAGGGTCACTCACAAAGGGAATGCACTAGTTTTGGTGGAGTATTATCTAGGTAAACATACACAGAGATATCACAAGGCAGAACATAAATAAAGCAGCGGTAGAAATTAAAAACCAAATTTTTATTACTTTCAAGAAAAGAGTCAAAACCTCATATATACAAGGTACAAATTATTCCATTACATCAAGTTCCAAATAAAGAAGCATAAACTTAAGATAACAAAAGTAAATTATTCCCCATAAATAGGCAGAAGCAGCCATAGCATAGCTCAAGACCAAACCGTACATGAGCTGTCAGAAAGCAAGCTAAATCCAAGCTAAGAGCTAGTGTTTCCTCCCTGAGAACCTGGGGGGGGGGACGAAAGAAAATGAGGCGAAAGAAAAGGGTCAGTCATAAGACTGGTAAGCCCTAGTGACTTTCAGTACAAAAACTAGTAAAGGTAACATGACATGTGGAAACTGGAATTAAACATAAAGATGATAACAGAACTGGTAGGATAATTAAGATAACAGGATAAGTTAAGTCTAGCATCGCATGTTCGAGATTCGCTGCACCATCAGTACTAGTGTTCTAACCCATGTCAAGTACTAATCATGAAATGATCCCTTGGCCTAGTATTATGAAGTGACCCATTACGGGGTCCTACGGTACGATCTACTAATCGATCGGCTCCCTACAAGATCTAGCTCGTCATGTGTTTGTGTCATACGACCCTATCCTGAAATGTAGTTACCTGTGCTAGGTCCACCATAGGGTGTATCAAGTGCTATGGTGCCAACCACCGACACGAATCAAGCACGCACAGTGTAAACCTACGGGTGCCCAATGCCTGCTTTTTCAACTCCGGACTACGTGCACGACCATAGTCTGCCTGAACCTACAATGGCGCACCTACTCAGCCAACGTTCTGGTCGCTTACAATCAGCCCAGTAATCGTGCCCCACCTTGCCTAGTCCCAGGGTATCGTGATACATCTAAGTGGGTTACTGCTGAAAAGGACCGCGCAAGTAGGGTTTCTAATGGGTTAAGTGTTGTCATTCAAATTCGTGACTTAACCCATAATGACAAATCATGTATCAAGTTAGTTAAGTGTGTTCAAGCGGTTCATGACTTAACCCTATCAAATCATCGTGTCAAGTTGGTTAAGTATATTCAAGTGGTTCATGACTTAACCCTATCATGTGGCATTAATTCATTAATGCACCTCAACCTCTCACATTAGACTAACTGTTGTGGTCACTGGATTTGTCGGGCGGTTCCGGAAAGATTTACACCACAACATAGTCTAACCTCAGGTTTTACGTGCGATATGACCAACTACCCACATTGGATCCTATTGTTTGCAGCCACTTGATTTGCCGGGAAGTTCCGGGCAGATTTAAACTGCAAACTCAACCCAACCTCGAGTTGGCCATTTTCAAGTTTATCTAATTGTCATGCCCACGTTCAAGTTTTCATGTCAAAATTCATGTCGAGTTTTCATGTCATTCTTCATGTCCATATCCAGGTTCAAGTTATAATAACGTTCACGTTCAGGTTCAAAGCCAATTCATGTTTTACCTAGTCTACCCAAATCGTATTCCCATCGCACGTAAGCTCGAATCGATACAAATAAATCTAATTAGGGAATAACATAAAAAGGAACGGGTATAAGGTGGGAAAAGTGATTACTAGCATAGCATGGTATTCCTTGAGATAAATGATTATAACATTACTGGCATATGGAATATTGGTCTCAAACATAAAGATTCCAAATCTAGCAAAATAAGGTACTAGTCAAGATAACAGTTGTCATAAGGTGATAGTATAGTCATGGTAACGATTGACATAAGGTGATACTATAGTCATGGTAACGATTGACATAAGGTGATAGTCATAAACTTATGACTAATAGCAGTTTCAACATGATAATATGCGGGGTTTTTCTTTTTGATTTACAACATGAATAGGCCCCAAATCAATGTCATAGTAATATACCAAAAGTCAAGATCCAAGATGAACAAGAATGGATGTAAAACAGTCATCATACAAAGGTCCAATTTCAATTTACAACATATTCATATTACATTTACGGTTTAAATCTAAAAATAACTGGGGCTTACAGATCGTAATTCGAGAAATAGAAAAAGAGAGTCGATGTTGAATCTTTATATGCTTAGTAAAGTCCTAACAGAAATCCCCAAATCAGCAACGTAGTTTCGACGTAGAAGAAGTAGTCCTTTTCTCTAACTTTTCAACCAGAATTAGAGCAGCATAAGGTCAGAAAGAATTTTGTGTAAAGAGACTAGTGTTAGGGGCTATATATATAGGGTCAGGTCAACGAATGTAGACAGAAACGAGGCCAGAAACATCAAAGTGAATCTAGCTTCAAAAGTGGGCTCGGCCACCAGGTCTACCCCCAGGTCGACACTATGGTCGACCTGGTCCTGGGTAGGTCGACTACACAGTCGACCCCCAGGTCGACCTGGTCCTGGGCGGGAAATTTCCCGCCCAGTCCATTCTGAGGTTTGAATTTCGAAATTTGAATTCGAATTCTGCTGTTTTGAACTTGAAAACTTCGTAAGGTCATAAATTGGTAATACGGACTCCGGTTTTTGAAAACTCGGACTCGTTTCCAAGTAGAATTTCGAGACGAACGTAATGGCGTAACCCGTTTCCCTTGATTCTTATTTTAAAAATTAATTCTTCCTTGATTTATGGTTATTACACGTTATAAAAACACGGTTTGTTACATTTACCTTATAATAGCCAAATTTGCTTGGTACGTTTTAAAAGAAATCATTTGATACTATAATAAGTATATAGTGTCAAAAACAGCTTCAAATATATATGTATCAATCATAGAAGGTATAGTATCCCATGCAACTATGTCTCCATATAGGTTTACAACTAAAAATGAAATGTCACGTATTGGAAATTGGATTTTCGTCATGAGTCGAGGCAAGGGTTGTACTCCTCGTCGGCTTCAACACACTCTAGTAAATGCCCCAGGATCCCCCGCAGATGACCCATGGATCCTCCAATGCCGGTCCACACTTACGTTTGTGGATTAGTTATTCCTGAACACATGTTTCCTGGTCCAATAGGACCTATTTCCATCGGCTCTGTAGTAACCGATATATCCGAGGCGCCTCACAATCCAACATACACATAGGTAAAAATAAATAAATGTCCGGGCACCATACCATGACACCATCCATAGCTAGAAGGAAATGACATGCACTCCTTGGGTCCCTTATCCCATTTTTTACTCGTACCAAGATGTGAGGCCCATGAATTAACGCTATACACAAAGCTAGCTATATTAAAGTCGTTCTTTGCTCATCAACCACAAGACTCCGCTTTTCAACAGAAGCCTTGATCATTTGCATCTCAGCATGCCACACAGGCAATTCACGCCATGCAACTGATGTCTATCAATATATAACCTCTGAGCTCGTACGTCTCAGAGAAGGGCGTTAAGCAAGAGAATAAATTCTCCGCCGCCAAGTAGATATATATTTAATAGAGATCAATCAACACAAAATAAAATCCAATGTCAGACACACATCCATTTACAAGTTTGTCTTGGGTCTGAAGGAAACTGGAGGCACCTTATTCCTCGTCCCATATGTCCAATACAGGAGAGAGGTCCTCACATATTTAGTCAATCTCCAAGTACATCTGGACGATCACCACTTATTACCTTGTCTTGGGTGTACAGCCCAATCAAGACATCAGTAATCATCCAAACGATGTGAAGACCTCTGGTCTTCAACCACCGTCTTCAACATCGACTTATCGCCGAATCTGTAATTCAGAATGGGTATAAACCCGGCCTTTCCGAATAACTCGCGTATTTTTTAAACAAGTGCTACAAAAAACACAACATACATCTCATTCTAACTCTAAATATCCTTTTATTCAAATATTCATATCCTTTGCGAAAGGTTCCCATTAATTTTATCAAAGATAAATTAATTAAATTTATTCTTTAATCTTTGTTTGGATATTAATTCAAACCAAATTAAGGTTAATCCAAACTAGTCGGGATTAGCGAACCTTACTGAAGTAATCATTTCTTTTATTTCCCAATCCCAACATATTCGATTTGGAATTAACAGTCTTCCTCTACAGAAGCTCACTTCGATTATTGTCAAATCGAATTCCATTCAATTCCAATTTAATATATTAAATTGGAAAACTTAACTTTGGAAAATTCCCGTTAAATTTTAATAAAAAGATTTATAAATTCCAAATCACATTTCACTGTTAATTGGGTTAAAGAACAAGTGTTATTTAAAACACCATTCACGATAAAACCAAAAATCATATTCTTTCATTCAATTCCAATTTAATACTAATTAATTGAAAAACTTCTCTAAATCTTAATTAAAAGATTTATTCTTTTCTCAACTGGGTTTAAGAAGTGTTAATAAAGATACCATTCACGACAAACCCAAAAACCCATTTGATATTAAATACAAGGCTCTGAATAGAAATTATATTGGCTTATATTCAATATCAAATTCTGAAACCAACAAATATCGCATTGGAAATAATGATATGAATATATCTTCCAAATTTCCATAACATTATCCGTATAATCATGAAATCCAATATCGTAATATTCCGAAGACAATTTCCATTCAAATCCACTCAAATTCATATATTGGAAATTCTGGTTATATTAAAACCCATTTTCAATCCAATTTATTTATTTAAAAATAATTGGATTATAATTCTCGTTGATAACTAGTTCATTTCGATAAAAATATATTTTTATCTTTTCAAATATGGAATTTTCATCCCAACTCTTTCCAAATCATTTATTATGATTTTACACAAATTATTAATATTTTTAATAATTTTATTAAGGCCCTTTCAGTCGAATCCATAAACGGTCATTGAACTACACTTACAGCGACCTTTTCCAAATCTTATTTGGACATAATTCCAAATCCAACCATTAGATTTCAAATCTCTTATATTTAAGCTCTTTTGGATACGAACCAATGGTACTGGTTTTAGGAGAATCCGATGGTCGGATCTTCCGTAATATCAATTCGAAGTCAATAGTCGAAATTCGCGAACGGCCGCAGCGCTTCTATTCAGGCCATTTAATATATATATTATATATATTTCGTCGATTTCCATTTAAAACATATTTTATAAATCGTTTTAAATTCATTTTAAAAACGATTTCAACTTCATATTCAATTTTAAATTGAAATTGAATATTCCACATCATTAATATATTAATGATAATATTTTCAAATCATTAGATTTTCAAATCACTTCCTTTTTTATATTCATTATAAAAATGAATAAAATATATATAAATATCATGCACGTCAAAATGGCGTTAATCTAATCAATACGGCTTTATAAATTTAAATATTTTCGTGTCTATCCCAAATCGAACATCAAAATAATATTTTGATCCATTAGTAAATATTATTTTAAAATATTAGTTTTTTTTAGTATTCATTATTCGTCATTTTAAAATATTCATTAATTTAAAATATTCGTTCTTTCCAAATTGGAATCAGACACAGTCAATTATATATAATTTATTTATATGGATTTCATACAACACATGTATACAACAATAATCAAATATAGTCAACCATCATCCAGAGTGCATTACGCAACTGCATAAGCGTTAAACATAAATAATTAACACTTACAACAGTCTATCAACTAATCGACTGACATACAACTAAACAATTGGGATTAGTGTACGTCAAATATCATCCCAATACCCGTATGGGGTTTCATCAACACACACCGATTTTATTTGTGCAGTTGGGCGATATGTATAATATATCGTCCCAATCAATATAAATCAAATGTTTGTACATACACAAGTTGTCCGATTTGTAAATGAATATTTATTTTCATTCATATACTCGTTAAAAATTATATTTTTAACGATAAAGTATTTATTTCAACACATGAATATTTTATACAGTTCATTTATACAATAAAAATGATATTTTTATTGTTCTAACATTTTTAGAAAATTTCGGCAGCATAACGGCACGACACTAGAACCAGAATAAGGTCTAGCCTTATCCCTCGCCTAATAATGGATCGCGCCATATACAAACCAAATTCTAATCAATTCATTTCACTTCCCAAACCAAATTCAAACAAATAAACCAAACAACCAAACAAACATGGTTTCAAACAAAGGTGTCGGGTGCTACTAAGAACCGTCTGCATCCTAGTATATATATTTAACTAGAAAATAAATTAGAGTGAGAAGTTCTTACCTTTGGGATCCACTCCTCTAGTTCTATTTCTGAATTTCTGAACCGTTTGGATTTGCCCAAAATTCCAACGCATTTTCAAGATGATGTTTACATATTTAAAAATCGCATTTTTATATCGCTATATTTATATAAAAGATCACATTTTTATATCTCTATATATATAATAAAAATCATATTTTTATATAACTAAAATTTGAATTTTTATACAACTAAAAATCGAATTTTTATCTAACTAAAAATCGAATTTTTATATAACTCAAAATCGAATTTTTTATCTAACTAAAAATCGAATTTTTATATAACCAAAAATCATTATGATTCATACGATACAAATCTCATTTTTATATTTTTAAAAATCTAGTCTTTATACTTTTAAAAATCTTATCTTTTTATTTCTTAAAATCATATCTTTATATTTTTAAAAATCATATCTTTATATTTCCAAAAATCATATCTTTATATTTCTAAAATCAACGCAATAATGATGGTTCAGATTCAACAATAATGAGGATGAGGAAATAGCCTTGATGACAGGAAATTTTGAAAGTTTCTGAAATTAGATAGATGAACACTCAAAAGAGAAATGATTACAAGAATTCTGTAAATAATAATGAAACTCTCAATAACATCAGATGCTTCAATTGTGATGAGACATGCCATTTGAAAAGAGATTGTTCGTACATAAATAGAGAGAAATTATCTCCAAGCAACGATTCATCAAAGAAAAGGAATATAGCATATACTGCTACACTAAATGATTAAGACTTATCCTCCAGCAATGAAGATCAAGGGATAGAAAATTCAAATTTGTGCTTTACAGCTATTCACGAGTCTAATGATATCGAGAATATGAATCAAAAAGTAGGTATGCATTAAAATTACACTGTTTGAAATACAAACGAAAAACACACAATAAATATAAAGAAAAATACAAGCATAACATAAATTATTTCTAAATAAGATCCATAATGAGGCCAGCTTCTAGATTAAATCATCTTGCTCGTTGCACATCTTGTGCACTTCGGTCCACACATTCCACTTTCAAGTACAAGATCCTTGAAAACAACATCAAATTATCAGCATGATGGATCTAAGACTGCTTCATATGATTGGCTTATATTTGTAAGAAGCAGGCAGATATAATAATCCCTCAAATGCTAACATTTACAAAGATGGCTGTCTACACGTCTTCAGATAAGCTATGTTTCTAGATGGAATAATTTTTGCAAAATGAATAAGTCCATTCTTTTTTGATGAAAATTTATGGGAAACCTAACTAAAAACCCAATGAAACATCTAATAAGAAAACAAGCAGATAAAACCATATGAACTACAGGCTTACTCCTGGTGATATATGGATGTGATAAAACCGTAGTCATAAGTAAACTCCAATCTTTCTTCATGAAGTCATTTCAATAACAAAGAATAAACGTAGAGATTCAATCAGCAAATATATTGCTACAACCTAAATTACAAATTCATAGAAGGGCACACTTAACTTGTAGTATGTAATATAATATGTTAAGATAATTGAATCTTTATTACATATAGATTAAGTCCCTTTGTTATTGTATAGAAATCAGCTTATCATTAGCCATCTAAAAAAGTCAGTTTTCAAGACCATCCACAAACAATTAAATCGTAAATAGGTAAGCCATACTTCTTAATGTAAAAATCCAATGCAAACAAAGTTTTTTTCCATTATCCCAGTAAATAGAACTTACTCATCACCCCCACTGGCCTTCGGAGTGGAAATTGTAGTTTTGAAAAAAAGGAGAGATCGATTATAGGAATATGGAACTAAAATCATTTCAATTGCATTGACAATGTCGAAACCCAAATCCTTGATGGATTGATCCTCCATATTCGAATCTAATTCCCTATTCCACAAACGGAGGACAAAATCAAGGGTGTTGAAAGATTTGGTACCAGGCGATGCAAAGGATTTGCTTGGATCGGGGTTTTCATATGGATATTAGATTTGGAAATTTCATTCCCAACGCGGTTGAGAAAAATCATAGATCTGATTTTCATATAAAGTAATATAATGGAATTGAGATGGATTATCAATGAAGAGAAAGAACTTTCATTGAAGTTTTACTATAAATTATTTTAGGACCACAAAATGATTTTGTTTCTTGTATCACCTTTCCTCTCTCCATTGGAGAGAAAAAGGAAACCATATAATATATATTTGTATATGTATGTATGTATTCATAGGTTGTATGTATGCAAGTACTGAAGAATGAAGAAAGATTCAAGGCTGATGAATTCAAGATTGAAGAAACCAAGACTGAAGACTCATGAATTTCAAGATTTTAAGGCATCAAGATAAGCAATAAAATCTAGATCTATAACTTCATAATAGCACTAAAATATTTACTCTGATTTTAATAATGGTATGAAATCAACAAACTTTTAAATAGCCTATTTCTACTTTAAGCTATTTCCCAAAAACCATCTTTAAAATCATCTCTTTGGTTTAAATATTCTAGTCTCGAATTTCAAATCTGTTTTCAGTCACCATCCAATGATTTAAATACTTTAGCCTTAATCTCAAAATTATATTTTAAGATCTTATATAATCTCTCATATTCTGCTGTATAGCTATTTATGTGTATATATATATATATATATAATATTTTAAAGTTCAAATCTCTGGAAGTTTTTTTAACAAGTTTTATAATTTGAATATATCCAAAACGATTTACAAATCTTGAAATTATTTCAACAAGTTTTAGAATAGAAATCAAAAATAAAATCAATTTTCAAAATATACATAGGCATGTCGACATACCCCATCCCCACGTCAACATAATGATAGTTAATTTCAAAAACTAAATTTAAATAGAAGTTTCCATTCATCGTATCTCCTCACAAATGGACATGAATGTGACTTTCCTATAAACACCAGATATTTTCAATGAATTTCTAATGAATTTTTCATACTTTCTTCACTCCTTCTCCATTATTATTTTATAAATATTCTTAGCAAAATTCTGCCAAAATCCTTAATGAATCGAACTCGATGTCTCTAGATTGATTCTCTATTACTCTGTCTCAAAGAACTTAGTGCTATTCAAATCTATAAGACCATTTGCAATCAACAAAATCATATCAATTCTCGTTATCCATCAAAAAAACTTAAAACAATGTTTTTATGGCCGGTAAATCAATTGGGTATGATTGTAGGCGGGTAAGTCAACCAAGTCTCGTTGTACTTGAGAAACAAGTGGGTTATGCCCCATGGCCTTAAAATTGAGGGTTGTAATCTAGACATTATATTTTAGAAGAAATCTTCACAAGAAATTATGTGGGACTTGATGCAGGGTAACTAATAGCAGTATAAAATCGCGGAATGTTCTTTACTTTATCGCTTTTTATTTACAATTTGCATCTGTGTCTATAAATTGAATATGTTTGTGTTTAAATCCAAAAGATTTCAAAAAGACTAATATAATTCATTAAATACTATTTATAACCCCTCTAGTATTAATCCAACCTTATGATTCGTAATCCACATTCCTAACAAAAGTTGTCACCATAGTTGACTAGTCTACCATCTTTATAAACAGTGTCCTTCAGAATCTACGGACTTCATGTTAAATGTCTCTAACGTCCACTATCCAATATCCACATATTCATTTTGATTCGAAGTGCTTTACTTCAAGATGTTTTTACATCAAATGCCATGTAACGTGCCTGTTCCTGCAAACTATTATTGATAACAAGATTTTGATCGATGCCAACAAATGAAGTTGCAATGGGAATCATGTCATAGAGATAAGGTTTTATATATATACATTGAGTCGTGTTAGAATTATGTTAAAATCTATCCTCAAGTATACACGAATGTGCAAAACAAAGTAATATATATATAAGCCTTTAAAAAGCTAGGAATATATAAAAACTGGTCTACCAGTCGACTGGTAGAAAGAGGACCAGTCAACTGATTAGCCTGTTTTTGCATATAATGGCTAGTTTTGAATCATATATATATATATATATATATATATATGATTTAATCCAACCAGTCAACTGATGATCTTTAACTAGTTGACTAATTCAACCCAGAAACTATTTTAGGAAGAGTCACCATCTTTCATGAAGAGATTCCCCTTCAATAATCAATGGAAATGGACATAACTTTTTATAGAAACCTTCATGAAGGAATGCTACTCTTATACTACTATATAAACAACTTCAAAACACGTTTTACAATCACTGAATTTACAAATTACATTTCTATTCTCTCCATTCTCTGAATTTACATTCCTTGCAAAAAAACTCTCCTAATTCAAACACGTGTTGAATCCTTGATTTGATTTTTAATATCACTTGATTCAACAAGCAATCTTCTTCCTTAAATCTTCATATTCGAATCAAATACTCGAGGATCATATTATAGGAAGGTTATGCTTAAACCGTTGACTATCTGTGTTGATTCAAGAACACAAAGCAGAAGTCAAAACACTTGTAATTGTTGAAGTCCTGTGTAGTTACTCAGGCGAGAGCATCCTTGTTGGAGCTCGGGTGTACTGACTTATTCCTCCAGGTTAAGAGAGGCATGATAGTGAATTCCGAAGAGGAGCTTCGGGACTGGATGTGGGGCGGGAAGTCCGAACCAGTATAAAATTCCTGTTGTCACTCTACTTTACTTATTACTTTTATTTACTTGTGTTATATCATATTAGTTCTTATATTAGCTAGTTAATATATCATCTATATTTCCTCTATATCCATATAGATTCTGCTTAAGTCGTACACACCGACTTTTCAATTGGTATCAGAGCCAGACAATCATTTAACCGTAACACTGTTATCTGATACATAGACATTACAGATAATAACATTAGTACTAGCAATAACACCAGATATTCTGAAGGTCAATCCACTGCTAGACCACCTTTCTTTAATGGCATGAATTATAGCTACTGGGGTACACGAATGAGGATATACATGGAAGATAATATTTTTGATGCATGGAATATCACACAAAAAGAATACACACAGCCCACAGTATTTACAGAATGGTCTGCATTTGAAAAAGCAGAGGCTAGTGCCAATGCTAAGGCTATGAACATGTTGCATTATGCTTTAGATGGAAACGAGTGTAATCGGATTTGTAAGTGCAACATTGCATATGAAATTTGGAGAACACTTAAAATCACTCATGAAGGTACTAACAAAGTTAAACAAAGCAAAATATCTATGCTCAAGAATCAGTTTCAAAATTTTAAGATGAATGAAAATGAATCCATAAATGATATGTACACGTTTTCAAAATATTTATCACTCTTTAGTAGGATTAGGAGAAAAGTATTCCGATTTTGATATAGTGTCAAAAATTTTGAATTCTTCAACAGGCGAATGGGAGAGAAAAGTATTAGCAATCGAAGAAGCTAATGATCTCTCTGCCATGAAACCCAAAGAATTGATCGGTAATCTAATGTCTTATGAAGTAAATTTGTAGGCAAAGAAAGCACAGGTACAAGATAAGAAAATTTTAGCTTTCCATGCTGAGAAAGAAGATTCCGATTCAGATGAAGAAGATATTGCATTTGTTGTCAAGAATTTTAGAAAATTTCTAAAATACAGAAAAGGCCAAAGTAAAAACGTAAAGAAGAACTCATCAAAAGAACCTGATCCTGCTCTGGTAGAATGCTTCAACTGTCACAAGACTGGACACTATCAAAAGAATTGTCCAGAATTAAAGAAAAATCGCAAAAATGAGAAATCAAAGAGATGAGCATTTTCTGTCACTTGGGATAACACGTATTCATCTTCCGAAAGAGATAGCGTCAGTGATAGTGAGCAAGCAAATGTGTGCTTCCTGGCTAAGGATAATGATGTAAGTGATTTTACTTTTGATGAATTAATAGAAATTAATACTGAAATCTTATAATCTAGGAAAATGTTTAAACGAAAATATAAACAAGCTAACGAAGATAAAAAGAAAGCAGAATTTGAAAAAGATCTTTTGAAAGATGAAAAAGAAATTTTAGAGGAAGAAATTAGAAAAGTACAAGAATCTCTTTCGATAGCAAATTCTCAAATTTCTATGTTGAGTCAAGAAATCGAGACTCGACAGAATAAAAATGATTTATTGATTTCTGAGAATCATGATTTAAATACTAATGTTAAAATCATAGAGTTAGAAAATTCTAGTTTAAAACTTAAATTAGAAAGCATTTCTAAAATTGTTAATAATTTTAGCAAAGGTAAAGAGAATTTATCTAAAATATTAGAAAATTCTCAGCCGGTTTCTAGAAAAAAAGGACTAGGGTATGATAAAAATAAATCTAAGAGAAAATCCATGTCTAGAAATTCTAATATTAAACCGAAAGTATCTAGTAGTAAATTAAATATTCCAATGAAGGAAAAATACTTGGGAAATATTGGCATATGGATTCCAAAAACCAATAATGTACTTATTAGGAATAAATATATTAAAAACTTTTTAGATTATGTTCATCATAATAGTAATTATTTTTTCAAAAATGAATCTAAGCCCTCTTGCATTTGGCAACCTAAGATTTAACTCTCAGGACCCTAACGGAGGAAGTGGGTAACATTTTTTTTAACTTATATTTTTTGTAGGTACTACAGATTTTTATAAAAAGGATTCGTCAAATTTTTACTTATGTTTGTAAGTCTTTTAACTTACATTTCTAAAATACTATTATTTATATATAATATAGTTTTTACCTTAGACTAAAGTAGACATATTGTTTAGCGTCTTATCTTAATATTTATGTTAGTGGTTCGACTAAAAAGAGTTCTCAATTAAGTTGCTCATTTCTGTAAGTTATTCTCTAAAATGCTATTCTTTATAGTTTACTTAATATAGTATATCGTAAGATAAAATAGATAAACTATATTCTAGTTCCTTATCCACCAAACAAGCCACTCACTAATTACCATATTTTTAGCAATTTTTTTTCGGTTTAAAAGGAATGGTAAATAAAAGTCTTACTATTCATTTAAGTTACTATAATTAGTATATGCTATTGAATAAATTCTAGAGAAAATGTACTTTTATTAAAACAAATAAATAAACGATAAGTGATATAATGTCAAGAAAAGAAAAATCTCCGACAACACTAACTAAATCTTCAGACAAAACTTCATCGGATTTGATTAACATCATTACATCTCCTACTCCAAACGAAGAATTCTTCGTTGGCAAGAGTATAGGACAGGAAACACTCCGGAAGCCAAGAAGAGAAAAGAATTATCAGTGTCTCCCTCAACAAAAGACAAAATTGATAATATTTGACACTATCAACATGAACAACTAAAATTACAAAGAGAAATATATTATGAGCAAAAGAAAACTTCAGATGGGTTAACTTTTCTCAAAACTGTAGCTCTTCGAATTGGTGGAAGATCAGTTGTCCTAGACACAAGGCATTACCCTCTTTCTACAATTACGGAATCATCAAAGAGACCCACTACTTTATGGAGTGCATGGAAGAAAACCAATAAGAAGAAAAAGTCCAAACTCGTGGGAAAGAACTATCAACAGAATGAAGGAGCTAGGACACCTAGGAAATCAACCTCATCTGAAGAGTAGAAATCGAATCATAGAAATTTTTCTTTTTGCTCAATAAGATTTGCATTGAACAATAATGCAAATTTTTACAAAGTTTTTTTATGTTACTGTTATAATGTGTCTTCACAATATATATATATATGTCTTCTCTTTTCAATTAATAAGTTTTAAAATCAATAAACATTCAAGAAATAAACTCAGAATAAAAAACAAGGGCTGATGTTCAATAAAAACAACAACTAGTCGACTGGTAATGTATCCACCAGTCGACTGGTTAACTGGAACCTAAACACATGGTTCCAGTCATAAACGTTCTATTTAGCCCTACCTCCCCAATTTTTTTTCATTTCTCAAACCATCTAAATGCCTTTAAAACCCTAGAAAAAAATCCAAATTTTCTATCGTGGCTCCTAAATGTCAATTAGATACAAGATCATCTTCAAGAACAAGATAAATAAGACATTAGAATCCTCTATTGATCAATGGATTTGGAATGACCTAGCTAAAATAATATGGAAGCTTTTATCAAATTTGAAATTCATGGCAGGAACTTTTGCAAAATTTGAAGATTTCAATTCCTATGGATTACAACCACTAGCTCACCAAGGTAAACTTGAGTCTCTCTTAGATTATTCCCAAAACAATGTCAAAATTAATGTCACCATGATAAAGTTATTCTTTGCTAATATGAATTTGGATCATCAAACTCCCACTAATTTACTAAATTGTGTGTGGAGACTTGTTTGTGGTCAACCCATCTTTATTTGTATTGATAGATTAGGTCAAGTTTTGAATTCACCTACGGATGGGAAAACTTTAAGTGAATTAAATTGTGAATATGGTGTGAGGGATGAAGTAAGTCATCTTTTTATTGATGATGACTCAAATGGATCTCGAACAAAAGGGCTTTGACCTAATGATAGGGTACTTCATCATGTTCTTACTCGAACTATCCTTCCAAGATCCGGAACTCATGATCTTGTGTACTCAGACACTTTCCGGGCTTTGTATGCAACTTTCTCTCATGTGAAGATTAATTGGATGCAAACAATTATGGACTATCTTCTTCTTTATACACAAGGAGTGACCACATATTTTCATTATGGTGAATATTTGATGAGAATCTTTGAAAGTGCAAAAATTCCAAAACCGGACTCGGAAATGATTCAAATAAAAATTTTGGATAAGAAAATTTTGAAGCAAATGCATATGCCTCCTCCGACAATTCGAATCATGCGTTTAGAGAATTGGAGAAAAAGAAATTTGGATCAACCATCATCAAGTTCTATTCGTGCGAATCCCGAAGATGTCCGACTAACGAATCGATCACAAACGTCAAAACAAGAACTTGATGTAGTTGCACACAATCAACTCTTTCTTGAAGCAAGACTTAAATGAATGTATAAGAAAATGGACATAATGTTTGACAAAATTAAGGACGTTCTTGGGAGAATGTGGAATTCAATCTCTTGCACTCTTGTAAACACTAGACCTATGACGGATCCGGGAAAACAACCTGTGTCTCCTCTCAGTTGGACTTCTTCGGAAGATACCGAATCTGATGAAACTTAGTTTAGTAGTATAAATGAAGTGTTATTTTGCTTAAGTACCTTTTATCTCAAACTCATTAGTTATGATTTTGGTTGTGTGATAATTTATGTTTGGAACCTCTATGCTTTTGGTTTTGTTGAATATTATGTTTCTTGAAATGACTATGTTTTATTTTTGCATCAATCTGTTATTCGATTACTCTGTGTTCATCATGGCTATTTACTTTTTAATCGATGACAAAGGGGGAGAAATATCTCTCATGCTATATACCATTCTTATGTTTCCATGCTAATATATTCTTGTGTTTCCATGCTATCGGAAAATTTGTACTAACATATTTTGTTGCAGGAATCAAATGGTAAGGTTATAAAAATTATGAACTAACAAAATATTGCATAAATTCAGGGGGAGCTAAACATTCAGGTGGAGAAAATCTGAAGTGTTGTCATCAATCACAAAGGGGGAGAATGTCCATAACAAGATTTTGATCGATGCCAACAAATGAAGTAGCAATGGGAATCATGTCATAAAGATAAGTTATATATATATACACACACATATATACATACATTGAGTCGTGTTAGAATTATGTTAAAATCTATCCTCAAGTATACACGAATGTACAAAACAAAGTAATATATATATATAAGCCTTTAAAAAACCAGGAATATACAAAAACTGGTCTACCAGTCGACTGGTAGAAAAAGGACCAATCGACTGGTCAGCCTATTTTTGTATATAATGGCTAGTTTTGAAATTTTATATACATATACATATACATACATATATATATACACACGATTTAATTCAACCAGTCAACTGATGATCTTTAACCAGTCGACTGATTCGACCCAGAAACTATTTTATGAAGAGTCACCATCTTTCATGAAGATATTCCTCTTCAGTAATCAATGGAAATGGACATAACTTGTTACAGAAACTCTTAATGAAGGAATGCTACTCTTATACTATTATATAAACAACTTCAAACATGTTTTACAATCACCAATTTTACAAATTACATTTCTATTCTCTCCATTCTCTAAATTTACATTCTTTGCAAACAAAAACACTCCTAATTCAAATACTTATTGAATCCTTGATTTGATTTTTAATATCACTTGATTCAACATGCAATCTTCTTCCTTAAATCTTCATATTTGAATCATATACTCGAGGATCAGATTATAGGAAGGTTGTACTTAAACCATTGACAATCCGTGTAAGCAGAAGTCAAAACACTTGTAATTGTTGAAGTCTTGTGTAGTTTCTCAGGCGAAAGGCATCCTTGTTGGGGCTCGGGTGTACTGACCTATTCCTCCGGGTTAAGAGAGGGCGTGATAGTGAATTCTGAAGAGGAGCTTCGGGACTACACGTAGGGCGAGAAGTCTGAACTAGTATAAAATTCCTGGTGTCACTTTACTTATTACTTTTATTTACTTGTGTTATATCATATTAGTTCTTATATTAGCTAGTTAGTATATCATCTATATTTCCGCTATATCCACAGAGATCCTGCTTAAGTCGTACATAACGACTTTTCGACTATACCATTTCAAAATATCAAATGATTTTTCATAATAAATAGATGCAAATATATATAATAATATCATGATGATTTGATGATAAATCCATATGAATATACTGTTAGCTATCTGATCAAAACCATTATTTTTCTCAAAAATCATATTCTGGATATTCCAAAAAAAGTAGTGCTCCGATACCAAATGAAAGTGATGTGGACTAAGAATTTTATGGCTAAATTAACACCCATGGGAGGTGAATAGTATTTACTAAAATTTAAGAATCTATTTGGATTACTCTTATGAGTATATTAATGATTTCGGAGCTAATCAAAGAAAAAAAATAACTAGTACAAAGGAAAGAACACACCGGTTTTTATACTGGTTTGGATTACCCTACATCTAGTCTCATACTCCTTACGTCCTCTAATCACTATCAATTCAATTACACTTCTTGATTTCAAGAATACAAAAGTCACCCTCTAGAACCTTAGACTACTAAGCACAACCAACTTGATTTCTTAGCAAACAAATCATTCCCAATTGCTTTTTACCAAGCACAATTTAACCCGATTAGATCTAGATTTACCTAGTTACACTCGTATAAGTTATTTGATTTGTTTTGGCAAAGAATGCAAACTTGGATCTTTCGATCTTAATTACAATTGCTTATATAAGTTAGAATCATACTTTGATCTTGATAAACTAAAGAGAGTTTGACGTAGAATCAAATCTAAGTTTTTTGACTTGATTCGATTTTAGAATTAATAGAGTATAAGTATAAATTTCTTAGAAAATAGGAGGAGAAAGAGTAGTGTAACAACCCACAAAATCCCCACCTTTTGAATTGACTATAAGCCGCACAGGTCGAATCCGAAATCATTTCTTAGAAAATAGGAGGAGAGAGAGTAGTGTAACAATCCAAAATCCCCGCCTTTCGAATCGACTGTAAGCCACACAGATCCGAATCCGAAATGGCAGAAATCCTCGAACCTTTATGGGATGAAACACATAAGAACACAGCACAAAAGAACATTTCATTCTTATTACAACAATTTTACATCAGAGTATAGAATATATCAGAGTACAAAAATAAAAAAACAATACACAGCGGAAATATAATTACATTCAGCGGAAGCTTTCAATTGCACTGGATATGGCTTTTGCTTAAATCCATAATCTTGCTGAATAAAATATCTGCAAAACCTAAACTAATCTTATGTAATGTGATGGCCCGCCCCGCACCAGCCGACATTTCAATGAAAGTGCGCTGTGACGGTCTCCAAAGAAAGGAAAAGAAAGGAATTTGAACTAACAAGGAACCTGTAGAATGTCTCACAGCACATGGAATAAAATATAATAATAACATACTTAACATAAAACAGGCGAGACAGTGCATAAGCTGAAAACTAAACCATAATCATCATAGCAGCAGAAATCCAAAATACAACTTAAGATCCATAACCATTATCACAACTTCAAAATACCGTCTCTAAATCAAAAGAAAGGAGAGGTACACTATTAATGCCCAAAGCATTGACCATCAACAACTCAGGGAGAATATATGTAGATAATACGTAGGAGCCTCCTGCTCGTCTCCGGATCAGCTACTCGTGCATAACCAGCTTACTTGTCTCTAGTCTGCTTGTTTAGGAGCACCCAGAGTAATAAGAAGAGACATAAAACTCTGGATCAGAAAAAAAAAGTCTGGTATGATCAAAAAGCAACAAAACAGAACAATAACAGGTATAATCCAATCATACCTGAACCTGGACCTGCGAACAAAGAGTTAGCACAACATACCATACAATACTCTAAGGTGCCACTAACATATGGTGTAAAGGATACGGGGGAGGGGGTGTGCATGTCAAGGTGATAGCAAACAATCAAACATAGAAGTCATTCCTCAGGTCTCTCACTCAGTGTGTAAAGCATACGAAATCCACTACTTGGTCACCTAATCCTTCAGGCCATGACGGAGTCCAATCCCGTACAACTATCACTACAAGCCCACTATCTGTCTCTCAGTGGTGAACCAAAGTTATGAATACCGATAACGCCTTTGCACACGTCCTACAGCAATGTACAATCATGAAGTCAACTCGTTGGTTCCCAACTGGATCCTGAGTGCAAACTTCCTACTTGGACTACCTTTGCATCTCGGGTTTTGGTCATTACCGGATCGGTCTCTATTTGGTTCATAGCTCATGCCACGCATCCAAGCTCCTTGGTTCGGTTCACAGTCCCCACTCGGGTTCGGTTTGGATCGCGCCATACAGATCGGGTCGGGATTCTCCACTTCGTAGCCACCAAGCAGTTCGGTTCGTAGCACCCTCTCTGGGTCGGTTCGGGTCGTGGCTACTCATCCGGGTTGGGTCGTGGTGCTCCGATTCGTGATCTCCTTTGGCCACCAGCTCGTGGAAGGAGTTTGGGTCGAGTGACGCGGTTCGGATCGTGAGGCTCTCCAAGTGAGCGGGTCAGTTCGGTGCCACCATTCGGGTCGGTTCGATCATGATCTCCCCAATTCCTCAGATCGGCTCGTGATGCAACCGTTTGAAGGGAGCGGTTCGGTTCATGCTCCCCTTCTCCGATCCGATTTGGTTCGACTAATTTCCTTCACGTCTTTGCAGCGACTGTTTTACGCCATTCGATGGTGTTTTCGACTGATCTAACTTTTCTAATCAATCACAAAACATACCATGTAGTCATAGCAACATATAGAATTGACAATAACACCAAATCGACAATTTGATATGTTAAAACGGATTAACTATACCCCAAACCCATATTTTCCCTTAAGCGTATTTAAGCAAAACTAAGGCTTAGTAAAACTTAACCAAATCAACCCGAACTTCTAACAGAGTCTAAAACAATATTTCGAAATTTATAAATATTTTTCCATAATTTAATCACGTTTAAATTCGCTAATTAATACTAATTACCCTTAATTAACCATAATTAGTAAGGAACTATGCAAATCACTCACCTTAGCCACAAACAAAATACCAAATCTGAAATTATCTTCTGTTTGGCGTTGTCCCCAAGGCTATGCAGCAGTTCCGACCTTGATTTGGTGCTATTTCCCTTTGATTTGATGTAATTTAGCCAAATCTTCAATTAGAAAGTGGCATAGAGGTGTTTTAGATGTTGGAGGCCATTACTAAGTTGAGAGGGATGATAAGTGGCGGCCGAAAAATGAGAAAAAGGTGTTCTCTAAACCCTAACAGCCCTTAAATATTTCAAATCTCGAAATCCCCCTCTGGGCCTAGCTATTAATTACGCAATTAAGCGCGGTTAAGCTGTTTTTCACCTTCTAAACCTTAATTCAGCCATATCTCCCAAACGGTAAGTCCGTTTGGCTTATGGGATCACTCTACGGAAAGGTAAACCATCATCCAGATCTAATGGAAATGGTTTCAGGTCAAAACTCCTTTCCAATCAAAAGTTATGGCCAAAACAAGATCAGCTAGGGGCTAAACGGTCATTTAAAAATCGGCAAAAATCATAACATGGGAAATGACCCCAATATTCGTCCCCCAATGTCGAACGACCATACGACTCCTTACGAGAAAGAAATAAATATTTTACGATCCTCCGATGCGTAAAATGCGGGTCGTTACATTCTCCCCCCTTAAGAAATTTCGTCCCCGAAATTCCTTAACCCAAAACATACAAAGGATCCCGCATGCCTACCAATCATTAACAAAACAATAAAGCATACAAAACAACAAGCCTATCCTGGCATGCGGTTTACTAACAAGGGAGTACTATACCAGTATAAAAACCTTACCAGGCAAAGAGTTCTGGATACTTCCTTCTTATGTTCTCTTCTGTTTCCCAAGTACAGTCTTCCTCATCATCACCCCATTGAACTTTGACTAGTTTCACCACCTTCCTTTTAAGCTGCTTCGTATCATTCCCAATGATACGCATAGGCCTGCGGTTCCCAACCGCCTCGGGTTCAACCTCGATATCGTCCAACAGATCCGGTGTAATAGTCACACTAGGGTCGTGCACAAACTTCCTTAACTGGGAAACATGAAATACGTTGTGAACTCCCATCTTCGCTAGTAATTCAACTTTATATGCCAAATTCCCAATTTGCTTGAGAACTAGGAATGGTCCAACAAATCTTGGTGCTAACTTGCCTCTCCTGCCAAATCGAATCACATTCTTTAACGGGGAAATCTTGTCAAACACCAAGTCGCCAACGGAGAACTTTAAATCCTTTTGCCTCTTATCAGCATAACTCTTATGCCTGTCTTGGGCAGCCTTCATTCATTGTTGAATGATCTTAACCTTATCTGAAGTTTCTCTTATCACATCTGGTCCAAGCACAAACTTCTCACCAGTTTTTAACCAACATGACGGTGAGTTGCATGGTCTTCAGTACAACGCTTCAAATGGAGCCATACCAATACTGGATTGATAACTATTATTATATGCAAACTCTACTAGATGTAAATGGTCATCCCATGATCCACCAAATTACAATATGCAAGCTCTCAAGAGATCTTATAACACTCGATTCACCCTCTTTGTCTGACTGTCGGTTTGAGGATGATATGCAGTACTGAGATGTAATTCTGATCCTAACACCTCTTGTACGCTCATCCAAAACCCAATAGAAAACAACGGGTCTCGGTCACTTACAATGCTTTTAGGTACTCCATGAAATCTCACTACCCATTTCATATATAGCTCAACTAACTTAGTTGCTGTTCTATTCGACTTGACGGATATAAATCTTGCACTCTTGGTTAATCGATCCACAATCACCCAAATACTGTCATGGCCCGATCTAATCCTCGGTAAACCATCTATGAAATCCATCGAGACTTATTCCCAATTCCATTTGGGAATTTTCAACAGTTGTAACAAACCACTAGGCTTCCTTTGCTCAGCTTTAACTAACTGGCAATTTATACTCTTGGAGATAAACTACCCAACGTCTCTCTTCATCCCTTCGTAGTAGTAGGTCTGCTTCATGTCTCGATAAATTTTGTTACCACTGAGATATATAGTCAGTCTTGAGTGACGACATTCTCTAAGAACTTCATCTCTCCATCCATTGACATTTGGTGCAACCAATTTATCATCCTTTCGAAGCCATCCTTCTCCATCTGGTCCATACTTGTTCATTTTCTCACCATCGGTATTCATCTCTTCCTTGGAGATGATTTCTATTAGGTTTTAGGATTGTCCCTCTAACTGGGACCAATCCGCTCAATCAAAGTTGGTCCAACCGTCAAACTTGCCAATATTTCTAGATCCAATCCATATTTAGGTCTGAAATCATCTCCCATGATATACTCCAATTACTTCAATTCAAGAAACATAACATCTAAACTGGCATGTTTCTTACTCAATGCATTAGTATAGCACCTAGTCTGATACAATATGCATCTGTGTATACCGTCATCTCTTCGTTCTCTATTACCAGAATCCTACAGGTGATAGTCTATTCAAGGGAATAAAATAGGAATAAACATAGCAATCATAGCATCCATCAAACATGTCCTATCTTTCACCTGCTAAAGCCATAGACACGTCGATACCTACTTGACTCGTCCAACCAATCCCAAGGCTAACGGAAGCCCCGCCTCCATACATACGTCGATGCCCACTTGACTGGCCAACCAATCCCAAGGCTAATGGAAGCCCCGCCTCCATATGGACTATCGTACGTCCAACGTACGTTTATCCTCCAAGGATAACTAGATCACGTCCAACGGATCCAAGGTAATGGGCATCCCCAGATACCCCTGCTTCTAGTCCGCCTAAAACACTTGAGTCCTACCCATGTTTATCCATTATCTTTCTGCCCCCTCAAGTCCAACTCGAGCCAATCCATTTCCTTGCAGCCTTCTCGAGTCTAACTCAAGTCAATCTATTACTCATAAACTCAGACCTAGTCTTGAGTATCCATTACCGACAAATTCTAATCCAGCGTGAGTCATCTCTCAATTTGTTGCATCTCCAAGATCAACGAACACATATTTTCTTTTACAAGTTCAAGTCCAACTTGAGTCGTCTTAAACCTTCGTTGCATCTTCCATGATCAACGAACACTTCCTATTCCTTCAAAAAGAACATCAACATAGGGTCCTAAACAATCCATTACTTTGCATCTTTCTCGAGTCCCAATCAAGTCATCTCATAACCCTATCAAGTCTAACTCGCATTAGCCCATACCATTGAACAGTCTTATCATGTCACAGCTGCATCTCACTCCTCGAGTAAGCCGAGATATCATTCAATGGAAATCACAACAACTACTTATATCTCATGCAAACCATCCTAGTCAAACTCGACATTCTCTAAGCACAAGCCCCAATGGCCTAATCCAATATCAGACAAGCACTCAAGGAACATCTCCTCCGAATTCAGACAATCTACATGAGATGATACTAGCAAAACAACTAAGCAATCAAAAGCAAACATACATCCATAATTCGATAAGACCACATTATAACAAATCATGCAAAGACTAGTCGAACCACCTATCGGGTTCGTTACAACTAAAGTTCTATCGATAATCTCGGGTTCCAATCCCAACCTATCTACCAGGTCACTAGATATGAAGGAACGGGAAGCTCCGGTATCAAACAATACTCAAACAAGAACATCGTAAAGAAAAAGCATACCTTGAATGACGACAATCTTTCCTTTCTCCACCGCAGTTGGGGCATTCAACGAAGAAGGAACATCATTGATAGCATATTCTTTCACAATCTGCTTTTCTTTAGGGGTTGCTGACACTTGTCCTTGTGATGTCCCACTTGGCCACAATTGAAGCACTTCCTGCCCACTGGCTTTTCTCTACACTCTTTAGCATAATGGCCCTTCTTGCCACAGCTAAAGCACTCAACATATTTCTTATTCTTTTTCTTCTGGCCTTCCTTGGTCTGATTCTGCTTTCTCTTATTCTGAGAACCATTCTTGCCTCCACCGGTTGCTTGCGGCTTTGGCTCCTCTGCAGATGCAACCTTAGTCTTCGACTTAGGGTATAGACTCTCTGATCTCAAAGCTTTCCCCACAATCGATTCAAACGTCTCATCGACATGGTTTATGAGCCTTTCCCCCAAGTACTGATCTAAGCCGGTTATGAACTTCTCGTTCTTCTTCTCACCAGTTTCGATAAGAGATAATCCATACTTCGATAAAGTATTGAACTCAGCAATATATTCCGAGACTGCCCTACCATTCTGCTTAAGCTCTAAAAATTTCCTAAATAATTCAGATTTGTGAGCAGCTAGAATGAACTTTTCGCTGAAATAAGTCATAAACTGATTCCAAGTAACCGATCTTCAGGAGTAGCTGCTTTAATAGCATTCCACCAATTCATAGCTCGTCCTTGAAGTTGACGCGATGCTAACTTTCTCTTCATGGCATCATCGATTCCCAAGTCTTCGAAGATACGCTCACAACTATCCAACCAATCCTGAACTTCTTTAGCTGATTCCGTTCCGTGGAACGGCTTTCCACCAAGACTAGTGTAATCCTTGCAAAGCTTGACGAAACCAGCTCTAGGCGCCTGCACCGCTGCACCACCACCATTTGCAGCATTAGGAAATGCTCCTTGCACATTTCTAATCATCTCTCTTATGAAGTCAGTGAACATAGTCCTTATATCAGGAGCATTCCCATTATTAGCTCCTCTACCAGCACCCCTCGTATATCGGCTCATCGTTCAATATGTAAAGAGAAACGATTAACCGTCTCTTCAGTGGTGCCAATGCAATGCGACTTCATCCTTAAATATACTAATAGTGTATATATATATAACTTTTGAAAACCAAAATAATCACAAATACACGCTCTCATATACATGCTATCTCTCCTTGATGTCTTTCCCTAGGTTAACTACGCAACCTAGAGCTCTGGTACCAAGTGTGACGGCCCGCCCAGCCGACATTTCAATGAAAGTGCGCTGTGTCAATGTCCAATCAGCATGGGACGGTCGCCAAAAGAAAGGAAAAGAAAGGAATTTGAACTAACAAGGAACCTGTAGAATGTCTCACAGCGCATGGAATAAAATATAATAATAACATACTTGACAGAAAACAGACGAGACAGTGCATAAGCTGAAAACTCAACCATAATCATCATAGCAGCGGAAATCCAAAATACAGCTTATGATCCATAACCATTATTACAACTTCAAAATACCATCTCTAAATCAAAAGAAAGGAGAGGTAAACTATTAATGCCCAAAGCAGTGACCATCAACAACTCAGGGAGTGTAACAACCCGAATTTTAATAACATGCTATAATTATAAATCAAGGCAGAAATAAATTTTAAAATCTGAATCAGGGGAAACGCGCTATGCCATTGCGTTTGTCTTGGAAAAATACGCGAAATAGAGTCCGAAATTTTGTAAATCGGAGTCTGTATGACCCAACTTTGGCCCGATGAAGTTTCAGAAAATTCAAATTTCGAAAACAGATTTGAATTTCAGCCCAATCAGAGTAGGCGGGAAAAGTTCCCGCCCAACCCACCAGGTCGACCTGGGAGTCGACCTGGGGTCGACCTGCCCCAGGCCAGGTCGACTCTAGAGTCGACCTGGGGGTCGACCTCCCCAGTCGGGCCATTTTGGCCTGGTGCACCTGCTTGTGTTTTCTGGCCCTGTTTGTTGGTTTCTGACGTGATTTGATGGCTTAGATTTGATTTAGGGTTAATCCTATGGCTAAAACTAATCCTAAACTCTATAAAAAGACCCCTAAGACCTAGCCTCCTCTACACACAATTCTATTCTTCTTCTTCTCTGCCTCTGTTCTAAATAAAAATAAAAATGGCGTCGCTACTCTGTTGGAATCAAAACTAGAAGCTAATCAACATCAACCTAAGCAACTCAATTCAAATTAGAGATTAAAGCTTCTCCAACGATTCTACAACAACTAAAGTTCTTTCTTTAATCCAACCAAGGCAAGTGCAGTTATTTTCCGATATAAACGTTAATTCTGATTGTGACATGAATTATAAATCTGAATCTGAGGTTATATCTGTTCTATTCTGTTTGGATCTATCTTATTTTTTATCTCTTTCCTCTTTCTGTTCTATAGCCAGGCTACCACGAGCCTGAGCAAATCTCATAAGAGATTAACATACGCTAAAATGTTTGGGACAATAAAATGAATGATGCATGAATTGGGCATGACCAATAGGTGACTGATTTGAGGAAAGAACATGGACTGTAGCTAGAACAAAATCTGAGACATATGACTGGACATGTTATATTTATAATATAAATTGTATTGAACATATGATTTGATATAAAGAGAATATGGCTTAGGCATAAAGATTTACATGAGAGTAGGGTATCTATTAATGTAAATAAACACCTAAGTAAGAGATCTTTGGGATATATGATATGCATAGTAATCAATGGCTATATTTGGTATAATTTATATTAGGATCTTCTGTACTATACAAGTTTAATAAAAATTGAAACATATGATATATGGTTAATTTATGACCATAATCTGTGCTATGTAAATTTAATGCAAACATAGGGTATATGATAATATTGTGAATCAAGACTATTATTTATGCATGTGAACTTAGGCAAGATTTATAATTAGGCAAGACATGTTTGTGAAACTTTAAGAAATGATTAAATCTGTTATATTTGCCTAATTTGCTAGTTTTGTTACATTGCCTAATCTGCTAGTTCTGCTCTATTGCCTAGTCTGATAGATCTGTTCATCTGCCAAATCTGTCATCTGCTAAGTCTGTTGAAAGTGCTAAATCTGCTAGTTTGCTTAATCTGCTAAATTCGTTAAGTCGCCTAATCTGAAACATCTGTTATCTGCTATATCTGTTGAGTTGGTATAATTAGTCCGCTATTGACATAATCTGAATTGGCTATAGTTATGAATAATTGACATGTATATTGGGCGTGGGTATAAATGGTGAATCATTAATTAATTGGCCGCAAAGATAAACATGGCTAACTCGAGGTTAGAATGAGTTTGCGACGTAATTCTCCCCGGAACCGCCCGGCATATTCCAGTGGTCGCAAACAATAGGTTCTAATGTGAGAAGTTAGTCATAACGTGCTTGAAACCCGAGGTTAGACTCAGTTTGCAACAGAAACCTGCCCAGAACCAACTGGCCTAACCAATAGCCGCAAACTGTCAGTCTAATGTGAGAGGTTTGGGCATTAATATTTAATTAATGAAAATCTGAGATAATTATGATGTCAAAAATATATTGGGTAAGGCTAAAACAATTGGACCAATGAATCTGATAAACCCGTTTCGTGAATCCGTAGGCCCAATACAAAGTTAGATAACCTTTAACCAGTTAATCTGTGAGCCAGTTAATCCGAAACTCCGATCCGTTAGTCTGAAAACCTGTTAACTTGATTGTCTGATCTGTGAACTAGTTAATCTCAATTTTGTATGTCTGAAACTTATAGACAAGTTAAGTTGAAATCTGTTAGTCTGGGGACACAAGGTTAGGAGGGGAATTACTTGTGTCATCTGTTGTTTGGGACCCATATTAGTCAGTAACCCTTTCTGGTATCAAAATTTTGACCCAACAGTAAGTAGGGTCCGGGCACGCTTACTGAACTCATTATAAGCGGTTCATTCTGATAATGGCGAGGGGTGTTGATGGCGCGTTCCAACCGGGTCATGTGCGTGCATGGACCCCGGTCTGCCTCTGAGGATGTAAGACGCCGTGACATCTGTAAATAGGTCTGTGCCAACAGGTTGTCACTTTAGGGAGTGATACACCCTACTGTGGGACCGACACAGGATATTTATGTATTAGGGAGCCGATCGCTTGGGGGTAGGGTGTTAGGGTACACTTAGTTCTGTCTGTTCCTGCTTGGTACCGTCTGTTTCTATTGGGTGGTAACACCTCTCTGTTTCTGCGTGGTACCGTCTGTTCGGGTGGTAAAGGCCCATTACTAGTGTACACCTAATTCTACATTCTGTTTCCGTAGGGGTCAATCTGTTTCTGCTTCTCTCTATTTCTGATCGGGTAGTAAAGGCCCATTATTAGCATTCTGTTTCTATTAAATTATTTTGTACCCGTTTCTATTTCAGTTTAGACATTAGGGTGACACCTAATTCTGTTATACTAGTATTAGTGCAGAGAAGTGTAAAACAATAGCTTATATCATTCTGTTCTTCTGTTATATCTGTTACATCTGTTATAGTTATCTCTCGTCCAGTTTTATTTTCATGTTATTATTATCTGTTCATAACTAAAAATCAATGGACTTGCCAGACTTTTTGTTTGACCCTTGTTGTTTCGCCTCCTTTCTTCCGTTTCTCCCCCAGGTTATCCAAGGAGGAAATACTTTAGCTTGATCCGGATTTCTTCTGCTTGAAGTGCTTAAAGTATGGCTTGGCTCTGTATAGCTTCCGTTCTATGGGGATTATGATTTTAAACTATGAATTCTGAAGGCTTTTGTACAAGACTGATATTTTGTACTTTAATTCTGATAATGTGATTTGAAAGGATGTAACCAAGTTTATTTCGGTTTCTTTTGATATAAAGTTATAAATTTTTGAAGTACTATTTTATCTGTCTTGTAAGTTTCTGTTCTGTTTACTAAAATGCTCAACCAAAGTTAAGGCATTCCCTTTGTGAGTGACCTTAACGGAGTGGGGTGTTACACTTGGTATCAGAGCTGAAGGTTACCAGATTAGATAAAATTTTTGAAAAACTATTTTCAAAAGGTTTTGAAAGGAAGTATTTTCAAAAATAAAATTTATTTTAAAAAACATGATACCCAAGAGCCATATATCTTTCCTTCAGTCCTTTTTGTGTTGAATCTTTCCTTTTTTTTCGTTTCAGCATGTCTGAAGCATCTGAGATACCAGAGGGTGTTCATGTACCCAGTTGGTTTCGTCAATATCTTGAGGCTAGGACCGCCGCCGCAGGTCCAGCAAATGATCCTCCTCCGCCCCCTCCTCGTGCAATTGCTTTCTCAAAGATCTGTAGAGATTTTAGGGCCATGGGTGGAAAGGATTTCAAGGGAACTGAATCATTCGTCGAAGCAAGGAACTGGCTCAAAGAAACTGAGGATCTATTCGTTATCTTCGAGGTGGACAATAGGCAGAAGGTACAGTTGGCGGTATGGCTGCTCAAAGACGAAGCTTCCTACTGGTGGGAAGTCACTAACGCCGAGAGGCCGGTTGAGACATGGATGGATTTCAGAACAAGGTTTGAGACAAAATTTCTCTCGCAAGCTGAACGGAGTTTACAACTGGAAAAGATCTTATCTCTTAAGCAAGGAAGTATGACGGTCAGGGAATACGTCAACTAGTTCAACCAACTAGCTAGGTTCGGATTGGATTTAGTCAACACTAAGCATAAAAAGGCTCTCCGCTTTGTTAAAGGATTGAATGAGCCGCTGCACAGCCTAGCCATGACCCACGTACCCATGGGAGCGACTTACGAGAAATTGGTGGACATGGCACTACTGCACGAGGAAGACAAGGGCCCGAAAGAGACAAAGAAGGAAGAACCACAGAATAAAAAAGCGGGGCCCAAAAAGGAAACACAAAAGAAGGATGAGAAGTCTGAAGATAAGAAGGGGAAAAAGTGCTTTACTTGTGGGAGCTCGACTCATCTGAACAAGGATTGCAGAAAAAGGAAGGGCGCTTGTTTCAACTGTGGTGAGATGGGACACTTCACTAGGGATTGCCCGAAGAGACGAGGGCAAGGAGGGCAGGCAAACACTCTCGAGGTTAGTGGCTAGGATAGAAATAGGAAAATTTCTATAGTAGGTTTAATTTCTTTATCTGATTATGGAGTTAAGACTTTTTCTGATTCTGGTATTTTGATTTTGTAATCGATACTCTGCACTTTAATACTAGTATTATTTCTGAATTCCGCTGTAGACTCAGACCCATAAGGGTTATGGCTCATCTGTTTGAGATTGGGGTTTGAGGGATATCTGTGTTAGGCGTCAAGTATGACGCATACATTCTGAGTTTTCGTGGGGTATGATTTTATCATGCTTAGCTTCCTAAGAATCATTAGGGAACCTGATCTGTACCAATAGTCTGTAAATATTTGAATACTTCTGATAAGATTTCCAGTTTTGACATTGTCTAAAGAGGGTAATCCTCTACGTGTCAATTTAAGGTGGGTTTCGGTCTTCGGGGCCGATACTTAGGACCCATGCCTAACGGGAACCATGTTTTTGTTCTATCTGCACTCGCTTCCATCATTCGACTGTATCCTATCGATCGAATCTTCGAACTTTATGTAGAAACTAATGGGTGTAAACATGTGTTTGAGACATGTTATGTTTGATGGTTGCAAGTGGATGCAAGTGGTTGCTAGTGGTTGCCCGTGGATACATATACACACACTAGGCACTAGATCGGCTCGAAAACACTCTCATACTGCATAAGGATTTGTGAGCATTTTTAAATTTTGTGGATGCAAAATGATTGACTCAGTACGTGGATGTTGCATATGAACTAAATGGTCGTGCACTCATATAGAAATGATATGTATCGAGTAGGAAAATTGCATACATGTTGGACTCATGGCACTGGCATAATTCGCATTAAGGAGGTCAACTGAATCAGTGGACCGCCTGATCTTCGCATTAGATAGGTGCACATACACACACTTTTGCATATGTTCATACAACATTAGAAATCTTTTTAAGGACAATGATTACTTGTGGATGATGTTTTGAGTAGATGGATGATGGATGGTAGGATACGTTCTTCCTAACTTGGAGATTTCGGGGACGAAATTCTTTAAGGTGGGGAGAATGTAACAACCCGAATTTTAATAACATGCTATAATCATAAATCAAGGCAGAAATAAATTTTAAAATCTGAATCATGGGAAATGGGCTGTGCAATTGCGTTCGTTTCAGAAAAATACGTGAAATAGAGTCCGAAATTTTGTAAATCGGAGTCCGTATGACCCAACTTTGGCCCGATGAAGTTTCAGAAAATTCAAATTTCGAAAACAGATTTGAATTTCAGCCCAATCAGAGTAGGCGGGAAAAGTTCCCGCCCAACCCACCAGGTCGACCCTAGGGTCGACCTGCCAGGCCAGGTCGACCTGGGAGTCGACCTAGGGGTCGACCTGCCCCAGGCCAGGTCGACTCTAGAGTCGACCTCCCCGGTCGGGCCATTTTGGCCTGGTGCACCTGCTTGTGTTTTCTGGCCCTGTTTGTTGGTTTCTGACGTGATTTGATGGCTCAGATTTGATTTAGGGTTAATCCTATGGCTAAAACTAATCCTAAACTCTATAAAAAGACCCCGAAGACCTAGCCTCCTCTACACACAATTCTATTCTTCTTCGTCTCTGCCTCTGTTCTAAATAAATATAAAAATGGCGTCGCTACTCTGTTGGAATCAAAACTAGAAGCTAATCAACATCAACCTAAGCAACTCAATTTAAATTAGAGATTAAAGCTTCTCCAACGATTCTACAACAACTAAAGTTCTTTCTTTAATCCAACCAAGGCAAGTGCAGTTATTTTCCGATATAAACGTTAATTCTGATTGTGATATGAATTATAAATCTGAATCTGAGGTTATATCTGTTATATTCTGTTTGGATCTATCTTATTTTGTATCTCTTTCCTCTTTCTGTTCTATAGCCAGGCTACCACGAGCCTGAGCCAATCTCATAAGAGATTAACATACGCTAAAATGTTTGGGACAATAAAATGAATGATGCATGAATTGGGCATGACCAATAGGTGACTGATTTGAGGAAAGAACATGGACTGTAGCTAGAACAAAATCTGAGACATATGACTGGACATGTTATATTTATAATATAAATTGTATTGAACATATGATTTTAGATAAAGAGAATATGGCTTAGGCATAAAGATTTACATGAGAGTAGGGTATCTATTAATGTAAATAAACACCTAAGTAAGAGATCTTTGGGATATATTGTTGGATAGCTTTTTGACCAAGCCACCCAGGTTCATTCACAAGAAGAAAGTATGAAACTACATTCCCTAAGTACATGAAGGAACGGATCGCACCATCGACTCGCCCCTTTACCGGATCGCACCTTACCGGATCGCACCTCATCGGATCGCACCTCAACGGATCGCCCCCATTTCATCAGCGAAATGACACCTCTATGCGATTCGATCCGTACATACATTACTGCCCAGTATAGACCGATCCGATCCCCTGATGCACGGCGAAGCCTCTGACCTGTTCAAGCACGAGCTAGTCTTCAGCGATCCGAGATGCACAGATCCAGCGACACGTGTCCCCAACCGTCATTTTGACTGATTCTCCCCATTTGCTCGATCCGACTTTCGAGGGGATCGCGACTCCTGTCCACAACGGCTAATTTGACTATTTCTTCATCGGCTGCGATGCGATCCGATGTTCTCAGGATTCGTGCCATGTGTTACCACGATCCGCCTGACAAAATCAGCTATAAATAGCCCGGAGCTTGGCATTTTTTGGGATCCTTTTGGCAATATTGAGGACTGATTCCGCCATTATTGTCAAACTACCATTTCTTATCAGTTTTATTACTAGATTACTGAGAGAAATCACAATTGTAAAAGTGAGCTAGAGAGAAATCATTGATTGTACCAGCATTCAAAGTATAATCAATAACATATAAAGTGGACGTAGGCTCGTTAACGCCGAACCACTATAAATTCTGTGTGTTATTTTCTTTTTCTTCATTCTTCAGTTAAAACTCTACAAGATTCAGAACAATTTGGGTGTTAAGTCCAAATTTTGATCTAACATTTTGGTGCTTTCACTGAGAAAACAGTCCTAAAGCTTCACTATTCAGTTCTTTGAAGATTCCAGCGACTCGGATACCATGGCTGGAAAGAGATCTAAGGAAGTACGAGCTTCACAAACCAATGAAACCGCGAATGAAGCAGTCGAAGAAAGTGTGCACGAGCTAGGCAATGAGGAAACTTTGGATCGCGGAGCGCCGGGGGCGAACCGATCCGATGAAGACGCCACGCTCCGAGTCGACGAGAACGAGGCGATCCGGACTGCTGAAGGGGTTGTTACTCGATCCCGAGATAACGCCTCGAATCCTCCACATACCGTGACCACGAACCGATCTGAGGGGGGCGCTGCGAGCCACCATCCTCGATCCACAGCGATCCGAATTGATGATCGGACTACAAATCGACCTGGAAAGGAGCCTATGGCTCGCTCCTACCGTCCTGGCCCCTCCGCTCGACCTGGCTCAAGCTCTTTGCGCATAAGAGAAAGTGATGATGATCAATATGACCCTGCTGCTCCCGTTACTGAGGGGGATCTCTCTCGCTTTTCCGAAATGTGGGAAAGATTGTTTGATGAATTGGCTGCTCAAAGGCAGGAAAGCTCCGTCCTGCGACAAAATTTGACTGCTATGGATAAAAGGCTTAATGAACTAGCAAGGCAAAGGACGCCACCAGCTCGACCGCTCACCCCGGAATATTCTTATTTGTCAGAGGAATCGCCCAGGCCACCGCGTCGACCATACGAGAGACCCGAGAACATCGAGCAGCTTCGATTTGGAACCCTGCCGTCACGAGAAGAAGAGGCACTGGGTGCAAGGCCCTCAAACCATAATGTGAACAATCACGCCGCAACTCCCAGAGCTCGAGGTGCGGACAGTCCTGTACAGAACAGACTACCTCAGCCCCGTCGCCGCGCAAATGCTCATGGTAACAGGGGGCAACGAAGCTCTATCCGAGCCCCAGATTTTGTGACTGCTCCCGGAAGAGAGATCAGAGAACCCCGCCGAGCAAGAAGCACTGACCCTGAACCTCCGCTGACCAGTGCAAATGTTGCAGCTATGATCCATCAAATTCTGGCGGATAGCCGTGGACAACGGAATGAAGATTGGGGAATCGACCGCAGTCACACCCCTTTCACTGATGATATTTTGGATGCGACTTTCCCGAGGCGTTTCAACATGCCACAGATGAACCGTTATGCGGGTTGATCTGATCCCGTCCAGCATCTGATGAGATATTCTTGGTCAATGACCGCTGCCGCAGCTTCTGACGCTGTCAAATGCAAAGCATTTCCCATATTCTTGGAGGATGTAGCATTGTTATGGTTTACTCGCTTACCAGCAAGATCGATTTCTAGCTTCAGGGAGTTGAGTGAAAAGTTCGTAGAACAATTCTGCATCTATGCACAAAAGACAAAGAGTGTGATTGACCTGTTCCTTGTCAAGTAGCGACCAGGCGAAAGTTTGAGGGTGTACCTAGACCGTTTCAACTTGGCCGCTACTGAAGTTAAAGATCCCCATGAGCCAACCGTCGTCGCAGCTCTGATTGATGGAGTAGATAAAGACACTGAATTTGGGAGATACCTGGCAGGCAAGCCACCCAATACTAGAGAGTTATTCTACGAAAAAGCTAACATACATTTACATCGGGAAGAAGTATATGCTAACCGAAAGGCAAAAACGGCCGATAAGGAGGAAATCCAGAGCAATGTCGCCATTAAGCAGATAGGAGACAGCTCGAGGAAGGTCGAGGTTAATGTCGGAAATCGGAATCAGGGTGGTCGTCGGTCAGGGAACAACGATAATAATAGTAATGGCAACAACCGGAAGAGGAACCAAGGGAATGACTCCCAGAGAAGGACTCGTCCTAGGGCCTTTGAGAGTTATACGCCAATAAATGATACTCTGGAAAATATCTTCATGGATTCGTACAACGTCCTCCAGAATAAGAGGCCACCTCCCAGAGAGTCGACGGAGAAAGAACGTGAAACGGGGAAGTTTTGTCTCTTTCACCAGATTCATGGCCATTCGACAAATGAATGCCGTCACCTAAGAGATGTAGTCGAGAGGCTACTTCGAGAAGGAAAATTAGATGAATACAGAGTAACGCCCAGAGATAGGGGGCAAGACGTACAGGCCCCAAATCAGAACCAGAATCAACTTGCTGCCAGGCCAACTGCCCAGCAAAAGGGAAAGGATATCGTTATCAATACCGTAATCGGAGGACTTTATCTCGTCGGACATAGTTCCAAGGCATTGGATCAATATGTCAATGCAGCCAAGCAACACCTCGAGGTAGGGGAGTGCAGCAACCCCGAGGACAATATCCCGGTAAAGCAACAAAAGATGATGTCCGATGATGTCGTTTTCCGCGAACGAGAAAGCATTGGAGTCCATGCTCCGACTGAAGATCCATTTGTAATCACAGTGCCTATTGGACCAGCCATTGTTCATAAGGTTTTAGTGGACAACGGGAGTTCCGTCAACATTTTTTTCAAAAGGACATTCGACCAGATGAACCTCGAAATAAAAGACTTGAAGCCCTGTCAGGGATGGATCCGTGGATTTAACGGAGCATCCACCGCTCCAATGGGTTATGTAAAGTTACCAGTTACGCTTGGGGAAGGAGAACGCCAGAGAGTGAGAATCCTTCCCTTCGTGGTTTTGGATGTTGAATCACCATACAATGCCTTCTTGGGCCGATCGGCCCTCGCAAAGTTTAGAGCCTGTATAGCCCCCTGGTGCTTATTATTGAAATTCCCCACAGAAGCTGGCGTTGGTATTGTCAGAGGGGATCAGGTTGCCGCACGAACATGTTATGTTGCCGAGCTAAAGTTACTTCACAATGGAGGGGACATAGAAACCAAGGGCGCTTCTCCCCCTACAAGGGCGGAGACCTTATAGCAACTAAAGAGGATAACCGTTGGAGAGTCGGCCAGAGAGTTGCCCGAGGATATAGATCCCAGAGAGGATCAAGAACCTGGGGGCAGAATGGCGACTCCCAACGAGACAACTGTGGATGTACCAATCGATGATAGTGACCCGGAGAAGGTCCTTAAGATTGGATCCCAGTTAAATCCGAATCTCGCTAAAGAACTGACGGATGTCTTAAAAAACAACTTGGATGTATTTGCTTGGACCCACGCAGACATGTGCGGGATATCCCCATCAATCATGAGCCATTCATTAAGCATTAACCCTAAACATCCTCCGGTAAAGCAAAAAAGGCGAATGCTGGGCCCAGAGAAGTCTGCTGCCTTGAAAGAAGAAGTTGGAAAGCTAAAGAGTAATGGATTTATCAGAGATTCGATCTACCCAGACTGGATTTCAAATCCAGTCCTGGTAAAGAAGGCCAACGGGAAGTGGCGAACGTGTATCGACTTCTCGTATTTGAACAAAGCCTGCCCAAAAGACAGTTTTCCGTTACCCCGGATCGACCAGTTGGTGGACTCGACGGCGGGTCATGAACTTCTCTCATTTATGGATGCTTACTCAGGATATAACCAGATTCCAATGCATGTTCCAGATCAAGAACACACTAGTTTTATCACGGATCTGGGATTATAATGCTATGTAGTAATGCCCTTTGGCTTGAAGAACGCAGGCGCTACATATCAACGTTTAGTCAACAGAATGTTCTATAATCAGATCGGGAAAACAATGGAAGTATACGTCGACGACATGTTGGTTAAGTCCAAGCAATCCTCCCATCACACTTCGGACTTGACAGAGATGCTCGGCATTCTTCAAAGGTACGAAATGAAACTCAACCCAACAAAATGTTCATTTGGTGTTGTCTCCGGAAAATTCTTGGGGTTCATCGTCAGTTCCCATGGGATTGAGATTAATCCAGACCAGATCGCGGCAATCAGAGATATTCAGGAACCTAGGCAGATTAAGGATGTGCAAAGCCTTGCAGGAAAAGTAGCTGCACTAAGCAGATTTATCTCCAGGGCTACAGACAAATGCATCCCATTCTTTGAACTAATAAAGCGGGGAAAACGCCACTTCAAATGGACGCCTGACTGCGTAGAAGCATTTCAGAACTTACTGAGGCACCTGGAGAAACCTCCGATATTATCTAAGCCGATGGATCACGAGGACTTATTCGTGTACTTGACAGTGTCATCCCACGCGATCAGCCCAGCGTTGGTAAGAGAAGAAGGTAAGGTCCAAAGACCTGTGTATTACGTGAGCAAAAAATTGACGGCAGCAGAGCGTAATTATCCAAGGATAGAAAAGTTGGTGTATAGTTTGCTGATCGCCTCTAGAAAGCTTCGACATTATTTTCAGGCGCATCCCATTACCGTATACACCGATCATCCACTCAAGCAAGTTCTACAGAGACCAGAGGCGTCTGGAAGATTACTTAAATGGAACATTGAGTTAAGTCAATTTGATCTGAACTTTCAGCCCCGACGGTCAATTCGGGGGCATTCATAGCAGAGTTTACCGTCCCGGAGGAGGATATAGCAAACGAAAAAGTTGATCCTTCAAAATTACTTTTCGATCCCAATGCCTGGAGATTGTTTACTGATGGCGCTAGGAACGACGAAAGATCCGGCGCTGGAATAGTACTTGAAACTCCCGAGAAACGATTGATATCCTATGCTATCCGGATGGAGTTCCACGCCACTAACAACAACTCTGAATATGAAGCCCTGATAGCCGGACTAAGGATCGCAAAGGAGTTAGAAGTCACAAAGCTGAACATCTTTTGCGATTCCAAGTTAGTTGTGAACCAGGTTACTGGAAAATTCCAAGCCAAAAGTGCAAGATTGATTCTATATTTGAAGAAAGTGAAGGAGTTGCTGAACGACTTTGATCACTACAGCATATCTCATATTCTGCGGTCAGAGAATCAGTAGGCGGATAAGTTGGCAAAGATGGCTAGTTCTGACCATCCTGAAGAGGTCGGGCTAGCCCCTGTCGAAGTACTTCGGTCCCCTAGTATAGATCAAATGGAAATCGATCCAATACTAGAGACGGAACCAGAAAGGGAGTCGTGGATGACCCCTATAAAGAATTTCTTGATGAATGGAGCGCTTCCGACCAAGAAAAGCGAGAGGCGTAAATTAATTTGTAAAGCTGCCCGATACAATTTGCAAGGCGGAGTTCTTTACAGACAAGGATTTTCGATGCCCCTTCTTCGGTGTATAGCTCATGATGACATCAAGCGTGTGCTGCAGGAGGTACACGAAGGTGAATGCGGCGATCACACTGGAGGGAAAACATTGGCAAACAAGGTGTTGTGGCATGGTTATTTCTGGCCTACCATAAACAAGGATGCGGCGAGATACGCACGACGGTATGATGCGTGCCAGAGATTTTCAAAGATACCTAGAGGACCTCCTAATCAGTTAAAAACAATGACGAGCCCATGGCCTTTCGATATGTGGGGAATTGATATTATCGGAAGTCTCCCCATAGCTAAGGGCGGAGCAAAGTTCACTATTGTAGCCATAGATTATTTCACTAAGTGGGTCGATGTGACGATCCCAAAATCCGAGGGGCGGTATTAAGGATAATCATTGGAATATAACACATTAATCATCATAGCAGAGTACAGATAATAGCAAAAACAATAAATAGAATAATTTTACATGAGTATGACAGCGGAATCACAACATGTAACAACATCAGAATAGCATAGCGTAGGATATAACTTAGTAAATAAAAGGGAAGTGATCAGTCATCATCGCCAGAGGCAGAATATATACATGCAGTGAGACATAATAAGGGTATCAGTCTACATCGCCGAAGGCGGTACATATACATACAATAAGAAGTACTGAAAGTAAATCAGTCCGCATCACCAGTGGCGGAATCATAATATAGGTACAGTAATGGCGGAAAATGTCAAAGTCTTCTCTATGAAGTCAGCCTCGCCATGAGCCAAAAATGCACTCTATGCAACAGTGCAGAGCCAAAAACAACCTGTCACCTGTGAACTAGGCTGCCCGTGTGAAAATAAGGGCACCCGCGTTTGCAAAGTGAAACAAACAATGAGTCAGTCATGGGGACTGGTATGAGGAGTCTATTTAACAGTTAAACAACAGTAATAAGCAAATCATAGGACCACGCCACTTTCGCGGAACGGGTTTACTCCAGTGATTGCTAGTGCATTTTAAAACAAAGTAAATTCTTTTAAAACAACGCAATGCTTTTAGAAAGAATGAAGCCATTATAAGACTCAGGTCCCATCATACAATGCAACGCAAGCCGGAGGATAGAGTTTTACCTTATAATGGCCAAATATGCTTGATACGTATAAAGCAAAATCATTTGATATTATTACTAGTGCATATATGTTTCAAAAACGAATAGCATCATAAATATCAATCATAGACGGCATAAGTGCCTCATACCACTATGTCGCCATACTAGTTCTACAATCGAGTCCGTTATTTCGTATTGGAAATTGGATTTCCGTCATGAGTCGAGGCAAGGGGAAAGCTCCTCTCCGCTTCGAGACATTCTAGCAAATGCCTCAGGACTACACACTCTGGGTAACCCCTGGATGCTTCAGGGCCGGTCCTCTCTTACGTTTGAGGATTAGTATTCCTGAACACACGTTTCCCAGTCCTTACAAACCTATAATCGAGGCGCCTCGCATTCCAACAACCACAAAGGTGAAAAGTAGATATATATGTCAGGGCTGGTAAGTCACTGGCACCACCATAGCTAGAAAGAAACGTCGTGCTCTCCCTGCAGTCCTTATCCCGTTTTTAACTCATACCGGGGTGTGAGGCTCGCGAATCTACGAAATACACAAAGCTAGGCCACGTAGACCGTGCTTTGATCATCCTCCACTAGACTTTGCTTTGCAACAGAAGCCTTGATCACTGCATCTTGGCATGCCACATAGGCAGTCCACTCCATACGATTGATTTCCATCGATATATAACCTCTAAGCTCGTACGTCTCAGAGAAGGGCGTTAAGCAAAAGAATAAATTCTCCGCCGCCAAACAGATATATATTTAACAGAGATCAATCAGTATAGAACAAAATCCAATGTCAGACACACATTCCATTTACAAGTTCGTTCTGGGTCTGAACGAAACCGGAGGCGTCAAATTCCTCGTATATCCGTACAATCAACACATACGTTCAGACGGCTACTACTTCCGTCCCTTTCCGGTAGCTACTCCGGTCAGGAACCTCAGCAGCGCCCATCCAACCGATACGAAGATCGTCGGTCTTGAATCGTCTTTTCATTTTCCAATTCGAATCGCTCGACAAACTATTTGAAATGAGGGTTAGCTCGGCCTTTTCAAATAATCCACGTCATTAGAGTTTAAATCGATTCTTTCTATGGTTATATTATTCGACATCCATCTTTCAGTTCTTTAGTATTATTTTCGTGTCAAACACATACAACCATCAAATATCAAACAATTCAAGCCCAATTGGTTTATTTGCAATCTATGTTGCTTATAATATTTTATAACGATTTTTTGCCATTTTTATTTATTTAAAAATGGCCATATTTAATTAAACGACGTTTCAGGTCGTGCCATGGCACTGGCGCTGTTTTTCCCCTAATTTAATTATATTTCAGTGGGAAGATATTCCCAAAGCGGACCCAACGGTTGCGGTTTCGTGAAAATCCGACGGTCGGATCTTCCACACTAGTCGTTTGAAGTTACGGTTTCAAAATTCGAACTGCAGCGTCGTTATTCGATTTAATTTAATTATATTTATATATAAATATAAACGATTCTGGCGCTGTTTTTCATCAGATTTGAATTAAACATTCCGGGCAATCCAACCGTTGGATTTTTACAAGGTTGGTGTCGTTGGGAAGATATTTCCAAGGCGAACCCAGCGGTTGCGGTTTCGGGAAAATCCGATGGTCGGATTTCTCGTACTAATCGTTTCAAATTACGATTCCGAAACACGAACTGCACGGCTTCGATTCCCTTTAATTATATTTATATTTATATATATAAATATAGTTCATTCTATAATTCCAACTATAGCTCATTCTATATTTTCAACTTCGTTTTCACTTCAATTATTTCACTAACGCCTTAATATTTCGAAAAATTTCGCCATAACCTCCTTTGTACGTGGAGGGGTTTGGAAATTTATTGGGCCGTGTTAGGTACCCAATAAATCCTAAAAAGCATTCACATATTTATAGTGATATATTCTGGTGTTTACGGGGGAGCATGTATAGATAATCACTCCAGAGAATAAATTCTCGTCACCCTGTTTCCGTGTGGAAATTAATAGTCCATGTGTCGTATCTAATAACTAGAGCGACGTGATTATTGTCAACTCCAGACCCATGTGAGGTTTTTATTAATCTGGCAATTTATCGTTATATTTTATATAGTCCATATCAGTCATCAGTTCAACCTGCAGTATAAAATCATCGCCATACAAGCCTCTCGCTCGTATGGTAAATCTTCCACCTCGTCACACAAGCTCCAATTGCTTATGTGGAATATGATGAAGTATGCTTATCGTCAAGAAGTATGCCATGTAGTGTAGTTCAAAATTAATTGTTACTATCCTATGGCGATGTTTATTATTTCACACAGAATAACCAGCACTCCGCATCCAATGGCATTCACAGGAGTTGATTTAAAAATAAAATTGCGCAGCCAACTCATCAAGGTTTACCTATTTGTCGGGCACGCAAATAATTTCATTACTGTAACACCCCACCTCCGCTAGGGTCACTCACAAAGGGAATGCACTAGGTTTGGTGAAGCATTATCGAGGTAAACATACACAAAAATATTACAAGACAGAACATATATAAAACAGCGGAAGTAAAACAAATTTCATTACCTTATAAAATAAGGTCTAAAGCCTTTTACATCAGAATACATCAAACCCTGTCTTGCAATAGTAAAGAAGCATAAAACCATTTCATAAATTATTCCCCAAGTAAAACAGTAAAGTAGCCATAGCCAAGGAAAGTCCAAGCCATGCGTGATGACCTTCAACCAGAAGAAGTCCGAACTAAATAACAGTGTTTCCCCCCTGAAAACCTGGGGGGAAACGGAAGACAAAGAGGCGAAAGAAAACGGGGTCAGTCATAAAGACTGGTAAGTCCTATCTACTTCCAGTATAAAAACAGGTAAAGGTAACATGACATGCATAAACTGAAAGTAAACATAAGGATGATGACAAGATAGATAAGCTAAACCAAGATAACTGGATGAACTACTGTAGCAAGATAAACTAAGGTATCATGATAAACTACGGTGTCAAGATAAATCAAGGTATCACGGCGTCAGGTTTCTATCAAGTATACTATCCCAAGGTATCTATCATATATAATATCCCGAGGTTACTATCAAGTATATTTCTCGTGGTTCTAACATGTATATTTTGCTCTGCACCTCTCGTACTAGTATCCCAACCCGCGTCATGTGTTAACTATGAATGTCCCTTGCCCAATGTCATGTAATGGTCCATGTCAACCTAATATATAGCATATGTAGGTTTTCCCAACTCGTATGTTTCTTCCCATGTATAAGTTCAGTCCTTTGCCGTAGGCCGTACGGGCTTTCCCATGTAAATCTATAGCACCTCAACGTAGTACCATTTTATCCTTGAAGTTGTTTTGGACTGCTACCCTTGATCTGGTTATGTTTTCTTATTATGAACTGTCGCGTGTTCACTTAGGATTTACGCCACCTAGGGCCACTAGGGATTATGCCACCCGTAAACCGCGCCCTTTATCCCGCGTATGTATCGTGAATCGTTTTCCATGTCTAGATGCACATGTTCCTCAATGTGCCATCCGAGTTCCGTGCCAGGGCAAATCAAGAAATACGGAACTCGGTCAGGAGCTTTAAGTCGTCTGCTGATGCAGATATCAAGGTCTGTTTTTGTACCCGTGGCTATGGTCCCACGTGACCCCTCCCTCAACTACTGAAAGGAAATCCAAGAAAAATCATGTATGAGAACCACATCCCGGCACCACTATAGCCCCACTTTCCTATGGGCCAACCTCACCCATGACTCGATAGCAAGAACATGGTCTGTTGGGAGTTCTCTGCCTTTCCGTACGTACACGATTGACTAAAGATGGTAGGTAGTCGGCGACGTGCTATCCAGGGCAAAATCAAGTATCATCGACTCCACGCTAATCCATCCCAGTCTTTAGGTCGCTCGCATAGCAACCAAGGCATACCCTTGGCTCTTCTACCACAGACCTTAACCCCTGTGAGGCCGAGTTTCATGGACCATCTGCCACCTCACAGAGGGATACCAAGAGTACCCTCACGTCCCCTGAAGCTACCGCTTCGTCACCCAGTTCGTTGGAGCCCCTTATCCTAGTCGGGTAATTTGCTCCTCCTCGTGTGTTTAAGCGATGACCTACCATATCGGGTTACTCATCCATTCATGAACTAGTCCCATGTCCTTGGCCAAGAATTATTACTTAGTTATACTTAACTAAGGTTTACCACTTAGCTTCTTTTCCCTGTTACCCTTGATTAACCACGATTTTCTACCTGGTTCCTCTAACTAGGGTTTTGTCTATTGGGTTAGGTGTTGTTATTCAGGTTCATGACTTAGCCCGTCTACAAATCATGTCAAGATTGGCTAAGTATTTAAGTTCAAGGCTTAGCCCTACAAGGTGGTTAAGTATACCAAGAAGCGCATGACTTAACCATATCAAGTCAAATTGGTTAGGTATTGGTTTGTCTTAACCCTATCAGATTATCGTGTTAGATTGATTAAGCATAGATTATCTTAATCGCATCAGATTATCGAGTCGGATTGGTTAAGTATGGGTTAACTTAGCCCCATCCACTAATCGTATTATAATGGTTAAGTATATTTAAAAGGTCTTATGACTTAACCCTATCAGGTCCGCATATTAGATTGGTTAAGTATAGGTTACTTAACCTCATCAAATCATCATGTATAATTGGTTAAGTATAAGTTACTTAACCCCATTAAATTATCTTGTTAAGTTGGTTAAGTATTGGCTACTTAACCCCATTGAATTACCAAGTTTAGATTGGTTAAGTGTTTAATTTACCCCATCGAAGTACCGTGTTTAGATTAGTTAAGTCTAGGTTACTTAACCCCATCTAATTACCGTGTTTAGATTAGTTAAGTCTAAATTACTTAACCCCATCTAATTACCAAGTCGGATTAGTTAAGCGTGAATTACTTAACCCCATCCCCTAATTGTCTTCCATGGTTAAGTGTCATTAAGAAATCAAGCCCGGTCCCACTTAACCTACCCATTCGTGTCATATCAGTTAAGTGTCATTAGTCAAATTTACTTAACCTTTTCATGTGGCATTAATTTAATTAATGCACTCTCAACCTCTCACATTAGACCTTGTTGTGGTTACTAGTTAAGCCGGGCGGGTCCGGGTAGTTTTACACCACAACCTAGTCTAACCTCGGGTCTTAAGCGTGACATGACCAACTTCTCACATTGGGTCCTATTGTTTGTAGCCACTAGTTAAGCCGGGCGGGTCCGGGTAGATTTATGCTACAAACTCAACCCAACCTCGAGTTGGCCACCTTCATGTTTGGTCTAGTGTTATATTACACTTACAACCCCCGTGTCTAGTTTCAAGTCCCATGTTTACCCCACATGTCATGTCCCCATTTAGGTGTATCATGAGTGTCATGTTCTCATGTAAACACTATGTCGAGTTTTTCATGTCACACCCACGTTTTTCCTAAGCTACCCAAATGTATTTCCAACCCAAGTGGAAGCGAGTCACATAGTAGGGTATTATGCCAACATATTGGCCACAAACATGCATAGTATCATAAGGGAATTTGGCCACAAACATGCATAGTATCATGAGGGAATTTGGCCACAAGCATGCATAGTTTCATAAGGGAATTTGGCCACAAACATGCATAGTATCATAAGTGAATTTGGCCACAAACATTCATGATACATAAGGGGTTTCGGGTTCATAAACTTGCATAGCCTCAAAGTCACATTTATGCACATGTTTCATGAGTCAAAGTGGTTTCAAGTGTGCATGCTAACATACCACAAGTAAAGGTCCAGTCTTGCATGGCAAACTAAGTCCAATGCAACATGAATAGCATGGTTTAGTTGCTAAAACACAACCTAAAGTCCTATGTTCATGTTAAAGGAGCAAACTAGGCTTAGCACTCATGTTTAACCACATTTTATTCCATGCCATGATTAAACTACCGTTAACATCTTGAAGTAGCTAGAACTTACATAGCGAGGCTTAGGGAAAGATCTTGAATCGTCTTGACGAAGAAAGTTGGCTCCTTTGATGAAGAACCGTCATGAAACTCGCATAGCAACGTTGATCTACCCTCGATTTGATGTAGGAAGCTTGCACCTTTTGATTTGAACCCGATTTGAATGCATAAGCCCTTGGAGTTGGAGATGGAGGCCATGATCACTTGACATTTGGGCAGCACTTCGTGGCATGAGTGAGTTATGAGGGTTTAGGCTAGGTCTAGGGGTCTTTTTATAGATGTTAGGGTAGTTTTAGGCCATAGGATAAACCCAAGTATAGATCTGAACCCTTAAAAATCGTCACAAGCCTCCAAAACAAGACCCAGGAGCCAAAACCAGAAGCAGGTGCACCAGGTCGCTGGTTCGACCAGGGGGGGTCGACCCAGGGGTCGACCCCCATGTCGACCCCCTGGGGAGGGGTCGACACCCATGTTGACATGGGTGTCGACCCTGAGTGTCTGGCGGGAATTTTTCCCGCCTCCCTTTCTGGGCTGAATTTCAAATCTGTTTTCGGATTTGAATTTTTGTGAAACTTCGTTGGGCCTTAACTGGGTCATACGGACTCCGATTTACGAAATTTCGGACTCTATTTCGTGTATTTTTCCGAGACGAACGCAATGGCGCAACCAGTTTATCCTAGTTCAGATTTTATAATTTAATTCTGCCTTGATTCTTGTCTTAACACGTTGTTTAAAATTCGGGTTGTTACATTTACTCTACAGCTAATCCATTTTTCCTGTTCAACACATGTATATATATGCAGAACATGGCTAATAATAACATTTCTAGCAAACTATTATTTATTTCAACACGTATGTATTTTTATCAAAGCATATACATGATAAAAGAAATATTTTTATCGTCAAAAATATTTATTCAACACGTGAATGTTTTAACACTTCATATTTACAATAAAGGTGTAGTTTTTATTGTCTATTCATTTTATTTTAGAATACGATAATATTCAACACATGAATTTCAAATCGACGAACGAATTTCAATTCAACACATGAATATTCTATATAGTTTGTATATATATAAAAATGTGATTTTTATCGCTAAAGCTATTTGTTTAAATTCGAATAATGTTCAACACATGAATTTCAAATCAACGAATGAATTGCAACTCAACACATGAATATTTGATATAGTTTGTATATATATAAATGTGATTTTTATCACTAAAGCTATTTGTTTAAATTCAAATAATATTCAACACATGAATTTCAAATCGACGAACGAATTGCAACTCAACACATGAATATTCGCTATAGTTTGTATATATATAAAAATGTGATTTTTATCGCTAAAGCTATTTGTATAAATTCAAATAGTATTCAACACATGAATTTCAACTCAACGAATGAATTGCAACTCAACACATGAATATTCTATATAGTTTGTATATATATAAAAATGTGATTTTTATCGCTAAAGCTATTTGTTTAAATTCAAATAATATTCAACACATGAATTTCAAATCGACGAACGAATTGCAACTCAACACATGAATATTCGCTTCAATATATGTAATTTATTTCAACGAATGAAAATTATTCTAACACATGTATATTTCAGAAAATTTCAGCAGCATAACGACAGGGTAGTTAAAACCGGGACCGTCCCTAGTACGGCTCCTTGCTCTACCTTAAAACCTCGCGGTTTTTGACAATGGGGATCATGCATCTAGTTCGCACGCAGGCGGCATGTTTTATTTTCAATTCCACAATCCTATTCTAATTTGTTTCAACCACAAGAGGGTATTTTTCAACCACAAAGGTATTTTTCAACCATCAAATCAACCACAAACAATTATTTCCAACCATTAGTCATACCATATAATATCACGTCAATCACAAGCAATAAATATCGTCCATGGTCTGTGGACGAGGGGAGTATATATATATAAATATATAATATTATAATTCACTTGCATTTCATCACAATTCAAAGCATATATGTTTCATTCAACGCTTGTATAATTTATACATCGCTAATATAACTTATACAACACATGTACATGAGGTATACAATGCGTATATAATTTACACTTGGCTTATATAATTTATACAACGCGATTTCATTCACACAATTAGTTTAGATTCCTCACATTGGTTATTGCAGTGCTAAAAATCGTAGGAAGATCAGAAAAATCCGCGGCTTCTTCTAGAATGTAGAGAGCCTCCTTGCGGTCACTGTGTCTCCTGTTTCATCGAATTTCGTTAACACACTAAAAAGATATGATTTTTCAAAGTTTTGCAACACTTAAAAGTTTTATTTTCATTTCAAAAATTCAAATCAGAAAGGTTTTCAAAGCTTCAAAACTAGGTTTTGATTTTAAATCAAAACCGTACCTTGTTGCTTCGATCAGACTACACGGCGTCGAAGGGCTACGAACCACCTTCCGATCGACGGTGGTGGCGATGAACTCGGTGGCCCCTGCGAGTCGCGGCGACGCTCCAAAGGGGGCGACTTCCTCCTCGAAATTCGACGCGTACAGTCGATGGTTTGAGGCGAGGCTTGGTCGGATTTAAAGAGGAGGCGGAGGCGATCAGAATCCTCAACTGGAGGAGGCGGCGAAACTGGTTGCGGCGGCGGCAAAATCGATGGGAAGCTTCGGGCTTCGTGCGTCGTTCAAATCGCTGGCGGCTAGGGTTTTTTTTTTTATTTTTTTTTATAAAAGAAAAATTCCTATTGGTTGGAGCTATATAGGAAATTTTAAATAGTGTTTTCACAAACGGACTCGAAATCAAACCCAACGACTGTCGCCCCTAGCTAAATACCCCCATTCCGGACACAATGGGATATGTTTCGTTGGCCAATTCGACTGTTACAGTCAGTTATTTTTCAAATTAAAATATAAAACATTTAATATTTAATTTGAACGTACATTTCAATTTGCCAGGGCCACAAACTGAATCGAAAAATTCCAGAAAAATAAATCTAGCTTTGTTTTGACGATACGGTCCTAACAAAACCAGTTTCGTCGAATTCTGAGCTCATCTGAAAAACGGCCATTTTTAGGTCGACCCATTTTAACAGAAATTGACCAATCACATTTTCTTTTGCCCCGCTCACATACTAGCTTCAAAAATTATGAAATTTGAAACTTAGCAATTATTTGACATCCCGGACCCAACAAAAGTGGTTTCGTCAAATTCCGAGGTCGTATGCAAAATATCAATTTTCAAGGGCTATATATGCTATATAGCGACCTTTCTGAAAATTCATTTGGCCATAACTTTTGATTCCCGTTATGAAATTTCGATTTTTCATATTCGTTAGAAAGGTATTCATAAACAGATTTAAATATTTTCAGTTTCTCTAAAATCCGTTATATTTTCCACCCGGTACAGTCAGACAAAGTTTGTATTCAAAATTTCAAACTACAATACTATACCCAATTCTATATTTTATTGAAATTTGCCATTTAAACTATTCAAATTCTTTGGTAATAACCAAATTTAAAATTTTTAAATTGGTTCACATTTTCCAGGTTATTACAATCTCCCCCACTTAAAACTTTTCGTCCTCGAAAAGGAAATAACAGCAAAGTAGGAAATAAAATGTAAATGCAAAGTATTGTAAAGGTACCTTGCACCGGAGTTAGTCAGAGATGTCTACTCTGCATTTGGGATAGGCTTGTTTAATGCTTTCCTCAGTCTCCCAAGTACAGTCTCTAGGATCACTACTCCACTGCACTTTGACTAGATGAATCTTTTTCCTCCTCAGCTCTCTAGTTTCCTTGCCAACTATCTTTAATGGCTCTCTTTTGAGTGCTAATTCTGGAGTTATGTCAATATCCTGTTGCGCTGCTTCTTCCACAATAAGATCTGGATCATGAACATGTTTTCTGAGTTGAGACACGTGGAACACATCATGTACACCAGGCAACCAATCAGGTAATGAAACCCTATATGCAAGAGTTCCAATCCGTTCAAGTATAGGAAAGGGACCAATAAATCTCGGTGCCAACTTCCCAGTCTTGCCAAATATGATTACTCCTCGCATTGGAGAAACTCTTAAATAAACATAATCGCCAACGGAAAATGATTAATCTCTTCTTCTCGCATCAGCATAACTTTTCTGTCGGCTTTGCGCGGTTTTCAATCGCTTCTTAATAAAATCGACTTTATCCGATGCTTCTTGAATCATATCGGGCCCTAACACAAGTCTGTTGCCAGGTTCTACCCAACATGCGGGAGATCTGCACGATCTACCGTATAATGCTTCAAATGGGGACATTCCCAAACTTGCTTGATAGCTTTTGTTGTAAGAGAATTCGGCTAAATGTAAGTGATCTTCCCATGAGCCTCCAAAATCGATAACGCAAGCCCGCAATAAATCTTCTAGAATTCTATTCACCCGCTCAGTTTGACCGTCTGTCTGAGGGAGATAAGCGGTGCTTAGATTCAATTTGGATCCCAATTCTGTCTGGAATGCTTCCCAGAATTTGCTAGTAAACAGGGGATCTCTATCACTGACTATATTGAGCGGCACCCCATGCAGTTTAACTATTTCTTTGAAGTAAATCTGTGCTAGACTTTGAGCCGTTCTGCTGGATCGGACAGGTATGAAATGGGCAATCTTCGTGAAGCGATCTACGATTACCCATATGCTGTCGTTTCCTTTTCTAGTTCGAGGCAAGCCATCGATGAAGTCCATCGAAATTTGCTCCCACTTCCATCCTGGAATTTCTAAGGGTTGTAATAATCCAGCCAACTTCTGTTGATCACTCTTAACTAGCTGACAAGTGGGGCATCTACTAACATACAATGAAATATCTCTTTTCATCGCCTTCCACCAGAATGTGCGCTTGATATCGTTATACATTTTGCTCACACCGGGATGGATACTTAATTTGGACTTGTGGCATTCATCAAGCAATTCTCTCTTTAGCTCGGAGATGTCGGGAACACAAATTCTTCCTTTTAATCTCAGAACTCCCTCACTATCCACTTGGAAGCTGGAGTCTATGCCTTCATTGATCCTTTTGATCATTACTTTTACAAAATTATCCTCTTTTTGGAGGGTCGAGATCCTGTCAATTAAAGAAGACGTAATGATAAAACTGGCAATGATTTCATTCTTTCTGCTGAGCGCATCTGCTACAACATTGGCTTTCCCTGGAGTGTATATAATTTCAAAATCGTATGCTGCAAGGAATTCTAACCAACGCTGTTGTCTCAAATTTAGATCTTTCTGCGTGAATAGATATTTCAAGGATTGATGATCGGTAAATAGTTCGAACTTCTCGCCCAGTAAATAATGCCTCCAGATTCTTAAAGCAAACACGATAGCTAATAACTCAAGATCATGAGTTGCATAGTTTCTTTCATGCGGCTTCAGCTGACGGCTGGCATAAGCGACCACTTGGCCTTTTTGCATTAATACTGCGCCAAGCCCTCTAATAGAAGCATCTGTCCATACAGTCAAGTCTTGGTTGCCTTCTATAATTGTCAATACTAGAGCGGTTGTCAACTTCAGTTTCAGCTCCTGGAAAGCTTCCTCACATTCGGGAGTCCATTTGAATTTCTCATGCTTCTTTGTAAGCTTTGTCAATACACCAGATATCTTTGAAAAATCCTGAACGAATTTTCGATAGTAGCTAGCCAATCCAAGGAAACTTCGAACTTCTGTAGGGGTAGTAGGTTGTTTCCAGTTCTGAATCGCTATAATTTTGCTTGGATCTACAGCAATCCCTTCTTTTGATACGACATGGCCTAGGAACTTAACTTCATCCTACCAGAAGACACATTTAGAAAATTTAGCTTTCAAGACTTTTCTCCTTAGAATCTTCAACACTTGTTCTAAATGTTTTGCATGTTCATCTTCCGACTTGGAATAGATTAAAATGTCATCGATGAAGACTAGAACAAATTTATTCAATACACCACGGAACACTCGGTTCATAAGATCGACGAAGTATGCCGGAGCGTTACACAAGCCGAACGGCATTACTAACCATTCGTAAAATAAATCGGGACCCCTGAAGGCTGTTAAAGGAACACAGTCTTCGGCTATACGTAATTGGTGGAAACCTGTAGCTAGGTCCATTCTGGAGAATACTGTTGCTCCATTTAATTGATCTAACAGATCGTCTATTCGGGGTAAGGGATATTTGTTCTTCAGTGTCTGTTTATTGAGATCTCGGTAATCAACGCAAAGTCTTAGAGTACCGTCTGGTTTCGGGACAAATACTACTGCTGCTCCCCACGCTGAAAAGCTCGGTCTGATCAGACCTTTCCAAAGCAATTCTCGAGTTTGACTACCTAACTCTTCTTTCTCTTTCGGGGCCATCCTTCTAATTGGATGTACTACTGGTCGGGCGTTAGGAATTAAATCTATCCTGAATTCAATTTCTCTTTGTGGCGGTAAGTTCTCTACTTCTTCAAACACATCCGCGTAGTTTTTAACGACTGGTATCTTTTCTATTGAAGGGGGAGTAACTTCTAAAGAAGACCAAAATTCTGTTCTATTAATTGCTGAACCGTGGCATGGTATATATATAGGTCCAAGCTTTGTTTCGACTTTAACGATTCTCTCGGCACATCTAACTTCAGCCCTATATTTTGTCAACCAGTCTAGCCCCAGTATAATATCAAATTCGGAAAGGTCCATGACAATCACTTTAAAAGGAAATCGATAACAAGAATATGAGGCGGGTACATTACAATATGAGCCGAGAATAGTAGACCCTCCTATCGGATTTTGAACTTTAATTGGTTCTTTAAGCTTCCTTGGATTCAATTTTAGCTTGTGAACAATGTTACTAGAAATGAAGCTACGTGATGCACCAGTATCAAAAAGTACAGAAACAGGAATATTTTTAATGGTAAGGGTACCTCCCAAGATGTCGGGTTTACCTGATCCATCCGTGATAGCTGGCGGGGCCTCCCCGTCATACACATGAGCCACTTGTGCATTCTGCTTCAGAGGACAGTTTCTGCTGTAGTGCCCTTTCTTATGGCAGTTGTAGCATTCGGCTGAGTCATTTGCCTTTGGTTTCCTCAGGGCTTGGCATACATTAGAAAAATGACCTGGCTTCCCGCGGTTGTAGCAATTTCCTTTCGGGATCTTTCCAGCTTTCTGAGTAGCGGCCGCTGTAATGCTAGACTCGGGTTGATCTGTTGAAGCCTTGCGCTTATTTCTAGCTTGGCTTTTGGCGCGGTCTTGGCTGGCATGCCTTTCATCCATATCTTCATAATTGCAAGCCATTTCTACTAATTCTGAAAAGGAGAGTTTGATGTTGCTCATAGCTCTGTCATGGTACTTGCGCTTTAGCCCAAATATGAATCTCTTGTTCTTTGCTTTATTGGTCATAATAAGCTCTGGAGCATAGCGCGACAACTGGGTGAACTTATTGAGGTAATCCTGGATAGAGAGATCTCCTTGCTGGAGATTAGCAAACTGCTCTCGCATCCTCTCTAGAGCCTGTTCAGGTACAAACTTCTCGTTGAATATAGTTTTGAATTGCTCCCAGGTTCTGACAGTACCTGCTGCATCCTCTAAGGTAATGGCATCCCACCACAGCTCTGCTTCCTCCTGTAGGAGCCAAATACCCAGTCGTGCTTTGTTGTTGGTTCCCATACCCATGCCTTCAAAGATTTTCTCATAGGTCTTCAACCAAGCTATAGCCTCGGTCACTGTACCAGTGCCAGTAAAGGGTTTTCCCCCAAGGTTCCTATACCTCTTCGCTACTTTGTCTAGCTCGAAGTCCTCGGGTGCTGGTGGCTGAACAATAGGGCCTTCCACAACTACGAGGATATTCCCCCTTCCTCCTACTGCTCCTGCTCGGCCTCCACGGCCTCCTCTAGCTGCTGCTGCTCGCATAGCCATCAAAGAGAGTACTGTATAAGCAAGGAAAGAGTCAAGCTCATAGATTTGATAATTTCATAAATGATAAAGCAGGGGAATACAAGGAAAGGAAATGATGTACTGATCAAATTGTTTTGCTAATCTGCTTAGCTCATCCTAGGACATTGCTAATCCAATCTCTAATGAGCTACTCGCATTAGAACACTACTGATTCTATTCTGACGAGGTGTTTAATGTGTTAGATCCCGGAGCTAAGATTAACTAAAGCTCTGATACCAACTGTGACGATCCCAAAACCCGAGGGGCGGTATTAAGGATAATCATTGGAATATAACACATTAATCATCATAGCAGGGTACAGATAATAGCAAAAACAATAAATAGAATAATTTTACATGAGTATGACAGCAGAATCACAACATGTAACAACATCAGAATAGCATAGCGTAGGATATAACTTAGTAAATAAAAGGGAAGTGATCAGTCATCACCGCCAGAGGCGGAATATATACATGCAGTGAGACATAATAAGGGTATCAGTCTACATAGCCGAAGGCGGTACATATACATACAATAAGAAGTACTGAAAGTAAATCAGTCCGCATCGCCAGTGGCGGAATCATAATATCCGTCCCTTTCCGGTAGCTACTCCGGTCAGGAACCTCAGCAGCGCCCATCCAACCGATACGAAGATCATCGGTCTTGAATCGTCTTTTCATTTTCCAATTCGAATCGCTCGACAAACTATTTGAAATGAGGGTTAGCTCGGCCTTTTCAAATAATTCACGTCATTAGAATTTAAATCGATTCTTTCTATGGTTATATTATTCGACATCCATCTTTCAGTTCTTTAGTATTATTTTCGTGTCAAACACATACAACCATCAAATATCAAACAATTCAAGCCCAATTGGTTTATTTGCAATCTATGTTGCTTATAATATTTTATAACGATTTTTCACCATTTTTATTTATTTAAAAATGGCCATATTTAATTAAGCGACGTTTCAGGTCGTGCCATGGCACTGGCGCTGTTTTCCCCCTAATTTGTTTTATACATATCGGAAAATCTAACCGTTGGATTTCTACAAAGTCTATATCAGTGGGAAGATATTCCCAAAGCGGACCCAACGGTTCCAGTTTCGTGAAAATCCGACGGTCGGATCTTCCACACTAGTCGTTTGAAGTTACGGTTTCAAAATTCGAACTGCAGCGTCGTTATTCGATTTAATTATATTTATATTTATATAAAAATATAAACGATTCTAGCGCTGTTTTTCTTTAGATTTGAATTAAACATTCCGGGCAATCCAACCGTTGGATTTTTACAAGGTTGGTGTCGTTGGGAAGATATTTCCAAGGCGAACCCAGCGGTTGCGATTTCGGGAAAATCCAATGGTCGGATTTCTCGTACTAATCGTTTCAAATTACGATTCAGAAACACGAACTGCACGGCTTCGATTCCCTTTAATTATATTTATATTTATATATATAAATATTGTTCATTCTATAATTCAAACTATAGCTCATTCTATATTTTCAACTTCGTTTTCACTTCAATTATTTCACTAACGCCTTAATATTTCGAAAAATTTCGCCATAACCTCCTTTGTACGGGGAGGGGTTCGGAAATTTATTGGGCCGTGTTAGGTACCCAATAAATCCTAAAAAGCATTCACATATTTATAGTGATATATTCTGGTGTTTACGGGGGAGCATGTATAGATAATCACTCCAGAGAATAAATTCTCGTCACTCCGTTTCCGTGTGGAAATAAATAGTCCATGTGCCGTATCTAATAACTAGAGCGACGTGATTATTGTCAACTCCAGACCCGTGTGGGTTTTTTATTAATCTGGCAATTTATCGTTATATTTTATATAGTCCATATCAGTCATCAGTTCAACCTGTAGTATAAAATCATCGCCATACAAGCCTCTCGCTCGTATGGTAAATCTTCCACCTCGTCACACAAGCTCCAATTGCCATTCCAATCTTCCACCCGGTACAGTCAGACAAAGTTTGTATTCCAAATTTCAAACTGCAATACTATACCCAATTCTATATTTTATTGAAATTTGCCATTTCAACTATTCAAATTCTTTGGTAATAACCAAATTTAAAAATTTTAAATTGGTTCACATTTTCCGGGTTACTACAGTCGAGGCTGAACCACTGACTACAATCACAACCAAACGAGTGATCAATTTTATCGTTAGAAACATCATCTGTCGATTTGGGATTCCAAAGATTGTGATAACGGATAACGGAACTTAGTTCGATAGCACTGAATTCAGAAATTTCTGTCAAAAATACCACATTGAGAATCGGTACACCTCTGTGGCGCACCCGCGATCGAACGGACAAGTCGAAGCGGCGAATAAAGTGATTAAGTCCATTCTGAAAAGAAGACTGAAGCGGGCCAGAGCCATGTGGGCTGATGAATTGCCCTTGGAACTATGGGCCTACAGGACAACATATAAATCGGCAATAGGACATACCCCCTTCTCCCTTGCTTTTGGAACGGAAGCGGTCATCCCGGTTGAGATAAAGGTACCTTCTCACCGAGTGACTTATTATGATCCGATGACCAATAACGAATTGCTCCTTGAGTCCCTGGATATGATCGAAGAAAAGAGGGATGAAGCAGACCTGTGTGCCTTGAGATGCAAACAACAGGTCGCTTGATACTACAACAAAAAGGTTCGAGTCCGAACCTGGGAACCCGGAGACTTGGTTCTGAAACGTGTCTTTCCACCCCCAACTCATATGGGAGCGAAGTGGGAAGGACCGTACTCCATTTTGAGCAAGCATGATAATGGAACCTTCAAGCTGGCAACCGTAGATGGAAAGGAAATCCCCAGAGTGTGGAATGCCCAACATTTACGGCCATACTTAACATAAGAGTTTCAAATCTGTTCTCTTGCTTTGTTGAAAACCATGTACAAGGCACGGCTTACCTAGAATAGTCTGATTCCTTAAAGCAAAAAATTATAAAGTGGATGTAGGTCATGATTCGACCGAACCACTATAAAAATATTGTGTGTCGTTTACCTTTATTGCATTATTTATCTGTCTTTCTATTTTTATGAAAATTACTGTGAATCATGCAATGATCCCAGAAGCATATAATCATAAATGCCTTCCATCAGAATGGAATGTAATCACAAATCAAAATTCTGAGGAAGCAATAAAGGAAATTATATCGTTGATAGCGCTCTAACTCTCCAGAGCCGAGAGAGAGCCTAACGGACATGAAGCCGACATCCATAAGTCATGGCGGTGTACCATGATCGGAACCGCCTTGACAGAACTCTAACTCTCCAGAGAGAGAGAGAGTATAAAAGCGTCTCCGATTGAGCGCTGAGAAAGAGCTCCTTCCCCGCTGAAGGATCGGGGAGCGATTGAACTGCTGAGCTCGAAATCTAACTCTCCAGAGAGAGAGAGTATAAAAGCATCTCCGATTGAGCGCTGAGAAAGAGCTCCTTCCCCGCTGAAGGATCGGGGAGCGATTGAACTGCTGAGCTCGAACTCTAACTCTCCAGAGAGAGAGAGTATAAAAGCGTCTCTGATTGAGCGCTGAGAAAGAGCTCCTTCCCCGCTGAAGGATCGGGGAGCGAATGAATTGCTGAGCTCGAACTCTAACTCTCCAGAGAGAGAGAGTATAAAAGCGTCTCCGGTTAAGCACTGAGAAAGGTGCCAGAAATTCAGTACCACAAGAATAGTTATCTTATGAGGTTTTCTAAGTCCCCCATATCCAGAAATAGGGGGCAACCTGCGAATAATGCTAATCAATCTTTAATAAGCCCTAGTGAAGCGCTACATTAACGATTGATTTGGAGCCATATGCATATACACTTGAACTTTAATATAGCAATGCAGCACGAAAATTTTCTTTCTGTTGTTTGACTGATTTGTAGTTATAATTAGATGGTCTATGAATAAACATGGAAAGTTTATTTGAATACAGGTACACAATGATGCAAAAAGAGATAAACTTTCCTTTATGTACTTCAAGCCTACAAAGTGAAAAACAACCTAGAAAACAAAAGTGAGGGCCAGTCTCATAATTACACTTCCTGGCCAGTGGAAAACCTAAAGACAAAATATAAACCAACGACAATATCCTATTTACGCTTTGACCTCTTCTCCTGCTTCTGTTTCTCCAGCTTCGCCTTGTCAGCGTCGGATTGATCCCCTTTCTTCCTCATCCTTTTGTCTATGAGGGGAACATCCGACTCTTCAGAAGATTCCTCTTCCGCCTCCTTTCTCTTCCTTTTATCAGTAAGGGAAGCCGGGAAATCATCAGGATTCGCAAAATGAAGTTGTCTGCTGATGGATTTGGGCTGGATTTTCAAAATCATCCCTGTTTTGGGATCAAGTTCCGCGATAGGGACTATGGTCAGAGGCTCTTGTCCCATCATCTTCAAAGCCATCTCTTTTTCCTGCCTAGCTTTTCTGCTGGCCAAAGTTTCGTCGTCATCGTCTTCGGTCTCTTTGGCGCCAATGATATCCTCTTCGTCCTCTACATGGCGCCCATCCATGTCTTTCAAGGCCTTGATGGTTTCAGCATCCCTGGGGACGTCAGCACTAGGTGCCAGGACGCTTTTTTACGCTGTTGTATCCTCAGTCTGCATCGATATATCAACGCCGGCACCTGGCGAGACAGCCTCCTTTTCCGCCTCTTTTCCACCCTCAACACCCTTGTCGACGGGCTCACCACCTGTATTATGGGGAACACATGTTACTAATTCAATTGGTTGTTCTACCAGACGACGACAATTCACAATTGCTTTGATAAATTATGGGGAAAAAAGGGAGATACCTTCCGCAGATCCTCCTTCTTGGGTAGCTGCAGGAGCTCCAACAACCACAGGAGTTAGGCCCAAAGGGATTAGTGGATCATCAGGATGGTATTCTTCAACTCCGGAGGTATTGGGCTCCACGGCTGAACTCGAATCTTCGTCAGCTTTGCCTTTACCCTTAGCTAGGGCCCTCTCTTTTTCCATTTCCGCTTGGATCAGACGACGACCTTCTGCCAGGTCCTCGGGCTCGTTATCCCTCAAGATGCTCTACATCAACTCATCTTCATCAATTTCTTCGACTCCCAATCTCTGCTTCTCACCCTCAACAATGGCATCCCATAAGTTGGCTAAAGTAACGTGGTAATCCGGGATCCACGAGATGTTGCGGGTTTTGAGGACTTGGCCAAGGAAGTCAAAAATCATCTCTTCAAACCCCTCGATATCCTTCTCTCTTTCGAGGAGCTTGTTGTTAGAAGCAGTAACCATTTCGATGGCACTTTCAACATTCTTTTCGGCGAGAGCTGCCCGTCTCTTTGCATCCGCGACTTGGTCATTCAAAATCACCTTTTCCGCTTTGGCCAAAGCTAAACTTTCTTTCAAATTTGCTTTTTCTGCCTCCCAAGCAGCTCTCTCAGCTTCAAAATGGCCTTGTGTTGTTTTCAACTCAATGTTGGCCATTTTGAGATCTTTTACTTCCTTCTTTAAAGCCATCTTCTCTTGGCTATTGGAGTCAAGTTCCGAATGAAAGCGCTTCTTAGCATTCTCCAATTCAATCTTATAATTTTTGGCATCTCTCCACGCTAAAGCAAGTTGGGATTGAGCATCTTCCAGGTCCTTCTCCATCTTTGTCCTGGCCCTTTCGTTGTTATCAAGTTTCGCCTTAGATCTATGTGCTTCTATTTCAAGCGTTCGAATGACTTCTGAAAGGTTAACTGCATGTTTCTTCATCATCTCATACTGCCTGGCTACGTGGCGGATGTGCCCGATAACTTCATTATCCCAGTTCTTAGGGACCGGTTCCAAGGCTGGAACGAACATCATCCTTTCGAAGAAAATGTTTGGGAATTGTTCCCGCAGCTTTTCCAGCCTACCTTGATTCTCGGGACCATGGATGTAATCCCGTGACCCGGGGGCAGCCAACTCTGGCTGGCTGGAAGGGACGATGTCACTCCTCTCCTTTTCAGACTCTTTGATTGGATCCTTCCCTTTATCCTTAGACTCGTGATGCCTTTTTGACGACCTGCTATGAGAAGGTGCACTTTTCGGAGGAGTTAACTCTTTAGGAAGTTTCTTTCCCCATGCAGGAACTACCGGATAACTGGGAAGCGTGGCAGATGTCGATTTCGGTGGAGACCGGGGTTGCGAGGAAGTCGGCCTGTGAGAAGGGCCGCGAGAGCGCTCAGTACCCAGATGAAGACTGGGTGTGCCCTCACGAAGAGAACGATAAGAATAAGATCGTCGGCGGGACATCTTTCCTGCAAAAAAAGAAAAGAGCATATTAAAACTTTGAATAGTGACGATATAAAAGTGTGGGGTCAGACAGTTTGTGTGATTTGTGCATCCCATATAATCCCCCCTAACAGACCCGGGCCTGAAGACAGGCTCATCTGAGTAGTTTCTTGTTCTCTAGTTGGAGCGATGGTCTCTTCAGAAGCAGGGAAGAATGGCTCCCCTTCAAAGTCCCTCTCTGTGTATACATCATCGGGCAGAGGAAATTTGCTCAGCTCGTTGAATAACTGTTCTTCTGTCAAATCATCGGGAGCAACGGGTTCGATTAGAGTAGAAACTGGGATTTTCTTGGACTTGTCACCGCGGGCCTCATCCCCTCTGTATATGTTCAGGTTCTTATCGTCTTGGATGACTATCGGGGAAGGACTCTTGCGAAATTTAGTTGTTTCTACTGCTTGCGATGTTCCCTCTCCCTCCGTTGGGGGCACGTATCTATAGGGTTTGCCGCCAGCGCCAAGTCCAAATCTTATATCCAGAAGATGATGCTTATGAAGATTCTCATCATTGATGCACTTTTTGATCCTTAGAAAGTCGGATCTGCTTTGTAGAAGAATAGACAATCGATTATTGTATAACGAACCCTCCGTTTTCGGGAAGACGTGATCTGTTTAAAACAAAGAAAAAGGGGGGAGAATGTTAATGCTTCGGCTTTTCGAACAAAATATTAAGTCAAAAGCTTAAAGTTTACTTGATTTAAGCCATCTTCTTGAGCATCCGGCCTGTTTCTTTATATAAAACCAATCAGACTTAGGATCCCCTATATTGCTGTATCCGTCGTACAGAACCTTCTTATTCGCCACCGATTCAAAGAAAGAGAAATTTGGGGTTGCCGAGGAACGATGCTTCAAAAGAAAGAAGAATGTCAAATCTCTAAATGTGAGTTCGGTATGTAGGATCTCCGCGTATGCAATATATAGGGTGTATAGAGATGCGTAGGCGTTAGGATGAAGCTGCATCGGAGCGATACCCAGTCGTTTTAAAGTCTCGATGACGATTGGAGGAAACGGAGGGATAGCCCCTACCAAGCACATGGTTCGACTGACTGCCATATACCCTTCCGGAGCTAAGTGGGGTCTATCTTCGCTACCGGGTGTCATCACATCATCCCAAGGGATCCCATGTCTCAGGCAGATTCTTTTAAGCTTTATATCATCGAGCTTAGATGCTAAAAAATCGGAAAATTTCTCTATCCCGAGCACGCCAGGAATCTCGTCGGGAGCTCGCCTATCTATCTCATACTCTTCACTAGATGAAGTACTTTCAGACGGATTCGATTCCGTTGCCTCATATTCAGAGCCAGAATCTTCACCTCCTGGGTTGATTGGAGGGACATCGGGGTTGTATTGCTCAGGAACCTCGGACTCCGTTTCTGTAACGGATCTTGAAGAAGATTGATTATCCGACATTACTGCTAGGCGAGAAAACATGAAAAATGAGATTAAAACTACCCGTCCCCCGTGTTTGCAAGTGCCGGTGTGTGTGCTTGTGCATGCATTAAAGATAAAGCGTAAAAGTTATCAAGATCATCAAAATATTAGTCGTCATATGCAGTCAAATTATGTGGTCATTTAGTCCAGAAAGTCCAACATCAAGGCCCTAACCTAAATGTTCAGAATTTTATGGTGACAAGGCATCGTCTAAGGTTCAAAATTTGTTTGGATCGTGAACTACGAGTCGGATCGCAGTGTGTATAACAGTTCGCCCTCCTTCGGATCGCAGGGCAGAGGGATCGTCCTCCTCTCGGATCGTGAGACAGTAGGGGTCGACCCTCTCGCGGATCGTGAAATTGCGTGGTCGGGGTCTTTGCCGGATCGTTGCAGCCCCCCACGATACACGCCTCTGCCGTCACCACGACCCTCCGTCTCGCCACTGGCCTTCATTTTCTCCCTCTCCTCTCCTTGCCCACGATCCAAACCGGCCTTCTCTCTTCTCCTTCCTCCTCCGTTTCTCTCCTCTCCTTCTCATTTCCGAACTCCAACCTCTGAACCCATCAGCCATGGCGCCTCGCTGGTCCCCCCAAAAATCACAAAATTCCATCGTTTCTTCCCTCAAACCAGTCGAAAAAACTCATAAAAACGAGAGCGATATCGAATAAGGATGCTTTCGATAGAATTACCTTTCTAAAAGTTGGGAAAACAATCGGATTTTTGGAGGTTTGAAAAACTTGGTTTCTTCCTTAATGGAGCTGGCGGCGCGATGCAGAAGCTAGAAGAAGGGGAAAGTGAAGAGGGAGTGCGGTTTATATAGGTCACGAGGCCACCGTTAGTATTCCAATTTTTGTTTTACTCGAACCGTGAAAATAGACGGGCCGCGAACCAAAAGCCCACCACGTCTCGAAGAGAAGCCCATCTCGTTCCGTTCCGCGAAGAGGCCCAAGTGCTCACCAAAGAACGAGGCGAATGACTCGCGAACAGACCGCGACTCGCGCATGCGATCCGAATCGATAAATGACCGACAGATCCAGTGATGAAGACTCTGAAAAATCCCAGAAAAGGAATTGTTCACTGATTTGCGACTCGTTGTGAAAAGACGATTCTATAGCTTCGAAGCATGTTCCATCACCGATAAAACATACTTCGAGGGGGCAAAATGTTGGCTAGCTTTTTGACCAAGCCACCCAGGTTCATCCACAAGAAGAAAGTATGAAACTACATTCCCTAAGTACATGAAGGAACGGATCGCACCATCGACTCGCCCCTTTACCGGATCGCACCTTACCGGATCGCACCTTACCGGATCGCACCTTATCGGATCGCACCTCATCGGATCGCACCTCAACGGATCTCCCCCATTTCATCAGTGAAACGACACCTCTATGCGATTCGATCCGTACATACATTACTGCCTAGTATAGACCGATCCGATCCCCTGATGCACGGCGAAGCCTCTGACTTGTTTAAGCACGATCTAGTCTTCAGCGATCCGAGATGCACGGATCCAGCGACACGTGTCCCCAACTGTCATTTTGACTGATTCTCCCCATTTGCTCGATCCGACTTTCGAGGGGATCGCGACACCTATCCACAACGGCTAATTTGACTATTTCTTCATCGGCTGCGATGCGATCCGATGTTCTCGGGATTCGTGCCACGTGTTACCACGATCCGCCAGACAAAATCAGTTATAAATAGCCCGGAGCTTGGCATTTTTTGGGATCCTTTTGGCAATATTGAGGACTGATTCCGCCATTATTGTCAAACTACCATTTCTTATCAGTTTTATTACTAGATTACTGAGAGAAATCACAATTGTAAAAGTGAGCTAGAGAGAAATCATTGATTGTACCAGCATTCAAAGTATAATCAATAACATATAAAGTGGACGTAGGCTCGTTAACACCGAACCACTATAAATTCTGTGTGTAATTTTCTTTTTCTTCATTCTTCAGTTAAAAATCTATAAGATTCAGAACAATTTGGGTGTTAGGTCCAAATTTTGATCTAACATATATGATATGCATAGTAATCAATGGCTATATTTGGTATAATTTATATAGGGATCTTCTGTACTATACAAGTTTAATAAAAATTGAAACATATGATATATGGTTAATTTATGACCATAATCTGTGCTATGTAAATTAAATGCAAACATAGGGTATGTGATAATATTGTGAATCAAGACTATTATTTATGCATGTGAACTTAGGCAAGATTTATAATTAGGCAAGATATGTTTGTGAAACTTTAAGAAATGATTAAATCTGTTATATTTGCCTAATTTGCTAGTTTTGTTACATTGCCTAATCTGCTAGTTCTGCTCTATTGCCTAGTCTGCTAGATCTGTTCATCTGCCAAATCTGTCATCTGCTAAGTCTGTTGAAAGTGCTAAATCTGCTAGTTTGCTTAATCTGCTAAATTCGTTAAGTCGCCTAATCTGAAACATCTGTTATCTGCTATATCTGTTGAGTTGGTATAATTAGTCCGTTATTGACATAATCTGAATTGGCTATAGTTATGAATAATTGACATGTATATTGGGCGTGGGTATAAATGGTGAATCATTAATTAATTGGCCGCAAAGATAGACATGGCTAACTCGAGGTTAGAACGAGTTTGCGGTGTAATTCTTCCCGGAACCGCCCGGCATATTCAGTGGTCGCAAACAATAGGTTCTAATGTGAGAAGTTAGTCATAACATGCTTGAAACCCGAGGTTAGACTCAGTTTGCGACAGAAACCTGCCCGGAACCAACCGGCCTAACCAGTAGCCGCAAACTGTCAGTCTAATGTGAGAGGTTTGGGCATTAATATTTAATTAATGAAAATCTGAGATAATTATGATGTCTAAAACGTGTTGGGTAAGGCTAAAACAATTGGACCAATGAATCTGATAAACCCGTTTCGTGAATCCGTAGACCCAATACAAAGTTAGATAATCTGTAACCAGTTAATCTGTGAGCCTGTTAATCCGAACATCCGATCCGTTAGTCTGAAAACCTGTTAACTTGATTGTCTGATTTGTGAACTAGTTAATCTAAATTTTGTATGTCTGAAACTTGTAGACAAGTTAAGTTGAAATCTGTTAGTCTGGGGACACAAGGTTAGGAGGGGAATTACTTGTGTCATCTGTTGTTTGGGACCCATATTAGTCAGTAACCCTTTCTGGTATCAAAACTTTGACCCAACAGTAAGTAGGGTCCGGGCACGCTTACTAACTAATTATAAGCGGTTCATTCTGATAATGGCGAGGGGTGTTGATGGTGCGTTCCAACCGGGTCATGTGCGTGCATGGACCCCGGTCTGCCTCTGAGGATGTAAGACGCCGTGACATCTGTAAATAGGTTTGTGCCAACAGGTTGTCACTTTAGGGAGTGGTACACCCTACTGTGGGGCCGACACAGGATATTTATGTATTAGGGAGCCGATCGCTTGGGGGTAGGGTTTTAGGGTACACTTAGTTCTATCTGTTCCTGCTTGGTACCATCTGTTTCTGTTGGGTGGTAACACCTGTCTGTTTCTGCATGGTACCGTCTGTTCGGGTGGTAAAGGCCCATTACTAGTGTACACCTAATTCTACATTCTGTTTCCGTAGGGGTCAATCTGTTTCTGCTTCTGTCTGTTTCTGATCGGGTAGTAAAGGCCCATTATTAGCATTCTATTTCTGTTAAATTATTCTGTATCCGTTCCTGTTTCAGTTTAGACATTAGGGTGACACCTAATTCTATTATACTAGTATTAGTGCAGAGAAGTGTAAAGCAATAGCTTATATCATTCTGTTCTTCGGTTATATCTGCTACACCTGTTACAGTTATCTCTCATCCAGTTTTATGTTCATGTCATAATATTATTATCTGTTCATATGCTGAAAGTCACTGGACTTGCCAGACTTTTTGTCTGACCCTTGTTGTTTCGCCTCTTTTCTTCCGTTTCCCCCCAGGTTTATCTAAGGAGGGAATACTTTAGCTTGATCTGGATTTCTCTTTGCTTGAAGTGCTTGAAGTATGGCTTGGCTCTGTATTGCTTCCGTTCTATGGGGATTATGATTTTAAACCATGCATTTTGAAGGCTTTTGTACAAGACTGATATTTTGTACTTGAATTCTGATAATGTGATTTGAAAGGATGTAACCAAGTTTATTTCGGTTTCTGTTGATATAAAGTTATAAATTTTTCAAGTACTATTTTATCTGTCTTGTAAGTTTCTGTTCTGTTTACTAAAATGCTCAACCAAAGTTAAGGCATTCCCTTTGTGAGTGACCTTAACGGAGGTGGGGTGTTACAGAGAGAATATATGTAGATAATACGTAGGAGCCTCCTGCTCGTCTCCAGATTAGCTACTCATGCATAACCAGCTAACTTGTCTCTAGTCTGCTCGTTTGGGAGCACCCAGAGTAATAAGAAGAGACATAAAACTCTGGGTCAGACAAAAAGTCTGGTATGAGCGATAAGCAACAAAACAGAACAATAACAGGTATAATCCAATCATACCTGAACCTGGACCTACAACCAAAGAGTTAGCACAACGTACCATATAATACTCTAAGGTGCCACTAACATATGGTGTAAAGGATACGCGGGAGGGGGTGTGCATGTCAAGGTGATAGCAAACAATCAAACATAGCAATCATTCCTTAGTTCTCTCACTCAGTGCGTAAACATACGATATCCACTACTTTGGTCACCTAATCCTTCGGGCCATGACGGAGTCCAATGCCGTACAACTATCACTACAAGCCCATTATCTGTCTCTCAATGGTGAACCAAAGTTATGAATACAGATAACCCCTTTGCACACGTCCCACAGCAAAGTCCAATCATGAAGTCAACTCATTGGTTCCCAACCGGATCCTGAGTGCAAACTTCCTACTTGGACTACCTTTGCATCTTGGGTTTTGGTCATCACCGGATCGGTCTTCATTTGGTTCATAGCTCATGCCACGCGTCCAAGCTCCTTGGTTCGGTTCGCAGTCACCACTCGGGTTCGGTTCGGATTGCGCCATACGGATCGGATCGGGATTCTCCACTTCGTAGCCACCAAGCGGTTTGGTTCGTAGCACCCTCTCTGGATCGGTTCGGGTCGTGGCTACTCATATGGGTCAGATCGTGGTGTGGTGCTCCAATTCGTGATCCCGTTTGACCATTATCTCATGGAAGGAGTTCGGGTCAAGTGACGCGGTTCGGATCGTGGGGCTCTCTAGGTGAGCGGGTCAGTTCGGTGCCAACATTCGGGTCGGTTCGGTCATGATCTCCCCAATTCCTCAGATCGGCTCGTGATGCAACTGTTTGAAGGGAGTGGTTCGGTTCATGCTCCCCTTCTCCGATCCGATCCGGTTCGGCTAATTTCCTACACGTCTTTCCAACGACTGTTTTACGCCATTCGACGACGTTTTCGACCAATCTAACTTTTATAATCAATCAAAAAACATACCATACAGTCATAGCAACATATAGAATTGACCACTAACACCAAAACGACAATTTGATATGTTAAAACGGATCAAATATACCCAAAACCCATATTTCCCCTTAAGCGTGTTTAAGCAAAACTAACGATAGGCTTAGTAAAACTTAACCAAATCAACCCAAACTCCTAGCAGAGGTCTAAAATAATATTTCAAAATTTATAAATATTTTTCGAGAATTTAATCACGTTTAAATTCGCTAATTAACACTAGTTACCCTTAATTAACTATAATTAGTAAGGAACTAAGCAAATAACTCACCTTAGCCACAAACAAAATACCAAACCTGAAATTATCTTTTCTTTGGCACTGTCCCCAAGGCTATACAGCAGTTCCAACCAGGATTTGGTGCTATTTCCCTTTGATTTGATGTAATTTAACAAAATCTTCAATTAGAAAGTGGTTTAGAGGTGTCATAGATGTTGGAGGCCATTACTAAGTTGAGAGGGACGATAAGTAGTGGTCGAAAAATGAGAAAAGGGTGTTCTCTAAACCCTAACATCCCTTAAATACTCCAAATCCCAAAATCCCCCTCTGGGCCTAGCTGTTAATTACTCAGTTAAGCCCGGTTAAGCTGTTTTTCACCTTCTAAACCTTAATTCAGCCATATCTCTCAAACAGTAAGTCCGTTTGGCTAATGTGACCACTGTATGGAAAGGTAAACCGTCATCCAGATTTAATGGAAGTGATTTTAGGTCAAAAATCCTTTCTAATCAAAAGTTATGGCTGAAACAAGATCAGATAGAGGCAAAACGGTCATTTAAAAATCGGAAAAAATCATGAACATGGGTAATGACCCCAATAGTCGTCCCCCAATGTCACATGACCATACGACTCCTTACGAGAAAGAAATAAATATTCTACGATCCTCCGATGCGTAGAATGGGGGTCTTTACATATAACAACAATAGAAACCAATTGGTTATGTCATAAATTACAGCATCAGAAACGCATCCATTTACTAGTCCGTTCTGGGTCTAAACGAAACAGAAGGCACCTTATTCCTTGTCCTATTAAGGAGAGAGCCCCTTGCATGTCTGGTCAGTCTCAAAGTACGTTTGAACGACCACAACTTATAACCTCGTCTTTGGTTGTACACCCCAATCGAGACATCAACAATAATCCAAACGATATGAATATCTCTGCTTTTCAACCACCGTCTTCAAGTATCTTCATTCCTCGTCATATTAGTTATTTAGAACGGGTTGGAACCCAGTCTTTCTGAAATAACTATCGCATCTTTAAAATCAAGTAATATATAAACGTACCACAAATCGAATTCCATTTCGGAATATTTATTTCACCCAAATCATCTTTTACATTGGGAATTACTCCAATAAATCTTATCAAAGATTTACTTCCTTTAAACTTCTTGTTTAAATATTTCCTTAGAAATCATTTTAAAAGATTATATAATCTCTTTTTACAAATTTAACTCAAATTAAGGTTTATCATCCTTATCGGGATTATCGAGTGTTACGAAAAATTAATCTCTCATATCATTATCCCATTCCCATCCTATTCATCGCATGGAGCAAAACTGGTGGTACTCCATATCTAACACCCCTCGTGTTTTGGTAAGTTTACTTATCGCATTTTATTTCATTGCAGATCTAGTTAAAGATTCATTAAAACTCTAATGTAGTTTTAATCTCCATTTCATTCGTACAAATCTTTGTTGAAAGATTTATTAAAACTCTAACTTGGTTTTAATCTCCATTTCACTAAATCAAATCTTTATTTAAATATTAGTTAACGTTCAAACTTGAGAAATCATTTTCCCATTTATTGGGTTAAAGAACAAATGTTATTTAAAACATCATTCACTATAAATCCAAATCAAACTTTCATTAGAAATGGAATCTTCACAGAAATCATATCAGTTCACAATTGATTTAAATTTCCATATCAAACTAATACTGTAAGCAGGATAACGACAAAGTCTTTTAAATTCCTTAAATAGTAAAGGTCTTCCTCCACGGAGGTTCGTCTCGATTATCACTAAATCGACTTCCATTCAATTCCGATTAAATTCATTACTTGGAAACTTAACTTTGGAAAATTCCATTAAACCTTAATTAAAAGATTTATTACATAAGCTTTATTTTCAAGTAGGCTTAAGAAAAGTGTTATTGAAGACGCCATTCATGACAAACCCAAAATTTAATTTGATATCAAATATAAGGCTTTGAATAGAAATCGTATCGACTTATATTCAGCATCAAATTCTTAAACCAACAGATACTGTATAGGTAATAAAGATATCCCTATCTTCCTGATATACACGTAAATGTGTATATTTTATACGCTTATTTATCTTATTTTCCCTTTAAAATAATTGATACTTTGTATTTATAGCTGTATTTTCAGATTGTTGACAAGAAGCATGGTTTAGAGCATTTAATGGATAAAGCATGAAGAATTTGCTTAAAAAGAGTGAAGTTTAAAATTGCTAAAGCTCGAAGAATCTTAAGCTTGAAGAACGGTTGCAATTATACTTCAGTTAAGAAGATTTGGCTCAATAAAAACTCAAACCGCATTCACATTAGCTCATTTGGAAGGCCTCTTACTCATGTTGCGTTCACACTAGCCTATTTGCTAAACCACTCACTCTAAAGCTGCGTTCACACTGGCTTATGTGTTATTTGGGTTATTTCTTTAGTCCCACATTATGTAATTAGCTAGCTAGCCTTTGTCATATCAGCTATAAATACCTTGTATCTCATTCATTGTAAAACACATTGGGTTTTATTCTGTAATTCTCTTCTTGGAATAAAATCATTCTTCTTCCTCTTTTCTATTTAGTTTTAGTTTTATTTATGTTCTTGTTATTTAATTTCTGTTTTTCTTATTCTTTAGCTATGTCTAGCTAATCCCCTTTGATTAGGGGGTGATGACGCTGATAGTATGATTCAATATGAATCACATAGCCAAAGGATGAGGAATTCATGTATATAGATCTAGATCTGAATTTAGGGTTTTAGAAATTAATTAGTGAATCTGTCCTGATAGTCTATGGTTGTAGAGCTGAGCTCCTGCATAGGCTATGCTTGTCGTTATTTACATATTTGTTTCTAAAAACCTATTATCGTTGATTCATGTTTGTGACAGAAACATGTATTAGATCTAGTTAATCTTTTGGCTATTGATGATTATGAATTTGATCTATGTCATTATCCCCTAATTGCTTTCAGTTATTGTTAAAACTCTCTTTTATTTAATCTCTGCTATTTTCTTTGTTTTCAACCAATCAAAAGTTAGGGATAACTTGATTGGATTTATTAATAAAATAATTTGGTCCCAGAGTTCGACACCCTCCACAACGATCCTTGTTGTTTAGGAAAGACGAACGAATTTTACAGTTGTTTACAATTGCATAATTCATTCGCAAACACTTCCAAATTCGTCAAAATAGCATTTGTATAATTACAAAATCCAATATTGAAATATCCGGCAAGGACTGATGTATAGGATGCAGCATGATAGGGATTCTCGCCATGTGGCTTGGTGATGAGCAGTGGACTCTTACTCCTGCATATCCCTAGTTATGGTTGGCTACAAGCTCGAGAGGGCGACTGTAAAACAAGGTGTTTAGGGTAACTTTGTGGTGCCAAGACGGAGGTTAGCCGCTGCTTTATGGTTGAAAAGCCTAGACTTATTACAATAAGGAAGAAAATGAAAAGATATTTTGTGAACTTGTTTAAGGAAGAAAGGAGTTAAGTGAGATTACCATTGGTGAATGATTATGGAGAATAGACATTTCCAATCAAATTTCAATTTTGAAAATACTAGTCATTGTGTCGACATAAATTATATAGTCATGTCGACATACCTACAATGTAGTAGAAAAATGATTTGTTTAAAAAGGTTTTGAAAGTATAAAACTATTGTAATGATCTAAAACTTTTTGAAACTATTAAATATAGTAAAAGTATATTTTAAACATAACAAAACCGAAGAAAACTTATCAAAAAAGTTTTAAAGAACTTAAACTAATATATATATATATAATTAATTAGTATATTAAACTAAAAATATAAATATCAAAACAATAATAACAAATCATAATTATTAAGTCTGAAATCAGAATTTAAAGTTTGGTTAAGTGAAAGTATAGTTTATAGTCTTAATAATATAAAAACAAGGTGTGATATAAATGTAAAAACCAAAACGGAAGTATTGAAATCAAAATACAAGCGAAAGTATAAGTATAAAGTATAAATATGGAAATTATAATGAGTATGTTGAAGTAAATACATTAAAAATTAAAATACCTTTTTAGAAAATATTTAAAAAATTGGGAATTTTTGAAAAACTTTTTAAATAGATTCTAAAAATATGAATATTTGAATATTCATTTTGTAAAATATATGAAGAGAGAGATCAAGTGAGTGCAACTTGAGCTTTAACATTTAATCTAAGACTCAGCTTTATCTACAAATCATCTTGAATTCCTGAACTCTTCAATACCCATAAGTCTACATTCTCTGACTCTTGAATCATCAATCTGGATCTTTTATCCTAGTACTATTCAGACCTCGTTATCAATACATGTCTAATATCCCATGCTATATGCAATATATATCTAGATAATAATTTGTACATAAGTATATAAAATATATCATTACTTGAGGTTGTTATCATCAAAACTACCATCCACGGTACTAACAGTGTGCATATACGTGTGTCAAATGTCTTAGTCTAGGACATGACGCCCGAAAACCGCATCGGATGTCTGACCTGTAAATTAGAAATCTTAGTCAAGTCCTAGGAATTTTCCCACACTTATGTCAGGCCCATGACATAAAGAACCAGACTTCGGATTCTATATATAAATGTCTAATACGAATAAGCACCCCATTTTTCTCCCTCCTCCGCATCCATTCTTCCGTGGTTGCAATTTCCGATCAACTAGAAAAATCTAAAGAGTTGTAACCACTGATGAAATCTTTTGGTTGTATGAAAATACAAGTTATGTTTATGAACTTCGATCATCAAATTTTCTGTTAACTCTATCCCTGCTCTATATATTCATGCACTTTCTAAAACATTAGTATATTTCAATTTCTTTCGCATACATACTCTTTTGCAATCACTAGAAAAATTTCTTTACAAAAATATACACTGATTTATGAAGTACACTCAAGGGTGTTTACAGGAAGAGCTGTTCTTTAAAGTCAAAATCTGTGTTTATCAAACACAACTTTGTCAAGAAGGAAAGATTATACAATTCTATTCCTCTAGGTGATGAAGGGGTTTTTTTTGTTAGTGAAACGCTAAAGAGAAGCTTCGAGACTGAAGGTAAGATGGAAATTCGAACAATACAAAAACTTTCTTGTGATCTCTTCTATCTATTTACTTTTACTTTGCATTTTATTATTTATTTTTATTATCTATAGGAGGCGACAACAACAGAAAGCAGCGGACTATTCAGTGTTCGAGCGGTTGCACACCAAGTGGGGTGTGAACGCGCTAGCGCGACTCAACTGCACTGGACGGACTGCCGATCAAAGTGAGTATTTTCTAACTCTACAGGGACCGCTGCTGCAAATAAAAAAAAATATATAGACATTGCTTGTAAAAATCTTCTGCAGGGCATCGGCTTGCTTGTAAAATTTCTTTTATTTATTTTTGCAATTGCCTGTTCTGTGACTGTTCTGTGACTGTTCATTCTGTGATTGAAAAAAAAAAAAAATTGCATTCATCTTAGCTTTGTTTTTATTTTCTAAGGACTTCATTATATTTTGACAATTTGGTTTAGTTCTAACGGATTATTTCTCGGTGTCTAGACTACGGCAGAGTAATAACTGTTTATAAATATTACGGTGATTCGTAAATATTATATCGGTTGTTCCTCTGAAGGTACTTAAATCTTCGGCTGCATTGCTAGGGTGATTCCTGGTGCACCGATAACTCCTGTCCGTTAACTGGCTGAGAAGTCTTTTGTTGAAATAAATCAAACCGTCATTATATAATTCTAGAAATTGTAAATTGCATTAGGTTCATTTAAAAAAAAAAATCGCTCAAATTTGTTTTTCTCATCTTCCCTTATTCTTCTCGCTAGTGCATGCGTAGTTGGATCTGTGATCCTTCTACTAATCGTTTAGTCCGAACAAACACCCCTTTCACCATGGCCGAAGAAACTCCCCCTCGAACTCTTATGGATAGATACTTTCCCGAGCGAGTTTCTATTCCTTCCTGCATCATATTGCCCGCCCCAACGGGTAACCATTTTGAAATTCATTCGAATCACATAAATACTCTTCCAAAATTTGGCAATCTTGAACGTGATGATCCTTATATTTTCTTGACCAAATTTGAACAAGTTTGTGCAACCATGAAATTTCAACAATTAAGTGACGATGGAATCAAACTTAGGTTAATTCCATTTGCACTTACCGATTATGCTGAGAAATGGTTGTATAGCTTGCCTTCAAATACGATTGGAACTTGGGGTGAATTTGTTAACATTTTTCTAAAGAAATTTTACCCTCTGGAAAAAACATCTAAAATTCGAAATGAAATCGTCAATTTTCGTCAATTTGGGGGTGAATCCTTTGCAAAATATTTTGAAAGATTCAAAGAGCTTCTAGTCAAATGTCCACATCATAATTTCGAAAAATGGACTCTTTGTCAAATTTTATACGATGGACTAGAAAATAACTCTCGAACTATGCTCGAATCAATGTGCCAAGGAAATTTTCTAGCCCAACATCACGATGCCGCTTGGAAATTTCTCGAAGATTTGGCCGAAAAATCAGCTCAATGGGAAAGATCTAATGAGAAATCAATTTATTCCCGATCAAACGCTCATTCGGTAGGATCCTCAACGGGTTTAGAAGCGAAAATAGACGCAATGTTAACCAAATTTGATAATGTCCTTTCATCAACTCAAGCAAACCAAGCTCAAGCGTCTCAGCCCTCATGTTACAAATGTAACGATCCTAACCACATTGCTGACCAATGCCCACATTCGTTAGAACAACTCAACGCATTTAATAAAGTTAGGAACGATCCATTCTCCCCAACTTACAATCCAGGTTGGAGAAACCATCCTAACTTCTCTTGGGCCCAAAACAATGCAACTTCGAATTTGGTTCGACCTCCTTTTCAACCATTTTCGAATAATACCTCGAATCCTCCCTTTCAACAAAGTCAATTCCAAAATCCTGCGCCAACCCCTCAAAATCAAGCGCAACAATCTTTTGTTCCCCAAGATGATAAACGATTGACATCACTGGAGAAAACTCTCGAAGAATTGGGTAAAGCAACAACTCAAAATATCCAATCAAATACCAATCTTCAAAACTTACTGACTTCACACATGCAAACCACGACTCAACAAATGAGTGAACTTCAAAAACAAATGTCTCAACTTAACACTAGATTAAGTAAAAGGGAAAAGGGTACGTTTCCAAGTCAACCCATCCAAAACCCTAGAGGACAGACTTCAAACCCTAACAAAATTCACATCATTCAAGACTCGAACGTTAGTCAATTGAATGCTGTCACGACTCTTAGATCTAGCAAGAAGATTGACAACCATGTGGTCGACCCAAATGATTTACCAGACGATATTCAAAACCCAACAGAAAATTCGACCATCTCGGATCAAAACATCGAGCCCAATTCTAATCAGGCCCACCCTCAAACTCAAGTAGCCCAACCTACTGAGTTGTCTGCTCCATTTCCTCATAGACTCCGACCTAGAAAAAAGACGGACCAGGTAGAAAAGATCCTTGAAATATTTAAGCAAGTTAAAGTGAACATTCCTCTTTTAGATATTATACAACAAGTTCCACAGTACGCTAAATTTCTAAAAGATATGTGCACCCAGAAACGTCATACACATGTACCTAAGAAAGTGTTTCTAGCGGCGACTCTAAGCGAAGTCTTGTCCCAATCTATGCCAGTGAAATACAAAGATCCTGGCTGCCCCACAATATCATGTACTATTGGGGACAAGAAAATCGATAGATGCTTGCTAGACTTAGGTGCTAGTGTTAACTTGCTTCCATATTCCGTGAAACACCCCACCTCCGTTAGGGTCACTCTCAAAGGGAATGCCCTAATTTTGGTGGAGGTTTATAAGTACAAGTCACAGATATACAAGACAGATATAAGAACACATATTTGTAAACAGCGGAAGAACAACAAACTTTATTTCAGAAAGTCAAATACGTGTTACAACAACATCCTTTCCAAAAACATAACATAACACTTCATAATCTGTCTTGAGTACATCATTTTAAAGAAGCATAAATGAAACATAGATAAACTGCAAAAGCCCCATAGTGGATTGTCCAAAGCCATAGTTCAAAACAGGAAAGTCCAAACAATACATTTCTCTTCTTCAAGCTGGATGTTGAGGTAGGTCAAGCTGCTGTGTTCCCTCCCTGAGGACCTGGGGGGGGGGGGGGGAAACGGAAGAAAGAAGACGAAAGAAAAATAGAGTCAGACATAAAGCCTGAGTAAGTCTAGTACTACTTTGTCTATGAATAAAGAACTGGGTATGATAAGTATAACAGGAAGTGGGCAACACTATAAACTTGGTTAAGTTATCTAGGGTCGAATATACTATCGTACCCCATGTTAATCTCTGAACCCATATAAACTAGTTTTCCAATTTGCACCCCATAATCAGGGTGATGTGATCCATTCTACGATGATCGGCTCCTACTCGCATAGTTACATGTGTCTTACGGCCCCCGATGTCTGTAGTTACCTATGCTGGTCCCACCATGGGGTGTATCAAGTCCCATAGTGGCAACCCGACACAACCTTAGAGTGCAAAGGTATGCTACTGGTGTCCAGTGCTTTATTTTTCTGCGCCGGAGTGCGTGCACGCCCGCACACCGTTAGAACCTACACTGCTACACCACCGCCGTCGATTTGACCTCTTACAATCAGCCCAGTAATCGTGCCCCACCCTGCCTAGTTTCAGGGTATCCTGATACACCTTTTAGGGTTACTGCTGAAAAGGGTCCCCCCGTTACTAGGTTTTCTATCTCTAGCCAACATGCTAAGTTGGTTAAGTGTTTCCTAACCTAACCCCACCAGTCCGTTTAGTTTAGCATGTTCTATTTTGATTAAGTCTTTAGTTCACTTAATCCTAACAATCCTGACTCAGCCTTAATTGTCTTATTAAGGCCCGGACCTCTCACATTAGACAGGTATTGTTGTGGCTGCCTGTTGCCGGTTGGTTCCGGGCAGTCTTACGCCACAACTCAGTCTAACCTCGGGTCCTTGCTGGGCTCCATGTTTAACCTCCCACATTGGATAGGTATTGTTGTGACTACTGGACAGCCGGGCGGTTCCGGGCAGGTTTACATCACAACTCAATCCAACCTCGGGTTAAACACATCGTCTTTTCTACATTTACATATTTTGTCATTCATCTTTATTTCTATGTAAATATTTGCGGCCCATTATTAAGTTAATGGTGTAAAGATTACACCAACCACGGGCCCAACCCATACTTGAATTTGGGCCCTTCTATTTTATATTTTCATTCATTGATTAATTTTTAACCCAACGTTATTTTCCCCCGTTTTACACGTCCGTTTATATATATTGGGCTTAGCCTTTTAAAGCCCAATTTAGCCATGCGGAAGGGGAGGCTTATGGCGTATACACAAAGAGGGGAAAGTGAGCGCATGAACTTGCATATGACGTTGGAAAATACATAATAGAAATTGGTGTACTTGCATAGTGGTGACATGTATTTTGGTCATACAACATAGGTGACATAAATCAAGGCATGTAAACTTGCATAGGTTTAACTACAACATGAACCTATATTCTTATTTAGGCATAATGTCAAACATAAGCATGGCCTAAATACTTCTAGCATAAACATGGCATATTGTCAAACATAAGCATGGCATAAAATACTTCTAGCATAGGCATGGCATATTGTCAAACATAAACATGGCATAAATACTTCTAGCATGAACATAGCATAATTCAACTTAATCATGATTTAAGCCTAATCACATAACGATGGTATAAACATACTTATGCATAAATATTCCTAATCATGGTGTTTTGCTTTAAACTTGCAAAAAGGGGATTTTTGAGTCTAATCTAACCATGTCTCACATATGTCATCATATAATTCTTTAAAACAAGATAGACTTAATCATAGATCTCAATTATGCCAAATATCATTCCTAGCCATATTCATAAGTTTGCAAAAGCATGACTAATACATGGTGTCAAAATTCCACATAGTTTCATATGAACTATAATAACCAAACTTGTTTCAATTACTTGCAAAATGATTTATACATAAAAACATACATCATAATGGCATAATAACAAAGCCCCAAACTTGCATAAATTTCACTCAACTATATACATGTAGCTTCAACATAGACTACATAATTTGCGCAATATTCCAAACGTATATTTGCATAGAACTACCGCATGTAGTTCTTTATAATGAATAATATAATTCAAGAGTATCCAAACGTATATAAATTGATAAGAACGCATAAAAATGAATTACTTCCATTGCCACAATTCAAGCATACACATCAACACAGTTGTTTATTAATACCAAAGTAATACTCTACTTACAATGGTTTGATGAATTCTCTAGTTTAGGGATTGAAGACGCAAATTCCTTTGTTGAATTGATTAGCTTTAGGTTGCTTTGAATTGCTTTAGGCCTTAGAACTTTCTCCCTAATCCTCTCTTTAGTTGGCGGCTATGCTTTGTCGTTCCTCAGCAACATGGCGGCTATAATCTTAATTTTGAATGAATAGATTAGGGTTTAGTCTAGGGTTGTTTATATAGAGGTTAGGAATTGATTAGGACCCTTGATGTTGCTAGGTTAGATCATAGCCATTCATTAGGAAGAGAGACCAATAAAAACCCGCCACCTAGCCCTAATGACAAAGCAGACCACAAAAATTCGACCACACACCGACCTGGCCAGCCAGGTTGACTAGGCTCGACCAGGTCGATACCCCTGTCGACAGGGCTGTCGACAGCCCTGTCGACATGGGTAGCCCAGGTCGACAGCCCAGTCGACCTGGGTGGCCCAGGCGGCGCTTTTCTGGCCCAATGGGCCCCACTTCGGAATATTTAATTATTTAATTCTGTTTGAGTTTTAAATTTAATTCAAAACTTCCGAAGTCCATATCTTCTTCATACGGACTCCGTTTTTCGAAAACTCGGACTCTATTTCGCGTATTTTTCCGAGACGAACGCAATGGCGTATCCCGTTTCCCTTAGTTCTTTGATTTGAATTTGATTATACTTTAATTCATGAATTTCATAGTTGTAGAATTTTCGGGGTGTTACATTCTCCCCCACTTAAAAGGATTTCGTCCCCGAAATCTTCAAGTTAGGAGGAATGTAAATCCTAACATCCAATCATCTATCTACTCATCCATCAAACACGAGCATCCATTGTCCTTAAAAGACTTCTAATGCTTCATGATCATATGCAAAGTGTGTGTGTACATGTACTTATCTAATGCAAAATCAGGCGGTCTACTGATTCAGTTGACCTCCTTAATGCGAATTATGTAAGTGCCATGAATCCATTATGTATGCAAATTTTCCTATTCATGATTCTACATGAGTGCACAATCATTCATACAAATGCAACATCCACATGACAACACATTAAAGTTCAACCATATACAAATACAAACATATATGCATATGCAATATGAAGTGACTGAGCCGATCTAAAACCTAGATTGTGTGTGTATATGCAACCACGAGCAACCACTAGCAATCACTTGCAACCACTTGCAACCATCATCCATAACATGTTTCAATTACATGTTTTCATCCAAAAGGTTTCTATCTAAAAGATAAGGTCGAGGAGATATACCTAAAAAGATAGATAAAAGCGCAACTTAAGGAAAAAGAAAGATCAAGGATATACCCTCGAACAGAAAAGGGTAGGCAGTACGTATTCTAGCTTCAGTTTCCCAAGTTGCGTCTCCCTCGGTGTCGCTCCACTGAACTTTGACGAGCTTGACTTCGCGGTTGCGTAGCTTCTTCACTTCCGTTCCTAAGATGTGGGTTGGAACTCTTCTTATGGTTGCTTCGCGTTCCACTTCGGCCTCTTCGAGGATATTTGGCTCTACCATTTCAGCAGACTCATGTAGACATTTTCGGAGATGTGAAACGTGAAAAACGTTGTGGACTCCGGCCAACTTCTCGGGTAGCTCTAATCTATAGGCCATTGTTCTAAAGGTATAGTCGAATGATAGAAGCAGGTAAAAACTTTGTGCCCATTAGGCAATGTCAAAACTGAAAACCTATGCCTCATATATATTGATTAGGAGAAGAACTCTCTAAGCATCAGCCCCGAAGACCGAAATCAACATCAGACTGACACCCAAAGAGTCACTCAACCCAACCACCATATATGATTCTAGGAAACTAAGCATGATGGACTCTTTTTAGGTCACAAGGGAGTCCCTTCCTAAGTCCAACTATGTTGCCAAATGTACTTACTAAGGTGATTCTGTACAACTCATGCATAAGTGAAATGAACCTTCAGCCTTAGTGGCGAACACTCCTGGAGTGCCCTATTCTGAAATGCTCCACCTAATGAACCCCTTCTCTAGAAGCTCTTTAATCTGTTTACTGAGCTCTTTTCTTTCTCGTGGAGCCATGTGTCTAACGGGCAACGCAACGGGCTTTGCATTATCTACAAGATATATGCGGAAGTCTATTTCCCGCTTCGGAGGCAAGCCCTTCACCTCTTCGAAGACATCCGGATATTCCCGGACCACTCTAACTGATTGCAAATTTTCAACAGAGGCATCTAGCGACTCAAGATAACTAAGCATAACCGCATACGAGGGATTACAAGAAATTTCCAAAGTATTACCGAGCTGGGTTAGGAGCCTAACAACCCTTTTCTCACAATCAAGGATGGCCCCATTACTGGATAGCCAATCCATACCCAAAATCAAACCATACCCCGAAAAGCCCAAAACAAAGGCACTACATAGAAATTCAACACTTAGGATAGAAATTTTCAAATCCAAACAGATCATAGACAAATGAGCTGGGCCCCCAATTGGGTTTGAAACAATTAAGGGGTCCTCTACCATACTAGTTTTTAGGTGCAGAGATTCTACTAAAGCAGACGAGATAAAGGAGTGTGATGCGCCAGAATCAAATAAAGTGCGAATGGGGTGATCACAAAGATAAACTACACTTTCTACAGAAGTGTTGGTACCTCGCTGTTGCAAAGGTGGCGCTTCTAGCACATGAACCTGTGCCCCTGGGGTGGATCCAGTGCCCTGCCCCTGTCCTCGTTTCCTTGGGCAGTCCTTAGCCCTGTGGCCTGTCTGACCGCACGAAAAGCACCCACCATTCTCCTTAGCCTTCTTCTTCCGGCAGTCCTTTACCAAGTGCCCCACTTTGCCACAGAAATTACACTTCCTCTTCTCTTTGTTGCCCTTTCCGCCCTTCTTGAAGTCTGTCTTCTTAGGCTGCAAACCCTCTTTCTTCCCTTGAGAGCTTTCTGCCTTGGTCTCCTTCTTGCCCTTGTCCTCTTCGTTCAGCAATGCCATTTGCACCAATCTTTCATACGTGGCTCCCATGGGTATATGGGTCATGGCCAAACTATGTAATGGCTCATTTAACCCCTTGACGAAACGGAGAGCCTTCTTATGCGGGGTGTTGACTAGGTCAAGTCTAGCCAGCTCATCAAACTGATTCACATACTCTCTAACAGTCTTGTCTCCTTGCTTAAGAAATAAGAATTTTTCCAACTGCAAACTTCTTTCTGCATCTGAGAGAAACTTAGTCTCAAACCTTGCCCTAAAGTCCTCCCATGTATCCACTGGTCTTTCAGCATTAGTGACTTCCCACCAGTAGGAAGCCTCGCCCTTCAATAGCCACACCGCTAGTTGTACCTTTTGTCTATCTTCTACCTCAAAGATGATGAATAGGTCCTCCGTTTCTTTTAGCCAATTCCTAGCTGCTACGAAGGACTCAGTTCCATGGAAATCCCTTCCTCCCATAGCTTTAAAATCTTTACATATCTTAGCGAATGTGTTTCCCCGTGGAGGAGGTGGAGGAAAAGGTGCTGCTACGGCTGGATGATTCCCTTCAGCTGGAGGAGGAGGAATGGTAGGACCTGGCTGAGTGGCCCTTGCTTCTAAGAAACGTCTAAACCAACCAGGTATTGGCACCCCTTCAGGCAAGTTAAGATCTTGGGACATGCTGAAACAAAAAGGATAGATTCAAAACGAAGGATAAGAGATAATACCTATGGCTTGGGGGAGTGGACTTTGCCTTTTTAAAATAAAATAATATTTTTCTTTTAAAAATGCTTCTTTAAATTTCCTTTTTTTTGAAAATAATTTTTCAAAACTTTTTATCTTATCTGGTAAACCTATGCTCTGATACCAAGTGAAACACCCCACCTCCGTTAGGGTCACTCTCAAAGGGAATGCCCTAATTTTGGTGGAGTTTTATAAGTACAAGTCACAGATATACAAGACAGATATAAGAACACATATTTGTAAACAGCGGAAGAACAACAAACTTTATTTCAGAAAGTCAAATACGTGTTACAACAACATCCTTTCCAAAAACATAACATAACACTTCATAATCTGTCTTGAGTACATCATTTTAAAGAAGCATAAATGAAACATAGATAAACTGCAAAAGCCCCATAGTGGATTGTCCAAAGCCATAGTTCAAAACAGGAAAGTCCAAACAATACATTTCTCTTCTTCAAGCTGGATGTTGAGGTAGGTCAAGCTGCTGTGTTCCCTCCCTGAGGACCTGGGGGGGGGAAACGGAAGAAAGAAGACAAAAGAAAAATAGAGTCAGACATAAAGCCTGAGTAAGTCTAGTACTACTTTGTCTATGAATAAAGAACTGGGTATGATAAGTATAACAGGAAGTGGGCAACACTATAAACTTGGTTAAGTTATCTAGGGTCGAATATACTATCGTACCCCATGTTAATCTCTGAACCCATATAAACTAGTTTTCCAATTTGCACCCCATAATCAGGGTGATGTGATCCATTCTACGATGATCGGCTCCTACTCGCATAGTTACATGTGTCTTACGGCCCCCGATGTCTGTAGTTACCTATGCTGGTCCCACCATGGGGTGTATCAAGTCCCATAGTGGCAACCCGACACAACCTTAGAGTGCAAAGGTATGCTACTGGTGTCCAGTGCTTTATTTTTCTGCGCCGGAGTGCGTGCACGCCCGCACACCGTTAGAACCTACACTGCTACACCACCGCCGTCGATTTGACCTCTTACAATCAGCCCAGTAATCGTGCCCCACCCTGCCTAGTTTCAGGGTATCCTGATACACCTTTTAGGGTTACTGCTGAAAAGGGTCCCCCCGTTACTAGGTTTTCTATCTCTAGCCAACATGCTAAGTTGGTTAAGTGTTTCCTAACCTAACCCCACCAGTCCGTTTAGTTTAGCATGTTCTATTTTGATTAAGTCTTTAGTTCACTTAATCCTAACAATCCTGACTCAGCCTTAATTGTCTTATTAAGGCCCGGACCTCTCACATTAGACAGGTATTGTTGTGGCTGCCTGTTGCCGGTTGGTTCCGGGCAGTCTTACGCCACAACTCAGTCTAACCTCGGGTCCTTGCTGGGCTCCATGTTTAACCTCCCACATTGGATAGGTATTGTTGTGACTACTGGACAGCCGGGCGGTTCCGGGCAGGTTTACATCACAACTCAATCCAACCTCGGGTTAAACACATCGTCTTTTCTACATTTACATATTTTGTCATTCATCTTTATTTCTATGTAAATATTTGCGGCCCATTATTAAGTTAATGGTGTAAAGATTACACCAACCACGGGCCCAACCCATACTTGAATTTGGGCCCTTCTATTTTATATTTTCATTCATTGATTAATTTTTAACCCAACGTTATTTTCCCCCGTTTTACACGTCCGTTTATATATATTGGGCTTAGCCTTTTAAAGCCCAATTTAGCCATGCGGAAGGGGAGGCTTATGGCGTATACACAAAGAGGGGAAAGTGAGCGCATGAACTTGCATATGACGTTGGAAAATACATAATAGAAATTGGTGTACTTGCATAGTGGTGACATGTATTTTGGTCATACAACATAGGTGACATAAATCAAGGCATGTAAACTTGCATAGGTTTAACTACAACATGAACCTATATTCTTATTTAGGCATAATGTCAAACATAAGCATGGCCTAAATACTTCTAGCATAAACATGGCATATTGTCAAACATAAGCATGGCATAAAATACTTCTAGCATAGGCATGGCATATTGTCAAACATAAACATGGCATAAATACTTCTAGCATGAACATAGCATAATTCAACTTAATCATGATTTAAGCCTAATCACATAACGATGGTATAAACATACTTATGCATAAATATTCCTAATCATGGTGTTTTGCTTTAAACTTGCAAAAAGGGGATTTTTGAGTCTAATCTAACCATGTCTCACATATGTCATCATATAATTCTTTAAAACAAGATAGACTTAATCATAGATCTCAATTATGCCAAATATCATTCCTAGCCATATTCATAAGTTTGCAAAAGCATGACTAATACATGGTGTCAAAATTCCACATAGTTTCATATGAACTATAATAACCAAACTTGTTTCAATTACTTGCAAAATGATTTATACATAAAAACATACATCATAATGGCATAATAACAAAGCCCCAAACTTGCATAAATTTCACTCAACTATATACATGTAGCTTCAACATAGACTACATAATTTGCGCAATATTCCAAACGTATATTTGCATAGAACTACCGCATGTAGTTCTTTATAATGAATAATATAATTCAAGAGTATCCAAACGTATATAAATTGATAAGAACGCATAAAAATGAATTACTTCCATTGCCAAAATTCAAGCATACACATCAACACAGTTGTTTATTAATACCAAAGTAATACTCTACTTACAATGGTTTGATGAATTCTCTAGTTTAGGGATTGAAGACGCAAATTCCTTTGTTGAATTGATTAGCTTTAGGTTGCTTTGAATTGCTTTAGGCCTTAGAACTTTCTCCCTAATCCTCTCTTTAGTTGGCGGCTATGCTTTGTCGTTCCTCAGCAACATGGCGGCTATAATCTTAATTTTGAATGAATAGATTAGGGTTTAGTCTAGGGTTGTTTATATAGAGGTTAGGAATTGATTAGGACCCTTGATGTTGCTAGGTTAGATCATAGCCATTCATTAGGAAGAGAGACCAATAAAAACCCGCCACCTAGCCCTAATGACAAAGCAGACCACAAAAATTCGACCACACACCGACCTGGCCAGCCAGGTTGACTGGGCTCGACCAGGTCGATACCCCTGTCGACAGGGCTGTCGACAGCCCTGTCGACATGGGTAGCCCAGGTCGACAGCCCAGTCGACCTGGGTGGCCCAGGCGGCGCTTTTCTGGCCCAATGGGCCCCACTTCGGAATATTTAATTATTTAATTCTGTTTGAGTTTTAAATTTAATTCAAAACTTCCGAAGTCCATATCTTCTTCATACGGACTCCGTTTTTCGAAAACTCGGACTCTATTTCGCGTATTTTTCCGAGACGAACGCAATGGCGTATCCCGTTTCCCTTAGTTCTTTGATTTGAATTTGATTATACTTTAATTCATGAATTTCATAGTTGTAGAATTTTCGGGGTGTTACATTCCGTCTATCGCCAATTAGGGCTAGGAGAACTGAAACCCACCAAGGTTACTCTTCAGCTTGCTGACCGTTCAATTAAGAAACCTGTGGGTGAAATCGAGGATGTTTTGATCAAAATAGGAGAATTCATCTTTCCAGTTGACTTCATTGTCCTAGAAACTCAACAGGTAAGCAATCCTGCAAACCAAATCCCTTTGATTCTAGGACGACCCTTCTTAGCCACCTCTAATGCTCTTATCAACTGTAGAAATGGGTCTATGAAACTTTCTTTCGGTAACATGACCGTCGAGCTAAACATCTTTAGAACCGAAAACTCTCCTGCCTCTTATGTGGACCAATTTTCTGAAATCCATGCTGTCCACGATAATGAACCTGAGCTCGACCATTTGAACACTGACATGGAGTCTAATTACGAAAATTTGTTTCAAGATATCTCTGAAAATGTCTCTGACTCAATTCCTGTCGAGCCGCTCATGACTGAGCCTATTCCTCAACCAATTTCTTCGGTTGAGTCATCCCCAAAATCTGAACTCAAAGTGTTGCCCAGTCATCTTAAGTATGCTTACTTAGGAGAAAATGAAACTTTTCCAGTCATTATTGCTTCTGACCTTACTTTAGAGCAGGAACAATTGCTCCTTCCCATCCTTAAGAAAAATAAGGAGGCAATTGGCTGGTCCATGGCTGATATTAAGGGGATTAGTCCTTCGATAGTCCAACATCGAATCCACCTTATAGATGATGCCAAACCCACTCGTGATCCCCAACGTCGACTAAACCCTATCATGAAAGAAGCAGTTCGTGCTGAAATCCTTAAATGCCTTGACAATGGAATCATCTACCCGATTTCTGATAGTCAATGGGTTAGTCCGATTCATGTCGTACCTAAGAAATCAGGGATTACCGTGATCCAAAATGAAGCTAACGAGCTTATCCCAACCCGCACCCAGACTGGTTGGCGTGTTTGCATTGACTATAGGAAACTTAACGCTGCAACACGTAAGGATCATTTCCCTCTGCCATTTATCGATCAAATGTTAGAACGACTAGCGGGTCATGAGTACTACTGTTTCCTTGATGGGTACTCGGGCTATAATCAAATCCCTATCGCTCCTGAGGACCAAGAGAAAACCACTTTCACTTGTCCGTTTGGTACATTTGCGTACCGACGTATGCCTTTTGGTCTCTGTAATGCACCTGCAACCTTTCAGAGGTGCATGATTAGCATTTTTTCTGATATGATCGAGCGATTTTTGGAAGTGTTCATGGATGATTTTTCCATATTTGGTGATTCTTACTCTGAGTGTTTACGTCATCTCGATCTTGTTCTTAATCGCTGTAAAGAGAAACACTTAACGCTTAATTGGGAAAAGTGTCACTTCATGGTAAAACACGGCATTGTTTTGGGACATGTCATCTCTAACAAAGGAATTGAAGTAGACAAAGCCAAAATCGAAGTTATCTCTAATCTTTCCATTCCCAAATCTGTTAAGGACATCCGATCCTTTTTAGGTCATGCTGGCTTCTATCGTCGCTTCATAAAGGATTTCAGCAAAATCACTCGACCTCTGACTAACCTTCTTGGTAAGGATGTTCCTTTCGACTTCAATTCCGAGTGCATTTCATCTTTTGAGCATCTTAAAAATGAACTTGTCTTTGCTCCTATCATTTGCTCTCCCAACTGGAAGCTGCCTTTTGAAATCATGTGTGACGCCTCGAACTTCGCTGTAGGCGCTGTCTTAGGACAACGAATTGATAAAATTCTTCATGTCATTTACTACGCGAGTAAAACTCTGAACGACGCTCAAATTAATTATACTACCACTGAAAAGGAACTCTTGGCAGTTGTCTTTGCTCTAGAAAAATTCAGGCCTTATCTAGTTGGCTCACACATCACGGTTTATACCGATCATTCCGCACTTAGGTACCTTTTCTCTAAAAAGGATGCTAAGGCTCGTCTCATTCGTTGGATCCTTCTACTTCAAGAATTTGACCTTACCATTAAGGATAAAAAAGGATCCGACAACGTTATTGCGGACCACTTGTCTCGTCTTCCAAATGCCCCGTCTTCTTCTCTTCCAATCAACGAGAATTTCCCTGATGAACAGCTGTTTTCTCTATCCACTGATCCTTGGTTTGCTGACATTGTCAACTACTTAGTCACTAAGCAGACCCCTTCTTTTTGGTCTAAGCAGGATAAACACAAATTCTTTTCCCAAGTGAAACATTTTTATTGGGACGACCCCTACCTTTTCAAGTATTGTCCTGATCAAATCATTCGAAGATGTGTTCCTGACACTGAAACTCACAGTGTCCTCTCTTTCTGTCATGACCAAGCCTGTGGTGGTCACTTCGGTCCCAAAAAGACAGCCGAAAAGGTTCTCCAATCGGGTTTCTACTGGCCCACCCTTTTCAAAGACGCGTACGAATTTTGCAAAACTTGTGATCGATGTCAATTCTTAGGGAAAATTTCTAAACGGAATATGATGCCCCTAAACCCCATTCTAGAGGTCGAAATTTTTGATGTGTGGGGTATAGACTTCATGGGACCCTTCCCTAATTCTTTTGGGAACATTTACATTCTCTTGGCTGTTGACTATGTTTCTAAATGGGTAGAAGCTGTACCATGCAAAACAAACGATAACAAGGTTGTTGTGCGCTTCTTGAAAGAAAACATCTTTTCTAGGTTTGGCACACCTCGCACAATAATCGGTGATAATGGTACACACTTCTGTAATCGTTCTTTTGAAGCTCTCATGAGAAAGTATTCGATAACCCACAAGTTATCTACTCCTTACCATCCTCAAACTTGTGGGCAGGTTGAAGTATCGAATAGGCAGATTAAACAAATTCTTGAGAAAACTGTGAATCGAAATCGTAAAGATTGGTCTCAAAAGTTAACCGACGCTCTTTGGGCTTACCGCACCGCTTTCAAAACAAACTTGGGTATGTCCCCTTATCGGTTGATTTTTGGTAAACCATGTCACTTGCCAGTTGAACTAGAACATAGGGCATTATGGGCAATAAAAACTTTGAATCTTGATTTAGAGCAAGCAGGAGAACATAGGAAGCTTCAACTTAATGAACTTGATGAAATTCGAAATGATGCCTATGAAAATGAACGAATTTACAAGGACAAAACAAAAGTTTTTCATGATAAATCAATTTTACGTAAAACTTTCATGTCAGGTCAAAAAGTTCTGTTGTATGACTCAAAACTGCATCTATTTCCGGGTAAGCTAAAATCTAGATGGACAGGACCTTACACTGTACGGACTGTTTTTCCGTATGGTGCAGTAGAGATTGAGAATCCAACTGATGGATCATCCTTTAAGGTCAATGGTCAACGCCTTAAACCTTACTTGGAACCAATACCCAACCAAGAGGAAGAGCTCATGGTCCTCCATGAGCCACATTACATTCGGTAAGACGCACTAACCCTCTTTTGTACATATGTAAATAGTCTCTTATTTTATTTTTCCTTTCACTAAGATTTGTCTGATTAATGACTGTGAGGACACAGTCACACTCAAGTGTGGGGGGAATTTACATTACATCAGCAATCAAATTTTATGAAGTAGGTCATTCATTGAACAAGGATTAACTTAAATTCATAAATAACACCTTGGTTCTTGTTTGATAAGTTGAATTGTTGGGTGATGAGAATGAACATTATTTATTCATTGAGTCGTAATGTGTCTTTTTAAGATGCTAGCTTGAGACTGTGCAGACGTTAGTCGTGTTCTAGAGCAAGCGTGTCAACCCTTGTTATACATGTTAGAATGTGCAAGTAAAAATAATCAAAAAAAAAAAAAAAATCATGAAATAAAAGGATTTTGCACCTACATTTGTTGGATTTTCTGAGTTAGTTTTCATGCATAATATTTTCTTTTCCACTCAAAATTTTCAGAATCGTAAGTTCTAAAATCCACTTGGCCCAATTAAGGAGAAATGACTCATTGTAGCGTTCTTCTTCGATACCCCACATTATTCAAACCCAAGTTTTAGTCGATTTACATCCATGTTTCGACAAGTTTATCTTATATTGGTATACTCAATAACCTTTGTTTAAAGGTCAAAAACGTCACTTTTTATATACCAATATTACACTACCCATTCCGTACTTGTTTTAAGGTAGGATAACCATATACCACATCTTATTTTATATGGGTTATCTATCTTACGAAACTTTGTTTATCATTCCTTTCAGCTTTTTGTATAACATCAATCCAGACTTGTGTGTTGAATTAAGGTTATAGAAGTAGAGTAACTAGGGCACAAAACTTTCCTTTCATGAAGTGTTGGTTTAGTAGAGGAGGAATCAAATGAAATAATGTGCGGTATCATTCCATTCCATCTCCATTCATCATGCAAAAGAAAAAAAAATGAATGAAAAAAAAAGGGAAAAGAAAAGAAAAAAAATGAAATAAAGAGAGAGTCTCTCTAAATAAAATAGTCATTCATCATTCTTGACTATAAAGCATTCAGTTCCATTCCATCCACATCCATTACACCGTACTTGGAAGCGAGGATTGCAGTAGAGGAGATGAAAAGAAACAAAATGTCTATATGTGCCTTAGTATTACTTTATCTTTTGTAGCTTGAAGTTCAACTACTACACTTGCCCTCTTATCTATAACATTTTTAGAACTTACAAATTTTCCTTCATCTATGCATAACTCACATCCAATACATTACAGTTACATTGGTGCAAAATTATTCAAAAAAAAAAGGGTTAAATAAATGATTGGGTGTACATGGTCGATGTGTAGAACTTTGGTTGACACCACGCTCTTAACCTTCAAGACAATTACAGTGTTATCAAGGAATTACGATTCAGCTTGAAATTTTTTTATTCATTTTTGCACCAATTATGGGATGGACAAATTGGGACTAAACCGTTATTGTTGAAGTTAGGTGAAATCCTTGGAATATGAAAGACCTTAAATATATTGTTTGATTAATCCGCGTACATAAGACGCTTTGGATTTTGTGGGTAGTATCCGCTGAAAACCCTCACGAGACAACACTCGTCCTACTGGGGACACCCAGGGGTTTAAAGGCTTGTTGCATACGCTAAATGCAATCGTGTTTCCTACGAAAGTGTGACATATCTTAGTTTAGTTTATTCGAGGACGAATAAAAAGATAAGTGTGGGGGTATTTGATATACACGTAAATGTGTATATTTTATACGCTTATTTATCTTATTTTCCCTTTAAAATAATTGATACTTTGTATTTATAGCTGTATTTTCAGATTGTTGACAAGAAGCATGGTTTAGAGCATTTAATGGATAAAGCATGAAGAATTTGCTTAAAAAGAGTGAAGTTTAAAATTGCTAAAGCTCGAAGAATCTTAAGCTTGAAGAACGGTTGCAATTATACTTCAGTTAAGAAGATTTGGCTCAATAAAAACTCAAACCGCATTCACATTAGCTCATTTGGAAGGCCTCTTACTCATGTTGCGTTCACACTAGCCTATTTGCTAAACCACTCACTCTAAAGCTGCGTTCACACTGGCTTATGTGTTATTTGGGTTATTTCTTTAGTCCCACATTATGTAATTAGCTAGCTAGCCTTTGTCATATCAGCTATAAATACCTTGTATCTCATTCATTGTAAAACACATTGGGTTTTATTCTGTAATTCTCTTCTTGGAATAAAATCATTCTTCTTCCTCTTTTCTATTTAGTTTTAGTTTTATTTATGTTCTTGTTATTTAATTTCTGTTTTTCTTATTCTTTAGCTATGTCTAGCTAATCCCCTTTGATTAGGGGGTGATGACGCTGATAGTATGATTCAATATGAATCACATAGCCAAAGGATGAGGAATTCATGTATATAGATCTAGATCTGAATTTAGGGTTTTAGAAATTAATTAGTGAATCTGTCCTGATAGTCTATGGTTGTAGAGCTGAGCTCCTGCATAGGCTATGCTTGTCGTTATTTACATATTTGTTTCTAAAAACCTATTATCGTTGATTCATGTTTGTGACAGAAACATGTATTAGATCTAGTTAATCTTTTGGCTATTGATGATTATGAATTTGATCTATGTCATTATCCCCTAATTGCTTTCAGTTATTGTTAAAACTCTCTTTTATTTAATCTCTGCTATTTTCTTTGTTTTCAACCAATCAAAAGTTAGGGATAACTTGATTGGATTTATTAATAAAATAATTTGGTCCCAGAGTTCGACACCCTCCACAACGATCCTTGTTGTTTAGGAAAGACGAACGAATTTTACAGTTGTTTACAATTGCATAATTCATTCGCAAACACTTCCAAATTCGTCAAAATAGCATTTGTATAATTACAAAATCCAATATTGAAATATCCGGCAAGGACTGATGTATAGGATGCAGCATGATAGGGATTCTCGCCATGTGGCTTGGTGATGAGCAGTGGACTCTTACTCCTGCATATCCCTAGTTATGGTTGGCTACAAGCTCGAGAGGGCGACTGTAAAACAAGGTGTTTAGGGTAACTTTGTGGTGCCAAGACGGAGGTTAGCCGCTGCTTTATGGTTGAAAAGCCTAGACTTATTACAATAAGGAAGAAAATGAAAAGATATTTTGTGAACTTGTTTAAGGAAGAAAGGAGTTAAGTGAGATTACCATTGGTGAATGATTATGGAGAATAGACATTTCCAATCAAATTTCAATTTTGAAAATACTAGTCATTGTGTCGACATAAATTATATAGTCATGTCGACATACCTACAATGTAGTAGAAAAATGATTTGTTTAAAAAGGTTTTGAAAGTATAAAACTATTGTAATGATCTAAAACTTTTTGAAACTATTAAATATAGTAAAAGTATATTTTAAACATAACAAAACCGAAGAAAACTTATCAAAAAAGTTTTAAAGAACTTAAACTAATATATATATATATAATTAATTAGTATATTAAACTAAAAATATAAATATCAAAACAATAATAACAAATCATAATTATTAAGTCTGAAATCAGAATTTAAAGTTTGGTTAAGTGAAAGTATAGTTTATAGTCTTAATAATATAAAAACAAGGTGTGATATAAATGTAAAAACCAAAACGGAAGTATTGAAATCAAAATACAAGCGAAAGTATAAGTATAAAGTATAAATATGGAAATTATAATGAGTATGTTGAAGTAAATACATTAAAAATTAAAATACCTTTTTAGAAAATATTTAAAAAATTGGGAATTTTTGAAAAACTTTTTAAATAGATTCTAAAAATATGAATATTTGAATATTCATTTTGTAAAATATATGAAGAGAGAGATCAAGTGAGTGCAACTTGAGCTTTAACATTTAATCTAAGACTCAGCTTTATCTACAAATCATCTTGAATTCCTGAACTCTTCAATACCCATAAGTCTACATTCTCTGACTCTTGAATCATCAATCTGGATCTTTTATCCTAGTACTATTCAGACCTCGTTATCAATACATGTCTAATATCCCATGCTATATGCAATATATATCTAGATAATAATTTGTACATAAGTATATAAAATATATCATTACTTGAGGTTGTTATCATCAAAACTACCATCCACGGTACTAACAGTGTGCATATACGTGTGTCAAATGTCTTAGTCTAGGACATGACGCCCGAAAACCGCATCGGATGTCTGACCTGTAAATTAGAAATCTTAGTCAAGTCCTAGGAATTTTCCCACACTTATGTCAGGCCCATGACATAAAGAACCAGACTTCGGATTCTATATATAAATGTCTAATACGAATAAGCACCCCATTTTTCTCCCTCCTCCGCATCCATTCTTCCGTGGTTGCAATTTCCGATCAACTAGAAAAATCTAAAGAGTTGTAACCACTGATGAAATCTTTTGGTTGTATGAAAATACAAGTTATGTTTATGAACTTCGATCATCAAATTTTCTGTTAACTCTATCCCTGCTCTATATATTCATGCACTTTCTAAAACATTAGTATATTTCAATTTCTTTCGCATACATACTCTTTTGCAATCACTAGAAAAATTTCTTTACAAAAATATACACTGATTTATGAAGTACACTCAAGGGTGTTTACAGGAAGAGCTGTTCTTTAAAGTCAAAATCTGTGTTTATCAAACACAACTTTGTCAAGAAGGAAAGATTATACAATTCTATTCCTCTAGGTGATGAAGGGGTTTTTTTTGTTAGTGAAACGCTAAAGAGAAGCTTCGAGACTGAAGGTAAGATGGAAATTCGAACAATACAAAAACTTTCTTGTGATCTCTTCTATCTATTTACTTTTACTTTGCATTTTATTATTTATATTTTTTTACGATCAAATCACATTTCATACACAAGTTATCATGATCCTAATGCGCTTTCAAACTCCTCATCAAGGGAAATGTCATGTTGGAATGGAACTTTAAAAGTAAATTGGGACATGATCTTTAGTCCAATCATGTGACATAGTCAATGACAAACTATGATAGTAGCTGCTTCAATGTTTGCACCTATGAGGTAGTGAACTCCATCTCCTACCTCCTCTCTTATGCAGTTTTCTAATATTTCACAAATATATGCAGATGGCTCTATTTAGTTATGAATGATTATACAAAGCTGATAAAAGTTAAAGTGGTAATTACTTTTATTATTATTTCGTTAGTTCGATGATATAGATAAATTATGTATAGTGAGTCTACCGTTATTGATAAACTAAAAAAGGTAATTTTGTAGATAAATTGGAAAACAAACTATATTGATTATCTTAGGCTTATAATCACTAATTTGATATTGTACATTAGGTTATTACTCGATGTTAATAATTGATGATATGGTATTTATTAGTTTGAAAATAGATAATGTAACTATTGCACTAAAACTATCAAGATGATGTTGAACTATTTGATATTGTTAGCAGTTGTAGCCCAGCGGTTAAGGACTTTACGTCTCGGTAACAGTAGCGCAAGTTCGAAATCTGGAATGGCATGCTAAGAGCTTACCATGTGCATACGCTAAGATTAGCCACTTATGTGGTACTTGCGGATCGGGCTAGGTGCACAAGGGAGTGTTTTACGTCTCCGGTCGGTTTCACTCTTGAACAAATTCAAAAAGGAACTATTTGAAAAATATTATTATAAGGTTGTAATTTTCAAAATAACAACAAATGTTACTAAGAAAGTTTTAATTTGTTAGGAAAATATATTTTCTTAGTTTATTTTATTCTAAATTCAATAGTTAAAATTTAATTATGTTGATTGTATAAAAATTGATAATTCTTATAATTTTTAAAATTATATCGTGATGTGAGTGCATTTTGAAATGTACATGCTGCATATCAATTTTTTAGGTATATTGATTATGCTTAATTTGGTGGAAAAAAATCCATTTATTAATATATTTTTTCTGAAATTAGATAATTAAACGAATGTACATAAGTACTATAGGTCTTATGTAGTATATAACATACTACTTAGCAGGTAAGTTCGAATTCCATAGAGCGGGATACAAACCTATGACATCTCACAACATATCAAAGAAACTCAACAACTTAGACAATGGATTTTGTCAAAAAAAACTTATCTTTAAATTACTGTGTCTCTAGAAAGATTAAGTAGGTCGATGATGATTTCAACTAAAAATGAATATTTGGATAATTTTAAATACAGAAACATAATTGAAGAGTTTACTTTCAAAATTTAGTGAACAAGTTTTTGTTTTATGGATTGATATGTTAACTACAATAGAATATGCGTTTGAAGTTAAAAGGAAACTATCTTGAGAGGATTTGTTTATGTAAACGAAATTAAACATTGTAAAAGTATGTATTATAGAGTGGTTCTTTTATTATGGGAAATTAACATAAATATATTTGATGTTAATACCATTCTTCTATGTGAATGGCCAAAAAAACTTTTTATTTGCCTAGGGCAATCCACATACTAGAACTAACCTTGACTCCTAATGTTGCAAAATTATGTAGGTTTTCAATTCCTATATAGAAGCCCATCTCTACGAAATGTGAGACTATTTTGATTTTTGCAACATTTTCGAAAGTTAGTCAATTATTCACTATTCAAACATTTTTCACCATTAAACATGAACATCATACATACATACATGAATACGTACATATATGTTAACTCCGTTATAAAACGTGATTCAAGAAGTCATATGTGCCATACACAAGACTGATAGATCATTTATATTTACAAAACAATGGATCAGGTGATGTTTTAATATGGACCGGACACAGATTATATGATGGATTAGACACAAATTAAACAACGGATCAGTAAGCATGAATTCGATGAATTGGTTACTTCATGATACTGGATCGGGCGTATAATAAATGGAATGGGTCGGTCTTGTTAGTAGAGCATCACTATTCACTTAAGTGTAAAAATAATCTTGCTAGTGGGAAGACACGACATTACGCAAGAATGGAATATGGAAGATACAGTCTAATATATATCGACATGCTTCTAATGTCATGGTTCAGATAGCTTATATAATAAACGAATAATGCAAGATGCCTAGGTCAGTTAAAATGCATGGAAAACGTAAACATGTAAGTAACATGAACTGAGTATGTTTATGAGAGTGCCATATGGTATAACATTGTGAATATGAGCGTGACGACCTGGTGAATCGTCCATACAAAAATAATGGGCTGGTATTGAACGTATTGAAGCGTAGATAGTTCATATGAGATGGGACACAAATGTTTGTTACGCCCGTGCCATCCTGGATCATGCATACAGTAACTTGCATTGATCACTCAATGTTCCATTTGTTTCTCCACATATATCACGCATGGAGTACAAATGTGAAGTTGATACTTGGGTCGTAAATATCATCAGAACGTTAAGCATGCCAGGTCGTTTAAGTGGCTCGACTACAAGACATTAAATCATATCGTTCACTGCTGTGAGCTAGGTCATTATACAGTAGATCGCACAAGCACATCAGGTCGTTTAGAGCTAGATCAGCTCAAGCCATCATCAGGTCGCTAGCTCATAAAACCGGGTCATTATACTTCCATTAGTATGGGTCAACTTGTCACCTTTGTTTAAAAGAAACTAATGAGAAAACGTGTACGTGGATCGATGGTATGTTTGTATAAGACTCGGGTCGGTTGTAAAAAGATAGAATCACGTGGTATGATTCAAGCAAGATGATTGATCATGACAGCTGGCAACGTGGGTCTTAGTTCATTCGTGCATATTTATAAAAGCAGGACATTAACCACCTTTGAAGACCATCAGGTCGTTTGCCTCATGGTCAAGACGTTCTCCATGTATTCGGGTCGTTCACCGACATAAGGCACTATGCACCCATAATTACAGCCTTGCCACTCCACTTCAAACTACTCCTATAAATACCCCCACATTTCCCACGTAAAGGTGACTGATTTCTCTACCCACGAGTGCTGCCAAATTCATTTCTCAACAACTCCAAACTAATCTAACCTCCATTAAACCTCTTAGAAGCTTAGATTCGACATCTCAATCACCATGAAATTGTCAAAGGTCGTTTATATGCTTAATTGTTGAAAATCTACAATAATAATGATCGCAATCAAAGAGATCTAACAATTTCCAGGTTGAATTCGAGTGAATCAAGAGATTAAAGAGAAGAAATTGAGAGGAAATCATTGTAAAGAGGCAAAGTTAGAGAAATCATATACCTTGCAACATTGAAAGTGATAATGAAATCTCTCCTGAAAGTGGACGTAGACCAGATCTAGGGCGAACCACTATAAATCTCCTTGTTTTTACTTGCTTTCTATGTTTTTGGCTACCACATTCCTAGATCTTAACTGTTTGTGAAGTGTTGAATTCTGCCTTGGTGTGTTAGTGCCATTTTTATCATTAACATTTTTGGCACCCACCGTGGGGACACATCCACATCCTAAAGGTCAAGTGCTTTGTGCGAGATTTCGAAGTTGAAGCCTTTTTTATGATAGATTTTCAAATTCTAAAATCCAAGGCAGTCGTGAGATTATCTTCAAAGTTCAAGAGTTTGTCCGAAATAATGCCACCGAAGAAAACTATTAGTAAGTCCGTAAGAGCTTCGGGCTTGGGAAATGTTGTAGATAATCCTACTACTTCGCAAACTAATCTTCACGAAGTTGTCTAATCTTCAGGAGCAGGAGCTGGTGTGAATAGGAATGAACTAAACGAAGCCGCCAATGAAGCCTTTTTTGGTTTGACTCAACAAATGGAGATCTCAAACAAGGCTATGATGTATAAAATGGAAGCTCTTTTTGCTACTCAGAACAATGCGGCAAAGGCAAATGTCAATGTCAATCATGCAAAGAATTCCAATTCTTCTTCATTAAGTCCCAATCGTGATCATTCTGTTCAAGAGGTCAATGAGTTGGATAATATCGAGAATGAAGAAATCTCAACAAATTGCTAAGAACTATTCCGTAAGAGGGACATCTCAAATCGTGGATAGCCTCACCAAATGGGAACCTCCCCAAGAAGGAGGTCCAAGGCCTTAGATCCTGAATCGAGATCTTTAGCTTAAACGAACATATAGAAAAGGTGATAGCGCCCGCTTCGTGAGTCTACACAGTGAAGAAGAACGTCTTTCGGAAATGGTGAGGCAGATTATGAAAGTAAACATGGAAAGAGATGATGATGAGAAAGAGTGGGAGTTTTTCCCCTAGTAAGACTCCACTCACTGAAAAAATTCGAAAGGCCAAGTTGTCGAAAAAATTTACTCCACCAACGATTTCAGCTTATGGTGGGACTAGTGATCCCAATTTGTTCTTATACAAATACGATCAACACATGGATGGTGCACGAGCCACCTACGAGATTAAATACTTATATTTCCCTGTCTATCTCGAAGGAGTGCCATCGCTCTGGTTCACCTGTTGCCACCAAAATCCATGGATAACTTTTCTATCTTGGCAAAGAAATTCAGAGAGTAGTTTAAGCTGCAAACCAGCAAAGTCAAAGATGTGATGTCACTTAGTGTCTTGGAGAAGCGGTTAAATTCTTTCACTCGATGTAATGCTTTTGCAGAAGAGATGGCAAATCCAGAACCTCGATTAGTCTTGATAGCACTAAACCGGGCTATAAATAAGAAGTCATAGTTCGAAAGCTGGATCAAGATGAGAAGCCAAATACTCTGGAAAAATTATATAAGAAAGCATAAGAGTTCATCAATGTGGAGTATGACCGTGATGTTTTTGAAAGTATTGTTGCACTGGAAAGGAAGGATAATGGTTTTCAAGCTAACCAAAAGAAACAGGAAGGTCAAAAGAGAGGAAACGACGGGACAGATAATCGAGATGGTTAAAGATCTTGCTTCTTCACATCCTCTAAATTGACTCCTCTGAATGATACCCCAGAGAACATTTTTTTACCACCAAAGATGCACAACATTATCTAGAACCATCGGCACTGAAAATTTCAAAGAAAGAAGCAAACTCTAGAAAATTATGTCGCTTCCACAATTAACCTAGTTACAATACGAATGAATGTAGACTGAATAGCTTGATTGAGGAGTTGATTAAAAAGAACATACTACAACAGTATGTGAAGAATCCACAAGCTTCAAACTCTGCTCCAGCTCTTCAGGAGCAAAGTAAACCCATTAATCAAACTGGTCCAAATAATGAAACTCCAACACAGGTTAATGCAAGGCTGGTGATTAACTGACAACTGTTGATTGGCACTCCAATTTCAACAGCTCGGAATAAGCGATCATCGTCACCACTACTTTACTTCATGCTATATTCAAAAAATTATGTAAAAAATTCTATAATATTTTACAAGCAATGTACTAAACATTAGTCGTATGACTGAAAACGTACTTGCCTGAATAAATCTCTTACTTGCAAAATTTTCATTAATTCAAAATTTGCTCAAAGGCAATTATATATTGTAGGTTATCCGACGAGCGCTTGTTCCTTTAAAATTTGACAAGACTTCATTACCCCAACAACACCAGTTCAAGTGCTGAGTGTTATAAACATCGATGTGCACAAATGTAAAGATAAGGGGAATCGCCTTAAAAAGTGAATGGAAAGACGAAGAGTCAAATGATGAACAACCGCCGCGGGAAATGAACGCAAGGGTTGTAAGTTTCACTAAAGGGGAACCTCCCTGAAAGAGAGGTCCAAGACCCTAGTTCCTTAACTGAGATAGCCTGACAAGTCAAGCGTCCGATGAAGGAACTAGCGTTTGCCCCGTGAAACGATGCAACAACAAAAATCCTCCCAAGTGAGACAAACGCTTCCCGAGTGAAGTAAAAAGTCCTTCCCAAGTGAAGGAAGCTTTCCCAAGTGAAGGTGGAAATCATCCTAAGTGAGTCAAACGTTTCCTGAGTGAAGCACAAAGACCTCTCCGAGAAGGGGTACAAAATATAAAGACCTCCCCGAGTGGGGGAACAAAATATGAAGACCTCCCCGAGTGGGGGCGTAATATATAAAGTCCTCCCCAAGCGGGGGCACAAAATTCAAAGACCTCCCCAATGGAGGGCACGAAGTCCGAAGTCCTCCCCAAGCGGGGCATCAAATCTAAGTCACCAATGCTCAAGTTAAGCTGCTGGTAGTAGATGAAAGTCTTCGACGCTTGAACTAACTATGCTGAATAGTAGACAAATTTTGGGCCAGAATCTAAAGTCCTCCCCGAGCAGGGGCAGAAAGATATAAAAACTTTTCCATGTAGAAGCATCAAACCAACAAGTAAAGTTAGGGTTCCTATCATATTGACAAGCTTAGAGGCTTCGCACATGTTGGCAGATTTACAAAGGTCTCGCCGACAAAGTTGAAGCTTCTAGCTATCGACCACAATCAAGGAAACTCGAGAAGCTGATCACATCAAGCTTTTGCAGCTTGCGACGAACCATGGCATGGGGGCAACACAACCATATAAGGATTGGAAAATGCTCGAAAAACATACCATGGGTCCATCACGACATCACAATAAGCCAAAAACTTACTTGCACTCGACAAAGAAGCCAATACACTTGGAAGTAATTGAGTTAGAGTGCAAAAAACATGAGATCTTGCCTTGGAAAATCTTGGCAAAAAATGATCTAGCTTCCAAAAAATGGGCATTTGAAACTTGAGAATAACTCAAAGAACCCGAGGGTATTCTGCTTCAAACTTGAGAATAAGCGATGCTTAAAAAGCGACTATGCGAATATGGCATAGTTCGAATCCAAAAAGCAATAACGCTTCCCAAGGGATTGAAGCTAATATTCATCAATGGTGTCTATAAGAGATATAAAATGAAGATTAAGAAGTAGTCACACACTGGGGCATGCCTTTGTGCGGTTGAGATTCAAAGTTTTATATATGTAACACCCCATAATTCTGTAACACTAGGATTCACAAATCAGGGCAGAATTAAAAGTTAAAATCAAAATCAAGGAAACGGGCTACGCCATTGCGTTTGTCTCGGAATTCTGCACGAAAATGAGTCCGAGTTTGCGTAAATTGGAGTCCGTATGAGGGAGATATGGCCTCCGGATGTTTCAGAATTCAGTTTAAAATTCGAACAGACAGAAAAAAATTCAAATTTCAAAATCGGGCCGGATTGGCCAGGGCGGGAATTTTCCCGCCCAAGACACCCAGGTCGACTGGGTAGTCGACTTGGGCTACCCAGGTCGACTGGGTAGTCGACCTGAGGCACCCAGGTCGACTACATAGTCGACCTGGGGGTCGACCCCCCTGTTTTTCCAGCCTTCTGCACCCTGTCCGTTCTGATGTATCTGAACGCCATTCTGACCAAGTTCGTCCACCTAACACTATATAAACAGAATTAGTCTTCTTCTCTATTCACAATTCTTTTATACCCTTATGCTGCAAAGATTATTGACAAACATGGCTTCTTCTCCTCCTCTTAAATTAAATAATAAATAGAAATATATATATAAAATAAATCAAGACGAGGAGATGCTGCTAAAAGACTTTCAAGAAGAGGTTCAAGTCAAGCTAGGATTCAAGAGGAGGTTCAAACGACTATTTTTCTACGAATCTTAGCAACGCCATCTTTCTGTTCTGATCTAATCTCTGTAAGTCAGTTATTTCTAGATTTGAACGTTTCTCTTTTCATGACATGAAATTAAAGGAATAAAAGAGTATACCAATTCTTTCTATTGAATCAGTGCCTATTTCTTTGGACCAAATTAAGAACTATTATGATTCAAGGACAAATAAGACCGGGACTATGAAACTATGGACCTCAGAACCATATGCCTCTTTGACTATGAACATTGCCTATGACTATGAACATTGCCTAAGACTATGAACATTGCCTATGACTATGGATATTGCCTATGACTGTGACTGTGACTATGAGAATTATTTCCATGACTGTGAACACAAGCCTATACCTTTGATTAGGAAGCAAAACTATCGCCTATGACATAAATGGGACAACTGTGATTAAGCACCTATGGTTCATGACTAGGAAAGTGTTTAAGTTTTGTGACTGTGAACCCGATTATCTATCCTGTTTGTTCTTTGTTTTCTTGGGTTTTAGACCATGGGAATTTACCTATTAAGTTAGGTCTACCCATGTTCTTGAACCTGCGTCTCTATTCTGTCTATCCTTGGTTTTAGACCTTTGGAATTTACCTATTAAGTTAGGTCTACCCATGTTCTTAAACCGACGTCGTTATGCAACCCTTTTTATGCCAGTTATTATGTCTATCTTTTGCCTGGCATCTTTGGTTCATTCCCTATTTTCTACGAATCTAGATTTATCTATAATCTTGATTGAATTACGATTATACGAACGGTGGGAATACAATTTGGGCAAAATATGAAATTTACTAAAAACATAGTTATAAACTAGGAAATTGGCATAAAATGGGAACATGTATTATGGCATGTTCATAGGAATGCAAATTGGGTAAATTTGATATGAATTATAGATTGTGTAACCTGAATCTAGTATCGACATGTAAATCTAGCATTTACATGAATAGTGAACTAGAGTAATAAGTCTAGTTTGACATGAATTAGAATGTTGAATCAGAATTGGATTTAGCTAATTTGGCACGGTAAGTATATTAGCATAAATTTGAAATTGGCCATAATTGGGAGTAATTGGCAGGTTTAGCAAAGTCTTGGTTAGTGACACTAAAATTTGGTATAGATTACATACCAAAAAGCATAAATACGATTTAGAAGGGGGAATGGGTCATAAGTATGAATGTAGACAATTTACATTAAAAGAGTAATTGGGAAATAAGTAAATTAGGAATAATTTACTTATAGAATTTGGCCTGAGTGAGGAAATGTGAATTTAGACAAATTAAAGGTTTATTAACGACATCTCTTTTAATAATAAGCCAGAAAGTTCTAGGGTGACAGAGAGGATAGTGTCTAGGCTTGAGTTTGGAAAATACAAGTTTCCTGCTCTCCCTGGCTATCCCTAACTGATCCGACGGACGGGATGGTTACTTTCAAAACCTGATTTGAAAACTAATCAAAACCCCTTTGAACTTAGAAAACACAAATATGCCTAACCCGAGGTTAGACTGAGTTGCGATGTAAACCTGCCCGGAACCAACCGGCACATCCAGTATTCACAACAATATCTGTCTAATGTGAGTGGTAGCGGCTTTAATTTATTTCTAGAACAAGAATGGTAGGGTTAAGTTAACTAAGACACTTAACCTGTTCAACATGATAACTAGACTAATGGGTGGGGTTAGGTTCTGACTGACACTTAACACAGTTAAGCTAGAATGGGAGGGTTAAGTCCATAGGAACACTTAACCAATACAGGGTGAATGGGTAGGGTTAAGTAATAAGAAATACTTAACCAATATAACTTGGTTTGTTGTGGGGTTAAGTCAACATGAATTACCGATAACACTTAACCAGTATAACAGGATGAATGAAGAAGGTTAAGTTGGCTTGAATTGACTAATGACACATAACCAATCCAAATTGACGAAAAAGGGAACTAAGTAGTAATTCTTAGTATAACACGGGAAGGACCGAATGTCCGTCTGAGTAGAAAGAAGGCTCCAACGAATTGGTTTACGAAGCCCGAGGCTTCGAGGGGACGTGAGGGTACTCTTGGTATCCCTCTGTAAGGCTGCAGATGATCCGCATGGGCCCACAGAGGTTAAGGTCTGCGTAGAAGAACCAAGGGTATGCCTTGGTTGCAATACATGGCAACCTAAAGACTAGGATGGACCGGCGTGATTCGGCGAGCAAACGGTAGCCCTGTGATACCGACTCGTCGTCTACCATCCATCTTTGGTCAATCGAGATACGTGAAGCGGAAAGGCGGAGAACTCCAAAAGACCATATACTTGCTATCTAGTTATGGGTGAGGATGGCCATAGGATAGTGGGGCACCGGGGGCCGGCGTATAGTTCTCATTTTACAAGGTGTGCCTTTCATTAGTTGAGGGAGGGGTCAAGTGGGACCATAGCCACTGGAATAAAAACAGACCTTAGCATCGGCAGATATCTGAAAGCTCCCGACCGAGTTCTGTATTCCTTGATTTGCCCTGACACAGGACTCGGACCGCACATTATGGGACATGTGCATCTAGACAAGCGATAACGATTCGCGATACGTGCGTGGGGAAGTATAGGAACATATACCACTCTAGGTAGTGTGTCCTATGCTTGGGGGCATCGTTCGAAAGGTAGCATAATTCCTAGCTAAACTAGGTGGCATAAATCCTTAATCTGAGAAGCGTTCAGCAGATATGGTAAACTCTAGTTGAATCTAGAAAGCACTTGGTAGAAAACCCTAGATTTGATCTAGGTAATAAATAATAAATGTATGCCTGAAGGCGATGAAAACTACAGGGATTGAGATCACGTTATCGTTACTAGTTGGGACACTAGTTAGGTGGTGCAGAGGTATAGAAACCAGTATAACAAGGAAATAGCGAAGCGGCGAAAGTATTAGAGCGTATCCAGTTTATCTTATCTTAGCATATCTTGTGATTACCTTGTCTAATCTTGTTGACCCTATCGTCATGGTGCAATCTTGTATTCAGTTAATTCATGTCGTTTTGTTTTCCCATGTTCACATGCTAGAAGTTACTGAACTTACTCAGGCTTTATGTCTGACTCTGTTTTTCTTTCGTCTTCTTTTCTTCCGTTCCCCCCCCCCCCCCCCGGCCCAGGTAGTAAAGGAGGGAATAGTATAGCTCAGGTTAAGTTGGACTGTCACTCTTTCTCAGCTTGAAGATTTGTCGAAGTTTGCTTGGATTCTCTTTTCAGATGCTATGGCTGGCTCTTGCTAGAGGCTTGGGGAATATAAATGTTGTTTTATGCTTCTTTATTTTGTAAGACAGATGATACTCCGATATTGTAAAGAAATCATTGTACAAACTATTTTATCAATAAAGCAAAGTTTTATTTTCCGCTGTTTAATTTCTGTCTGTCTTGTAATTTATCTGCATCTTTTACCCTAAATGCTCCACAAAACTTAGTGCATTCCCTTTGTGAGTGACACTAATGGATGTGGGGTGTTACAATATAGCTCAGGATGACCCACGATATCAAAGCGAATCCAAATTCAAATTTCTGAATCCAATTGAGCTACTGCACCATGCCTAAAGATGAACAATCAGCTAATTCCTCTTTCCTTAGCAATTTTGCGACAAACATGGGGATGCCAAACTGAATGTGTGCTTGATTAAAAACATATTGGATTAACACAGAGCGACATCTCTCTAATGGATTGTCAAGAGATGGGGAATTGCCAAGGATTGATTCGTTTGCAATTCAGAAGTTCTGCAGTCGCTCTAGCTTAAGAAATTCGAGTTGAAGCTCCAAGTTAAGCAAAAGTGATCTCCTTTCCAGAACGTTAACTAGTCTTCTATCTACTGTTCACTCTGCACATGGAACTACATTTTACAACAAAGTACAGGTACACGTTTCACAAAATATGAGCCGTCGTACAAAATTACATAAGTCATTAAAAAAGCGAAGCTTGAAATTTGCAGTTGGTATATACGTATCAATTAGCAGATCTCAAGTGTCGTTACAAATTCAAATTAGAATGTTTTGTTTATACAAAGGATGCTCAACAAGTTATAAATGGTTGAATAAAACAATTTTGTGTGAACACTTCATTCAGACAATTCACTATAGTTAAAAATTTAATGTTCCTAAGTTGTGAATGTGAATCGATCAAAGGCCGAGATGCTCAAATGCTATAAACTTCAAAAGTATGCTTCAAGTATCGAAATTCGGTCGCCCAATGACCTAGTCAAGCAGGTTGTCAACTGACCTAACAAGACAGGACGTGGCAACAATGACCTACCAAAAGTCAGGTTGCCCAACGATCTGATATCACGGATCGTTTGACGACCTGTCAAGACATTTCGCACGACGACTTGACCAGATAGATCGGACAATGGCCCGAGAGCTTGGACCGTACTTTGAACTGTGGACATAGATCACTTTGCAACCTACATCCTAAAGCAGTTAAGTGGTGACTTGAAACGACCTGAACTTCCCCGGTAAGGATAGCCCGGATTGAGTTGAGGACAAGCCACATCGGAACGCAAACAGAAGACCATTTCATTGTATATTACAACAATTCCATCAGAATACAAGAATATACAGAGTATGAATAAATATTACATAGAAAATATCAGAGATTTAAATTACATTTAAATAAATCGCAGCGGAAAATAATACAAAACACAACTAGAAGTAATACACAGATACAGAGCTTTCTGAGTATTGTTCCAGCTGTAAATCAGGATCCTGTGAATATAAATCTGCAAAACCAAAACTACTAGCTGCCCATGCGGAAATAGGGGCACCCAGAGTTTAGGTTAAAACAATAAACTCCAAGTCAGTCATGTGACTGGTGTGAGAACTAAAACAGTTATTTATCTTTATTTTAAAGTTAGGAAAATCAAGGGACCACGCCGTATAACACGGAACGGGTTTCCTCCCAAGAATACCAGTGCATAAAACAACAGCGCAATGCTAAATAAAGAACAATGAAGCTATTATAAGACCCAGGTCCCATCACATAATGCAACACAAGCCGGAGGATATGGTTTTTACCTTATAATAGCCAATAATGCTTGGTACGATAAAAACAAATCATTTGATACTATTATAAGTGCATAGTGTATAAAACAATTTCAATCATAAGTATCAATCATAGACGGCATGAGTGCCCCATCCCACTATGTCACCATATGAGGCTCTACAAATAAAACAGCAAAATCACGTATTGGAAGCTGGATTTCCATCTGTGAACCGAGGCAAAAGATAGTCCTCACCGAATTCGAGACAATCTAGCCCATGCCTCAGGCTACAGCCGCAACAACACCTAGGAGCCACAGGGACGGTCCACTGATGTGGATTAAAATGCCTGAACACTGCGTTTCCCCGCCCTTTGGGGCGTAAATGAGCCAAATGACTCCATCAGCTCCACACAGTCACCGATATATCCGAAGCGCCTCGCCAAAGCAACACCACAGGTGAAAAGTATATAAATGTCAGCCAGTTTAAGCACTGACACCACCACTAGCTAGAAAGAAATGCATGCCCTCCCTGGATCCTTCTCCCGTTTCTGGTTCACAACCGGGGTGTGAGGCTCGCGAATCAATGATACACAAAGCTAAGCCACACAGACCGTGCTTTGATCATCAACCACAAGACTTTGTTTTTCAATAGAATCCTTGATCATATTGCCACTTAGGCATGCCACACAGGCAATTCACTCCATGCGATTGATATCCATCGATATATAACTCCTGAGCTCGTACGTCTCAGAGAAGGGCGTTAAGCAAGAGAATAAATTCTCCGCCGCCAAACAGATATATATTTAATAGAAATCAATCACACAGAATAAAATCCAATGTTAGACATACACTCCATTTACAAGTCCGTTCTGGGTTTGAACGAAACCGGAGGCACCTTATACCTCGCATATCCATCGATCTCCAAGTACGTTTGGACGATCACCAACTGATTCCCTCCTCTTGGGTGTACAGCCCAATCAAGATCATCAATAATCACCCAAATGACGTGAAGACCTCCGGTCTTCAACCACCATCTTCATCTTCGACACCACGTCGAATCAGTTATTCAGAATGGGATAAACCCGGTCTTTCTGAATAACTCGCGTTTATCATAAACAAGTGTTACACAAACACAACATACGCCTCATTCCAATTCAGAATATTCTTTTATTCAAATATTCTTATATTTTGGGAATGGTTCGCATTAATTTTATCAAAGATAAATTCTTTAAATTTATTCTTTAATCTTCTTTTGAATATCAATTCAAACTAGTTGGGATTAGCGAACCACACCAGAGTAATCATTTATTTTATTTCCCAATCCCAACCTATTCATCCCATGAAGTAAAACTGGTAATACTTTATATCTAACACCACGGTGTTATCGGTAAATTCAATTACCATTTCACGTTCGAATCTAATTAAAGATTTAACTATCGCCTGGAGCAAAACCGGTGATACTCAATTCTCGATTATTTCAATCTAATTAAAGATTCATTAAAACTCCACTTGGTTCTAATCTTCTCAATAATCACTATCAATGATTATTTAACTTGGGAAATCACATCCTGTCTTTAACTGGGTTATAGAACCAATGTCATTTAAAACACGGTTCACTATAAACCCAAAATCAAATTCCATTAATTATCGGGTTAAAGACAAGTGTTATTTAAAACACCATTCACAATAAACCCAAAAATCAATTCAAATTCAATTCCAATGAAATTCCATTTAATTGGTATACTTCATTAAATCTAAATAAAAAGATTTAATCTTTTCCTCAACTGGGTTTAAGAACAGTGTTAATGAAGACACCATTCACGACAAACCCAAATCACATTTGATATTAAATACAAGACTCTGAATAGAAAATATATCGGCTTATATTCAATATCAAATTCTATGACCAACAATTATCATATTGGAAACAACGATATAAATATATCTTTCAAATTCCCATAACAATATATGTATCATCACGAAATCCAACATCGAAACATTCCAAAGCCAATTTCGATTCAAATCCATTCCAATTCAATTATTGGAAATTCTGGTTACTTTTAAAACCATTTCAAATCCAATTTATTTATTTAAAAATAAATGGATTTTAATTCTAGTTCAAAAATAGTTCATTTCGATATAAATCTATTTTTATTTTTCAAATTTGGAATTTTTCATCCCAATTCTTCACAAATCATCTCTTATGATTTTACACAAATTATTACTATTTTTAATAATTTTATCAAGGCCCGTACAGTCGATTTCCACCAACGGCCATCGAACTGCACTTACAGCGACCTTTTCCAAATTTGATTTGGACATAATTCCAAATCCAACCGTTAGATTTCTAACAAATATTCGTTAGAAAGCTCTTTTCGATACGAACCTAACGGTTCCAGTTTTAGGAGAATCTGACGGTCGGATCTCCCGTAATATCCATTCGAAGTCAATGGTCGAAATTCGCGAACTACCACGGCGCAGCGCGTTCTATTCAGGCCATTATATTATATATATAATATATATAATATATACTTCGTCGATTTCCTTTCAAAACGAATTTTATTAATCGTTTTAAATTCGTTTTCAAAACAATTTCAACTTCATATTCAATTTCAAATCAAATTTGAATATTTCATATCATTACTATATAAATGATAATATTTTCAAAACGTTATATTTTGAAATCATTTCCTTTTCTATATTCATTTTAAAAACGAATATAATCGATATAAATATCGTTCACGTCAAAATGGCGTCAATCTAATCAACATGGCTTTTATTCAACATATGAATTTATTTTCAATTCAACAAATGAATTTATTTTCAATTCAACACATGAATTTATTTCCAATTCAACACATGAATTTATTTTCTATTTAACACATGAATTTATTTTCTAAATTGGAATGAGGCCCAATCAATTACCATATAATGTTTATTATATGGATTACCTAGAACACATGTATATAACAACAATGATAAATCATCAACCATCATCCAGAGTGCACCACACAACGACATAAGCATTAAATATAAATAATTAACGCTTACACAGTCTGTCAACCCATCGATTGACATACAACTAAACAATCGGGATTAGTGTACGTCAAATATCATCCCAATACCCGTGTGGGATTTCAAATCAACAAACACAGATTTAATTTGTGCAGTTGGGCGATGTGTAAAATTTATCGTCCAAATCAATATCATTCAAATCAGTATATATAAACAAATCATCCAATTTGTTTATAAATATTTATTTTATATACACATTAAAAATTATATTTTTAACTATAAAATATTTTCCACTATAAAATATTTCATTTCATTTCACATCGCACAATAAATTTCACAACACAACAACTAAACAAACAAATCATCCATTGTCTGTGGACGACGGGTGTCGGGTGCTGCTAAGCACTGTCTGCATCCTAGTATATATTTCAACTAGAAATAAAAATAAAAGTGAGGAGTTTTCACCGAGGGATCCACTCCGCCATTTTCACTTCTGAATTTCTGAACGGTTTGGATTTACCCGATATTCCAACTCAACCATTTCACGCTGTTCACAATAAAAATCACCTTTTTTATTCTTCTCATCCTATAAAAAATAAATTCTTCTCATTATATAAAAATTATATTTTTATTTTGACTTTATACATATATAAAAAAATCATATTTTTATTTCAGCGCTATATATATAAAATTTATATGTTTACAACTCTACCTTCTATATAAAAATTATGTTTTTATATCGTTAACTTCTTATATAAAAGATCATATTTTTATCGTTATTCTACATATATAAAAGTCAAATTTTTATCTAATGATAAATCTATAAAGATCGCATCTTTCTCTAAATGAAGACATCATAAAAATCATATTTTTCTTTGATTAAAAATCTAATCTTTCCTTGTTTAAAAATCACGTCTTTACTTTATTAAATCACGTCTTTACATCATTAAAAATCACGTCTTTACATATTCTAGAAATCTGATCCTTACGTATATAAAATTCAAGACTTTCTCATGATGTTTACACCATAAAAACAGCAAATTTTTCTATGAACACACCATAAAACTCTTACCTTTTTAATGTTAAAAATCAAAGCTTCTTAGTTTTTAAAGATCTATATTTTCTTAACTTATAAACATCCTATTGTTAATGCGATGTTTATATTTTAAAAATGTTTTAATTTCAGTTTTGAAAATGGTTTAATTTCGGATTTGAAAAATAACTAAATTCAGATTTAAAACGTATAAATTTCTAGGACCGAAAACAATTAAATTCCTGATTTAAAACAATTAAATTCCTGATTTTATTACCTATGAATTTCAGATTTGAATAAATAAAATAAAATAAAATAAAACATAATGTATCAAAGGAAGGAGTTTCTGGTTCGCTGCGGTGGTCAGTAGCTCGGCGACGGCGGCTCTGCGATTTGGGTCCCGGTTCTGAGTGGCTGAGGGCTGGCGTGACGTCGATTTGGGGGCTGGCGGGTTGGAGGCGGGCACGAGGTGAAGGGTGGCGTCTCGGCAGTGGTGTGCGTCGTCGCTGCGGTGCCTGGTGGCCATCGGGCGGTGGTCGATGGCGATGGCCATCGCCATTTTTTTTTATTTTTTTTCCGTTGATAACGAGTTTGACCTGATAAAGAGAGGGGGGAAGAGAAGGTAAGAGGGAGGTTATATAATAATATATATTATTATTTTATTATTTTTAAATTCCCTATAGTTGACTTTTTATTCGACCTCGAAATGAGACCCAACGACTGTCGCCCCTAGCCAGTTACCCCCATTACGAACACAATGGTATATGTTTCGTAACCCAATTCGGCCGTTACGATAAGTTTCCGTCAAATTTAAAATATAAATCTTTATATATTCAATTTAAACGCGCATTTCAATTTACCGGGGCCACATACAGTCTCTAGAAATTCTAGAAAAATTATTTCTAGCTTCGTATTGACAATACGGTCCTAACAAAACTAATTTCGTCAAATTCTGAGACCGTTTGAAAAATGGCCATTTTCCAATCGATAAAAATCAACTGAAACAGGTCAAACGCATTTTCCTTTGCCACGCTCACATATTGATTCGAAAAATTGTGAATTTTGGAATCTAGTAATAACTTGACATCACGGATCCAACAAAAGAGGTTTCGTCGAAAACTGAGGTCATTTGCAAAATTTCAATTTTTAAGAACCAGAATTCCAAAGTGACTATTCTGAATTTGCAACTGGACATAACTTTTTATTCCCGCTATGAAATTTTGATTTTTTGGATTCATTGGAAAGATATTATCAATTAGATTCTAATATTTTTGGTTTCATCAAAATCCTGTTTATTTTGAATCATGTACATTCATTTGAAATTAGAAATTGAATTTTCGAACTACCGCGCCATTTTCAATTCCTTTTATAATTCAAAATAAATACTTATATTCTAACGACGACGTATATTAATATACACATTCTAATTTTATTCAAATAAATTTCTCGTCGTTATTATTTAAAATAAATCATTTTAAATGTTCAAAATTCATCAAAATTGCCGAAATAAAAATTTTAAATTGGCTCAGATTTTCGGGTTATTACAATCTCCCTACTTAAAACTTCTCGTCCCCGAAAAGGAACGAAGCCGAAAGTTGTTTCACAAATCAACTCAACTTTCATTGTTTTCTTTACGGCTTAAGTTCTTCAACTTTTCAGTTTCTAAGAACTTTTCAAATTTTTCAAAAAATTGGCTAACACCAAAAAATTTCGCCATAACCACCCCTGCACCAGGGACTTCGGGATATTTCAAATAGCCTCCCATGTCCCTCACCAATCCAAAAAGAAAAACAAACAGCCAATCGGCTCATAAAATCATCAAAAACCCAAGAAATACAATAGACATGTACCTATTTGTCGGGCAAACAATTTTATTCCTCTTCTCTAGCCTTCTTGCTATGACCTGTTCAATGTAAGTACATGTATATGCATGCAAATGCGACAAATTTTTAATACAATTCACTATTTGGTCAATTTGGCTAAAGGTTCAACATTTAATTAATCAAACCATAATCAAACAACACAACCAGCAATCAATTAGTTGATTAACTTTTCAAATTCATAACTTTGATACATAGTAAAAAAAAATCACATTTTTGCTGCCAAATCACAACAATAGGCCCTATCTAATTTTGGTTCTCATACCAGTTAATTGCAAATATATAGAAATCTCACTTTCGTCACTCGAATATAAACACTGATGATGGCGCGCCATCATCAGAATCGGACCCGGGCGACTATAGTGTGATTCTATATCTATCAAATATATTTGAGGCTTCAATACACGTGGATCAGACGTATACTAAAATCTCTATATACTTGGTTGTCCAAATTCAATACAAATAAATATTCAAATACGAATAATTGAATTAAATTTTTCAAAACAAAATTTGTTTTCACTTTTATTTCAAAAACACTACTCTTCATGCTCGTTCTAGGATACAACTAATCCCATCTCTAACGAGTCATTCTTATTGGATATTACTAATCCAATCTCTGATGAATTCTTTCGTATGGTTCTAACGTGTCTTGTTCTCTGAGTTATGTAAACCAAAGCTCTGATACCACGATGAAATGACCTGAACCTCCCCGGTAAGGAAAGCCTGGATTGAGTTGAGGACAAGCCACATCGAAACACAAACAGAAGAACATTTCATTGTATATTACAACAATTCCATCAGAATAAAAGAATATATAGAGTATGAATAAATATTACACAAAAAATATCAGAGATTTAAATTACATTTAAATACATCGCAGCGGAAAATAATAATAAACACAACTAGAAGTAATACGCGGATACAGAGCTTTCCGAGTATTGTTCCAGCTGTAAATCAGGATCCTGTGAATATAAATCTGCAAAACCAAAACTACTAGCCGCCAGTGCGGAAATAGGGGCACCCCGAGTTTAGGTTAAAACAATAAACTCCAGGTCAGTCATGTAACTAGTGTGAGAACTAAAACATTTATTTATCTTTATTTTAAAGTTAGGTAAATCAAGGGACCACGCCGTATAACACGGAACGGGTTTCCTCCCAAGAATACCAGTGCATAAAACAACAGCGCAATGCTAAATAAAGAACAATGAAGCTATTATAAGACCCAAGTCCTATCACACAATGCAACACAAGCCGGAGGATAGAGTTTTTACCTTATAATAGCCAAGAACGCTTGGTACGCTAAAAACAAATCATTTGATACTATTATAAGTGCATAGTGTATAAAACAATTTCAATCATAAGTATCAATAATAGACGGCATGAGTGCCCCATCCCACTATGTCGCCATACTAGGCTCTACAAATAAAACCGCAAAATCACGTTTTGGAAGCTGGATTTCCATCTGTGAACCGAGGCAAAAGATAGTCCTCATAGAATTCGAGACAATCTAGCCCATGTCTCAGGCTACAGCCGCAACTGCACCTAGGAGCCATAGTGTCGGTCCACCAATGTAGATTAAAATGCCTGAACACTGCGTTTCCCCGCTCTTTGGGGCGTAAATGAGCCAAATGACTCCATCGGCTCCACACAGTCATCGACATATCTGAGACGCCTCGCAACAGCAACAACCACATAGGTGAAAAGTATACAAATGTTAGCCAGTTTAAGCACTGACACCACCACTAGCTAGAAAGAAACACATGCCCTCCCTGGATCCTTCTCCCGTTTCTGGTTCACAACCGGGTGTGAGGCTCGCGAATCAATGCTACACAAAGCTATGCCACACAGGCCGGGCTTTGATCATCAACCACAAGAATTTGCTTTTCAACAGAAGCCTTGATCATATTGCCACTTCGGCATGCCACACAGGCAATTCACTCCGTGCGATTAATATCCATCGATATATAACCCCTGAGCTCGTACGTCTCAGACAAGGACGTTAAGCAAGAGAATAAATTCTCCATCTCCAAACAGATATATATGTAATAGAAATCAATCACACAGAATAAAATCCAATGTTAGACACACAGTCCATTTACAAGTCCGTTCTGGGTCTAAACGAAACCGGAGGCACCTTGTACCTCGCATATCCATCGATCTCCAAGTACGTCTAGACGATCACTAACTGATTCCCTCCTCTTGGGTGTACAGCCCAATCAAGATCATCAGTAATCACCCAAACGACGTGAAGACCTCCGGTCTTCAACCACCGTCTTCATCTTTGACATCACGTCGAATCATTTATTCCGAATGGGATAAACCCGGTCTTTCTGAATAACTTAGGTATATCATAAACAAGTATTACACAAACACAACATACGCCTCATTCCAATTCAGAATATTCTTTTATTCAAATATTCTTATATTTTGGGAATGGTTCCCATTAATTTTATCAAAGATAAATTCTTTAAATTTATTCTTTAGTCTTCTTTTGAATATCAATTCAAACTAGTCGGGATTAGCGAACCACACCGGAGTAATCATTTATTTTATTTCCCAATCCCAACCTATTCATCCCATGAAGTAAAACTGGTAATACTTCATATCTAACACCACGGTGTTATCGGTAAATTCAATTACCGTTTCATGTTCAAATCTAATTAAAGATTTAACTATCTCCTGGAGCAAAAATGGTGATACTCCGTTCTCGATTATTTCAATCTAATTAAAGATTCATTAAAACTCCACTTGGTTTTAATCTTCCTAATAATCACTATCAATGATTACTTAACTTGGGAAATCACATCCTGTCTTTAACTGGTTTAAAGAACCAATGTCATTTAAAACACGGTTCACTATAAACCCAAAATCACATTCCATTAATTATCAGGTCAAAGAACAAGTGTTATTTAAAACACAATTCATGATAAACCCAAAAATCAATTCAAATTCAATTCCAATTACATTCCATTTAATTGGTACACTTCATTAAATCTAAATAAAAAGATTTATTCTTTTTCTCAACTGGGTTTAAGAACAGTGTTAATGAAGACACCATTCACAACAAACCCAAATCACATTTGATATTAAATACAAGACTCTGAATAGAAAATATATCGGCTTATATTCAATATCAAATTCTACGACCAACAAATATCATATTGGAAACAACGATATAAATATATCTTTCAAATTCCCATAACAATATCTGTATCATCACGAAATCCAATACCGAAATATTCCAAAGCCAATTTCGATTCAAATCCATTCCAATTCAATTATTGGAAATTCTGGTTACTTTTAAAACCATTTCAAATCCAATTTATTTATTTAAAAATAAATGGATTTTAATTCTAGTTCGAAACTAGTTCATTTCGATAAAAATCTATTTTTATCTTTTCAAATTTGGAATTTTTCATCCCAATTCTTCACAAATCATCTCTTATGATTTTACACAAATTATTACTATTTTTAATAATTTTATCAAGGCCCGTACAGTTGATTTCCATCAACGGCCATCGAACTGCACTTACAGCGACCTTTTCCAAATTTGATTTGGACATAATTCCAAATCCAACCGTTAGATTTCTAATTTCTAATATTTGTTAGAAAGCTCTTTTTGATACGAACCCAATGGTTCCGGGATTAGGAGAATCCGACGGTCGGATCTCCCGTAATATCCATTCGAAGTCAATGGTCGAAATTCGCGAACTACCGCGGCGCGGCGCGTTCTATTCAGGACATTATATTATATATATAATATATAATATATACTTCATCGATTTCCTTTCGAAACGAATTTTATAAATCATTTTAAATTCGTTTTCAAAACAATTTCAACTTCATATTCAATTTCAAATCAAAGTTGAATATTTCATATCATTACTATATAAATGATAATATTTTCAAAACGTTATATTTTGAAATCACTTCCTTTTCTATATTCATTTTAAAAACGAATATAATCGATATAAATATCATTCACGTCAAAATGGCGTCAATCTAATCAACACGGCTTTTATTCAACACATGAATTTATTTTCAATTCAATACATGAATTTATTTTCAATTCAACACGTGAATTTATTTTCAATTCAACACATGAATTTATTTCCAATTCAACACATGAATTTATTTTCTATTCAACACATGAAATTATTTTCTAAATTGGAATGAGGCCCAATCAATTACCATATAATGTTTATTATATGAATTCCCTACAACACATGTATATAACAGCAACGATAAATCATCAACCATCATCTAGAGTGCACCACACAACTGCATAAGCATTAAATATAAATAATTAACGCTTACACAGTCTGTCAACCCATCAATTGACATACAACTAAACAATCTGGATTAGTGTACGTCAAATATCATCCCAATACCCGTGTGGGGTTTCAAATCAACAAACACATATTTTATTTGTGCAGTTGGGCGGTGTGTAAAATTTATCGTCCCAATCAATATCAGTCAAATCAGTGTATATAAACAAATCGTCCGATTTGTCTATAAATATTTATTTTATATACAAATTAAAAATTATATTTTTAACTATAAAATATTTTATTTCATTTCACATCACACAATCAAATTTCACAACACAGCAACTAAATAAACAAGTCATCCATGGTCTGTGGACGACGAGTGTCGGGTGCTGCTAAGCACCGTCTGCATCCTAGTATATATTTCAACTAGAAATAAAAATAAAAAGGAGGAGTTCTCACCGAGGGATCCACTTCGCCATTTTCACTTCTGAATTTCTAAACGGCTTGGATTTGCCCGATATTCCAACTCAACAATTTCACGCTGTTCACAATAAAAATCACATTTTTTATTCTTCTCATCATATAAAAATTATATTCTTCTCATTATATAAAAATTATATTTTTATTTTGACTTTATACATATATAAAAAAATCATATTTTTATTTCAGCGCTATATATATAAAAATTATATGTTTACAACTCTACCTTCTATGTAAAAATTATGTTTTTATATCGTTAACTTCTTATATAAAAGATCGTATTTTTATCGTTATTCTATATATATATATATATATATATATATAAGTCAAATTTTTATCTAATGATAAATCTATAAAGATCGCATCTTTCTCTAAATGAAGACATCATAAAAATCATATTTTTCTTTGATTAAAAATCTAATCTTTCCTTGTTTAAAAATCACGGCTTTACTTTATTAAAAATCACATCTTTACATCATTAAAAATCACGTCTTTACATATTCTAGAAATATAATCCTTACGTATATAAAAATCAAGACTTTCTCATGATGTTTACACCATAAAGACTGCAATTTTTTTCTATGAACACACCATAAAACTCTTACATTTTTAATGTTAAAAATCAAAGCTTCTTAGATTTTAAAGATCTGTATTTTCTTAACTTATAAAAATCCTATTGTTAATGCGATGTTTATATTTTAAAAATGTTTTAATTTCAGTTTTGAAAATGGTTTAATTTCGGATTTGAAAAATAACTAAGTTCAGATTTAAAACATATAAATCTCCAGGACCAGAAACAATTAAATTCCAGCTTTAAAACAATTAAATTTCTGATTTTAATACCTATGAATTTCAGATTTGAAAAATAAAATAAAATAAAACAAAATAAAACATACTGGTTCGGAGGAAGGGGTTTCTAGTTTGCTGCGGTGGTCAGAATCTCGGCGACGGCGGCCCTGCGATTTGTGTCTCGGTTTTGGGTGGCTGAGGGCTGGCGCGAGGTCGATTTGGGGGCTGGCGGGTTGGAGGCGGGCACGAGGTGAAGGGTGGCGTCTCGGCAGTGGTGTACGTCGTCGCTGCGGTGCCTGGTGGCCATCGGGCGGTGGTCGATGGCGATGGCCATCGCCATTTTTTTTATTTTTTTCTATTGATAACGGGTTTGACCCGATAAAGAGAAAGGGGGAAGAGAAGGTAAGAGGGTGGTTATATAATAATATATATTATTATTTTATTATTTTTAAATTCCATACAGTTGACTTTTTATTCGACCTCGAAACGAGACCCAACGACTGTCGCCCCTAGCCAGTTACCCCCATTCCGAACACAATGGGATATGTTTCGTAACCCAATTCGGCCGTTATGATAAGTTTCCGTCAAATTTAAAATATAAATCTTTATATATTCAATTTAAATGCACATTTCAATTTACCGGGGCTACATACAGTCTCTAAAAATTCTAGAAATTATTTCTAGCTTCGTATTGACGATATGGTCCTAACAAAACTATTTTCATCAAATTCTGAGACCGTTTGAATAATGGCCATTTTCTAGTCGATAAAAATCAACTGAAACTGGTCAAACGCGTTTTCCTTTGCCACGCTCACATATTGATTCGAAAAATTTCGAATTTTCGAATCTAGTAATAACTTGACATCACGGATCCAACAAAAGTGGTTTCATCAAAAACTGAGATCGTTTGCAAAATTTCCATTTTTAAGGGCCAGAATTCCATAGCGACTATTATGAATTTTCAACTGGACATAACATTTAATCCCCGCTATGAAATTTTGATTTTTCGGATTCGTTGGAAAGATATTCTCAATTAAATTCTAATATTTTTGGTTTCATCAAAATCCGGTTTATTTTGAATCTTTACATTAATTTGAAATTAGAAATCGAATTTTCGAACTACAGCGTCATTTTCAATTCCTTTTATAATTAAAAATAAATATTTATATTCTAACGACGACGTATAATAATATATACGTTCTAATTCTATTCAAATAAATTTTTCGTCATTATTATTTAAAATAAATCATTTTAAATGTTCAAAATTCATCAAAACTGCCAAAATAAATTTTTTAAATCGGCTCAGATTTCTGGGTTATTACAAGACTCATGCATCAAGAATACAAAACTACACTATGTTGGTTCAAAACGAAAGTACTCAAGTCAGCCAAAGTTAATACAATATAATTTAGTATTTAAAAAGATTTTGGATATATATTTTATCAAGTTGATGCATGTGATTAGCACAAGAACTTCAATCAAGTTTCAACATCCAAAATTTGAAGTATTTGTACATCAACAAATCATTGACAATAGCAAGTGTAAATTCAACCATCGATCAACATAAAAGAACTCATGCAACACAGCAGCGTCATCAAGGATAAACTGATCAATGCATTCATCATCAACATGCAAAAACCAAGTTCAAAGCAATTCGTACATGAATTTCTATACAATATTGAAGTTGAAATATGAACTCATTTGAATACTCATCGATTAAAGTTCAATTACAACAGAGAATTGATCTTTTCAAATCCAAAAACAAACTATCCAAATCCACAAAACTCAACGCAAAATCATCATACAAGCATGAAATTCCTAATCTCAGATCTACTGGACATAATCAGAACTGAATTGCGAGTTCAAGATTAAATAGGAGTTTAGTCAGATCCAATTTGTGTTCATGAACCCTAAAACCCAATATCATCTCGACGGAAAGATTGAAACCTCAAATCAAAAAATCAAAGCCTGGGATCGATTCATAACAAATACCGACGAGGCTTCAATTTCAGATCTAAAAAAGACCCATTTAGAAGGTTGAATTAGGTAAAATTGGCAGATGATTGAACTCAAATTGAGTTATGGATTTCGGGTGTCCAGCGCTAGTGGTATCCACTCTAAATATGATGGAAATCAAAGTTGATCAGTGAAAAAATTTACAGTCAGGGTTGGAGATTTCCCCAGAGAAAGCGAACTGCCATTAAAATCTTTTCTTTAGCATAAAGGATAAAGTGAAGTACCAGATTCGAAAAAGGTAGTATAGAGACATGGGGTAAATGGGCTATTCCGATACGTAATGAAAAATTACATCCGATCCATTTAGGTCTATTCGCATCTAATCCATATTGATGTATGTGTTCCGATCTATAAAAAAGATAATAAAACCATTTCTGATCCATCAAAAATAAATATTACCAATCTATCGGTATGTGTTAACACCAATTATGGTATTCATTTCGAAGTTTAGATTTTTCACAAGCAAAAATGTAAATTTCAAAGCGTAATTGTTAACTCCGTTATAACACATGGTTCAAGAAGTCATACGCGCCACATACAACATTGATAGATCAGTTATATTTAAAATACGATGGACCATGTGATGTTTTAATATGGACCGGACGTAGTTTATATGATGGATCAGACACAAATTAAACAATGGATCGGTAAGCATGAATTCATGGATCGGTTACCTTCTTGATGTTGGATCGGACGTATAATAAATGGAATGGGTCCGTCTTGTTAGTAGAGAAGCACTATTCACTTATGCATAAAAATAATCTTGTTGGTGGAAAGGCACGACATCATGCAAGCATGGAACGTGGAAGATACAGTCTAACATGTATCGACATGCTTCAAATGTCATGGTTCAGAAAACTTATATAATAAATGAACAATGCAAGATGCCTAGGTTGGATAAAATGCATGCTAAACGCAAACGCGTAAGTAACATGAACTGAATATGTTTATGAGAGTGCCACATGGCATAGCGTTGTGCATATGAGCATGATGACCTGGTGAATCCATCCATACAAAAAAGACGGGCTGGTATTGAAAGTATGGAAGCATAGATCGTTAATATGAGATGGGTCATAAATGTTTGTTACACCCATGCCATCCTGGATCATGCACACCGTAACATGCATGGATCACTCAATGTCCCATTTGTTTCTCCATATGTATCACGCATGGAGTACAGACGTAAAGTTGTTACTTGGGTCGGTAATATCATCAGACCATTAAGCATGGCAGGTCGTTCAATTGACTCGGTTACAAGATATTAAATCAGATCGTTCACTGCTATGAGTTAGGTCATTATATAGTAGACCACACAAGCATATCAGGTCGTTTAGAGCCACATCAGCTCAAGCCATCATCAGGTCGCTAGCTCATAAAACTAGGTCATGAAACTTCCACTAATATGGGTCAGCTCATCACCGTTGGTAAAAAGAAACTAACAATACAACGTGTACGTAGGCCGGTGGTATGTTTATATAAGACTCAGGTCGGTTGTGAAAAAGATAGAACCATGTGGTACGACCAAGCAAGATGATTGTTCATGACAACTGACAACGTGGGTATTAGGTCATTCGTGCATATTTATAAAAGCAGGTCGTTAATCACCTCTGAAAAAAATCAGGTCGTTTGCCTCATGGTCAAGACGTTCGCCATGTATTCGAGTCGTTCACCGACCTAAGGCACTACTCACCCATAATTACAGCCTTGCCACTCTACTTCAAACTACTCCTACAAATACCCCCACATTAACCACATCAAGGGGACCTATTTCTCTACCCACAAAGTGTTGCCCAACTCATTTCTTGACAACTACAAACTATTCTAACCTCTATTAAACCTCTTCGAAGCTTAGATTCGACATCCTAACCACCATGAAATCGTCAAAGGTCGTATATATGCTCAATTGTTGAAGATCTACAACAACAATCACTACAATCAAAGAGATCTAACCATTTCCATGGTGAATTCAAGTGAATCAAGAGATTAACGAGAAGAAATTTAGAGGAGATCATTGTAAAGAGAGTAAATGAGTGAAGTTAGAGAAATCATGCACCTTGTAACATTGAAAGTGATAATGAAATTTCTCTAGAAAGTGGACGTAGGCCAGGTCTACGCTGAACCACTATAAATATCCTTGTTTTAACTTTCTTTTTATGTTTGTGGCTACCACTTTTTTAGATCTTCACTACTTCCGAAGTGTTGAATTACATCTTGGGGTGTTAGTATCATTTTTAGCATTAACAATATATATATATATATGTACGTATGTATATTATTTTACATATCGAAATTTATTCAATTGATCTGATGTATGAGATGTAATACTTATCATATTCTATAAAATTTTAAATATTGAAGATATGATAGGTGTGTTAAAGTGTGCCAACGAACCTTCCTTATATGCATGAATATATGTGTATATAGTAAGGATCAACGCTGAATATATGTTTTGGGACCCTACTTCACATCGAATTGTAAGTAGGTCACTCGATCCCTAATTACATAAATTAGGTCCTTTAACATTGCACTGGACAATTAATAGAATTCGCCAACTTATTTATTTTCAATCTTTAAAAAGTGATAACTTTTTGTAGATTAATCATATTTAAGAACCATTTTCACAATTAAATCGCAATTAGAACTTTCAAATAGTATACAATGTTGATATGTAAAAATAAAATTTCTAAAACATAAAAATTTCTAAAAATTCAAATTTATAACAAGCAAGTTCCAAAATTTTTGATCTTTACGAATTCATTATGCATATCATTAGAAAATTAACAAGATTGATTTAACAGTAAAAACAATTTATTGATCCAATGATTATAGAGAAGTTTATTTCATTCTGAAATTTAGTGGATGCAAATTCTAAATAAGAGATGTATTCAAAAAAACCTAACTTACGTAAATTATTAGAAATATGTTTTTTATTCACTTTAATTATGGATATGGCTTGTGTTGCAAAGAAACATTTTTATTTTTAGTATTGTATGTGCCTTTTAACATCTACCATTTGGTTCATCAATCAAGGGGTGAATTAGAATAAAAAAGTAGACAAAGATAAAACTCCCTCCTTTTAATGTGGCATTTTCCATTCATTTATATTCATTGATATCATGAATCTAACTGCAGAAGTTAAGGAACTATTAGAATAAAAATAAGGATTCCACAGAATCTTGTCTACAAATACACAAATTTCTTAGCTTCTCAGTTTGGCCTTTTGGGAACCTAGTATCTATATTTTGGATTAAAGAAACGAGTCATGTAAGATTACATCATGCATGTGCATTTCGACTTGAGTCAAGCTAAGCTAATGCGGTAACACAATAATTATTTGAGCACACAATTTAAATTGTTTTTAGGGAAATTTTTTTGGCATTTAAATGGTAAATATTAATGCATTTTCAGGTATTAGCTAAGTCGAAATGAGATTCAAATCAATACCCACATTTTCTCATTCTTTTATGAGTTCTTTTGATACTAATTTCCTGACCCGATAATGGTTTTCTTTTTCTTTTTATATATGTCTATTAGTTGATAAAGAGACAATAACTCTAGAATACAACATTTCTATATATGAACCTCATCAACTTACCTTATATAACACTCCATATTTTGGAAAATGAGATTAAACTAATAATAATAAATCGCCAAATGATAGCTAACTGAATTTAGTTAAAAGAAATACTATAGGAATGTTTAGCTAATTAAGTGCGGTACACATTAAATGGTTAATAAAATGGACCAAGGGTAATTTGGGTAGTTAAATTGGTCATGTTTGTGGAGCAAAATAAAATTGGATGCTTGAATGAAACTGATTTTATGTTAAGATAAATGAATTAGCAATGTCGGGTTATAAGAGAATTTCCCATGCCAAAATCATTAGTACTTATATCCTTGAGCGTATCGTACTCTTCCTTCACTTTCATCCATTTTAAAACAAAACAAAGAAAAGGTCCACCAACCAAGGTTGGTCACCAGTCCAATCAACGCAAGACAAAAGCTTCTATTAAGGAAAAGCAAATAGATTTCAACAAAGTGTTTCCTAATTTAGGTAAGTATACATACCTTAATTACCTCAAAATCCATTTGGATATAAATTTAATATAAACTGGGTGCTTTGAATATGGATGAACATTGTTTAATGATAGTAAATATCTTATATACATGTATTGAAATTAAATGACATAATATGGGCTATGTAATAAAAACATATATTAATCTTTTCAAATATCTAGAAATTGTAGCATAACGTTTCTTACGAATTTCCTAAGTGAAAACTAAGCAATTTTGAGCATAAAATTATATTTAGAAATATTAGAATTTAATACTTTAATATAAACAAATTTTCTAACATTGGATGATGTTTTCAGAATAAGGTGAATTCTTGGGAATTTTCCAATTGATTTTCAATTTTGAATTAAAGGCAAGGGGAAATATACTTTCATTAAGGAAAATAATTAAAGAAATCTATTATAATTTGTAAATAAGCCATAATTGGCCATTGGGTATTCTTACTCCACAATCTCAAACCAAAATCAGCTTCAACCTCAGTTCGTGTAAACATTTTCTCTTCCTCCTTCCAACCTTTTATCATTTTATCTCAACATTTGGAAAACTATTTATATATTTAGAGATTTTCCCAATAAAATCCTATTAGACCATCTACTTATGAATAGATTCAATAATTTAAGTTATGTTATTTAAGGTTAATAAGTTACAGTCAATAAAGTCAGTTTTAAGTCTAACCAATTTTACTCTCCAAGTAACATAATCATAATTCATCGCATTAATAGTGGCTTATAACAACTATTTTATAGACTAGCAAAATGTTGACCTCTAGTAGGCATTCTTCAATCTTCTACGATCATTTTTTTTTAGGATTCCTTTCGTTAATTAAATGTTATACGTATTCTTTGTCTTCTACATCTACTTGCTCTTTAGAACCAACAATGTCATATGCCTTTATTTCTAGTTATCATTCAATTTTTATCGTTTTAGACTTACTTATTATTACCTATGCTTTAAAATGAGGTACTTATGTTACCTTTTCATATTATTTTCTTTTCATGATGGTTTATTATGGTGTTAGAATGATTTTGGTTTCCTTTGACATGATAGTGGATAGAATCAGAATAGTTCTACGATGACCCATATTATACATATCAAAGGATCGTAAAATAATTTTATTTAATTCATAAATAGTCATATTATTATGATATTTTGGGGTATGGTTCTTTAGGATGTTCCGTATATCCATGATTTTTACCAAATCTTATTGTGACTGTTTTTTCCCTTGAGAATCTTGTTTCGGCCATAACTTTTGGTATGATCTGAATTAAATGCTCTAACTTGTCTTATTGCTTTATGAGGGTAGTTGTTCATTTCATAGAGTGGTTATATTAAGAAAACGATTGATCAGTTTGAGAGAAATTATAGTTTTAACTTTTTAAGACTATTGGACAGAATTAGAGTAATGCCAATGAAATGAGAATCACCAGCCCATTATTCTAATCACCTTCAATTATAAACAGGGACCGAAGGTAGAGAATATAAGCTTTCACTCTTACTCTTGAGTTAGGATTGGACCATATTCTACTCTAATCCATCCTAATTTAATCAAATCAATCTCTATTTAGCATCAAATCATTTCTAATCATCCAGAGGCTAGACATACATTAAGAAGATTAGATCTCATTGTTTGGTCATTGAATTCTGCACTTTCCGTGCTATCCATGCTAGATTATATGCTGTAATTAGGTATTATAATTACAATATGTGCTAATTTAACTCTAGGATCTGATTATACGTGTTCATTTCAAATTAAAAAAACTTAGGAAAATCTAATTATGACATATGTTACTTAGTTTGTTAATTGTAAAATGATCAATGAGTAATTAGTCTTAATTAATTTGTGTTAGATCTGTGACTGTTAATGACTGATTCATGTACATGTTTGGTTATATGTTTGCATATGATTAAAATTAGTTGTAATTGTTATATGAACAATTCAACTGCATGCTTTGCTTGTTTTGGTTGTTAGTCTATGCTTAAATTAGGACTTGGGATGAAGATCAGAGCATATCAAGATTATATTTCATCGAAATTACACAAAACATAGAGGATAGACTTTGGAGGTCGGAGAGGCACCCAAATTTTTTGGCTCAAGATATAATTAAGTATAGGGATTAGTATTGATGCATTGCACATGGATCGACATCAATCTATGTATAAAGGAGATGTAAGGTAAAAACCTATGTTGGAAGGTTGTTGAACAACTTAGAAGCTATTGTGTAGGTTTGTAGGTGATTAGATAAGCAACTTGTTTGAAAATGATTGATCAGCTATGAAATGAACGAACTGTATGATCTTTACTTGGAATGTTGCGAGTTGATCAAAGGTATCAAAGGGAAGACTTAAAGTGATCCACTGAGAGAATTTGCAAAAATTGGCTAAGATAATGGATTAGTATTGATCCATAGGGTATAGATCGATACTGATCCATTATGAAGCATCAAAAGGTCGTGCAATCCATGGTGGTTATATAAGGCTTTATCAAGAGGTTATAGAAACTTATGGTTCATTGATTGCTTATACAAGGTGGAAGTTCTAGCTTGTTGAAGTTGTGACTCTTCGACTATGAACTCGTATAAGAGCGGTCGAAGGAGTATGTGATATGCAGCTCAGAAAGGAATGAGGTTGTGAGATAATGGATTGATTTGAGTGAGATTAAGACTTTAAGATTGAGCTGTGGATGAATCTTGTGTTTGGGATAGCCAAGGAGTCATTGATAGTTTGGAATGCTATAGGGTTGTGTGCACTTGAAGCAGGGGTATCATGGAGATGCTCAATAGGACTGATATCATGTTTATGCACCCTTGGCTGCCCAAACTTGAAGCGTGTCTAGTTGCTAGACACTTGCATCGTAAAGGAAAAAGTGTTTAGGAAACACTGTAGTCCGACTAGGACCGAGGTTTTACATTAGCCTCTGGCATACGCGAGGAAGATCATACATGTTTCAATGTATTCCAAGGCTTTAGAAGGTGATAGATAGGAATTTCTTGATCGGTGTTATGGTTGCTATAGATGTTATCTCTTTTCTTTCTCTATATAGGATATCACCTTAAGATATTGAAGTGAAGTGGGGGATTGGGAATAAAGAGCTAAAAGAGGATTCTTAGATTCTTCTTTCTTATTCTATGCAATATCTATCCTTATTATTGAGTTTTTTGAGTAACATATTTTACTTTATATGTGCTAACTCTTTGGTTACGGGAAAAGGTCAGGCACGAGACATGAACTTGTCTAGTATCGTATTTCACAGTAATTGTAGAGTCATTTATCACTCACATTAAATTGATGTCTAACCCAAGGCTTTATGTTTCCTTTTATTGTCTTAGGTGTTTGTCGACGTCCCCGATGAGCAGACTATATAACAACTTAGTGACGATGTTGTTAATTGATAGAGAGCTGAAGGCTGGCATATTTTTCTTTACAGATATTCTATTATTTGTGGTAACACTCCAAAATATAATACACTATAACCATGATAAATATTCAAAATTAAAAAAAAACCCGGCATTACCGTTGTGTTCATCTCGGAATTCTAGTTTAGATAGACCCTAAGTTTGCATAAAATGGACAACGTATGAATAAGTTATAGGCTCTAGAAGTTAGTATACATATAAGAAGCTTATGTATAAACAAATTAAATAAGAATAAGTCAAAATAATTCAAATGAACGAGCGGGAAAAAGAAGCGGCAGGGAGACTCATTATGGGTCGACCCCCACTGGCTTGGGTCAACCTAATATGGATCGGGTCGACCCTAGGGTTAGGGCTGTCAATGGATATCCGAAAAATCCGAAACCCGTCCGCATTCGTATCCGAAAAGCGGATAAATATCTGATATCCAAGAAAGCGGATGCGGATGCGTATATAGGCATATCCGCATCCGAAAATTATCCGTCCGCTTTTTTTTCTGATTATAGCATAAATTATGTGTATTTTAACATAATTAAATATACTAATTTATTAATTTGCAAAATTAAAAGTCTACTAAATGCATGTTAATTGCTCAAAATTATATATTATCATCATATTTATTTATTTTTAGCACTTTAGTAATCAATTAGGTTGAAAAAGATTAATATTAAGCTAAAAAAGTTCATTTATGTTTATTGATTTATTGATTATTGGCGGAGCGGATAATTATCCGATATCCGTCTGTATCCACAGATACAGATATCCGATATCCGAAAATGGTTTCGGATGCGGATACGGATATGGCACTATCCGTATCCGAAAGCATCCATTGACAGCCCTACCTAGGGTCGACCCAGTGGTAGGTGGGTCGACCCATAATAGATCTGGTCGAATTCTGAGCTATGTACCTGGATGATTTTGTGTCTTTTTTCATGATGACTCGGCATGACATGTACGGTTCAAATTTAAAACCTAGGTCTAAGGGTTAATGTTGATTCTGTAACTATATAAATAAATAGCCTCCTCCATAGCCAGTTCACACAAGTTCTTTACCTCTTACTCCGCCTTTAAATTATTCTGAAAAATATATGCATGATGGGGGGAATGCTACTAGAAATTGTATTAAACATAAGCAACATCAGTCAAGGCTTGCATACAACTTGGATCTGACTTGGACTGGAATTGTTGTGGCCTTGTGTTATATACATATTGATCTTCACCAAGACTCACTATGAGTTACAATTATTTACATATCTGATTTCTTAGGCCTTGAACATGAAAGTTAAATGAAATTGGCAAGGATTTACAGTAAAATAAATATACCTACTTCACTGATATCACCTTTGCCATTATAATCTATTTTATGCTTGTATTATTGTTAGTTAAACAAAACTATACATATGCCTATGATATTGCAAGTTATGTACATGCTTGTGATGTTAATTAAACAAGTCATACATGCCCGTGATATGCATGCCTGTGATGTTTAAACAAGTTATATACATGCCTGTAATATTAATTGGAAAAGTTATACAGATGCCTGTGATGTTAGATAAATAACAAGTAAAATGTATCTATATTCCTTTTCCCATTTTTCTATGTTTATTTCTAGTCATATATGCCTCTGTGATTCTATTCTTGTCCTTCTGTTTCCTTTTTAATTTTATGCCAAGCCTAGGCCTTTAGAAGCCTAGGCTATACCCAAATAAGGTATACATATAATTGGGGAAATAATGAATAAATAGGAAGTTAGGCATAATAATTGGGAATGATTGAATATACACATATTAGGCTTATAGTAATGTGTATATGCTACAACTTGGTAACGATATGCACAAACCTGTAAATGATATAAATTGGGGAAAAAGGATAAGTATACATTTGTAGACTTGTTGTAAACACTTACTGTAAACGGATCTTATGCCTGAGCCCGTAATTAGGGAATGTATTTAATAAAGAGTATGCATAAGGAATAGACATGTTAACTTTGACTTAAACGGACATTAAGTAAATGACATTCTTAGGAATAGGGTTGTATACACATAGTAACATTACAACCAAGCTTATTAATTAAACCTGAATCTGCTAAGTTAAATACAAGTATTAATAAGCAAAGAGGTCCCCCGTTTGTTGTTGTATCGGGTTTTGGGGACTCTTAAATCCTAGATTTTGGGGACACAAGTTGTTAGCTTGCTTTATAACCAGGCTATATAAAGTCAATCAAGAAGGGCGACCAATGGGTCCGACCATGAGATGACTCATCGAGACAGAAAGGCTTTTATCTTGGAAGTCGCCAAGTACTAGGAAATCAGTTCGGATCGAATTTTCTGGACCAGCTTCATGTAGCCAAATTGTTGAAGCCAGCTGAGGGACAACAGATCGGTTTAGTGTCTCATAGACCGATCCAATCTGATGACTGTTGCTAGGAAAAAAACAACATACCACACAACTACAAATGCAGGACAGTTACAACCCATTCACCATGACTTCTTGCGCTGTATTCACCATTATGCATCCATTTCCGAGATTTGTGGGATGGTCCCCATGTGGCATCTGACCCGCCTGTATTCCCAGCTTATAAATACACCAAAATACACCATTTTCAAGGATCTTTTGGCTCTCCAACTACTCAAACTTCATCACCAATGATATCTTTTTGTTTATTTCAAATTATTATAAGTTCTAGAGTATATTTCAACGAAATTGGAGAGATTATTGATTGTAATAATGAGATTGAGTGGCTATTATCATTGTATTTGTAATCAATTCATCAATGAAAGAAGTATAAAGTGGATATAGGCTCTTAACGCCGAACCACTATAAACCTTGTGGGTTGATTCTCATTTTTATCTGTTTTGAATTGTTATTCTCTAGAATTATCAATCTATTGGGTGTTAGAACCACTTTTTTGTCTAACATTTTGGTGCTTTCACTGAGAATTTAGAATTCTCAGCATTCCAGCTTATCATTCTACTGTTTGGATTTTCGTGTCCGAAGAAGTTAGTCCGCATTTCCACCGTTTTCGAAATTTCAATGATCTTAAAAGACTCAAATTCATAGCTCCTAGAAAAGGAAAGAACCACAAACTTCTTGGGAGAATGATGCAAATGAAGATCAGCAAGGATTGTTGTCACCAAGTCATGGGGGTCCAGTTCGAATTCGACCCGACCCGACGAAGGAAATTCGCTCCAGTGAAGGTGGACCGATCTGATCCGAAGGCTTGACCGAAGCCGATGTTTGTCCTCCGATCTAACATGGTGGTACCGAATCGAGTTGAAGCTGGTGTCTCTACTCGAACTAATGCAAGTGCTCTGGTGCCAGCTGTGACAACTAGTAATCAACCCTCTGGTTCTGCACTTGTCTCACACATGGATTTCTCGCGTCAGCATGATATGTTGGATAGAATTAATGACGCTTTAGAAGCCTAAAGATCTGATAGTGTTGCTATGCGGGAGAACATAAAAGCAATGAATAAGAAGATAGACGAGCTTCGTAGGCAGAGAACACCCTCTCCGACTCATCGTCTCGCTGCAGATCATTCGTCTTCTTCGGAGGAAAGGCATCCGCGTCAGAGAAGACCAAACGAAAGACCGAGAACATTGAGTAGGTGACATTTGGATCATTGGGATCTCGCAAAGACACAGCTCGTATTTTGGGATCTGATAACCCAAGTTTGAGAGAACCAATGTTGTTGCCAATGCAAGGACCTCATGTCCTTCCTAGAGAATCGAATACTAACCCTACTGAACGATAACTCCTATAACACCCCACCTCCGTTAAGGTCACTCGCAAAGGGAATGCCTTAACTTTGGTGGAGCATTTTTAGTAGATAGAACAGAAATTTACAAGACAAATAAAGTAGTACTTGAAAATTTTATAACTTTATTACAACAAAAACAGAAATAAGTTTGGCTACATCTTTCAAAATCACAATATCTGAATTCAAGTACATAAATATCGGTCTTGTACAAAAGCCTTCAGAATGCATAGTTTTTAAAGCCATAATCCCCAATATGTACATTGCCCATAGTTTTTAAAGCCTTCTTGTATATTGCCCAGTCTTGGTAACCTTCTGCTCTGATACCAAATGTAACACCCCACCTCCGCTAGGGTCACTCACAAAGGGAATGCACTAGTTTTGGAGGGGTATTATCGAGATAACATCACATAATTATCACAAGACAGAACATTAATAAAAAATTTAAGTAAACAGCGGAAGAATTTATGAGCAAAACAGAACTTCATTTTATTCCAAAATAAACCATGTCTCTTACAAACATTTCAAATAACTTCATTACAACTGTCTTGTAATAATAGCCAAAGAAGCAATAACTTAAAAACAGAAAAACAGCTTATTCCCCAAGTGCAGTAAAAAAAAGCAGCCATAGCAAACCGTACATGCTGAGCCAAAGCAAGTGATATCCAAGCTAAGAGCTAGTGTTTCCTCCCTGAGAACCTGGGGGGAAATGAAAGAAAAAGAGGCGAAAGGAAAAGGGTCAGTCATAAAGACTGAGTAAGTCCTAGTGACTTTCAATGTAAAAACGGTTAAAACAATCTGTCATGTATGAACTGGAACTAAACTTAAGAATGGTGTCAAGGTGAACAAGATAGACTAAGGTGATCAGGATAAGTCAAGACAAGCCAAATAAAGCATTGCATGTTCAAGATTCGTTGCATCGACTGTACTAGTATACTAAGCCCATATCACAAATTAATCACGAAATAAATCCCACGGCCCAATATCATGAAATGACCCTGAAACGGGGTCTGACCCAAGTACGGGGTCCTACGGAGCGATTATCTAGTCGATCGGCTCCCTACAAGTTCTAGCTCGTCAAGTGTCTGTGTCATATGGATAATCACGAATGTAGTCACCTGTGGTGGGTCCACCTTTGGGTGTATCAGCCCTAGGGTGTCAACCCCTGACACGATTCAAGATGCACAGATAAATCTACGGATACCCAGTGCCTGCCCCGGAATACGTGCACCACCGTAGTACACCGAACCTACACTGGCATACCCCACTGCCGTCGTTTACCTCTTACAATCAGCCCAGTAATCGTGCCCCACCCGGCCTAGCCCCAGGGTACCTTGATACATCTAGAGGGTTACTGCTGAAAAGGGTCGTGTCTAGGGTTTCGCCTAACAGATTAGGTCATGTAATTCGTGACCTAACCCACCTAACCGATTAAGTCATGTAATTCGTGACTTAATCCTTTTCCAGTCTAGTCGTGTCAAGATGGTTAAGTATGTCATTTAAATTCGTGACTTAACCCGCCTACGTGTCATGTCAAGTTGGCTAAGTGTTGTCGTTTCAAGTTCATGACTTAGCCCTACAAATCGTGTTCAAGTTGGTTAAGTTGTCTTTTCATGTTCATGACTTAACCCTAATTGGCATTAATTGATTCGTTAATGCACCGAACCACTCACATTGGATCCTATTGTTCGTAGCCACTGGATTTGCCGGGCGGTTCCGGGCAGGTTTACGCTACGAACTCAACCCAACCTCGGGTTTCACGCGCGATGTGACCAACTACCCACATTGGATCCTATTGTTTGTAGCAACTGGATTTGCCGGGCGGTTCCGGGCAGGTTTACACTACAAACTTAACCTAACCTCGAGTTGGCCACTTTCTTGTTTTCTAAAGTCATGCCCATGTTCTTATGAGATTCGTGCTATTTTCATAGCATGTTCATATGTCAATTTCGTGCCCAACTAAGGCATGTTTCAAGTCAAGTTATGGAATGTTCAAGTCAAGTTTTTCGTGCCATATTTCATGTTCTACTTATGCCATATTTCACGATTTATGATTATAATCAATTCAAGTTTTGCCTATTCTACCCAATCGTATCCCCAACGCATATAAACGTACTTCGTTCACAAGCATAAACAATTCAAGAGATAAAGGGGAATAACACCAAACATGTGATAGGCATATGTGACAATTCCACCATCACTTGCATAATAAACAGGCTATAACATATCACATGGTTTCAATACTAGCATGATGATAACTTGGCATAGTAATGGTTCCAACTTAGTTCAACATGATGAATTCAACTTTACATCATAGACATAATAATCATTGCGGGCATAATAATAATTTTATTACAAACATGAAACATTAAAGGCATGGTAATTCTGATAGGCATAGTGGATTCCAATTTAGTATTTTTAACATAATGATTCTCATCTAGCATTATAAACATAATGATTCCAACTTTTCATCATGACCTAGCAATTCCCAATTTGTCATTAGCATGATAGGTATATTAACATCACAGGCATAGTTTCATTAATATCATAGACATGGTTTAATTAGCATCATAGCCATGATTTTAATCAACATGAGGATTTCAATGAACATAATGATTCCATGGACATGTATTTGTTCAACTTGTAATAAAATTAAGCCCAAGTGATCCATAACAACATCAACATCATGATAAGTTTAACTTGCAACATTAACATAGCAATATTCTCAAATTTTGATTCAAAGTTAAACAATATAAACATGGATTAATAATAGTTCCTAAATCAGGTTTCAATTCATAGCATGTCCACGTTATTTCAGCGTTTTTGCCTAAAAAGTGACATAGAACTTACAATATGAAGCAAGCAATCCAAATCAAAACTTTAAATCAAATAGCCCCAAATCCGTTGTCTAAAGCGTCGTAATTGTTGTAGCTTCTAGTTATAGCCTTCAAGAATCATCCTTCGTCTTCTTTAATTTTGTTCTTTGTATTTTTAATTTAGAGTTCTAGGTTTAATGGCGGCTGCATGAGGATAAAATGAAATAGTATGATTTAAGCTAGGTCTTAGGGTCTTTTTATAGTGTTTAGGATTAGTTTTAGCCATAGGATAAACCCTAGGATAGATCTGAGCCATCTAAAATCGTCACAAGCCCCCAAAACAAGACCCAGGAGCCAAAACAGGTGCACCGGGCCGACCTGGCCGACCAGGGAGGTCGACCCCCAGGTCGACACCCAGGTCGACTCCCCAGTCGACCTGGGGGGAGGTCGACACACAGGTCGACCCCCAGGTTGACTCTAGTGTCGACCTGGTTGGGGGGAGGTCGACCCTAGTGTCGACCCCCCTGTCGACCTGTCTGGGCGGGATTTTTCCCGCCTACCCTGAATTCTGAAAATTTGAATCTGTTTTTGAATTCGAATTTTTCGTGAAACTTTGCGAGGCCATATCTTGATCATACGGACTCCGATTTACGAAATTTCGGACTCTATTTCGCGTATTTTTCCGAGACGAACGCAATGGCGAAACCCGTTTTCCCTGATTCAGATTTAACATTTAATTCTGCCCTGTTTTAAGTTATAACGTGTTGTTTAAAACACGGGTTGTTACATTCTCCCCTCCTTAAAGGATTTCGTCCCCGAAATCTTCAAGTTAGGAAGAACGTATCCTACCATCCATCATCCATCTACTCAAAGCATCATCCACAAGCAGTCATTGTCCTTAAAATATTTCTAATGCTGTATAAACATATGCAGAAAGTGTGTGTATATGTTCCTTATCTAATGCAAATGATCCGGCCTGATTGATCTTCTCAAACGCAAAATATGTTTAGTGAAATGAATCCAATATGTATGCAAAAAATTTCCTATTATAATTCATAATTTCTATATGAGTGCTCAAACATTCAATCATATGCAACAACCAAATGATAGCACAACCAAGTTTCCAAAATAAACACTCATGCATATGCAGGTATGAAACTGTGACTGAGCCGATCTAGTGCCTAATGTGTATTCATGCATCCACGAGCAACCACCTGCGACCACTTGCAACCATTTTGCAATCATAACATGTTTCAATTACATGTTTACATCCAAAAAGATTCTACCTATGGTTCTCAAGATAGGATCGAGGAGATAACAAGATAAAACAAAGCATCTAGAAAAAGAAGTTAAAGATGTACCCCCAGAAGGTCCGGTCTGCTTCTTAGGGCAGTCTTTGCTGATGTGTCCAATCTCCCCACAATGAAAACATTCACCTTGCTTTCTCTTCCTCTTTCTACAATCCTTGGCTATGTGCCCTTCCGTACCACAGAAATTGCATTTCCTTTTATCACGTGAGTTGTCGTTCTTGTCTCCCTTCTCGAAGTCCACCTTTTAATTCTGAGAATCGTTGGGCTTGACCTCTTTCTTGCCCTTCTTATCTTCCTCATACAGTAGGGCCATATCCACCAAGCTTTCAAAGGTCGCCCCCATGGGCAAATGAGTCATGGCCAAACCATGTAGTGGCTCGTTCAAGCCTCGTGCAAAACGTAGCGCCTTTTTCTGAGGAGTGTTGACTAACTCCAATCCGAAGCGAGCAAGCTGATTGAAACGGTTCACGTATTCTTTAACTGTCATATTTCCTTGTTTAAGGGCCAGAAACCGTTCCATTTGGAGACTCTCCTCTGCCGATGATAAAAACTTAAGCCCAAATCTCCCTCTAAAGTCCGCCCAAGTCTCAATGGGCCTAGTAGCGTTGGTGACTTCCCACCAATAAGAAGCTTCCTCTTTCATGAGCCATGCCGCCAAATGTACTTTCCTATTGTCCTCTACCTCAAAGATAACAAACAAGTCTTCGGTTTCCTTTAACCAATTCCGTGCCTCAACAAAAGTCTCAGTTCCTAGGAAATCCTTTCCGCCCATGGCCTTAAAGTCCTTGCATATCTTTGAAAAAGCGGTTTCTCGCGGAGGTTGAGGAGGATGAGGAGGAGGATTGGCTGGGCCTGTCACATTAGCCCGAGCCTCGAGGAAACGACGGAACCAAGTGGGTATATTGACACCCTCGGGAAGATTAAGATCGTCGGCCATGATAAGCTGAAAACGAAAAAGGAAAAGATTCAAACGAGGAAACAAAGATTGTGCTAATGGCTTTTTGGGGAATAGCCTTTTAAAATAAACCAACTTTTCTTGAAAAGTGCTTCTTTGTAAATGGTTTTGAAAAAAAAATTCAAAAGGTTTTCAAAACTTTTGCCCAGTCTTGGTATCCTTCTGCTCTGACACCAAATGTAACACCCCATCTCCGCTAGGGTCACTCACAAAGGGAATGCACTAGTTTTGGAGGGGTATTATCGAGATAACATCACAGAATTATCACAAGACAGAACATTAATAAAAAAATAAAGTAAACAGCGGAAGAATTTATGAGCAAAACAGAACTTCATTTTATTCCAAAATAAACCATGTCTCTTACAAACATTTCAAATAACTTCATTACAGCTGTCTTGTAATAATAGCCAAAGAAGCAATAACTTAAAAACAGAAAAACAGCTTATTCCCCAAGTGCAGTAAAAAAAAGCAGCCATAGCAAACCGTACATGCTGAGCCAAAGCAAGTGATATCCAAGCTAAGAGCTAGTGTTTCCTCCCTGAGAACCTTGGGGGGGGAACGAAAGAAAAAGAGGCGAAAGGAAAAGGGTCAGTCATAAAGACTGAGTAAGTCCTAGTGACTTTCAGTGTAAAAACGGTTAAAACAACCTGTCATGTATGAACTGGAACTAAACTCAAGAATGGTGTCAAGGTGAACAAGATAGACTAAGGTGATTAGGATAAGTCAAGACAAGCCAAATAAAGCATTGCATGTTCAATATTCGTTGCATCGACTGTACTAGTATACTAAGCCCATATCACAAGTTAATCACGAAATAAATCCCACGGCCGAATATCATGAAATGACCCTGAAATGGGGTCTGACCCAAGTACGGGGTCCTACGGAGCGATTATCTAGTCGACCGGCTCCCTACAAGTTCTAGCTCGTCAAGTGTCCGTGTCATACGGCTAATCACGAATGTAGTCACCTGTGGTGGGTCCACCTTTGGGTGTATCAGCCCTAGGGTGTCAACCCCTGACACGATTCAAGATGCACAGATAAATCTACGGATACCCAGTGCCTGCCCCGGAATACGTGCACGACCGTAGTCCACCGAACCTACACTGGCATACCCCACTGCCGTCGTTCACCTCTTATAATCAGCCCAGTAATCGTGCCCCACCCGGCCTAGCCCCAGGGTACCTTGATACATCTAGAGGGTTACTGCTGAAAAGGGTCGTGTCTAGGGTTTCGCCTAATAGATTAGGTCATGTAATTCGTGACCTAACCCGCCTAACCGATTAAGTCATGTAATTCGTGACTTAATCCTTTTCCAGTCTAGTCGTGTCAAGATGGTTAAGTATGTCATTTAAATTCGTGACTTAACCCGCCTATGTGTCATGTCAAGTTGGCTAAGTGTTGTCGTTTCAAGTTCATGACTTAGCCCTACAAATCGTGTTCAAGTTGGTTAAGTTGTCTTTTCATGTTCATGACTTAACCCTAATTGGCATTAATTGATTCGTTAATGCACCGAACCACTCACATTGGATCCTATTGTTCGTAGCCACTGGATTTGCCGGGCGGTTCCGGGCAGGTTTACGCTACGAACTCAACCCAACCTCGGGTTTCAAGCGCGATGTGACCAACTACCCACATTGGATCCTATTGTTTGTAGCAACTGGATTTGCCGGGCGGTTCCGGGCAGGTTTACACTACAAACTCAACCCAACCTCGAGTTGGCCACTTTCTTGTTTTCTAAAGTCATGCCCATGTTCTTATCAGATTCGTGCTATTTTCATAGCATGTTCATATGTCAATTTCGTGCCCAACTAAGGCATGTTTCAAGTCAAGTTATGGAATGTTCAAGTCAAGTTTTTCGTGTCATATTTCATGTTCTACTTATGCCATATTTCACGATTTATGATTATAATCAATTCAAGTTTTGCCTATTCTACCCAATCGTATCCCCAACGCATATAAACGTACTTCATTCACAAGCATAAACAATTCAAGAGATAAAGGGGAATAACACCAAACATGTGATAGGCATATGTGACAATTCCACCATCACTTGCATAATAAACAGGCTATAACATATCACATGGTTTCAATACTAGCATGATGATAACTTGGCATAGTAATGGTTCCAACTTAGTTCAACATGATGAATTCAACTTTACATCATAGACATAATAATCATTGCGGGCATAATAATAATTTTATTACAAACATGAAACATTAAGCATGGTAATTCTGATAGGCATAGTGGATTCCAATTTAGTATTTTTAACATAATGATTCTCATCTAGCATTATAAACATAATGATTCCAACTTTTCATCATGACCTAGCAATTCCCAATTTGTCATTAGCATGATAGGTATATTAACATCACAGGCATAGTTTCATTAATATCATAGACATGGTTTAATTAGCATCATAAGCATGATTTTAATCAACATGAGGATTTCAATGAACATAATGATTCCATGGACATGTATTTGTTCAACTTGCAATAAAATTAAGCCCAAGTGATTCATAACAACATCAACATCATGATAAGTTTAACTTGCAACATTAACATAGCAATATTCTCAAATTTTGATTCAAAGTTAAACAATATAAACATGGATTAATAATAGTTCCTAAATCCGGTTTCAATTCATAGCATGTCCACGTTATTTCAGCGTTTTTGCCTAAAAAGTGACATAGAACTTACAATATGAAGCAAGCAATCCAAATCAAAACTTTAAATCAAATAGCCCCAAATCCGTTATCTAAAGCGTCGTAGTTGTTGTAGCTTCTAGTTATAGCCTTCAAGAGTCATCCTTCGTCTTCTTTAATTTTGTTCTTTGTATTTTTAATTTAGAGTTCTAGGTTTAATGGCGGCTGCATGAGGCTAAAATGAAATAGTATGATTTAAGCTAGGTCTTAGGGTCTTTTTATAGTGTTTAGGATTAGTTTTAGCCCTAGGATAAACCCTAGGATAGATCTGAGCCATCTAAAATCGTCACAAGCCCCCAAAACAAGACCCAGGAGCCAAAACAGGTGCACCAGGCCGACATGGCCGACCAGGGAGGTCGACCCCCAGGTCGACACCCAGGTCGACTCCCCAGTCGACCTGGGGGGAGGTCGACACACAGGTCGACCCCCAGGTCGACTCTAGTGTCGACCTGGTTGGGGGGAGGTCGACCCTAGTGTCGACCCCCTATCGACCTGTATGGGCGGGATTTTTCCCGCCTACCCCGAATTCTAAAAATTTGAATCTGTTATTGAATTTGAATTTTTCGTGAAACTTTGCGAGGCCATATCTTGATCATACGGACTCCGATTTACGAAATTTCAGACTCTATTTCGCGTATTTTTCCGAGACGAACGCAATGGCGCAACCGTTTTCCCTGATTCATATTTTAACATTTAATTCTGCCCTGTTTTAAGTTATAACGTGTTGTTTAAAATACGGGTTGTTACAGTGACTTTCATCATATAAACAGATAATGGTATCATGACATGTAAATAAAACTGGATGAGAAATAACCGTAACAGGGATAGCAGGTTAACAGAAGAAATGGAATGATATAGGCTAAGCTAAATTTTTGACTTCTCTGCACTAATACTATTATAACAGGATTAGGTGTTACCCCAATGTCTAAACTGAAACAGAAACGGGAACACAATAATATCTACAGAAACATAATGCTAGAAATGGGCCTTTACCACCCGAACAGAGGTAGATGGTACGGAAACAGAATGCTAATAATGGGCTTTTACCACCCTAACAGACAGAAGGTACGGAAACAGAATACTAATAATGGGCCTTTACCACCCAACTAATGGGCCTTTACCACCCCAACAGACAGAAGTTACGGAAAAAGAATCGGAAACAGAATCAGAGACAGGAACAGAATAATCCTTACGGAAATAGAATGTTAGAATTAGATTTACACTAGTAATGGGACTTTACCACCCCAACAGACGGTACCACACAGAAACAGACAGGTGTTACCACTCAACAGAAACAGATGGTACCAACAGAAACAGACAGAACTAAGTGTACCCTAAGTCCTACCCCAAGAGATCGGCTCCCTAATACATAAATACCCTGTGTTGGCCCCACAGCAAAGCGTATCACTCCCTAAAGTGGCAACCTATTGGCACAGACCTATTTACAGATGTCTTACATCCTCAGAGAAGACCGGATCTATGCATGCACATGACCCGGTTGGAACGCGCCATTAACACCCCTTGCCATTATCAGAATGAACCACTTATAATTAGTTCAGTAAGCGTGCCTGGACCCCTACGTAGTATGGGGTCAAAGTTTTGACACTAGAAAGGGTTACTGAATAATATGGGTCCCAAACAACAGATGACACAAGTATTTCCCCTCCTAACCTTATGTCCCCAGACTAGCAGATTTCAGATTAACTTGTTTACAAGTTTCAGACAGAGTTTAGATTACTAGTTCACAGATCAGACAATCAAGTTAACAAATTTTCAAATTAACAGATCAGATGTACGGATTTAACAAACTTACTGTCTAACTTTGTATTGGGCCTACAGATTCACGAAACGGGTTTATTAGATTCACTAGTCCAGTTGGTTTAACCCTATCCACCCAACACGTTTTAGACATCATATTTATCTTAGATTTGCATTAATTAAATATTAATGCACATACCTCTCACATTAGGTTGCTAGCTTGTGGCCGCTGGATATGCGAGGCGGTTCCGGGCAGACTTCTGCCACAAGCCAGACCTAACCTCGTGTCTAAGCATATTTTAGTTATGCCTGTGACCTCTCACAATAGACTGACAGTTTGCGGTTGCTAGTTAAGCCGGTTAGTTCCGGGCAGGCTTCTACCGCAAACAGAGTCTAACCTCGTGTCATAGCCACTTTATTACATTACAGAAAATAGCAGACTAATTATGCCCATTTAGCAGATTAAACTTCTTTATAGGTTACAGCAGATTAATCAAATTTCCATGTTTTACTAAATCTTAGATCGAGCCTATGGATTTTCATACCTAAATTACAATTATTTAGCTTTCAATAGATTAGGCAATTCAATAGATAACAGATATAGCAGATTAGGCGATTCAATAGATTAGCAGATTAGGCAATTCAACAGATTAGGCAATTCAACAGATTTAGCAGATTAGGCAATTCAACAGATTGGCAAAGCAGATAACAGATTTAGCAGATTTAAATTTCTTAAAATTCTTCATATCTTTCCTAATCATAAATAAAGCCTAAACTTACATGCCTAAATCATGGTCATAATTCATAATACAACATATGCCCAAATTTTTAGCTAAACTTTGCACAGTACAGAATATTCTCTAAAAGCCCCAATTATGATATAAAATATGAATTATGCCAAATTATAGCCTTTAATGCCAGTACCTAAAAATCCATTTTTAGGCGCATTCACATTAATAGTTATCCTATTTTAATATATGTTTTTACGCCTAAGTAACATATTCCTTTTTCAAGTCATGAATCATTATATAAAAATATGCCCAAAAATCTAGATCATTAAATTATAACATCTCAAAATCAAATCTTAATTTTAAACAAGCATTATATCCCCCAAGTTTCAATTCATATGTTAACGTACAATGGTTCCTCTTCTTCCAAATCATAGAGTATGCACAGATCTAGATCTAATCTACAACATATGTCCCTTTTCTCAAATCAGTCGCAGATCAGTCATGTTCAATTATGCATTATTCATTATTTATCCCAAAATTTAGCGTTCGTGCGTTAATCTCTTATGAGATTTGGCGCATGCTCATAGTAGCCTGGCTATAATCAAAAAGGAAGAAAAGAGGGAACAGATACAGAACAGTCACAATAATATTTACAAGATAGATCCATAGAAAAGTATGCATAATCTCAGATCCAGATTCACAAAAATGTCAAGATAATTATTAAATTTCATATCTGAAAATAACTGTATTGACAAAAAGGGAACGATTCTTGATTTCCGGGATCTGTATTCTGACACTGAATAGCGCTCCTTTGGCATAGACTATTGATTAGATTAGATTCTCTTTTAATTCTATTTAGATTGGAAGAAGATGCATTAATCATAATTTTGATTCCAGTAGAGTAGCGATGTCATTTTTATTTTTAATTAGAATAGAGGCAGAGTATAGGCAGAATGAAATTGTGTGGGGAGAAATCTAGGTTTTGGGGGTATTTAAATAGGTTAGAGCTCGCGAATCCAGTCAGAATTGCGTCTAGGTGCAGAAAAATGGATCTGTCTCCAGATCTGGAAAGGCGAGGGGGTATCGACCCTAGTGTCGACCTGTGTACCCAGGTCGACCCTATTGTCGACCTGGGTCCTGGGCGGGAATTTTCCTGCCCAGCCCGGGTGTCTGTTTTGAATTTTGAAATCTGAATTTTGAATTTTGGGCTGCTTTTTATTAAAACTTCCGAAGGCCATATCTTCTTCATACGGAGTTCGATTTACGCAAACTTGGACTCTATTCCAAGCCGAATTTCGAGACGAACGCAATGGCGTTACCCGTTTCCCTTAGTTATTTTGTTACAATTTAATTATTCTCTGATTTGTTACTCTTATGTTAACAGAAAATACAGGGTTTACATTCTCCCCTCCTTAAAGTATTTCGTCCCCGAAATCTTCAAGTTAAGAAGAACGTGTCCTACCATCCAGTCACCCATCTACTCAACCATCATCCACAAGCATCCATTGTCCTTAGAAACTTCTAATGTTGTATGATCATATGCAAAAGTGTGTGTATATGTTCCTTATCTAATGCAAAGATCAGGCGGTCCACTGATTCAGTTGACCTCCTTAATGCGAATTATGTCAGTGCCATGAGTCCAACATGTATGCAATTTTCCTATTTGATACATATCACTTCTATATGAGTGCACATCCGTTCATTCATATGCAACATCCATGTGCTGAGTCAACCATTTTGTATCCATAAAATTTTTGAAAATGAACACACATCCATATGCAGTACGAGAGTGTTTTTGAGCCGATCTAGTGCCTAGTGTGTGTATATGCATCCACGAGCAACCACTTGCATCCACTTGCAACCATCAAATATTACATGTCTCAAACACATGTTTACACCCATTAGTTTCTACCTAAAGGTCGAAGATTTGATCGATAGGATAAAGCTTAGTGATAGAAGCAAGTACAATTAAAACAAAAGCTTGGCTGCCATTAGACATCGGTTTAAGAGATAACCCCTTAAGTATCAACCCCGAAGATCGAAATCAACATCAGACTGACACTCAGAGAACTACTCCCATTAAATAAATGTCCAACTGGAAATCTACTTCACGCTTTGAGTAAAATCCCTATCCTTTTTCAGAAATATTCAGATACTTACAGACTACTAGTATAAATCAGATTACCAAATGATTCTTAGGAAACTAAGCATGATAAAAACCCAGAATGTATGCATTATAGTCAACTTATTGCCCAACACAGATACCCTCAAACCCCAACTTATCACAAATGGATGGGTCATAACCCTCATGGGGCTTGAGACTATAGTGGGATCAGAAACAAGACTAGTATTAAAGTGCAGAGTTTTAATTACAGAATCAAAATGCCAGAATCAGAAAGAGTTTTAACTCCACAATCAGATAAGGAAATTAAACCTTCTACATAAATTTTATTATTTCTTTCCTATCCACAAGCCTCGCGAGCATTCGCCTGCCCTCAAGAAGTAGGTTCTAGCCTCTGTCCTTGTCCTCGTATCTTTGGGCAGTCCCTAGTGAAGTGCCTTATTTCTCCACAGTTGAAGCAAGTGTCCTTCCTCTTTCTGTAATCCTTATTCAGATGGGTCGAGCTTCCACAAGTAAAGCACTTCTTCTCCTTCTTATCTTCAGACTTATCATCCTTCTTTTGTGTTTCCTTTTTGGGCCCCGCTTTCTTGTTCTGTGGTCCTTCAAGCTTTTCTTCTTTCTTCTCACTTTTGGTTTCCTCTTCATGCATCAATGCCATGTCAACTAATTTCTCGAAGGTAGCCCCCATAGGAATGTGGGATATTACCAATCTGTGTAGCGGCTCATTCAAACCTTTAGCAAACCTTAGTGCCTTCTTATGCAGTGTATTCACCAAATCTAAGCCGAATCTCGCCAGTTGATTAAACTTGTTGACGTACTCTCTCACTGATAAATTCCCCTACTTCAACGCCAAGAACCTCTCTACGTATAGACTCCCTTCGCTCGTGAGAGAAATTTCATCTCGAACCTATACCTGAAATCCATCCATCTCTCTACCGGACGCTCTCCATTTGTGACCTCCCACCAAAAAGAAGCTTCATCCTTAAGCGACCATACCGCCAACTGTATCTTCTGCCTATCGTCCACCTCGAAGATAACGAACAAATCCTCAGTTTCTTTGAGCCAGTTCCTTGCCTCCACGAAGGATTCAGTTCCATTAAAGTTCTTCCCACCCATGGATCAAAAGTCTCTACATATCTTCGGGAAAGTATTCACGCGCAGAGGAGGAGGAGGAGGAACCGCTGCAGCTGGGGGAAGAGGGACGTCTGCTGGGACCGCATCATTAGCCCTAGCTTCTAGGTACCTCATGAACCAGTCTGGTATAAGTACGCCCTCAAGAAGGTTAAGATCCCCAGACATGCTGAAACGAAAGAAAAGGAAAGATTCAAAACAAAGGATAGAAAGATAGGCATATCGCTTTGGGGATTATGTTTTTCAAAATAAACTCTACTTTTGAAAATACTTCCTTTTTAAAACCTTTTTGAAAATAGTTTTCAAAAACTTTTTATCGAATCTGGTAACCTTCAACTCTGATACCAAGTATAACACCTCACCTCTGTTAAGGTCACTCGCAAAGGGAATGCCTTAACTTTGGTGGAGTGTTTTTAGTAGACAGAACAGAAATTTACAAGACAGATAAAGTAGTACTTGAAAATTTTATAACTTTATTACAACAGAAACAGAAATAAGTTTGGCTACATCTTTCAAAATCACAATATCGGAATTCAAGTACATAAATATTGGTCTTGTACAAAAGACTTCAAAATGCATAGTTTTTAAAGCCATAATCCCCAATATAAATTTCCATGGAAAGATAGAGCCAAAGCCAAGCAATACTTCAAACAATTCAAGCAGAGAGAATCTGAATCAAGCTCCTATGTTTCCACCCTGAAAACTTGGGGGAGGGAACAGGAAGTAAAGAGGCGAAACAAACTAGGTCAGACATAAGTCTGGTGAGTCCAGTGACTTTCAGCATGTAAACAAATAATAGTATCATGACATGTAAATAAAACTGGATGAGAGATACCCGTAACAGGAATAGCAGGTTAACAGAAGAAACGGAATGATATAGGCTAAGCTAAGCTTATCACTTCTCTACACTAATACTAGTATAACAAGATTAGATGTTACCCGAATGTCTAAACTGAAACAGAAACGGAAATAGAATAATCTCTACAGAAACAGAATGCTAGTAATGGGCCTTTACCACCCGAACAGAGGCTGACGGTACAGAAACAGAATGCTACTAATGGGCTTTTACCACCCCAGCAGACAGAAGGTACGGAAACAGAATACTAATAATGGGCCTTTACCATCCAACTAATGGGCCTTTACCATCCAACTAATGGGCCTTTACCACCCCAACAGACAGAAGTTACGGAAACAGAATCGGAAACGGAATCAGAGACGGAAACAGAATAATCCTTACGGAAACAGAATGTTAGAATTTGGTGTACACTAGTAATGGGCCTTTACCACCCCAACAGACGGTACCATGCAGAAACAGACAGGAGTTACCACCCAACAGAAACAGACGGTACTAACAAAAACAGACAGAACTAAGTGTACCCTAAGTCCTACCCCAAGCTACCAGCTTCCTAATACATAAATACCTTGTTTCGGCCCCATAGTAGGGCGTATCACTCCCTATAGTGGCAACCTATTAGCACAGACCTATTTACAGATGTCATGGTGTCTTACATCCTTAGAGCAGACCGGATCCATGCACGCACATAACCCGGTTGGAACGCGCTATCAACACCCCTCGCCATTATCAGAATGAACCGCTTATAATTAGTTTAGTAAGCGTGCCCAGACCCCTACATAGTGTGAGGTCAAAGTTTTGATACCAGAAAGGGTTACTGACTAATATGGGTCCCAAACAACAGATGACACAAGTATTTCCCCTCCTAACCTTATGTCCCCAGACTAGCAGATTTCAGATTAACTTTTTTACAAGTTTCAGACAGAGTTCAGATTACTAGTTCACAAATCAGAAAATCAAGTTAACAAGTTTTCAGATTAACAAATCAGATGTACGGATTTAACAGCCTTACAGATTGTCTAACTTTGTATTGGGCCTACAGATTCACGAAACGGGTTTATTAGATTCATCGGTCCAGTTGGTTTAACTCTATCCACCCAACACTTTTTAGACATCATATTTATCTCAGATTTGCATTAATTAAATATTAATGCACAGACCTCTCACATTAGGTCGGTAGCTTGTGGCCGCTGGATATGCCGGGCGGTTCCGGACAGACTTCTGCCACAAGCCAGGCCTAACCTCGTGTCTAAGCATATTTTAGTTATGCCTATGACCTCTCACATTAGACTGAAAGTTTGCGGTCGTTGGTTAAGCAGGTTGGTTCTGGGCAGGCTTCTACCGCAAACAGAGTCTAACCTGGTGTCACAGCCACTTTATTCCATTACAGAAAATATTAGACTAATTATGTCCATTTAACAGATTAAACTTCTTTACAGGTTATAGCAGATTAATCAAATTTGCATGTTTTACGAAATCTTAGATCGAGCCTACGGATTTTCATACTCAAATTACAATTATCTAGCTTTCAACAAATTAGGCAATTCAACAGATAACAAATCTAGCAGATTAGGCGATTCAATAGATTTAGCAGATTAGGCAATTCGATAGATTTAGCAAATTAGGAAATTCAATAGACTGGCAGAGCAGATAACAGATTTAGCAGATTTAAATTTACTAAAATTCTATTTACATATCTTGCCTAATCATAAATTAAGCCTAAACTTACATGCCTAAATCATGGTTATAATTCATAATACAACATATGCCCAAATTTTTAGCTAAACTTTGCACAGTACAGAATATTCTCTAAAATCCCCAAATTATGATATAAAATATGAATTATGCCTAATTATAACCTTTAATGCCAATACCCAAAAATCCATTTTTAGGCGCATTCACATTAATAGTTATCCTATTTTAATATAGGTCTTTACGCCTAAGTCACATATTCCTTTTTCAAGTCATGTATCATTATATAAAAATATGCCCAAAATTCTAGATCTTTAAATTATAACATCTCAAAATTAGATCTTAATTTTAAACAAATGTTATGTCCCCCAAGTTTCCATTCATATGTTAACATACAATGGTTCCTCTTCTTCAAAATCATAGAGTATGCACAGATCTAGATCTAATTTACAACATATGTCCCTTTTCTCAAATCAGTCACAGATCAGTCATGTCCAATTATGCATTATTCATTATTTATCCAAAAATTTAGCGTTCGTGCGTTAATCTCTTATGAAATTTGGCGCAGGCTCATGGTAGCCTGGCTATAAACAAAAAGGAAGAAAAGAGGGAACAGATACAGAACAGTCACAATAATATTAACAAGATAGATCCACAGAAAAGTATGCATAACCTCAGATCCAGATTCACAAAAATGTCAAGATAATTATTAAATTTCATATCTAAAAATAACTGTACTGACAAAAAGGGAACGATTCTTGATTTCTGGAATCTGTATTCTGACACTGAATAGCGCTCCTTTGGCGTAGACTATTGATTAGATTTGATTCTCTTTTAATTCTATTCAGATTGGAAGAAGATGCATTAATCCTAGTTTTTATTGTAGTAGAGTAGCGATGTCATTTTTAGTTTTAATTAGAATAGAGGCAGAATGAAACTATGTGGAGAGAAAGCTAGTTTTGGGGGTTTTTAAATAGGTTAGAGCTCACGAATCCGGTCAGAAAGGCGTCCAGGTGCAGAAAAATGGATCTGTCTCCAGATCTGGAGAGGAGCGAGGTCGACCCTAGTGTCGATTTGTGTACCTAGGTCGACCCCCAGGTCGACCCTAGTGTCGACCTGGGTCCTGGGCGGGAATTTTCCCGCCCAGCCCTGGTGTCTGTTTTGAATTTCGAAATCTGAATTTTGAATTTCGGGCTGGTTTTTATTGAAACTTCCGAAGGCCGTATCTTCTTCATACGGAGTCTGATTTACGCAAACTTGGACTCTATTCCAAGAAGAATTTCAAGATGAACGCAATGGAGTAACCCGTTTCCCTTAAAAAAAATTTTACAATTTAATTATTCTCTGATTTTTTGCTCTTATGTTCACATAAAATACAGGGTGTTACAACTCCTCCAGCCCAATCGTCCTGTGAATGACCAGTATCATAGAGGGCAAGAGAGTTTAGCTGCTGCCAAAGACAGAAGAACATCACCTTATAGGAATTGGATATATTAGTAGAACTAGAAGTGCTGACCCCGAGCCAATGCTAACTAACGTTGAGGTGGAAGCAATGGTGCGACAGATTATGGATGATAGTATGGGTTACACCAACGAAGACTGGGGCATTGAGCATAGCCATAACCCTTTCATTGGGATATTTTGGATTTTCATTTCCCTAGGCGGTTTAATATGTCCACAATGGATCGATATGGAGGAAGAACCGATTCGAAGCAACATTTGATGAGGTATTCATGGTACATGAACGACGCGACAGCTCCCAATGCCGTAAAATGCAAGCTTTTTCCCATATATCTTGAAGACATCACATTCATGTGGTTCACCCGACTCCCTCCTTGATCAATCTCCAGTTTTAAAGAACTAGGTGAGAGTTTTATGAAGCAGTTTTGACTCCACGCCCGGAAGTCTAAAAGTGTCATTGAGTTGTCTGCAATTAAAAAAGCCCCTGGTTAAACCCTAAAAGATCGATTCAATCTAGCAGTTACAAAGGTAAGTGACCCGCATGAGCAAACCATCCTGATGGCTCTAATAGATGGAGTTGATAAGGGTACCGAGTTTGGGGAATATTTAGCTGGAAAACCACCACTGACTAGGGAGCTGTTCTATGAAAAGGCGAATGTTCGTCTGTGATGAGAGGAAATATATGCCAATCGAAAGAGAAAATCTAACGGAGTTCCTAAAGAGGATATTTAGAGCAATGTCTCCATCAATCAATCCAGAGACAACGCAGTAAAAGTAGAAGTGAATGTCGGTAATAAGAATGGAGGGAACGACTGCCAAAGCTAGAACGGTGGCAAAAGAAATAGGAATCGGAGAAAAGATTCCGAAAAGAGAAATTGATTTCAGACCTTTGAAAATTACACGCCGTTGAACGACACTTTAGAGAATATCTATCCGAGCACTTACAACGTTGTCCAATATAAGAAACCTCCACCCAGGGATTCGACCGAAAAATAGCATGAAACCGGGAAGTTTTGCTTGTTTCATGAAACTTACGGCCATTCCGCAAACGAATGTCTCCACCTAAGAGATGTTGTAGAGAAGTTACTTCGTGCAGGAAAACTAGATGAATATAAAGTCTCCCCAAAAGATAGGAGGAAAGTTGGACAAGTTCAAAACCAGGATCGGCCTGCTTCTAAGCCTATCGCCTAGCAAAAGGGAAAAGGTATAGTCATTAATACCATCATCAGAGGACCACATCCGGTTGGATTCAGCAACAAGACCATGGGGTAATATGTTAATGCTGCTAAACATCAAGAAGTGGGGGAGTGCAGCAATCTTGAGGACACCATGCCCGTGAAACAACAGAAGACAACAATGGATAATGTTATTTTCCGAGACAGAGAGAGTATAGGGACTGAAGCACCTAACATCGATCCAATGGTGATAACTACCACTATTGGACCTGCTTTGGTACGTAAAGTCCTTATGGATTGTGGAGGTTCCGTCAACATCCTGTTTTAAAAAGCTTTTGATCAAATGAAGCTAGAAATGAAAGATTTAAAGCCATGTGGAGGTTGGACACGTGGCTTTAATGGATCATCAACTGCTCCAATTGGTATGGTGGACTTATCTGTAGACCTAGGAGAGGGAGATCGCCGAAGAGTAAGGATCCTCCCATTCGTGATCATGGATATTGATTCCCCCTATAACGATTTTTTAGGCCGGCCGGCCCTTGTAGAGTTTAGGATCTACATCGCACCTTGGTGCCTATTGATGAAATTCCCAACCAAAGCTGGAGTAAGAATGGTTCATGGTGGCCAGGTCACCATAAGAGCTTGTTATATGGTAGAGTTAAAGATGTTGTGCAATGGAAAATAAGTAGAGCCTAAAAGTGCTTCCCGTCTTGCTGAGGAGGGCTCGACATAGCGAATAATGAGAATACCGCCGAGTGAGTCGCTTGATGACCTGCTCGAGGAGATCAATCTTAGAAAGGACAAGGAGCCAGGATGCAGAAAGGCAACCCCCAATGAAGTAATTATAGACATTCCGATCGATGATGATGACCTGACGAAGGTCTTGAAAATTGGATCTCACTTGGATCCCCTCCGAACAAGGGAGTAAACAGATTTTTTGAAAGCAAACCTGGATGTGTTTCCCTAGACCTGTGCTGACATGTGTGGAATCTCTCCCTTAATTATGAGCCATTCACTGGGCATAAACCCAAAGCATCCTCCTTTGAAAAAAAGGCGTATGCTGGGTCTGGAGAGGTCAGCTGCCTTGAAAGAGGAAGTAGAGAAGTTAAGAGATAACCGATTCATCAGAGATTCAACATATCCTGACTGGATATCAAACCCAGCCCTAGTCAAGAAAGCCAATGGGAAGTGGCATACCTATATTGATTTTTTAGATCTGAAAAAAGCCTGCCCAAAGGATATTCCCACTCCCTAGAATTGACCAATTGGTAGACTCAACGGCAGGACATGAACTTCTCTCTTTCATGGATGCATATTCGGGTTATAACCAGATTCCCATGCACGTGCCAAACTAGGAGCATACCAGTTTTATCACGGACTTGGGATTGTGTTGCTATATTGTGATGCTCTTCGGTCTGAAGAATGCTGGAGCGATGTACCAGCGCTTAGTGAATCGAATGTTCTATAATCAGATAGGGAAGACCATGGAAGTTTATGTGGACAATGTGCTTGTGAAGTCCAGGCGATTGTATGATCACACAAGGGACTTGGCGGAAATGTTTGAAATCCTCCGGCGATATGTAACGAAGCTGAATGCTTTGAAATGCTCATTCGGCGTGGCATCAGGAAAGTTCCTCGGCTTCATAGTCAGTTCTCATGGAATCGAGATCAATCCTGCCAGTTTACAGTGATCAGGAACAAAAAGAGCTGCGAAAGATCAAAAATGTCCAAAGCTTAGCAGGAAAGGTCGCGGCATTAAGCAAGTTTATTTCTAAGGCTATAAAAAAATGCGTTCCTTTCTTCGATTTGATAAAACATGGGAAGCGTAATTTCAAGTGGACCCCAAATTGCATTAAAGCCTTCCAAAATCTATTAGATCTTTTGGAGAAACCTCTAATAATGTCTAAGCCGGTAGACTATAAAGGTTTGTTCATATATTTGGCAGTGTCGTCTCGTGCCATTAGTTCAGCCCTAGCACGAGAGGAAGATAAGATTCAAAGGCTGGTATATTACGTGAGCAAGAAGTTGGCGGCAGCAGAATGCAACTATCCAAAGATAGAAAAACTTGATTATAGCTTGCTAATTACTTCCAGAAAACTCCACCATTATTTTCAAGATCACCCAATTATTGAGTATACTAGTCAACCGCTCCGACAAATCTTACAACGACCTGAAGCATCTGAACGATTACCTAAGTGGAATATCAAGCTAAGCCAGTTCGACCTAAACTTCCAACCCAAAAAGTCAATAAGAGGCAGGCGTTAGCCGACTTCATAGCCGAGTTCACAATCCCTTGGGATGATGTGCCAGATGAAGAAGCCAATCCACTGAACAAAAGCTAGAACCTAGCACATGGAAGCTATACACAAATGGTGCTAGGAATGACCGACGGTCCAGTGCCGGAGTTGTATTGATAACTCCTGAGAAACGAACAATATATCACGCTTTCCAACTGGAATTTTCCGCTACTAACAAGGATTCCGAGTACGAAGCCCTGATTGTTAGGTTGAAGCTCGCTAAGGAATTGAGAGTAGCGACGTTGGATATCTTTTGTGGCTCTCAAATTGTTGTTTACTAGGTTCGGAATGAGTTTCAAGCAAAAGGACTTCGACTTGTTGCTTACTTGGAAAAGGTAGAAGAGTTATTGGATAACGTAGAGCGTTATAGCATATCCCATGTTCCACGGACAGAAAATCAAAAAGCTGATAGATTAGCCAAACTAGCTAGCTCCGATAATCCGAAAGAAACATAAATGGTCCCGATTGAAGTGATAACGTCTCCAAGCATTGATCTGATGGAAGTTGACCCAGTTCTAGAGACCAACCCAGAAAGAGAATCATTGATGACGCCGATAAAGGACTTCCTGTAGAATAGGGCACTCCCGAAGAAAAAGAGTGAAAGACGGGATGTGGTTCGCAAAACATCAAGATATATCATACAGGATGGAGTCCTTTACCGACAAGGTTTTTCTGTACCCTTGATCCGATGTGTAGCTGTGACGATCACCCACAACCCCTGCACCAAACAAGAGGGATAACGCGCTGAAAGGTGTGCCAAGTAGCTGTGGATGAGCATCACAGGCAAACAACAAAATAGGAACCTATCGTAAAACTCATAGCGGAAGGATAAAATATAATAGAACATATACAACAGGTAGAAATAGGGGATCATCATATAACAAACTTTTGAAAACTTTCACAACATCCGGAAAGGTTATCCATACATCATAGGAATATCAAAGTCTATACATGAAGCATCACTACAACACTTAGAGAGCAACTCAAACGGTAGAAATAGTAATACTAGATAGTAAGTACGATAGTACGCTAGCCTCCTGCTCGCCTCTGAATTGCAACATCGTCCTCACTAAGCTATCACCTATCACCTGCCACCTAGTCTGCCCATCCACAACCGGATGAACAACCCATCCACAACCGGATGAACAGCCCAAGGTAATAAGAGGGAAACATAAAACCTTGAGTCAGACATCAGTCTTATTGAGCAATAAAACAACTAACAATATCAACAATAAAGTATACGAGAATGCATAGTTAAACATACTAATCTACCCACAATACCAAAGAAAAACTCAACCTTATCTTCCCCAAATCGGACAGTGATAGGCTTTACAACAACATTTCAACCATACATCCATGGAACCAGAACACCCATTCAATCACGGCATAACACTCATGACATCCAAATTATATATCTTATGTAAACCATCCTAATCGAATTCAACATCACTCAAGCACAAGCCCCAAAAGCCTAAACCAATATCAAACAAGCACCCAAGGAACATCTCCTTCGACGTTGAACAATCTACATGAGACGGTTCAAACAAAGAAACTAATCAACCATGACAAACTCTGGCTATCATCGCCAATGCTGCTTCGAAACTATCGTTAATCGTATGACGGCCAACCTTGCTATATGTCAAGGGCTAATGGTAAACCCAGTTGTAGCATAAACTTCATACACCTTTCAACAATACGTATGTTTGTCAAACCTTGACAAATAGGCCTTTCAACGATACCCGGGGTACTCGACCAGCAACCTTCCAGTCTTTTTGGTGCCCCCATTGTACCCCTGATTTAAACTTGCTAGAACTTACGAAAACGATAACTTCTCAGCCTTCGTATCTCTAGTTATCCAATCCGACGACTTTTCATAGCTCAAGCAACCATTATCCACCAACTCATGACCTTTGAGTCGCCACCTCATTCGCTATTCTACACTGATCAATGAACATATTTAACACTTCGAATATTCCCACTTGAACCTACTTCAAAGTCACAACATCACTGAGCCAAATTACATCACTGCGCTGCGGCTATGGTTCAGGGGGTACCCCCAGGCTGCATGACCGAACAGCTATGGCCGATCGAACAGCTATGACCTACCGAACCAACTATTATGACGGACCCATGCACGACCGACCAGAGATGACCGACCACCCCAAGCAAGACCACTTTTGCTGACCGACCGAGCCGACCCTCCTGCTCGACCGACCGACCCGGACCTAAGTGCTTGACTGACCGACCCGGATCCAATGCTCAACCGATCGACCCGGACCCAAGTGATCGATCGACCGATCCCTTTTCTGCACGACCAACTCCCTTTTCTCGACCGACTGACCACTTGTACTATCTCTTGTACTACACTTGTACTACACTTGTACTACATGCTCGACCCGTGGCCTGTATCAGTCTAATTCAGCACCAAACACCAAAACTTCATCGAATGACAAGATTGGTGAAATCTATTCAACCAATTCATCACATACAACCATAAACATGTCATGAAATAAATAACAACATGAATATGATGATTTTCACCAAGATTATGGAAATGTCACCAAAATCATGATAAATGAACATATGAACTAAATTATGGATCTAACTTGCATAAACCTATGAAATAGCATAGAACTTACCGGCTTTAAATTGCTTAATTAGATCCTATGGCGATTCATATGAAAATAGAATTACCATGATATAGATCTAAGGAAAACAACTTGAATTTGATGGAAAACAAGATCAAACACTCATATACTTGATTGAATCTATGTGAGAGATGCATATCACTCACCAATTCTCCAAATCAAAGCAAAACCAGTGAAATTAGATTCCGAATAGCGAAGAACTTGATTCAAATCCTTCGGTTCGATGAACTCTCACTTCGAATGATGTAGATCTAGCTTCAAACGATGTAGATATTCGATTCTCTAATGTAGATCTCGAATTTTAATGGTAGAAAGGTATAGGAAGATGGAGAAATGGAGGATCATAAGCTCCTCCAAATGAGAGAATTGAGAAAGTAAACTATTCTCCATGCCTGTTACCCCCTATTTATAGCCTCCACTAGTCCACTAATAGGCCTCCTCAAATCAACCCATTATGGCTTACCAAACCTGAACAGCCAACTGTTAAACCTTAAAACAGCGATCCCTCCCTAACCACTGAGCCAAATCCTTAATGTGACCAGTCTACGGAAAGGGAAGCATCATTTCCTTTCCAATGGCACATGTCTCAATACCTGATTCATCCTGAAGTCAAAAGTTTTTCACCATACAAGACTGATAGGGGTAAAATGGTCATAAAAAAAATTGGTAAAAATTATTGATATCTATCACATTCCCATAAGCAACATTTTAAAATATGAGAATGATCCAACCATCAAGGAATAAAATAAAAATATTTTATGATCTTCCGATATGTAAAACGCGGGCTGTTACATTCCCCCTAGGAATTTCGCCCCTGAAATTCCAACAAACACAAGCAACCACAACAATTCTGCATGCCTATCACTCGTGTGCAGCCAATTCTATCATCCAAACTAGCAGCCATCAGACCATGCATCCATAATCCTATCCTAGCATGCAGAATTCTAAAACAACCATAGCACAAGTTACAATGATGTAAGGTGGTACGATACAAATGGATCATACCAACTAAGAGCTCTGGCTGGGTCGCCTTCATGCTCTCTTCCATCTCCCATGTACAATCATCGCCATCCTCACTCCGTTGTACCTTGACTAGCCTAACTGTCTTCCTCCTAAGCCGTTTCGTGTCATTCCCTATAACACAAAGTGGCTTACGAGGTCTTATAACTACGGTTTCGACTTCTAGATCTTCGTACTGCTCTGGAGATACCACCGCATTTGAATCATGCACGAACTTCCATAGAAACAACACATGGAACACATTATGTGCACTCGACATCTTCTCGGGTAACTCCAATCTGTATGCGAGCTTTCCAATTCACTCGACTATCGAAAGTGGCCCCACGAACCTTGGAGCTAACTTTCCTTTATTTCCAAATCGTACCACATGCTTCAATGGTGAAATCTTCACGAAAATCATATTGTCAACGTCGAATTCCAAATCTTTTCGACGCTTATCAGCATGACGATCTTGGGTTGCCTTCATTCGTTGCCGAACGATGTCGATACAATCAGAGGTCTCCCTGATCATCTTTGGCCCAAGTATCAACTTATCTCCCGTTTCTAACCAACATGATGGAGAATTGCAAGGCCTCCCATACAATGCCTCATATGGTGTCATCCAAATGCTAGACTGGTAACTATTATTATATGCAAACTTAACTAGATGTAGATGGTCTTCCAAGATCCCCCGAAGTCTAACACATAGGCCCGTATGAGATCTTCCAAAACTCGGTTAATCCTCTTGGCTTGACCATCAGTTTGGGGATGATAAGCCATACTTAAACACAACTCGGTTCCCAAAGCTCCCTACAAACCACTCCAAAATCCACTTGTGAATAATGGATCTTGGTCACCCACTATTCTCTTTGGAATACCATGGAATCGAACTATCCATTTCACATAAAGTTCGGCCAAATTCGATGTTGTCCTAACTGACTTGACAGGAACGAACCTTGCACTTTTGGTCAAGCGATCTATGATGACCCAAATCCCTTTGTTTCCTGCCCTGTTTCTAAGTAGTCCATCGATAAAATCCATCAACATATGCTTCCACTTCCACGTAGGAACTTCCAATGGCTGCCACTCAGCTTCTTCTGTTCAACTTTCACCAACTGACAATTCATACACTTGGAAATGAACTTTTCAGTATCTCTTTTCATCCCTTCCCAGTAGTAAACTTGTTTCATGTCCTGATACATCTTATTACCATCAGGATGAATCATCAATTTTGACTAATGACATTGTCTCAGAACCTCATCTCTCAATCAGTCGATATCAGCAACAACTAATCGCCCTTGCTTTTGAAGCCAACCTTCTCGATCGACTTCGAACTCTTTATTCTCTGGTTCCAGCTTCAGAATAAACTCGACAAGCTTCACATCTTGCTTTTGGCTCTCGCCAATCCTTTCGATAAGAGTAGGTCTTATTGATAAGCTTGACAACATTTCAGGTTCCAACTTGCATCTTGGCCTCAAATCGAACCTTGCCAAATACTCAAGACTCTTATATTTTGAAAACAAGACTCCTAAACTTGTGTGTCTTCGACTCAGCGCATCAGCAACCACGTTACCTTTACCACGAGTATAGGCTATATCAAAATTATACGATGCTAGAAACTCCAACTGTCTTTGATGCTGAAGATTCATATTCTTTTGGGATAAAAGATACTTCAACGAATTATGATCCGGGAACAACTCGAATCGAACTCCCAATAGGTAATGCCTCCACATCTTTGGATCAAACATAATCGCCATCAACTCCAAATCATGAGTTGGGTAATTCTTTTAACAGCCCGCATTTTACGTATCGGGAGATCGTAAAATATTTTATTTTATTTCCTGGGGGTTGGATCATTCTTATATTTTAAGACGTTGCTTATGGCGATGTGAGACATATCCATAATTTTTACCAATTTTGTTTGTGACCATTTTGCCCCTGTCAGTATTGTACAGGGCATAACCTTTGATTTAGGTCGAATCAAAGGGTAAGAACTATGCCACTAGAAAGGAATTGATGGTTGTCTTCCCGTAGAATGGTTACATTAAAGATTTAGCTCAGCAGTTTGGGAGGAATCACTATTTTAAGGTTTTTTAGTTGGCTGTTCAGGTTTGGAGAGTCACAATGGGCTGATTTGGGAAGGCCCATTAGTGGGCTACTGGAAGGGTACAAATAGGGGGTAAGGGATATGGGAAATGGTTTTATTTTTCCATTCTCTCATTTGGTGCCTTGTGCTCCTCCTTCCTCTAACACCTTGCCACAATTAAAAATCATAATCCAAGGAGGGAAATCATATATCTATCCCATTGGAGGCTAGATCTGCATCAATTAAGGCAAGGATTCATCGGATCAAGGTGTTTGGGGCGAAGTTCTTGCTATCCGGATTCATTTTCCTTTGATTTTTGCTTATTTGGGAGAATCAGTGAGTGATTTACATCTCTCAAATGGATGCAATGAAGTATATGAATGTTAGATCATGTTTTTCATTATATTTAAGTGTTTGATCATAGATCTATGTCCATATAAGTCCATTTTCATATTAATCACCTTATGATCTGATTTAACAATTTTAGTTAAGCTATTTCTATGATATTTCATGTGAATATGCAAGTTAAATCCATGGTTTTGTTCATATGTACATTTATGGTGATTTCAGTGGATTTTACATGATTATTGATGAAATGGTCAAATTAGTGATGTTAGTGGTTTCATAACATGTTCATGGTTGTGCTGAATGGATTGTTTGAGTTGGTTTCATCGAACGAATCATTTTGACGAAATTTTGGTTGAAATTGGAGTTGCATTGGAAGATGCAGGTTTTGGGTCGAACATGGTGGGTCAAACCATGGGGAGGTTTTCTTGGAGGAAAAGAAATGGGTTGGTCGGTCAGGCTTTGCTAGGGTCGGTCGAGCTCTTCAAGGTCGGTCGAGCACTTCAGGGTCGGTCACTCCTGAATGGCTAGGTCGGTCACGAGATGAAGTTGGGTCGGTCGATCCTCTTTGGATCGAGCACTCTTTGGGTCAAGCACCCTTTGGTCGAGCACAGGTTGGGTCGCTCTAGATGGTGTGGTCTGGTTGACTAGTGAGTGGCTCGAGAAAGGATATGGTCAAGCTAGAGGGTCGGTCGAACATCCCGGCGAGGGGTCGGTCGGTCGTGCATTACGGGGTCATTTCTAAAAATTTTATTTTTCAAGTACGACTCAGATTTGAAGAAACAGGTCTGGAAAAAAATATTTTTTTTTGGGGTAACCCTCCGAACCCTAGCCGCTGCGTAGTGGTGTAACTTGGTTCGGTAATGGCGTGACTTCGAAGTAAATTCAAGTAGGAAGGTTCGAAGTGTTGAATGTGTTCGTTGATTGGTGTAGAACAATGAATGAAGTGACAACTCAAAGGTTATGAGTTGGTGGATAATGGTTGCTTGATAGGGTTGCTTGAGCTAGGGAAAGTCCTCGGGTTTGATGATTAGAGATGCGAAGGCCGAGAGATTATCGTTGTTGAAAGTTCTAGTAGGCTCAAAGCAAAGGTATGATTGGGGCACCCAAAAGATAGGTTGTAAGTGAAGTACCTTGGGTATCGTTGAAAGGCCTAGTTGTCAAGGTTGGACATACATACGTATCATTGAAAGGCATATGGATTTTATGCTAGAACTAGGGTTGCCATTAGCCCTGGACATATGGCAAAGTTGGTCATCATATGATTCATGATGGTTTCAAAGCAAGATTGGTGGTGATAGCCGAAGTCAATCATGGATGTTTGGTTGTTCTGTTTGTACCGTCTCATGTAGGTTGTCCAAAGTCAAAGGAGATGTTCCTTGGGTGCATGTCTGATATTGGTTTAGGCCTTTGGGGCTTATGCTTGAGAGATGTTGAATTCAATTAGGATGGTTTACATGAGATACATATAATCTGGATGTTATGAATGCTTACCATGGCTAAACGAGTGTTCTGGTTTCCATGGATGAATGGTAGAATTGTTTATCGTATAGGCTATCACTGTCCGATGTGGGGAAGATAGGGTTGAGTTCTTCTCTGGTGTTATGGGTATATTAGTATGTTTATCTATCCATTCTCATATACTTTATTGTTGAAGTTTGTTAGTTGTTTTATTGCTCACTAAGACTGTTGTCTGACTCAAGGTTTTATGTCTCCTCTTATTACCTTGGGATGTTCATCTGATTGTGGACGGGCAGACTAAGTAGCAGGATATAGGTTATTAGTGACGATGTGATGTTGTGCGGAGGCGAGAAGGAGGCTAGATTACCAGTATTATCTAGTATTTCTATTTCCGTTGTTGAGTGCTCCATGAGGGCTGTAGTGAGGCCTTATATACAAACTTTGGTATTCGTTGGATAACCTTTCAGGATGTTGTGGAAGTTTGAAAAGTTGGCTTTATGATGCTTCATTACTATTACCTGTTGTATAAGTTCTATTATATGTTATCCTTGCGCTATGAGTTCTACGACAGGTTCCACTTGTGTTTACGTATTCTGATGATTGTGCATAGCTTCCTGGCACACCTTTCAGCGCATTATTTATCTTGTTTAGTGCAGGGGTTATGGGCGATCGTCACATTTGGTATCTGAGCTCTGTTTAACGATTATTAGCTAAAGTTCTAAGACGTAATTACGTATGAGAGATATACTTGTAGATTTCAATTGGATGCTTACTATATATATTAGCATATATAGTAGTAGAAGTTGTTTTCCATTAGTAGTTTTTCTCGAAAGTGACTAATTATTCTAAATTGCAGATTTAGAATGAGTACAAGAACAACAAAACACGCTGCTATGTTAGCTAATACTTGAGGGGGAAATGGTGGTGAACCAGACTACCCTACCATGTTTGAAGCCATGATGGAGGCATTTATGCGAAGGGTCCCCGCTCCAGTGGCAGCTACGGTAGACGTAGGAGTTCATTTGGCTTGAGTAATGGACTTTGCGAAGCTATGCAAAGATAATGCATCTCTAGGAGGAAAACCATTCAAAGGATCTGAGCCAGCTTCAGAGGTTCAAAGGTAGATGGATTCTTGTGTTCGTATCTTTGGAGACTTGAGTTTGGATGGTGCAACCAAGAGAAAGCTTGCATCAAGGCAACTGCAAGGCAGGGCCATGGAATGGTGGAATTCAGTCACACTTGAGACTCTAGAGGAAGAAATTTCATAGGAGAAATTCCATGCTAAGTTTGAAGCAAAATTTATCTCCACTGCTCAGAAGTCAGCTCTATTCAAGAAGTTCATCGAGATGAAACAGAATGGTCGTTATGTGTTTGATTATGTTTCTGATTTTGAGGCCTTGTCTAGATACGCTCGTTCATACATTGATACACCTTATCAGAAGAACGAAAGTTTGTTATGGGTCTGGATATTGGAAGGCCGTTGGTGGACCATTGATGATTCATTCGAGAAGATTGTGAAAAAATCTATTCGCCATGAGAGCTTGTTTCCTAAGGAAGAAAATGTTGTCGCTGCAACCAAAGAGGCTCAGAAAACACAGCAGGGTGGTAATAATAAGCAGAGGAAGCTGCAACAACAGAAAGGAAAGGATGGCCAGAAGAAGCCTAAAAGTGAGGTGGTTTGCTTTAACTGTCAATAAAGGGTCATTACTCGAATGAGTACAAGAATCCCAAAGCTGAGAAGAAATGCTTTAAGTGTGGAAAGCCTGGGCATGAGAAGAAAGATTGTCCAGAATCAGCTAAGGACAATCAGGGTGTGAAGGCATATGCTTTGGAAGTCGTGCCAACTTCTTCGAGAGCTCCTACTGTAGAGGAAAAAGGAAAGGGTGTCATGGTGCAAGGTACTCTTTCTATTAATGGTGTTTCAGTTCATGTGCTTTTTGATACTGGAGCATCACATTATTCATTTGCAATGATCTTGTGTGTCGCTTACGGTTTGAAACCCGAGATTTGTGGTAGACCATTGATCGTGACTAATCTAGTTGGGGGTTCGTCCACTTTGTGCATGATTTGCCATGGTCTGATTTTGTCGAGTCATGGTTACTCTTTTTTGTGTGATTGCTTTGTTCTTAACTTCGCTGGGTTTGGGATCATCTTGGGCATGGATTGGCTCAAGAGGTATGCAGAAAGGGTGAATTGCGAGAAGCTAGAGGTGAGGGTCGGGGATGTGGAAGGGCAAAAGGTATTGATTAGATGTAAGCGCGAAGGGGGTCTCTTCGTGAGCTATCTATATTTGCTTGGGATTCCACAGGAAGACTCGTCACCTGTGCTAATCGCTGATGAGTATGCGGATGCCTTTGACGAGGTTAAAGGGTTGCCGCTGCATTATGAGATTGAGTTTAGGATCGATTTGGTCGAGAGTGCTAGACCAATCGTTATGCCTCTTAGGTGGATGATGCCTAAGGAACAGCGAGAGTTGGAGGTGCAAGTTCGTGACTTATTGGGAAAAGGATTCATTCGGAGGAGTGTTTCCGAATGGGGTGCACCGGTCATGTTTGCAACCAAGGCAGATAGCTTATTGAGATTGTGTTTGGACTATCATAAGCTGAACAAGGTGACCAATAAGAACATGTATCTGTAGCCAAGGATAGATGACTTGTTCGATTAACTACACGAGGCCAAAGTGTTTTCTCAGATGGATTTGGCAACGGGATTTTACCAGTTGAGGCTGGCTAAGGATAGTGTGCCAAAGACTGCTTTTAGGACACCATCCGGTTTCTTCGAATGGTTGGTGATGCCATTCGGGTTGACCAACACACCAAAATATTTTGAGGAACATATGAATAGAGTTTTCAAAGACCAGTTGAACGAATTTATGCTTGTGTTCGTAGATGACATTCTGGTTTACTCTCAAAATGAGGAAGAGCACAAGAGCACTTGAGAGTAGTGTTAGAAATCTTGCGAAAACATCAGCTGAGAGCTAAATTTTCGAAGTGTCACTTATGGAAGAATGAAGAGAGTTTCATAGGACATGTTGTTTCTGGAAATGGGAGAGCAGTTGACCTCGCTAAAGTAGTAGCAATCCAGGACTAGGATAGGCCAAACAATGCGACGGATGTTCGGAGTTTCCTTGGGTTGGCTAGTTATTACCGATGGTTTATTAAGGATTTTTCCAATGTATCCGCACCATTGACAGGATTGACGAAGAAGAACCAAGTGTTCACATAGGACGCAAAGTGTAATGACAAAGTGTGTCAATGTATGAACGAGCATATCTGGACAAGGAACATATGAACCAAGTGTTGATTTAATGAATATTTATTAAATCACATTCACGTTAAAAATTATATTTTTAAGGATAAACAATTTATTTCAACACATGAATATATACTTTATTCAACACACGAGTCTTTATTTTCATTCCACATCACAATCAATTTTCACCGCACAACTAAATCAAACGAGTCGTCCATGGTCTGTGGACGACGGGTGTCGGGTGCTGCTAAGCACCGTCTGCATCCTTGTATACATTTTAACTAGAAAACAAGATTTAAAGTGAGAAGTTCTCACCGACGAGCTAAACCAAACGCCATGACTCTTCTTATGTAGAAATCTTCGTCGTGCTCGCCTTTTGTCAATTTCGTCGTTTGTAGCCACCACATATATAAAAATCACATTTTTATATTGTTGCTATGTATATAAAAATCACATTTTTATACCGCTACTATATAGATAAAAATTCTATTTTTACATCGCTATTATATAGATAAAAATTCTATTTTTACATCGCTACTATATAGATAAAAATTCTATTTTTACATCGCTACTATATAGATAAAAATTCTATTTTTACACCGCTATTATATAGATAAAAATTCTATTTTTACACCGCTATTATATGGATAAAAATTCTATTTTTACACCTCTATTATATAGATAAAATTTTTATTTTTACAACGGTGTTCATATTATAAAGATTATATCTTTATCACTCTATTCTCTATATAAAAATTATATTTTATATCTACTTCTAATATAAAGATAGAATTTTTATATCCTCGCTGTAAAAATCACATTTTTATCTCAACATATGTATAATAAAAATCAGATTTTTATTTCGCTACATATTTAAAGATCAAATTTTTACTATCTATATAATATAAAAATCATATTTTTACTCTTTCTTTACTATAAAAATCATATTTTTACATTGCTACTTTTATAAAGATCACATCTTTATTACTTTACGTTATATAAAATCATATTCTCATGATCCTTATGATATAAAAATCATATTTTTATTACTATATAGATCATCATTTAATTTTCTTCAGTTTTATATAAGGAAATACTTGAAGAACTGAAATACATAAACTGAAATAAACAATTTTTACCATTGTTTTGAAGGGGAGGGGGGTTCACCGTCGCTTGAGGTCGGAGGGGGTCATGTGGGTGGCGCGTCGGCGAAGTAGGGTGCGGGGATCTCGAACGGCAGAGGAGGGAGGATCGGAGGATCGGGAGATGGGGAACGAGGATCGGGAGATGGGGGGGCCTTGCCCTAATGGCGGCACGCCTGAGGAGGCGGCGGCGCACTGTTGGGGGGTGGGGGGGAGGTCTCGTGTTCGTCGTTTTTTTCCTTTTTTTCTCTTCTGCCGATTTAGAACGAAAGAGGGGGCCTGAGAGGGTATAGAGAGGGAAAGGGCTTTGTTTTTTTTTTAAATTTAATTATTCAATTTCAAAAAGCAACCTTTAATTTTGAACTCGAAATCGAACCCACCGACAGTTGTTCATAGCTAATTACCCCCATTCCGAAAGGGATATGTATCGCTGGCTGATTCGATCGTTTCGATCAGTTTTCGTCAAAATCAAAATATAACTCTATATATTGAATTTGAACGCACATTTCAATTTACCAGGGCCACATACTGACTTTAAAAATTCCAGAAAAATATTTTCTAGCTTCGTATCGACGACACGGTCCTAAAAAAACTAATTTCGTCCAATTCCACGACCGTTTGAAAAATGGCCATTTTCCAGTCGATTAAAATCAACTAAAACAGGTCAAACGCGTTTTCCCTCGCCACGCTCACATATTGATTCGAAAAATTACGAATTTTGGAACCTAGCAATAACTTGACATCACGGATCCAACAAAAGTGGTTTCATCGAAAACCGAGGTCGTTTGCAAAATTTTCATTTTTAAGGGCCAGAATTCCATAGCGACTATTCTAAATTTTCAACTGGACATAACTTTTGATTCCCGCTATGAAATTTCAATTTTTCGGATCCGTTGGAAAGATATTCTCATTTAGATTCAAATATTTTTGGTTTCGCCAAAATTCGATTTATTTTGAATCCTGTACAGTCATTTAAACTTTGAAATCGAATTATCGAACAACCACGCCATTTTCAATTCCTTTTATAATTATAAATAATTATTTATATTCTAACGATGATCTATATACATATATACGTTCGAATTTCTATTCAAATTAAATTTCTCGTCGTTATTATTTAAAATAATTCATTTTAAATATCCAAAATTCACTAAAATTGCCAGTTTAAATTTTTTAAATTGGATCCGAATTTCCGGGTTATTACAATATCCCCCACTTAAAACTTTTCGTCCCCGAAACGGAGTGAAGCTGAAAGTTGTTTTACAAACTAACTCAACTTCCATTATTTTCTTTACGGCTTAAGTTCTTCAACTTTTAAGTTTCTAAGAACTTTCAATTTTTTCAAAAATTTGGCTAACACCCTAAATTTTCGAAAAATTTCGCCATAACCTCCCCTGCACCGTAGACTTCGGGATATTTCATATAGCCTCCCATGGCCTTCTTCAATCCAAAAGAAAAAGAAAAAGCCAAGCGGCTCATAAAATCATCCAAAACCCAAGAAATACAATAAACATGTACCTATTTGTCGGGCAAACAATTTTATTCTTCTGCTCTAGCCGCCTTGCTATGACCTGTTCACAAACACACACACACACACATACACACACACACACACACACACACATATATATATATATATATATATATATGCACATGCATGCAGTTGTAATCATTTTTCAATACAGTTCAATATTTGATTCCATTAGGCATAATGATTCATAATTATCAAATAAATAAACAAACAACACAACCATCAATCAATTAGTTGATTAGATTTTCAAATTCATAACTTTGATACATATACAGAAAATTATGTTTTTGATGCCAAATCACAACAAATAATCCTATATAAGTTTTGGTTCTCACACCAGTTTAATGGAAATATATAGATACCCCACTTTTCGAAACTCAAACACAAATACTGATAATGCGGCCGCATTACCATAATTATCTCCGGGTGATTAGAGTGCTAATCTATATCTATCCAGTATATTAAAACTTGGAATATACGTTCATGACGTGTATATGCAAAACCTTTATATACTCGATTGTCCAAAATCAATATAAATAAAATATTCAAATACGTTGAATAAGGTTTAAATCTTCAAAACATTTTGGTTTTATTTTAAAAATATACTCCTCACACTCGTTCTAGGATACTACTGATCCTATCTCTAACGAGTCATTATAATTAGATACTACTAATCTAATATCAGATGAATTCTTTCGTTCGGTTCTAAAGTGTCTTATTCTCGAGCTCTGTAAACCAAAGCTTTGATACCAAATGTAGTAACCCGTAACTACCCCGGTAAGGAAAGCACGAGTCGCTTTGAGAACAACACACATTGGAACACAAATAGAAGAACGTTTTGTTGTTTATTACAACAATTCCATCAGAATACAAGAATATACAGAGTATGAATAAATATAATGCACCAGAAAAATATCAGAGGTTTAGATTACATTTAAATACATAGCAGTGGAAAAATAATACAACACACAACTGAATGAAATACACGGGTACAGAGCTTTCTGAGTATCGTTCCAGCTGTAAACCAGGATCCTGTGAATATAAATCTGCAAAACCAAAACTACTAGCTGCCCATGCGGAAAATAGGGGCACCCAAAGTTTAGGTTAAAACAATAAACTCCAGGTCAGTCATGTGACTGGTGTGAGAACTAAAACAGTTATTTAAACCTTTACTTTAAAAGAGAGTAATTCAAGGGACCACGCCGTATAACACGGAACGGGTTTCCTCCCAAGAACACTAGTGCATATAACAAAACAGCGCAATGCTTTTTGGAAAAATGAAGCTATTATAAGACCCAGGTCCCATCACACAATGCAAAGCAAGCCGGAGGATAGGGTTTTCCCTTATAATAGCCAAACATGCTTGGTACGTTTAAAACAAATCATTTGATACTATTATAAGTGTATAGTGTCAAAACAATTTCAATCATAAATATCACTCATAAACGGCATGTCGCCATACTAGGCTCTACAAATAAAACCGCAATGTCACGTATTGGAAATTGGATTACATCATGAGTCGAGGCAAGGGGCAAGCTCATCTCCATTCGAGACACTATAGCAAATGTCTCAGGACCACACACAGCGATCCTTGGAATCGGTTGGGCCAGTCCTCTCTTACTTTTGAGGATTAGTTATTCCTGAACACACGTTTCCCGGTCCTATAGGACCTATATAATGGTCTGTACGTCGGCCCACATAGTGCCAGTTATCGACCATATATTCGAGGCGCCTTGCAATCCAACAACCACACAGGTAAAAAGTTTATAAATGTCAGGGCTGGTAGGTCACTGACATCACCCATTGCTAGAAAGAAATGTCGTGTTCTCCCAATGATCCGTATCGCGTTTTTGACTCATATCGAGGTGTGAGATTCGCGAATTCACGCTTTACACAAAGCTATGCCACACAGGCTGTGCTTTGATCATCAACCACATGACTTTGCTTTTCAACAGAAGCCTTGATCATTTGCCACTTAGGCGTGCCACACAGGAAATTCACTCCATGCGACTGATGTCCAACGATATACAACCTCTGAGCTCGTACATCTCAGAGAAGGGCGTTAAGCAAGAGAATAAATTCTCCGTCGCCAAATATATGTATATTTAACAGAGATCAATCAACACAGAATAAAATCCAATGTCAGACATCCATTTACAAGTTCGTTTTCGGTTTGAACAAAACTGGAGGCACTTTCCTCGCATATCCATCGATCTCCAAGTACGTCTGGACGATCACCAACTTATTCCCTCCTCTTGGGTGTACAGCCCAATCAAAATCATCAGTAATCACCCAAACGATGTGAAGACTTCCGGTCTTCAACCACCGTCTTCATCTTTGACTTATCGTCGAATCTGTTATTCAGAATGGGTATAAACCCGGCCTTTCCGAATAACCCACGTATATAATAAACAAATGTCACACAAACACAACATACGCCACATTCCAATTTATAATATTCTTTTATTCAAGAATTCACATTCTTAGGGAAAGGTTCCCATAAATTTTATCAAAGATAAATTCTTCTAAATTTATTATTTAATCTCCTTTTGAATATCATTTCAAACCGTATTACGGTTTTCCAAACTAGTTGGGATTAGCGAACCACACCGAAGTAATTATTTATTTTATTTCCCAATCGCAACCTATTCATCCCATGAAGAAAAACTGGTAGTACTCCATATCTAACACCACAGTGTTATCAGTAAATATTAATTACCATTTCACGCTCAAATCTAATTAATGATTTAACTATCTCTTTGGAGCAAAATTGGGGATACTCCATTCTCGATCATTTTTCAGATTTGATAATTTAAATTGTCAATTCACATTTCAATCTAATTAAAGATTCATTAAAACTCCACTTAGTTTTAATCTTCTCAAAAATCAATATCCTGCCTTTAACAAGGTTAAAGAACCAATGTCACCTGAAACACGATTCACGATAAACCCAAAATCACTTTCTATTGTTAATCGGGTTAAAGAACAGGTGTTATTCAAAACACCGCTCATGATAAACCCAAAAAACCAATTCAAATTCAATTCCAATTAGATACTAATTAACTAGACAATTTCACTAAATCTTAATTAAAAGATTTATTCTTTTCTAAACTGGGTTCAAGAACAGTGTTATTTAAGACACCATTCACGACGAACCCAAAATCACATTTGATATTAAATACAAGGCTCTGAATAGAAAATATACCGGCTTATATCCAATATCAAATTCTAAAACCAACAAATATCGTATTGGAAATAACGATATATAATATATCTTTCAAAATTCCACAACCATATATGTATAATCCCTAAATCCGACATCGAAATATTCCGAAGATAATTTCAATTCAAATCCATTCCAATTCAATCATTGGAAATTCTGGTTACTTTTAAAACCCCTTTCAAATTCAATTTATTTATTTCAAAAATAAAATGATTTTAATTCTATTTCAAAACTAGTTCATTTCGATAAAAATATATTTTTATCCTTTCAAATGTGGAATTTTTCATCCCAGTTCTTTCCAATTCATATATTATGATTTTACATTTTTAATAATTTTATCAAGGCCCGTACAGTCGGTTTTCAATAATGGCCACCGAACTGCACTAACAACGACATTTTCCAAATTTGATTTAGACTTAATTCCAAATCCAACTATTAGATTTCAAATTTCTAATATTTATTGGAAAGCTCTTTTCGATACGAACCCAATGGTTCCGGTTTTAGGAGAATCCGACGTTCGGATCTCCCGCAACGTGAATTCGAAGCCAATGGTCGAATTCACGAACTGCCGCGGCGCAGCGCGTTCTATTCAGGCCATTTAATATATATATATATATAATATTATATATATTTCGTCGATTTCAATTCAAAACATATTTTCTAAATCGTTTTAAATTCGTTTTCGAAACGATTTCAACTTCATATTCAATTTCGAATCAAAATTGAATATTCCATATCATCGATACACAAATGATAATATTTTCAAAACATTATATTTTGAAATCACTTCTTTTTCTATATTCATTATAAAAATGAATATAATCGATATAAATATCGTTCGCGTCAAAATGGCGCATCTCTAATCAACACGACTTTATATATTTCAATAACTTCGTAATTCTATTCAACAAATGAATTTTTTCTATTCGACACATGAATCTATCTTTCTTTCAACACATGAATATTTATTTTTCTTTCCACACATGAATATTCTCAACACATGTGCATCGTCAACACATGACTATTTTTGTTATTTAATATATTTTATAATATTCTGATAAAGATGTAAATTTTTATTGTTTAAAATATTTTACTCAACACATGATAAGTTTCCACACATGAATATTCTCAACACATGAGCATCGTCAACACATGACTATTTATTCTATTCAACACATGAATCTTAATTTTACAATATTCTTTATTTTCCCAATTGGAATAAGGCCCAATCAATTACCATATAATGTTAATTATATGGATTCCATACAACACATGTATATAATAGCAACGATAAATAATCAACCATCACCCAAAGTGCACCACACAACTGTATAAGCATTAAATATAACTAATTAACGCTCATACAGTCTGTCAATCAAACGATCGACATACCACTAAACAATTGGGATTAGTGCACGTCCAATATCATCCCAACACCCATGTGGGGTTTCAAATAAACAAACACTGAATATTATTTGTGCAGTTGGGCGATGTGTAAAATTTATCGTCCCAAACAATATCCTTCAAATAGGTGTACATAAACAAACCGTCCGGTATGTAAATGAATATTTATTAAATCACATTCACGTTAAAAATTATATTTTTAGTGATAAAAAATTTATTTCAACACATGAATATATATTTTATTCAACACATGAATCTTTATTTTCATTCCACATCCCAATCAATTTTCACTACATAACAAAATCAAACAAGTCGTCCATGGTCTGTGGACGACGAGTGTCGGGTGCTGCTAAGCACCGTCTGCATCCTAGTATATATTTTAACTAGAAAACAAGATTTAAAGTGAGAAGTTCTCACCGTCTAGCTAAACCAAACGCCACAACTCTTCTTATGTAGAAATCTTCGTCGTGCTCTCCTTTTGTCAATTTCGTCGTTCGTAGCCACTACATGTATAAAAATCACATTTTTATATTGTTGCTACGTATATAAAAATCACATTTTTACACTGCTACTTTATAGATAAAAATTCTATTTTTACATCGCTACTATATAGATAAAAATTCTATTTTTACATCGCTACTATATAGATAAAAATTCTATTTTTACACCGCTACTATATAGATAAAAATTCTATTTTTACATCGCTACTATATAGATAAAAATTCTATTATTACACCGCTACTATATAGATAAAAATTCTATTTTTACACCGCTACTATATAGATTAAAATTCTATTTTTACACCGCTACTATATAGATAAAAATTCTATTTTTACACCGCTATTATATAGATAAAAATTCTATTTTTACACCGCTATTATATAGATAAAAATTCTATTTTTACAACGGTGTTCATGTAATAAAGATTATATCTTTATCACGCTATTCTCTATATAAAAATTGTATTTTGTGTCTACTTCTAATATAGAGATCGAATTTTTATATCATCGCTATAAGAATCACATTTTTATCTCAATATATGTATAATAAAAATCAGATTTTTATTTCGCTACATATTTAAAGATCAAATTTTTACTATCTATATAATATAAAAATCGTATTTTTATTCTTTCTATACTATAAAAATGATATTTTTACATTGCTACTTTTATAAAGATCGCATCTTTATTACTCTACATTATATAAAATCATATTCTCATGATCCCTATGATATAAAAATCATATTTTTTTTACTATATAGATCATCATTTAATTTTCTTCAGTTTTATATAAGGAAATACTTGAATAACTGAAATACATAAACTGAAATAAACAATTTTTACCTTTGTTTTAAAGGGAGGGGGTTCACCGTCGCCTGAGGTCGGAGGGGGTCATGTGGGTGGCGCGTCGGCGAAGAAGGGTGCGGGGGTCTCGAACGGCGGAGGAGGGAGGATCGTGAGATGGGGAACGAGGAGGAGGATCAGGAGATGACGGGGCCTTGCCCTGACGGCGGCGCGCCGCTGGGGGAAAGGGGAGGGAGGTCTCGTGTTCGTCGTTTTTTTCCTTCTTTTTTTTCTCTTCTGTCGATTTAGAACGAAGGGGGGGCATTAGAGGGTATGGAGAGAGAGAGAGGGCTTTGTTTTTTTTTAATTTAATTATTCGATTTCAAAATGCAACCTTTAATTTTGAACTCGAAATCGAATCCACCAACTGTTGTTCATAGCTTATTACCCCTACTCCGAACACAATGGGATATGTATCGCCGATTGATTCGATCGTTTTGACCAGTTTTCGTCAAAATCAAAATATAACTCTATATATTGAATTTGAACGCACATTTCAATTTACCCGGGCCACATACGGACTTTAAAAATTCCAGAAAAATATTTTCTAGCTTCGTATCGACGATACGGTCCTAACAAAACTAATTTCGTCAAATTCCGAGACCGTTTGAAAAATAGCCATTTTCCAGTCGATTAAAATCAACTGAAACTGGTCAAACGCGTTTTTCTTCGCCACGCTCACATATAGATTCGAAAAATTACGAATTTTGAAACCTAGCAATAACTTGACATCACGGATCCAACAAAAGTAGTTTCGTCAAAAACTGAGATCGTTTGCAAAATTTCCATTTTTAAGGGCCAGAATTCCATAGCGACTATTCTGAATTTTCAACTGGACATAACTTTGGATTCCTGCTATGAAATTTCAATTTTTCGGATTCGTTGGAAAGATATTCTCAATTAGATTCAAATATTTTTGGCTTCGCCAAAATCTGGTTTATTTTGAATCTTGTATAGTCATTTGAACTTTGAAATCGAATTATCGAACTACCGCGCCATTTTCAATTCCTTTTATAATTACAAATAATTATTTATATTCTAACAACGATCTATATACATATATACGTTCGAATTTCTATTCAAATTTAATTTCTCGTCGTTATTATTTAAATCAATTCATTTTAAATATTCAAAATTCACTAAAATTGCCAGTTTAAAATTTTTAAATTGTCTCAGAATTTCCGGGTTATTACAATCTCCCCCACTTAAAACTTTTCATCCCCGAAAAGGAACGAAGCTGAAAGTTGTTTAACAAACCAACTCAACTTCCATTATTTTCTTTACGCCTTAAGTTCTTCAACTATTCAGCTTCTAAGAACTTTCAAATTTTTCAAAAATTTGACTAACACCCTTAATTTTCGAAAAATTTCGCCATAACCTCCCCTGCACCCGGGACTTCGGAATATTTCATATAGCCTCCCATGGCCTTCTTCAATCCAAAAGAAAAAGAAAAAGCCAAGCGGCTAGCCAATCGGCTCATAAAATCATCCAAAACCCAAGAAATACAATAAACATGTACCTATTTGTCGGGCAAACAATTTTATTCTTCTGCTCTAGCCTCCTTGCTATGACCTGTTCACATATATATATATATATATATATATATATATATATATATATATATATACATGCATGCAGTTGTAGTCATTTTTCAATACAGTTCAATATTTGATTCCATTAGGCATAATGATTCAAAATTATCAAACAAATAAACAAACAACACAACCATCAATCAATTAGTTGATTAGCTTTTCAAATTCATAACTTTGATACATATACAGAAAATTATGTTTTTGATGCCAAATCACAACAAATAATCCTATATAAGTTTTGGTTCTCACACCAGTCTAATGGAAATATATATATATACCCCACTTTTCGAAACTCGAACACAAATACTGATAATGCGGCCGCATTACCATAATTATCTCCGGGTGATTAGAGTGCGAATCTATATCTATCCAGTATATTAAAACTACGAATATACGTTCATGACGCGTATATGCAAAACCTTTATATACTCGATTGTCCAAAATCAATATAAATAAAATATTCGAATACGTTGAATAAGGTTTAAATCTTCAAAACATTTTGGTTTTATTTTAAAAATATACTCCTCACACTCGTTCTAGGATACTACTGATCGTATCTCTAACGAGTCATTCTAATTAGATATTACTAATCCGATATCTGATGAATTCTTTTGTTCGGTTCTAAAGTGTCTTATTCTCGAGCTCTGTAAACCAAAGCTCTGATACCAAATGTAGTAACCCGTAACATCCCCGGTAAGGAAAGCACGAATCGCTTTGAGAACAACACACATTAGAACACAAACAGAAGAACGTTTCATTGTTTATTACAACAATTCCATCAGAATACAAGAATATACAGAGTATGAACAAATATAATGCACCAGAAAAATATCAGAGGTTTAGATTACATTTAAATACATAGCAGCGGAAAAATAATACAACACACAACTGAAAGAAATACACGGATACATGGATTTCCGAGTATCATTCCAGCTGTAAATCAGGATCCTGTGAATATAATTCTGCAAAACCAAAACTACTAGCTTCCCATGTGGAAAATAAGGGTACCCAGAGTTTAGGTTAAAACAATAAACTCTAGGTCAGTCATGTGACTGGTGTGAGAACTAAAACAGTTATTTAAAACTTTACTTTAAAAGAGAGTAATTCAAGGCACCACGCCGTATAACACGGAACGGGTTTCCTCCCAAGAACACTAGTGCATATAACAAAACAGCGCAATGCTTTTTCGAAAATAAGACCCAGGTCCCATTACACAATGCAATGCAAGCCGTAGGTTAGGGTTTTCCCTTATAATAGCCAAACATGCTTGGTACGTTTAAAATAAAACATTTGACACTATTAGATGTATATAGTGTCAAAACAATTTCAATCATAAATATCAATCATAGACGGCATGGGTACCATATGTCATGTCGCCATACTAGGCTCTACAAATAAAACTGCAATGTCACGTAGTGGAAATTGGATTCCATCATGAGTCGAGGCAAGGGGAAAGCTCCTCTTCATTTGAGACACTCTAGCAAATGTCTCAGGACCACACACAGCGATCCTTGGAATCGGTTGGGGCGGTCCTCTCTTACTTTTGAGGATTAGTTATTCCTGAACGCGCGTTTCCCAGTCCTATAAGACCTATATAATGGTCTGTACGTCGGCTCAAATAGTGCCAGTTATCGACCATATATTCGAGGCGCCTCGCATTCCAACAACCACATAGGTAAAAAAGTATATAAATGTTAGGGCTGGTAGGTCACTGACATCACCCATAGCTAGAAAGAAACGCCGTGTTCTCCCAACGGTCTGTATCCCATTTTTGACTCATACCGAGGTGTGAGGCTCGCGAATTTACGCTATACACAAAGCTATGCCACACAGACTGTGCTTTGATCATCAATCACAAGACTTTTCTTTTCAACAGAAGCCTTGATCATTTGCCACTTAGGCGTGCCACACAGGAAATTCACTCCATGTGACTGATGTCCATCGATATACAACCTCTGAGCTCGTACGTCTCAGAGAAGGGCGTTAAGCAAGAGAATAAATTCTCCGTCGCCAAACATATGTATATTTAACAGAGATCAATCAACACAGAATAAAATCCAATGTCAGACACAAAATCCATTTACAAGTTCGTTCTGGGCCTCAATGAAACCGGAGGCACTTTCCTCGCATATCCATCGATCTCCAAGTACGTCTGGACGATCACTAACTGATTCCCTCCTCTTGGGTGTACAGCCCAATCAAGATCATCAGTAATCACCCTAGTGATGTGAAGACTTCCGGTCTTCAACCACCGTCTTCATCTTCGACTTATCGTCGAATCAGTTATTCAGAATGTGTATAAACCCGGCCTTTCCAAATAACCCGCGTATATAATAAACAAATGTTACACAAACACAACATATGTCTCATTCCAATTCAGAATATTCTTTTATTCAAGAATTCACATTCTTAGGGAAAGGTACCCAATTTTATCAAAGATAAATTCTTCTAAATTTATTCTTTAATCTCCGTTTGAATATCATTTCAAACCGTATTATGGTTTTCCAAACAAGTCGGGGTTAGCGAACCACACCGAAGTAATAATTTATTTTATTTCCCAATCCCAACCTATTCATCTCATGAAGCAAAACTGGTAATACTCCATATCTAACACCACGGTGTTATCGGTAAATATTAATTACTGTTTCACGTTCAAATCTAATTGAAGATTTAACTTTCGCTTTGGAGCAAAACCGGGGATACTCCATTCTCGATCATTTTTAAGATTGGATAATTTAAATTATCAATTAACATTTCAATCTAATTAACGATTCATTAAAACTCCACTTAGTTTTAATCTTCTCAAAAATCAATATCCTGCCTTTAACTGGGTTAAAGAACCAATGTCACCTAAAACACGATTCACGATAAACCCAAAATCACTTTCTATTGTTAATCGGGTTAAAGAACAGTGTTATTCAAAACAACGCTCACGATAAACCCCAAAAACTAATTCAAATTCAATTCCAATTAGATACTAATTAACTGGACAATTTCACAAAATCTTAATTAAAAGATTTATTCTTTTCTAAACTGGGTTCAAGAACAGTGTTATTTAAGACACCATCCACGACGAACCCAAAATCACATTTGATATTAAATACAAGTCTCTGAATAGAAAATATACCGGCTTATATTCAATATCAAAATCTGGAACCAACAAATATCGTATTGGAAATAACGATATATAATATATCTTTCAAATTTCCACAACCATATATGTGTAATAGCGAAATCCAACATTGAAATATTCCGAAGATAATTTCGATTCAAATCCATTCCAATTCAATTATTGGAAATTCTGGTTACTTTTAAAACCCCTTTCTAATTCAATTTATTTATTTCAAAAATAAATTGATTTTAATTCTAGTTCAAAACTAGTTCATTTTGATAAAAATATATTTTTATCCTTTCAAATGTGGAATTTTTCATCCTAGTTCTTCCCAATTCATATATTATGATTTTACACAAATTATTAATAATTTTATCAAGGCCCGTACAGTCGGTTTTTAATAACGTCCACCGAACTACACTTACAGCGACCTTTTCCAAATCTGATTTGGACATAATTCCAAATCCAACCATTAGATTTCAAATTTCTAATATTCATTGGAAAGCACTTTTCGATACGAACCCAACGGTTCTGGTTTTAGGAGAATTCGATAGCCGGATCTCCCGCAACATCAATTTGAAGTCAATGGTCGAAATTCACGAACTACCGCGGCAGGGCGCGTTTTATTCAGGCCATTTAACATATATATATATATACATATACATATACATATATAATATATTATATATACTTCATCGATTTCAATTCAAAACGTATTTTCTGAATCGTTTTAAATTCGTTTTCGAAACGATTTCAACTTGATATTCAATTTCGAATCAAAATTGAATATTCCATATCATCGATACACAAACGATAATATTTTCAACACGTTATATTTTGAAATCACTTCTTTTTCTATATTCATTATAAAAACGAATATAATCGATATAAATATCGTTCGCGTCAAAATGGCGCATCTCTAATCAACACGACTTTATATATTTCAATAACTTCGTTATTCTATTCAACAAATGAATATTTTCTACTCAACACATGAATCTATATTTCTTTCAACACATGAATATTTATTTTTCTTTCCACACATGAATATTCTCAACACATGAGCATCATCAAAACATGACTATTTATGTTATTTAATATATTTTATAATATTCTAATAAAGATGTAAATTTTTATTGTTTAAAATATTTTACTCAACACATGATAAGTTTCAACACATGAATATTCTCAACACATGAGCATCGTCAATATATGACTATTTATTCTATTCAACACATGAATCTTTATTTTATAATATTCTTTTTTTCCCAACTGGAATAAGGCCCAATCAATTGCCATATAATGTTAATTATATGGATTCCATACAACACATGTATATAATAGCAACGATAAATAATCAACCATCACCCAAAGTGCACCACACAACTGTATAAGCATTAAATATAACTAATTAATGCTCATATAGTCTGTCAATCAAACGATCGACATACCACTAAACAATTGGGATTAGTGCACGTCCAATATAATCCCAACACCCATGTGGGGTTTCAAATCAACAAACACTGAATATTATTTGTGCAGTTGGGCGATGTGTAAAATTTATCGTCCCAAACAATATCCTTCAAATAGGTGTACATAAACAAACCGTCCGGTTTGTAAATGAATATTTATTAAATCACATTCGCGTTAAAAATTATATTTTTAACAATAAACAATTTATTTCAATACATTAATATATACTTTATTCAACACATGAATCTTTATTTTCATTCCACATCACAATCAATTTTCACCACACAACAAAATCAAACAAGTCGTCCATGGTCTGTGGACGACGGGAGTCGGGTGCTGCTAAGCACCGTCTGCATCCTAGTATATATTTTAACTAGAAAACAAGATTTAAAGTGAGAAGTTCTCACCAACTAGCTAAACCAAATGCTACGACTCTTCTTATGTAGAAATCTTCGCCGTGCTCGCCTTTTGTCAATTTCGTCGTTCGTAGCCACTACATATATAAAAATCACATTTTTATATTATTGTTATGTATATTAAAATCACATTTTTACACCGCTACTATATAGATAAAAATTCTTTTTTTACATCGCTACTATATAGATAAAAATTCTATTTTTACATCGCTACTATATAGATAAAAATTCTATTTTTACACCGCTACTATATAGATAAAATTTTTATTTTTACACCGCTATTATATAGATAAAAATTCTATTTTTGCACCGCTACTATATAGATAAAAATTCTATTTTTGCACCGCTACTATATAGATAAAAATTCTATTTTTGCACCGCTACTATATAGATAAAAATTCTATTTTTGCACCGCTATTATATAGATAAAATTCTATTTTTACACCGCTATTATATAGATAAAAATTCTACTTTTACACCGCTTTTATATAGAAAAATTCTATTTTTACAACGGTGTTCATACAATAAAGATTATATCTTTATCACACTATTCTCTGTATAAAAATTATTATTTTATATCTACTTCTAATATAAAGATCGAATTTTTATATCATCGCTATAAAAATCCCATTTTTATCTCAACAGATATATAGTAAAAATCAAAATTTTATTTCGCTACATATATAAATATCAAATTTTTACTATCTATATAATAAAAAAATCGTATTTTTATTCTTTCTATACTATAAAAATCATATTTTTACATTGCTACTTCTATAAAGATCACATCTTTATTACTCTACATTATATAAAATCATATTCTCATGATCCCTATGATAAAAAAAATCATATTTTTTTTACTATATAGATCACCATTTAATTTTCTTCAGTTTTATATAAGGAAATACTTGAAGAACTGAAATACATAAACTGAAATAAACAATTTTTACCTTTTTTTGAAGGGGAAGGTGGGTTCACCGTTGCCTGAGGTCGGATGGGGTCGTGTGGGTGGCGCGTCGGCGAAGCAGGGTGCGGGGGTCTCAAACGGCGGAGGAGGGAGGATCGGGAGATGGGGAACGAGGAGGAGGATCGGGAGATGGGGGGCCTTGCCTTGACGACGACTCGCCTGAGGAGGCGGTGGCGCGCTACTGGGGGGGGGGGGGAGGGGGGAGGTCTCGTGTTCGTCATTTTTTTCTTTTTTTTCTCTTCTGTCGATTTAGAACGAAAGGGGGGCCTGAGAGGGTATAGAGAGGGAGAGGGCTTTGTTTTTTTTCTAATTATTTGACTTCAAAAAGCAACCTTTAATTTCGAACTCGAAATCGAACCCACCGACTGTCGTTCATAGCTAATTACCCCCATTCCAAACACAATGGGATATGTATCGCTGGTTGATTCGATCGTTTCGATCAGTTTTCGTCAAAATCAAAATATAACTCTATATATTGAATTTGAACTCACCTTTCAATTTACCGGGGCCACATACGGACTTTAAAAATTCCAAAAAAATATTTTCTAGATTTGTATCGATGATACGGTCCTAACAAAACTAATTTCGTCAAATTCCAAGACCGTTTAAAAAATGGCCATTTTCCAATCGATTAAAATCAACTGAAACTGGTCAAACGCGTTTTCCTTCGCCACACTCACATGTTGATTCGAAAAATTACGAATTTTGGAATCTAGCAAAAACTTGACATAACAGATCCAACAAAAGTGGTTTCGTCGAAAACCGAGGTCATTTGCAAAATTTCCATTTTTAAGGGACAGAATTCCATAGCGACTATTCTGAATTTTCAACTGGACACAACTTTTGATTCCCGCTATGAAACTTCAATTTTTTGGATTCGTTGGAAAGATATTCTCAATTAGATTCAAATATTTTTGGTTTTGCCAAAATACTGTTTATTTTGAATCCTGTACAGTCATTTGAACTTTGAAATCGAATTATCGAACTACCGCGGCATTTTCAATTCCTTTTATAATTATAAATAATTATTTATATTCTAACGACGATCTATATACATATATATATGTTCGAATTTCTATTTAACTTAAATTTCTCGTCGTTATTATTTAAAATAATTCATTTTAAATATTCAAAATTCACTCGAGCCCCGGCCTCTTCACATAATGTGAGGGAAAGGCTGCGTGTGCTAATCGACCACCCCCAGAACCCAGAAAGCCGTGAGTATAGTACCAGATGGGAGACTCTCTAGGAAGTCCTCATGCTTGAGTACGGGAGCCTTCGGCATGGGGTATCCACCTTTAAATATTCAAAATTCACTAAAATTGCCAGTTTAAAATTTTTAAATTGGCTTAGAATTTCCGGGTTATTACACCTTTATTGCATTTATTTCTTTATATCCTGTGATTGTTATCTTATGGGCTTAAAATGTAGAACTTGAATTAGAATTGAGAGCAAGTATGGCACTTAAACCGGTGAGACTCCGCACAAAAAATAGGGTGTAAAAGGAAAGCCTGAGCAAACAGGATGACTGTTTGCATGATAAATGTAAAGGAAGGGAAGACGACATCCCAAACTCCAACTCTCATGACTCAAGAGGGAGTATAAAGGAAGATAAGACGACGTCCCCAAGGTGTGATGGTGCACCACGATTAAAGACCGCCTTGACCATACTCTAACCTGGGCATACGACAAGAGAGTGTAAAGGCATTGAGAACGAGTGCCACTAAGAAAGGATACTTACCCCCACTGAAGGATTGCAGGCAATCAAATGTCGATCCTAATCAATCCCAAACAAGCCTTGGCCAGGCGTTTTATTCAGGATTGGTTGGGGGCAAACACATACACATCACACCCCATGTTGTTTACTACTTAGTTTAGTAATGATCTCATATATATTGCACAGATTATTGTTTGCAGGGAAGCTCATATGGAACTTTTTGTTTGATCTGTGACGTGATTTATCATTTGCTACTTAGATTAATAATGTTTTGACTACTAATGCACTTGATTGAAAAAAATAACGAACTTGCAAATATTTGACATTATAGGGAAACAAACTACTTTATTTACATAAGTGCAGGTTTATGTAAGGAGACTAATCAAAAGATGTGAGGGCCACACTCGCTACAACAACAGTGGGCCAGTGGAAAACAAAACGAAAAGACTAAGCTACGTGTCACTTTGATTTGGGAGATGAATTGGACATTCGAGCAGCTTTCTGTTTCTCTTTTTCCTCCTTCTTAACATCAGTAAGAAAGTGCTTCTTCGATTTCTTCTTTTCTACAGGAGTATCATGGGGAGAAATAGAGGACTGAGATGCTAGCTGAGAGGTGATTCACTTTGAAAGTTTAACAACTATCTTCATCCCAGGAGGGACTACCCGATTGGGATCAATATTAAGAGGCTCTTCTTCATCTTTAGATTTCAAAAGGTCATCAGTATTTGCCTTCATTTAGCCAAAGTCATGTTTTCTGCCTCTCCTAAATCCCTAGTTACAATAACGTCATCATCTCCCTCGTTTTCATCATTGCGTCATTGTCCTTTTAAGCGTCTATCATGTCTCCATCCTTGGGAACTTCAACACTGGACGAAACAATGGCTTTCTCAGTAACTACTTGTTGCTTCTCCTTGACCTCCCCAGCAGGTTTTTCATCTAAAGAATGAGAGTCAAACAGTTATTAGCTCAGGGGAAAACTTGGGTTCTTCGATTGTTTTACCTATAGTACGGCAAAAAGTTGAAACGACTTTAACAAATTGAGGCGAAAAGGTGGAGATACATTCGGGTGACTTTTTGGCAAGAGCAGCAGAGGTTTCCAGAGCTGTTTTAGCAATTGGAGATATAAAAGCTGCCTTGGTAATTCCCGGATTCTCGGGATCATACCCCACTACTTCAGTTTCCCATGGGAAGCAGATAAAGAACCAACTTCGTTAGTTTCTTTTCCCTTGATCTAGCATGTCTCCTCCTCCATAGCGGAAGAAATCAGTTTACGCCCTTCAGCTAAGCGTTACTACTCCTTACCCTTCAAATATTTTCTCATGAGTTCTTCCTCGTCGATGGTGTCCACCTTAAGCTCTCTTTTTTCTCCCAGTCAACAACCTGATCCCACACATAGGCCAGAGTCGTCGGATAGTCTTTGGTCCAGGAAATGTCCCGATAGTGGACCACTTGAGCAAAGAACTCTACCATGAGCTCACTATAATCATCCAATTTTCTTTTGGCTTTGACAAGTTGTACATTAGCATCTTCAGCCGACTTAAGAGCAATTTTTGTATTCCCTTCCGCTATAACTGCCCTTGATTCAATTTCCGCCAACTTGGCTTCCAGATCAGCATTCTTCGTTAATAACTTCGCCTTCTCCTGCTCAAGGAGGGCACAAGCAAACTTCGTATTGATGCTCTCAGATTTAGCATCATCGATTTTCTTCTTCAAATCCATGCATTCTTGACTATGAGATTCAAGCTCGGTATGATAATGTTGTTTTAACACTTTTTGTTTCTTGTAGATGCTAACATCACGTTGTGGGAGAGCAAGTTGAACCTGTGCGTCCTCCACTTCTTTTTCTGTGTCATTCAAGATACTCTCATCATACTCGGGCGTTTCTTTCACGTGACCCACATCGGTTAAGAAATATCGAATTATTTTGGAAAGATTTTGCTAATACCTGTACATTTCCTTATACTGCTTATCCGTTAAGTCTATTTTAGCCCTGACTTCGTCCACCCACTTTGGAGGCACTGACTCGAGAGCAGGAATGAAAAGCATATTCTTGAAGTGATGACCAGGAAATTACTTCTTCAGAACATTCAATTTCCCTTAATTTCCGGAGTCAAGTGTCACAGGTTTCGTTGTTAATAGTTCTATTTTTCATCGCCTAGAGGTTACAAGGGTCATTTTGCCATTCTCTTGCCCTTTGTCAGAAACTTTGGTTTTATCCTATGGGTCAGAACACTTTAGAGGTAGCTTTTCCTGACGATGTGTTTCTTTCGGGAGAGTTGGAACCTTAGGTCGTAATTTGTCCTCCTCACGACGGTCCTGATGTCTTTAGTGCTTACCAGTAAATGACCGATAAGGAGAGTGGAAACGTGAAGAATGAGGATGGTTTGAGCCATAATGTTTCCTGCTATCTCTCCTCTAATATCACCTCGATCATACTCTATGTCTGAGTTAAACCTGAGCATACTTGAACGAACATCACTAAAAGAGTAACGGTGGTGCAGTATATCTCCTGCGAATTTATATGAATAAATGTCAGAAATCAGGTTTAATATATTACAAAAATGTTGTGACATGCAGTGCAAGTGTTGTGTATATGTCCTAAGTGATCACTCCGATATACCAGAGCACGGAGTTAGGCTTGCCCGCGTCGTTTCCCCAGCTTTCACAGGAGTGGTTTCTTCCTCGGAAGAAAGGAAAAATGATTATGTGCCAATATCCTTGGAGGTATAGATTTGGTCAGGTAGAGGAAGCTTGGATAAAACCCCGAATATGGGATCTATGGGAGAAGATCCGCCAATAGGAGACCTAACAGAAGAAGGAGTCTTCGGAGACGACTGCCTTTCAACATTTGAAGAATCTTTTGGATTATCGTCTCGTTGTTTATCCTTGGTAGATATGTTCAAAGTGTCATCGTACTGGGTCAATAATGAAGAAGGACTTTGCGGAAGTACGATTGGATTTTCCTCCCTTGTTAACCCTTTATCTCCTAACTGCACTTCCTGACTGGAACATATTAGTTCTTGTCCTTTCGAGCCCTCTCCCCTCTCGACCAAAGTTGCAGTTTATCCCTCACTTGGGGGAACATACACATAAGGACCATTCCTGTGGCCTATGGTCCGAGTCATAGCAAGTAGATGATGACAATGAAGATAGTCATCCACCAGACATTCTTTGACGGTTAGTAATTTTTGGTCACCATTAAGCAAACGATTCATGCGATCCAAGTACACTTGGTGCACCTCTGTTTTCAGGTTAGCAACTACAAAAGAATAAGACAAGTCAGTACATTTACGGCAGCAATTAAAGCCAGAACATCGGAGTCTGAAGCTTACCTGATCGGAGCCATCGCCTAAAGCATTTCAGCTGATGCTTGATATAGAACTATTCGGGCTTCACATCACCTACTTTACTGCTGAATGATTCATCAATAATTTTCATTTTTTGCACAGACACGAAATGCATGAAAGAACGAGTTTCCTTTGTTCAGTGTTTGAAATGGTTAAAGAAGTTTACATCTTCGAAAGTAAGCTCTATCCCCAGAATTTCCCTATAGGCGATATATAATGTATACAGATAGGCATAAACATTGGGACGGAGTTGCACGGAGACAATTTGCATTCGTCTTAGAAATTTGACGAGGAATGGTGAAAACAGAGGGATAGCCCCTACAATACACATCAACCGGCTAATCGCCATGTATCCTTAAGGAAGATTATAAGGCAGATCTATTTCAGTTGCCACCTTAGTCTTTCCATAGAATTCCATGTTTTAAACATAAGCGTCTAAGCTTGGGATCATCAATTGTCGACTGAACGTGAGTCCGCGGGTGCTTTCAAGATTGTTCCACTCTCAAATTCGTCAGGAGCGCGATTGTCTCCCAGTCTTCCTTCCTCTTATTCATCCATGGAAACTTCACATCCAGACGATTCTGCACTCTCATGAATTTGTATCTCGTCGTACGAGCCTGCGCTATCCCATTCTGAGTTTGAAGTAGATGAAACATCTTCTAGGTTGGGGTTTTCGGATGGCATTGAAATTTCAGTCTTCTCGGCCAATCTACCTGAACGTCTTCTAGACATGATTGCTATATTATCCAATAGATGACAAAAATTAGAGAATGCTTTCCCGTTTCCTCCACGTGTGTGTGTGTGTGTATATATATATATATATTAATTTGTGCTGGTGTATCTACAGTGCGGAAATCAAAAGATACAAAATAAGCAGAGTAGAATGCAGTATAAAGAAAAGTTAGATGATCGTTTGTCAATTCAGTTTGAGTAGCTTGGTATTGCTCGATGGATCCTATTGTCGCTATGGATGTTCCCGCTTTTTATTATTTGTTTAGGTATCACTTAGGATATTGGAGTTAGGCGAGGGATTGGGGGTAAAGAGCTGAAAGAGGTTGCTTAGATTCTTCTTTCATATTTTGTGTATTATATATCCTCACTATTGAGTTTTTCAAGCAGCAAAATTTATTAATTAATTGTATATTAACTCCTTGTTCGTAGGGATATGTCAGGTATAGACTTGAACTTGTCCAATATCTTATTTTGTAGTATAAACATTGATAATCATTTATCGCTCACACTAGATTGTTGTCTGATCTCCAAGGTTTTATGCTTCATACTATTATCTTGGGTGCTCATCAATGATGTTGATGAGTAACTAGATAGCATGTTGTGACTATATTCCAGTCGCTAGCAAGATGGAGGCTGGCATATTATGCTTTATAGAAATTCCATTGTTTTTTCTGTTGTGTTGATAGATATATACTTCGATTGATATTATGGCGAGGCATGATGTACTTAGAGATTTGTGTCATTCTGTGTCAAATGCTGTGATTTGTATATAGTGATGGGATTTCTTCTTCATCGTGATTCACTACTTGTCTATTGTATATTTTCTTATTACATTTTATCCATGTGTTATGGGTTATATGACAAGTTTTATTTAGGTTGTTTCCACTTTGATGATCGTCTGTATCATTCTAGCATGATTTTTAGTGCATCTTCCTTGTCTTTAGGTGAAGGTGGTGTGGGGGCAATTACGACAAATTCAATTTATTAAATTTGTTGTTAAACGTGTACCTACATACATGTTATTTTCTTTCTTCAGTTTAGTAAGTATTATGATACATGACCATGCTATTATTTGATTATATATGGGGGTTTGTAGATTTGTTTCTACATCATGCCTTGTCTGTTCAAGTAGAAGATTTTTTGAGAGATTAGTCAATACCTTTTATTTCGGTTTACTTGTTGTATATTTGGAATTTTTTTTTACATTAAACATTGGATATAGAATCAAATGTTTAAGGCATTTAGTTATTTTACGTGTCGATCTTGAACATTGGTTTGTTATTGTTACACGTAAAGATATTGAATTTGAAAGGAGAACTTATCAATTCTAATTTTTAGAATTATTCCAAGGTATTTTATATTTTGTTATCGATAATTTTACAAATAATCTCATTTTCAAGGGACTGAATGATAGTTACTCTATATTAAAAATATAACGTAATTTTATCCACTCCATAACTCACGTTCCATAAAGTCAACCAATATTCCATTCATATTTTTAACGTTATATAAAATGCATGTAAATAACAACAGTTAACGTATAATCATTTGGCATGTTTATTGAAGTGCTTAAAAAATTAATAGGTTTTGGTTTTTCCGGCATTCAACATTGCATATAAATTGAGATATTTAAGGTATTTAGTCATTTTACATGTTATTGAGCTTGAAGTGTTATTTTGGATTTAATCCCAACATCCTTTTCATTCTTACATGATTATTTGTTTTAAGATAGTTTTTTATTTATAATATCAGTAATTTACATCTCTTTTATGTTGTTCTTTTTGTTCGAAGATAATTCTGAATTTCTATTACTAGTATATTTATGCGTATTTCAATTATCATGTGCCACAAGTTCCACCAACAATGATTAAATATATTTTTTAATGACTAGAGCTTTCATATATTATCCCTTATACCATATTTGGTTTATCTAAGCAATTTTTTTTTTCGAACAACGATAATATCTCTACAATTAGTTCTATTTGATGTATAGTTGGACTATTTTCCACATTTATCATAAAATATAAATTAAATTATTTAAGGTATTAATCATTCTGCATGTAGATTCAAAGGGTTGGAAAATGTTTATATTTTACCTTGCATGTTAGGATGCTGAATTTAAATGCACGAACCATTTTATTATTAAATATTTATTTATTCCAACCTAATTTTTCATTTTTATTATCAGTAAATTATAAATATGAATAACAAACCTTTTATAGGATTGAGCGATATATAATTTATTTGTAATATACAAAATATTTTTATCCACACCATAGTTACACTTATAATTCACATCTTATAAGGAACTTCGTTAACTATTGATTTGGTGACCAAAGTCATGAAATTGGATGATTCAAATATTTTCTAATGAAGAAAAATATTTAACTAATTGATCTTATCAATCAATTAGGCTATACATGAAACATAGGAAATAGAAATATTTGAGATGGTATATTTTAGAAGGAAATAACTGATTAATAAATCAATTAATTATCAATGTATTTACGAATGAGGAAAGAAATATAATTATATATCCATGATTTTGCAATATGAAGAAAAGAAGATTGTTGATGGAGATTAATGCTAGCAAGAAAAATTATGAAAATCAAAATCACCAATATCCATTTATAGAGATATCAAACCATGGTTATTTGAAAAGTTTCATGTTGATTAGGTGACTAATTTTCTTAATATCTAAGTATTCCTTCATTCTGGAGTCTATTTGAATGAATAATTCATCTTCATATTTGTGTGTGTGAGAGAGAAAAAACAACACCTGTTATCCTCTTTCTCAGTATATCCTAAATTTTATTACTACGATCACATGTCTGCTCTAGGGATGTAGGGATATTCGATCATGATGTTGGTACCAAAAAAAATTCTTTCAATGTTCTTTCTTGTTTTATGGTAAATGGAATACATGCATAATGAACATGCAAGGGGATGTCAAAAAATTCGAATATGGTATCGAAATCGATGGTTCATGCAGACCAATATGATGCAACATTGACCTATAGTTAGCTATAATACATAGTTTTAGTTACATCTTTTCACTAAAATTGAGTTATATATTGAACTCGATTTCATCCAACCGTGGAATAAAAAACTCTTCATTAAAACAGCTTAGCCAAACTGCTTAGATGTGATAACGACCTAATCTGAACCTCTGGAGGTGTTAACAACCTAATATATATTGCTGGAGGTGCTAATGATCCTATTCAAGTGTTTAATGACTCTTTATAATGTCAGAGTTCAATTGGAAAAGCGCTCTCTAAAGTGGAGATTTGTTAGGTGTGGTTCACATTGTATTAAGATGGGTTCGGTGATTATATATGCTGTTAGTATCATAATTCATGACATCTTAAAGCATACGAGTATGTGTGTGAGTATGAGAGAGAGGTTAATGGTACGTTACAACAAGTGTTTAATTTTGTTTCAATTAAATGTTTATTTAACGACACGGATTTCGACCGAACCTAATCGATCGCCAAACTGACCAAGACCGTTCGAATCCCGCATACGCTAACTCTGGGAATACAACACACTAGAACAAATAACAGAAGACTTTTATAAACATCATAATAATGTTACATCAGAGTACAGAATATCAGAGTATATCGAAAATAATACACAGCGGAAGATATATAAATAACACAGCGGAAGACTATCAATGATCCTGACACAGCTTAAAGCTTCGATCCAGCATCCTGCTCAATATATCTGCAAATTAAACTACTCGACTACCCGTGTGGAAAATAAGGGTACCCAAGTTTGCAAGGGAAAAGAAAACTATAGGTCAGTCATGGGACTGGTGTAAGAAACTCTACAGTTAAAATTAACTTATTTAATCATAAGACAAATCACAGGACCACACCGCTAACGCGGAACGCGTTTACCCCCATGAATGCCAGTGTATAAACAACAATCGGTAATATAGATATGGATCTACTATGCATCAATCAACATGCAATATCCCAGTCTACCCATTTAGATTAATCACCACTTAGATTTTCCTAATCCAATTCAATTTACAGAAATTATTCCTTTGGATTTTATTCCCGATTTCTTATTTCAAATCATTTGAAATACCTATCTAACTTTCTATATCAAAGTAGATTTCACTTCGGGATCTCAAATCAAATCGTTTGGAAATATGAATTCCAAAACATAACAATGCATACAGATAAGTATGCAACCAAATATCGTGCTCCCCATCGACAAGGCAAAGGGTACGACGTAGCAACTCGATATATATAAATGTGCACCTACCCCACATAGGAGCAGACTACACCGACGATGCACCTCCCACACATGAAGAGCATACACCGCCCACTCACCCATACTTTTAGTCTCAGGGTTACCCAAATCTTTAGCCACATACTAAATCATTTCATATCCCGAAGTAGGGAAAATCATTTCACAACGTAATAATCACAAGTACTTTCAAAATATAGTACTTCACATCAGTAATTCACACGTATGATCATTCACTATTAATCACATAACCTTTGAGCTCGTACGTCTCAAAGAAGGGTGTTAAGCAAGAGAATAAATTCTCCGCCACCAAACAGATATGTTATCAATAGAAACTAATCGAATACGCGATGAACCACAATGTAAAACATAATACATTTCTAAATCATTTTAGAAATCATCGGGTTTAGGCCTCGAAATCCTTTCTGTTTTATAAAAACATTTCTATAAAACATTCGCTATCCAAAATCGGGAATATATTTCTTTTCACTAAAGAAAAACATCATTTCAAAATCATTCATTAAATTTTGAAATATATAACATCGCTAAACACCTTATAGTCAAATCGTGAAGTGTTTCACAAGGTGTTAACACACACATATTTTTATCCAACCCAATGCTAAATGTAAAAGCATATTCTGCTCATAAACTGGTCAAGCACCATCCAAACAAACAATCACAATCAATATCAACAACCACGTATATTTGGTTTACACTACATCTCATGTTTTGGTAAATTTAGTCACCATTCATTCATTCAAATCTAATTAAAGATTTATTCAAACTCCAATTGGTTTCATCTCTAAAATCATTTCATATTGATTGTTCAACTTTTTGGAAATTAATCCTGCTTTTACTCGGGTTAAAGAACTAATGTCATTTAAACACAGTTCACGACAAACCCCAAATCCAATTTGATACTAAATACAAGGCTCTGAATAGAAAATATATCGGCTTATATTCAACATCAAATTCTGAAACCAACAGATATCATATCGGGAATAACGATATCGATATCTTCCAAATTCCCATCACAATATCCGTATAATCAGAGAATCCAATATCGAAATATTCCGAAGATAATTTCGATTCAAATCCATTCCAATTCATATATTGGAAATTCTGGTTATTTTTAAAACCATTTAAAATCCAATTTATTTATTCAAAAATATTGGATTAATTTTTCAAGTTCAAAACTAGTTCATTTCGATAAAAATCTATTTTTATCTTTTCAAATATGGAATTTTTCATCCTAATTCTTTCCAGATCTTTTCTTTTGATTTTCACTAATTATTGATATTTTTAATAATTTTATCAAGGCCCGTACAGTCAATTTCCATCAACGGCCATCAAACTGCACTTACATCGACCTTTTCCAAATTTGATTTGGACATAATTCCAAATCCAACTGTTAGATTTCTAATTTCTCATATTCGTTGGAAAGCTCTTTTCGATATGAACCCAATGGTTTTGGTTTCAGGAGAATCCGATGGTCGGATCTCCCGTAATGTCCGTTCGAAATCAATGGTCGAAATTCGCAAACTGCCGCAGCGCGGCGCATTCTATTCAGGCCATTATATTATATATATAATATATATTTCGTCGATTTCCTTTTTAAAACGTATTTTATAAATCGTTTTAAATTCGTTTTCAAAATGATTTCAACTTCATATTCAATTTCTAATCAAAATTGAATATTCCATATACACGACAATTTTATATTGTGTATATATATGTTAAAAATTATATTTTTAACAATCAAATCATTTTCACATTTCATATATATATATATATCATTTTCATATTATATATACATCGTTTTCACATTTCATATATATATATATATATATCGTTTTCATTTTTCATATATATATATATATCGTTTTCATTTCATATATATATCGTTTTCACATTTCACATATATATATCGGTTTTATTTCATATATATCGTTTTCATTTTTCATATATATATCGTTTTTATTTCATATATATCGTTTTCATTTTTCATATATATATATATTATTTCCACTTTTTAATATATACGATATTTTCACTTTTCAGTATATACGATATTTTCACTTTCAATATATATACGATATTTTCACTTTTCAATATATACGATATTCTCACTTTTCAATATATACGATATTCTCACTTTTCAATATATACGATATTTTCACTTTCAATATATATACGATATTTTCACTTTTCAATATATACGATATTTTCACTTTTCAATATATACGATATTTTCACCTTTCAATATATACGATATTTTCACTTTCAATATATATACGATATTTTCACTTTTCAATATATATGATATTTTCACTTTTCAATTTATACGATATTCCACTTTCAACATATATACGATATTTTCACTTTTCAATATATATGATATTTTCACTTTTTAATATATACGATATTTTCACTTTTAATATATATACGATACTTTCACTTTCAATATATACGATATTTTCACTTTCAATATATATACGATATTTATTTCATTTCACATCACGATCAATTTTCACATAGAATACAATCAAACAAGTCGTCCATGGTCTGTGGACAACGCAGAGCAGTTCATATATGCAGTTACAAAATAAATAACTGTACAGAAAATTTAAAGTGAGACAATTCTCACCTGGGTTGGTTTAATTTCTGAATTCCTGATACATTTCGGGTTTTGATTCGAATTTGCCTAAAATTCCATCGTGCCCCATATTGGACCAGGTCAGTCTTGATGTGAAGCTCTCATTGAGATGAGTCTAACGCTTCTGACCGCTCGTCATTCCGACCTCGTATGAAGGAGATATGTTATTATTTACATTTGAAAATTAAACGAGGTAATTAAATTAATTAATTATAAAAATCATCACCCCTTCTTCCTCTCTTCTACAGGCCGACGTGTTCACAGCCATGTTCGAAACTAGGTTGCGCCCCGCGCAAGCCACCATCCACAAGAAGTTGATCAGACTCCGCCACGACCTCCAGCTACGAGAGCCGCTCCACTGCCCCCCCCCCCCCCCGTTCTGGTGAACTCGCGCGCCTCCGATGGCCAGTAATAGGCCACGAACGAAGCATGTTTGAGCAGGGAGATCAAATGAAATACACAACGAAATTTAACCAACTTGGTATGGATTTGAAGCCGATTAAATTCTCTATGATTTTCCCTTCAGAAGTGTTAATTTTGCAAACGACCTTGGTTTTCGACGAAACCACTTTTGTTGGATGGTCTTGTGATTTGTCTTATGATTAAATAAGTTAATTTTAACTGTAGAGTTTCTCACACCAGTCCCATGACTGACCTGTAGTTTTCTTTTCCCTTGCAAACTTAGGTGCCCTTATTTTCCACATGGGCAGTCGAGTAGTTTATTTTGCAGATATATTGAACATAATGCTAGATCGAAGCTTTAAGCTGTGTCCAGATCATTGATAGTCTTCCACTGTGTTATTTATTAATCTTCCGCTGTGTATTATTTTCGATAGACTCTAATATTCTGTACTCTGATGTAACATTATTATGATGTTTATAAAAGTATTCTGTTATTTGTTCTGATGTGTTGTATGCCCAGAGTTAGCGTATGCGAGATTCGAACGGTCTTGGTTGGTTTAGCGATCGATTAGGTCCGGGCGAAATCCGTGTCGTTACAGCTTACATGGATATATGTGTGTCCCAAGGGAGTGCATAGCATCCTACATTTTAATGATCAGATATTTAATTATTGATCATTAATTATTTGTGTGATGTAACTAAAAGGTGATTATTCACAAAAGATCGAATAGGGACTTGAGACTAGTTCCATGAAGTCCGGGTTGTTCGTTTCATGGATATAAAGTATATGAATCTCTGTATTCTCTTGAGATCGACCGAATTAAGGGTTTAAGCCGTCTTAAAATATGCATAAAATTATCGTTTCACGCCACCGTCTCAGATTTTGATGAAATAGTACCACTGGAACTTTATCATTGTAATGACTCATGCTATTAAATTTCATGATAATCAACCGTGTCGTTTGGCCATGCGAGCTCAAAATGTACGTGATTTCTTTTAGAAATTGAATTGGAATTAAAGAATAAATTAATAATAAAATATCCTATTGCTAAAACCTGACTCGTTTATTTCTTCCAGCATTGCAACTTTATCATTCCATTAAACAATAACATGATAAAATGGCTGTATCTTTCTTCTCTTCTAAAATCCCGACCTCGCCCCTCATTGCATTAAAAATCATGAGATTATGTTCCTGTACTCGCCATTCGATTCCCTGCATAGCTATATGCTCAATGTGAGGCTGCACCATAATTGCTGAAACCCGAGATGACATGCATGAGATTAGGGTTGAGCTTCTTAGGCACTAGGGTCAACGGGAGCTATCGGGGTTAGATATATTGACTTCGCAGCTGAAGGAGCAACTCTCATCGGAGTATGGGGTAGCTCGATAGTGAGATGAAGGGTATGAATTTCAGTAACTAAAGTAGGATTTTAGCATACTGCATTTTTAATGGGGGCGTCAGAGGTGAACTTGCAAGTATAGGCAAGTGTAGTTTTGGTCAGAGATCGCATTAGTAAGATTAGATTTGTGTTTCATTGTTTCTCGCCTCGTATCACTTGGTTCTATGCATAGTGGTTTTGGGTTTATGCAGTATATTTCTATAGGGTTTAGATTTAGGGAAGAAGCTATTTACAGGGTAATCCTTCATTTTAAGTATATTAGTTAATTTAGTTTTGTCGATTTAAATCGTTAAAACTAGTATTTGTCGTATCTTTAGCATATAATGTCATATTCGAACGTCGTTTCTGGCATTGGACTCGTACTGATGAGCTTTATTCTATGAAGAATGTTTGGACTGATTTGGTTGAGGTAAATAGCATTGTCTCTTATTTGCTATAGTTGATCGTATAGTATAAAACTTTGTTTTTGAACTTAAATGAATTTTAAATGGAATTTAAACATAATAAAATCTAGCTAATAATTTTACAAATAGGTTTACAGTGTTTTAAAAAAATTATATTAAATATCACATTTTGTTCCATTGGCATACTATTGATCGATTCTGCTAGATTTATGATATTTTGTCATATATCCCTCTTTGATTATCTCAGATGTATTTTATTTACCCCATTAATAATAGCATGGATTTTTTGTGTTGTTTTAGTCATTTATATGACAATTGATTACATGGTTGCTTGTTTGTGTAGTTTTTCTATATATGTTATATATTGGTGATCTAGGATTAGGATAGATTTATGTAGAAACTTCGGGACGCGTAGATCAACCAAGAGCAGTACATGGACTCGATGACGAGTAGGATTTTGAGACGAATGTTGGACGTTTTTTTAGATGAGTATTTGACAGATTTGGTTTGATACATGGTCTGAGTAGTCATTAGTGGTTACTATTGAGTGACAGATATTGGCTACTATTATTATTGGCCATTTTGACCAACTTTGACGTGGATGATGATGAGATTTCGAGGAGCTAGACAGGTTGGATTAGTAAAGGTGGTTTTGATATGATGGCTCTTCACGTTGGTATGTGGCAAGTTTGATGCTTTGCTAGTGAGTACGGATAGATCGCATAATTCCTGTATTGAGACAATGGGAATTTCAGAGTGAGCCGAGGATTCTGAATCATTAGTTTTGAGACTTGGATGAGTACAAAATGGGTCAGAATGGATCAAGTTATGCAGTTCATGGTGAGGAGAGGCTATAGGATGGATCAATATTATGCATGTCATAGTGAGACGAGGTTGCAGGATGGATCAATGTTATGCTGTTCGTGGTGAGGCGAGACTGCAGGTTGAATCAGTGTTATCCAGTTCGTGGCATGACGAGGCTACGAGATCATGGATCGATGCGATATATATTTCGTGGCATGTCGAGGTTACAAGATACTAATAGTGATCGTATTGGACATGTGGGTCCTACAATCACAATTGCAGAAGTTATGACTCTTCGATCAAAAGCTCAGGCACTGGATTGAATCGAAGGAGTGGCTGATAGGTAGCTCGAGACGGGATGATGCTGCAGTGTAGTGGATGGATCGAACAAGATGGCTCAGTCCAATATTTCGAAACTCTAGGAGTTTGTAAGTTCCAAGGGATTATCGATGACTCAGAGTACTATAGTTGTGGCTCAATGATGGGTATTGTATTGGACAATTGGGTCCTGAAGGCATAAGTGGTAGATAAAGGTCCCGCAAGCATGACATAGATGATATACCGTAGGTGACTTCGCAATAGTGCCTAAAATTTCTGAACAATTAGGTCTTTAAGGCAACCATACTGGATAATTGCATCCAAAAGGAACAAAGAGCCAAACTGTAACACCCCGAATTTTCTGAGAATATTAAAATTAACAAATTCAAGAACACTTAATTTTTAGAAGAAGAATTAAGTGAAATAGGTTGCGCTATTACGTTTGTCTCAAAATTTTGGTCAAGATAGACATTTGGTTTGCATAAAACGGATACCTTATGAAGAAGTTATTAAGCCTTGAAGTTTGTATGCATATGAGAAATATATATATATATATATATATATATATATATTAAATAAACAAATATGCAAAAAAGTTCAAAACAACGAATCGGGAGGGGGAATAACCGAACCGACCCATTTTTGAGGTCGACCCGAGCCCTGCTGGGTCGACTAGGGGTTGATTCAGGGTGTTTGGCTGTCAACCTGTGGGCCGATTCGCTCTAAGGCAGACGTGGCATCTGATTGGTTCTGATGGACTCATTGCTGAGTCATTAGGGCTGATGTGGCTATTCTATCTTGTCGGAATGGCTTTGATTTGCTCTAGGTTAATCTGATGGTTCCTATTAAATCAAACTTCTATATAAGCAACCTAATTCTATTATTCACTCTCACCTAAACCTAGCCGCCACTAAAACCAAGATCAAATTAAATCTAATCTAATTCAACGAAGAAAATTCAACGATCTACATCAAAGGCGAAGCAATTCAATTTCAGAATACAGATCCCAAAACTCAAGAATTCCTTTTTGTTTGTAAGCGTAGTTATCTTTCAGATGTGAATAAATTAAAGACATGATTTGTAATGAATTTAAAAATAGAATTGTATCAAGTTGTATGTGATATTGATTCATGTTTATTCATGTCTATTCTATCATATATGCCTATGAACTATTGTGATCTATCGAACCTATCATGTTATGTGGAAATTGGTGAGTAAACCTATGACGTTGTATAGGAATTTGGGAATGAAATTATCATATGTAAGTTTGGTGATATTATGATAATACAAGATTTAGGCTAAGTCATGTCGTTTATGCCTAATTGTTTAGAGCCATTATGCATACATGTTTAGATCTACGACCTTATATGTTAGATCTACAACTTTATATGTTAGATCCATATGCCTTTATGATAGATTAATTTGCAAGCTCACCACTACATGCTAATTTTAACTTGTATAGTTTTATATAAATTCATATGCTTGTGGTTCATGTTGCATAGATCAAATTTGCCAGTTCATAGTTAAAAGTATATTGTTCTATGCCAAATCCATGTGACATATGTGTAGTTAGATCCATACTTTTGTATGACATGGAATGTTGCAAAGTTCCTCTTTTCCCCTTTTTGTTTTATACGTTAGGCTAAAATATCGAGCCTAACAATCTATGTAATTTTGCGAACGTACAACGTGGGTAACGTTGGGGAAAACATGAAATTACATGTAATTGCCATGTTTGACACATAAGCATGATAAGTGGCATGAAAATGGTATAATCTATATACCTAAAATTTTGAACGTGATTTAGAAGAAAAGTGGGCCATGACAATAATTGATTTATAATTTACATATAAATATGTAGGATAAACATGAAAAATTACATGGCATAGATTGGTTCATGAAATGGTATATTTAGTATACCATTAATTGTGAGCATAATTAAAAGGATAATTATGGCATAAATAAATTGGGAATAATTTACATGTGGAATTTGTCATAAATAAGAAATATGTAAATTTAGAAAAGACGAATATGCCTAACCCGAGGTTAGACTGAGTTGTGATGTAAAACTGCTTGGAACCGACCGGCACATCCAGTGACCACAACAATACCTATCTAATGTGGGTGGTTAGTGCATTGAGCCCAAAAAGGACCCGAGGTTAGACTGAGTTGTGGGTAAAACTACCTGGAACCGACCGGCACATCCAGTGACCACAACAATACCTGTCTAATGTGAGTGGTTGGTGCTTTAATAAAGCTATGTCAAGATTTGTAGGGTTAAGTCAATTAAGGAAACACTTTTGCTTAGTCCAGGTTAGCCAAAGCTTGAAGACCGTAGATGTAAGGCTTGGACTTTCCTTTTTGAGCTATGGCTATGGTCAAGCACTTATTGGGGATTTATGTCATTTTATTTTCAATATTGCTTCTTTATGTTTTCAAGACAGATGAAAAGTTGTAATAATTTGGAAGGTCGAAACAATTGTTGAATTGTTGTGTTGAACAAGTATTTATGAAATAATATTGATCTTTTTCGCTGTAAAAATTTTCTGTCTTGTAATTTATTAGTATCTTGTACCTTAAAACGCTCCATCGAAGTTAAGGCATTCCCTTTGAGAGTGACCTTAATGGAAGAAGGGTGTTACACTTGGTATCAGAGCTAAAGGTTACCAGATCGGATAAAATTTTTGAAACTATTTTTCAAAAAGAAGTCATAAAGAAGCATTTTCAAGAAAAAGTATTAATTTAAAAAGGCATATTCCCAAAGCCATATGCACTATCTTTCTATCCTTCGTTTTGAATCTTTCCTTTTTGTTTCAGCATGTCTGGGGATCTTAACCTTCCAGAGTGTATACCGATACCTGCTGGTTCAGGAGATACCTAGAAGCTAGGGCCAATGACGCGGGCCCAGCAGACATTCCTCCTCCCCCAGCTGCTGCTCCTCCTCCTCCGAGAGGAAATGCTTTCACAAAGATCTGTAGAGACTTTAGATCCATGAGTGGAAAAGACTTTAAGGGGAGCAAATCATTTGTGGAAGCCAGAAACTGGCTCAAGGAGACTGAGGACTTATTCGTTATCTTTGAAGTAAATGAGAGGCAAAAACTATAGCTGGTGGTGTGGTTGCTCAAAGACGAGGCCTCCTCCTGGTGGAAAGTCACTAATGCTGAAAGACCGATAGAGACTTGGGAGGACTTCAGGGCGAGATTTGAAATGAAGTTCCTCTCACAAGCTGAGCAGAGTCTGCAAATGGAGAAGTTCCTATCACTTAAATAGGGCAACTTGTCGGTCAAAGAATACGTCAATAAATTCAACCAGCTTGCTCGATTTGGATTGGAGTTAGCAAACACTCCACACAAGAAGGCTCTCCGCTTTGCCAAAGGACTGAATGAGCCACTGCAAGGTTTGGCAATGTCCCATATACTATGGAAGCGACTTACGAGAGACTGGTGGACATGGCTCTATTGCAAGAGGAGAACAAAGATGGCAAGAAGGAGGTGAAGAATGAAGAGCCTCAAAACAAGAAAGAAGATGGATCTAAGAACAAGAAGACGGACCCCAAGAAAGGCAGGAAGGATAATAAATCCCGTAAGAAGATGAAGTGCAATTTCTGTGGGATACCTGGACACTTGGCTAGGGACTGTAGATAGAAAAAGAGGAAATTGGGCGCTTGTTTCCAGTGCGGGGATATTGGACACTTGTCTAAGGACTGCCCAAAAAGGCAAGGGTAGGGACATAGGACTGGATCATCTTCTGGAGGGCAGGCTCATGCTCTCGTTACACCTCTGAAGGAACGAGATAGACATATTTCTGTTGAGAGTTTAGTTTATCTGTTTGATAATCCTGTTCGTACTCTCTTTAATTTTGGCGCATCGAACTCTTTTATATCTACTGCTTTAGTTGAATCTCTGCACCGAGACACCCATATAGTAGAGGATCCCTTGGTTGTATCAAATGAAATTGGATGCTCAGTTTATTTGTCAATGATTTGTTTGGATTTGGAAATCTCTATTTTAAGCGTTGGGTTTAAATGTAATGCTTATGTTTTGGGCTTCACAGGCTATGGGGCGATTCTAGGCATGGACTGGCTATCCAGTAATGGTGTTGTCCTCAATTGTGAAAAGAGAGTGGTTAGACTCATGACTCGCATCGGTAACACTCTCGAAATCTCTTGTAATCCCATGAATTCTGTTATGCTAAGTTATCTAGAATCTCTTGATGCGTCTGTTGAGAATTTGCAGTCTGTTAGAGTGGTCTGTGAATACTCGGATGTGTTTGAAGAGGTAAAGGGCTTACCTCTGAAGCGGGAGATAGACTTCCGCATATACCTCGTTGACAATGCAAACCCCATTTCTTTACCCGTTAGACACATGGCTCCAAGGGAGAGAAAAGAACTCAGCAAGCAAGTTAAAGAGCTGCTTGAAAAGGGGTTCATAAGATGGAGTATTTCTGAATGGGGTGCTCCAGTAGTGTTCGCGACCAAAGCCGATGGTTCACTCTGCCTATGCGTGGATTATAGGGAGCTGAACAAGCTGACTACGAAGAATAGGCACCCACTCCCAAGAATTGACGATCTGTTTGATCAGCTCGTTGGTGCATTCGTTTTCTCCCAACTAGATCTGGCTACCGGGTTTCATCAGCTAAGAGTGGTTGAGGATAGCATTGACAAGACCGCATTTAATTAGGATCCTGGATGGTTTCTTCGAGTGGCTTGTCATGCCTTTCGGCTTGACAAATGCACCTGCCTATTTCATGGACTTGATGAGCAGGGTGTTCCAGGAATTCCTTAATAAGTTTGTGGTGGTCTTCGTGGATGATATTTTGATCTTCTCGAAGAGTGAGGAAGAGTATGCTCAGCACAATCAGTGAGTATATTGATGAGCAGGGTGTTCCGGGAATTCCTTAACAGTGTTATTTATTATTTGATACCGTTTATCAATGAGTGTATTTATCTCTTGTGTAAACTATGTTGTTATTATGCATAAATGTATGAGCATGTACCCTGATTAAGTCGTTTATATAGTTATCACTGTTTCGCCTATTATATCTTTTATTATATATTGTCTGATATGACATGAGATACTCGATAGGTTCTATGATTGTATTCTACATTTTGTTCCCTTCTTCTCTCTTCTTTTCCATTCCCCTCTATAGTATTTCCTTGCTTTTCTCTTATTTCTTTCTCTTAACAACTGTTCTATATTGATGGTGTAGGGTTGTCGTTACATTTGGTATCAAAACTTAGGTTGCATAATTTAACTTAAGCTATATCAAAATAGAGGGTTATTATATATGTGAGAGTACGTATATGTGATATATTTTGGTCTTTGTACTATATATTAGTAGTATATATAGTGTTATGTGAAAGAGTATCACAATGTGATTTCCTTTATTAGCGATCGGTCGTTATTTTTATTTGTGATGACCAGGTAAACAAGAATATTATCATTTACTTCTTCTTTGGAGTCGAGAATCGGGCAGGATCAAAATTATTAGCTTCGATCTATAGAATATATTCTCAGGGGTGGTGAGAGTCACAATTGGAGTGTCCAAGTTTTTGAGACTGGTTTTGGAACTCAAGTGCAAAAGTTGACTGTATTGTGTTATATGGATATTTACGTGTCTATGAGCCAAACCATTCTTTGGAAAGGAGTCAGATGTTGTGATGCAAGAGCTATATGGTTAGTCCCTTATTTGGTGATCTTTGATGACTTGCAGTTGGGTGGTGCTGTAAGGTTGCGGTCCACCTTTAGGAAGCTCCAAGTATGAATCCGAGTTGGTTGAGAGTTCTTACTTCGATTTACTATAATTGAACTGCTCAAGGCCAATTTGTGATATACCTCGTGAAACACCCCACCCCCGTTAAGGTCACTCACAAAGGGAATGCCTTAACTTTGGTGGAGCATTATAGGTAAAAGACACAGATAATTTACAAGACAGAAATATATAAGCAGCGGAAAAATAGAACTAACTTTATTTCAAATGTGGTTCATAACAAAACATTACAATAAACTATTGCAAACCAACTTCCAAACCATTACATCATAATTTCTGTCTTGATTATTTACTGAAGAAGCATAAAACAAAATAAAACTGCATAAATCCCCAAGTAGTAGTGTATCCAAAGCCATAGCCAAAAGCAAGATTTTCCAAGCTGTACATCACAGAGTCTTCAAGCTTGGAAAGATGAACGGTCCAAACTAAGCTGAGCTATTCCCCCCGGTACCTAGGGGGCGGGGAAACGGATGAAAAGAGAGCAAAAGAAAAACGGGTTAGACACAAGTCTGAGTAAGTCTAGTGACTTTTCAGTGTGTGAATAAGGAAAAGGTCATGATAGGTATAAACTAAAAAACAAGACAGTACCAAAATAACAATCTAACATAAAACTATACTAAGCAGGATAAACCGAATATACATCGCACCCATGTCAATTTATCTGCACCTACTCATACTTGTCCAACTAGCACCACGTGTTAATGGTGAAATGATCCCCTTATGTCGATCGGCTCCTATTCGCATGCATTTATCACGTGTGTCATTCGTCCCCCGCTTGACTGTAGATACCTGTGCTGGTCCCACCACGGGTTGTATCAAATCCTATGGTGGCAACCCGACACGATTCAAGATGCACAGTGTATGACTACTAATGTCCAGTGCCTGCTTTTTCCACTCCGGAGTACGTGCACGCCCGTACTCCATCGGAACCTACACTGACGCACAACCCGCTGACTTTTTGACCGCTTACAATTCAGCATAGTAATCGTGTCCCACCCTGCCAAGTTCAGGGTTCCATGATACATCTATGTGGGTTACTGCTGAAATGGGTCCCCGTTACTAGGGTTTTCTAGCCAACATGTTAAATTGATTAAGTGTCCAAATTTACGTAACCCCACCCACCAGTTTAGTTAACATGTTGAATTGGTTAAGTGTTTCCTTAATTTACTTAACCCTACCAATCTTGACTTAGCTTTATTAAAGCACCAACCACTCACATTAGACAGGTATTGTTGTGGTCACTGGATGTGCCAGTCGGTTCCGGGCAGTTTTACACCACAACTAAGTCTAACCTCGGGTCCTTTTTGGGCTCAATGCACTAACCACCCATATTAGATAGGGATTGCTGTGGTCATTGGATGTGCCGGTCGGTTCCGGACAGTTTTACACCACAACTCAGTCTAACCTCGGGTTAGGCATATTCTTCTTTTCTAAATTTACATATTTATCCTTTTATGCTTATATGTAAATTTGTCAATAATTTATTGTTATGGCCCACTTTCCCTCTAATTCAAGTTCATGGTTTTTGGTATAAAAATTATACCATTTTTATGCCACTCATTAACTACATGACTATGAGCCAAATATGTCAGTAATTTTCAAGTTTTTCCCAACGCCCCCGTTGTACATTCGCGTTAATCACATAAAGTCATTGGGCCCGCAAATTATCTCAATTTATGAACAAGAGGTAAAAGGAGGGAACATTAAATCAAACATATGTCACATAAATCATGTCTCATGAAACTTGCAATTAAATTTAATAGAACTTGAATAATCTTAAGCATGTGAACATGTAGATCGAGGCATAGGTGAACACAACTTCGTTTATAAACTAGCATAATTTAGGAGATTCATGACATGTACATTCCAGAGTATGTATAAGTTTAACTTTAACATGTAGATGTGAACTAGATCTAACAATAATGATCATATGAACTTGCATGAATCCACTTTACAAACTTGCATATAAATATAGATCTAAGCTTTGGATCTAACACAGAACATGAAACTTGCATATGAACATATATATATATATATATATATATATATATATAGATCTTGACTTGGGTCTAACATAAAACATGTATCTTGCATATGAACATATATATAGATCTTGACTAACATAAAACATGTATCTTGCATATGACACATCATGAAAGGATTGTCAAACTTATATCTGGTATGATGGTTTCGTTCCCCAAATCATAATAAGTTTCTCACCAATTTCCACATGATACAATAAGTTCAAATAAACCACAATCATTCCAAGACATACATGACCAAATTATCGCAATAATTATACATGAATCCGCATCATCAATCACATACAACTTGGTTCAAATTCTATTTTCCAATTCATTATAAATCACGTCTTTGATTTAATCACATCTGAAAGGTAACTATACTTACAAACAAAAAGGAATTCTTGAGTTCTGGGATCTGTATTCTGATATTGAATTGTTCGCCTTTGATGTAGATCGTTGAATTCTCTTAGTTGAATTAGATTAGATTTAATTTGATGTAGCTTCTGTCTTGTTTCTGAGTTGAAAGGGATGACGGCTATTTTAGGTTCACCATTGACGGCATGGCGGCTCTTGGAATGAATTAATTTTGATTTTAGGTTGAGATTTAGGTTGCTGATATAGATTTTTAATTAATTTAGAGCCGTCAGATTAACCCTAGAAGCAATTAAGACCATCCAGTCAAGATAGGGTGATACCTCAGCCCTAATGACTCAACAAGGAGTAAGAAAGGACTCAGCAATGACTCACTGTCCGGGCCAGAACACTCCAAAAACCTGTGCAGGTTTTTAGCCCAGCCTGGGCGCACTTGGCAGGTGCGCCAATGCATTTTTGTACTGGAGCACTTGTGAAATGCGCCAGTGTATTCTGGTCGACTTCCGGTTTTCTTACCTAACTTCATTCGTCCATATCTCCTTCATACGGTGTCCGTTTTACGCAAACTCGGACTCTATCTCAAGCAGAATTCCGAGACAAACACAATGGCATAACCCGTTTCCCCTAATTATCAAATTTGAAATTAATTATTCTTTGATTCGTTACTTTAATGTTAACTAAAATACGGGGTGTTACATTCTCCCCTCCTTAAAGGATTTCATCCCCGAAATCTTCAAGTCAAGAGGAACGTATATCCTACCATCCAATCGTCCATCTACTCAACCATCAAACACAAGCATCCATTTTCTTAAAAGACTTCTAATGATTCATGATCATATGCGTAGTGCGTGTACGTGTCCTTATCTAATGCAAAATCAGGTGGTCTACTGATTAAGTTGACCTCCTTAATGCAAATTATGTCTGTGTCATGAGTCCATTATGTATGCAATCTTCCCTAATCATACTTTATACATGAGTGCACAATCATTCATACAAATGCGACATCCATATGATAACACATCAAGTTTCAATCATATACAAATACATATATGCATATGCAATATGAAAGTGACTGAGCCGATCTAACACCTAATGTGTGTATATAAGCATTCACGAGCAGACACTGGCAACCACTTTCAACCACTTGCAACCATAAATCATAACATGTTTCAAATACATGTTTACACCCATTGGTTTCTACATAAGGATCAAGGTAGCACTTAGGAAAATATACTCAAAAGAATAGATACGAGCATGAATAAACTTAAGGAAAAAGAGATAAAAGGTGTACCCTCAAAAAGAAAAGGGTAGGCTGTGCGTATGTTGGCCTCAGTCTCCCAAGTCGTGTCTTCCTCAGCGTCACTCCATTGAACTTTTAACAAGTTTGACTTCGTGGTTGCGTAGCTTTTTGACTTCTGTACCCAAGATACGAGTTGGAACTCTTCTCACAGTTGCCTCTCGTTCTACTTCTGCTTCCTCTAAAATTCTTGGTTCTACCACTTCCGCATACTCATGTAAGCACTTTCGTAGGTGAGAAACATGAAAGACATTATGAACTCCAGCCAATCTTTCGGGCAACTCTACTCTATAAGCCATCTTCCCAATCTTCTCAATGATAGGAAACGGCCCTACAATTCTTGCTGCCAACTTTCCTGTGGATCCAAAGCGAACAACGTTCCTTAAATGAGACACTTTAAGGAACACCATGTCTCCAACTTCAAACTCAAGGTCGGTTCATCTTTTGTCTGCGTAGGACTTCTGTCTATCTTGGGCAGTCTTCATTCTTCTTCGTATCAAGTCCACTTTCTTTGAAGTTTCTATGATCATGTCTGGTCCAAGTATGAGCTTGTCTGTAGACTCCTACCAACAAGTTGCTGATCGGCATGGTCTTCCATATAAAGCTTCGAAAGGTGCCATTCCTATGGTGGCTTGGTAGCTATTGTTGTAAGCGAATTCCACCAAAGGAAGATGATCCTCCCATGTGACTCCAAAGTCAAGAATGCATAGTCTCAAAAGATCTTCTAATACTCTGTTCACTCTTTCTGTCTGACCATCGGTTTGGGGTGATAGGCCATGCTTAAGCATAACTGTATGCTTACAGCTTCTTGCAAACTCCTCCAAAACTCGCCCGTAAAATAGGATCTTGATCACTCACTATGCTGGAGGGTATCCCATGGATTCGAACTATCTCTTTAAGATATATGGATGCTAGGGATGAGGCAGTCCTTCTACTCTTAACGGGTATGAAGTGAGCGCTTTTTGTGAGCCTGTCCACTATTACCCAAATACTGGTATTGCCTCTTCTTGACCTAGGAAGCCCATTAATAAAGTCCATCGAGATGTTATCCCACTTCCACTGTGGGACCTCTAGAGGATGGAGCGAACCACCGGGCTTCTTCTGCTCCGCCTTGACTTGTTGGCATATCATGCACTTAGAAACGAATTCAGCTACATCCCTCTTCATGCCATTCCAAAAGAAAACCCTTTTGATGTCTTTGTACATTTTGTCTCCACCGGGGTGTATGGTCAACTTGGAATGGTGTGCTTCTTCAAGAACTTTCTTCACCAAATACCTTGCTTGTGGGATGCATAGTCTTCCATCCCGCCTCAACCAACCCTTATCATCGATGGAGTATCTATTGAGGTAACTAGAAGTCTCACCCCTATCCAGCTTATCTATCACATCAACTAGCTGAGGGTCTTCACGTTGTGTGGTCCCTATTGAGTCCAAAAGAGTAGGCCGCACCTCTAGCGATGCTAACAAACCAGTCACATGATCGATAGAGGGTCTAAAACCAAAGTTGGCTATGTACTCCAATCTTTGCCTTTCTACAAAGAGAGGGCTTAGGGTCAGCTCCTTTCTTCTTAAAGCGTCTGCTACTACATTGCCCTTGCCAGGAGTATAGGAAATCTCAAAATCATATGAGGCAAGAAACTCCATCCATCTTTGCTGCCTCAAGTTGAGATCTTTCTGCGAGAAAATATACTTCAACGATTTATGGTCAGTAAACAATTCATACTTCTCACCTAGGAGATAGTGGAACCAAGACTTAAGCGCAAAGACGATGGCAGCCAACTCTAGATCGTGGGTTGGGTAGTTTTTCTCATGTACTCTCAACTGTCTTCCACCATAAGCTACTACCTTCCCTTTTTGCATAAAGACAACGCCTAGTCCCGTACCGCATGCATCCGTATATACGGTAAACATCTTGCTTCCATCAGGCAATGTCAGAATTGGGGTTGTTGTCAGAGCCCTTTTCAAGCGTTGGAAAGCAATATCGCAATCCAAATCCCAAGTGGAAGTTAAATTTTTCTTTGTCAACCTTGTAAGTGGAGCTGATATTTTTGCAAAATCTTTGATAAACTTTCGGTAAAAGCTTGCTAGCCCGAGAAAGCTTCGGACTTCGGTTGCATTCCGTGGGATCTTCCAATCTTGCACCGCAACTACTTTTGTAGGGTCCACAGCTAATCCCTCTTTGGATGCCACATGTCCAAGAAACCTTACTTCTTCTCTCCAGAAATGGCATTTGGAGAATTTGGCTTTTAACTGATGTGCACGAAGAGTATCCATGACTTCCTTTAGATGATGAGCATGCTCTTCCTCACTCTTCGAGAAAATCAAAATGTCGTCCATGAAGACCACTACAAACTTATTGAGGAACTCCCTAAACACCCTGCTCATCAAATTGACAAAATAAGCGGGTGCATTTGTCAAGCTGAAAGGCATAACAAGCCACTCGAAGAATCCATCCGAAGTTCCGAACGCGGTCTTATCAATGTTGTCTTCAGCCACTCTTAGCTGATGAAACCCGGTTGCCAAATCTAGTTACAAGACAACCGATGCACGTACAAGCTGATCGAACTAGTCGTCTATTCTTGGGAGTGGGTGCCTGTTTTCCTTGGTCAGCTTTTTTAGCTCCCTATAATCAACGCATAGGCGAAGCGAACCGTCCGCTTTAGTTGCGAACACTACTGGAGCACCCCATTCAGAAATACTCCGCCTTATAAACCCCTTTTCTAGCAGATCTTTAACTTGCTTGCTGATCTCTTTCCGCTCCGTTGGAGCCATGTGCCTAACGGGTAAGGCAACAGGTTTTGCATTATCAACGAGGTATATGCGGAAGTCTATCTCCCACTTTGGAGGTAAGCCCTTTACCTCTTCAAACACATCCGAGTATTCATGGACTACTCTAACAGACTGGAAGTCCTCAATAGACGCATTGAGAGATTCTAGATAGCTAAGCATAACAGAGTTCATGGGATTACAAGAAATTTCAAGAGCGTTACCGAGGCAAGTCATGAGTCTAACCACTCTCTTTTCACAATCGAGGACTGCACCATTACTGGATAGCCAGTCCATGCCTAGAATCAACCCATAGCCCGTGAAGCCCAAAACATAGCAATTACATCTAAACCCAACGCTTAGTATAGAAATTTTCAAATCCAAACAAACCATTGAAAAATAAGCTGAGCCCCTAATTGGATTTGAAACAACCAAGGGATCCTCTACTATACTGGTGTTTAGGTGCAGAGATTCAACCAAAGCAGTAGACATAAATGAGTGCGATGCGCCAGAATCAAATAGTGTATGAACGGGATGATCAAAAAGATAGACTAGACTTTCGACAGAAATATTTCTACCTCGTTCTTGCTGAGGTGCTGTAAGAGCATGAACTTGTCCTCCAGAAGAAGGTCCAGCTCTCTGCCCTTGCCCTTGTTTTCTTGGGCAACCCTTAGCTATGTGTCCTGTCTCGCCGCAGTGAAACAACCACCAATTTTCCTCTTCTTCTTCCTGAAGTCCTTAACCAGATGTTCAGGAATGCCACAGAAATAGCACTTCCTCTTGTCACGGGGTTTGTTGTTCTTCCCGCCTTTCTTTGAATCTTTCCTCTTGTTCTGTGACCCCTCCGCTTTCTTGTCTTGAGGCACCTCTACCTTTGCCTCTTCCTTGCCCTTGTCTTCCTCGTGTAACAATGCCATGTCCACCGGTCTCTCATAAGTCGCCCCCATGGGTATGTGGGTCATAGCTAGGCTGTGTAATGGCTCATTCAGTCCCTTAACAAAACAGAGAGCCTTCTTATGAGGAGTGTTTACTAAATCCAATCCGATTCTAGCCAGCTGGTTGAATTGGTTGATGTATTCTTTGACTGTCATGCTTCCTTGCTTAAGAGATAAGAACTTTTCCACCTGTAGACTTCGTTCAGCTTGTGAGAGGAATTTCATTTCAAACATTATTCTAAAATCCATCCAAGTTTCAATTGGTCTTTCAGCGTTAGTGACTTCCCACCAATAAGAGGCTTCGTCTTTGAGCAACCACACCGCCAACTGTATCTTCTATCTATCATCCACCTCGAAGATATAGAATAGATCCTCAGTTTCTTTGAGCCAGTTCCTTGCTTCTACAAATGATTCAGTTCCATTGAAATTCTTTCCACCCATGGCTCTAAAGTCTCTACAAATCTTTGAGAAAGCATTTTCACAAGGAGGAGAAGGAGCTGCAGCTGGGGGAGGAGGAATGTCTGTTGGGCCTGCGTCGTTAGCCTTAACCTCTAGGTACCTCCTGAACCAGCCAGGTATCGGTACACCCTCTGGAAGGTTAAGATTCCCAGACATGCTGAAATGAAAAGGAAAGATTCAAAACAAAGGATAGAAAGATAGTGCATATGGCTTTGGGGGATTATGCCTTTTAAAGTAAAATAACACTTTTTCTTGAATAATGCTTCTTTATACTTCTTTTTAAAAATAGTTTTTAAAAACTTTTATTTGATCCAGTAAACCTGGCTCTGATACCAAGTGAAACACCCCACCTCCATTAAGGCCACTCACAAAGGGAATGCCTTAACTTTGGTGGAGCATTATAGATAAAAGACACAGATAATTTACAAGACAGATATATATAAGCAGCGGAAAAATAGAACTAACTTTATTTCAAATTTGGTTCATAAAAAAACATTACAACAAACTGTTTCAAACAAACTTCCAAACCATTACATCATAATTTCTGTCTAAATTATTTTCTGAAGAAGCATAAAACAAAATAAAATTGCATAAATCCCCAAGTAGTAGTGTATCCAAAGCCATAGCCAAAAGCAAGAGATTCCAAGCTATACATCACAGAGTCTTCAAGCTTGGAAAGATGAACGGTCTAAATTAAGCTGAGCTATTCCCTCCCTGGGTACCGGGGGGAGGGAAGAAAAGAGAGCGAAAGAAAAATAGGTCAGACATAAGTCTGAGTAAGTCTAGTGACTTTTCAGTGTGTGAATAAGGAAAAGGTCATGATAGGAACAAACTGAAAAATAGGACAGTACCAAAATAACAATCTAACATAAAACTATACAAGGCAGGATAAACATAATATACATCGCACCCATGTTAATTTCTCTGCACCTACTCATACTTGTCCAACTAGCACCACGTGTTCATGGTGAAATGATCCCCTTATGTCAATCGGCTCCTACTCGCAAGCATTTATCACATGTGTCATTCGGTCCTCACTTGACTAGATACCTGTGCTGGTCCCACCACGAGGTGTATCAAATCCTATGGTGGCAACCCGACACGATTCAAGATGCACAGTGTATGACTACTGATGCCCAATGCCTAATTTTTCCACTCCGGAGTATGTGCACGCTCGTACTCCATCGGAACCTACACTGATGCACCACCCACCGACGTTTTGACCGCTTACAATTCAGCCTAGTAATCATGCCCCACCCTGCCTAGTTCAGGGTTCCATGATACATCTATATTGGTTATTGCTGAAATGGGTCCCCGTTACTAGGGTTTTCTAGCCAACATGTTAAATTGGTTAAGTGTCCAAATTTACCTAACCCCAGCCATTAGTTTAGTTAACATGTTGAATTGGTTAAGTGTTTCCTTAATTGACTAAACCCTACTAATCTTGACTTAGCTTTATTAAAGCACCAACCACTCACATTAGATAGGTATTGTTGTGGTAACTGGATGTGCTGGTCGGTTCCAGGCAGTTTTACACCACATCTCAGTCTAACCTTGGGTCCTTTTTGGGCTCAATGCACTAACCACCCACATTAGACAGGTATTGTTGTGGTCACTAGATGTGCCGGTCGGTTCCGGGCAGTTTTACACCACAACTCAGTCTAACCTCGGGTTAGGCATATTCGCCTTTTCTAAATTTACATATTTATCCTTTTATGCTTATATGTAAATTTGTCAACAATTTATTGTCATGGCCCACTTTCCCTCTAATTCAAGTTCATGGTTTTTTGCATAAAAATTATACCATTTTTATGCCACTCAATAATTACATGACTACGAGCAAATATGTCAATAATTTTCAAGTTTTTCCCAACGTTACCCCCGTTGTACGTTCGCGTTAATCACATAAAGTCATTGGGCCCGCAAATTAGCTTAATTTATAAACAAGAGGTAAAAGAAGGGAACATTAAATCAAACATATGTCACGTAAATCTTGTATCATGAAACTTGCAATTAAATTGGATAGAACTAGCATAAGCCTAAGCATGTGAACATGTCGATCTAGGCAAAGGTGATCACAACTTGGTTTATAAACTAGCATAACTTAGGAGAATCATGACATGTACATTCCAGAGCATGTATAAGTTTAACTTTAACATATAGTTGTGAGCTATATCTAACAATGATTATCATATGAACTTGCATGAATCCACTTTACAAAATTGCATATAAATATAGATCTAATTTTTGGATCTAACATAGAACATGAAACTTGCATATGAACATACATACATATATATATATATAGATCTTGACTTGGGTCAAACATAAAATATGTATCTTGTATACAAACATATATATAGATCTTGACTAACATAAAAAATGTATCTTGCATATGAACATATATATAGATCTTGACTAACATAAAACACGTATCTTACATATGACACATCATGAAAGGATTGTCAAACTTATATGTGGTATGATGGTTTCGTTCCCTAAATCATAATAAGTTTATCACCAATTTCCACATGATACAATAAGTTCAAATAAACCACAATCATTCCAAGACATACATGACCAAATTATTGCAAGAATTAGACATGAATTCGCATCATCAATCACATACAACTTGGTTCAAATTCTATTTTCCAATTCATTACAAATCACGTCTTTAATTTATTCACATCTGAAATGTAACTATACTTACAAACAAAAAGGAATTCTTGAGTTCTGGGATCTGTATTCTGAAATTGAATTGCTCGCATTTGATGTAGATCATTGAATTCTCTTAGTAGAAGTAGATTAGATTTAATTTGATGTAGCTTCTATCTTGTTTCTCAGTTGAAAGGGATGACGGCTATTCTAGGTTCACCATTAACGGCATGACGGCTCTTGGAATGAATTAGTGTGATTTTAGGTTGAGAGTTAGGTTGCTTATATAGAGTTTTAATTAATTTAGAGTCGTCGGATTAACCCTAGAAGCAATCAAGACCATCCAGTCAAGATATGATGACACCTCAGCCCTAATGACTTAGCAAGCAGTTAGAAAGGACTCGGCAATGACTCACTGTCCGGACCAGAACACTCCAGAAACCTTTGCAGGTTTTTAGCCCGGCCTGGGCGTACTTGGAAGGTGCACCAGTGCATTTTTGTACTGGCGCACTTGTGAAGTGTGTCAGCTTAGTCTGCTCGACTTCTGGTTTTCTTGCCTAACATCGTTCATCCATATCTCCTTCATACGATGTCTGTTTTACGCAAACTCGGACTCTATCTCAAGAAGAATTCCGAGACGAACGCAATGGCGTAACTCGTTTCCCCTAATTATCACATTTGATATTAATTATTCTTTGATTCATTACTTTAATGTTAACTGAAAATACGGGGTGTTACACCTCGCGTAGTTTGTTTTGACTTCTTGGAAGTTGGTGTCTTATAAAGGTTCATAGATTGAGGTGACATGTATGTGTTGGAGTTTAAGACAGAACTCAATTCTATCGAAGTATGGGTATTCCTTCCTTGAATACTTTACACAACAGGATGGAGGTTTACTGGGGTGGGTAATCAATTGGAAAGAAAGATTTCATCTGAATAGGATGATGATTTTGAAAGGCTAATCCGTGGGCTCTTGGATTTTGAGCCCATACCTAGTATGGATTGTTACCCTATGTGCAGGGATGAATTGTGGCGGCATATACGTTGATTGTCATTTCATTTTGTCGAGTACTCCCTCGAGAGATGAAAAACAGAAAACAATGTTGCCGCTTCAGATATGCTCCCCACCTATGGTGTTTCCATTCGTGTTTTATTTTGGCGTCAGGATTTCGATGTTCCGTCTTATCTGGTAGGTGAATGATGAGTTTGGGAATCGAGAATATTAATCTATCTTCTTTGATTGTGACTTATCATGTTGAGGGTTTAGTCAGATCGTATGTTTATAACATCCCGTATTTGATCGCCAGGAGGTAATACTACAATGAATTAGGAAATTTGATCTGCGAATTTTGATACCACTACATCATTTATATTTACATGCCTAAACCCAAACACTGATAACCCAGAATTAAGAAGAAAGAAGTTAGAGGGTGAGAACGAAGAAAGAAAGAAAAATTAGAATAGAAGAAGAACACAAACACATCAGAATCTCACAGCGGAACAGATAAAATATAGGGGATTTTCACTTAAAGGGCCCCCTTTATGTTTAAAATTTATTTCTAGGACACACGCGGTGAATAATTAGTTTCTAGGGCAAATTTAAAAACACCTGCCCATCTTCTCTCATTCTTCTCAAAACAGGCGATTCCGTAAAACCCTAGATCCCAAATTCGATCTTCTCAAATGATTTGATCTTCTCATACAAGTCGACATTCTAAACTGAAGTAAAATCATAAATCGCTAATACCTTAAAGGTTAGAATCTAATTTTCATCTTGTACCATTCAACATTAACCGAAGCATTTACGCATTAAAAATCACTACTTTTCAACTATTATTCTTTTTCTTGTGTGTTTGTAACTCCTTTTTTTGGTTGTTTAATTATTATTGATGTTTTTTGCCTCCTTGATTACTCAAAAGATAAATAAAAATATCGTTTAAGTAATAATGAGTATTTTTAAGCTTAACTAAAGTAGAACTAAGCGTTTAGTGTATGCATGTCTTACTTTATACCAAAATAGAGAACTTAGATTATGAAAATTATCTTAAAACCGCCATTTTAACAACACTGCTTCAGTATGTTCAAAATGCATTGTTACATCACTGCTTCAGTACGTAAAAAGAGCACAAATACGTTTAACTATATAACTGTTAGAGATATCATTTTATCTTTTACTATTAAAAATATAAAAGAATTTACCTTTATCTTTTTACAGTTGATACAATAATTATGATTACTATATACCAAAATTGTCATTATGTGCCATTTTGGTTGTAAGGACAGTTAATGTTATATAATCATTATTATCTTTTATTATGCTGTTAGGATAAAAGAAATTATATTTCTATATATTGCAATTAAACAAGTTTATCTTTCTATTTGTATTTTAAATTATTATTGTCTTTACACAATCATATATACAAGTTATTAATTAAGTTTTGTTAAATTGCTAAAGAAGTAAAATATAATTTAAACTATTTTTTTAAAACAATTTAAACCTAGAAATATATTTGGCTTAAAAGGATATACTTGTTTATCTTTCTATACAGATATTATAATTTAAATTATTATTGACTTTAAATAATAAGATATACAAGTTATAAAAGAATTATTGTTAAATTACTAAGGAAAAAATATTTAATAAAAACTATCTTTATGAACTTTTTTGAAGCTAGAAATGTATTTGGTTTAAAAAGATAAACAAGTTTATGTTTTTATAGGAATATTGTATTTTAAATAATTATTATCTTTTTGATTTTTTGATATTACAATTCAAAATTATTGACTTTAAACAATAAGTACAAGTTGTTAAAGAAGTTTTGTTAAATTACTAAAGAAAAAATAATTACTAAAAAATATCTTTATGAAATTTTTTGAAGTTATAAATGTATTTATTTTGAAAAGATATAGAAGATTATCTTTCTATACAGATATTTTATTTTTAATTATTATTGTATTTATACAATCAGATATACAAGTTATAAAAAAAGTTTTGTCAAATTACTAAGGAAAAAATATTTAATAAAAACTATCCTTATGAACATTTCTGAAGCTATAAATGTATTTGTTTGAAAAAGATAAACAAGTTTATCTTTCTATACAAATATTTAATTTTAAATAATTATTGTCTTTATCTTTTTAAACAAAAATTGATTTTTAAATACTTTTATTGTTAATAACAAGTATAGTCAACCTAATTATTTATGGTTAATCATTAATTTTAGTATGCATATATATATATATATATTTGTATTAAAAAAATTCTTCAACAACAAAATTGATATTTCAATGCAGGAAAAATTCATAGAAGAAGACCAAGGAATGCTAATGAAAACAAAGCAAATGAAGATACATAGCAATGTGTCTTCACTCACCTTAATAGACAGCAATGTTCAAATGTACGGAATCAGTCACGTTCATTTTGTGATAAACTCGGTGATACGATGCAGAATACAACACCTCCACGTACTCCTATTGTAAGTAAACAAAAATTTATACTATTAAGTGCAATAGTTAGACTATATTATCATTATATTCCTGTATAATAATTTGATTAACAGACAATACATGATTATGTAATAAATGTTAAAGATAAAATACGTATGTCATATTGTGAATAAACATATAAATTGTGTAAAAAAATAAATTTATTTATCTTTTTTAAAAAGGATATATTATTCATATGGTCATCTAAACTTAGTTTAATTGTTTTCCTGCATGCTTAACAAAAAGCTAAATAGAAATATTCTTCTGTATTTAAACTTACATTATTTCCATTTAATAATTTGGTATAACAGGTTCATACAATCAACTTCACTGAAGCATAGGAAAGAATACAACAGTCAGAGCCATAGCTTCACGAATGTGGCTACTCTCCTCCAGAAGGATGCTTATATGCAAATTTAGACAACAACTCTGACCCTGACACAGAAGATGAAGCTAAACAATATGAAGTGGAAAAAAGGGGTGAGAAAAAAATAAGGGAACATATAAGTGTAATTTAGATGCAATCTTCAAGATGATGACTAAAATAAAGGGAAAAAACATATTCTCTTCTGCTGCAATGTCATATATAGATAGAACACCTTTCAAGAAACTATTTCACATATTTTCTGAAGGTAAAATCAAAAGAAAGGATATTAGAAAAAGTTCAAAAAGTTTAGAGGAAGTCATTACATCATATGATAGGGAAGAGAAAGCATTTTAAATAGGAGTTGATAGTCTTAAGTTGACTGAAGAGGATATTAGTTTAATACTTGGAATTCCATTGTCCGGAAAGAATATATTCCCAATTGGAATTATTGGTAGGAATAACTTGGATGAGGAGTACTTAAGTTTTCTAAATCGACACTTTGAGTGGAATGAGAGGGTAAAGAAGAAAATTTTGAGTAAGAGAATCAACATAATGCTTGAAGAAAGGAATGGAAGTGAAGATTTAGTGAAACTACTTCTTTTATTACTAATTATCACATTCTTCTTATACAACAACCATTTCTACTTACAATGTGCATTTATTCCCAAATTGTTAAATTTGAAGAACACAAATTCCATTTCTTGGGAAAAATCTATTCACACAAACACACATGTCCCAAAATGTTGAAAAGTTTGGTAAAGACCCAAGAAATATGCCCGGATGCTCATGATATTATTGTTATGTATTTTATATTTAATATTGTACATTGAATTTATTTAATATCAAAAATTTACATCTTTTAATTGTTTGACAGTATTGGCTTTGTGAAAGGACACAAATCATTAAGGTTAAAGAGGGATGTGAAAATGAAAGGCCAAGAATATTAAGATGGGATTTATCGTTGTTGAAAAAATATATCAATTAAATCCATTAAGTCAGAAAAGTTAATTTTTTTATGTGTGCTTCCTTGTTGATTATGTCATTTTACAGTTATTTTAAAATTTAAAAAACTTAATTTTTAATACGTGCGTAAAAAGATAACAACTTTTATCTTTTAATTATTTCCTGTTGTTATTATCTTTACCTTTGATTAATCTTATGCATATTAATCATTATTATGTATTTTTACCTAGAAGTCAAATAAATTTGCACATAACAAATTAATCAACAATACAAAGTAACAATATTGTTTTCCAAATTTTATTTTTTCAGTTCGCAAAGAGATTCAACAAAATAATGAAAGACGAAAAAGTTCTTCTACTGAAAGTGAACAAGACTTTGGAAGATGGGAAAAAGGAATAAGAAGAAAGCTGTCTTCTAACACAATTCGAAGGAAAAGTTAAAGAAATTGCGAAGTTAAAGAGAAAAGTTGAGCAGTTACAAGAAAAGCTTCAGTCTAGAGAAAATCAATTACAAGCCAAAAAAAAGAAGAGAAAGGAATTGGAAAGTTTGTTAAATATTGACCACAATTCAGCTGAAATTCCAGAAAAAGAATGTGAGAAAAAGAATGATGAAGAAAACAAAGATACAGAAAAAGATCTAGAACATAATGAATTCGACAAAATTGAAGAAAAAATATGTGAGAAAATAGATGGTGAAGAAGTGGAAGATATAGAAGAAGAAATAGAACATAATGAAAATGAAGAAATTCAAGAAAAAGAATGTGAAAATATGGATGATGAAGAAAAGGAAGATGAAAAGACCCTGAAGAATTTGAAGAAGAAAAAAATAGATAAAGAGAAAAGAAAAAAAAAGCGAAAGTGTGAAAGCTAAGAAACTATAGATGTGGATACTCTCAACATACCAAAAAGTATAAAAATGAGAAAAAGGAAAAGGAAAATAGTAAATTCTGAATTTTTTAAGGAATTGCCCGATGACGAATAGGAGTTCATATCAGATTACTTCAACAAAGTTGGTGATGTTAAGTAAGCTTATATACTGTTTACATTATATACTTTACAAATTTCTTAAATTATAACTTTGTTTACTTTATAGTGTAGATATTTACAATTCAAACGACGAAATCAATATTTTCATATGTAAGGACATGATTGAAGAACTGATTTTCGATGACTTTGTTTCTGGCTAGGTAAGTATATAATATAATTCGACTTATGACACTAATGAATTTGTACACATTTGAAATTTATTCTAATTACTGAAACATAGAAGCTATACTGATCACATAATTTTAATACTTTTAAAAATATAAAAAGATAAAAACATATATCTTTAAAAAAATGTTTTCATACCCAACACTCCTAGCACAGTTGGTTAGAGGTGGGTGAATTGGGATGAGACAGGTCTCAGGTTCGAGGGCCACCTTTCCCAATTTCTAGGGGTGGCTACCTAGGTAGTGTGAAGGCATTGAAAAATCGGGTATATCACTACCCATAGGGTTTACTAAGACCGACAAGCAATGACTTGAGTGAAGTCTTAGGTTCCACTCGTAAATCAAAAAATAATGTTTCATACAAATATTGTACATAATAATTTTATATCATATGACATGTTTTCATATGATTTTGAGTTATAGAATTTACCATATGGTGAAACAAATAATTTCAATTGATCATATGTTTTTAATATTTTTGTCATTATAAAAATATAAATACATTTACCATTTTAGAAATTAAAACAAACAAAGAAAAAATGCACATATATTATGATATTTGCAAAGTGTTTTACTATTTTTGTGTCAATAAATTTTAATTTCTATCAAATATAATTATCCATTACTAGCATATCAAAACAATATAAAATTGCTTTATTGTATATGTTTATTATTGCAAATACTCTAGTATAATACCTGTGCAGATAATTGATTGGTTCTGGTATAGAGTAGCTAAAGTGTGGGATGTCAATTCAAATGTAGCTTACTTTAATACCACAACGACAGTAAGATCATTATTATTGACATATGTAATGATTCGTTAATAAATCTGGTTTGTATAACTAAAATTCTACTTTGTTTATACAGAAAAGTGCTGCAATTGACATAGAAAATGTCAAAATTCATTTGTTTATTCCAGCTTTGACAGCAGCAATACAAGATTCATGATGTGATGTACTCTTATTTCCAGTCCATGAAGAGTCGCACTGGGTACTTTTAACATTTGAACCAGAATTTTCAGAATGGACACTGTATGATTCTTTGTCAAATATATGTAGAAATGGAAGATTTACCAGCAAGCATAAAAAAGCGCATTAAAAATCGTAAGACATTTTGAATGTTTAAATTTTCTAAGTTAACTAAATTAATAAATATCCTTATTATTATATACAACAAAATTTAGTGAATGACATAAACAAGAAATTTCAGAAGGAACAAACTAAGGAGAATACCAAAAAATCATTTGTACTTACAGCTGGAGAATGTGCTCAACAGCGTATGGGTAATACTATATAATTGTTATATTGTTTAATTATTTAATTTGTTTTTTAATATATGCATTCAAATAAATTTTTCAACTTTTTTTTTAAATTAATCGGTATATTTATTAGTTTACAATACATATACATTATTGTAACGACCCGGAAACCCGTACCTTTTGAATCGACAATAATCCACACATGTCTAACTCAAAACTGTACATATTTACAGATTGTTAAATGATGATCCACATCTTTAACCGTTATAGTCAAAAATATAGATAATCAAGGGGATTAACTTAGAATTAGAAAGAAAGAAGAAAAACAAGCACAGAATCTCGCAATGCAATGAACAAAATATAATAATCAAATAACAGTTCATGAAGCTGTTTAAAATAAACATTTTATCATTTTACAACATTTATCAGAGTTATTCAATTTATATACATAACTGATGATACAGAATAATGCAGCAGAGTAGTAGTGGAATACAATAGTAATAATAGTATACCGTCTTCGTCTTCATCCTTCAGAAGATAACTTTTGAAACTGGAATGCTCAAGTCTGACCCGAGCGTAATAGCGTGAAAATAAAACAAGCTCGGACCAGGAAAAAATATTCTCATCTAAGTCAAATCAACATCATATGAACATGCACACACATAACTCAAGAGATGTTACGGGGAATTTCATCTCCTATGGATCCATCAAACTAGATACTATATAATATAATTTCGCGATTATACTAGTGTCTATTCACAAATATTTGTCAGAAATATAGCATAAGCGGGGTTACATTGATTGCCCTTACACAGTTTATAAGCACATGGTCTATGCAGGTCCTGTAACACAACCAGTAAAACGTCGGTAGCCAGTGAGTCCCCTATAGACCTATGCCAAAATTAAAATCGCAGTTGCCTCGCATAAGGATAAACATATGACAAGGCACATGAGGCAATACCCAAAGTAGTATGCTACTAGTTTGCCTGATCCAGACTGGTGGTTATCCCTAACGGCCCACCGTAGACATCCACCCCATATCGAATCAAAAGGGAAATCCATCCCATCAAGGGTGCGCACCAACAAAACAACAACAACAAAATAGTAATAGTATGGACCTGAGGCCTAGGAAAATCGAAGAGCAGATGTCCACTAAGAAGTAGTCAAGCCTCATTTGGTCTGGCACGGCTCATGTTTTAGTCATTTCAAATTGAGACAAGTGTCGGGGTCATCCATTATCGTTCACTTTCTTCAATCCAGTAATCGCCTCCAAATTCATCCTACTTCATTTCTGGAACTCTACCGCGTACACAGTTGTTAAAGTGGTTCCAACATTGACAGAGAGTAAGTCAATAAGAGGTCCCGGTCTTTTTAACAACAAAACGTCATGTTACATACCGATTGGCACTTTTATATTTCAAAAGTGAATCGTTATGATATCAAAATATCATATTCATCTAAACAAATTTTTACTTTGAAATATTGTATTATTTTAATCACTATAATATTTACTTTCAAATTTCATATTCACTTTGAGATAAATTTCAATTTCAACAACTGATTATAACTTCAATTAACCACATTTCCTTCGAATCGTTCAATTTACTTCGGAAATAGTTTTGAATTCATTTCTGATTTTAACATCAAAATAATCATATTTACTTTTAAATCAGAGATTTAAATGTAAACAATTTTCAATTCTAAAACAGTTTATAAGTTTGAAATAGTTTTGGGGTTTAAATAAATTTTTGAATAATTTTTAAATAGTTAAGAGATTTGAAATAGTTTGGAAATCAAAACAGCTTGAGTATTGGAAATGGTTTTATATATATTAAAATATTTTATAAAATAAACTACTTTTATATATATAGAAAAATAGGTTTTGGAAACAATTTATATAGAATACTCCATATATCGAAGGAATAAATTTCATAAAATAGTTTATATATAAATTTTTTTATATAGAAATAATTTCAAATCAACTATTTCTTTCCATTTCCAATAAATCTGAACCTAAGTTCAAACTCAAAACAAACCAAATCGATTTCCAATATCCTGTAATAACCTGGAAATGCGAGTCAATTTAAAAAACTTTATTTCGACAATCTTGACAAATTTTGAATATTTAAAATTATTTATTTTAAATAATTCAACGAAAAATTTATTTTGAATAGGAATATAAGTATATATTTATTCGAATCGCCATTAGAATATAAATATTTATTTTATAATTATAAAAGGAATTGAAAATGGCGCGGTAATTCGATAATTCGATTTCAAATTTCAATTGAATTTACCGGGTGCAAAATAAACCGGATTTTAGTGAAACCAAAAACAATAGAATCTAATTGAGAATATCTTTCCAAAGAATCCGACAAATTGAGATTTCATAACGGGAATCAAAAGATATGCCCAGTTGAAAATTCAGAATAGTCGCTATGGAATTCACGCCCTTAAAAATGGAAATTTTGCAAACGACCTCGGATTTTGACGAAACTACTTTTGTTGGATCCAGGATGTAAAATTATTGCTAGATTCCAATTTTCATAATTTTTTGAATCAATATGTGAGCATGGCAAAGGAAAAAGCGTTTGACTATTTTTAGTTGATTTTAATCGACTGGAAAATGGCCATTTTTCAAACGGTCTCAGAATTCAATGAAACTAGTTTTGTTAGGACCATATCGTCAATACGAAGCTAGAAAATATTTTTCAGGAATTTTTAGAATTCGTATGTGGGCCCAGCAAATTGAAATGCGCATTCAAATTCAATATATAGAGTTATATGTTGATTTTAACGAAAACCGATCGAAACGATCGAATCAGCTTACGATACATATCCCATTGCGTTTGGAATGGGGGTAGTTAGCTAGGGATGACAGGCGGTGGGTCCTGTTTCGTGGTCGAAATAAAAAGTACCTTTTTGAAATTAAATTAATTAAATAAAATAAAATAAAAACCTCTCCCCTCTCTCTATACTCTCAGCCCCCCTCCTCCCTCCCCCCTCCCATATCATTTCAATCGAAGAATAAAAAAGAAAAAAAAGAAAATGAAGATGAGGGAGGAGCCGTCACTCCTCCGCCAGCGAGCCGCCGCGCCTGGCGCGGGAGACACCCCTCCTCCGCTTCCTCCTCCCCTTCTTCTTCCCTGACCGAGCCTCCCCCCCCATTTCTCACGAAACCCCCCTAGCACCGACCTCCATACCCGACACTGCACCCCCCAATTCACGTCTCCTCCATCCCCTTTCTCCACCTCTGACCCAATCCGACCCCGCCTCCCTCGAATCCGAACGCAGCAAAAGGAAACCCCCTTCGAGCGTAGCAGCCACCAATCTCCTCCGAACGATAAAAACTGTAAGCTTCTCCTTTTATATTATTTTAAATTCAGTTTTTAATTTAGATGCTTCTTTAAATTCAGTTTTTAATTTTATAAATAAAGAACGCAGTATAAAAATCAGTTTTTTTTATATATGACAACATAGAGAAAAGGTATAATTTTTATAACATAGAAAGTTAAAAATATAATTTTTGTAACATAGAAAGGTTAAAAATATAATTTTTATAACATAGAAAGTTTAAAGATATAATTTTTATAACATAGAAAGGTTAAAAATATAATTTTTATACTAGTGGCATATTAAAAATATGATTTTTATTCATGTAGAGTAGTAAAAATATCATCTTTATTAGGAGAAGAGCAATATAAAAATATAATTTTTATAACGAAGTGAAGATAAAAATTTGATTTTTATATATATGAAGTGAAGATAAAAATTTGATTTTTATATATATGAGGTAAAGATAAAAATTCGATTTTTATACAAGTAGCGTTGTAAAAATAGAATTTTTATCTATATAGTAGCGTTGTAAAAATAGAATTTTTATCTATATAGTAGCGTTGTAAAAACAAAATTTTTATCTATGTAGTGGCTACGGGCGATGAATTTGATAAAAGATGAGCACGACGAAGAGTTCTACATAAGAAGAGTCGTGGCGTTGGTTTAGCTAGTAGGTGAGAACTTCTCACTTTAAATTTACTTTTCTAGTTAGAAATATATACTAGGATGCAGACGGTGTTTAGTAGCACCCGACACCCGTCGTCCACAGACCATGGACGGCTTGTTTATTTGGTTGATGTGTTGTGAAAATTGATTGTTTTGTGGAATGATTGAAAAATAAATATTCATGTGTTGAAATAAATTAATTATCGTTAAAAATATAATTTTTAACGTGAATGTGAATAAATAAATATTTATAAACAAATCGGCCGATTTGTTTATATACACTGATTTGACTGATATTGATTGGGACGATAAATTTTACACATCGCCCAACTGCACAAATAAAAATCTGTGTTTGTTGATTTGAAACCCCACACGGGTATTGGGATATAAATACGACATACATTAATCCCAATAATTAGTTGTATGTCGATCGATTGATTGAAAGGATGTTATAAGCGTTATATATCTATATTTGATGCTTATACGGAGTGGTGCACTTTGGATGATGGTTGATTATTTATCGTTGCTATTATATACATGTGTTGTATGGAATCCATATAATAAGTTGTAATTGATTGGGCCTCATTCCAATCGGGAAAATAAAGAATATATTAAATAAAATAAATAGTCATGTGTTGACGATGCTCATGTGTTGAGAATATTCATGTGTTGAAACTATTCATGTGTTGAGTAAAATATTTTAACAATAAAATTTACATCTTTATCATATTAAAGATTAGAAACTTCTTTACGGTTGGAGTCTGATTAAAAATCAAACGATAGATTCCAAAATTTTATAAAATATATTACATAACAAAAATAGTCATGTGTTGATAGTACTCATGTGTTGAGATTAGTCATGTGTTGGAAGAAATATAGATTCATGTGTTGAACATAATATATATATATATATATATTCATTTGTTGAATAGAATAACAAATTTATTGAAATATATAAAGCCGTGTCGATTAGAGTTGCGCTATTTTGACGTGAACGATATATATATCGATTATATTCGTTTTGATAATGAATATAGAAAAGGCAGTGATGCCAAAATATAATGTTTTGAAAATATTATCATTTATATAGTAATGATATGAAATATTCAATTTCGACTCGAAATTGAATATGAAGTTGAAATGTTTGGAAAACGAATTTAAAATGATTTATAAAATACATTTTAAAAGGAAATCGACGAAATATATATAACATATATATATTATATATATAATGGCCTGAATAGAACGCGCCGCGGGAGTTCGTGAATTTCGACCATTGACTTCGAATTGATATTACGGGAGATCCGACCGTCGGATTCTCCTAAAACCGGAACCGTTGGGTTCGTATCGAAAAGATCTTTCCAATGAATATTAGAAATTTGAAATCTAACGGTTGGATTTGGAATTATGTCCAAATCAAGTTTGGAAAAGGTCGTTGTAAGTGCAGTTCGATGGCCGTTGATGGAAATCGACTGTACGGGCCTTGATAAAATTATTAAAAATATCTATAATTTGTGTAAAATCATAATATGTGAATTGGAAAGAACTGGGATGAAAATTCCCCATTTGAAAAGATACAAATAGATTTTTATCGAAATGAACTAGTTTTGAACTAGAATTAAAATCAATTTATTTTTGAAATAAATAAATTGAATTTTAATTGGTTTTGAAAATAACCAGAATTTCCAATATATATAAAGTGGAAGTGGATTTGAATCGAAATTGTCTTTGGAATATTTCGATGTTGGATTCCATGATTATACAGATATTGTTATGGGAATTTGAAAGATATATTTATTTCATTATTTCCAATACGATATCTGTTGGTTTCAGAATTTGATATTGAATATAAGCCGATATATTTTCTATTCAGAGCCTTATATTTAATATCAAATGTGATTTTGGGTTTATCGTGAATCGTGTTTTAGATGACATTGGTTCTTTAACCCAGTTAAAGACAGGATATTGGTTTTTGGGAAAATTAAAACTAAGTGGAGTTTTAATGAATCTTTAATTAGATTGAAAGTGAATTGATAATTTAAATTATCAAATCTGAAAAGTGACCGAGAATGGAGTATCACCAGTTTTGCTCTAAAGCGATAATTAAATCTTTAATAAGATTTGAATGTGAAATGGTAGTTAATTTTACCGATAACACCGTGGTGTTAGATATGGAGTATTACCAGTTTTTCTCCAGGGGATGAATAGGTTGGGATTGAGAAATAAAATAAATAATTACTTCGTTGTGGCTCGCTAATCCCGACTAGTTTGGAAAACCATAATACGGTTTGAAATGACATCCAAAGGAAGATTAAGGAATAAATTTAGAAGAATTTATCTTTGATAAAATTAATGGGAACCTATTCCCTAATGATGTGAAAATTTGAATAAAAGAATATTCTAAATTGGAATGAGGCATATGTTGTGTTTGTGTAACACGTGTTTATTATATACGTGGGTTATTTGGAAAGGCCGGGTTTATACCCATTCTGAATAACCGATTCGACGATATGTCAAAGATAAAGACGGTGGTTGAAGACCGGAAGTCTTCACATCGTTTGGGTGATTGCCGATGATCTCGATTGGGCTGTACACCCAAGAGGAGAGAAACAGTTGGTGATCGTCCAGACGTACTTGGAGATCGATGGATATGCAAGGAAAGTGCCTCCGGTTTCGTTCAGACCCAGAACGATCTTGTAAATGGACTGTGTGTCTGACATTGGATTTTATTCTGTGTTGATTGATCTCTATTAAATATACATCTGTTTGGCGGCAGAGAATTTATTCTCTTGCTTAACGCCCATCTCTGAGACGTACGAGCTCAGTGGTTGTATATCGATGGACATCAGTCGCATGGAGTTAATTGCCTGTGCGGCACGCCTAAGTGGCAAATGATCAAGGCTTCTGTTGAAAAGCAAAGTCTTATGGTTGATGATTAAAGCGTGGCCTGTGTGGCATAGCTTTGTGTATAACGTGAATTAGCGAGCCTCACACCTCGGTATTAGTCAAAAACGGGATAGTGACTGCAGGGAGAGCACGACGTTTCTTTCTAGCTAGTGGTGGTGTCAGTGCTTAAACTGGCTGACATTTATATACTTTTCACATATGTGGCTGTTGGAATACGAGGCGCCTCGGATATAGGTCTGTTAGGACCGGGAAACGTGTGCTCAGGAATTGCCAATCCTCAAAAGTAAGAGAGGACTGGCCTTGAAGATCCAATGATCATAGTGGGGTCCTGAGACATTTGCTAGAGTGTCTCGAATCGGAGAGGAGCTTGCCCCTTGCCTCGACTCATGACGGAAATCCAATTTCCAATACGTGATATTGCGGTTTTATTTGTAGAACCTAGTATGGCGACATAGTGGTATGGGTCATTAGTGCCGTCTATGATTGATATTTATGATTGAAATTGTTTTGACACTATACATTTATTATAGTATCAAATAATGTGTTTTTAACTTATTAAGCATGCTTTGGCTATTATAAGGTAAAAACCCTATCCTCCGGCTTGCGTTGCATTGTGTGATGGGACCTGGGTCTTATAATAGCTTCATTTTTCTTTATTTAGCATTTCGCTGTTTGTTTTATGCACTAGTATTCTTGGGAGGAAACCCGTTCCGTGTTATACGGCGTGGTCCCTTGATTTACCTAACTTTAAAATAAAGATTAATAACTATTTTAGTTCTCACACCAGTCACATGACTGACCTGGAGTTTATTGTTTTAACCTAAACTCTGGGTGCCCCTATTTTCTACATGGGCAGCTAGTAGTTTTGGTTTTGCAGAATTATATTCACAGGATCCTGATTTACAGCTGGAACGATGCTCGGAAAGCTCTGTATCCATGTATTACTTTCAATTGTGTTTTGTATATTTTTCCGCTGCTTTGTAATTTATTGTAATCTCTGATATTTATCGAATGTGTAATATTCATTTATGCTCTGTATATTCTTGTATTCTGATGGAATTGTTGTGATAAACAATGAAATGTTCTTCTGTTTGCGTTCCGATTTGTCTTGTCCTCAACGCACTCTGTGCTTTCCTTCACGAGAAGTTCGGGTCGTTATAGAGTGGTATCGGAGCTTTGGTTTACATAGCTCGAGAACAAGATACATTAGAACCATACGAAAGAATTCATCAGATATTGGATTAGTAATATCCAATTAGAATGACTCGTTAGAGATAGGATCAGTAATGTCCTAGAACGAGTGTGAAGAGTATATTTTTCAAATGAAAAAAATATTGTTTTGAAAATTTAAATCGTTTTATTCGTATTTGAATATTTTATTTGTATTGAATTTGGACAATCCAATATATAAAGATTTTGCATATACGCGTCATGAACGTATATTCGAAGTTTTAATATACATGATAGATATAGAATCACACTCTAGTTGCCCGGGGATGATTCTGATAAGGCTGCAGCATTATCAGTATTTATTTTCGAGTAACGAAGGTGTGATATCTATATATTTCTATTAGACTGGTGTGAGAACCAAAATATAGCTAGAATACATTGTTGTGATTTGGCATCAAAACACATGATTTTCTATATATGTATCAAATATGAATTTGAAACGTTAATCCATTAATTGATTGATGGTTGTGTTGTTTGTCTATTTGTTTGAAATTTTGAACCATTATGCCTAATAGAATCAAATATTGAACTATATTGAAAAATGATTACAATTGCATGCATATACATGTACTTACATTGAACAGGTCATAGCAAGGAGGCTATAGCAGAAGAATAAAATTGTTTGCCCGACAAATAGGTACATGTTTACCATAATTTACTGTTTTGTTTGGGTGATGATGATTTTATGAGCCGATTGGCTAGCCGCTTGGCTTTTTCTTTTTCTTTTGGATTGAAGAAGGCCATGGGAGGCTATATGAAATATCCCGAAGTCCCCGGTGCAGGGGAGGTTATAGCGAAATTTTTCGAAAATTTAGGGTGTTAGCCAAATTTTTGAAAAATTTGAAAAGTTCTTGGAAACTGAAAAGTTGAAGAACTTAAGCCGTAATGAAAATAATGAAAGTTGAGTTGATTAGTTAAACAACTTTCGTCTTCGTTCCTTTTCGGGGAAAAAAAGTTTTAAGTGGGGAAGATTGTAATAACCATGAAATGCAAGCCAATTTAAAAAAAATTATTTTGGCAATCTTGACAAAATTTGAATATTTAAAATGATTTATCTTAAATAATTTGACGAGAAATTTATTTTGAATAGGAATAGAAGTATATATTTATTCGAATCGCCGTTAGAATATAAATATTTATTTTATAATTATAAAAGGAATTGAAAATGGCGCGGTTGTTCGATAATTCGATTTCAAATTTCAATTGAATGTACCGGGTGCAAAATAAACCGGATTTTAGTGAAACCAAAAATAATAGAATCTAATTGAGTATATCTTTCCAACAAATCCGACAAATTGAGATTTCATTGCGGGAATCAAAAGATATGCCCAGTTGAAAATTCAGAATAGTCGCTATGGAATTCAGGCCCTTAAAAATGGAAATTTTATAAACGACCTCGGATTTTGACGAAACCACTTTTGTTGGATCCGGGATGTAAAATTATTGCTAGATTCCAATTTACATAATTTTTCGAATCAATATGTGAGCGTGGCAAAGGAAAACGCGTTTGACTATTTTCAGTTGATTTTAATCGACTAGAAAATGGCCATTTTTCAAACGGTCTCAGAATTCGATGAAACTAGTTTTGTTAGGACTGTATCGTCAATACGAAGCTAGAAAATATTTTTCAGGAATTTTTAGAGTTCGTATGTGGGCCCAGCAAATTGAAATGTGCATTCAAATTTAATATATAGAGTTATATGTTGATTTTGACGAAAATTGATCGAAACGATCGAATCAGCATATGATACATATCCCATTGTGTTCGGAATGGGGGTAATTAGCTAGGGACGACAGACGGTGGGTCCCGTTTCGAGGTCAAAATAAAAAGTACCTTTTTGAAATTAAATAAAATAAAATAAAAACCTCTCCCCTCTCTCTCTATACTCTCAAGCCCCCCTCCCCGTATCATTTCAATCGAAGATAAAAAAGAAAAAAAAAAGAAAACGAAGAAGAGGGAGGAGCCGTCGCTCCTCCGCCAGCGAGCCGCCGCGCCTGGCGCGCGAGACCCCCCTCCTCCGCATCCTCCTCCCCTTCTTCTTCCCTGACCGAGCCCCCCCCCATTTCCTACGAAACTCCCCCAGCGCCAACCCCCATACCCAACACCGCACCCCCACTTTCGCGTCTCCTCCATCCCCTTTCTCCTCCTCTGACCTAATCCGACCCCGCCTCCCTCGAATCTGAACGCAGCAAAAGGAAACCCCCCTTCGAGCGCAGCAGCCATCAATCTCCTCCGAACGATAAAAACTGTAAGCTTCTCCTTTTATATTATTTTTAATTCATTTTTTAATTTAGATGCTTCTTTAAATTCAGTTTTTTAATTTTATAAATACATAACATAGTATAAAAATCAGATTTTTTTTATATATGACAACATAGAGAAAAGGTATAATTTTTATAACATAGAAAGTTAAAAATATAATTTTTATAACATAGAAAGGTTAAAAATATATTTTTTATAACATAGAAAGGTTAAAAATATAATTTTTATAACATAAAAAGGTTAAAAATATAATTTTTATACTAGTGGCATATTAAAAATATGATTTTTATTCATGTAGAGTAGTAAAAATATCATCTTTATTAGGAGAAGAGCAATATAAAAATATAATTTTTATAACAAAGTGAAGATAAAAATTTGATTTATATATGTATGAAGTGAAGATAAAAATTTGATTTTTATATATAAGAGGTGAAGTTAAAAATTCGATTTTTATACATGTAGCGTTGTAAAAATAGAATTTTTATCTATATAGTAGCGTTGTAAAAATAGAAATTTTATCTATATAGTAGCGTTGTAAAAACAGAATTTTTATCTATGTAGTAGCGGCATAAAAATAGAATTTTTATATGCAAAAAAACAATATTAAAATGTGATTTTATATATGTAGTGGCTACGGGCGATGAATTTGATAAAAGACGAGCACGACGAAGAGTTCTACATAAGAAGAGTCGTGGCGTTGGTTTAGCTAGTCGGTGAGAACTTCTCACTTTAAATTTACTTTTCTAGTTAGAAATATATACTAGAATGCAGATGGTGTTTAGTAGCACCCGACACCCGTCGTCCACGGACCATGGACGGCTTGTTTGTTTGATTGATGTGTTGTGAAAATTGATTGTGTTGTGGAATGATTGAAAAATAAATATTCATGAGTTGAAATAAATTAATTATCGTAAAAAATATATTTTTTAACGTGAATGTGAATAAAAAAATATTTATAAACAAATCGGCCGATTTGTTTATATATACTGATTTGACTGATATTGACTAGGACGATAAATTTTACACATCGCCCAATTGCACAAATAAAAATCTGTGTTTGTTGATTTGAAACCCCACACGGGTATTGGGATAAAATACGACATACACTAATCCCAATAATTAGTTGTATGTCGATCGATTGATTGACAGGCTGTTATAAGCGTTAGATATCTATATTTGATGCTTATACAGAGTGGTGCACTTTGGATGATGGTTGATTATTTATCGTTGCTATTATATACATGTGTTGTATGGAATCCATATAATTAACATTATATGGTTATTAATTAGGCCTCATTCCAATCGGAAAAATAAAGAATATATTACATAACAAAAATAGTCATGTGTTGACGATGCTCATGTGTTGAGAATAGTCATGTGTTGAAACTATTCATGTGTTGAGTAAAATATTTTAACAAAAAAATTTACATCTTTATCATATTTAAGATTAGAAACAACTTTACGGTTGGAGTCTGATTAAAAATCAAACGATATATACCAAAGTTTTATAAAATATACTACATAACAAAAATAGTCATGTGTTGACAGTACTCATGTGTTGAGATTAGTCATGTGTTAGAAGAAATATAGATTCATGTGTTGAATAGAATATATATCCATTTGTTGAATAGAATATTGAATTTATTGAAATATATAAAGCCGTGTTGATTAGAGTTGCAATATTTTGACGTGAACGATATTTATATCGATTATATTCGTTTTTATAATGAATATAGAAAAGGTAATGATTCCAAAACATAACGTTTTGAAAATATTATCATTTATATAGTAATGATGTGAAATATTCAATTTCGATTCAAAATTGAATATGAAGTTGAAATGGTTTTGAAAACGAATTTAAAACGATTTATAAAATACGTTTTAAAAGGAAATCAACAAAATATGTAACAACCCGAATTTTATAACATGTTAATACAAGAATCAAGGCAGAATTAAATTTTAAAATAAGAATCAAGGGAAACAGGTTGTGCCATTGCGTTCGTCTCAAAATTCTGCTTGAAAACGAGTCCGAGTTTGCGAGAATCGGAGTCCGTATGAGAGAGATATGACCCTCTGAAGTTTTAGGATTTTCAGAATCGAAAATAGCTCGAATTCAAATTCAAATTTCGAATTCAAAACCCAGAAAAGGCTGGGCGGGAAATTTCCCGCCCAGTACCCAGGTCGACTGGGGAGTCGACTGGGCAGTCGACCCCCCAGATCAGGTCGACTGGGCGGTCGACCTGGGTGTCGGCCTGGTCCCCGATCCCACTTTTGGGCCTAGGTGCATTCTGATGTTTCTAGTCTCGTTTTCTGTCCAGATTCGTCTGCCTAATCCTATATAAACCCCCTGATGCCTAAACCCTAATTCACTACAACATGTCTAGCCACCATTATACTGCTAAAATCCCTCTTGGTCATGGCCGCCGTCTCTAATCTTCTTCTTAAGCTTTCATACGCAATCCAATGCAAAGTTGAAGACTTCTACAACAATTCAAGGATATGAATCAACAACTCTACAACGTTTCTACATCGATTTCAGTTCTTAACTCGCTAGCCATGCTATGTAAGTTCTAGTTACTTTTTAGGTTAAAATACATAATTTTAATATGGCTATGGAATAAAGTGTAATTGGATATAAGCATGTCCATCAATCCAGATCTGTTCCTGTTTACCTTTGAACCTTGGGTTTTGAGACTTGTTCATCTCCATTCTTATGTCTAGTTCATGCTCTTTTCAGTCGTTGTAAATCAGTTTCTTGGATTCATGTTGATATTATTATCAAGACCTAATCTTATGCCCATCATGATGATATATGTTGTTTTCTCTCTGATCTTGTTTTATTTCAAAATTCTACCTTTCCCCTGTTTATTTTCTTTTGATGAACGTAGATCAATTTCGGATCTAGGCCTAAACCACGATTTTGCGTACGATTGAATATGGGGAAAAGTATGGGATTATTACCTATTTGGATATATGCGATTGGTGGAATTGATGGCATAACATGAAAAATTTGATATATGGGTATTATTGCCATTAATATGAAATTTGATAATTGGGTTTCGCCATTAAAATGGTAATTGCAAGAATTGGGTTGGCATATGTAATTTGGCTAGAACTTGATAGGTGTAAATTAGCATAAATTTAGCATACATATAAAATGGCATGAACTGAACATATGTAAATTTGGTATGAATTAGGCATATGTAAAACTGACATGTAATCTAGAACTTGGACATATGTTAATTAGGTGAGCTTTGTAGTTGAAACACGTATGATAATTTATGTCTTGAAAAGGGGCTAATATGAACATGCCTAAGTGGGTTTTGGGTAGTTGGAATGTAATAGCCTTAAAGGAGGGATAAATATAAATTGAGATAAGTTGCCTTTAATGGCATAAGATAAATTGTGATAAAATTGGTATGATTTTGCATGCCAATAATTGATGAACATAATTGAGTCAATTATGGACATCGTTAAATTAGGAATTAATTAATAATTTGAATAAGGAAATTATTAAGACTGGGGTAAAAGATTATAAGCGATAATCAATGCTTAGGACACGAGGTTGGACTCATTTGTGACGTAAAACCGGCGAATCCAGTAGTCACAAATGGTAGCCCAATGTGAGAGGTCCTAGGCCCAAATTAAAAGCGTAACAGTTGTAAAGACACGAGGTTAGACTCTTTTATGGTGTAAGACTGCCCGGACCCGCCCGGCAAATCCAGCTGCCATAAATGTCAGTCTAATGTGAGAGGTCTTTATAGGGTTACAGCCTTAATGAATTAAGAAATACTTAACCAGATAAACATGTGGTGGGACATGGGGGTTAAGTGGGTGACATGTGGGTGACATATGGAAATACGAATAGTAATACTTAACCAACATAACAAGGTAATTAGACCAGTGGATAGGGTTAAGTAAACCAAGAACACTTAAACAATATGGTATGAATGGGTGGGTTAAGTAATATGATTAGGCTAATGACACTTAACCAACATGGTATGAATGGGTGGGTTAAGTAATATGATTAGGCTAATGACACTTAACCAATATGGTATGAGTGGGTGGGTTAAGTAATATGATTAGGCTAATGACACTTAACTAATATGGTATGAATGGGTGGGTTAAGTAATATGACCAGGCTAATGACACTTAACTGTTATGACATGAATGGTTGAGTTAAGTAAATCTTAATTAATGCCTAAGTGGGAATGATAACTTATGGAATAAAGTAAGTTAGGTGGACAATAGATAAAATGAGATAATTCATGTAATAAGGAAAGATGTGCTTCATTGTAGAATAAGCAATATGTAAAGACAAGAATGAATTTACAATTGAAGGCGACATAAGTTATATTATAAAAAGGAACAAAACATTGGTTAGGTTAGATAATCCTCTGAGTATCAATCTGATGTTGATTCCGATCTTCGGGGTTGGTATTTAGGGAATTATTCTCTCTCCAGTGTGTTTGTAAGTTAAGGGGTACTTGGTTGTAAAGATTAAATAAGAACATGTTATTGTACTATAACAGGGGTTAATGTATGAATCATAGGAATAACATGTTGCGGGCTTATTAATGGACTTAGTATAGTTCAAGTTAAGAGTTGAATTAATAAGCAAGTTGAAGGTTGGTATAAATGGAAATAACCAAGTTAAATGATAAGACTGATGAGGTAGCACAAGCGCATAGTTAATGGATAGACATAGGGTCTAATGGCAGATAAAGCCAAGGCGCTTGGTTTAACCCAGACGTTGGGGGTAATATGAATGAGATGTAAAATATAACCTATAAGCACTTAACCAAGATAAAGCATGTATTAAGACATGAGGATTATGTAGGGGTTAAGTGGAGGACATGGGTAACATGTAAGACATAACTGGTGTATACTTAACCAAAATTTAAGCATGTAAGTGGACATGAATAAGAAGGGGTTAAGTAAGAATTACTAGAGGGGACCAAGCATAGGAGGGAAGCTTGTGTCGAGGAAAGGGGACCCTTTTCAGGCCAGTAGCCCATTACATATCTTTGTGAGCTCGACCCATGTCGAGGACGGGACACGCATACTGGGTTTGATTGTAAGAGGTCAAAATGGGTTAGCGGTGGCAACGCAAGTCCAACGGGTTTCATATGCGTGTGTGGACCCGGGCTGGTAGGTAAGACGTTGTTGCATCGTGTAGGTATAAGCCGTGCATCCTCAAGTTGTATCGGGTTGCCACTTTAGGGGAGTGATACACCCCACTGTGGGGCCAGCACGTGTATCTACGAGTTAGGGAGCCGATCCCATGGGGGTTGGTGGGTACACCTAGTGGAGATAGGGGCAGGCGGCACCTATGTAGTCAGCTAGGGGTACACAAGACTAGTATTATGATTTCTAAGTAGTGGGTGGGATCACCTAATTATATATAACACGGGCTACTAGTTGGGACACTAGTAGGGGGTAAGGATCCTTGTTAAAGAGGACATTAGTTGGAGTATTAGTAAGAATACGGATCATTCCTTGCAAGACAATTGTAAGGATGCTAGTAAGGTGGTGCAAAGAAAGTAGGTCTCATAGAAATATTTTAATGGCGAAGCAGAGGAATCTTGTTATGTTTGATAGGAATCCTACGAAATTATACTTAGTTTATCTTGAATGGGAACCTTGCGATGTTACTTGACAAAAATCACATCATGTTAACCTTAGTTATCTTGCCTGTTGCTTATCTTGTCATCATGCTTATGTTTACTTTCAGTTTACTCATGCCATATTGTCCTTAACTATTTTTATGCTGAAAGTCACTAGGACTTACTTAGTCTTTATGACTGAACCGTTTTGTTTTGCCTCTTTTTCTTCCGTCCCCCCCCCCAGGTTCGTAGGGTGGGAATACAGCTTAGCTCGGACCTTATCAGGCTCCAAGGCTCTTTCATGCAAGGCTTGGATTTTTCTTGCCTATGGCTTGCTTTGCTTTATTGGGGAATACTATAACTTATTTTTATGCTTCTTTGTTTTTGAGCAAGACAGATATTTTAACTATGTAATTGGGTATTGGAAGTGATGGGCTTTTATTGTAAACATTTATATTTAATAAATGATTTTAAGTACTTCCACTTTACTTTCCGTTGTTTTATATATGTATGTCTTGTAATATTTCTGTTCCAGTACCCATAATGCTCCATTGAAGTTAAGGCATTCCCTTTGTGAGTGACCTTAATGGATGTGGGGTGTTACATTTGGTATCAGAGCAGAAGGTTACCAGACTGGGCAAAAAGTTTTCAAAAACCTTCTGAACTAGTTTTCAAAACATTTACAAAGAAGCAAATTTTCAAGAAAATTTTGTTTTGATTAAAAGACATATTCCCCAAAGCCATATACACTATCTTTTGATTCTCTCTTGAAATATCTTCTCTCTCTCTTTTCACTATAATTTCGTAGGCATCCGACATATGTCGGAGGGCAAAGAAGTGCCCAACCTCCATCTGTAGCCGCAGTAGTTCCATCTACGTCTAATCTTATTTTAAGTTGTGTAGAGTTGTCGTGCGTTGGAGGTAGCTTCGAAGGACTTGTCAACAAACTATACAAGGACAGTAAGAACAAGAGACTAGTTGTTATAGCTTAATCCACGAAGGAGGAAAAAGGTGAAAGGAAAGAGGCCAAAGTGAAAGAATAGTGAAATCCATGACAAGAGAGAGTATCTTTAGTATGGTAAGGAGGGAGTGTAGTTAAGTATTATAGGACAAGGACAAGGACAAGGGCAAAGGACAGGATCGTCGAGAGGGCAATTGTATGCTCTCACTACTAGCGTACCTAAGGGAGGTGGTAATGTTACCGTTAAAGGTTTAGCTTTTCTTTTCTATCATCCTGCTAGAACTTTGTTTTTGTACATCGCATCCTTTTAATTCTACTTCGATAGTTGAGTCTCTGCACCTTAGTACTAGCATATTGGAGGATCCCGATTTTTGTCTCAAATCCTGTTGGGGAATTGGCTCATTTATTCATGATTTGTTTGGATTTGAGAATGTCTATACTAGGTATTGAGACTAGAAGGAATGCTTATGATTTTTAGGCTAGGAGTGGATTCTAGGGATGGAGTGGTTATCCAATAAGGGTTCCATTCTCGATTTTGAAAGGAGGGTAGTTAGACTCTTGACTTGCCTCGGTAATGCCCTCGAAGTCTAGTGTAACCCTTAGGGTTTTTGCCATGCTTAGTTACCTAGAATCTCTAGAAACATTTATTGATCCGCTCGAGTAGTGTTCGCCACTAAGGCGGATGGTTCATTTCACTTATGCATGTGATGTAGAAAATCGCCTTAGTAAGTACATTTAGCAACATGGTTGACATTTGTTTATTTTCAAGAGATAATTCATCTATGTGGAATACCTTCTAGTAAGTGAACGAGATCCAAGATTCACTAGTGAATTTTGGAGAGCTTACATGGAACCCTCAGTACACAGTTATGTTTGAGACCGAGTATACTAGAGGGAGAATAAGAGAAAGTGGAACGAGAGGCAACAGTGAAATGAGTTCCAACTCGTATTTTGGAAATAAGAATCAAGGAGCTATGAAATTGTGAAGTTAAAGTCAGTCAAAGCACAATGGAGTTAAGCTCAAGGGAATGTGGCTTAGAAGATTGAAGACGATATTCATGCATCACATCTCTTTTTAAGAGTATAATCTTGTTTCCTTTTTCCTGTAGAGCTTACTTGCATGCTATCTTTTGTGTATATCCTCTCGGTCCTATTCTCAATCCAATTTCCGTTCCAAACCCCATAGGGAGTATGACTCATCTGTTAGTTTTACATGTTGGGGCTTGAGGGTGTCCATTGGGTTGATTAAACCTTTTGGGTTTTATAGGATATGGGTTGGTTTTAGGAAGGGATTTCTTGTGACCTAAAAGGAGTCCATCATGCTTAGTTTCCTAGAATCACATATATATTGGTTGGGTTGAGAATTTGTTTGGGTGTCAGTCTGATGTTGATTTCGGTCTTCGGGGCTGGTGCTTAGGGAATTCTTCTCCTAATCAGTATATATGTGACGTAGATTTCCAGCTTTGATGGGCGCAGAGTTTTTACTTGCTTCTATCATTCGACTATATCTTTAGGTAGGAACAGTTGGGTGTAAACATGTGTTTGAGACATGTTATGATTGATGGTTGCAAGTGGTTGCTAGTGGTTGCTCGTGGATGCATATACACGCACATTAGGCACTAGATCGGCTCAGTCACCTTTCATATTGCATATGCATGAGTGTTTACACTTGTTTATGGATGAAATTGAATGTGTTATCATACGGATGTTGCATATGGATGGATGTTTGTGCACACATATAGTGTTTATGTGACTAGGACTATTTGCATACATGTTGGACTCATGACACTAAACATATTTTTGCATTAAGAGGATTAGTCAGGCCTGATCATTTGCTTTAGATAAGGAACATATACACACACTTTCTGCATATGTTCATATAGAATTAGAAATCCTTTAAGGACAATGAATGCCTGTGATTGATGATTGAGTAGATGGATGATTGGATGGTAGGACACATTCTTCTTAACTTGAAGATTTCGGGGACGAAATCCTTTAAGGAGGGGAGAATGTAACAACCCGAATTTTTATAACATGTTAATACAAGAATCAAGGCAGAATTAAATTTTAAAATAAGAATCAATGGAAACGGGTTGCGCCATTGCGTTCGTCTCAAAATTCTGCTTGAAAACGAGTTCGAGTTTGCGAGAATCAGAGTCCGTATGAGAGAGATATGACCCTCTGAAGTTTCAGGATTTTCAGAATCGAAAACAACTCGAATTCGAATTCAAATTTCGAATTCAAAACCCAGAAAAGGCTGGGCGGGAAATTTCCCGCCCAGTACCCAGGTCGACTGGGGAGACGACGCCCCAGACCAGGTCGACAAGGCAGTCGACCTAGGTGTCGACCTGGTCCCCGAGCCCACTTTTGGGCCTGGGTACATTCTGATGTTTCTAGTCTCGTTTTCTGTCCAGATTCGTCTACCTAATCCTATATAAACCCCCTGCTGCCTAAACCCTAATTCACTACAACATGTCTAGCCACCATTATACTGCTAAAATCCCTCTTGGTCATGGCCGCCGTCTCTAATCTTCTTCTTAAGCTTTCATACGCAATCCAATGCAAAGATGAAGACTTCTACAACAAATCAAGGAGATGAATCAACAACTCTACAACGCTTCTACATCGATTTCAGTTCTTAATTCGCTAGCCATGCTATGTAAGTTCTAGTTACTTTTTAGGTTAAAATACATAATTTTAATATGGCTATGGAATAAAGTGTAATTGGATATAAGCATGTCCATCAATCCAGATCTATTCCTGTTTACCTTTGAACCTTGGGTTTTGAGAATTGTTCATCTCCATTCTTATGTCTAGTTCATGCTCTATTCAGTCGTTGTAAATCAGTTTCTTGGATTCATGTTGATATTATTATCAAGACCTAATTGTAAAAGTCGGGGTGTATACGACTTGTGCAGGATCTATAATATGGCTATGCGGAATGTATGTGATAACTTAAGCTATTCAATAGTTACGCAGGTAAAAATTCACAAACAAGAAATATATCACTAACAAATATAAATGCTGTAGAAAAAGTAAAGTAATGACACCAGATTTTTACACTGGTTCGGACCTCCCGTCCTACGTCCAGTCCCTAAGCTCCTCTTCGGCTTTTCACTAAACAACACCCTCGCTTCACCCGGAGGAACAGGTTCACAACTACTTGATTTATGGGCTACAAGTTTACCCACTTGATTTCACGGGCCACAAGCTTACCCACTTGATTTCACGGGCTACAAGCTTACCCACAAGACGATTACAAGAGTTTGACCTTGAATGTGTTCTTTCTTCAACACTGATTAGTCAATGATTGAGTACAACCTTCCTATAATCTTATCCTCAAATATATATTGATGTTTGCAAAGATTTGGAAGTGGATTATCGATTTGAATCATAAGTGTGTTAAATATGCTTGGAGATTCAAACGATAATTGAATGCTTTTGAGTGATTTTAGAATGCTAAGAATAATACAATATAGATAAGAGAATGGAGAGAAATTTTGGTGATTTGATTGATTTAAAACTGATGTATTTATAGTAATTGAGAAGTTGCAATTGTTGGTGAAAAGTTGCAATCAAAAGAAATGATTTTAAATGAAGAGAAATGGAAGCAACTATTCAAGAAAGAAGATGACTCTTCATGAAATTCAAAAATAGGTTGACAGGAAAAATTAATAGGTTGACAGGTTTTTGACCGTTATTTCAAAAAGCTGTTGACCTGTTAATTTTAATAGGTTGACCTATTATATTTAAAAATAGGTTGACCTGTTATTTTTAACAGGTTGGCCTGTTTTTGTCAATATACAATAAAAACGAGTTTTCATGCATAATTTTGAAATCAATGGGAAGTATGATTATTTGAGGATAGATTTTAACATAAAATATTCTAAATAACCAACTTCTAACCTATGAAACCATTGTATCTTCTTTTTGTCAATCATGAAGCTTCTTCTCGTCATTAATCAAAACGGTCATTAAAAGTTCTTGACTCAACATTCTCCCCCTTTTTGATTGATGACAACATAGCTTTTAAAATATGATCTCCATTGCTATCTCCCCCTGTATATATGCTCTAACTCCCCCTGAGTATATGATCTCCCTGAAAAATATAACTAAGTTTCTGCAAGAATAGATGTTAGTAACTTTCTCCCCCTTTGTCATCGACAAAAAGGGTATAATAAACAAGAGAGTGATTAAATAACATAGGATATCACATCCAGAGTATAAACCATACCAAAATATACAAGACCAACCCAAATTTTTCGTATCATATATAACACATAGAAAAGCTAATAGTGTTTTATTTAAAGACATAATATCATAACCATAGATAGGTAGAACTACTGAGGAGGTATATCAGAGTCGGTTTCATCTCCTTCTTCTTCTGATGATCCTTCCTCCTCATCTGTTTCTTCTTCTGAGGATTCCACTTCCTCATCTCCCGCTACGTCCTGCTCCTTATCCGCTTCTTCTTTTTCTCCTTCTTCTTCCTTATCATCATCAAATTGTTCTTCTTCTCCCTCATGCCTACTTGGTTCAACATATGAGATTCCATGACCACGACTATGCTGAGTACTTTCTACAGAGCTAGTGGTCTCCTCCGAAGTAGACCATGTGAAAGTAGGAGGCATTGGTCGTTTTCCTGGATTTTGAACATGTGTGGTTGAGGAAGAAGCTCCACATGAAATTGCTCCCCAGAGAATGCCGAAAAAGGACTTAAGTTTGTTGAATCGTTTGTCCATCTTGGTATCTAAGCGATCAAACTTTTTATCGGTTCGCTTAAGTCGTGCTTCCAGAAGAAACTGATTCCTTGCTATTTGTTCAAGAGATTCCTTTGTTGTAGAGGTGGGTGAAGGAATCTTAACATCTTCTGGTCTCGACATAGGAACATGTGATGTAGAATGTTCTGGAGGACCCGACGTAGGAACATGTGATGTAGAAGGTTCAGGAGGACCTTGATGTATGTATTGCTCATAAGGAATAATATTCAGGTATGGCTCTGGAAGTTTCATTCTCATCTTTGAAGCTTTATTTATACATTTCGGCTTTGAAATTTTGGATTCCGGAGTTGGAATCCCGCAATTTATTAAAAGACGCATAATGTATTCGTTGTAAAAAATATGAGGACGAGAGAGTCTGTTTACCGTTAAAATCTCATCAAATATCAACTCAATCCAATTTATATTGATATTTCCATAGATGGCGTACAATGCTCTAAAATTTTCTCTGTAAATTGCGTCAAAGTTTCCGGTTCTTGGTAAAATTGAATGAGTAAGGCTATGATGAAGAATTCTCGGCGTATGTCGTAAATTAACTCCTTTTGCACTTGACTTATGATCTTTAATGAATAAGTGACTAACTTTATCTCTAATATGAATAGGACAGAAGTCATTTGAAAAGGATATACAATCATTTGGAGATTGGAGAACTTCAGCCATTCTATCTTTAGAGATAAACACATGTTGGCCACAGACCACTGACCATAAGCAATCAGACGAGTTTTCTGCTTAAAATTTTCCAAGTTGAGATTAGCATAGAATAGTTTAATCATGATACGATTAGTATCAACATTGTTATCTTCAAAACTAAGAAGAGACTCGATTCCTGCTCTGTTTGCTATTTCTCTAACATTATAGAGAAAGAAATCGTTGAATTTGATAAACACTCCTTGGTGAAAGGTATATTCTTTCATTTTGTTCCATCTTCTTACATCTATTGGATCCATAAGCCAATTTTGATTTGAGTATCGATGGGTTGAATTGATGTTGAGGAAGTAGAAGTTTTTGATTTCTTTGTCTTTGGAGCCATTGGAGATTTGAAAAAAATGGAATTTTTAGAATTTAGGGCTTGATAGAGAAGGTGTTTCGAAATTTTGAAGAAATAATGAATGAAGTGACGTGGTTTTAAATTTGTGAATCGACATGTCTATATAAAAAAAAGAGTCTCAGCAGAAACCGGTCGACCTATGAAATCAAGGCGGTCGACCGAAAAAGTCTCGGGTTGAAAAAAAATGAAAAAAATACAAACCGGTCGACTTAAAAATATGTACCTGTCGACCTAAAAAGTCTCGGGTTTGAAAAGATGTTAAATCGGTCGACCTAAATTTTACTATCGGTCGACCGAAATCTTCCTGAAACAATATCGGTCGACATAATATTTATGACCGGTTGACCGAAAAACTCTCTGGATTGTGAAAATCAAAACCGGTCAATCCTATATTTTTGGACCGTTCTACCTATAAACTCTCTGGAATGAAATTTATCTATTTAGGTCGACAGCTTTATATATTAGGTCGACAGGATACTTATAAAACTGTTCATTTGGCTATATTTTGAATAAAATCAATACTCAAATAAATTTTTATTATAATAAAAGGAAGTAAACTCATGAAAAAAAAATGAACTAACAACATTATTAAACGGAATATAAAGAAATCTCCTTAGACTCAATATAATCATTATTTCCTTGGTTCCCACGGAGAGTATTTCCCACTAGCGCCTTCATTTTTGTTGAAATTTTTATCCCATGAGTTCGGTGTTCTTGTTGATGATGATGGCATTTGCGTGGGTTCATGAACATTATTCTTGTTTGAACCACAGAAAAGAGAAGCTAGCTGTTCGAGATAAGTTAAGCGAGAAGAAGTTAATCTCTGCTCGTAGTACATCTCCCTTTGGAGATCGACTTGGTGTTTTTGATAGTGGTGTATCTCGTCAATCTTTTCTTTGGTTCGTGGGGAACAGAAAAGAGCCTTCTTGCATCGTTTCAATGTTGGAGTATTTCCAGGTGTACGAGAATTCTGATGAAAACCAGGAGGGTGTTCCGGTGTCTTAGGGGAGTAGTGTTCTTTGGACTCGGAACTTGTTATGGTGATGTGCGATTTTCGTGCACATTCATCACAGATATGAGCCATGATAATACGTTATTTAATGGAGATTTGAGAGAAAAGTTGTCTGAGAGCACTCAAGAAAATAAAATATAATCATATATATGGAAGGAATTTTCTATTTGGAGAAAGAAAACTGATGGTTCGTATTTGTTTAACCATAGAAAAATTCTGTTCTAAATATAGTAAAAAAATTGGTTTCTGAAAATAATGTACGAACTCTTGATATATTTTAAAAAGATTTTTACTCTTCGAGTTCTTTTCTTGAAACCAACCCTAGCTCTCTACGTAAGTTGACAAAACTTGATTCCAGTAGAGGCTTTGTAAATATATCAGCTAGTTGATTTTCCATATTTACGTATTCGAGATTTATATTACCCTTTTCAATGTTATCTCTCAGAAAATGATGTCGAATATCGATGTGTTTAGTACGAGAGTGGTTAACTGGGTTTTTGGATAAATTTATCGCACTCGTGTTATCACAATATATAATAGAATTCGATAAGTTTATACCGAAGTCTTTAAGTGTTTGTTGCATATATATAACTTGTGTACATGCTAGTGCTGCTGATATATATTCCGCTTCACACGTCGAAAGTGAAACACAATTTTGTTTCTTACTAAACCAAGAGACAAGTGATTTTCCAATAAAATGGCACGTACCACTTGTGCTCTTTCTATCCATTCGTGATCCTCCGAAATCAGCATCACTATATGATACTAATTCAAATGTACATTCTTTTGGATAGAAAAGACCGAAATCTTTGGTATTATTAAGATAACGAATTATACGTTTCACTGCTCGGAAGTGTGATTCTTTAGGATTAGCTTGAAAACGTGCACATAAACAAACACTCATCATAATGTCAGGACGACTAGCTGTTAAATATAATAGAGAACCTATCATACTATGATATAACTTCTGGTCAACATTCTTTCCAAGTTCATCTTTTTCAAGATGTGTGGTCGTACTCATAGGAGTTGGTTTACCAGAGGTATTTTCTAGTCCGAAGCGTTTAACTAGATTTTCGCAATATTTTTCTTGATTGATAAATATATCATTTGAAAACTGTTTGATTTGAAGACCGAGGAAATATGATAGTTCTCCCGTATGTGACATTTCAAATTCTTTGGTCATAATTTTTGCAAATTCTTTGCAAAGTTCATTGTTTGTTGAACAAAAGATAATGTCGTCTACATATATTTGGATAACTAATATATCTTTTTGAGAATGTTTAATGAATAAAATTTGATCAACTTTTCCAATTTGAAATCCAGAATCTATGAGATAGCTTCTTAATCGTTCATACCAAGCACGAGGTGCTTGTTTCAATCCATATAAAGCTTTCTTAAGTTTATATACATGATTCGAATATTTCTCATGCATGAACAAAGGAGGTTGTTCGACATATACATTCTCTTTGATAAACCCATTTAAAAAAGCACTTTTGACATCCATTTGATAAAGTTTGAAATCATGATGACAAGCAAAGGATAGTAAGATGCGAATAGCTTCTAATTGAGCTACGGGAGCAAAGGTCTCTTCATAATCGATACCTTCTTCCTGATTATATCTTTGTGCTACTAATCTTGCTTTATTTCTAGTAATGTTCCCTTGTTCATCGACCTTATTTTTATATACCCATTTAGTTCCTATAACTGATTGATCGGTCGGCCTTGGAACAAGTTCCCATACATCATTGCGCTCGAACTGGTTTAGTTCTTCTTGCATGGCAATGATCCAGTATTCATCAGTAGCAGCTTCTTTAGGAATTTTAGGTTCGATATTTGAGATAAACGCAACATGACCCATTTGATTAAGTTGATTCCTTGTTCTAATTTGTGATGTTACTTCTCCAATAATATTTTGAACTGGATGATCTCTTAGAATTCTCGGAGGAGATCTAAATCTTGGTGGAGAAGGTATTACATCAGTTTGAGGGTTATCATCAACTATTTCTAAGTCAGAGTCATTATTTGTGATGATAGGATTATCAGAGACTATGGTTTCTTCGTCATCTGATATTATATGAGATGGTTTAAAGAATTCATCAAAAGAAACATGAAGTGATTCTTCAATAGTTTTGGTTCTCTTATTGTATATACGTAAGCCTTGCTTTGATCCGAATAGCCAATAAAGATTCCTTCATTAGCTTTTGAATCAAATTTACCAAAATGATCTTTTGTGTTTAAAATAAAACACTTCGAACCAAAAACTTTGAAGTATGAAATATTTGGCTTTCTTTCGTTAAATAATTCATAAGGTGCATTTTTAGTAAGAGGTCGAATGGATACACGATTCAAAACATAACATGCAGTTGCTACAGCTTCTACCCAAAAATGTTTTGGTAAAGTATTTCCATTTAATAATGTCCTTGCACATTCTTTTAATGTCCGATTTTTTCATTCTACAACTCCATTTTGTTGTGGAGTTCGAGGAAACGAAAAATTATGATTAATACCTTTCTTTGTACAAAAATGTTCAAATTCATTATTTTCGAATTCTCCGCCATGATCACTTCTTATATTCTTAACCTTAAGTCCTTTTGACTTTTGAATTTTCTTGATGAAGGATTTGAACTAAGTAAACGTGTCACTTTTATTTTTCAACAAAATCACCCATGTATAACGAGAATAGTCATCAACAATTACAAACACATATCGACTATGATTTATGGATTGTATTTGAGTAGGTCCAAATAGATCCATCTGCAATAACTCAAGTGGTTGTAACATTGATATCACCTTCTTAGATTTAAATGATGATTTTGTCAATTTCCCTACTTGGCATGTGTCACAAAGATTTTCAACTTTAAAGCTAAGTATGGGTAAACCTTTTACTAGTTCATTTTTGGCTAACTTGTCAATAGTTCTGAAGTTTATATGACAGAAACGTTTGTGCCATAGCCATGGATCATTATCATTTGCTACAAGACACATATCTGAATTATGATTGATATTCATATTCAGAATATAGATGTTTCTATCTCTATGTCCTTCAAAAGCTATATTTTGATCTTTATCTAAAATACTACATTTATTATCCGAAAAAGAAATGGTAAAACCTTTGTCGCACAATTGACTGATACTTAATAAATTATGTTTCAAATTCTTAACTAACATGACATTTGTAATAAGAGGTAAGTTAGATGTACCAAAATTGCTCACATCGCCTCTGCCGATGATATAGCCTTTTGAATTATCTCCAAAAGTGACTGAACCACCATCCGAATACGTGATATTTGTTAATAGGCTCTTGTCTCCAGTCATATGCTTTGAGCAACCACTGCCCAGTATCCACTTTCCTCTTTTCTTAAGTGGGACCTGCAAAAAATAAAGTTAAGTCCATGGTACCCACTTTTTATAGGGTCCTAAGAGTTAGGTCTTAGGAGTCCAAACCCATACGGGTCCGATATCTCCTTTGTACAAATAATTTGGATTATGATGCACAGTACTCAAATTTTTTTGAATATACTTGTTCCTAATCAAATTGTTATTTGTTTTAGGAATCCATATTTTTATAGTTTTGACATTCTTCTTTTGAAATTTCACAATCGGTTTTGGTTTGGAATATAATAAACTAAGATTTTTCTTAGCTTCAGTTTCTTGTACTACCTTATTTTTCCTTTTCTTTTGCCAAGATGTTTCTTGATAACTTGCTTCTTATATCCCAACCCTTGCTTATTTGTAGCTGATTGTGAACTCCTAATAATTTTTGTCAAATTTTCTCGACCTTTGTTAAAGTTAGAAACATTTTTAGTAATATTATCTAACTTTGTTTGTAAACTAGCTTTTTCAAGATCTAGAGATTCAACTTTTTCTTTAAGCTCATGATTCTCAGTAGTAAGAGTATCATTCTTTTCTTTTTGAACTTCAATTTCTTGAGTCAAAAGAGATAGTTGAGAGTCAATATTTGATGATGATTCTTGAGCCTTTCCAAGTTCCTCTTCTAATATTTTCTTTTCATCTTTTAACATATCTCGTTCAAATTCTACTCTACTTAAATCAGCTTGAGCTTGTTTGCTTTGTCGTTTCATATCTTTAAATATATATATCAACTCAACATTTATATCAAGAACTTCTTCAAAAGAAGGAATTTGCACCTCATCTTCTTTAGCCATAAAGCATATATTTGCTTGTTCATTATCTGAGTCGCTTTCACTTTCGGATGAATCTGAATCTGAATCATCCCATGTTACTGAGAATGCCCGTTTCTTTGACTTGTCCTTTTTGTGTTTGAACTTGTCATTTTCTGTCTTCTTCTTTTGTTCTGGACAATCATTTTGCATATGTCCCTTCTTATGACAGTTAAAGCATTCTACATTTGATGATGACGGTCTGTTTGATCCGAACTTCTTTCTGTTGTATCGAATAGCTTTTCGTTGCTTTAAGAATTTTTTGAATCCTTTTGCAATGAATGCTAGATCCCCATCTTCAGAATCTAAGATGTCTTCATCAGCATGAAAAGCTACATTTTTCTTTTCTTCTTTTTGTTCTTTTCAAGCCTGCAAGTTAGCTTCATAGGACATAAGATTTCCTATCAATTCATCTGGCTTCATGGTGGAAAGATCATTAGCTTCTTCTATGGCTAATACTTTTCCTTCCCATTCATTAGTCAGTGAATGTAGGACTGTTGAAACTACATCGAAGTCAGAATATTTTTGTCCTAACCCGATAAGAGCATGATGAATAGTTTGAAACCTTGAATACATCTCATTGATTGTTTCATTTGGCTTCATTTTGAAATTTTGAAATTGACTTTTTAACAAAGCTATTTTTGCTTGTTTAACCTTGTTAGTACCTTCATGAGTGGTCTTTAAAGTTTGCCAAATTTGATAGGCAGTGGTACAGATACTAACACGGTTATACTCATTTTGGTCTAATGCACAAAACAACATATTCATTTCTTTTGCATTTACAGTAGCTGCTGTTTTCTCAGCAGGAGTCCATTCTGCATACTCAGTAGTTGGATTTATTATCTCTTTCTGAGTAGCATTCCAAGCATCATAGCTAGTTGATTGCATATAAAAAGTCATACGTGTTGCCCAATAACTATAGTTTAGGCCATTAAAGAAAGGAGGTCTTTGTGTTGATTGACCTTCTGTGTAAGTGGTGTTACTAGTGCTAGCGTTATTTGCCATATTACTAGAATATATCAAATAACTGTGTTATGGTTATGAGGCGACCAAGCTCTGATACCAATTGTAAAAGTCGGGGTGTATACGACTTGTGCAGGATCTATAATATGGTTATGCGGAATGTATGTGATAACTTAAGCAATTCAATAGTTACGCAGGTAAAAATTCACAAACAAGAAATATATCACTAACAAATATAAATGCTGTAGATAAAGTAAAGTAATGACACCAGATTTTTATACTGGTTCAGACCTCCCGTCCTACGTCCAGTCCCAAAGCTCCTCTTCGGCTTTTCACTAAACAACACCCTCGCTTCACCCGGAGGAACAGGTTCACAACTACTTGATTTACAGCCTACAAGTTTACCCACTTGATTTCACGGGCCACAAGCTTACCCACTTGATTTCACGGGCTACAAGCTTAACCACAAGACGATTACAAGAGTTTGACCTTGAATGTGTTCTTTCTTCAACACTGATTAGTCAATGATTGAGTACAACCTTCCTATAATCTTATCCTCAAATATATATTGATGTTTGCAAAGATTTGGAAGTGGATTATCGAGTTGAATCACTAGTGTGTTAAATATGCTTGGAGATTCAAACGATAATTGAATGCTTTTGAGTGCTTTTAGAATGCTAAGAATAATACAATATAGATAAGAGAATGGAGAGAAATTTCGGTGATTTGATTGATTGAAAACTGATGTATTTATAGTAATTGAGAAGTTGCAATTGTTGGTGAAAATTTGCAATCAAAAGAAATGATTTTAAATGAAGAGAAATGGATGCAACTATTCAAGAAAGAAGATGACTATTCATGAAATTCAAAAATAGGTTGACAGGAAAAATTAATAGGTTGACAAGTTTTTGACCGTTATTTCAAAAAGCTGTTGACCTGTTAATTTTAACAGGTTGACCTGTTATATTTAAAAATAGGTTGACCTGTTATTTTTAACAGGTTGACCTGTTTTTGTCAATATACAATAAAAACGAGTTTTCATGCATAATTTTGAAATCAATGGGAAGTATGATTATTTGAGGATAGATTTTAACATAAAATATTCTAAATAGCCAACTTCTAACCTATGAAACCATTGTATCTTCTTTTTGTCGATCATGAAGCTTCTTCTCGTCATTAATTAAAACGGTCATTAAAAGTTCTTGACTCAACACTAATCTTTATGCCTATCATGATGATTTATGCTGTTTTCTCTCTGATCTTGTTTTATTTCAAAATTCTACCTTTCCCCTATTTATTTTCTTTTGATGAACCTAGATCAATTTCGGATCTAGGCCTAAACCACGAATTTGCATACGATTGAATACGGGGAAAAGTATGGGAATATTACCTATTTGGATATATGCGATTGGTGGAATTGATGGCATAACATGAAAATTTGATATATGGGTATTATTGCCATTAATATGAAATTTGATAATTGGGTACCGCCATTAAAATGGTATTTGCAAGAATTTGGATTGGCATATGTAATTTGGCTAGAACTTGATAGGTGTAAATTAGCATAAATTTAGCATACATATAAAATGGCATGAACTGAACATATGTAAATTTGGTATGAATTAGGCATATGTAAAACGGACATGTAATCTAGAACTTGGACATATGTTAATTAGGTGAGATTTGTAGTTGAAACACATATGATAATTTATGTCTTGAAAAGGGGCTAATATGAACATGCCTAAGTGGGTTTTGGGTAGTTGGAATGTAACAGCCTTAAAGGAGGGATAAATATAAATTGAGATAAGTTGCCTTTAATGGCATAAGATAAATTGTGATAAAATTGGTATGATTTTGCATACCATTAATTGATGAACATAATTGAGTCAATTATGGACATCGTTAAATTAGGAATTAATTAATAATTTGAATAAGGAAATTATTAAGACTGGGGTAAAAGATTATAAGCGATAATCAATGCTTAGGACACGAGGTTGGACTCATTTGTGACGTAAAATTGCCCGGACCCGCCCGGCGAATCCAGTAGTCACAAACGGTAGCCCAATGTGAGAGGTCCTAGGCCCAGATTAAAAGCATAACATTTGTAAAGACACGAGGTTAGACTCTTTTATGGTGTAAGACTGCCCGGACCCGCCCGGCAAATCCAGCTGCCATAAATGTCAGTCTAATGTGAGAGGTCTTTATAGGGTTACGGCCTTAATGAATTAAGAAATACTTAACCAGATAAACATGTGGTGGGACATGGGGGTTAAGTGGGTGACATGTGGGTGACATGTGAAATACGAATAGTAATACTTAACCAACATAACATGGTAATTAGACCACTGGATAGGGTTAAGTAAACCAAGAAAACTTAACCAATATGGTATGAATGGGTGGGTTAAGTAATATGATTAGGCTAATGACACTTAACCAACATGGTATGAATGGGTGGGTTAAGTAATATGATTAGGCTAATGACACTTAACCAATATGGCATGAGTGGGTGGGTTAAGTAATATGATTAGGCTAATGACACTTAACCAATATGGTATGAATGGGTGGGTTAAGTAATATGACCAGGCTAATGACACTTAACTGTTATGACATAAATGGTTGAGTTAAGTAAATCTTAATTAATGCCTAAGTGGGAATGATAACTTATGGAATAAAGTAAGTTAGGCGGAACAATAGATAAGATGAGATAACTTATGTAATAAGGAAAGATGTGCTTCATTGTAGAATAAGCAATATGTAAAGACAAGAATGAATTTACAATTGAAGGTAACATAAGTTATATTATAAAAAGGAACAAAACTTTGGTTAGGTTGGATAATCCTCTGAGTATCAATCTGATGTTGATTCCTATCCTCGGGGTTGGTATTTAGGGAATTATTTTCTCTCTCCAGTGTGTTTGTAAGTTAAGGGGTACTTGGTTGTAAAGATTGAATAAGAACATGTTATTGTACCATAACAGGGGTTAATGTATGAATCATAGGAATAATTTGTCGCGGGCTTATTAATGGACTTAGTATAGTTCAAGTTAAGAATTGAATTAATAAGCAAGTTGAAGGTTGGTATAAATGGAAATAACCAAGTTAAATGATAAGACTGATGAGGTAGCACAAGTGCATAGTTAATGGATAGACATAGGGTTTAATGGCAGATAAAGCCAAGGCGCTTGGTTAAACCCAGACGTTGGGGGTAATATGAATGAGATGTAAAATATAACCTATAAGCACTTAACCAAGATAAAGCATGTATTAAGACATGAGGATGATGTTGGGGTTAATTGGAGGACATGGGTAACATGTAAGACATAACTGGTGTATACTTATGTAACAACCCGCAAATTCTGGGCCAGTTTAAAATTTTTATTTTGGCAATTTTAGCGAATTTTGAATATTTAAAATAGATTATTTTAAATAATATCGACGAGAAATTTATTTTTAATATAATTCGAACGTATATATTATACGCGTCGTCGTTAGAATATAAATAATTATATATAATTATTAATAGAATTGAAAATGGCGCGGTAGTTCGATAATTCGATTTCAAACTTCAATTGAATGTACCGGGTGCAAAACAATCCGGATTGTAGTGAAACCAAAAATAATGGAATCTAATAGTGAATATCTTTCCAACGAAGTTAACAAACTGAGATTTCACTTTATAAAAGATAAGATATGTCCAGTTTAAAATTAGAAATAGTCGCTGTGGAATTTATATATATTTTTATATATATAAGGCCCTTAAAAATAGCAATTTTGCAAACGACCTCGGATTTCGACGAAACCAGTTTTGTTGGGTCCGTGATGTTAAATTATTGCTAGATTTCAAATTTCATAATTTTCTGAATCAGTATGTGAGCGTGGCAAAGGAAAACGCGTTTGACCAGTTTCAGTTGATTTTAATCGACTGGAAATTGGCCATTTTTCTAACGGTCTCAGAATTCGACGAAACTAGTTTTGTTAGGACCGTATCGTCAATACGAAGCTAGAAAATATTTTTCGAGAATTTTTAGAGTTAGCATGTGGCCCCGGTGATTTGAAATGTGCGTTTAAAATTCAATATAGCGATTTAAATGTAGATTTAAAGGAAACTGATCGAAACGATCAGATCAGCTTGCGATGCATATCCCATTGTGTTCGGAATGGGGGTAAAACGCTATGGACGACAGGCGGTGGGCCTCGTTTCGAGTTCGGTAGTAAAAGTCAACTTTTAACAAATTAAAATAATTAAAAAAATAAAAAAATAAATAAATAAAATAATATCTTTCCCTCCTCCTTAAATCCTCCTGCCCCCCCCCCCTTCTTCATACGATTCAGAAAAAAAAAGAAAAAAAAAGAAATTTACAATCGCGCCCTCCCCAAATGGATCCGACGCCTCCTTCCATCCTCCACCGACGCTTCTCCGGCGGCCCACCTCCCCAGAGCCACCCTTACCCCCTCTGTCCTCTCGAAGCTCTTTTCTCTCAACCCCCTCCTCGAACGAGGCCTTAGGTCCCAGATGAACTCGCCGCATTTGATCGAGCCCAGCCACCTCACCGCGAAACACCACCTGAAGCCGAACGTGGATCCCCCCCCTTCGACTGAGAACTCGACGCAGCTACCCCTTTCCCCCCCTCTCCTTAAGGCAAGGTCAGTTTTTCAAATTTTCTTTTATGCTTTATTTTATTTTATTTTACATATAAAACTATATTTTTTTTATAAGGCTAAAACTATATTTTTTATAAGGCTAAAACTATATTTTTTTTATAAGGCTAAAACTATATTTTTTTTTAAGGCTAAAACTATATTTTTTATAAGTAAAAACTGATTTTTAAGTTTAGTAAAAACTGATTTTTAAGTTTAGTAAAAACTGATTTTTAAGTTAAGTAAAAACTGATTTTATTTTTAGATTTTAAAATAAGAAAAGATTTAAACTTTAGAATAGAAAAAGGTTTGATTTTTTTTCGTATAGAAAAAGCTTCGATAGAAAAAAAGAATTTTTATATATTGAGCTTCGACAGAAAAATAGAATTTTTATATATTGAACTTCGATAGAAAAATAGAATTTTTATATATTGAACTTCGATAGAAAAATAGAATTTTTATATATTGAACTTCGATAGAAAAATAGAATTTTTATATATTGAACTTCGATAGAAAAATAGAATTTTTATATATTGAACTTCGATAGAAAAATAGAATTTTTATATATTGAACTTCGATAGAAAAATAGAATTTTTATATATTGAACTTGGATAGAAAAATAGAATTTTTATATATTGAACTTCGATAGAAAAATGGATTTTTATATATTGAATAGCGAAGTAAAAATGTGATTTTTACGTATGTAGTGAAAGCAGCAACGAAGGTGACAAAAAGGCGAAACGACGAAGACTTCTGCAAATGAAGAGCCGTGGAGCTAGGATAGCTATCGGTGAGAATTTCGCACCTTTCAATTTCCTTTCTAGTTATATATATATACTAGGATGCAGACGGTGCTTAGTAGCACCCGACACAATCGTCCACAGACCATGGACTTGTTTGTTTGACTGTTTGGTGATTGATTGCGATATTGGTTTGAATGTGGTTTGTGGTGTGAAAAATCGAATCGATAAATTGGTTAGGATTAGACGTGCGCCGTTATAAGGCGAAGGAGTAAGGCTAGGTTAGACTCTTACTCCAGATTTTGTGGTTTGCATAACGAAAGTGAATTTGATTGATGTGTGAATGGCGTGGGCCTTCACTAGACCGGGGATTAGGCTAGGCCTTGTCCCGTTTCTAGTATCGTGCCGTTATGCCGCCGAAATTTTCTAAAATATGTTAGAAAAATAAAAATACCATTTTATTTAAAGAATGAACTTAATAGAAATTCATATGTTGGAATAAAATGTTTTATCGTTAAAAATATAATTTTTAACGTGAATGTGAATAAATAAATATTCATTTACAAACCAGACGGTTTGTTTATGTACACCTATTTGAAGGACATTGATTGGGACGATAAATTTTACACATCGCCCAACTGCACGAATAAAATCTGTGTTTGGTTGTTTGAAACCCCACACGGGTGTTGGGATGAAATTTGAAGTTCACTCATCCTGATTGATTAAATATGTCGATCGATTGATTGACAGGCTGTTATAAGCGTTAGATATCTATATTTGATGCTTATACAGTGTAGTGCACTTTGGTTGATGGTTGATTATTTTTCAATGCTATTATATACATGTGTTGTATGAAAATCCATATAATTAATTTTATATGGTAATTGATTGGGCCTCATTCCAATTTGAAAAATAAAGAATATTATAAAATAAAGGTTCATGTGTTGACAGTACTCATTCATGAGATTGGTCATGTGTTGAACGAAATATTTTAATAATAGAAATATTTCAAATAGAATATTTGAAATTAGAAATATATGAAGCCGTGTTGATTAGATTGACGCCATTTTGACGTGAACGATATTTATATCGATTTTAAACGATTTCGAAATGAATTGAATTGAAAACGATTTCGAAATGAATTGAATTGAAAACGATTTCGAAATGAATTGAATTGAAAACGATTTCGAAATGAATTGAATTGAAAACGATTTCGAAATGAATTGAATTGAAAACGATTTCGAAATGAATTGAATTGAAAACGATTTCGAAATGAATTGAATTGAAAACGATTTCGAAATGAATTGAATTGAAAACGATTTCGAAATGAATTGAATTGAAAACGAATTCAAATTGAATTGAAAGTGAATTGAAATGAATTCAAATTGAATTGAAATTTGAATTGAATAGAAATGAATTTTAAAACGAATTTATAAAGAAGAATTCAATTTTGATTTGAATTGAAAAGGAAGTTGAAATTGCTTTTGAAACGAATTTAAAACTATTTATATAATTCGTTTTAAAAAGAAATCGACGAAATATATATTATATATATTATATATATATAATATAATGGCCTGAATAGAACGCGCCGCGCCGCGGCAGTTCGTGAATTTCGACCATTTATTTCAAACGGACATTACGGGAGATCCGACCGTCGGATTCTCCTAAAACCGAAATCGTTGGGTTCGTATCGAAAAGAGCTTTCTAACGAATGTTAGAGATTTGAAATCTAACGGTTGGATTTGGAGATACGTCCAAATCAAATTCGAAAAAGGTCGTTGTAAGTGCAGTTCGATGGCCATTGATGGAAATCGACTGTACGGGCCTCGATAAAATTATTAAAAATAATAATAATTTGTGTAAAATCATAAGAAATGATTTGTGAAGATTTGGGATGAAAAACTCCATATTTGAAAAGATAAAAATAGATTTTTATCGAAATGAACTAGTTTTGAACTAGAAATATAATTCTATTTATTTTGAAATAAATAAATTGAATTTGAAAAGGGTTTTAAAGATAACCAAAATTTCCAATGATTGCATTGGAGTGGAATTGAATCGAAATTGTCTTCGGAATATTTCGATGTTGGAATTCGTGATTATACGGATGTTGTTATGGAAATCTGAAAGATATATATTTATATCGTTATTTCCAATACGACATTTGTTAATCGTGGAATTTGATATTGAATATAAGCCGATATATTTTCTATTCAGAGCCTTATATTGAATATCAAATGTGATTTGGGTTTGTCGTGAATGGTGTCTTCACTAACACTGTTCTTGAACCCAGTTGAGAAAAGATTAAATCTTTTTATTTAGATTTAATGAAGTGTACCAATTAAATAATATTTAATTGGAATTGAATTGATATTGATTTTTGGGTTTATCATGAATAGTGTTTTAAATAACACTTGTTCTTTAACCCGATAATTAATGAATGTGATTTTGGGTTTATCGTGAACCGTGTTTTAAATGACACTGATTCTTTAACCCAGTTGAAGATTAAAACTAAGTGGAGTTTTAATGAATCTTTAATTAGATTGAAATGATCGAAAATGGAGTATCACCAGTTTTGCTCCAAGCGATAGTTAAATCTTTAATTAGATTTGAACGTGAAATGGTAATTGAATTTACCGATAACACCGTGGTGTTAGATATGAAGTACTACCAGTTTTACTTCATGGGATGAATAGGTTGGGATTGGGAAATTAAAACAAATGATTACTTCGGTAAGGTTCGCTAATCCCGACTGGTTTGAATTGATATTCAAAAGTAGATTAAAGCATAAATTCAAGAATTTATCTTTGATAAAATTAATGGGAACCTTTCCCTATGAATGTCAAATTTAGAAACTAACTGTCGGTTAGCCAAGCAGAAGGGTTTTCTGGATATTGATCTGATGTTGGTTTCGGCCTTCGGGGTTAATATTTGGGGGATTATTCTCTTGATTAATTTACGGTTAGTGACTAATGAATTGGAATGAGGCGTATGTTGTGTTTGTGTAACACTTATTTAAAATATACGCGAGTTATTCGGAAAGACCGGGTTTATCCCATTCTGAATAACTGATACGACGATAAGTCGAAGATGAAGACGATGGTCGAAGACCGGAGGTCTTCACGTCGTTTGGGCGATAGCTGATGATCTTGATTGGGCTGTACACCCAAGAAGATGGAAACAGTTGGTGATCGTCCAGACGTACTTGGAGATCGATGGATAGGCGGGGTACTAGGTGCCTCCGGTTTCGTTCAGACCCAGGACGGACTTGTAAATGGACTGTGTGTCTGACATCGGATTTCATTCTGTGTGACTGATATCGGTTGCATAGGATGGTTTGCCTGTGTGGCATGCTAAGATGCAAATGATCAAGGCTTCTGTTGAAAAGCAAAGTCTTGTGGTGATGATCAAAGCACGGCCTTTGTGGCGTAGCTTTGTGTAACGTTTACCTCGCGTGTTTCACACCCGGTATGAACCAAAAACGGGAGACGGACCTCAGGGAGGGCCTGCGTTTCCTCCTAGCTAGAAGTGGCGTCAGTGGTTTTACACGCCCTGACGAGTTTGACTTATGTGGTTGTTGCTGTTGCGAGGCGCCTCGGTTAGATCGGACGATCCGGGTCTGATGGAGTCATTCGTTGGCTCGCTTACGCCCCAAAGGGCGGCGAAACGTAGTGCTCAGGTATAATAATCCACATCGGTGGACCGGCCCTGTCGCTCCAAGGCTTGCCTGCGCGCTTGCCTGAGACTCGGGCTAGGCAGTCTCGAATCGGTTGAGGACTATCTTTTGCCTCGGTTCATAGATGGAAACCACATTTCCAAATACGTGACTTTGCGATTTTGATTGTATAACCTATATATGGTGACATAGTGGGATTGGGCGCTCATGCCGCCTATGATTGATACTTATGATTTGAAGTTGTTTTATGCACTATGCACTTAAAATAGTATCAAATGATTTGTTTTAAACGTATCAAGCATTCTTTGGCTGTTATAAGGGAAAACCCTATCCTCGGCTGCGTTGCATTGTGTGATGGGACCTGGGTCTTATAACAGCTTCATTTTTCTTTATTTAGCATTGCGCTGTTTGTTTTATGCACTGGTATTCTTGGGAGGAAACCCGTTCCGTGTTATACGGCGTGGTCCCTTGATTTACCTAATGATTTAAAATAAAGAATAATAACTGTTTTAGTTCTCACACCAGTCACATGACTGACCTGGAGTTTATTGTTTTAACCTAAACTCTGGGTGCCCTTATTTTGACACGGGCAGCTAGTAGTTTTGGTTTTGCAGATTTATATTCACAGGTTCCTGGTTTACAGCTGGAACGATATCCGGAAAGCTTTGTATCCGTATATCTACTTCTAGTTGTGTATTGTATTATTTTCCGCTGCTATGTATTTAAATGTAATTTAAATCTCTGATATTTTTGTGTATTATTCATTTATACTCTGTATATTCTTGTAATCTGATGCATTGTTGTAATATACAATGAAACGTTCTTTTATATGTGTTCTGTTGTGGTTTGTTCTCGAACTATCCGACGCTTTCCTTTACGGGGAAGTTGCGGGTCTTTACAACTTAACCAAAATTTAAGCATGTAAGTGGACATGAATAAGAAGGGGTTAAGTAAGAATTACTAGAGGGGACCAAGCATAGGATGGAAGCTTGTGTCGAGGAAAGGGGACCCTTTTCTGGCCAGTAGCCCATTACGTATCTTTGTGAGCTCGACCCATGTCGAGGATGGGACACGCATACTGGGTTTGATTGTAAGAGGTCAAAACGGGTTAGAGGTGGCTACGCAAGTCCAATGGGTTTCATATGCGTGTGTGGACCCGAGCTGGTAGGTAAGATGTTGTTGCATCGTGTAGGTATAAGCCGTGCATCCTCAAGTTGTATCGGGTTGCCACTTTAGGGGAGTGATACACCCCACTGTGGGGCCAGGACGGGTATCTATGAGTTAGGGAGCCGATCGCATGGGGGTTGGTGGGTACACCTAGTGGAGATAGGGGCAGGCGGCACCTATGTAGTCAGCTAGGGGTACACAAGACCAGTATTATGATTTCTAAGTAGTGGGTGGGATCACCTTATTATATATAACACGGGCTACTAGTTGGGACACTAGTAGGGGTAAGGATCCTTGTTACAGGGGACACTAGTTGGAGTATTAGTAAGAATACAGATCATTCCTTGCAAGACAATTTTAAGGATGCTAGTTAGGTGGTGCAGAGCAAGTAGGTCTCATAGAAATATTTTAATGGCGAAGCAGAGGAATCTTGTTATGTTTGATAGGAATCTTACGAAATTATACTTAGTTTATCTTGAATGGGAACCTTGCGATGTTACTTGACAAAAATCACATCATGTTAACCTTAGTTATCTTGCCTGTTGCTTATCTTGTCATCATGCTTATGTTTACTTTCATTTTACTCATTCCATGTTATCCTTAACTATTTTTATGCTGAAAGTCACTAGGACTTACTCAGTCTTTATGACTGACCCATTTTGTTTCGCCTCTTTTTCTTCCTTCCCCCCCCCCCAGGTTCGCAGGGTGGGAATACAGCTTAGCTCCAACCTTATCAGGCTCCAAGGCTCTTTCATGCAAGGCTTGGATTTTTCTTGCCTATGGCTTGCTTTGCTTTATTGGGGAATACTATAACTTATTTTTATGGTTCTTTGTTTTTGAGCAAGACAGATATTTTAACTAGGTAATTGGGTATTGGAAGTGATGGGATTTTATTGTAAACATTTATATTTAATAATTGATTTTAAGTACTTCTACTTTACTTTCCGCTGTTTTATATATGTCTGTCTTGTAATATTTCTGTTCCAGTACCCATAATGCTCCATTGAAGTTAAGGCATTCCCTTTGTGAGTGACCTTAATGGATGTGGGGTGTTACAAAATATAATATATATTTACATATATAATGGCCTGAATAGAACACGCTGCGCCGCGGCAGTTCGTGAATTTCGACCATTGACTTCGAGTTGACATTACGGGAGATTCGACTGTCGGATTCTCTAAAACCGGAACCGTTGGGTTCATATCGAAAAGATCTTTCCAATGAATATTAGAAATTTGAAATCTAACGGTTGGATTTGGAATTATGTCCAAATCAAATTTGGAAAAGGTCGCTGTAAGTGCAGTTCGATGGCCGCTGATGGAAATCGACTGTACGGGCCTTGATAAAATTATTAAAACATCTATAATTTGTGTAAAATCATAATATGTGAATTGGAAAGAACTGGGATGAAAAATTCCCCATTTGAAAAGATAAAAATAGAATTTTATCGAAATGAACTAGTTTTGAACTAGAATTAAAATCAATTTATTTTTGAAATAAATAAATTGAATTTGAATTGGTTTTGAAAATAACCAGAATTTCCAATATATATAAATTGGAAGTGGATTTGAATCGAAATTGTCTTTGAAATATTTTGATGTTGGATTCCGTGATTATACAGATATTGTTATGGGAATTTGAAAGATATATTTATATCGTTATTTCCAATACGATATCTGTTGGTTTCAGAATTTGATATTGAATATAAGCCGATATAATTTCTATTCAGAGCCTTGTATTTAATATCAAATGTGATTTTGGGTTTATCGTGAATCGTGTTTTAGATGACATTGGTTCTTTAACCAAGTTAAAGACATGATATTGGTTTTTGGGAAAATTAAAACTATGTGGAGTTTTAATGAATCTTTAATTAGATTGAAAGTGAGTTGATAATTTAAATTATCAAATCTGAAAAGTGATCGAGAATGGAGTATCACCAGTTTTGCTCTAAAGTGATAATTAAATCTTTAATTAGATTTGAACGTGAAATGGTAATTAATTTTACCGATAACACCGTGGTGTTAGATATGGAGTATTACCAGTTTTGCTCCAGGGGATGAATAGGTTGGGATTGGGAAATAAAATAAACAATTACTTCGGTGTGGTTCGCTAATCCCGACTAGTTTGGAAAACCATAATACGGTTTGAAATGATATCCAAAGGAAGATTAAGGAATAAATTTAGAAGAATTTATCTTTGATAAAATTAATGGGAACCTATTCCCTAATGATGTGAAAATTTGAATAAAAGAATATTCTAAATTGGAATGAGGCGTATGTTGTGTTTGTGTAACACGTGTTTATTATATACACGGGTTATTTGGAAAGGCCGGGTTTATACCCATTCTGAATAACCGATTCGATGATTTGTCGAAGATGAAGACAGTGGTTGAAGACTGGAAGTCTTCACATCGTTTGGGTGATTGCTGATGATCTCGATTGGGCTGTACACCCAAGAGGAGAGAAACAGTTGGTGATCGTCCAGACGTACTTGGAGATCGATGGATATGGGAGGAAAGAGCCTTCGGTTTCATTCAAACACAGAACGAACTTGTAAATGGACTGTGTGTCTGACATTGGATTTTATTCTGTGTTGATTGATCTCTATTAATTATACATCTGTTTGGCTGCGGAGAATTTATTCTCTTGCTTAACGCCCTTCTCTGAGACGTACGAGCTCAGAGGTTGTATATCGATGGACATCAGTCGCATGGAGTGAATTGCCTGTGTGGCACGCCTTGGAGGCAAATGATCAAGGCTTCTGTTGAAAAGCAAAGTCTTGTGGTTGATGATCAAAGCGTGGCCTGTGTGGCATAGCTTTGTGTATAACGTGAATTCGCGAGCCTCACACCTCGGTATGAGTCAAAAACGGGATAGTGATTGCAGGGAGAGCACGACGTTTCTTTCTAGCTAGTGGTGGTGTCAGTGTGAAACGACCCGAACTTCCCCGATCTCTGAAGAGAAGAGAAAGAACGAATTGTTTTGAGAACACGACAAAATAGAACGCAGACGGGAGAACATTTCTTTGTATATTACAACAATGCATTAGATTACAAGAATATACAGAGTATAAATGAATAAATATTACACAGAAATATCAGAGATTACAATACATTACATAGCAGCGGAAAATAATACAATACACAACTAGAAGAGATATACGGATACAAAGCTTTCCGGATATCGTTCTAGCTGTAAACCAGGATCCTGTGAATATAAATCTGCAAAACCAAAACTACTAGCTGCCCTTGTCAAAATAAGGGCACCCAGAGTTTAGGTTAAAACAATAAACTCCAGGTCAGTCATGGGACTGGTGTGAGAACTAAAACAGTTATTTATCTTTATTTTAAAGTTAGGTAAATCAAGGGACCACGCCGTATAACACGGAACGGGTTTCCTCCCAAGAATACCAGTGCATAAACAAATAGCGCGATGCTAAATAAAGAAAAATGAAGCTGTTATAAGACCCAGGTCCTATCACATAATGCAACGCAAGCCGGGGGATAGGGTTTTCCCTTATAACAGCCAAAGAATGCTTGATACATTTAAAACGGATTATTTGATACTATTATAAGTGCATAGTGTATAAAACAACTTCAAATCATAAGTATCAATCATAGACGACATAGGTACCATATATCATGTCGCCCTACTAGTTCAACAATTAAAACCGCAAATGTCACGTATTTGGAAATTGGGTTTCCGTCTGTGAACCGAGGCAAAAGATAGTCCTCAACTGATTCGAGACTGTCTAGCCCGAGTCTCAGGATCAGAGCTCGAGTGACCCTTGGATCGTTAGGGCTGGTCCACCGATGTGGATTAAAATTCCTGAACACTGTGTTTCCCCGCCCTTTGGGGCGTAAATGAGCCAACGAATGGCTCCATCGGACCCGGATCGTCCGATCTAACCGAGGCGCCTCGCAACTGCAACAACCACATAGGTGAAAAGTATATAAATGTCAGGGCTGGTAGGTAACTGACACCACCCTAGCTAGAAGGAAACGCATGCCCTCCCTGAGGTCCTCTCCCGTTTCTGGTTCACAACCGGTGTGCGAGGCTTGCGAATTCACGTTACACAAAGTTGTGCCACACAGGCTGTGCTTTGATCATCATCACAAGACTTTGCTTTTCAACAGAAGCCTCGATCAATTGCCACTTAGGCATGCCACATAGGCAATTCACTCTATGCGTTTGATATCCATCAGTATATAACCCCTAAGCTCGTACGTCTCAGAGAAGGGCGTTAAGCAAGAGAATAAATTCTCCACCGCCAAACAGATATATATTTAATAGAAATCAATCACACAGACTAAAATCCAATGTCAGACCCCCAGTCCATTTAAAAGTCCGTTCTGGGTCTGAACGAAACCGGAGGCACCTAGTACCCCGCATATCCATCGACCTCCAAGTACGTCTAGACAATCACCAACTGTTTCCATCTTCTTGGGTGTGCATCCCAATCAAGATCATCAGTAATCACCCAAACGACGTGAAGACCTCCGGTCTACGACCACCGTCTTCATCTTCGACTTATCGTCGTATCATTTATTCAGGATGGGATAAACCCGGTCTTCCCGAATAACTCGCGTATATTTTAAATAAGTGTTACACAAACACAACATACGCCTCATTCCAATTCATCAGTCACTAAATGTAAATTAATCAAGAGAATAATTCCCCAAATATTAACCCCGAAGGCCGAAACCAACATCAGATCAATATCCAGAAAACCATTCTGCTTAGCTAACCGACAGTTAGTTTCTAAATTTCACATTCATAGGGAAAGGTTCCCATTAATTTTATCAAAGATAAATTCCTTGAATTTATTCTTTTAATCTTCTTTTGAATTTCGATTCAACTAGTCGGGATTAACGAAACTTACCGAAGTAATCATTTGTTTTAATTTCCCATTCCCAACCTATTCATCTCATGAAGTAAAACTGGTAATACTTCATATCTAACACCACGGTGTTATCGGTAAATTCAATTACCATTTCACGTTCAAATCTAATTAAAGATTTAACTATCGCCTGGAGCAAAACTGATGATACTCCATTCTCGATCATTTCAATCTAATTAAAGATTCATTAAAACTCCACTTAGTTTTAATCGCTAACTGGGTTAAAGAATCTGTGTCACTTAAAACACGGTTCACGATAAACCCAAAATCACATTCATTAATTATCGGGGTTAAAGAACGAGTGTTATTTAAAACACTGTCCATGATAAACCCAAAAATCAATATCAATTCAATTCCAATTAAATATTATTTAATTGGTACACTTCATTAAATCTAAATAAAAAGATTTAATCTTTTCTCAACTGGGTTCAAGAACAGTGTTAGTCAAGACACCATTCACGACAAGCCCAAATCAAATTTGATATTAAATACAAGGCTCTGAATAGAAAATATATCAGCTTATATTCAATATCAAATTCTACGACCAACAGATATCGTATTGGAAATAACGATATATATATCTATATCTTTCAAATTTCCATAACAACATCTGTATAATCACGAAATCCAACATCGAAATATTCCGAAGACAATTTTGATTCAAATCCATTCCAATGCAATCATTGGAAATTCTGGTTATTTTCAAAACCATTTCAAATTCAGTTTATTTATTTAAAAATAAATAGAATAATAATTCTATTTCAAAAATAGTTCATTTCGATAAAAATTTATTTTTATCTTTTCAAATACGGAGTTTTTCATCCTAATTCTTCACATATCACTTTCGATGATTTTACACAAATTATTAATATTTTTAATAATTTTATCAAGGCCCGTACAGTCGATTTCCATCAATGGCCATCGAACTGCACTTACAGCGACCTTTTCCATATTTGATTTGGACATAATTCCAAATCCAACCGTTAGATTTCTAATTTCTAATATTCGTTAGAAAGCTCTTTTCGATACGAACCCAACAGTTCCGGTTTTAGGAGAATCCGATGGTCGGATCTCCCGTAATATCCGTTTGAAGTCAGTGGTCGAAATTCGCGAACTACCGCGGCGTGGCGCGTTCTATTCAGGCCATTATATTATATATATAATATATATAATATATACTTCATCGATTTCCTTTAAAACGTATTTAATAAATCGCTATAAATTCGTTTTCAAAACGATTTCAACTTCTTTTCAAATTCAAATCAAAATTGAATTTTTCCTTATAAATTCGATTTAAATTCATTTCAAATTGATTTCAATTCAAATCGATTTTTAATTCAATTTCAGATCGTTTTCAATTCAATTCAATTTCAATTCGAATTCATTTCTATTCCATTTCAATTCGAATTCATTTATATTCAATTTCAATTCGAATTCATTTCTATTCAATTTCAATTCATTTTCATTTCGATTCAATTTAAATTCGAATTCATTTCTATTCAATTTCAATTCGAATTCAATCCTTTTCAAAATATTAGAATTTGCACTTTTGATATTCATTATAAAATGAATAAAATCGATATAAATATCGTTCACGTCAAAATGGTGTCAATCTAATCAACACGGCTTCATATATTTTTATTTTTCAAATATTCTATTTCAAATATTTCTATTTCAAATATTTCTATTTCAAATATTTCTATTTCAAATATTTCTTTTTCAAATATGGAATGAGGCCCAATCAATTACCATATAATCTTAATTATATGGATTTTCTACACCACATGTATACAATAACAATGATGAATAATCAACCATCATCCAAAGTGCATTCTACACTGTATAAGCATCAAATATAAATATTTAACGCTTATAACAGTCTGTCAATAAATCAATCGACATACAACTAACTATTGGGATTAGTGTACGTCAATTATCATCCCAATACCCGTGTGGGGTTTCAAACAAATCAAACACAGATTTTATTTGTGCAGTTGGGCGATGTGTAAAATTTATCGTCCCAATCAATATCAGTCAAATGTGTGTATATAAACAAATTGACCGATTTGTTTATTTTATTTCATTTCATATACATGTTAAAAATTCTATTTTTAACTATAAAATATTTCTAACTATAAAAATATTTTATTTCATTTCACATCACATCACGCAATCAGCTACACATCAAAATCAAACAACCAAGCATACAAGTCGTCCATGGTCTGTGGACGACGGGTGTCGGGTGCTACTAAACACCGTCTACATCCTAGTATATATTTCAACTAGAAAAATTAAATTGAAAGGTGAGAAGTTCTCACAGAATTGCTAATCCAACGCCTCGACTCTTCTTTGTAGAAAATCTTCGCCCCTCGCCCTTTGTCACTTTCTTTGCCCGTATTCTCTACATATGTAAAAATCACATTTTTACTTCGCTATTCAATATATAAAAATTGAATTTTTACTATTCAATATAGAAAAATCGAATTTTTTCTTCGCTATTCAATTTATAAAAAATCGAATTTTTACTATGCTATTCAATATATAAAAATCGAATTTTTACTATGCTATTCAATATATAAAATCGAATTTTTACTATGCTATTCAATATATAAAAATCGAATTTTTACTATGCTATTCAATATATAAAAATCAAATTTTTACTATGCTATTCAATATATAAATATCGAATTTTTACTATGCTATGCAATATATAAGAATCGAATTTTTACTATGCTATTCAATATATAAAAATCGAATTTTTACTATGCTATTCTATATATAAAAATCGAATTTTTACTATGCTATTCAATATATAAAAATCGAATTTTTACTATGCTATTCAATATATAAAAATCGAATTTTTACTATGCTATTCAATATATAAAAATCGAATTTTTACCATGCTATTCAATTTATAAAAATCGAATTTTTACCATGCTATTCAGTATATAAAAATCGAATTTTTACTATGCTATTCAATATATAAAAATCGAATTTTTACTATGCTATTCAATATATAAAAATCGAATTTTTACTATGCTATTCAATATATAAAAATCGAATTTTTACTATGTTATTCAATATATAAAAATCGAATTTTTAAGGAGTTAAAATCCAAAGGAAAACTCACAGCATTTTGGGTTTCAATCGACGAAAGAGAAAGGGCTTCTCTTCGCCAAGGTAGTGGCGCCCGAGGGCTGTGGAGTCATTGTCGCGTTGGAGGCGCGATCAGTGTGGGGTCGCGGCGGAACCAAGGGGAGCTGCACGGTTTTAAGGGAATAAGGAAGAGAGAGGGAGGTCAGAGGCTAGGGGGGTCGGACTAGGTGGCTGAGCAGAGGGGCCTAGGGCCTGCAGGTGGCGGAGGAAGGTTGCGCAGGGGTGCGAGGTCCCTCCGGTGGCCAACGGCGACGATTCTGCTTTGGGGGTTTAGGTCGATGGAGAGAGGAGCAGGAGCTAGAGGGGGGGTGCTGCGGTGGACGGCGCCGCCTTGGGGGGGGGGGCGCGATGGATCGATTGTTGTTTTTTTTTCTTCTGATAATGTGATAGAAACGGGGGGGGGGGTCTGATGTGAAGAGAAAAGGGGATAGGGTTTTTTTTATTTAATTTCAAAAAGGTTGACTTTTTCATACGACCTCTATACGAGGCCCACCGCCTGCCGTCTATAGCATTTTACCCCCATTCCGAACACAATGGGATATGTATCGTAAGCTGATTTGATCGTTTCGATCAGTTTCCGTTAAAATCAACATATAACTCTATATATTGAATTTGAACGCGCATTTCAATTTACCGGGGTCACATACGAACTCTAAAAATTTCAGAAAAATATTTTCTAGCTTCGTATTGACGATACGGTCCTAACAAAACTAGTTTCGTCAAATTCTGAGACCGTTTGAAAAATGGCCAATTTCCAGTCGATTAAAATCAACTGAAACTGGTCAAACGCGTTTTCCTTTGCCACGCTCACATATTGAATCGAAAAATTATGAAATTTGAAACCTAGCAATAACTTTACATCCCGGATCCAACAAAAGTGGTTTCGTCGAAATCCGAGGTCGTTTGCAAAATTTTCATTTTTAAGGGCCTGAATTTCATAGCGACTATTCAGAATTTTCAACTCGACATATCTTTTGATTCCCGCTATGAAATTTCAATTTTTCTGATTCGCTGGAAAGATATTCTCAATTAGATCCTAATGTTTTCAGTTTCGCTAAAGTCCGGTTTGTTTTGCACCCGGTACATTCAATTGAAGTTTGAAATCGAATTATCGAACTACCGCGCTATTTTCAATTCTATTTATAATTTAAAATAAATATTTATATTCTAACGACGACGTATATAATATATACGTTCTAATTCTATTATAAATAAATTTCTCGTCGATATTATTTAAAATAATTCATTTTAAATAATCAAAATTCGCCAAAATTGCCAAAATTGCCAAAATAAAAATTTTAAACTGGCTCAGATTTTTGGGTTGTTACAATCTCCGCCACTTAAAACTTTTCATCCCCGAAAAGGAACAAAGTCGAAAGTGGTTTGAGTAATCAGCTCTACGTTCGATCTGGCTTCCATTCTCCAACTTTTCAGTTTCTGAGAATTTTCAAATTTTCAAAAATTTGGCTAACACCCTAAATTTTCGAAAAATTTCGCCATAACCTCCCCTGCACCGGGAGCCACGGGAAAATCCCGAAATTGCCATATAGGCCTTCTGATCTCAAAAAGAAAAAGAAAAGGCCAAGCGGCTAGCCAATAGGCTCATAAAATCATCATCACCCAAATGAAACAGTAAATTACATAGTAAACATGTACCTATTTGTCGGGCAAACAAATTTTATTCTTTGGCTCTAGCCTCCTTGCTATGACCTGTTCAATGTAAGTACTTGTATATGCAAGCATATGCGACCAATTTTCAATACAATTCAATATTCGATACTATTTGGCAAAATGGTTCAAAATTATCAAATAAATAAACAAACAACACAAACAACAATCAATTAGTGAATTAGAGTTTCAAATTCATAATTTTGATACATATACAAAAAATCATGTTTTTGATGCCAAATCACAACAATAAGCCCTATCTAGTTTTGGTTCTCACACCAGTCAATTGGAAATATATAGAAATCTCACTTTCGAAACTCGAAAATAAATACTGGCGACGGTGCCCCATCACCAGAATTATCCCCGGGCAACTAGAGTATGATTCTATAACTATCCAGTACATTAAAACTTCGAATACACGTTTGCAAGACATATATGCAAAATCTTTATATATCGGATTGTCTCGATCAATATAGAATAAATAATCAAATACGAATAGTTGATTTAAATTTTCAAAACAAAATTGGTTTTCACTTTCAAAAATATACTCTTCACACTTGTTCTAGGATACTACTGATCCCATCTCTAACGAGTAATTCCCATTGGATATTACTAATCCAATATCTGATGAATCCTTTCGTTCGGTTCTAAGGTGCCTTGTTCTCTGAGCTTTGTAAACCAAAGCTCTGATACCACGATGAAACGACCCGAACTTCCCCGGTCTCCGAAGAGAAGAGAAAGAACGAATTGTTTTGAGAACACGGCAAAATAGAACGCAAACGGGAGAACATTTCTTTGTATATTACAACAATGCATTAGATTACAAGAATATACAGAGTATAAATGAATAAATATTACACAGAAATATCAGAGATTACAATACATTACATAGCAGCGGAAAATAATACAATACACAACTAGAAGAGATATACGGAACAAAGCTTTCCGGATATCGTTCCAGCTGTAAACCAGGATCCTGTGAATATAAATCTGCAAAACCAAAACTACTAGCTGCCCGTGTCAAAATAAGGGCACCCAGAGTTTAGGTTAAAACAATAAACTCCAGGTCAGTCATGGGACTGGTGTGAGAACTAAAACAGTTATTTATCTTTATTTTAAAGTTAGGTAAATCAAGGGACCACGCCGTATAACACGGAACGGGTTTCCTCCCAAGAATACCAGTGCATAAACAAACAGCGCGATGCTAAATAAAGAAAAATGAAGCTGTTATAAGACCCAGGTCCTATCACACAATGCAACGCAAGCCGGGGGATAGGGTTTTCCCTTATAACAGCCAAAGAATGCTTGATACGTTTAAAATGGATTATTTGATACTATTATAAGTGCATAGTGTATAAAAAAACTTCAAATCATAAGTATCAATCATAGACGGCATGGGTACCGTATATCATGTCGCCCTACTAGTTCAACAATTAAAACCGCAAATGTCACGTATTTGGAAATTGGGTTTCCGTCTGTGAACCGAGGCAAAAGATAGTCCTCAACCGATTCGAGACTGTCTAGCCCGAGTCTCAGGATCAGAGCTCGAGTTACCCTTGGATCGTCAGGGCCGGTCCACCGATGTGGATTAAAATTCCTGAACACTGCGTTTCCCCGCCCTTTGGGGCGTAAATGAGCCAACGAATGGCTCCATCGGACCCGTATCGTTCGATCTAACCGAGGCGCCTCGCAACTGCAACAACCACACAGGTGAAAAGTATATAAATGTCAGGGTTGGTAGGTCACTGACACCACCCTAGCTAGAAGGAAACGCATGCCCTCCCTGAGGTCCTCTCCCGTTTTTGGTTCACAACCGGGGTGCGAGGCTCGCGATTTCACGTTACACAAAGTTGTGCCACACAGGCTGTGCTTTGATCATCATCACAAGAATTTGCTTTTCAACAGAAGCCTCGATCAATTGCCACTTAGGCATGCCACACAGGCAATTCACTCTATGCGTTTGATATCCATCAGTATATAACCCCTGAGCTCATACGTCTCAGAGAAGGGCGTTAAGCAAGAGAATAAATTCTCCGCCGCCAAACAGATATATATTTAATAGAAATCAATCACACAGACTAAAATCCAATGTCAGACACCCAGTCCATTTACAAGTCCGTTTTGGGTCTGAACGAAACCGGAGGCACCTAGTACCCCGCATATCCATCGACCTCCAAGTACGTCTGGACAATCACCAACTGTTTCCATCTTCTTGGGTGTACATCCCAATCAAGATCATCAGTAATCACCCAAACGACGTGAAGACCTCCGGTCTTCGACCACCGTCTTCATCTTCGACTTATCGTCGTATCAGTTATTCAGGATGGGATAAACCCGGTCTTCCCGAATAACTCGCGTATATTTTAAATAAGTGTTACACAAACACAACATACGCCTCATTCCAATTCATCAGTCACTAACCGTAAATTAATCAAGAGAATAATTCCCCAAATATTAACCCCGAAGGCCGAAACCAACATCAGATCAATATCCAGAAAACCATTCTGCTTAGCTAACCGACAGTTAGTTTCTAAATTTCACATTCATAGGGAAAGGTTCCCATTAATTTTATCAAAGATAAATTCCTTGAATTTATTCTTTTAATCTTCTTTTGAATTTCGATTCAACTAGCCGGGATTAACGAACCTTACCGAAGTAATCATTTGTTTTAATTTCCCAATCCCAACCTATTCATCCCATGAAGTAAAACTGGTAATACTTCATATCTAACACCACGGTGTTATCGGTAAATTCAATTACCATTTCACATTCAAATCTAATTAAAGATTTAACTATCGCCTGGAGCAAAACTGATGATACTCCATTCTCGATCATTTCAATCTAATTAAAGATTCATTAAAACTCCACTTAGTTTTAATCGTTAACTGGGTTAAAGAATCAGTGTCATTTAAAACACGGTTCACGATAAACCCAAAATCACATTCATTAATTATCGGGTTAAAGAACGAGTGTTATTTAAAACACTATCCACGATAAACCCAAAAATCAATATCAATTCAATTCCAATTAAATATTATTTAATTGGTACACTTCATTAAATCTAAATAAAAATATTTAATCTTTTCTCAACTGGGTTCAAGAACAGTGTTAGTCAAGACACCATTCACGACAAACTCAAATCACATTTGATATTAAATACAAGGCTCTGAATAGAAAATATATCGGCTTATATTCAATATCAAATTCTACGACCAACAGATATCGTATTGGAAATAACGATATATATATCTATATCTTTCAAATTTCCATAACAACATCTGTATAATCACGAATTCCAACATCGAAATATTCCGAAGACAATTTTGATTCAAATCCATTCCGATGCAATCATTGGAAATTCTGGTTATTTTCAAAACCATTTCAAATTCAATTTATTTATTTAAAAATAAATAGAATTATAATTCTATTTCAAAAATAGTTCATTTCGATAAAAATTTATTTTTATCTTTTCAAATACGGAGTTTTTCATCCCAATTCTTCACATATCACTTTCAATGATTTTACACAAATTATTGATATTTTTAATAATTTTATCAAGGCCCGTACAGTCGATTTCCATCAATGGCCATCGAACTGCACTTACAGCGACCTTTTCCAAATTTGATTTGGACATAATTCCAAATCCAACCGTTAGATTTCTAATTTCTAATATTCGTTAGAAAGTGCTTTTCGATACGAACCCAACGGTTCTGGTTTTAGGAGAATCCGACGGTCGGATCTCCCGTAATATCCGTTCGAAGTCAATGGTCGAAATTCGCGAACTGCCGCGACGCAACGCATTCTATTCAGGCCATTATATTATATATATAATATATATAATATATACTTCATCGATTTCCTTTAAAACGTATTTAATAAATCGTTTTAAATTCGTTTTCAAAACGATTTCAACTTCTTTTTAAATTCAAATCAAAATTGAATTTTTTCTTATAAATTCGATTTAAATTCATTTCAAATTGATTTCAATTCAAATCGATTTTTAATTCAATTTCAGTTCGTTTTCAATTCAATTCAATTTCAATTCGAATTCATTTCTATTCCATTTCAATTCGAATTCATTTATATTCAATTTCAATTCGAATTCATTTCTATTCAATTTCAATTCGTTTTCGTTTCGATTCAATTTAAATTCGAATTCATTTCTATTCAATTTCAATTCGAATTCAATCCTTTTCAAATTATTAGAATTTGAAATCACTTTCGATATTCATTATAAAATGAATAAAATCGATATAAATATCGTTCACGTCAAAATGGCATCAATCTAATCAACACGGCTTCATATATTTTTATTTTTCAAATATTCTATTTCAAATATTTCTATTTCAAATATTTCTTTTTCAAATATGGAATGAGGCCCAATCAATTACCATATAATCTTAATTATATGGATTTTCTACACCACATGTATACAATAACAATGATGAATAATCAACCATCATCCAAAGTGCATTATACACTGTATAAGCATCAAATATAAATATTTAACGCTTATAACAGTTTGTCAATCAATCGATCGACATACAACTAACTATTGGGATTAGTGTACGTCAATTATCATCCCAATACCCGTGTGGGGTTTCAAACAAATCAAACACAGATTTTATTTGTGCAGTTGGGCGATGTGTAAAATTTATCGTCCCAATCAATATCAGTCAAATGTGTGTATATAAACAAATCGTCCGATTTGTTTATTTTATTTCATTTCATATACATGTTAAAAATTCTATTTTTAACTATAAAATATTTCTAACTATAAAAATATTTTATTTCATTTCACATCACATCACGCAATCAGCTACACATCAAAATCAAACAACCAAGCATACAAGCCGTCCATGTTCTGTGGACGACGGGTGTCGGGTGCTACTAAACACCGTCTGCATCCTAGTATATGTTTCAACTAGAAAAATTAAATTGAAAGGTGAGAAGTTCTCACAGAATTGCTAATCCAACGCCTCGACTCTTCTTTGTAGAAAATCTTCGCCCCTCGCCCTTTGTCACTTTCTTTGCCCGTATTCTCTACATATGTAAAAATCACATTTTTACTTCGCTACTCAATATATAAAAATTCAATTTTTACTATTCAATATAGAAAAATCGAATTTTTTCTTCGCTATTCAATATATAAAAAATCGAATTTTTACTATGCTATTTAATATATAAAAATCGAATTTTTACTATGCTATTCAATATATAAAAATCGAATTTTTACTATGCTATTCAATATATAAAAATCAAATTTTTACTATGCTACTCAATATATAAAAATAGAATTTTTACTATGCTATTCAATATATAAAAATAGAATTTTTACTATGCTATTCAATATACAAAAATCTAATTTTTACTATGCTATTCAATATAGAAAAATCGAATTTTTACTAGGCTATTCAATATATAAAAATCGAATTTTTACTATGCTATTCAATATATAAAAATCGAATTTTTACTATGCTATTCAATATATAAAAATCGAATTTTTACTATGCTATTCAATATATAAAAATCGATTTTTTCCTATGCTATTCAATATATAAAAATCGAATTTTTACTATGCTATTCAATATATAAAAATCGAATTTTTACTATTCAATTCAATATATAAAAATCGAATTTTTACTATGCTATTCAATATATAAAAATCGAATTTTTACCATGCTATTCAATATATAAAAATCGAATTTTTACTATGCTATTCAATATATAAAAATTGAATTTTTACCATGCTATTCAATATATAAAAATCGAATTTTTACCATGCTATTCAATATATAAAAATCGAATTTTTACCATGCTATTCAATATATAAAAATCGAATTTTTACTATGCTATTCAATATATAAAAATCGAATTTTTACTATGCTATTCAATATATAAAAATCGAATTTTTAAGGAGTTAAAATCGAAAGGAAAACTCACATCATTTTGGGTTTCAATCGACGAAAGAAAAAGGGCTTCTCTCCGCCAAGGTAGTGGCGCCCGAGGGCTATGGAGTCACTGTCGCGTTGGAGGGGCGATCAGTGTGGGGTCGCGGCGGAACCAAGGGGAGCTGCACGGTTTTAAGGGAATAAGGAAGAGAGAGGGAGGTCAGAGGCTAGGGGGGTCGGACTAGGTAGCTGAGCAGAGGGGCGTAGGGCCTGCAGGTGGCGGAGGAAGGTTGCGCAGGGGTGCGGGGTCCCTCCGGTGGCAAACGGCGGCGATTCTGCTTTGGGGGTTTAGGTCGATGGAGAGAGGAGCGGGAGCTGGAGTGGGGGTGCTGCGGTGGACGGCGCCGCCTTGGGGGGGGGGGGCGCGATGGATCGATTGTTGTTTTTTTCTTCTGATAATGTGATAGAAACGGGGGGGGGTCTGATGTGAAGAGAAAAGGGGATAGGGTTTTTTTTGATTTAATTTCAAACAGGTTGACTTTTTCATACGACCTCTAAACGAGGCCCACCGCCTGCCGTCTATAGCGTTTTACCCTCATTGCGAACACAATGGGATATGTATCGTAAGCTGATTTGATCGTTTCGATCAGTTTCCGTTAAAATCAACATATAACTCTATATATTGAATTTGAACGCGCATTTCAATTTACCGGGGTCACATACGAACTCTAAAAATTCCAGAAAAATATTTTCTAGCTTCGTATTGACGATACGGTCCTAACAAAACTAGTTTCGTCGAATTCTGAGACCGTTTGAAAAATGGCCAATTTCCAGTCGATTAAAATCAACTGATACTGGTCAAACGCGTTTTCCTTTGCCACGCTCACATGTTGAATCGAAAAATTATGAAATTTGAAACCTAGCAATAACTTTACATCCCGAATCCAACAAAAGTGGTTTCGTCGAAATCCGAGGTCGTTTGCAAAATTTCCATTTTTAAGGGCCTGAGTTTCATAGCGACTATTCAGAATTTTCAACTGGACATATCTTTTGATTCCCGCTATGAAATTTCAATTTTTCTGATTCGCTGGAAAGATATTCTCAATTAGATCCTAATGTTTTCAGTTTCGCTAAAGTCCGGTTTGTTTTGCACCCGGTACATTCAATTGAAGTTTGAAATCGAATTATCGAACTACCGCACCATTTTCAATTCTATTTATAATTTAAAATAAATATTTATATTCTAACGACGATGTATATAATATATACGCTCTAATTCTATTAAAAATAAATTTCTCGCCGATATTATTTAAAATAATTCATTTTAAACAATCAAAATTCGCCAAATTGCCAAAATAAATTTTTTAAACTGGCTCAGATTTTTGGGTTGTTACACAGTGCTTAAACTGGCTGACATTTATATACTTTTCACCTGTGTGGATGTTGGAATGCGAGGCGCCTCGGATATAGGTCTGTTATGACCGGGAAACGTGTGCTCAGGAATTGCCAATCCTCAAAAGTAAGAGAGGACCGGCCCTAAAGATCCAAGGATCATAGTGGGGTCCTGAGACATTTGCTAGAGTATCTCAATTCGGAGAGGAGCTTTCCCCTTGCCTCGACTCATGACGAAAATCCAATTTCCAATACGTGATATTGCGGTTTTATTTGTAAAACCTAGTATGGCGATATAGCGGTATGGGTCATTAATGCCGTCTATGATTGATATTTATGATTGAAATTGTTTTGACACTATAAATTTATTATAGTATCAAATAATGTGTTTTTAACGTATCAAGCATGCTTTGGCTATTATAAGGTAAAAACCCTATCCTCCGGCTTGCGTTGTATTGTGTGATGGGACCTGGGTCTTATAATAGCTTCATTTTTCTTTATTTAGCAGCGCGCTGTTTGTTTTATGCACTGGTATTCTTGGGAGGAAACTCATTCTGTGTTATACGGCGTGGTCCCTTGATTTAACGAACTTTAAAATAAAGATTAATAATTGTTTTAGTTCTCACACCAGTCACATGACTGACCTAGAGTTTATTGTTTTAACCTAAACTCTGGGTGCCCATATTTTCTACACGGGTAGCTAGTAGTTTTGGCTTTGCAGATTTATATTCACAGGATCCTGATTTACAGCTGGAACGATGCTCGGAAAGCTCTGTATCCGTGTATTACTTTCAGCTGTGTTTTGTATATTTTTCCGCTGCTTTGTAATTTATTGCAATCTCTGATATTTATCGAACTCTGTATATTCTTGTATTCTGATGGAATTGTTGTGATAAACAATGAAATGTCCTACTGTTTGCGTTTCGATTTTCTTGTCCTCAACGCAATCCGTGCTTTCCTTCACGGGAAGTTCGGGTCGTGACATATCCAGTCCAAATCGATTCCCAAAATCAAATTTATTTGAGAACAATCCATTTTAAATGATAACTTCAAATTTCGAGTTATTATTTGAATCTATTCGATTCAAATCAAATCCAAGTTCAAATATTTATTTAAACCATTTAATACTAATTTAATTTCAAAGTTTAAACAAAGATTTAAACATTTGAAACAATTCAATTTATAATCAATTTTAGTTTAAATTTCACATAACAAATTTTTAGATCAATTCAATTTGAATTTTATTTCAAAGTTTAAATAAAGATTTAAACCTTTGAAATAATTCAATTTCAGTTCAAATTCCAAATAACAAATTTTAGATCATTTCAATTTTAATTTAATTTAAAAGTTTTAAATAAAGATTTAAACCTTTGAAATAATTTAAATTACAATAAATTTTAGTTCAAATAACAAATTTTAGATCATTTCAATTTGGATTTTATTTCAAAGTTTATATAAAGATTTAAACCTTTGAAATAATTTAAATTATAATCAATTTTAGGTCAAATTTCAAAATAACAAATTTTAGATCATTTCAATTTGAATTTTATTTCAAAGTTTAAATAAAGATTTAAACCTTTGAAATAATTCAATTTATAATCAATTCTAGTTCAAATTTCAAATAACAAAATTTAGTTCATTTCAATTTGAATTTTATTTCAAAGTTTAAATAAAGATTTAAACCTTTGAAATAATTTAAATTATAATCAATTTTAGTTCAAATTTCAAAATAACAAATTTAGATTAGTTCAATTTGAATTTAATTTCAAATTTCAAAATAATTCAATTTCAACATTTCAACATAATTCGATTTCATCATTTCAATATAATTCGATTTCAACATTTCAATATAATTCGATTTCAACATTTCAATATATTTCACTTTCAACATTTCAATATATTTCACTTTCGACATTTCAATATAATTCGATTTCGACATTTCAATATATTTCACTTTCGATATTTCAATATATTCCACTTTCGACATTTCAATATAATTCACTTTCGACATTTCAATATACTCAATTTCAACATTTCAAATTTATTCAATTTTAATTTTTCAAATTTATTCAATTTTAATTTCAGGGAATGGACATATATCATTTCAATCCAAAGTGATAACAGTGATATAAAAATATAGACGACATCAGCACAGTTCAGTATATCCACAAATAAACATCCATCACAACCATAATCCAAACAGTTCAATTTGAAATAATTAACTGAGTGTATGTGTCGGGGTTTTACTAGCAATTCAATTCAACTGCTTTATGAATTCGTAAAACTTCAAGGTTTAACAGCGCTGATTCGATATATTCTAACTGCATTATAAATTCACTGCTGTAGTTTGTTAAAAACTATATAAATATATTTAACTAAATCACTGTTTGATATATCAATTTATCTTTTACTACCTAAAAATATATAACCATTTATCTTTATTATTTTACACCTGACACAAAGCTATATTAGGATTGTTTTACAATTAATAAGTATAGTATATAAAACTGATATACTGCTTGTCTTATAATACGGAATATTTTGAACTTACTATCTTATGTAAACTATGTTGCAATTAAAATTAAAATATTAAACATTTTATCTTTTTAAATACATACCAACAACATTCTCCAAAAAGCAGTTAATTTGTAATATCTAATGTTAACTAGCAAGCTGTAACATAAATTCTGATAATTTTAAGATGAAATTCTGATAAATTATCATGAATTTTCAATACTCATTTTTATTCTATAGCTAAGCTAAGAAAGATAAAATTTTATACAAGTAATAGTATAATCAATATAGTCATATAGATACAATATACTTTTAATAACATAGTATGTTGCGGCCTAGAAAATAATATACAAAAAAAAAATGATTTATCTTTATTCAAAATACAATATAAACATTTTACATATTACAAACTAATGTCATCACATAATACAAATTCATTATTAAATTCATCATAAAAGTTTTTAACATCAACCATCACAGTAACATCACTAAAATCAGGTCAACTGAAAATATTATCAATAAAACATAAAATTATATACCTTTCTTCAATATCAGTATAACCATAGTACTACTCTTAAAACATCATTCGTAAATTGGCTTTATCTTTTACTATTAAAAATATAAAAGAATTTATCTTTAAATTTTTACAGCTAATACAATAATTATAATTACTTTATAGCAAGATAGTAATTATGTGTCATTTTCGGCTATACGGACAGTTGATGTTATATAATCATTATTATATTTTACTATGCTGTTAGGATAAAGGAAGTTTATATTTCTATATAGTGTAATTAAACAAGTTTATCTTTCTATATAGATATTGTATTTTAAATTAGTATTTTGTTTATACAAATTATGATTATCGACTTTTTTATTCTAAATTATTAATGTCTTTATATCAAGATATATGGTTTTACATTTTTAACAAACTACATTAGGCCATATGAACATTATAAAAAAATAAATTTGTTGCATTAGGCAGTTTATGGCATACTGAAAAAAGATATAATCAATTATCTTTTTAAATCCTATAAGATCTGTTATCTTCTTCAAACAAACATTATCAGGACTATACAAAATCATATATCACATACTGTTAATATTCTTCAAAATCACAAAACCTACGTTATAAGGAAAGAAAAAAAATCATGTATTCTTGTTAATGAATTGAGCTTAAGGACATTGCTCGTTATAATTTTCTGTAAATAAACATTAAAATGCAGTTATCAGTCTATCATTTTACGTTCCACTTATAATTTTATGTGAAGAATCTCATACATTTATTATTTTCTGGCCTAATTTTTAAAAAAAGATATAATCATGTATCTTTTACGAATCACAAATCAGCAAAAACTAAATAACACTCGTCGTTAACTTATAATATTTATGATCCAATTACATAACCAAAGTGAGTATTAACAGAATTAAGTAACAGAAATAAGTAGTTTGATTTCTCAAGCCAAATCTGAATTTATAGTATGAATACAAAATTCATAATCAAAACTGAATGATGCAACTAGGCTAAATACACAGTGCTTTTTTTATCACAACAATACTTTTATGAGTTCATTATTCCAGCTACAACAAATGAAACATTCCTCTAATAGATCAAAATTGCCTTCCTTAATAAAAATTATACAAGAGCATCAACAACGGCATAAAACATCGAACTGACAATGAAAAATACTAAAAAAAAATATACACTCACCCACTATTTCAAATATCGTAAATATCGCCCAGGATCTCCTACGAGATCTCGTTTTGGGCTCTTTCCGAAACGAAACAACAAATATCACCCTAAATCTCCTTTCGAATATATCTTCTGAGATATTGCAATATCGAACGATATATCGGCCGAGATGAAATACTGGAATATCGTCCGAGATCTTAGCTTTTTTGGATAAAATTTAAATTTGTGCCTAAACTAGAACTATAATTAAAAACTCAAATCTATCCATATTAATCTTTTGTTATTTTACATTTTGCATGTTAAATGACTATATTGTATGTTCGTATATGTTTTACAATGCTTATGATTTTCATATTCGTCTTTTTCCACACATGTTACTTATGAAATTATGTATTTTATGATCTGTTTATGCTGGATTTTTTAATGTTTTGGAACCTTTTAATGTTTCATGTCTAACAATATTCCTGTTTTAAACATATTAAGATTCAGAGTATGAATGATCTTTCGCAAAATAAAGAATAATAAAGTTATTTTGCATGTTACTATGTTTTTGATAGCATTCATAAAAATCATTTTGTTAAAATATCCTTTTTAACATATCATGTACCCCGAGATTTTTCCGATATGAACTTTCAGAGTCGAGATGAAAATCCGAGATGAACTCCCGAGTTAGACTCATCTCATCTAAGATCTCCCCCGATACAAGACCAATTCTACAAAATCCCCAAGACGAAACGCGACCGATATCCGAGATTTAAAACCTTGCACTCACCAAAGAACAATGAATCCAACAGAGAAAAATCGATTAGCCAATTCAAATGAACAAATTCAACTCACGATTTCCCACAATAAAAGTCAAATCTGATTTCAAAATAAATTAATGCCTAATTTTTTCCCAAAAAATCAAGAAGCGATTTGATTACACAAGAAAGACAGCTTAATTTTGACCTAATTTCCAAGAACACATGATTTCAGAAATTACGATGGTTGTTTGAGAAGATGAAGATGTACGCTTCGATTTCTGTCCTGCAAACTAATATGTTAAAACCCATGTCCTAGAAAATAATTGGAGCTAAGTATTAATCCCTTAACACAAATTTCCTGTAAAATATAAAATATTTATACCCTTTACATAAAATAAAAACTATACATTTATACATGAATAAATAACCAAAGTACACAAATGGATCAATTTATACAGTCGTAATAATCTGTCTATACAATGACAGGTATATACAACACACAAAGCATAAATAAGATAGTATAAGCAAATACGAGAATACGCCATAACTTGATCTCCTCTCCTTCAGCTACAAGAAACTCCAAAGCAAATCTAGAAAATATACTCGGTCTGACCCGAGTACATTTAAGGGAAAACAAAACTCCTAGATCATTCTGGAATACTTAAAGTGAGAAAACTCACAACACAAATAATTTTCTTAATTTTTGAAATCCTTTCTAAAAAGAATGAAAATATCTTAAGACACGACCAAACATAAATATGGGACACGTTTTTCCCTTACATTAACCAAAACACTTTATAGAAAATCTTATAATATTGTAATACTATCTAAATACAAATATTTATCAACCTAGCTGAAATTGTTACATTAATTAAATTCCAACGTACTAGTATACAACTAAAATTTTAAAAGGCTTTATTGAAGTTAGTATTCCATACAACGACTGGGCATTGGGGTACCACCCGACATAGTACCTCTCTAGATAAGCACACTAAGGTCACAAGAACATATTGTACCTTTTCCAACAAAGAATCAGCCTACCACTTAAATTGATTGTACCAAATATGTCAACACCATGGTTGTGATCAACAGCTACACCGAAGCATAAATAATCAAAGGGGTCAGTTGTTCTAGATTGGTGTTGAACGTACCCTAATGGGTGTAACCCACATATCCTTGTTGCTCTACCTTGATTTTAGTCATTACCGGCTGATAAGGGTATGCTTTTAACTTCCACACATGGCACATTTCATCTTTGAATGTTCGTCGCCCTTCCGTGGCAATGTACTATAACATTCACCCATACAAGTCATTCATGAACATAACAAACCAAAGGCATTACCTATACTACATCCATAGGAATAGTAGCTGGTAATGCTTGCACTCTCAATACTTTGTCTTTGCATGAGCATACCTGCAATTTCTAGTTTAAAAGCAAAGTCGGTTCGAAGTGGTTTCAGATCCAGTTCCAATCACATTTCCTCAAACCAATATGCTATAAGTTAAAAAGGAATTCTATTGGTAGTCAATTCTTTAATTATCAATCTATATAGTTGTGCAATTGAGTACATTAGCAACACAGGGCTTTAATTAAATAATCCATTAAAAACATTTCTTTGATTCTTAAATATCGATTTCATATACTGATCTCCACAGGATAAGCATATTCAAGATCTCTTTTATCATTACTTCGAAAATCATAGCCATGCACTAATCTCTTGGAATAAGTGTATTCACAAAACCGTATTATTTTCCCTACTTAGAAAATAACATTATATACTGAACCACATGTAAAGTATGGTCACAAGTTATACATCTCCAAATGATGTCACATGATACATTTTTTACTACAAAACCCATACAGTTTTATTTTAATCCTAAACTTTGCAAATTAAAGACTATGATATCACTTGTAGAAAGAATGATTTAATTTTCCACTTCCACTTTTTATTTTCAAACCAATATCATCTCTTGGATGATAATAAATCCATTCAAGTTGGGGTATTTTATTTAACTCTCCGACCTTGACCCGACAACATTCTTATCTTCAAGATAAATAGAAGTTTGTTAACGCAAAACCTTATATTTAGTAAATGTCCCAATAAGTTCCATTTACTATTCAATTTAACTAGGGTTTTAAAACCCTTTCTTGCAGTTGAAAATCTCTTTCGAATATAATCATTTTTTACTTTATTCATTTATTAAGTAAACCCTCATTTAAACCCATTATATTAGCTTTAAACCTCTTTTATAAACCTTGTTTGTAAAACTAGGATTTAAAAAATCCCATTATAAACTCCTATAAATATTCATCTAAAAAGCTTATTATAAGACTAGTTTTTTCATTTTATTAGGAAAATTTAAATATCAGTAATTTCTATTTGATTATAAGTTAAATCTTTTATAATTTACCTTGAAATAAGATTAAATAATTTATAATTCTTTTATGAATATCTAACCTTTTTACAAAATTTTGTTTCAAATCCAATAGCATTTCTGTGTTGTTATACAAGTTCAACAAAACTATTTATTCAACTTGTTCAAAACAGCTTGATATCACCAAAACCTAGTTTATTATTTCATCAAACTTGTTTATAAACTTGGTTAAGTTTCACACTCAAAGTTTTCAATTACAAAAGTTATTTATAACATAGGCGTTCTCTATATACAAATCATTTTATAACTTCTTTATAAAATCTGATTATAAATATCCATTTATTTAAAAAAATAATTTTATAACTTGTATAAAATTTTGATTCAAAACCTTGCTTTAGTTATAAAAATAAATTTTATAACTTCAAACTTAGCTAATTCGCCTGACCGCGAATCAATGTAAGCCGTCTACTACTAATCACTTAACTAGTACTGTTTATTGCTTAATAACACATCAGTGTTGAATTTAATTTAACAATCATCATCTTAATTAGATTTTAATCTTAAAGGTTGGACACTTCATATTTGTCAAATATGAAGACAGGTGACATCAAAACAATTAAAAAATCATGTGGGGTCCCTCCAACCTGTCCTCCACATCATAGCTTATATATTAGTTCATATATACATATAAATAAGATAATATAATATAATTCATTTAAGATGAATCTTCCACTCAAAAGTAAGTAATATCAAAGGTCATTCGTTCATAAACGGAAATATACGATCACAACCAATGAACTAAGCAATAAATTATCCAAACACACAATAAAATAGGCACAATCAACAATGAATATTATTATATGGTATAACAATATTCAACAATATTCCAGAAAGTGTGACAGTTATTCCATTGACAATATCACATTGTTTTATATAAAGCTGCGTTTGTCTCACATCACTAATAAGTTTCAAAATTAGGCTCAGGTTCGGTCCTAAATTTATTGTAAATTAGGTCCCTATTTTTTGAAAATTCATAAAAAATCATGTAAATTAATATTTAAATTAAATACGTAAACGTAATAAAATTCAAATGAAAAAACCACCGAAAAACACACCAAAAACCAAAAAAACATAAAAATAGCGAAATTGCAGTATTTTGCATCAAATCATGCATATATTTGAAATTCTTGCATAGATATATGCAGCTATTGCAGTGATGCGTCTGTGTTAACTTTTATGCATACAGGTATGCATATATTACAAAATAAATGCGTACAGGTATGCATTTATTTGTGCCCATGCATATCAGTTTATATTTATTTGTATACATATATGCATGTATTCAGAATAAATGCATACATGCATGCAATAATCCATGGGCATATATATTAGTTCATCTTTATTTGCATACATGTATACTATAAAAGTGAAAACTTACATACTTGTACGCAAATATTCATGTAGATTTTTCAACATAAAATCTGCATGAATTGTTGCATACGTGTATGCATATATTTAAAATAGTTTCATACATGTATGCAAGAGTTCATGCAGATTTTCAGTGTAAACTGCTTCATGAATTGTTGCACACAAATATGCAACTATTGGGTTTAATTGCATATTTGTATGCAATTTTTTTTTTCCAAAATTTTCTGGGAATATTTGCTAATTTCAATTTTGTTCTAAGCAGCGAATTTTTTTGTGTGAAAAACACGAAACATTGAAAACAGGGACCCGATTTGAATATTAAACATGGGGAGGGTGCCGTTTGTATTATGAAAGTCTTTAGGGATATGTGGCTTATTTTCACTTTATATAATTTCAAACACGTGTTTGAAATTAGACCAAATTTTAAACATCTTCAAACGAACCCAATCCAACTCATATACACAGATATCGTGAAAACGAACCCAGTGTAATTTATTTCACCTAAATCTGATCTTGTATGAAATATATATCGTTGTTACAAGTTTGTATAACATTCAAACATAATTTACATTGTTTAGTTAATAATTACTTACCCTAGTCAAAACATTTACCCTAACACCCACCTAAACGCCTTCCTTCTCCAATCATGAATTCTCATTCCCTTGTATATCAACATAATCATGGTCGATTCTTCTCAACTCTTTCTCTAACTCCATGCCAAATGAAAACAAAAATCGATGAATTCAATGAACTTTTCATCCCATAATTACCACACTTTTCTCTAACCTACTTCCATCCTTAGCCTTCATACGTGGCTATAGAGAAGCAGTTACCAAGTACATCATGGAATCACACCAACATTTGTCAAATGATGCCTCTTCACCTGTAACGTCCCAGAAATTTCATCAACTGGAATATGAGATCAATTAGAGATTTAATGATTAATAATCAATTTTATATTGGATATTTGTGTTAGTGATTTTAAAAATCAAAAATTTATTGGTTTAATTAAGGATTAAATTCAACATTAAATTTAGAATGATTAATCTGTATCAATTATTTATTTATAATCGATCAAGAGTAAGTTGGTTGATATTGGGATTGAAAATTCAAATTAAGAAATACAAATGGATTATGTTGGATATTATTATGAAGTTTGAAAATATAAATGAAAACAATAAAACGTTATTAACGTAAATGAGTTGGGAATTTTATTTGTTGAGATAGATCGAAATTTGCTTAGATATATGTGTATTTGTGTATAAATTTAACGGTTCAAATTTGGGGTTGGACAGAGTATTGGTAGACAAATAGAATCAAATAGTGAACTGTTAAATGGTTTAAAATTTAAAATAACATCCTTATGCAAACAAAGTCAGATTTCGACCAAATAATTTTATTAGATTCAGAATGTCGAGGCGTGAAAGTACATAAAATTTCATCACGATTGGAGTTTGTTTGTGGCGGTTCGAAAATAAAACGTCAGCATATTTGTGGTAGGAAATTTAAGGAACCATAAATAAATAAATAAAATAAAATGTTGGTTCCTTCCTTCACACACAAACGATTCCTTGGCTCCCACGAAAACGTGGTATACACGATTCTTGCATCTATAAGAGAATCAATCCCTCATTCCATTTCTTCAGCTAATCCCTAAATCAAAAATTCACGTTTCCCCTTTCTGAAATCGCAATCGAATAAATCTTCTATCCCCAAATCAGTTTCCTTCCTCTAAATTCACAGTCGTTGGTTTTACCCTCTCCAAAATAAAAAACACTCTTCTCAAATTTCCTTCATTAAGAGAAAAACCACGTCTTTCACCAAATCCCTAAATCGAAGTTGGCCTTCCCCTTTTGCTGTTCTTTGGTCTTCTGAAGCCGCCTCCGTTCTGACAAATCGAAGCAGCTAACTCGCTCACCCAATCGCCATCCTTTTTCAGCAATCTTCTGGTTCATCGCATCCACCTGTGCCTCCAAGTAAGAAGCCACAGCTACCACCAAAGCCAGTTCGTCATTGTTTGCGTCAGCCCTGCTGTTTTTTCTTGTTTCTCTTCATTGTTTGCAGGTGAGCATTCACTCACAATAAATCTTTGATCCAAATTCATTAATTTCGACAACCTAACTAAATAGAGCAGTTACTTTCCGTTAATTGTTTGGGGATGTTGATTTTATGTTTGTTGCTGCCAAATAACCATGGTTTTATATCACCTGAACTTGATTGGTTACAAATTCTGTTCATATAGTGCGAAATCAAACTGCTATATATAGGATTGCAGCCCTGTACTGATCTTTTATATAATACTGCGGCATGTAAGGTTTGGACATATTGGCACATGTATGGTAGTTGCGAAATTCCTGACACTTGGATTTGTGTGTTTACTTCTCTTGTTGGTTGGGGGTGAGTACTAGTTGAACTATCACATGTGTTTGGATGTGCATTAGGGAACGGGGGCTTTACACTATATGCATAAGTATATATACATTTATTGATGTATACCCACATATACACTATAGAGTATGTGGGTCAGAATTGCTTCATTTGGTGGCGTATCTAAGAAACACACATGCTAGTCTTAACTTGAACTAACGATTTCCTTATGACTTGAAAACTTTTACCCTGATTTAATAACAGGAAAATATAATACCGGTAAGTCATTAACACCTGTTATAATAGGGTACCTGTAACACCCTGTATTTCCTATATTTATTAAAGTAACGAATTAAAGAATACTTAATTGTAAAATTGAGAATTAAGGGAAACGGGTTACGCCATTGCGTTCGTCTCGGAATTCTGCTTGAGATAGAATCCGAGTTTGCGTGAATCGGACTTCGTATGAAGAAGTTATGGAGTTCAGAAGATTTCATGTTTAAACAGAAAATTATATAATTAAATAAAACAAAAACAGTTCGAATTTTGAAAATCACGTGAATCAGCTGGGCTAGAAAATTCTCACCCATAGGGTTCGACTCCCCCGGGGGGGTTGACATAGGTGTCGACCCCCCAAGAGGGGTATCGACTGGGGTGTCGACCCCCTCGCCCAGATCGAAATAGTGACGATTTTCTAACTTGTTACTGAGTCACTAGGGCATAGGTGGCAATTTCTGGATAGCTCTGTCTAGTCTGGACAGTTCTGATTGCTCCTAGGTTGATCTAACTGCTCACATAAGTCTAAACCTCCATAGAAGCAACCCCAACCCTCAACCCTAAATCACACAATTTCATTCCAAGGAGCCACCATGATGTCCATTGTCAACCAAGCATAGCCACCCTTCTTCTCCAACTAGGAAGCAAACTAGAAAGCAAGTTAGAAGCTACGAATCAAATCTAAATTAGAGAATCGATAGTCTACTTCAAGGGATAGCTTTTCAGTTTCAGAAAACAGATCCCAGAAAACAAGGTTTTCTTTTGTTTGTAAGTCCTGTTATTATTTAGATGCGAACAATTAAAGTTATGATTTGTAATATAAAGTGAAGACTAGAGTTGTGCCCAGTTGTAAGATAATGGTGATGCTGATTCATGCCTATTTTTGTAATGATTCTATCATACATGCCAATAAGACTATTGTGGTGTATTTGACTTATTATGTTGTGCGTTAAACCAATCGTGTATTATGTAAATTTTGGTGACTCTTTCATGTTATGTTACATGCAAGTTTTTAGGCTAAGTCATATATATGTTTAGATCTACATTCTCATATGTTTTGATCTATGTTAGTTGGATCCAAAATACAAATTCACATCTACATGCCTAAATGGATTATGCAAGTTCATTGTTTTATGCCAAATTTATATAACACATGTTTAGTTAGATCCTTATTATTTTATGTTGTGGTTATGGTACATGCTCCTTTCCTTTCCCTTTTGTACATAAGTTAGGCTAAGTTGCGAGCCTAACATTTTATGTAAATTTTGCGGTGGGGGTAACGTTGGGAAAAACCTTAAATTTCAAATTATTGGCATAGTTCGGCTCATAATCATATAAATGATTAGTGGCATAAATTGGTATAATTTATATACCTAAAAATTATAACATGATTTAGTGGGTAAATAGGGCATGACTTGAATGGCAATAATTGTGGATAATTTACATATAAATATGAAGGGTAAATATGTAAATTTAGTAAAAGACGAAGACGCCTAACCCAAGGTTAGATTGAGTTACGGTGTAAGACTACTCGGAACCGCCCGACACATCCAGCAACCATAACAATATAGATCTAATGTGAGAGGTTAGCGCATCAAGCCCAAAAGAACCCGAGGTTAGATTGAGTTGCGGTGTAAGACTACCCGGAACCGACCGGCACATCCAGCGACCGCAACAATACATGTCTTGTGTGAGTGCTTGGTGCTTTAATGAATGAATTAAAGCTAAGATAGGAATGGTAGGGTTAAGTTAATTAAGGCAACACTTAACCAATACAACATGTTAACTAAACTGATGGGTGGGGTTAGGTTAATTTATGAACACTTAACCATTTTAACATGTTGATTAGGAAACCCTAGTAACGGGGACCCATTTCAGCAGTAACCCACATAGATGTATCATGGTACCCTGAACTAGGCAGGGTAGGGCACGATTACTGGGCTGATTATAAGCGGTCAAAACAACGACATGTGGTGCGTCAGTGTAGGTTCCGACGGAGTGCGGGCGTGCACGTACTCCAGAGTGGAAAATGCAAGCATTGAGCTTCTGCAGTTATACACTGTGCATCTTGAATTGTGTCGGGTTGCCACCATAGTATTTGATACACCCCATGGTGGACCAATACAGGTATCTACAATCAAGCGGGGCCGAATGACACAAGTAGTGAACATATACGAGTAGGAGTTGATCGATTAAAGGGATCATTTATCTTGAATGCATGGTGCTAGTTGAAACACTTGTAAGTGGTGCAGAGAAATAGTAATGAGTGCGATAGCATATTCAATTTTATTATCTTATTTCTAGGGTGCTGTCCTAGGTTCAGCTTATTCATGTCATGATCCTTTTTCCTGTTTACATACTAAATAATCACTGGACTTACCAGACTCATGTCTGACCCATTTTTCTTTCGTCTTCTTTCCTTCCGTTTCTCCTCGCCCCCCCTTGGTCCATAGGGAGGGAATACTTCAGCTTAGTTCGGACCATTTCCAGCTTGAAGAGAGTAGATGTATTGCTTGGATTCTCTTTCCTTGGGCTATGGCTTTGGATACACTCTTATTGGGGATTTATGCTGCTTTATTGTTATTTTATGCTTCTTTGTGTTTTAATCTAGACAAAGATTTTGTTGTAATGATTTGGAAGTCGGTTTGAGATAGTTGTTGAAATGTTTTGAATGAACCACGTACTTATGAAACAAATTTAGTTTTTCCACTGTTTATATGTCTGTCTTGTAAATTATCTTTATAATTTACCTAAAGCGCTCCACCGAAGTTAAGGCATTCCCTTTTGTGAGTGACCTTAACGGGGGTGGGATATTTCACTTGGTATCAGAACCAGGTTGCTAGATCAGATAAAAATTTTGGAAACTAATTTTCAAAGAAAAAAAAGAAGAAGAAGAAGAATAAGTTTAAAGAAGCATTTTCAAGAAAATGTGTTGTCTTTATTTTTAAAGGCGTAATCCCCAAAGCCATATGCACTATCTTTCTATCATTTGTTTTGAATCTTTTCTATTTCGTTTTAGCATGTCTAGGGATCTTAATCTTCCAAAGGGCGTACCGGTACCTGGCTGGTTCAGAAGGTACCTAGAGGCTAGGGCTAATAATGCAGGCCCAGCTGACGTTCCTCCTCCCCCAGTTGCAGCTGTTCCTCCTCCTCCTCCTCCTCCTCCTCCTCGTGCAAATGCTTTCTCAAAGATACGTAGATATTTTCGAGCCATGGGTGGAAAGAAATTTAACGGGACTGACTCTTTTGTAGAAGCAAGAAACTAGCTCAAAGAAACTGAGGATTTGTTTGTTATTTTCGAAGTGGACGATAGGCAGAAGATACAGTTGGCCGTATGGTTGCTTAAAGACGAAGCCTCTTATTGGTGGGAAGTTACTAATGCTGAGAGACCAGATGAGACTTGGGAGGATTTCAGAATGAGGTTTGAAATGAAATTCCTCTCACAAGCTGAACGAAGCCTGCAGATGGAAAAGTTCTTAGCTCTCAAACAGGGAAGTATGTCGGTCAAGGAATACGTCAACCAATTCAACCAGCTGGCTAGATTCGGACTAGAGTCAGTGAACACTCCCCATAAGAAGGCTCTCCGTTTTGTTAAAGGGTTCAATGAGCCACTGCACAGCATAGCTATGTCCCATATACCTATCTGTGCGGCTTATGAGAGACTGGTGGACATAGCACTGTTACAGAAGGAAGAAAAGGATGGCAAGAAAGAGGCAAAGGTGGAAGTACCTCAAGATAAGAAAGTGGAGGGATCACAGAATAAGAAGACAGAGTCAAAGAAGGGCGGGAAGAACAACAAACCCCGTGACAAGAAGAAGTGTAATTTTTGTGGCATTCCTGGACATCTGATTAAAGACCGCAGAAAGAAAAAGAGGAAATGGGTGGTTATTTTCAGTGCGGCGAGACAGGACACATGGCTAAGGATTGCCTAAGAAAGCAAGGACAAAGGCAGAGGACTGGATCTACTTCTGGAGGGTAGGTTCACGCTCTCATAGCACCTATGCAAGAACGAGGTAGAAATATTTCTACTGAGAGTTTCGTTTATCTTTCTGATTATCCTGCTCGTAAAATCTTTGATTCTGGCGCATCGCACTCTTTTATATCTACTGCTTTAGTTGAATCTCTGCACCTAGACACCAGTATAGTAGAGGATCCCTTGGTTGTTTCAAATCAAATTGGGGGCTCAGCTTATTTTTCAATGATTTGTTTGGATTTGGAAGTTTCTATACTAAGCGTTGGGTTTAGATGTAATGCCTACGTTTTGGGCTTCACGGGCTATGGGTTAATTCTAGGCATGGACTGGTTATCCAGTAATGGTGCCATCCTCGATTGTGAAAAGAGAGTGGTTAGACTTATGACTCACCTCGGTAACACTCTCGAAATCTCTTGTAATCCCATGAATTCTGTTATGCTTAGCTACCTAGACTATCTTGATGCGTCTGTTGAAAACTTGCAGTCTGTTCGAGTATCCGTGAATACTCAGATGTATTTGAAGAGGTGAAGGGCTTACCTCCGAAGCGGGAGATAGACTTCCGCATATACCTTGTTGATAATGCAAACTCGTAGCTCTACCTGTTAGACACATGACTCCAAGGAAGAGGAAAGAGCTCAGCAAGCAAGTTAAATAGCTACTCAAAAAGGGGTTTATAAGGCGGAGTATTTCTAATTGGGGTGCTCCAGTAGTATTTGCAACCAAAGCGGATGGTTCACTTCGCCTATCTGTTGACTATAGGGAGCTAAACAAGCAGACCGAGAAGAATAGGCACCCACTTCCAAGAATAGACGACTTGTTTGATCAGCTTGTAGGTGCATCGGTTTTCTCCCAACTACATTTGGCTAGTGGGTTTCATCAGATAAGAGTGGCTGAAGACAGCATTGATAAGACCGCATTCAGAACCCCTGATGGTTTCTTCGAATGGCTTGTCATGCCTTTCGGCTTGACAAACGCACCCGCTTATTTCGTTGCCTTGATGAGCAGGGTGTTCAGGGAGTTCCTTAATAAGTTTGTGGTGGTCTTCGTAGATGACATTTTGATTTTTTCGAAGAATGAAGAAGAGCATGCTTTGCATTTAAGGGAAGTCATGGATACTCTTCGTGCACATCAGCTGAAAGCCAAATTCTCCCAATGCCGTTTATAGAGAGAAGAAGTGAGGTTTCTTGGACATGTGGTGTCCAAAGAGGGGATAGCTGTGGACCCTGCAAAAGTAGTTGCGGTGCAAGACTGGAAGGTTTCACGGAATGCAACCGAAGTCTGAAGCTTTCTCGGGCTAGCGGGTTTTTACCGAAAGATCATTAAAGACTTTGCGAAAATCTCAGCCCACTCACAAGATTGACAAAGAAGAACCTTACTTTCGTTTGGAATTTGGATTGCGATGTTGCTTTCCAACGTTTGAAAAGGGCTCTAACAACAGCCCCAGTTCTGACACTGCCTGATGGGAGCAAAATGTTTACCATATACACAGATGCATGTGGTACAGGATTAGGCATTGTCTTGATGCAAGAATGCAAGATAGTTTGTTATGGGGGAAGGCAATTGAAGATACATGAGAAGAACTACCCAACTCATGATTTGGAGCTAGCTGCCATTGTTTTCGCTCTTAAGTCATGGCGTCATTACCTGCTAGGAGAAAAGTTTGAACTGTTTACTGACCATAAATCATTAAAGTACCTTTTCTTACAGAAAGATCTTAACTTAAGACAACAAAGGTGGATGGAGTTCCTTGCCTCATATGATTTTGAGATTTCCTATACCCCTGGTAAGGGCAATGTAGTAGCAGATGCCTTGAGTAGAAAGAAGCTGACCTTAAGTCCTCTCTTTGTAGAAAGGCAAAGCTTGGAGTACATAGCAAACCTTTACTTTAGACCCTTCTCTGAATTTGTACCTGGTTTGTTAGCATCGCCAGAGGTGCGGCCTACTCTTTTGGACTCAATAGGAACCACGCAACGTGAAGACCCTCAGCTAGTTAATATGATGGATAATCTAATTAGGGGTGAGACTTCTAGTCACCTCAATAGATACTCCATCAATGATAAGGGTTGGTTGAGATGGGATGGAAGACTATTCGTCCCAAAAGCAAGGGATTTGGTGAAGATGGTGTTTGAAGAAGCATACCATTATAAGCAAACCACACACCCAGGAGGAGACAAGATGAATAAAGATATAAAAAGGGTTTTCTTTTGGAATGGCATGAAGAGGGATGTAGCTGAGTTTGTCGCTAAGTGCTGGATATGCCAGCAAGTCAAAGCGGAGCAGAAGAAGCCTGGTGGTCTTCTTCATCCTCTAGTGGTCTCACAGTGGAAATGGGATAGCATTTCGATGGACTTTGTTGATGGGTTTCCTAGGTCAAGAAGGGGCAATACCAGTATTTGGGTAATAGTGGATAGGCTCACTAAAAGCGCTCACTTTATACCTGTTAAGAGTAGAAGGACTGCCTCATCCTTAGCATCCATTTATCTTAAAGAGATAGTTCGACTCCATGGGATACCCTCCATCATAGTGAGTGATCGAGATCCTATCTGTACGAGTGAATTTTGGAGGAGTTTGCCAGAGGCTGTGGGCACAACTATGCTTAATCACGACCTATCACCCCAAACCGATGGTCAGACGAAAAGGGTGAACAGAGTATTAGAAGACCTCTTGAGATTGTGCATTCTTGACTTTGGAGGAACATGGGAGGATCATTTTCCTTTAGTGGAATTCGCTTACAACAATAGCTACCAAGCCACCATAGGCATGGCACCCTTCAAGGCTTTGTATGGAAGACCATGCCGATCACCAACTTGTTGGTGGGAGTCTACAGACAAGCTCATACTTGGGACAAAAATGATTAGAGAAACTTTAGAGAAGGTGGACTTGATAAGAAGACGAAGACTGCACAAGATAGACAGAAGTCCTACGCAGACAAAAGAAGGACCGACCTTGAGTTTGAGGTTGGAGATAGGGTGTTCCTTAAAGTATCTCCTTTGAGGAATGTCTTTCACTTTGGGTTCGTAGGAAAGTTGGCACCAAGATTTTTAGGACCATTTCCTATCATTGAAAGGGTTGGGATGATGTCTTACAGAGTAGAGCTACCCGAAAGACTGGTTGGAGTTCATAATGTTTTTCATGTTTCTCAACTACGAAAGTGCTTTCATGAGTCTGCAGAAGTTGTGGAGCCAATTATACTAGAGGAAGTAGAAGTGGAACGAGAAGCAACTGTGAGAAGAGTTCCAACTCGAATCTTGGATACAGAAGTCAAAAAGCTACGCAACCGTGAAGGCAAGCTTGTTAAAGTTCAATAGAGTGACGCTGAGGAAGACGCGACTTGGGAGACTGAGGACAAGATACGCGCAGCCTACCCTTTTCTTTTTGAGGGTACATCCTTAATATCTTTTTCCATAAGTTTATACATTCTTATATCAACCTTTTTAAGTATATCTCCTCAGTCCCATTCTTTATCCTTAGGTAGAAACCAATGGATGTAAACATGTATTTGAAACATGTTATGATTGATGGTTGCAAGGGGTTGCTCGTGGATGCATATGCACACACATTAGGTGTTAGATCGGCTCAGTCACTTTCATGTTGCATATGCATTTATGTATTTGTATATGGATTGAAACTTGGAATGTTATCATATGTACGTTGCATTTATATGAACGATTGTGCACTCATGTATAAAGTATGACTAGGAATAATTGCATGCATAATGGACTCATGGCACTGACATAATTTGCATTAAGGAGGTAAACTGAATCAGTAGACCGCCTGATTTTGCATTAGATAAGGACATATATACACACTATGCATACAATCATGAAAGCAGTAGAAATCTTTTAAGGACAATGGATGCTAGTGTTTATTGGTTGAGTACATGGAAGATTGGATGGTAGGATATACATTCTTCTTGACTCGAAGATTTCGAGGACGAAATCCTTTAAGGAGGGGAGAATGTAACACCCTATATTTTCTATGTTTATTAAAGTAACAAATTAAAGAATACTTAATTGTAAAAGTGAGAATTAAGGGAACCGAGTTACGCCATTGCGTTTGTCTCGGAATTTTGCTTGAGATAGAGTCCGAGTTTACGTGAATCGGACTCCGTATGAAGAAGTTACGGAGTTCAGAAGATTTCATGTTTAAACAGAAAATTATATAATTAAATAAAACAAAAACAGTTCGAATTTTGAAAATCACGTGAATCAACTGGGCGGCAAAATTCCTACCTATAGGGGTCGACTCCCCCTGGGGGGGTCAACATAGGTGTCGACCACCCAAGAGGGGTGTCAACTTGGGTGTCGACCCCCCTATAGGGGTCGACCCTCTCGCCCAGATCCAAACAGTGACAATTTTCTGACTTGTTCCTGAGTCACTAGGGCATAAGTGGCAATTTCTGGATAGCTCTATCTAGTCTAGACGGTTCTGATTGCTCTTAGGTTGATCTAACGGCTCACATAAGTCTAAACCTCTATAAAAGCAACCCCAACCCTCAACCCTTAATCACACAATTTCATTCCGAGGAGCCACCATTCTATCCATGGTCAACCTAGCATAGCCACCCTTCTTCTCCGACTATGAAGCAAACTAGAAAGCAAGTTAGAAGCTACGAATCAAATCTAAATTAGAGAATCGATAGTCTACGTCAAGGGATAGCTTTTCAGTTTCAGAAAACAGATCCCAGAAAACAAGATTTTCTTTTATTTGTAAGTCTTGTTATTATTTAGATGTGAACAATTAAAAGTTATGATTTGTAATAAAGTGGAAACTAGAGTTGTGCCTAGTTGTAAGATAATGTTGATGCTGATTCATGTCTGTTCTTGTAACGATTCTGTCATATATGCCCATGAGACTATTGTGGTTTATTGGACTTATTATATTGTACGTTAAACCAATCGTGTATTATGTAAATTTGGTGACTCTTTCATGTTATGTTACATGCAAGTTTTTAGGCTAAGTCATATATATGTTTAGATCTACATTCTCATATGTTTAGATCTATGTTAATTGGATCCAAAATATAAGTTCACTTCTACATGCCTAATTGGATTTGTGTAATTCTATGTAAGTACATGTTCATATGCTTAAGATTCATGTTAATTGGATCCAAATTGCAAGTTCACATCTACATGCCTAATTGGGTTTGTGTAATTCTATGTAAGACCCCGTTTGTATGCTTAACATTCATGTTAATTGGATCCAAAAATGCAAGTTCATTGTTTTATGCCCAATTTATATGACACATATTTAGTTAGATCCTTATTATTTTATGTTGAGGGAATGGTACATGCTCCTTTCCTTTCCCTTTTGTATATAAGTTAGGCTAAGTTGTGACCCTAACATTCTATGTGAATTTTGCGAATGTATAACGGGGCTAACGTTGGGAAAAACCTTAAATTTCAAATTATTGGCATAGTTTTTGGCTCATAATCATAAAAATGATTAGTGGCATAAATTGGTATAATTTATATACCTAAAAATTATGGACATGATTTAGTGGGTAAATGGGGCATGACTTGAATGGCAATAATTGTGGATAATTTACATATAATTATGAAGGGTAAATGTGTAAATTTAGTAAAAAATGAATATGCCTAACCCGATGTTATATTGAGTTACGGTGTAAGACTTCCCGGAACTGCCCGGTACTTCCAGCAATCATAACAATATAGATCTAATGTGAAAGGTTAGCGCATCAAGCCCAAAAAAACCCGAGGTTAGATTGAGTTGCGGTGTAAGACTGCCCGGAACCGACCGGCACATCCAGCGACCGCAAAAATACATATCTAATGAGTGATTGGTGCTTTAATGAATGAATTAAAGCTAAGACAGGAATGGTAGGGTCAAGTTAATTAAGGCAACACTTAACCTATACAATATGTTAACTAAACTAATAGGTGGGGTTAGGTTAATTTGAGAACACTTAACCATTTTAACATGTTGATTAGGAAACCCTGGTAACGGAGACCCATTTCAGCAGTAACCCACATTAATGTATCATGGTACCCTGAACTAGGCAGGGTGGGGCACGATACTGGGCTGATTATAAGCAGTCAAAACAACGGCGGGAGGTGCTTCCGTGTAGTTTCTGACGGAGTGCGGCGTGCACGTACTCCGGAGTGGAAAAAGCAGGCACTGGGCATCAGTAGTTATACATTGTGCATCTTGAATTGTGTTGGGTTGCCACCATAGGATTTGATACACCCTATGGTGGGACCAGCACAAGTATCTACAATCAAGCAGGGCAGAATGACACAAGTAGTGAACATATACGAGTAGGAGACGATCGATAAAAGGGATCATTTATCTTGAACACATGGTGCTAGTTGAAACACTTGTAAGTGGTGCAAAGAAATAGTAATGAGTGCGATAGCATATTTAGTTTTATTATCTTATTTCTAGGGTGCTAGTTGAAACACTTGCAGGCCCAGCGGACGTTCCTCCTCCCCCAGTTGCAGTTGTTCCTCCTCCTCCTCATGCAAATTCTTTCTCAAAGATACGTAGAGATTTCGAGCCATGGGTGGAAAGAACTTTAACAGGACCGAGTCATTTGTAGAAGCAAGAAACTGGCTCAAAGAAACTGAGGATTTGTTTGTTATCTTCGAAGTGGATGATAGGCAGAAGATATAGTTGGCCATATGGTTGCTTAAAGACGAAGCCTCTTATTGGTAGGAAGTTACTAATGCTGAGAGACCAGTTGAGACTTGGGAGAATTTCAGAATGAGGTTTGAAATGAAATTCCTCTCACAAGCTGAACGAAGTCTACAAATGGAAAAGTTTTTAGCTCTCAAACAGAGAAGTATGTCGGTCAAGGAATACGTCAACAAATTCAACCAGCTGGCTAGATTCGGACTGGAGTTAGTGAACCCTCCCCAAAAGAAGGCTCTCCGTTTTGTTAAAGGGTTGAATGAGCCGCTGCACAACCTAGCTATGTCCTATATACATACGGGTGCGACTTATGAGAGACTGGTGGACGTGGCACTGTTACAAGAGGAAGACAAGGATGGCAAGAAAGAGGCAAAGGTGGAAGTACACCAAGATAAGAAAGTGGAGGGATCGCATAATAAGAAGACAGACTCAAAGAATGGCAGGAAGAAAAACAAATCCCATGACAAGAGGAAGCGTAATTTTTGTGGCATTCCTGGACATCTGATTAAGGACTGCAGAAAGAAAAAGAGAAATATGGGTGGTTGTTTTCAGTGCGGCGAGACAGGATGTTACACCCCAACTCCGCCAGGGTCACTCTAAGAAAGTACACTAGCTTTGGAGGGGTGTTGGACAAGGTAAACATGCATGAAGATATCACAAGACAGAACATATGAGTAAAACAGAGTAAATAAAGTAGCGGATAAAATGACTATTTCAAAACCATAGTCAAGTTACATCAAAGTACTTAGTCATCATTTTCCAACAAAACAAAGTCTAGAAAACATAAACTGAAAAATAACATGAGTAAAGTATTCCCCAAAGATAACAGTAGTATCGCCATAGCAAAGCTCAAGTTCAAACCGCACATGAGCTGTCAGAAAAGCAAGCCAAAGATCCAAGCTAGGTGCAAGTGTTCCCACCCTGAGAACCTGGGGGGGAACGGAAGAAAAGAGGCGAAAGGAAAAAAAAGTCAGTCATAAAGACTGGTAAGTCCTACCTACTATTAGTATAAAAACTAGTAAAATTAACTGGACATGAGAAACTGAGATGAAACATAAGGATGGTAACTAAACTGGCATGGTAAATAGTTAACAAGATAGATCAAGTGTGGCATCGCATATACAAGGTTAAGTTGCAACAAGAGTGTACTAGTATTCCAACCCATGTCAAGTATAAACAAGAAATGATCCCTTAGCCCAATATTGGCCCAAACTCATGAGATGACCTAAATCAAGGTCCAACTACTCGGTCTAGTCGATCGGCTCCCTATAAGCCTAACTCGTCGTGTATCGGTGTCATACGGCCTAATCATGGAATGTAGTTAACTGTGCAAGGTCCACCCTAGGGTGTATCCAGTCCTAGGGTGTAAACCACAGATACAAAACAAGCACGCACAGTCTAAACCTACCGGTGCCTATGTTCAACTCCGGACTTAATGTGCACGACCATGGTCCTCCTGAACTTAACTGGTGCACCATTCAACCGTCTCTTTTGGTCTCTTACAATCAGTCCAGTAATCTTGCCCCACCCTAGCCTAGTCCAGGGTATCCAGATACTCCCAAGTGGGTTACTGCTGCAAAGGACCACATAACTAGGATTCCAAGCGGGTTAGGTGTGGTTAACCCTATCCTAACCATGTGTTGAGTTGGTCAAGTGTATCCAAGCAGTTCATGACTTAACCCTATCAATACATCGTGTTTAATTGGTTAAGTATTCAAGTAGTCCATGACTTAACCCTACCAATCCATCGTGTTTAATTGGTTAAGTATTCAAGTGGTCCATGACTTAACCCTATCATGTGGCATTAATTAACTTAATGCACCCCAACCTCTCACATTAGACTTTGTTGTGGTTACTAGTTAAGTCGGGCGGGTCCGGGTAGCTTTACACCACAACCTAGTCTAACCTCGAGTTTTAAGTGCGATATGACCAACTACTCACATTGGGTCCTATTGTTTGTAGCCACTAGTTAAGCCGGTCGGTTCTGGGTAGATTTATGCTACAAACTCAACCCAACCTCTAGTTGGCCACTTTCATGTTTTCTACATGTCATGTCCACGTTCATGTTTTCAAGCATAATCACATGTCATATTTTCAAATCATGTTTCATGTCATTTAATTTTACCCATAACGTAACCCCATCGCACGTAAGTTAGCATCAACACAAATAGATCAAAAGGGGGAACATAAGAATATGACAAGGTGGGCATAAGATGGAAAAGTCTATCACAAGTTAAACATGGTGATATTTGAGGCAAAAGGGGTTCAACATACTAGCATATGGCCTCAACATATATGATAGCATAGAAGGCGACTTGGCCCCAAACATATCAAATAGCATAAGGGTGCTTTGGCCTCAAGCATGCATAATAGCATAAGGGTGATTTGGCCACAAACATGTATGAATAGCATAATTAGCAAATATGGTGGTAACATGGTAATAGTTGATATAGGGTGACAATCCTAACTTGTGCATAACAAATAGGTTCAATATCATCATATGCATGTTAAGGAACATGAGGGGTTAAGGTTTGTTAACATGCATAAGCCATAATCCATTTCATAGCATTTTTCCCAAAGGTCAACATGAACGGTACTAGGTTCATGATAGGTCCACAATCATAGATCAAGAGAGGCATGAATAGATCTATGCATAAAATGATAGGTTCAAGGCAAATATTGCACTTAGGTCCAATTCCAATCTACACATGTATGGCATTAAACTTAGCAAATAGGGTGATAAACTTGTGATTAGCATATAGGTCGCATCATGGCAAGTTAATATCAAGGTCATGAGGGGTTCTATGTTGCATTTATGCACAATCACCACATAAAGCTCATAGTTTTCCACCCAAAAGTCAACATAAATGGTACTAGATTCATGATAGGTAAACATTAGGTCCGCAAACATAGATAAAAAGGGTCATGAATGAATCTATGCATGAAATTAAAGGTAAGCATAACACAAAAGTCTCATTTCAACTTGCTACATGTCATATTAAGTTCATAGTTTAAATCCAAGAGTAGAATAGGGCTTACAAAGCATGGCTATGAGAACTAGAACACAATAGAACAAGATAGAGACGTTGTAGAAGCTCTAGGAATGATGTAGCAACACAAATGGCCTTGAGAATAAGTAGCTCCTTTGATTTGATGAAGAAAGATGGCTCCTTTTTGCCTTAGAAGCTCTCAAGCTCTCATGAGGAAGATGATATGAAGATGGAGGCCATGATTAAGGATCATTTTGGCATAACTTCGTTGTAGGATTGATTTATGAGGGTTTAGGATAGGTCTTAGGGTCTTTTTATAGAAGTTTAGGTTAGTTTAGACCATAGGATTAACCCTAGTTTTGATCCTAGCCATCAGAATTCGTCACAAGGCCAGAAACATGACTCAAAAGGACAAGCAGGTGCACAAGGCCAAACTGGCCCGACCACCCAGGTCGACAGGGGTGTCGACTGGGCAGTCGACTCCCAAGTCGACTCCCTAGTCGACTTGGGGGCTGGGCGGGAAATTTTCCCGCCCAGTCTATTTGGCTCCAGATTTGAAATTAGAACTGTTTTTGAACTTGAAATTTTCTGAAAACTTTGACGGGCCATAACTGGGTCATACGGACTCCGATTCTCAAAAACTCGAACTCTATTTCGCGTATTTTTCCTAGATGACCGCGATGGCAGAACCCGTTTCCCTTGATTCATACTTTAACATTTAATTCTGCCTTGATTTATGTTATAACATGTTATTCAAAATACGGGTTGTTACATTCTCCCCACCTTAAAGGATTTCGTCCCCGAAATCTTCAAGTTAGGAAGAACGTATCCTACCATCCATCATCCATCTACTCAGAACATCATCCACGAGCAGTCATTGTCCTTAAAAGATTCTAAATGCTGTATGATCATATGTGAAAGGTGTGTGTATATGTACTTATCTAATGCGAAAATCAGGCGGTTACTGATTCAGTAAACCTCCTTAATGCAAAGTATGTTAGTGAAATGAGTCCATATGTATGCAAATTCCTAACATAATTCGTAATCTCTACATGAGTGCACATAACATTCATCCATATGCAACATCCACGTGATAGAATAACAAGTTTCAGCCATGAATAGTATCATGCATCCACGAGTATCCACTTGCAAACACTTGCAACCACTTGCAAACATCAAGCATAACATGTTTCAAATAAATGTTTCATCCAAAGGGTTTCTACCTAAGGTTCTCATGACAGGATTAACGAAGTAACCAGATAAACATGGATAGCAAAAGAAAGATATGCTAGCTTAAAGGAAAAGTGATTGAGAATGTACCCTCAAAAAGAAATGGGTGAAGCGCGCGCATCTTCTCCTCGGTTTCCCAAGTTGCGTCCTCTTCGACTTCACTCCACTGAACCTTTACTAACTTGACTTCTCGATTCCTCAGCTTCTTGATCTCCGTTCCCAAGATACGAATCGGAGCTCGCCTCAGGGTTGCCTCTTTCTCTACCTCCACGTCTTCAAGAATTCTAGGCTCAACTACCTCTACTGACTCATGTAGGCATTTTCGGAGATGCGAGACATGAAAAACATTGTGCACTCCGGCCAGCTTCTCGGGAAATTCTACCTTAAAAGCCATCTTCCTAGTCCTCTCTATGATAGGGAAGGGTCCTACGAACCTTGGTGCTAGCTTCCCAACTGCTCCAAAACGAACCACATTTCGCAAAGGAGAAACCTTCACAAAAACCATATCTCCAGCTTCGAATTCCAAATCTGTCCTTCGCTTGTCAGCATAGGATTTCTATCTATCTTGGGCCGTTTTCATCCATCTTCGAATCAACTCTACCTTCTCCGATGTGCCCCTTATCATGTCGGGCCCAAGTATAAGCTCATCTGTCGTCTCCCACCAACATGTTGGTGACTTGCACGGCCTCCCATACAAAGCTTCGAATGGTGCCATCCCTATGCTTTGCTTGGTAGCCGTTATTATAATCAAACTCTACGAGAGGAAGGTGGTCTTCCCAAGTGCCACCAAAGTCAAGAATGCATAGCCTCAATAGATCTTCTAATACCCTATTCAACCTTTTGGTCTGGCCATTCGTCTGTGGGTGATAGGCCGTACTTAGATTCAATCGCGTACCCATTGCTTCTTGCAAACTATTCCAGAACTGGCTAGTGAAGATTGGGTCACGATCGCAAACTATGCTAGAAGGAACTCCATGCAATCGCACTATCTCTCGAAGATAAACAGATGCTAGCCATGATGCAGTCCTCTTGCTCTTCACTGGAATAAAATGGGCGCTCTTCGTAAGTCTATCAACTATGACCCATATCCCATAAAGCCCAAATAGTTTGGTCAACTTGATGGACATCTTCACCCCAACTATATATCACAAACAGGTGAGTCATACTCCTTATGGGGTTTGCAACAGAACTAAGATTGAGAATAGGACCGAGAGGATATACTTAAAAGATAGCATGCGAGTAAGCTCTACAGAATAATGGGGATCAAGGATATACTCTTAGAAAGAGATATAATGCGCGTATCTAGTCTTCAATCTTCTAAGCCGCATTTTCTTGAGCTTAATCCTATCGTGCCTTGACTGTCTTTTAACTTCACAATTTCGTAGCTCTTAATTCTTATTTCCAAAATATGAGTTAGAACTCATTTCACCGTTGCCTCTCGTTCCACTTCCACTTATTCTTTTCCTGAAATACTTGGCTTCAACATAACTGCGTGCTCATGGTTTCATGCAAGCTTTACAAAATTCGTTAGTGAATCCTGGATCTCGTTTACATACTATACGGTATTCCACGCAGAAGAACTATCTCTTGAAAACAAATGCCAATCCACGTTGCCAAGTGTATTTACTAGGGTGATTTCTATAACCCATGCTTAAGCGAAATGGACTATCCGCCTTAGTGGCGAACACCACAGGAGCACCCCATTCTGAAATGCTTCGCCTAGTGAAATTTTTCTCAAGCAACTCCTTGATTTGCTTGCCAAGCTCTCTTCTTTCTCGCGGAGCCATGTGCCTAACAAGCAATGAAACTAGCTTGGCATTATCAACAAGATGAATACGGAAGTCTATCTCGCGTTTAGGGGGTAACCCCTTAACCTCTTCAAAGACATCAGGATATTCTCGGACCACTCTCACAGATGGCAGATCATCGATGGACGAGTCACGAGATTCAAGATAACATAACATGACGGGATCCATAGGGTTACAAGAAATTTCTAGGGTATTACCGAGGCGAGTCATGAGCCTCACTACCCTATGCTCACAATCAAGAATGGCTCCATAACTGAACAACCAATCCATGCCCAAAATCAACCCGTATCCCTAAAACCCGAGAACATAAGAATTACACATGAATTCTATGCTCAAGATAGAAATCTTCAAATCCACACAAATCATAGATAAATGGGTGGAACCCCCAATTGGATTTGAAATACTAACGGGATTTTCAACTAGACTAGTACTTAGGTGCAAACTTACAACAAGATCAGAAATAAAACTATGCGATGCGCCAGAATCAATTAAGGTACGAACAGGGAAATCAGAAATGTAAACATGACTTTCTATAGAAACACTACCTCGATCAAAAGCTGGAAGAGCGAGGAGAGCCTGCAACTGCCCTCCAGAGGGTCCTGCTCGCTGAGTTTGCCTTTTCCCTTGTCCTCGCTTCCTTGGGCAATCCTTACTGAAGTGTCCAGACTATCCACAATGAAAGCATTCTCCCAACTTCCTCTTCTTCTTCCTACGATCTTTGGCTATGTGTCCAGTGATCCCATAGAAGTTGTACTTCCTCCTTTCTCTTGACTTGTTGTCCTTACTGTTGTTGTTCTTGCCTCCTTTCCCGGAATCTACCTTCTTGCCTCGAGAATCATTCTCCTTGATCTCCTTCTTACCACTCTTATCTTCCTCTTGAAGCAGGGCTATATTTACCAAACTCTCGAAGGTCGCCCCCATGGGTATGCGAGACATGGCCAAACCGTGCAATGGCTTGTTAAATCCTAGAGCAAAGTGTAGGGCCTTCTTCTGAGCTGTGTTAACCAAGTCTAAACCGAACCGAGCAAGGTGATTAAACTTATCCACGTATTCCCTAACAGTCATGTCCCTTTGCTTTAGTGATAGGAACCTCTCCATCTGAATGTTTTCTTCTGTCGATGATAGAAACCTCAGTCCAAACCTTCTCCTAAAGTCATCCCAAGTCTAAATTGGCCTAGTAGTGGTGGTGACTACCCACCAATATGCAGCTTCCCCTTTCAACAGCCATACCGCTAACAGAACTTTCCTATGGTCTTCTATATCAAAGATAGCAAAGAGGTCTTCAGTTTCCTTTAACCAGCTTCTTGCCTCAACAAAAGTCTCCGTCCCAACAAAATTCTTACCACCCATCGCCTTAAAGTCCTTGCAAATCTTCGCGAAATCCGCTTGTTGATGCTGAGGGGGAGGAGGAGGAGGAACCTTAGCTGTAGGAGGAGGAGGAATGTTCGTGGGGCCGGCTTCATTCGCCCTTGCCTCCATGTACCTTTTAAACCAAATAGGTACTGGTACGCCCTCCAGAATGGCAAAATTATCGGCTATACTGAAACGAAGAAAAAAGATAGATTGAGAACGAGGAAACAAAGGATAGTGCTAATGACTTTTGGGGAATAGCCTTTTAAAATAAACTAGACTTTTCTTGGAAAAATACTTCTTTATAATTGGTTTTGAAAATAGTTTTTCAAAAGGTAAGTTTTTAAAACCTTTTGTTCAATCCCGTAAACCTTATGCTCTGATACCAAATGTAACACCCCACCTCCGCCAGGGTCACTCTAAGCAAGTACACTAGCTTTGGAGGGGTGTTGGACAAGGTAAACATGCATGAAGATATCACAAGACAGGACATATGAGTAAAACAGAGTAAATAAAGCAGCGGATAAAATTACTATTTCAAAACCATATTCAAGTTACATCAAACTACTTAGTCATCATTTTCCAACAAAACAAAGTGTAGAAAACATAAACTGAAAAATAACATGAGTAAAGTATTCCCCAAAGATAACAGTAGTATCGCCATAGCAAAGCTCGAGTCCAAACCGTACATGAGCTGTCAGAAAAGCAAGCCAAAGATCCAAGCTAGGTGCTAGTGTTCCCACCCTGAGAACCTTGGGGGGGGGGGAACGGAAGAAAAGAGGCGAAAGGAAAAAAAGTCAGTCATAAAGACTGGTAAGTCCTACATACTATTAGTATAAAAACTAGTAAAATTAACTGGACATGAGAAACTGAGATGAAACATAAGGATGGTAACTAAACTGGCATGGTAAATGGTTAACAAGATAGATCAAGTGTGGCATCGCATATACAAGGTTAAGTTGCACCAAGAGTGTACTAGTATTCTAACCCATGTCAAGTATAAACAAGAAATGATCCCTTAGCCCAATATTGGCCCAAACTCATGAGATGACCTAAATCAAGGTCCAACTACTCGGTCTAGTCGATCGGCTCCCTATAAGCCTAACTCGTCGTGTATCGGTGTCATACGGCCTAATCATGGAATGTAGTTAACTGTGCAATGTTCACCCTAGGGTGTATCCAGTCCTAGGGTGTAAACCACAGTCACAAAACAAGCACGCACAGTCTAAACCTACTGGTGCCCATGTTCAACTCCGGACTTAATGTGCACGACCATGGTCCGCCTGAACTTAACTGGTGCACCATTCAGCCGTCTCTTTTGGTCTCTTACAATCAGTCCAGTAATCGTGCCCCACCCTAGCCTAGTCCAGGGTATCCAGATACTCCCAAGTGGGTTACTGCTGAAATGGACCACGTAACTAGGATTTCAAGCGGGTTAAGTGTGGTTAACCCTATCCTAACCATGTATTGAGTTGGTCAAGTGTATCCAAGCAGTTCATGACTTAACCCTATCAATACATCGTGTTTAATTGGTTAAGTATTCAAGTAGTCCATGACTTAACCCTACCAATCCATCGTGTTTAATTGGTTAAGTATTCAAGTGGTCCATGACTTAACCCTATCATGTGGCATTAATTAACTTAATGCACCCCAACCTCTCACATTAGACTTTGTTGTGGTTACTAGTTAAGCCGGGCGGGTCCGGCTAGCTTTACACCACAACCTAGTCTAACCTCGAGTTTTAAGTGCGATATGACCAACTACTCACATTGGGTCCTATTGTTTGTAGCCATTAGTTAAGCCAGCCGGTTCCGGGTAGATTTATGCTACAAACTCAACCCAATCTCGAGTTGGCCACTTTCATGTTTTCTACATGTCATGTCCACTTTCATATTTTCAAGCATAATCACATGTCATATTTTCAAATCATGTTTCATGTCATTTAATTTTACCCATAACGTAACCCCATCGCACGTAAGTTCGCATCAACACAAATAGATCAAAAGGGGGAACATAAGAATATGACAAGGTGGGCATAAGATGGCAAAACCTATCACAAGTTAAACATGGTGATATTTGAGGCAAAAGGGGTTCAACATACTAGCATATTGCCACAACATATATGATAGCATAGAAGGTGACTTGGCCCCAAACATATCAAATAGCATAATGGTGCTTTGGCCTCAAGCATGCATAATAGCATAAGGGTGATTTGGCCACAAACATGTATGAATAGCATAATTAGCAAATATGGTGGTAACATGGTAATAGTTGATATATGGTGACAATCCTAACTTGTGCATAGAAAATAGGTTAAATATCATCATATGCATGTTAAGGAACATGAGGGGTTAAGGTTTGTTAACATGCATAAGCCATAATCCATTTCATAGCATTTTTCCCAAAGGTCAACATGAACGGTACTAGGTTCATGATAGGTCCACAATCATAGACCAAGAGAGGCATGAATAGATCTATGCATAAAATGATAGGTTCAAGGCAAATATTGAACTTAGGTCCAATTCCAATCTACACATGTATGGCATTAAACTTAGCAAATAGGGTGATAAACTTGTGATTATCATATAGGTCGCATCATGGCAAGTTAATATCAAGGTCATGAGGGGTTCTATGTTGCATTTATGCACAATCACCCCATAAAGCTCATAGCTTTCCACCCAAAAGTCAACATAAATGGTACTAGATTCATGATAGGTAAACATTAGGTCCACAAACATAGATAAAAAGGGTCATGAATGAATCTATGCATGAAATCCAAGGTAAGCATAACACAAAAGTCTCATTTCAACTTGCTACATGTCATATTAAGTTCATAGTTTACATCTAAGAGTAGAATAGGGTTTACAAAGCGTGGCTATGAGAACTAGAACACAATAAAACATGATAGAGACGTTGTAGAAGCTCTAGGAATGATGTAGCAACACAAATAGCCTTGAGAATAAGTATCTCCTTTGATTTGATAAAGAAAGATGGCTCCTTTTTGCCTTAGAAGCTCTCAAGCTCTCATGAGGAAGATGATATGAAGATGGAGGCCATGATTAGGGAGCATTTTGGCATAACTTCGTTGTAGCATAGATTTATGAGGGTTTAGGCTAGGTCTTAGGGTCTTTTTATAGAAGTTTAGGTTAGTTTAGACCATAGGATTAACCCTAGTTTAGATCCTAGCCATCAGAATTCGTCACAAGGCCAGAAACATGACTCAAAAGGACAAGCAGGTGCACAAGGCCAAACTGGCCCGACCACCCAGGTCGACAGGGGTGTCGACTGGGCAGTCGACACCCACTGGGGTGTGTCGACTCCCAAGTTGACTTGGGGGCTGGGCGGGAAATTTTCCCGCCTAGTCTGTTTGGCTCCAGATTTGAATTTTGAACTGTTTTTGAACTTGAAATTTTCTGAAAACTTTGAAGGGCCATAACTGGGTCATACGGACTCCGATTCTCGAAAAATCGGACTCTATTTCGCGTATTTTTCTGAGATGAACGCGATGGCACGGCCCATTTCCCTTGATTCATATTTTAACATTTAATTCTGCCTTGATTTATTTTATAACATGTTATTCAAAATACGGGTTGTTACACAAGACACATGGCTTAGGACAGCCCAAGAAAGCAAGGACAAGGGCAGAGGACTGGATCTACTTCTGGAGGGAAAATTCATGCTCTCATAGCACCTCTGCAAGAACGAGGTAGAAATATTTATGTTGAGAGTTTAGTTTATCTTTTTGATCATCCTGTTCATACACTCTTAGATTCTAGCGCATCACGCTCTTTTATATCTTTTGCTTTAGTTGAATCTCTGCACCTAGACACCAGTATATTAGAGGATCCCTTGATTGTTTCAAATCGAATTGGGGGTTCGGCTTATTTGTCAATGATTTGTTTGGATTTGGAAATTTCTATACTAAGCATTGGGTTTAGATGTAATGCCAATGTTTTGGGCTTCACGGGCTATGGGTTGATTCTAGGCATGGATTGGTTATCCAGTAATGGTGCCATCCTCGATTGTGAAAAGTGAGTGGTTAGACTTATGACTCGCCTCGGTAACACTCTCGAAATCTCTTGTAATCCCACGAATTCTTTTATGCTTAGCTACCTAGAATCTCTTGAAGCGTCTGTTGAAAACTTGCAGTCTGTTCGAGTAGTCCGTGAATACTCAGATGTATTTGAAAAGGTGAAGGGCTTACCTCCCAAGCGGGAGATAAACTTCCACATATACCTTGTTGATAATGCAAAACCCGTAGCTCTACCTATTAGACACATGGCTCCAAGGGAGAGGAAAAAGCTCAGCAAGCAAGTTAAAAAGCTATTCGAAAAGGGGTTTATAAGGCAGAGTATTTCTGATTGGGGTGCTCCATTAGTATTCGCAACCAAAGCGGATGGTTCATTTCGCCTATGCATTGACTATAGGGAGCTAAACAAGCTGACCAAGAAGAATAGGTACCCACTTCCGAGAATAGACGACTTGTTTGATCAACTTGTAGGTGCATCGGTTTCTCCCAGCTAGATCTGGCTACCGGGTTTCATCAGCTAAGAGTGGCTGAAGACAACATTGATAAGACCACGTTCAGAATGATGGTTTCTTCGAATGGATTGTCATGCCTTTCGGCTTGACAAACGCACCAGCTTATTTTGTTGAATTGATGAGCAGGGTGTTCAGGAATTCCTTAATAAGTTGTGGTGGTCTTCGTAGACGATATATTGATTTTCTCAAAGAATGAAGAAGAGCATGCTTTGCATTTAAGGGAAATCATGGATACTCTTCGTGCACATCAGCTGAAAGACAAATTCTACAAATGCCATTTTTGGAGAGAAGAAGGGAGGTTTCTTGGACATGTGGTGTCCAAAGAGAGGATTGCTGTGGACCCCGCAAAAGTAGTTGTGGTGCAAGATTGGAAGGTTCCAAGGAATGCAACCGAAGTCCGAAGCTTTCTCGGGCTAGCGAGTTTTTACCGAAAGTTGATTAAAGACTTTGCAAAAATCTCAGCCCCACTCACAAGATTGACAATGAAGAACCTAACTTTCGTTTGGGATTTGGATTGCGATGTTGCTTTCCAACGTTTGAAAAGGGATCTAACAACAGCCCCAGTTCTGACATTGCCTGATGGGAGAAAAATGTTTACCGTATACATAGACGCATGTAGTACGGGATTTGGCACTGTCTTGATGCAAGAAGGCAAGGTAGTTTGTTATAGGGGAAGGCAATTGAAGGTACATGAGAAGAACTACCCAACTCATGATTTGGAGCTAGCTGCCATTGTTTTCGCTTTTAAGTCATGGCGTTATTACCTGCTAGGAGAAAAGTTTGAATTGTTTACTGACCATAAATCATTAAAGTACCTTTTCTCATAGAAAGATCTTAACTGAAGACAACAAAGGTGGATGTAGTAGCAGACGCCTTAAGTAGAAAGAAGCTGACTTTAAGTCCTCTCTTTGTAGAAAGGCAAAGCTTGGAGTACATAGCAAACTTTGACTTTAGACGCTCATTTGAATTTGTAACTGGTTTGTTAGCATCGCTAGAGGTGCGGCCTACTCTTTTGGACTCAATAAGAACCGCGCAGCATGAAGACCCTTAGCTAGTTGATATGATGGATAAGATAATTATGGGTAAGACTTCTAGTCACCTCAATAGATACTCTATCGATGATAAGGGTTGGTTGAGATGGGATGGAAGACTATGCATCCCACAAGCAAGTGATTTGGTGAAGACGGTTCTTAAAGATGCATACCATTCAAAGCTGACCATACACCTAGGTGGAGACAAGATGCATAAAGACATAAAAAGGGTTTTCTTTTGGAATGGCATGAAGAGGGATGTAGCTGAGTTCGTTGCTAAGTGATTGATATGCCAGCAAGTCAAAGCGGAGCAGAAGAAGCCTGGTGGTCTACTTCATCCTCTAGAGGTCCCACAGTGGAAATTAGATAGCGTGTCGATGGACTTTGTTGATGGGTTGTCTAGGTCAAGAAGGGGCAATACCAGTATTTGGGTAATAGTGGACAGGCTCACTAAAAGCGCTCACTTTATACCTGTTAAGAGTAGAAGGACTGCCTCGTCCTTAGCATCCATTTATCTTATAGAGATAGTTCGACTCCATGGGATACCCTCCAGCATAGTGAGTGATCGAGATCCTATCTTTACGAGCGAATTTTGGAGGAGTTTGCAAGAGGCTGTAGGCACAAAACTATGCTTAAGCACGACCTATCACCCCCAAACCGATGGTCAGACGGAAAGGGTGAACATAGTATTAGAAGACCTCTTGAGATTGTGCATTCTTGACTTTTGAGGAACATGGGAGGATCATCTTCCTTTGGTGGAATTCACTTACAACAATAGCTACCAAGCCACCACATGCATGACACCCTTCAAGGCTTTATATGGAAGACCATGACGATCACCCACTTGTTGGTGGGAGTCTACAGACAAGCTCATGATTGGGCCAGACATGATTAGAGAAACTTCAAAGAAGGTGGACTTGATAAGAAGACGAATGAAGACTGCACAAGATAGACGGAAGTCCTGCGCAGACAAAAGAAGGACCGACATCGAGTTTGAGGTTGAAGACGGGGTGTTCCTTAAAGTATCTCCTTTGAGGAATGTCATTCGCTTTAGGTCCATAGGAAAGTTGGCACCACGATTTGAAGGACCATTTCCTATCATTGAAAGGGTTGGGATGATGGCTTACAGAGTAGAGCTACCCGAAAGACTGGCTAGAATTCATAATGTTTTTCATGTTTCTCAACTACGAAAGTGCTTGCATGAGTCTACGGAAGTTGTGGAGCCAAGTATAATAGAGGAAGTAGAAGTGGAATGAGAAGCAATTGTGAGAAGAGTTCCAACTCGAATCCTGGGTACGAAAGTCAAAAAGCTACGCAACCATGAAGTCAAGCTTGTTAAAGTTCAATGGAGTGACGTTGAGGAAGACGCGACTTGGGAGACTGAGGACAAGATACACATAGCCTACCCTTTTCTTTTTGAGGGTACATCCTTAATCTCTTTTTCCATAAGTTTATACATGCTTATATCTACCTTTTTAAGTATATCTCCTTGGTCCTGTTCTTTATCCTTAGGTAGAAACCAATGGATGTAAACATGTATTTGAAACATGTTATGATTGATGGTTGCAAGTGGTTGCTAGTGGTTGCTCGTGGATGCATATACACACACATTAGGTGTTAGATCGGCTCAGTCACTTTCATGTTGCATATGCATATATGTATTTGTATATGGATTGAAACTTGGAATGTTATCATATGGACGTTTCATTTGTATGTATGATTGTGCACTCATGTATAAAGTATGATTAGGAATAATTGCATGCATAATGGACTCATGGCACTGGCATAATTTGCATTAAAGAGGTCAACTGAATCAGTAGACCGCCTAATTTTGCATTAGATAAGGACATATACACAAACTGTGCATACAATCATGAAAGCATTAGAAATATTTTAAGGACAATGGGTTCCGGTGTTTGATGGTTAAGTAAATGGACGACTGGATGGTAGGATATACATTCTTCTTGACTTGAGGATTTCAGGGACGAAATCCTTTAAGGAGGGGAGAATATAACACCTAGTATTTTCTATGTTTATTAAAGTAACGAATTAAAGAATACTTAATTGTAAAAGTGAGAACTAAACAAAACGGGTTATGCCAATGTGTTCATCTAGGAATTCTGCTTGAGATAGAGTCCGAATTTGCGTGAATCGGACTCCATATGAAGAAGTTATGGAGTTCAGAAGATTTCATGTTTAAACAAAAAATTATATAATTAAATAATTAAATAAAACAAAATAGTTTGAATTTTGAAAATCACGTGAATCAACTGGGTGGGAAAATTCCCGCCCATAGGGGTCGACTCCCCCTGGGGGAAGGGGGTCGACATAGGCGTCGACCCCCCAAGAGGGTTGTCGACTGGGGTGTCGACCCCCTCGCCCAGATCCAAACAGTGACGATTTTATGACTTGTTGCTGAGTCACTAGGGCATAGGTGGCAATTTCTGGATAGCTCTATCTTAGTCTAGACGGTTCTGATTTCTCCTAGGTTGATCTAACGTCTTACATAAGTCTAAACCTCCATAAAAGCAACCCAAACCCTCAACCCTAAATCACATAATTTCATTCCAGGGAGCCACCATGTTGTCCATGATCAACCTAGCATAGCCACCCTTCTTCTCCAACTAGGAAGCAAGCTAGAAAGCAAGTTAGAAGCTACGAATCAAATCTAAATTAGAGAATCGATAGTCTACGTCAAGGGATAGCTTTTCATTTCAGAAAACAGATCCCTGGAAATAAGATTTTCTTTTGTTTGTAAGTCCTATTATTATTTAGACATGAACAATTAAAAGTTATGATTTGTAATAAAGTGAAAACTAGAGTTGTGCCTAGTTGTAAGATAATGGTGATGCCGATTCATGTCTATTCTTGTAACGATCTATCATATATGCCTATGAGACTATTGTGGTTTGTTGGACTTATTATGTTGTACGTTAAACCAATCATGTATTATATAAATTTGGTGACTCTTTCATGTTATGTTACATGCAAGTTTTTAGGCTAAGTCATATATATGTTTAGATCTACATTCTCATATGTTTAGATCTATGTTAATTGGATCCAAAATACAAGTTTACATCTACATGCCTAATTGGATTTGTGTAATTCTATGTAAGTCCTCGTTCATATGCTTAAGATTCATGTTAATTGGATCCAAATTGCAAGTTCACATCTACATGCCTAATTGGATTTGTGTAATTCTATGTAAGTCCCCGTTCGTATGATTAAGATTCATGTTAATTGGATCCAAAAATGCAAGTTCATTGTTTTATGTCAAATTTATATGACACATGTTTAGTTAGATCCTTATTATTTTATGTTGTGGGAATGGTACATGCTCCTTTCCTTTCCCTTTTCTATATAAGTTAGGCTAAGTTGCAAGCCAAACAATCTATGTGAATTTTGCGAATGTATAACGGGGTAACGTTGGGAAAAACCTTAAATTTCAAATTATTGGCATAGTTTGGCTCATAATCATATAAATGATTAGTGGCATAAATTGGTATAATTAAATGTCTAAAAATTATGAATATGATTTAGGGATTTACATATAAATATGAAGGGTAAATATGTAAATTTAGTAAAAGATGAGTATGCCTAACCTGAGGTTTGATTTAGTTACGGTGTAAGACTGTCCGGAACCGCCCAGCACATCCAACAACCGTAACAATATAGATCTAATGTGAGAGGTTAGCGCATCAAGCCTAAAAGAACCTGAGGTTAGATTGAGTTGCGGTGTAAGACTGGCCGAAACCGATCGGCACATCCAGAGACCGCAACAATACATATCTAATGTGAGTGGTTGGTGCTTTAATGAATGAATTAAAGCTAAGACAAGAATGTTAGAGTTAAGTTAATTAAGGCAACACTTAACTAATACAACATGTTAACTAAACTGATGGGTGGGGTTAATTTAATTTGAGAACACTTAACCGTTTCAAAATGTTGATTAGGAAACCCTAGTAACGGGGACCCATTTCAGCAGTAACCCACATAGATGTATCATGGTACCATGAATTAGGCAGGGTGGGGCACGATTACATGACTGATTATAAGCAGTCAAAACAACGGCGGGTGGTGCGTCAGTGTAGGTTCCGACGAAGTGCGAGCGTGCATGTACTCCGGAGTGGAAAAAGCAGGCACTGGGCATCAGTAGTTATACACTGTGCGTCTTGAATTGTGTCGGGTTGCCACCATAGGATTTGATACACCCCATGGTGGGACTAGCACAGGTATCTACAATCAAGCAGGGCCGAATGACACAAGTAGTGAACATATATGAGTAGGAGTCGATCGATAAAAGGGATCTTATCTTGATCACATGGTGCTAGTTGAAAAACTTGTAAGTGGTGCAGAGAAATAGTAATGAGTGCATTAGCATATTCAATTTTATTATCTTACTTCTAGGGTGCTGTCCTAGGTTCAGTTTATTCATGTCATGATCCTTTTTCCTGTTTACATACTAAATAATCACTGGACTTACCAGACTCATGTCTGACCCATTTTTCTTTCGTCTTCTTTCCTTCCGTCCTCCCTCCCCCCCGGTCCGTTGGGAGGGAATACTTCAGCTTAGTTTGGACCGTTTCTAGCTTGAAGAGAGTAGATGTATTGCTTGGATTCTCTTTCGTTGGGATATGGCTCTGGATACACTCTTATTGGGGATTTATGCTGCTTTATTGTTATTTTATGATTCTTTATGTTTTAATCTAGATAGAGATTTTGTTGTAATGATTTGGAAGTTGGTTTGAGAAGTGGTTGAAATGTTTTGAATGAACCACGTACTTATGAAATAAATTTTGTTTTTCCGCTGTTTATATGTATGTCTTGTAAATTATCTGTATCTTTTACCTAAAGCACTCCACCAAAGTTAAGGCATTCCCTTTATGAGTGACCTTAATGGAGGTGTGGTGGTTCAGTACCAGTACTATATAATTCCAAGCCGGTATTTGATGAGTACTGAACTAGTATTACAGTAATTTGAAAGGGTAAGTCATGGCAATGTTTTCAGTATTAAAGATTTTTAGAAAACATAATGTAATGCCATATTTTATTTGGGAAAAGGTATACGTCTGCTGATCTACGCCGTGTATTGTCTATACTAAGAGGGATAGTTGTGTTCGGAAATGGTTTAGACATCTATACCATGTTCTGTCGATGTACACATATAACAAGCTAGGATGAATATGTTGATTTTTTTCAAACTAATTATGTTTCCAGTTTATATTCTACGTAGATATATGATTTCATTGACTGATATTGGTTACACAAATCTCTTATGCAAACTGATTTTTGTTAGCATCGGTTTTTTTCAAATAAATTTCATATACCCGAAATTGATGTTGTTACGTACAATATATTCGGCATGTTACAATTTTAATACTTCATGGCTTTTAAAAAAAACAGCTAGCTACATGTTATAATTTAAATACTTCATAGCCTAACTTGTCGTTGAATACATGATGTATATTTTTTTTATGAACATCATGGAACTCCATGGCATAATGAACATACTAAATTCATGTCTCCTTTATATTCTTTTACTTGCATACTTGGCCAAATTTGAACTGATGTCTTGATTTAGTTATATACGTGCTGTCCTATTTCAAGTTGAAATATAAGAGGCTGTATCCATATATTGTTGAACTCCTGATCAAATGATTTAACATATATGAAGTTTACTATGGCATACACACTTGTACACCAAACCTTTGGCATGTAGTAGAACCTCAATTTATCTGCTTATTTGAAGTTTTATACATACATGTTTATTTATACACTCAACCACACTTACACATAGAACAGACTGATTGAGCAAATACTATCCATGATGATCATTGTTTCCTGGATGACATGTTCATTATGTTTACCCTTTTGTTATAACTGATGTGAATAGACACTATGCATGATCCCACCATGTCACCTGTGATAATCCAATCATTGTAGATGCTTTGCTTTGAAATGCTATGAATAGAGTTTGAGCTTGATTTTCTTTAACTGACATTTCTTGTCTTCCTACTTTACTATCGTAACCTGCAGGGCCTGATACCATACATGAATTGGCTTGATTCACGGGTTTGCTATATGAATTTGTATCCATTTAGACACTAATAACAACTGATACTTAGCTTGATCACTTTACTATACTACTTGAGTTTAATTTGATATGCACACTACTTCCATGAATTTGGCATGAATAAATTTCCATTGGCAGTATTGGTTAGTTGTTGGCCGAGATATTATATTACTCAATGTTGAAATGTCCATTTTTGTCATATCCTTTATAAATCAAAGAGAAAACAAGGAAGTCTACCTGTTTTGAGTCTGAATGTGTTTAGAAAGTTGGCCACCTTGAATTGCAATATGACGCCAGGTAAAGAAATGGGTCAGATGTGTTGTTTCTAAACATGAGTGCAGTTGTCCACAGTTTTGATTCATGAACCTGTGTCATTATAACTGTTGCGGTCATGTATATTTACCATATCCCAAATGCATTTCAGTATCACATAATCTGAGCATATTTTGCCACAACCCACTTATATTTAGTTATATGTAACTCGAGTATATCTGCCACACCAGCTATTTAAATTGTGGTGCACTGTATTTAAGGTTATGTACCTCCTGGTATGCACTAATGCACTTGAACGTGCTACCTGTCCCTATTCTGTAATATTTGTGCATACCCTCTAAACTTCGGTGCATTTATTTGCGGTAGCGGGATGCTGGGGCAGTGTACATGTGTACTTGTACACGTGTGTATATGCAGGCTTCCGTAACCATTGGTCCTTGGAATAAAAATGATATGCACAGATACTATATTTGATATTCGGATATGTGATGGTTGTTAAGATTAAATACTTTATTCAGTTTCTATTGAAATTAATTTACTTGAACAAATGATTTATCCTGACTAAAGTGTTGTATGTTTTTGCATGGAACGCTCGGGTCAGACCCGAGCATTTTAGATTTGAAGATTTCAGCTTAGGATTCGAAGACAATCAAAGATGGGGATTCCAAAGACGGCGCGCTCTGAAGATTTTAAAACAGTAAATATTTTTCCTTTGTATTCAAAGTGTATTTTCAAGTTCCGCTATGTATAGAAAATTTGTATAAAAAAATTTGGTTATATATGAAAGTGATATCTTATTGTTCAATATTGTATCTACTATTTCTGTGTTGATTCTATTTTTAAACTCTTTAAGCTAAATACGCTCCATCGTTATGGATGTTTTAAGTTGGTTTAATTACCGATTTAAAGCGCTCAAAAAGGCGGGACGTTACAGTGGTATCAAAGCTTTGGTTTGTTCGAAGCATAGCTTTATGAGTTTAAAAACGGATCTTGAAAATGAAAAGGGTTTTGAAAAATAAATTTTTGAAAGATAAATTATTTTAGAAATATCAAGTATTTTGAAACTAATACAGCGGGAATAAAAGGTTTATTTTGATATTTGAAAATTCTGTTTGGAATCCCCAGTCTTTGGAAATCATCGAATCCAGATCTGTGAGAGCTTTTCTTCGATAACTTCACTTAGATTTGAGTCTTGAATCCATTATCGAATAATATCAAAAGAGGATAAGAAAATCGATGAATCGATCTCTCTAATCGTGTATTTTAGCAAATCAAAGAAAATTGAAATTTATTGGAATAAGAAGTCAGACGGGAATTTGAATGAAAAAGAGAAATTTGGAGTTGCTTCAAGAATGAAACAATGAATTTTATTTCGATGTACGGAATAGAAATATATGAAAATAAAATCGAAAAAAATATATAATTGGAATACAACTGTGCTAAATTTGATTAATTTATTTGAGTTATTCAGTGCTTGGCAAGATGTTTTATAATTGAGTTTAAACTAATAATGTATAAAAAAATACAAGAATTCGATGGTAAACTTGTTAATTATTTAACAAGAAGTGAATTGTAAACGAGAATTGTAAATGAAGTGATATATGAATGAAGATTATTAAGGGATTTGAACCGACATTTGAATAAAATCAAATTTAGTTTGATGTGACGAGTTCAGATTTCGAAAAAGAAATAATATTTACTTTTCAGAAGTAAATAACATATGAAAGAAAAAATGTGCAAATAAACTTAGGATAATGAAAATGGAGTCGACCAATATGGTGTGGTTATTCTGAATTTCAGAATATAAATCAAATGAGATATTTCTAAAGTTCATAATTGTTAGCCTGCTTTGTGACCAGGCTACCCAAAGCAAAGATCATGTTGACACACCTCAGGGTAAATGCTGTCTCATATGGAATTTCTGGATAACATCGCTCTCTGGCATTGGGAGCATCGTCAGAAGACACAAGGCAGTTTGGTCAAAATCACAACATCAGTATAAACTGGCTCGAAACCCCTATCAAATGACCTCATTTGGATCTATTCACCTCATATACTCGTAGCCCTTTGAATTAGCTTCAGTTTGAGCTTTGGTTTGGCTCAATCGGACTTACGGTTTGAAAGTTACGCCCATTTCCGTGAACGAGTGTAAGCTGGCATATGACCGCGATCCGATCCGCCCTTGCCTACGCGATCCGATCCGCCCTTGCCTCCGCGATCCGATCCGCCCTTGCCTACGCGATCCGATCCGACCCATGACCGCGATCCGACCTTCGGCCCTGTTCACACGCAGCTTGTTTTGACCTATTCTCAAGGCTACTGGCTCTCCTATTTTTCTGGATCGCCGGCCACGTACCCCATCACGAACCAGTCCTCCCAGGAGCTTTCCTACAGCTATAAATACACCTTCAGAGGGCATTTTCAGGGGGACTTTTGGCATCTCAACTTCCATGGCAGCCATGGCCAGCACTTCTCCATGAATAACCACCATCTTCCTCAATAAATTCAATGGATTCGGAGAGAATTATTCGTTGAATTCAAGTGATTGAAAGACAATATTCATTATAATTGTAATCCATGAGTGAAATGAGAAAATATGAAGTGGACGTAAGCTCGTTAACGCCGAACCACTATAAAAATCTTGTTGTCTTGCTTTTTTCTCTATTTTTCGATTATTTCTTCATATCCTATGCTCAAAATACGACAATTTGGGTGTTAGAGCCATTTTTTGATCTAACATTTTGGTGCTTTCACTGAGAACCGAATTCTCAACCTATCGGATTGCTATTCTACTATTTGGATTTGAAAGTTCGAAGAAAACAGTCCGCGTTTCTACCATTTTTGAATATTTCGTTGATTTCAGAAAATCAGAGCTTCATACCTTCGAAAAAAAGCTAAGGGTTCACAAGCTTCACAACCAAATGAGAATAATAAAGAAAATGTGCTGGAGCAGGTCGAGTGTGACGATCCCAAAATCCGAGGGGCGGTATTAAGGATAATCATTGGGAAATAACACATTAATCATCATAGCAGAATGCAGATAATAGCAGAAACAATAAATAAAATAATTTTACATGGATATGACAGCGGAATCACAACATGTAGGAATATCAGAATAGCATAACGTGGGATATACTTAGTAAAAAGAAAGGGAAGTGATCAATCATCATCGCCAGAGGCGGAATACATACATGCAGTGACATAATAAGAGTATCAGTCAACATCGCCGGTGGCGGAATACATATACATATAGTGAGAAATACGGAAAGTAAATCAGTCTGCATCGCCAGTGGCGGAATCATAACATAAATACAGTAATGGCGGAAAATATCTAAGTCATCTCTATGAAGTCAGCCTCGCCATGAGCCAAAAGTGCATGCTGTGCAGCAGTGCAGAACCAAAAACCACCTGTCACCTGTGTACTAGGCTGCCCGTGTGAAAATAAGGGCACCCGCGTTTGCAAAGTGAAACAAACAACGAGTCAGTCATGGGGACTGGTATGAGGAATCTATTTAACAGTTAAACAACAGTAATAGCAAATCATAGGACCACGCCACTTTCGCGGAACGGGTTTACTCCAGTGATTGCTAGTGCATCTAAAACAAAGTAAATTCTTTTTAAGACGACGCAATGCTTTTAGAAAGAATGAAGCCATTATAAGACTCAGGTCCCATCACACAATGCAACGCAAGCCGGAGGATAGAGTTTTACCTTATAATAGCCAAATATGCTTGATACGTATAAAGCGAAATCATTTGATATTATTACTAGTGCATATATGTTTCAAAAACGAATAGCATCATAAATATCAATCATAGACGGCATAGCTACCATATACTATGTCACCATACTAGTACTACAATCAAGTCCGTTATTTCGTATTGGAAATTGGATTTCCGTCATGAGTCGAGGCAAGGGGCAAGCTCCTCTCCGCTTCGAGACACTCTAGCAAATGCCTCAGGACTACGCACACTGGGTATCCTGGATCTTCAGGGCCGGTCCTCACTTACGTTAGAGGATTAATTATGCCTGAACACACGTTTCCCGGTCCTTACAGACCTATAATCGAGGCGCCTCGCATTCCAACAACCACAAAGGTGAAAAGTAGATATATATGTCAGGGCTGGTAAGTCACTGACACCACCATAGCTAGAAAGAAACGTCGTGCTCTTCCTGCAGTCCGTATCCCGTTTTTAACTCATACCGGGGTGTGAGGTTCGCGAATCTACGAAATACACAAAGCTAGGCCACGTAGACCTTGCTTTGATCATCATCCACAAGACTTTGCTTTGCAACAGAAGCCTTGATCACAACATCTTGCCATGCCACATAGGCAGTCCACTCCATACGGCTGATTTCCATCGATATATAACCTCTAAGCTCGTACGTCTCAGAGAAGGGCGTTAAGCAAGAGAATAAATTCTCCGCCGCCAACAGATATATATTTAACAGAGATTAATCAATATAGAACAAAATCCAATGTCAGACACACAGTCCATTTACAAGTCCGTCCTGGGTCTGAACGAAACCGGAGGCGTCAAATTCCTCGTATATCCGTCCAATCAACATATACGTTCAGACGGCTACTACTTCCGTCCCCTTCCGGTAGCTACTCCGGTTAGGAACCTCAGTAGCGCCCATCCAACCGATACGAAGATCTTCGGTCTTGAATCGTCTTTGTATTTTCCAATTCGAATCGCTCGATAAATTATTTGAAATGAGGGTTAGCTCAGCCTTTTCAAATAATTCACGTCATTAGAATTTAAGTCGATTCATTTTATGGTTATGTTATTCGACATCCATCTTTCAGTTATTTAGTGTTATTTTCATGTCATATACATACAACCATCAAATATCAAACGATTCAAGCCCAATTGGTTTATTTGCAACCTATGTTGCTTATAATATTTTATAACGATTTTTCGCCATTTTTATTTATTTAAAAATGGCCATATTTAATTAAACGACGTTTCAGGTCGTTTCATGTCACTGGCGCTGTTTTTCCCTTAATTTGTTTCACATATCGGAAAATCTAACCGTTGGATTTCTACAAAGTCTATATCAGTGGGAAGATATTCCCAAAGCGAACCCAACGGTTCCAGTTTCGTGAGAATCCGACGGTCGGATCTTCCACACTAGTCGTTTGAAGTTACGGTTTCAAAATTCGAACTGCAGCGTCGTTATTCGACTAAATTTGATTATATTTATATTTATATATAAATATAATCGATTCTGGCGCTGTTTTTCTTCAGATTTGAATTAAACATTCCAGACAATCCAACCGTTGGATTTTTACAAGGTTGGTGCCGTTGGAAAGATATTTCCAAGGCGAACCCAACGGTTGCGGTTTCGGGAAAATCCGATGGTCGGATTTCTCGTACTAATCGTTTCAAATTACGATTCCGAAACGCGAACTGCACGGCCTCTATTCCTTTTAATTATATTTATATTTATATATATAAATATAGTTCATTCCATAGTTTCAACTATAGTTCATTTTATATTTCAACTTCGTTTTCACTTCAAATATTTCACTAACGCCTTAATATTTCGAAAAATTTCGCCATAACCTCCTTTGTACGGGGAGGGGTTTGGAAATTTATTGGGCCGTATTAGGTACCCAATAAATCCTAAAAAGCATTCACATATTTTTAGTGATATATTCTGGTGTTTACGGGGGAGCATGTACTGATAATCACTCCAGAGAATAAATTCCCGTCACCCCGTTTCCGTGCGGAAATAAACAGTCCATGTGCCGTATCTAATAACTAGAGCGACGTGATTATTGTCAACCCTAGACCCGTGTGGGGTTTTTATTAATCTGGCATTTTATCGTTATAATTTATATAGTCCATATCAGTCATCAGTTCAACCTGTAGTACATAGTCACCGCCATACAAGCCTCTTGCTTATATGGTAAATCTTCCACCTCGTCACACAAGCTCCAATTGCTTATGTGGAATATGATGAAGTATGCCTATCGTCAAGAAGTATGCCATGTAGTGTAGTTCAAAATTAATTGTTACTATCCTATGGCGTTGTTTATTATTTCACACAGAAAAACCAGCACTCCGCATCCAATGGCATTCACAGGAGTTGATATATAAATAAAATTGCGCAGCCAACTCATCAAGGTTTACCTATTTGTCGGGCACGCAAATAATTTCTTTACTCAACAGCTAATCCATTTTTCCTGTTCAACACATGTATATATATGCATAACAAGCTAATAATAATATTTCTAGCAACTATTATTTATTTCAACACATGTGTATTTTTAACTAAGCGTATACATGATAAAAGGAATATTTTTATCATCAAAAATATTTATTCGACACTAGTGTATTTTTAACTAAGCGTATACATGATAAAAGGAATAATTTTATCATCAAAAATATTTATTCGATACTAGTGTATTTTTAACTAAGCGTATACATGATAAAAGGAATATTTTTATCATCAAAAATATTTATTCGACACTAGTGTATTTTTAACACTTCTTATTCACTATAAAAATATAGTTTTCATTGTCGATATTTATAGGAAATTTTTAAATAGTGTTTTTGCAAACGGACTCCTTTTTAAACCCAACGACTGTCGCCCCTAGCTAAATACCCCCATTCCGGACACAATGGGATATGTTTCGTTGGCCATTTCGACTGTTACAGTCGGTTATTTTTCAATTTAAAATATAAAACATTCGATATTTAATTTAAACGTACATTTCAATTTGCCAGGGCCGCAAACTGAATCGAAAAATTCCAGAAAAATAAATCTAGCTTTGTTTTGACGATACGGTCCTAACAAAACCAGTTTCGTCGAATTCTGAGCTCGTTTGAAAAACGGCCATTTTTAGGTCGACCCATTTTAATAGAATGTGACCAAACACGTTATCTTTTGCCCCGCTCACATACTAGCTTCAAAAATTACGAAATTTGAAACTTAGCAATTATTTGACATCCCGGACCCAACAAAAGTGGTTTCTTCGAATTCCGAGGTCGTATGCAAAATCACAATTTCCAAGGGCTATATATACTATATAGCGACCTTTCTGAAAATTCATTTGGCCATAACTTTTGATTTCCGTTATGAAATTTCGATTTTTCAGATTCGTTAGAAAGGTATTGATAAACAGATTTAAACATTTTCAGTTTCGTTAAAATCCGTTATATTTTCCACCCGGTACAATCAGACTTAGTTTGTATTCAAAATTTCAAACTGCCATATTATACCAAATTCTATAATTTATTGAAATATGCTATTTCAATCATTCAAATTTCCTGGTAATAACCTAATAAAAAAAAAATTTAAACTGGTTCACATTTTCCGGGTTATTACATAAAGGGGATCGCGGATCGCGGGTCGCGGGTCGCGGGTCGCGGATCGCCGGTCGCGGATCGCGGATCGCGGGGAGACCACGATCCGATCTCAAGATGAACCCACGACCCGACCGAGTAAGGAAGTCGCGATCCGACCCGGTGATACTTCCACGACCCGACCTGGAGCAATTGTTGTGAACATATCCACGAACTGGAGAAGACCACGAACCGATCCGAAGCTGGAAGGTTGGAGTATCCCGATCGCCAAGCTGGACCACGACCCGAAGAAGTTCAGCGAACCGCGACCCGAAGGAGCTCAACCACGAACCGAACCGAGTCTAGAGAACTGTCACGAACCGCGAACCGGAGGATAGTAGCGAACCGCGACCCGGAAAAATGACGACGAACAAGGGTCACGACCTGATCCAAAAAAGTGACAATTTTTGGAAAAAGTACAATTTTCAGATCATTTCAGAAAAGGCCCCATCTTCCAAAATCGAAAAAATCGTGTGGACTGCGGGGCCCCGGACCCCCGCCGGCGCTGCGCCCGGACCCGCTGACGGCCTCGCCTTCGGCTCGGAGCACGGCTCGCCTTCAGCTCGGAATACGTTTTGGCGTACAATTATCACAAATGCTAAACAACCAAGATTCAGTAGATAGCCTGAGTAAATCGACAGCAAATTGGCAACGACGGGAGTTCTTCCTAGAGCCATAACACCTATTTACTGATGTTATTCAATGTGAGGAGAAATAGAAAAGATTCAGCATGCTAGCTATGGTGATATACGAGGTAAAGATTATCTCCTGGCAACCTCCTCTTCCAGAGCTCCGATGGTGTATAGATTTCACCAATGCAACCGATGATGTTCCTGAACGAGTGGTGATCACCTAGTTACGTGGCTTAAACATGTCCAACAGGCGGAGTCCCAGATGCCATTGACATAGAACGACCCAGACACTACTCTAAAGGTGACTCAGAAGATCCCAATGGCCATGATTCTCAATGATGGGATATCCAATAGCAAGAAAGGATCCTAGCACTACAAAGTTACCCTTCGCTTGAATGGCGTGGTGAAAAATATATGTCCCACGGTTCACTCCTTGAAAAGCTTAACTAACATTTGCAATGCCTATTTGTCGTCAACCGCATCAAGGAAGACTGATTTCCATAGAATGAAGGGTAGATCAATGTACTTTGGTCCCCAGAGTTAGGAACCAATTGAACCTCCGCAGGCCGTGATCGGATATATGGATCATTGCTGGGATGATAACAACTTGACTGCTCACCAGCCACCATATGACATTGGTCAAGAAATGAGAATTTGAGATCAATGAAAATATGAATCAACCATTAGCTCTCCACTTCATACAATAGTCGTGATAGAATTTGTGAACACTACTTTAAGCCTTGCAAACCACGCTATCGCAGTCAAACTTATCTGATTAAGGTCTAGACTGACCAGCTCTACCTAGCACTTTGGTGTCTACTACTAAATATCCCAACCGAAGATGTAGTGAGAATGGTCTATGGTAACCGAGTTATTGAAGAAGCCGACTATTTGGCTGGATGGAATGTGCTATGCAACACAGATGGCGTGAAACCCAAAGACACTTCCCCCTGGATGAAATGGAGTGTGAAGGAGGTGTCAATATTGCGAATGAAGGAAGCATCACAAAAGGAATTGCCCGATGATCTGCTCGAAGACATAAACCCCAGAGAGGATGGTGATTCGGGATGCAGAAGGGTGACATCTAATGACACAACTAAACATGTTCTGATTGGTGATGCCGTCCTGACTAAGGCCTTGAAGTCGGATCTTATTTATACCTATTCCGAGCAAGGGAACTTACATGCTTTCTACAGGCGAGCCTGGATATGATCGATTGGACCTATGCTAATATTCGCAGGATTTTACCATAAATTATGATCGAGTATAAACCTAAATTGTGCTCCTGTCAAGCAAATAGGACGTATGCTCGGTCCGGGGAGAGCGTCTGCCTTGAAAGAAGAACTCAGAAGGCTAAAAGGCAATGGTTTTATATGAGGCGCCACACATCCCGCTTGGGTATCAAATCCTGTCCTCGTCAAGAATGCTAATGGGAAATGGAGCACATGCATCGATTTCTCAGATTTGAATAAAGACTTGCAGTGACCTGAGGTATCTAGAAGATTGCTCAAACGGAACATAGAGCTGAACCAGTTTGATCTCAATTCCCTCCTAAGAAGTCCATACGAGGACAAGCATTAGCCAACTTCATGGCTAAATGTACCACCCCCGAAGAGGATGTGTCAGATGTAGAAGATGCACCTGGAAGATGTAATTAGACGGTGCAAAGAATGATTGACCGTCCTACGCCGGTGTCTTATTAATAACTAAAGGACGGTCAATTTACTATGCCTTACGGTTGAAATTCTCCGCTATTAACAACGGCTCCGAAGATGACACCCTGGTTATCGAATTGAAATTCGCTAAGGAGTTGGGAATAGTGGCATCAAACATATTTTATGACTTTTATATCACTGTTCGCCAAGCTCGAAAGGAATTCCAGGCGCAGGAACCACCACTCGCAGCTTGCCAAGAACCGGAAGAAGGGCTGTTTGATGTATTGGAACGTTACAACATATCTCATGTCCTACGAGCAGAAGATCAAAAGGCGGATAATCTGACCAAGTTAGAAGGGTCTGACAATCTAGAAAAGATAGAGATGATCCCTATCAAGACACTATAAAATACAACCATTGATCAGATGGAAGTTGATCCAGCGTTGGAGACCGAACCCGGAAGAGAGTCATGGATAACCCCATGATGAACTTCCTGTAGCACGTAATGCATCTAGCAAGGTGGAGTGAAATGTGTGCCATCGTTCTTTATGCCTCGAGATATGACATGCAAGTCGACACTGCCTATTTTTTTTGGAAGGTTGTCCCAAAACAGACACCAACGAGTCCCATTGCTGATTCACCGCCCTGAATGATATGACAAAATCACTAATCAAGTCCTAGCTTGATGAGAAATATACGTGAACAGAATATCTGATGAGTAACGTTTTAGTGTTACAAAGTGAAGATTCACACTTTCACTCCTCTCATCAACTATCTGCTAAGTAACTCATTCCCCGGACGCTGGGGGCAACTGGAGATTTGAGCATGAATCGCTCGAGAATAAATCATCCAATTCAAAGCTGACACATCAGGAGTTTGCACGGCCGACTGCCTTTTTTCTTGCCCGAAGAGTAGCAAATTGAGCATTTAAAATGCTTACGCCCGAATGCTAGTTGATCGTCTACACTCCAATTCTTGCCGGCGTATCAGCAAATTTGTGAGATATGATTATCTCACCAGCAGCATTATCATATTTCTTAGCACCAATGCGACGATGTGTTACCATTAGCGATACAGTCATGACTTCCTGACACTCTATCCTTACCCTCAGCATAGGGGGCAAAGAGGCAATTCAAAAAGAGATGCGACCTCATCACTTGCTTATAGTACCTACTTAGCCGCCTTTGCCATCTCAAGACCCTGATCAAGGTCTATTCATTTTTTGGGATTGCCGCCCCCATGATAGTTTGAAAAGATACTCCTCATCAACTAAAAAGCCCTTCATTGGCAGAGATAGGGCGAAGCAAAATGGACCTGCAATGAATATGCAATGCCATTTTTCACTCAGAATGATACTCATTCCTTTAACAGGATTATTCTCTAACCATAACTCTTATATTTGCATCCTTTATGAGTTATTGATATAATTAACTCAGATGAAATAATATGTGGATGGTGTAGGTACCTCGGATCTGGTATCGATCAGACTTTTAACACCCGCATGCAGAATTATGGAGCACTGCCATAACGGGCCCGACTGAACTGCTCGCTAGCAAAGCCGCGCCCCCGTCTAAAGAAAGTCATATAGCTCAAGGTGGATTCGGAATGATCATCCAATCCTTGGCTTACACGTGGCAGACCGCAAGACAATTAAACATAAATCATTGAGTTACAAAGTCATAGTCCAACTCCAGATGGACGCGGTGTGACCGCCTACATGGCTCGATCCTATGCTCGACGCCACCAGATTACATGAATTCAAATAAAGGAGGCAACACTGCCTCTTAATTTGCTTACTTTTCAATCATAAAATTTGCTTTCATGTGCTTTCCAAGTTACTGACGTGACTAATTCGTGCAGTGTGAATAATGCAGGTATCCGAGGTCTGGTGCCAACCATTCCTCCCGTAGACTGTTCGGAGGAACTCAAAGCCTTGGCAAATGCCCCAACTGCTTGTCCGACTGGTTTTAATCCTCGGAGCTTGGATTAAAATATAAACCTAGGACGAGTTTGATGAGCGTGCATGATTGCAGACTGCTTGATCCGTGACTCTAACTCTCCAGAGCTGAGAGAGAGTATAAAGGACGCGAAGATGACGTCCACAAGGCATGGCGGTGTACCATGATCGGAGCCCCCTGAGCAAAAGTCTAACCTTTGGCGACCGCCAGGAGAATATAAAAGCGTCCATGATTTGGCGCTAAGAAAGGACTCTTACCCCGCTGAAGGATCGGGGAGCGATGGAACGGCTGAGTCCCAACTCTAACTCTCCAGAGTCGAGAGAGAGTATAAAAGCGTCTATGATTTAGCGCTGAGAACTTCTGCTCCGCTGAAGGATCGTTGAGCAGATCATGAACCGAGCTCGAACTCTAACCCGCTGAACGATCGGGAGAGTATAAATGCGCTAGAGATTCAGCGCCCCAGCAACTCTAACCCGCTGAAGGATCGGGAGAGTATAAAAGCGCTAGAGATTCAGCGCCCCAGCAACTCTAACCCGCTGAAGGATCGGGAGAGTATAAAAGAGCTAGAAACTTAGCGCCATGGGAAAATTCCCCCCCCCCCCCCCCGTTAAAGGATCGGGGGGGGGGGGGGGGGCAGGATGGAAGTTGATCCCAAATCCTCCATGTCCGGACATGGGGGCAACACAGTTATGGTCCTAATCAATCCTCAACAAGACCTGGCCAGGCACTAAGTTAATGATTGATTGGGGGCATACCTAGACATACATACTACTTTACTGCACTTTCACTTATAAGTTGCACTGATAACTTATAATGTTTCATGACTTATTTGCTTATTTGCGTTTCAAATGTTTAAATGCATAACTAATTATGGAATGCTCGCAGGTACAGGATAATGCGAAAGGACTCTCACCCCGCTGAAGGATCAGGGAGCGACTGAACACCTGAGTCTGAACTCTAACCTTGGCGAACGCCAGGAGAGTATAAAAGCGTCTATGATTAAGCACTGAGAAAGCACTCTAACCCGCTGAAGGATCGGGAGAGTATAAAAGCACTAGAGACTTAGTGTCATGAGCACTCTAGCCCGCTGAAGGATCGGGAGAGTATAAAAGTGCTAGAGACTTAGCGCCACAAGGGTTCATACCCCGCTGAAGGATCGGGGTGCAGACTTAAAGCTAAATTCAAACTCTATCCCAAACTACGACAGGAGAGTATAAATGCATGACGACATATGCCACTAAAGGGCTCCTATCCCGTCACACGACTGGGACCAAGAATGAAAATGGAGCTCGAAACACTCGTTTCCGGGAATCGGGGGGCAGCACACGAACACAGCAGTATAAAAAGAAATGGAATTTCATTCACTAAGTACAGGCTCACAAAACAAAGTTGGACAAAATGCGAGATCCGAACTCGCACAACAACAGCAGACCAGTAGGGAATAACTAAAGGGCTGCGTCCAGAAGGATGACGTAGGCGTATAATTCTAAGCTGCCTGTGCGACTCACGGCGACGACAGAAAATAAGCCTGGATAGTGAATTGTTCAGCGACATGTTATACAACTTCATACTCGCAAATGGAAGGACCTGGCGAGGCCCTGAGATTTTTTGATATCTACCCTACCTTAGTACGATCTTGAGCGATCATTGATTCCTTGGCCTTAATACGATTCGACGTAATCGTGGAATTCTGGACATTTATGAATTACAGGCTTCTTGTACCGTCCCAAACACGTCCTACACCATGCTTGGATAGTATGATCGCTTGAATTCTGAAAGTGACTTCCTCTTCTCATGTATACATGTCTGAATTCGAAAGGGAAGTGATCCGACCGCATGTCTTTCGCACTTACCCTATAACTAGGGCCATGGCTATTGAAAATATTTACAAACGACATAACTTAAATGCCTGTGTTTAACTTGTGTTGTGATCCTAACAGGCCCCCTTGAGGACCAAGAAACAAATGCAAAGAGAATGTCCATCTGCTGATCCCAACCGACTTCTAGAATGGGAAGCTCATATAAGGCTGGATATATCCCATACAGCAATTGGACAAGATGCAGCTATTTCGCCTCCAACCTCTCCCTTCATGCAGAAAGCAAGTGGGAACACCCGAGATGAACATGAACCAATCAGCAGTCACACAACGTGCAGCTTCGATTCAGAACGTCGTAGATGGAAACATGGGCGATGGAACGACTACCTGCAACTTCCTAGATGAGAATGCAAGAATCACAATGAACTTAGGTCATGCACGACCAACTTCAGCTCCAGCTCGAATGGGTACTCAAGCGCTAGAGTACGCTCAACTCCAAGATGGAATGCAACAATTCGAAGAACAGAAGCCTGGTCGAGTCGAATGACTCGACCCGTGACTTGGGAGTAACATCGATGCGGAAATAAGAAATCCACAAAGACCCCCTTGTAATTTCAGATTCAATACTGGGGGCACCAGCTTTGATCTTGAAAATGTGCAGCAATTCTTTGACGGTGATCTGCTCGCCAGTTTAATTCGGCACCTCTCGAGGAGCGGTACTCCTCTAGTTGATGTGGGTAGGGATAATCACAGCCCTTTCACACGGGACATTAGGACATCCTATTATTCCCACAGATTTCAATATTTCACCACAACAAGACTCGCTCAGAGGCTTTGATGGATTCAACTCTAAGGGTGGACATACTTCCATGACAAAAAAGTGTTAACATCGAGACGAATGACCAAGATGCTTTTCTGACTAAAGAACGGAGCACCTTCCAATACCTAAGACGATAAAGAACAAAAGAAAAGCCCTGGAAAAGAATGACAAGAATGTGCAATTCCAAAGAGAATCTATACCACTTATCGAGCCCATGATCTTGTTTGTCAAGCTCGATTGAACCGAGCATGAGAAAGAGACTCAATAAGACTGTGATAACCATTTCGGACTATGCTGAAGCATAAATGGTGGAGCCCAACTAACTTCATAACGACATTTATTCATTCGCATTCAACAACCTTACTTGACTCCGCAACTGATCTGATGAGAGTAACCGAAGTCGCTGATGCCCAATGAGGCAATCCTCACTATCTGACTAAAGAGAAGAGATGATATCAAAGCAAACGTGGTTCAACCATTTGCATATACAATTCTGATTTCTGCTAAATTGAGAAACAGTACAGAATGATCTGGGTCGGCTAAGATTGTTGAACCTGCAACTCTTACCAGATGCAATGACAGGAAGTATAAAATCTTCAAGATTAAATACCTTATTGACTCAACTCAACCCCCATCGATACTGGGGGCATAAGTACTGACCTCGCTTGTCCTCCGATGGCACTGAGAGCACAAGTGTCAGTTTATAGACTAACTTTGAAGACAATCCTGGCATGAAATGGGATTCAAAACATGTATGTCATGCCTCCGGAGTACAATCCAACTCATCTTTGCCAACCAAGCGAGCTAGCTTGTGGATCAAATGTGAACTTAAAGACTCAAACTACACCAAATGGAAGGTGTGACAAACCTATCTACTGCCTCGCGATGGTGACGATCCTATAGGCACTGGTCCGCATAATTTTAACAACATCCCTTACTGACTACTTCATATGTGAATATTGGATTAAGAAATGATCTGTAACAATTGTGGATTCTCTCGACTACGATCCAGAGTGATCATGGCTTTTGAATTCCTTACTGTTACGATTCAATGCGATTTTAAGATCCTGGATTAATATCAAGATATCAAGATCCGAACTTGAGTACAAATGGCAAATTCATATGTTGATTCTGATGTGCTTCGTCCCAACAGTCCAGTTGTTAGCTCAGAGCCCAAGGATTCTTACATCGCCCCCTGATTTGGGTGGCTACTTCATAAATTGACCTATATGTAAAAGAAAGTCTGGCCCGACGATGCACTCAGCTTACGAAAAATGATAAAATTGTTTGGCAACGACCTGTGCATGTAGAATCACACTCGGGAGCCAACGATTTAGCATGACATCTGACGGATGAATTAGATCTTTTGATCCGACAAGGTTTAAATGATTTCTTGATCATCTCGAATACACCTTCCGTGGAACTTGGCCTGACTAGCTCCCAGGGAAGCAATGCAATAGTTGGATAAAGCCTTCTCAAGGATAAATGACGTTCCAGAGAGATTTAGCTCAACATGTTCAAAGCACATCTCATCTTCGATAAGATGTACTTTGGGGGGCAAAATGTTAGCCTGCTTTGTGACCTGGCTACCCAAAGCAAAGATCATGTTGACACACCTCAGGGTAAATGCTGTCTCATATGGAATTTCTGGATAACATCGCTCTCTGGCATTATAAGCATCGTCAGAAGACACAAGGCAGTTTGGTCAAAATCACAACATCAGTATAAACTGGCCCGAAACCCCTATCAAATGACCTCATTTGGATCTATTCACCTCATATACTCGTAGCCCTTTGAATTAGCTTCAGTTTGAGCTTTGGTTTGGCTCAATCGGACTTACGGTTTGAAAGTTACGCCCATTTCCGTGAACGAGTGTAAGCTGGCATATGACCGCGATCCGATCCGCCCTTGCCTACGCGATCCGATCCGCCCTTGCCTACGCGATCCGATCCGCCCTTGCCTCCGCGATCCGATCCGCCCTTGCCTACGCGATCCGATCCGACCCATGACCGCGATCCGACCATATGACCGCGATCCGACCTTCGGACCTGTTCACACGCAGCTTGTTTTGACCTATTCTCAAGGCTACTGGCTCTCCTATTTTTCTGGATCGCCTGCCACGTACCCCATCACGAACCAGTCCTCCCAGGAGCTTTCCTACAGCTATAAATACACCTTCAGAGGGCATTTTCAGGGGGACTTTTGGAATCTCAACTTCCATGGCAGCCATGGCCAGCACTTCTCCATGAATAACCACCATCTTCCTCAATAAATTCAATGGATTCGGAGAGAATTATTCGTTGAATTCAAGTGATTGAAAGAAAATATTCATTATAATTGTAATCCATGAGTGAAATGAGAAAATATGAAGTGGACGTAAGCTCGTTAACGCCGAACCACTATAAAAATCTTGTTGTCTTGCTTTTTTCTCTATTTTTCGATTATTTCTTCATATCCTATGCTCAAAATACGACAATTTGGGTGTTAGAGCCATTTTTTGATCTAACAAGAATATATTATCGCATAAGAGATTATTCAGAAAGGGGTTATTTATGGAGAGACAATTATGTTAAATTTCAGAAAAGTACCCTTTACTTTCCATTTTTAATTAAAATTTAATATATTATTGATTAATTATTCAGATTAAAGAATAAAGTATATTTTAAAGTTAAATATTTCAAAGGTGTGAATTATTGTCAATGATTATTGTAAAGGAAATAAATTCTTAACTTAAAATCAGGAATTTCGAGAATTAGATGTTTTGTTTGAAGTAGTGAATTTTGTTGGTTTCAAAGTTAATAATGTTGTTTAGCTAAGATCTTAAAGGTAAATTTACCCCAACTTGATTGACTTCATTATTGACTAAGAAATGATTAAGGTTCGATAACAGGAGGGGTTAAGTGAAGTAAGTAAATGAGTGTCAGTAACTAAGTGAAAATAGCGGTGTTGTATTTAATATTTTTTTTAATTCAAATAAAGAATGTAAAAATGTTTCCTCCTAAGAATAGTGTATTTTCTATGGAAAATAAAGACTTGTGAATGTTTGGAAATGTTTTCCAATGGTAATAAGTGATTTTCTATAAATATGATAATTTGAAATGTTTTTCAAAAGATCGTGAGAGGATAATGGATTTTGGTAAAATCAAAATGGTAAGAACTAAAAAACAAAAAGCCGTACGTCAAGAACAAAGGACGACAAAACATAAGAGAAATAAATTCGTAAACTGAATGCTGAAATTGTATAAGTGATGATTTGATAAGAATTAAGAAATGAAGTTAAAGAATTTAAAAACTGACTGGAGATTAGTTAAGCTGAATAATTTCCTGAGTATTGATCTAATGTTGGTTTTGGCCTTCGGGATTGATACTTAGGAAGTTGTTCACTTGTTAATCTACGGTCGAAGAATGTGAATATGGAGAAATAATAATGCATGAATGGAAATTTGATATAAAAATGTAAAATTTTGAAATTTTGAGAGTATAAAATTTGAAGAGGGCGATGAACTTGATAATGGGGAAATCGAATGGGATTTTGGTTTATAGCCGATCGATTCATAAATCTAAGTTTGAAGGATATCAAATATCTGAATTGATAAAGAGATCAAATTGAAAATTTGAATGGAAACTTGAGGATATTCAATTTGAGATAATGAATATAGAAGTTTTTGGTGGGAAATATTAATATGAATATAGCGAATCCGGAAAACATTGACCTGGAAGGTAATGAATTGAGAAAAATTATTTATAGCAGAATTTATATAAAAATGAGGTGTTTGAAAATATGATTTGAAAAGAAAATCTCATGTAAGTTGAAATAAGTATGATTTATGAGGAATATGAGATGAAGCACTATATGTACATAGTATTATATGTTTTCAAAGTAAAAATAAGGAAAGTACCTTCCTTCTCCTTTGAATTCGAGCTCAGTTGAGATATGCTGCTGGTGGTATTAGGTTGTCCGGACATATAACTCATGAGTTACCATTGAACACGACTGCTAGCGAAATTCGCAGGGCTGCAGATAGCCTACGACAGTCGGATGTTTTCTGAGGGAATCAGGCGTAACCATTGTGATCGCTACGATCTAGAGTCATTGGAATTCGACCGTGTAGCGTAATTCGCAGGGCTGCAGATATCCTACGGCGGACGGATGTTTCTTGGGGGAACCAAGCGTAACCATTGTGACTGCTGTGATCTACAGTCGAATTATACGGGCGTAATCCGCAAAGCTGTGAAAGCTTACAGATATGGATGTTTCCTGGGGGACCTAAGCGTAACCATTGTGTACCTACGGTCCATGCGGTAAATTGTCTACCGGTGAAAGAGATGTAACCACTAGAGTTACTAAATGTGACGAAAAAGAATTTCGCTCGGTCCGAACCAGTCGCTAAACCGATCCAGGCCGTTCGAAACGCCCTATCGTTTGGGAACACGACAAAACAGAACGCAAACAGAAGAACATTTCATTGTTATTTCACAACAATGCATCAGATTACAAGAATATACAGAGTACAAATGAATAAATATTACACAGAAATATCAGAGATTTAAATTACATTTAAATACATAGCAGCGGAAAATAATACAATACACAACTAGAAGGAGATATACGGATACAAAGCTTTCCGGATATCGTTCCAGCTGTAAACCAGGATCCTGTGAATATGAATCTGCAAAACCAAAACTACTAGCTGCCCGTGTCGAAAATAGGGGCACCCAGTGTTTAGGTTAAAACAATAAACTCCAGGTCAGTCATGTGACTGGTGTGAGAACTAAAACAGTTATTAGTCTTTATTTTAAATCATTAGGTAAATCAAGGGACCTCGCCGTATAACACGGAACGGGTTTCCTCCCAAGGATACCAGTGCATAAAACAAACAGCGCCATGCTAAATAAAGAAAAATGAAACTGTTATAAGACCCAGGTCCCATCACACAATGCAACGCAGCCGAGGATAGGGTTTTCCCTTATAACAGCCAAAGAATGCTTGATACGGTTAAAACAAATCGTTTGATACTATTATAAGTGCATAGTGTATAAAACAACTTCCAATCATAAGTATCAATCATAGGCGGCATGGGTACCATATATCATGTCGCCACATATAGGTTTACAAATAAAACCGCAAATGTCACGTATTTGGAAATTGGATTTCCGTCTATGAACCGAGTCAAAAGATAGTCCTCAACCGATTCGAGACAATCTAGCCCATGTCTCAGGTCCCAGACTCAGGTGGGCCTTGGATCGTCAGGGCCGGTCCACCGATGTGGATTATTATGCCTGAACACTACGTCTCTCCGCCCTTTGGGGCGTAAATGAGCCAACGAATGGCTCCATCGGACCCGGATCGTCCGATCTAACCGAGGCGCCTCGCAACAGCAACAACCACATAAGTCAAACTCGTCAGGGCGTGTAAAACCACTGACGCCACTTTTAGCTAGAAAGAAACGCAAGTCCTCCCTGATGTCCGTCTCCCGTTTTTGGTTCATACCGGGTGTGAAACACGCGAAGTAAACGTTACACAAAGCTATGCCACAAAGGCCTTGCTTTGATCATCACCACAAGACTTTGCTTTTCAACAGAAGCCTCGATCAATTGCCACTTAGGCATGCCACACAGGCAATTCACTCCATGCGTTTGATATCCATCAATATATAACCCCTGAGCTCGTACGTCTCAGAGAAGGGCGTTAAGCAAGAGAATAAATTCTCCGCCGCCAAACAGATATATATTTAATAGAAATCAATCACACGGACTAAAATCCAATGTCAGACACACAGTCCATTTACAAGTCCGTTCTGGGTCTGAACGAAACCGGAGGCACCTAGTACCCCGCATATCCATCGATCTCCAAGTACGTCTGGACGATCACTAACTGTTTCCATCTTCTTGGGTGTACAGCCCAATCAAGATCATCAGTAATTACCCAAACGACGTGAAGACCTCCGGTCTTCGACCATCGTCTTCATCTTCGACTTATCGTCGTATCAGTTATTCAGAATGGGATAAACCCGGTCTTTCCGAATAACTCGCGTATATTTAAAATAAGTGTTACACAAACACAACATACGCCTCATTCCAATTCATTAGTCACTAACCGTAAATTAATCAAGAGAATAATTCCCCAAATATTAACCCCGAAGGCTGAAACCAACATCAGATCAATATCCAGAAAACCATTCTGCTTGGCTAACCGACAGTTAGTTTCTAAATTTCACATTCATAGGGAAAGGTTCCCATTAATTTTATCCAAGACAAATTTCTTGAATTATTCTTTAATCTATTTTTGAATATCAATTCAAACTAGTCGGGATTAACGAAACTTACCGAAGTAATCATTTGGTTTAATTTCCCAATCCCAACCTATTTATCCCATGAAGTAAAACTGGCAATACTTCATATCTAACACCACAGTGTTATCGGTAAATTCAATTACCATTTCACGTTCAAATCTAATTAAAGATTTAACTATCGCCTAGAGCAAAACTGGTGATACTCCATTTTCGATCATTTCAATCTAATTAAAGATTCATTAAAACTCCACTTAGTTTTAATCGTTAACTGGGTTAAAGAATCCGTGTCATTTAAAACACGGTTCACGATAAACCCAAAATCACATTCCATTAATTATCGGGTTAAAGAACAAGTGTTATTTAAAACACTGTTCACGATAAACCCAAAAATCAATACCAATTCAATTCCAATTAAATATCATTTAATTGGTACACTTCATTAAATCTAAATAAAAAGATTTAATCATTTCTCAACTGGGTTCAAGAACAGTGTTAGTGAAGGCACCATTCACGACAAACCCAAATCACATTCGATATTCAATACAAGGCTCTGAATAGAAAATATATCGGCTTATATTCAATATCAAATTCTACGACTAACAAATGTCGTATTGGAAATAACGATATAAATATATATCTTTCAAATTTCCATAACAACACCTGTATAATCACGAATTCCAACATCGAAATATTCCGAAGACAATTTTGATTCAAATCCACTCCAATGCAATCATTGGATATTCTGGTTATTTTCAAAACCCTTTTTAAATTCAATTTATTTATTTAAAAATAAATAGAATTATAATTCTAGTTCAAAACTAGTTCATTTCGATAAAAATCTATTTTTATCTTTTCCAATATGGAGTTTTTCATCCCAATTCTTTCTAAATCATTTCTTATGATTTTACACAAATTATTACTATTTTTAATAATTTTATCAAGGCCCGTACAGTCGATTTCCATCAATGGCCATCGAACTGCATTTACAGCGACCTTTTTCAAATTTGATTTGGACATAATTCCAAATCCAACCGTAAGATTTCAAATTTCTAACATTCGCTAGAAAGCTCTTCTCGATACGAACCCAACGGTTCCGGTTTTAGGAGAATCCGACGGTCGGATCTCCCGTAATGTCCATTTGAAATAAATGGTCGAAAATCGCGAACTGCCGCGGCGCGGCGCGTTCTATTCAGGCCATTATATTATATATATAATATATATATAATATATATTTCGTCGATTTCTATTTAAAACGAATTATATAAATAGTTTTAAATTCGTTTCAAAAGCAATTTCAACTTCCATTTCAATTCAAATCAAAATTGAATTCTTCTTTATAAATTCGTTTTAAAATTCATTTCTATTCAATTCAAATTTCAATTCAATTTGAATTCATTTCAATTTGCTTTCAATTCAATTTGAAGTCGTTTTCAAGTCAATTCGAATTCGTTTCCTATTCATTTCATTTCGAAATCGTTTTCAATTCATTTCATTTCGAAATCGTTTTCAATTCATTTCATTTCGAAATCGTTTTCAATTCATTTCATTTCGAAATCGTTTTCAATTCATTTCATTTCGAAATCGTTTAAAATCGATATAAATATCTTTCACGTCAAAATGGCGTCAATCTAATCAACACGGCTTCATAAATTTCTATTTCAAATATTTCTTTTTCAAAATAGTTGTTATTATCAAAATATTTCGTTCAACACATGACCAATCTCAATGGATGAGTACTGTCAACATATGAACCTTTATTTAATATTATTCTTTATTTTTCAAATTGGAATGAGGCCCAATCAATTACCATATAAAGTTAATTATATGGATTCCATACAACACGTGTATATAATAGCACTGAAAAATAATCAACCATCAACCAAAGTGCACTACACTGTATAAGCATCAAATATAAATATCTAACGCTTATAATAGCCTGTCAATCGATCGATCGACATATTTAATCAATCAGGATGAGTGAACTTCAAATTTCATCCTAACACCCGTGTGGGGTTTCAACCAATCAACACATATTTTATTTGTGCAGTTGGGCGATGTGTAAAATTTATCGTCCCAATCAATGTCATTCAAATAGGTGTACATAAACAAACCGTCCGGTTTATAAATGAATATTTTATTTTATTCACTTCACGTTAAAAATTATATTTTTTTAACGATAAAACATTTTATTTCAACCTATGAATTTCTATTATTCATTTACACAATAAAATGATATTTTTATTTTCTAACATATTTTAGAAAATTTCGGCGGCATAACGGCACGATACTAGAAACGGGACGAGGCCTAGCCTTATCCCCGGTCTAGTGAAGGCCCACGCCATTCACACATCAATCAATTCATTCATTTCACCAAACAATTCAATTTCAAATCAAATCATCTAACTAATCTATGCAACCAAACAAACAAGTCCATGGTCTGTGGACGATTGTGTCGGGTGCTACTAAGCACCGTCTACATCCTAGTATATATATATAACTAGAAATAAAATTGAAGAGTGAGAAATTCTCACAGATAGCTATCCAATCATCTTGACTCTTCTTCTATAGAAATCTTCGCCAATCTCGCCTATTGTCATCTTCGTTGCCCGTATTCTCTACATATGTAAAAATCGAATTTTTACTTCGCTATTCAATATATAAAAATCATATTTTTATTTCGAAGTTCAATATATAAAAATCATATTTTTATTTCGAAGTTCAATATATAAAAATCATATTTTTATTTCGAAGTTCAATATATAAAAATCATATTTTTATTTCGAAGTTCAATATATAAAAATCATATTTTTATTTCGAAGTTCAATATATAAAAATCATATTTTTATTTCGAAGTTCAATATATAAAAATCATATTTTTATTTCGAAGTTCAATATATAAAAATCATATTTTTATTTCTGAAAATAAAGCAATACTAATTTTATTTGAAAAACAATTCTAATCTCATTTTAAAACAATGGTAATTTTATTTTTATCACTACCATTTTTAAATTTAAGTTAATTACACTGAATAAATTAGAATAAATAACCGAATAAAATATAATTAAAACTTACAGTTGTTTGGAGGAGGGGTTTTCAACGGCTTCTGGCGGAGATGGGGGAGAGACCGACGACGGCTGGTGGTCCTCCGGTGAGGCGGCGTCGTCTTCAGCATCGCGAGGCTAGGGGGGGTTCGGGCGTCGCTCGTGAGGAGCGGCATCGGCGGGGGAGTTCGTCGGCGGTGGCATCGATCTGGGGAGGGAGGCGGCGACTCGAGATCGGGTTAGGGCAGAGGCGCGTTTGTTTTTTTTTTTTTCCTTTTTCTCTCTTTTTTTTCTTTTTTTTTCTTATCTTCTGTTTGAATCGGGGGGGGGGGGGGCCTGGGAGGAGATAAGGGGAGGGAATTTTTTTTTTTATTTAATTAATTTAATTTCTCTCTCCTAAGTTGACTTTTCATACGCTCTCGAAATCGAACCCACCGCCTGTCGTCCATAGCGTTTTACCCCCATTCCGAATCCAATGGGATATGTATCGCAAGCTGGTTCGATTGTTTTGATCAGTTTTCCGTTGAATTTTTATTTAAATCATTATATTGAATTTTAAACGTACATTTCAAATTACCGGGGCCACATACTAACCAGAAAAATTTCAGAAAAATATTTTCTAGCTTCGTATTGACGATATGGTCCTAACAAAATTAGTTTCGTCGAATTCCGAGACTGTTTGAAAAATGGCCAATTTCCAGTCGATTAAAATCAACTAAAAATGGTCAATCGCGTTTTCCTTTGCCACGCTCACATATTGATTTGGAAAATTATGAAATTTGAAACCTAGCAATAACTTAACATCACGGACCCAACAAAACTGGTTTCGTCGAAATCCGAGGTCGTTTGCAAAATGTCCATTTTTAAGGGCCTGAATTCCATAGCGACTATTCAGAATTTTCAACTGGACATATCTTTTGATTCCCGCTATCAAATTTCGATTTGTCGGATTCGTTGGAAAGATATTATCAATCAGATCCTAATGTTTTTGGTTTCACTACAATCCGGATTGTTTTGCACCCGGTACATTCAATTGAAGTTTGAAATCGAATTATCGAACTACCGCGCCATTTTCAATTCTATTTATAATTATATATAAATATTTATATTCTAACGACGACGCGTATAATATATACGTTCTAAATATATTCAAAATAAATTTCTCGTCGATATTATTTAAAATAATTCATTTTAAATAATCAAAATTCCCTAAAATCGCCAAAATAAAAATTTCAAACTGGCTCGCATTTTCCGGGTTATTACACTAAAGGTAGCATGACGAGCCGCACAAGTATTTGAGATATCTTAGCGATAGTAAGCCACCTGTTTAATGCAGCTGTTTGTCTTCATGACTTGATTGGACCTCGTGACTTGATTTATCTTCATAATTTGATGATTTGATTTCGTGATCTTGAGAGAGAGCAGTCAACGCTCAATGACCTCAGATCGTCTTTTGATTCCCAAATATCTTCTGCTGATTTTCCCATGACGAAATTCATAGGGAAGTGATTTCCTACGGATACAGATGTTTTCTCGGGGATCCATACGAAACCATTGTGTATCTGCGGCTCGTGAAGAATCAACATATCAATATCACATTGGTACTTTCTGTATCTATTTTTAAAATATTTTTAGAAATATTTTTACTTGGAATTGAAGCAAGGCTATTTAGTACTTGGAGATTTTAGTCGTGCGCCTGGCCAGCATATGTCTAAAATCTATGGGAACGAAAATAGACTTGTCAAACTTTGAGTTATAAGTATTTTAAAATAAATTATTTGAGATTTAAACTGCACCTTATTTAATAAGTTAAGTAAAAAAAATTCAGAGTAATAATACAAGTATTTCTGTATATAAAAAAAGGGGCTCGGAATTTGTAAATCTTCAAGGCAACTATTTGTGACTTGGAAAGAAGATGTTATATACACTCTCCAATGTGTGAGGGAAATTTAATGGATTGAATGTAAGGAGGTTAGATTGAAGTGTAAACGGATAGATATTGACAGATGAGAATAAAAATTTGAAGTAATTTGCAGGATTTTAAAGTTAAGAAGTGATTGGTTTTATAAAGAAATTTGTTGTTTCGAGTAAATTGAATATGATAGATTACTAAAATATCGGAATTTAAGTTAAGTATGGGAGAAATTCACACAGATGTGAAAATATGAAGTATACAACGGTATAACTCCGACGATCTTTCCTTTTCGAGGACGAAAAGTTTTAAAGGGGGAAGATTGTAACGTCCTAGAAATTTCGTCAACTGGAATACGAGATCAATTAGAGATCTAATGATTAGTAATCAATTTTACATTGGATATTTGAGTTAGAGATTTTAAAATTCAAAAATTTATTTGTTTAATTAAGGATTAAATTCGACATTAAATTTAGAATGATTAATCTGCATTATTTATTTATTTATAACCAATCAAGAATAAGTTGGTTGATATTGGAATTGAAAATTTGAATTAAGAAATACAAATGGATTATGTTCGATATTATTTTGAAGTTTGAAAATATAAATGAAAATAATAAAATGTTATTAACATAAATGAGTTGGGAGTTTTATTTGTTGAGATAGATCGAAATTTTCTTAGATATATGTGTATTTGTGCATAAATTTAACGGTTTAAATTTGGGGTTGGATAGAGTATTGGTAGATAAACAGAATTAAATAGTAAACCGATAAATAGTATAAAATTTAAAATAACATCTTTATGCAAATAAAGCTAGATTTCGACCGAATAAATTTTATTAGATTCAGAACGTCGAGGCGTGAAAGTATGTAAAATTTCATCACGATTGGAGTTTGTTTATGGTGGTTCGAAAATAAAACATCAGCATATTTTGCAGTAGGAAATTTAAGGAACCATAAATAAATAAATAAAATAAAACGTTGGTTCCTTCCTTCACACACAAATGATTCCTTGGCTCCCACGAAAACGTGTTATACACGGTTCTTGCATCTACAAGAGAACCAATCCCTCATTCCATTTCTTCAGCTAATCCCTAAATCAAAAATTTATGTTTCCCCTTTCTGATCTAATCGCAACTGAATAAATCTTCTATCCCCAAATCAGTTTCCTTCCTCTAAATTCATAGTCATTGGTTTTACCCTCTCCAAAATCAAAACCACTCTTCTCAAATTTCCTTCAGTAAGAGAAAAACCACGTCTTTCACCAAATCCCTAAATCGAAGTCGGCTTTCCCCTTTTGCTGTTCTTCGGTCTTCTGAAGCCGCCTCCCTCTGACAAATCAAAGCAACTAACTCGCACACCCAATCGCCATCCTTTTCAGCAACCTTCCGGTTCACCGCATTCACCTATGCCTCCAAGTCAGAAGCCACAGCCACCAAAGCCCATTCGTCATTGTTTGCGTCAACCCTGCTGTTTTTGCTTGTTTCCTCTTCGTTGTTTGCAGGTGAGCATTCACTCACAATAAATCTTTGATCCAAGTTCATTAATTTCGGTAACCTAACTAAATAGAGAAGTTACTTTCTTATAATTGTTTGGGGATGTTGATTTTATATTTGTTGTTGCCAAATAACCATGGTTTTATATCACCTGAACTTGATTGGTTACAAACTATGTTCATATAGTGCGAAATCAAACTGCTATATATATGATTGCAGCCCTGTATTGATCTTTTATATAATACTGCGGCATGTAAGGTTTGGACATATTGGCACATGTATGGTAGTTGTGAAATTCCTGACACTTGGATTTGTGTGTTTACTTCTCTTGCTGGCTGAGGGTGAGTACTAGTTGAACTATCACATGTGTTTTGATGTGCATTAGGGAACGAGGAATTTTACTACATGCATAAGTATATATACATTTATGTATGTATACCTGCATATATACTGTATAGTATGTGGGTCAGAATTGCTTCATTTGGTGGCGTATCTAAGAAACACATATGCTAGTCTTAACCTGAACTAACAATTTCCTTGCTTGCTTGACTTGAAAACTTTTACCCTGATTTAATAACAAGAAAATATAATACCAGTAAGTCATTAACACCTGTTATAATAGGGTACCAATACTGTATAATTCCAAACTGGAATTTGATGAGTACAGAACTAGTATTATGGTAATTTGAAAGGGTAAGTCATGACAATGTTTTCAGTATTAAGGATTTTTAGAAAACATAATGTAATGCCATATTTTATTTGGGAATAAGTATGCATATGCTAATCTACACCATGTACTGTCTATATTAAGAGGGATAGTTGTGTTCACAAATGGTTCAGACATCTATACCATGTTCTGTCGATGTACACATATAACAAGCTAGGATGAATATGTTGATTTTTTTTTTAAATTTATTGTGTTTCCAGTTTATATTCTAAGTAGATATAAGATTTCATTGACTGACATTGGTTACACAAATCTCTTATGCAAACTGATTTTTGTCAGCATCAGCTTTTTTCAAATAAATTTCATATACCCGAAACTGATGTTGTGTCTTACAATATATTCGACATGTTACAATTTTAATACTTCATGGCTTTAAAAAAAACAACTAGCTACATGTTATAATTTAAATACTTCATAGCCTAACTTGTCGTTGAATACATGATGTATATATTTTTTATGAACATCATGGAACTCCATGGCATAATGAACATACTAAATTCATGCCTCCTTTATATTCATTTACTTGCATACTTGGCCAAATTTGAACTGATGTCTTGATTGAGTTATATACTGCTATCTTATTTCAAGTTGAAATATAAGAGGCTGTGTCCATATATTGTTGAACTCTTGATCAAATGATTTAACATATATGAAGTTCACTATGGCATTCACACTTGTATCACCAAACCATTGGCATGCAATAGAACCTCACTTTATTTGCTTATTTGAAGTTTTATACATACATGTTTATTTATACAATCAACTACACTTGCACATAGAACAGACTGATTGAGCAGATACTATCCATGATGATCATTGTTTCGTGGATGACATATTCATTATGTTTACCCTTTTGTTATAACTGATGTGAATAGATACTATGCATGATCCCACCATTTCGCCTATGATAATCCAATCATTGTAGATGCTTTGCTTTGAACTGCTATGAATAGAGTTTGAGCTTGATTTTCTTTAACTGACATTGCTTGTCTTTCCACTTTACTGTCATAAACTGAAGGGCCTGATACCATACATGAATTGGCTTGATTCACGGGTTTGCTATATGAATTTTGTCCATTTAGACACTAATAAGAACTGATACTTTGCTTGATCACTTTACTGTACCACTTGAGTTTAATTTGATATGCACACAACTTCCATGAATTTGACATGAATAAATTTCCGTTGGCAGTATTGGTTAGTTGTTGGCCGAGATATTATATTACTCAATGTTGAAATGTCCATTTTTGTCATGTCCTTTATAAATCAAAGAGAAAACAAGGAAGTCTACCTGTTTTGAGTCTGAACGTATTTAGTAAGTTGGCCACCTTGTATTGCAATATGACGCCAGGTAAAGAAATGGGTCAGATGTGTTGTTTCTAAACACGAGTGCAATTGTCCATAGTTCTGATTCATGAACCTGTGTCATTATAACTGTTGCGGTCATGTATATTTACCATATCCCAAATGCATTTCAGTATCGCGTAACCTGAGCATATTTTTCCACGACCCACTTATATTTAGTTATATGTAACTCGGGTATACTTGCCACACCAGCTATTTAAATTGTGGTGCGCTGTATTTAAGGTTATGTACCTCCTGGTATGCACTAATGCACTTGAACGTGCTACTTGTCCCTGTTCTGCAATATTCGTGCATACCCTCTAAAGTTCGGTGCATTTATTTGTGGTAGCGGGATGTTGGGGCAGTGCACACGTGTACTTGTACACGAGTGTATATGCAGGCTTCCGTAACCATTGGTCCTTGAAATAAAACTAATATGCACAGATAATGTATTTGATACTCGGATATGTGATGTTTATTAGGATTAACTACTTTATTCAGTTTCTATTGGAATTAATTTACTTGAACAAATGATTTATCCTAACTCAGTGTTGTATGTTTTTGCATGGAGCGCTCGGGTCTGACCCGAGCATTTCAGATTTGAAGATTTCAGCTTAGGATTCAAAGACAATCAAAGATGGGGATTCCAAAGACGGCGCGCTCTGAAGATTTTATAACAGTAAATATTTTTCCTTTGTATTCAAAGTGTATTTTCAAGTTCCGCTGCGTATAGAAAATTTGTATCAAAATTTTTTGTTATATATGAAAGTGATATCTTACTGTTAAATATTGTATCTACTATTTTCTGTGTTGATTCTATTTTTAAACTCTTTAAGCTAAATACGCTCTGTTGTTTTGGACGTTTTAAGTTGGTTTAATTACCGATTTAAAGCGTTCAAAAAGGCGGGACGTTACATCACCCCTAGTTACCAATCCAAGCTTCAATTCTTCCAACTGTCCTCCAACCGATCAACAATCTCAAATCTAGTTTGACACGGTTGAGCATCTAGAAGTATCGATGCATCAAGAAGATGTGCCATTGATGAAGCGCCCACACACGTGAGTTTATTGGATCTGGAATCTCACGATTTCACTGGCGAGTGCTCTATTAATTTTTTTGAAGAAGTGAAGCGATGGCGGCTTCTTTTTTTCTTTCCCACGGTAAATGAAAATAGAAGAGGACAGAGTTCAGATTTAGAAGTTAAAGGATATTATATAGGCATTATTTTATTATAAAATATTAACACATTGTTAACGTTCGACATTTATAACTCGCGCCATTACATAACACATTGGATTGTATAAAACTTAGAATCCTACAATAGTTTAATATTCCGGACCTGATGAAATTGGCTCATCAAATTCGAGGTCATTTGAAAAACAACAACTTTACGTGTTAATAAAAATCAATTTAAAATAAATTCGATTCCAAAACCCATAAATTCATCAAAAATAATTTTTTATTATCATTCTAATTCAAATAGATTTTTACTAAATTCCAATATAAAAACTGGATTTTTATACTTAAGATTTTCAGTCCCAAGTTAATTTAACATTTAAATTCTCACTTTAAATTTAATTCAAGTTGTTTCATCTTAAAACTAATCATTTTAAATATTTAAATTAATTTAATATTCTTGTATTAAAAATCCGGTTTGTTACATTCTTCCCCCCTTAAAAAGATTTCGTCCTCGAAATCACAAGTTAAAAAATATGTTATAAAGTGATTAATTTTACTTCAAATATATTTCTTACAAAATCATATTTAACCTTTATAACACTAGAAATTCTAGAAAATTTCGACAGTTTTGCGGCTCTATCTAACTTTTTTTATAACATCGATATTAGACACTATACATCTCATCTCTATTGCATATAACAATTATATGATTTTTGTTTGATTATAACAAACATATATATTTTATTATAAATGTGTTTGTATTTTTACTGTTCCACTACATCACATAAATAATTGAATATTTATATTTAAATAGAATATTTTTGCAGAAGAATTTAAATATTCAAACATTATTTCATTTAAATATAATATTTATTCCAACATTTTAACAACACATATTTCCTAACACAACTATTGTACATCTCACTGATTTCATATACAAAGCTCCTCACTACAAACTCTCGGTTTCACTTAGTTACACAATCATTTAGTTACATTTAATTATACTCTCTCATGTACAGTAGCAACCGGAATTCCAACAAACCGATTTTTTCCTTCATAATTCCAATTTATCGAAACTCGTGTTGGTTTGCTCTAGTACCCTGGAAAAAAAACAGAGACATAAAATATGTAAGAGCTAAGAAAGTATCTCACAGTGGAAAGGATAAAATATAATGTAACCAAAATATAGCCTTACCGTATTAATAATACTGGCTAACTAGCATCTGAAGTTGTTATTTCTTTGCCACAAATCTAACCTACGAGTATGTTATGAGGAGGGGGTCAAAACACAAGTTCTGGTGACTGGATTTAAACTATACACTTTAGATAATCCTACATATACAGTTCAATCACATTTTCTTATATATTAGGTTACCTCGGTTAACAACACTCAAGGCTTACATACACGTCGTACCCATTTACTTCCTAATGGATTAACCTAAAATAGTATATATGTAGCTACCCCTCAATAATGAGGTACACCCCATGGTACCCCACTCGCATGGTCTCCACCGTAACTCCACAGAAATTAACGTAGTCCCTCATCCTACGCTGGGAGTGACGCACGGGTCTCTACATAACAACATTATGTTTTACATATATCCGTCATTTCTACGCTACGTAATCGTATGTACTGCCACCATCGATCGTATTAGATTTCATACTAGAGTAATTCCCTCAAGCCTACGATACACCACCCAGATTCGACATGCATGTATCTAGACTGTCCCATGTACGTATCGTAAATCGTATTCGATGCCTTAACCGCATATAATATGCACCAAGTTCAGTGGTAGGGCTATACAAGAAATATGGAACTTGGTCGGGATCTTTTCCACATCTGTACAGGCCCGTCTTTAAGAGCCTCTAAATATAGATATTCCTAGGGTCTGTTATTCATGGTGGCTAGGTAAGGCCTTCCCCAATATATTAATTGATAGGTCGGTTTATTATAACCTAAGCTATAATTTCCACTTGTCCCAAGGACAAGCCTAAACATGTTATTCTTATCAGCAGATTTCATACTCCCAAGTTTACAGATTACTTAATTTATAATTAAGTACAACTTCTTACTTTTCATAAACTTTCCCCCTTTTCTCTACTTATTACAAAAAACTGGTTTCGGTTTTCCCTATTTGTTAATTACTTAATTTAAAATTAAGTGTCGCTTATCTCATTTCACCAGTTATCTCATGTCCATACTAGTTTATTATAACCTAAGTTATAATCATCACTTGTCCCTAGGACAAGTCTACCTACTATACAACATTCTTATTAATGTAAATTATTTATAATAGGTTATTATCATTCCCCGTTCACTCCATTCCTTTTTTACTAGTTGTAATTATCTTTCATTCAATACCATTTATCAATCTTGCCAAATACTTATATTTTTATATATATAAGTTTATACACTAGACCTCTCACATTAAGCCTACACTTGTGGATGCTGGATTTGTTGGGCGGTTCCGGGCGGACTTCTAACACAAGTGTAATCTAACCTCGTGTCTAAGCTCGGTTACAGTTCCCTATTTACTATAAATTCTAGGTATCTTTATTATTTACCAATTATTCCTATGCCGTTATAAGTTTTCATGCCCCTTTCCCGAGTTATATTTATCATGTACCATATGCGCAAATTAAGATCTTTAATCGTAATTTGATTTATTCCCCAAACCCATACTCATGTATTCAATTTTATGCTAACATGACACCATTTAATCATATAACTATTCCAATTCATACAAGTGAAGATTCATGTATATAAATGTAACAAGTTAACACGTCATTTTCTCAATTCTACATCTAACAATTCAAATACAAGTGAATCATGTAATCATAACAACAGTAGTCATTAACCATATTATAACAAGTTTGTATTCATCATGTAAATATTTCAACGCGTTAACTGGTTTAACATATGAATTTTTGCAAAACATTCATATTAATATCTCAACTTGTTATAACAGTAATTCTCAATTATTCTGGAAAATTTACATATAATAACGGGGAATGTTTTAACGATTACATATCATTATCTAAAATGATATAGCTTAAATCCACTCACCTCATATGCTTTCCAAATCCAGGATTTGGTCCAGATCTAGCATTCCATGGGTTTTCCCTTAATTGGATTCAGAACCTAATAACTATGGATCTACAATTTTTGCTAAAAGAAAAAAGGAGAGAAAGAAAAGAGAATTGAAATAGACCAGATCTCGAAAATTACCTCACTTCGATAAAAGATCTGAACACCAATTTACAAACATATGTTTCTTTCCTTCTGATCTGGATTCATAATTTTTCCTAGACTAATAATCTTAATTTTCTGAATAGATTTAGGGAGGAAGAGGAACGACAGAGCTTCTGCGTAGTGTCAGAAATATGATGTTTAGGGTCAGCCCTACAGACTTATTTATAGATGTATCAGAGAAATCGGGTCCTTTATATTTAAATTAAAAACCATCAGAACCTACCATGTCTCAAGAAAAACGCTCGGATCTGCGGTGGTTCGACCCCGGGATCGATCCCTTTTCACGTGGGTCAACCCCCAACGGGCAAAATTCATGCTCTGTTTTCCCGCATTGTATTTCGATTTTCTGAATAAATTTATCTAATATGTATACATATAAGCTCCTTATATGTACACAAACTTCTAATGCTCATAACTTCTTCATGCCTTATCCGTTTTACACAAACCAGGTGTCTATTTTGACCAGAATTCCAAGTTGAACGCAATGGCATAGTCCGTTTCACTTAATTCTGAATATTTAATTAAGTTATCCTTATTTTATTATCTTGAGTTAAAAATGCGGGATGTTACACATTCACATTCACTCACTGACACTCCTAAGCATCCATCTGCAAACCTATCACAGAGACACACACATAAAGTAAACTAGAACAAAACAATTATAAATTCCAGAAGATATAATTTTATTTTAACATTTGTTTGCCTTAGAATTTTGGTGTATTTCTCATCATATTTCCTAACTTGATCTGATATGTATATAAATCCATCTATGTCTAGACAGCTTGTGTTATTCATAGTGATTCACTATAAATACCACAAGGTAGACAGCATCTTTAGTGCTTATATATATATTCTGCACATACAAAATATATGTATACACATATATGTTTATGTATATGCACATATATTTTGTTCAGGGGCAATACGACCAGACACTGAAAAAGCAAGGGACAAATATATCAAGTATGATACGATCAGGTGAAGCTTGACAAGACATACATGTTGTAGGTATCCATGAACACATAAGTGTAACAAAACAGTTTCAGCATGCACAAATATATACATGCAACAGTGAAAACTCAGGTTCAAGCTCAGCAAAATGGTGAACCAAATGATTCAGACTCAACGCAAATTGACATAGCAAAACGTGTGTGTATGTATATATATAAATATATATATATATATATATATATATGGATGCATGTATACATGAGAATACAGGGTCAGGATCCAGAGTGGCATACACAAATTTAGGTAACAAGTCAAACTGGATTAGCACAAGGCACCATCAAGTGCTCACATTGGTCAACATGGCATGTGACCCGAGTATGCAAACAAGACAAAGATTCTGCATGATTCAAATGTGCAGCAAAGCCACACACGCCCATATACACACACACAAGTTTGTGTATATATATATATACAAGGTTCACCAGTCAAGGGTGCAAGCACACAACAAAGTAAAGACCCAAGAGGAAGTGACACAAAAATTCAAGAACGACAGCATGCACATGGGGTCATCAGTGGACACAAAACCCTAAGCAAGAAACATGAAATGTAGCATGCAACATAAGGGAAAGTCTATGTACAGTCTCATGCTCAAGTGCAAAATTGTTTTTGGGCACAATGGTAAATCAATAAATAGCACAAAAGTAAAGGAATACATCAGTGGCAAGCTATTAAAACATATGCAACGATTCATGCACAACCTCTCAAGATAAAAGCATGGACAACAACAAGTGTAACATGTAGAAAAGGCAACTTCAGGTGCTAATAATACATGAGGAACATAGGTTAGCACACATGAATATACTTGTGTATGCATGTGAGTATAAATAGAGACACACACACAAGTCAAGCCAGATTGACAGAGGACGAAAGAAGTGCACAAATGCATGCAACATCCCAAAACAGTTAAAAGCCCAGAGTAGAAAAGGAGACATGGCTTTACACACTTCAGGTTCAAAGAAGTGCAGACAAACCCGAGTGCACAAAATCATTGCATTCACTCAGGTGAAATAGCAAGCTCATAAACTCATAAATACCGGTGCAATTGTCATATACAGAGAAATAACTCAACTAATCTTGGATCTGTCTTAAGTTCATGGCCATGTACACATATCTAAGTGTATCGGGAATAATATAAATATATACACACAACTCTCTCTCTTTCTTTGTGTATGTATATATATTTACACTGTGCAAATATATTGCCATGAACATACCAAGCCACAAGCAATCAATTCAATGCTAAAGTTATGCTCGAATTATTAAAGGAAGAAAACCAATGCATGAAGCCTTGATTTCAGTTGAATGCTCATAGTAAATGGAAAATAATAGATGTGGAATGAGAGAATAAAATTAAATCAAGCACGCAAGAAAACCGGAAAGTTTCATTTTTGGAAATCTTGCAGCAATCAAGCATCATGATTAAAGCGCCAAGAAATTTGTAACGAAATGGGATTTTCGACCCCGAAAATTAACACAAAACCCATGTTAATTATTCAGGTATCTAACATTCCAGATCATTAATAGTAAGAAGTTAGAGGGTGAGAATAGATAAGTTAGAAAATTAGAATAGAAGAAGAAGAAGAACACAATCAGAGTAAACACGAATCTCACTGCGGAATGAATAGAATATAATATATAACATAACTTTGCAATATAACAGTATAATAACATTATCAGAGTATAACACTTACACATAGCGGAATTAACAATAGCTATAAAATCCTGAAGCCTCCTGCTTCAAGCTCCTCCACGTATATTTGTAAAGACCTGAACTACTTGACTGCCCGTACAAACTTGGGCACCCAAGAGTTTAGGGAAAAAAAACTTAATAAACTTTGGGTCAGTCATGGGACTGGTGTGAGTAAACTCAAATCATCGGTTTAAATTTTCAAAATCCTTTTCAAAAGAAAAGATAATCGTAAGACCAATCCATACATAAACACGGACGGCTTTTACCTCACGATAACCCAAAACACTTTCGAAATCAATACTTCTCTTGATATTATAATAATGTCTAATCACAAGTAATTAGAATCTAGCAGAACGCTTGCATCTCACGTTCCACATATATAGTATACGAATAAAACCGCGGGCGCTTATTGGAGATTGGATTCCAACTATGACAAGGTAAAGGACCACCTGCCGATAGTGTATCTCTAGAGACGAATACACTGGGTTCAACAAGAACATCTTGCAACCCGGCCCACACATGATCGACCACTCATTTCGCTTGAATGTATCGAATGTAAACCACCAACGGTTGGAAGCTACCCTACCATTTCCCGAAAAAGGGACAGCATCGATCATAGATACAAGAATGAAATGGATTTTCTCTAGATAAGTGATATACACCCTAATGGGAGCGACCCACGTAGCCATGCTGACTGCCCGGTTTCTGTCATTTCCCGATTGATGAGGCTTGAGGTCATAACGTATCTTTCGAAACACTTGACCACCATTCACTTTGAATGCCACATCGTCATACCCGTCAAATAGCAAATTGATTTCCCCAAAAATACCACGGGTATAAAGCTAAGAGAAACGAATTCCTCCACCACCAAACGTAAGTACGTTTGAAGAGATCAACTTACGCGATTCGTTAGATATACTCTGTCAGACATTCGTCCATTCACGTTATCCTGGGATTGGACAAACGGAAGGCCCTATTCTGTAACAGGATAGTCCTTGCATAACTCTGTCTTCAATATTTGATTGCAACGCTAACGTCCATACAGAGTGGTTTTCAAATAATGCATCTGATCCTGGTCTCTCCATATTGACAACGATAAAATGGTCAAACTTCCGTGATTTAACTATCAAAGAAAAACAGGTGTGCAACCAATGATATTATTTCCAGATGGAAATTCTATCGATCAATCATCAATCCACATTTATCTCTTTCTATAAAATTATCTTTAATTTATCCATTTCCCCATGTCTATACGTTTGTAAATTCTTATTTTCTAAGTTTAGAAAATATACATCATCAATCATTGGAAAACATTTCCATCTCTGTTTCACATATCACTGTCATTCCAGTATTCCTTCTCATTTATAGTTCATTTTCTATGATTAGAAAATATCTCTGATTATATTTGGAAAATGTTTCCAAAATTTATTCACTTGATTTAAATAGATGTTTAAATAAAACATCACTAAGCCAATTTAAACCATTTCACTCATTAACTAAATTCACTAAATCAATCTTCACAATCGAAACTTACCCATCCCTTAGTTAAAAACGAAGTCAATCAAGTTGGGGTATAATTACCTCTCAGACCTTAACTGAACAACCTTTCTAACCTCGAAATAGAAAAAGTTCACCTTTTAAACCTTTAACAACTTCCTTACGTAATTTGGATTCTATTTATGAATCCCCTTCTTTATTTTAAAACATTGATTTTAACTATAGCATTATAATTCCTTTCTTCTTAAATATCCAACTTCAAAATGTAACTTTTATTCCTTAACTTAACTAAATAACTAAACCACTAATCTATTATTAAATAAGTAAATCTTGATTAAACCGGAAAGTAAGTATTACTTTCCCAAATTCGATATAATCGAATTCAATGTATAATTCTCTTTTTCGAATAATCTCTATTCGATAGCTTCTTTTCGAATAAACTATATTCGATAACCCTATCTTTGAATAACCATATTCGAAAATCTCTCTTCGAATGATTTACAATCGATTAACTTTCTACGAATAATTTGCATTTGATTAATCTCCTTTCAAATAAACTATATTCAGTTAACTCTTTTAATTTTATTCGAATAAACTATTTCAAATAACTCCCTTAATTCTATTCGAATAAACTATTTCGAATAACTCCTTTGGATTATCTCATTTGAATTAACTCGGTTTGATTAACTCAACTTATTTAACTCCAATCTAATAACTAATATTCGATTAATTTATATTCTAATAACTATGTCTGTTTTAACTTTATTTCGAATGGCTAATATTCGATTTAACTCCATTCGCTTGACTCTAGATCGCAGCGATCACAATAGTTACGCCTGATTCCCTCAGGAAACATCCGACTGCCATTGGCTATCTGCAGCCCTGCGAATCACGCTAGCAGACGTACGAAATGACAACACATCCTAAATAACTATGTTGACCAACCCTATCTCAAATAACTATATTCGATCAACTCTAATTGTACAACTAATATTCAATTAATTCTAATTCGATTAACTCTAACTGATTATTCAGTTTCAAATATCGATGTTGAAATCGATTCTTACTTCTCTATACAAGTCCTGACTTATATATTCTATTTATCCAATGATAAATATTTCATTTAATTTATAAAATATTATTTATAAATTTACCTTTTTACTTTATCTGGTAAAAACAGATTCTATTTAAAAGTATTGCTTTAAATCTTTATCATGTTATACCCGTGTGCGAAGCACGGGTCTAAACCTTTCAAATATAAAATTCTCCTTTATACTATTCTATTCACTTTTCAAGTATTCCCTTTTATAATCTATTTATTCATCAACTTAATCCCTTTTTGATAATTCTATTTATTTATAAATTATTTTCTTTTTTATAAAATCTATTGAACTAATAAGTAATTCTTTTTTTATAATCTAACTCTTTCCTTTCTATTTGTTTTACACATAATTCCCCTTTCTATTCTATTTATTTTCAAATAAATATCCCTTTTCAATTCTATTTGTAAATAGTTTACAAATATTTCTTTTTCAATTCTATCTATTTTATTAACAAATAAATATTCCTTTTCAATCTATTTGTTTTCTAAATAAATAGTTTCTTTTTATAAAATCTTTTGATTTTATAAATATTTCTTTTTCAATATAACATTGAAAATTCCTTTTTAACATTCCAGTATTCCTTATGGTGTTTAACATACCATATAACAATGATCGACAGCATTCAACCATACAAAATCAACAACAGATTTCATATCACATCATATAACACAGTATATGAAAAAAAAACAGTAAAATAAATGTTGAGGAACCCAGTTGGGTCCCTCCGACCTGTTTCCCTGCATCCACAGATGTTAAACAATAAAATTAACATCAATTTCATTCCACTATGAAATATTCTGCTAAACAGACTCAATATTTGATTAACGATTTATATCTATATCGTTATCAATATTCTAAATCAACCGACTAGCAGCTTAACCAAACAGCCAACACACAACAAACAACCATATTTATAAATTCTAAAATATTTTATAAAAATATGAACTGAGCAGAGTTGGTGAGATTACTCACATTTCGCGTTAACCATCAAATAACGGTATGCGTTAGTTGATTCTGATCAGACAATTTAGTTCGCCATAAATTGTAACGAGCTTGAAATGACTCCCAGTCAGTTCCATTGGGTTGTTCCCGTCCATACGATCCTGTGGATTTTGTTTCGCTGAATTTCGACATCGTATGACGAAGTTATGAATTTACAAAGTTAGTGTACAACTTTTAAATAATTAAAACATGGATTTAATTTTAATGGTCCTTAACCTTTTTCCATACCAGCCCATATCCTCTCACAAGCCCAAACCCGCCAAAATCATCCTTTCTTCTCCGATTAATTATCGTGACTCCGGACAAAAACTCCACTGCCATTTTCGCGAATTCCCACTGGCATATCTCCTCCCCACCTTCGTCGATTCCAATGAGACCAACCCCATTTAATTCCTCTTTCCAATCTCTACGACCCCATACCATAAATGCTGAACTCGCTCCCAAGACTCAAATCGCGTTCACAGCTCCGGTGTCCCCTCTTCACCACAGGTTGCGACAGAAAAAAAAAACCCGAACCCCTCAAGACTACCACAATCGAAACTCCTTCACATTCTAAACCCAAATATACACTTTATTCCTCAAATTAAAGCCCACAAATCTCGAAAAACTGAACCCTAGCTTCGTTGTATGGTTTCTCCCCCAAGAAAACTGATGTCGAACCTTACAAGGCCTACCCCAAATCGAAGAGCAACCCACCATGACTTCGAATCTATATATATTCTGATTTATAGGAACTTGTTCTACTTGTTTGAGAAATTTTTGGATGCTGATTTTAGTTTTTCTCCTTTCAGAAGGTGACGGCGGAAGAAAAATGTGTTGGAGATTAGGTTAGGAAGCTAAAGGTATTTTATAGGTAGAAAATATATTATTTTATTTGATTTTTATATTCATTTTTAGGCAACCGTTAACTGTTTACGTTGTTAAAAATTCCTATGACCATATACGATACCCAAAAATCACAGAACTGGACATGCAGCTACAGTTCGACATTACGGTCCCAACGAAACTAGTTTTGTCGAATTCCGACTCCGTTTACTCACACAGCATATTTTTAACCATCAGAATATCGACTTTTTTTCACATTAAAATCTCGTATGGCCACATACTGACTTCAAAAATCACGAAAACTGAAATCTAGCAATAATTTAATATTGCGGATCCAAAAAAAATTATTTTCGTCAAAAACCGAGGTCGTTTGCAAAACTGGCTATTTTTAAAGCTCTAAATAACCCTTTTAAATATATAAATATATTTAAAAACATTTAAATTTAATATATAAAAATAAATATTATCGTGTATATTCAGAACAGAATATAATACTGCTACACCAGGATTTTTAACCCGATATTTCAAATCCAGTGTTACATCAATATTCAATTTATATTTAAAAATCCATTTTAAAATATAAATAAATCGATATAAATTATAAAGGAATTTCATAGAGACTTTTCTAAAATTTGGTTTGGACATAACTAAAAATCTACATGACGAAATCTCGATTTTTCTCTTCCATTAGAAAGATACACTTCACCAGCTCTGAACGTTTCTTGTTTCACAGAAATCCGATTTAAAATGGACCCTGTACATTCAATTGAAGTTCAAATTGCCAAATAGCGAACTACCGCGCCATTTCGAGCTCGATTTTAATTATATTATAATTTATGTGTTCAACTGTCGTTTATATAATATATTCGTCATTCAAATTCAATTCTAAACTTAATTAAATATAACCGATGATCCAATTCACACCATTTTGTGAATTCCACTATTTCTGACTATTTCAGAAATTAAATATATTATTATATTATTTATTTTAGTTAAATATTCAGTAATATTTAATCCACGACCATTTAACATTCTAATTCATATTTAAATAATTAAATAAATTAATTATTATACTGTAGAAAAGCGGGTCGTTACATTCTTCTCCCCTTAGAATAATTTCGGCCTCGAAATTGCTAAGGTAGAGAACAAACCCCATTGACTAGTACAAATTTGTTTATTTTACTTACCAATCTCAATTTCAACTGAACTAATTTAATTTCAATTAAAATATTCATTTATTTCTATTAACGAAAATTTTCAAAAATTCTAAAAAAATTTCTAACACTCGAAATTTCAAAAAATTTCGCCAGCACCTCCTTTGTACTAGTCAATAGTTCAAACCCCAACTCACCTCTCTAGGCCCTTTCCAATCCAAAAGAAAATCAAATAGCCAAGCGGCTTGCCAAATCGGCCCATAAATCACCGAATCCATAAAAATAAACGTGTACCTTTTTGTCGGGCATATCATTATATCCTTACATTCTGCTGCCAATTCAGCATATACCAAAGTCATCTCAATAGAACTATGATTATCTGTTCTCAAATCTAATCATCCTATTTTCAAACCAAATCTCATTCTCAATCTCAAATTCCATTACAAATTTTAACTCTTACTTACCCGTCCAATATACTTACACAAATTCATAACTCACAAATCCAACTTTATTCGATATCCTTCTATTTTAATTCAATTACCCCTTACTGGTTTTAATTCAATTCGTATTTGCTTTCACAAATTTCTACTTTGATTTGCTTTTAATTCATACTATCTTCCTGGGGATTTTTAAACAGCTTAGCTCTTTCAAAAAATCAAATATCCCTTTTTAGGATTCAAAACAACCTCCTTTTTCTTAAAACAATTCAAAAAAAAATCTCTTTGGTAGTAATCCGTCACTTACAACTCGAAAATGAACACTGATGATGTGGCCAGCACCATCAGAGTTATTTCCCAGCTATCAAAGTGAGTTCAATACTATATCATTTCAAAACTCAAAATTTAAACACTTTCATTTTAAAATATATTTCAAATAACCTTCCAATGTTTGTAAAACAAATTTTAAAATTTCCCAAGATCTTAAAGCTCCATATATTTAACCCAACTCCCGTTATAAACACTTATTCAAATTTCCAGAGTTTTTAGTTCTAACCTTGATTTAAATCCAAATTTAATTAATCTGTTTTTATATTATACGAACTCAAATTGGTTATTTATATAACCATTTCAATTATAATCAACCAACACATCCAATATATAATAATAATTCCAAGTTATACCTTTCTTTTATATCAAAATATGTTTTGGGTAAAATTATTCCATTTACCCTCTTTCAAACATACTGTGTCGGTTTATCGTATTCAAGTGTTTAGAAATCCTTATTGATTTAGTGGATCAAACTGATCGACCATAATTTACAAACTACTCAACCAATAAATCTCCACAATATAAAACAATTTTTATATCAAATAACAAATACGTTCACTCATATATATACACTCAACTCAATCTAGGGAACTGCTAACCCCATCTCTAATGAGTCACGCCGCAGAGCCAAGGTAATCATTTAACCTTTAGCTCTAATACCACTGTAACGAACTGGGATTTTTGACCCAGAAAATCAACGTAAAACCCATGTTAATTATTCAGGTATCGAACATTCTAGATCATTAGTAGAAAGAAGTTAGAGGGTGAGAATAGATAAGGTAGAAAATTAGAATATAAGAAGAAGAAGAAGAACACAATCAGAGTAAACACGAATCTCATAGCGGAATGAATAAAATATAATATATAACATAACTTTGCAATATAACAGTATAATAACATTATCAGAGTACAACACTTATACACAGCGGAATTAACAATAGCTATAAAATCCTGAAGCCTCCTGCTTAAAGCTCCTCCACGTATATCTGTAAAGACCTGAACTACTTGACTTCCCGTACAAATTTGGGCACCCAACAGTTTAGGAAAAAAAAAATAAACTCTGGGTCAGTCATGGGGCTAGTGTGATTAACTCAAATCATCGGTTTAACTTTTCAGAATCCTTTTCAAAAGAAAAGATAATCGTATGACCAATCCACACATAAACACGGATGGCTTTTACCTTACGATAACCCAAAAAACTTTCGAAATCAATACTTCTCTTGATATTATAATAATGTCTAATCACAAGTAATTAGAATCTAGCAGAACATTTGCATCTCACGTTCCACATATATAGTATACGAATAAAACCGCGGGCGCTTATTGGAGATTGGATTCCAACTATGACAAGGTATGGGACCACCTGCCGATAGTGTATCTCTAGAGACGAATACACTGGGTTCAACAAGAACATCTTGCAACCCAGCCCACACATGACCGACCACTCATTTCGCTTGAGTGTATCGAATGTATACCACCAACGATTGGGAGATACCCTACCGTTTCCCGAAAAAGGGACAGCATCGATCATAGATACAAGAATGAAATGGATTTTCTCTAGATAGGTGATATACACCCTAATGGGAGCGACCCACTTAGCCATGATGCCTGCCCGATTTCTGCCATTTCCCGGTTGATGAGGCTTGAGGTTATAACGTATCTTTTGAAACACTTGACCACCATTCACTTTGAATGCCACATTGTCATACCCGTCAAATCAAAAATTGATTTCCCTAAAAATACCATGGGTATAAAGCTAAGAGAAACGAATTCCTCTGCCACCAAACGTAAGTACGTTTGAAGAGATCAACTTACGCTATCCGTTAGATATACTCTGTCAGACATTCTTCCGTTCACATTGTCCTGGGATTGGACAAACCGAAGGCACTATTCTGTAACAGGATAGTCCTTGCATAACTCCGTCTTCAATATTAGATCGCAACGCTAACGTCCGTACAGAGTGGTTTTCAGATAATGCATCTAATCCCGGTCTCTCCATATTGACGACGATAAAATGGTCAAAACTTCAATAGTCGATGATTTAACTATCAAAGAAAAACAAGTGTGCAACCAACGATATTATTTCCAGATGGAAATTCTATCGATCAATCATCAATCCACATTTATCTCTTTCTATAAAATTATCTTTAATTTATCCATTTCCCCATTTCTATATATTTGTAAATTCTTATTTTATAAATTTAGAAAATATACATCATCAATCATTGGAAAACATTTCCATCTCTGTTTCACATATCACTATCATTCTAGTATTCCTTCTCATTTACAGTTCATTTTCTATGATTAGAAAATATCTCTGATATATTTGGAAAATGTTTCCAAAATGTATTCACTTGATTTAAACAGATGTTTAAATAAAACATCACTAAGCTAATTTAAACTGATTCACTCATTAACTAAATACACTTAATCAATCTTCACAATCGAACCTTACCCATCCCTTAGTTAAAAATGAAGCCAATCAAGTTGGGGTATAATTACCTCTCAGACCTTAACTGAACAACCTTTCTAACCTCGAAATAGAAAAATTTCACCTTTTAAACCTTTAACAACTTACTTATGTAACTCGTATTCTATCTATGAATCCCCTTCTTTATTTTAAAACATTGATTTTAACTATAGCGTTATAATTCCTTTCTTCTTAAATATCCAACTTCAAAATGTAACTTTTATTCCTTAATTTAACTAAATAACTAAACCACTAGTTTATTAATAAATAAGTAAATCTTGATTAAACCGAAAAGTAAGTATTACTTTCCCGAATTCGATATAATCGAATTCAATGTATAATTCTCTTTTTCGAATAATCTCTATTCGATAGCTTCTTTTCGAATAAACTATATTCGGTAAAGCTTTCTTCGAATAAACATATTCGAAAATCTCTCTTCGAATGATTTACATTCGATTAACTTTCTACGAACGATTTCGAATAACTCCTTTAATTCTATTCGAATAAACTATTTCGAATAACTCCTTTGGATTAACTCGTTTGAATTAACTCGGTTTGATTAACTCAACTTATTTAACTCCTATCTAATAACTAATATTCGATTAATTTATATTCGAATAACTATGTCTATTTTAACTTTATTTAGAATGGCTAATATACGATTTAACTCCATTCGCTTGACTCTAGATCGCAGCGATCACAATGGTTACACTTGATTCCCTCAGGAAACATCCGACCCCCGTAGGCTATCTGCAGCCCTGCGAATCACGCTAGCAGTCGTACGAAATGAAAACACATCCTAAATAACTATGTTGACTAACCTTATCTCAAATAACTATATTCGATCAACTCTAATTGAATAACTAATACTCAATTAATTCTAATTCGATTAACTCTAACTGATTATTCAGTTTCAAATATCGATGTTGAAATCGATTCTTACTTCTCTATATAAGTCCTGACTTATATATTCTATTTATCCAATGATAAATATTTCATTTAATTTATAAAATATTATTTATAAATTTACCTTCTTACTTTATCTGGTAAAAACAGATTCTATTTAAATTTTTTGCGTTAAATCTATATCATGTTATACCCGTGTGCGAAGCACAGGTCTAAACCTTTCAAATATAAAATTCTCCTTTATACTATTCTATTCACTTTTCAAGTATTCCCTTTTATAATCTATTTATTCACCAACTAAATCCCTTTTTGATAATTCTGTTTATTTATAAATTATTTTCTTTTTTATAAAATCTATTTAACTAATAAGCAATTCTTTTTTTATAATCTAACTCTGTCCTTTCAATTTGTTTTACACAATTCCCCTTTCTATTCTATTTATTTTCAAATAAATATCCCTTTTCATTTCTATTTGTAAATAATTTACAAATATTTCTTTTTCAATTCTATCTATTTGATTAACAAATAAATATTACTTTTCAATCTATTTATTTTCTAAATAAATAGTTTCTTTTTATAAAATCTTTTGATTTTAAAAATATTTCTTTTTCAATATAACATTTAAAATTCCCTTTTTAACATTCCAGTATTCCTTATGGTGTTTAACATACCATATAACAATGATCGGCAGCATTCAACCATATAAAATCAACAACATATTTCATATCACATCATATAACACAATATATGGAAAAAAACAGTAAAATAAATGTTGAGGAACCCAGTTGGGTCCCTCCGACCTGTTTCCTGCATCCACAGATGTTAAACAATAAAATTAACATCAATTTCATTCCACTATGAAATATTTTGCTAAACAGAATCAATATTTGATTAACGATTTATATCTATATCGTTATCTATATTTTAAATCAACTGACTAGCAGCTCAACCAAACAGCCAACACCCTGCAAACAACCATATTTATAAATTCTAAAAATATTTTATAAAAATATGAACAGAGCAGAGTTAGTGAGATTACTCACATTTCGCGTTAACCGTTAAATAACGATTTGCGTTAGTTGATTCTGATCAGACAATTTATTTCGCTATAAATTGTAACGAGCTCGAATCCACTCTCAGTCAGTTCCATTGGGTTGCTCCCGTCCATACGATCCTGTCGGATCTTGTTTCGTTGAATTTTGACATCTTATGACGAAGTTATGAATTTACAAAGTTAGTGTACAACTTTTAAATAATTAAAACAAGGATTTAATTTTAATGGGCCTTAAACTTTTTCCATACCAGCCCATATCCTCTCACAAGCCCAAATCTGCCCAAATCATCCTTTCTTCTCTGATTAATTATCGCGACTCCAGACAAAAACTCCACCACCATTTCCGCGAATTCCCACTGGCCTATCTCCTCCTCCCCTTCGCCGATTCCAATGAGACCAACCCCATTTAATTCCTCTTTCCATTCTCTACGACCCCATACCACAAATGCTGAACTCGTTCCCAAGACTCAAATCGCGTTCACAGCTCCGGCGGCCCCTCTTCACTACAGGTTGCAACAAAAAAAAACCCGAACCCCTCAAGACTACCACAATCGAAACTCCTTCACATCCTAAACCCAAATATACGCTTTATTCCTTAAATTAAAGCCCACAAATCTTGAAAAACTGAACCCTAGCTTCACTGTATGGTTGCGCCCCTGAGAAAACTGACGTCGAACCTTACAAGGCCTACCCAAATCGAAGAGAAACCCACAATGACTTCGAATCTATATATTTTCCGATTTATAGGAACTTATTCAATTTGTTTGAGAAATTTTAAGATGCTGATTTTAGTTTTTCTCCTTTAGAAGGTGACGGCGGAAGAAAAATGTGTTGTAGATTAGGTTAGGAAGTTAAAGGTATTTTATAGGTAGAAAATATATTATTTTATTTGATTTTTATATTCATTTTTAAGCAACCGTTAATTGTTTACGTTGTTAAAAATTCCTATGACCATATACGATACCCAAAAATCACGGAACTGGACATGCAGTTAGAGTTCAACATTACAATCCCAATGAAACTGGTTTCGTCGAATTCTGACTCCGTTTGCTCACACAACATATTTTTAACCGTCAGAATATCGACTGTTTTTCACATTAAAATCTCGTATGGCCACATACTGACTTCAAAAATCATGAAAGCTGAAATCTAGCAATAATTTAATATTGCGGATCCAACAAAAATTAGTTTCATAAAAACCGAGGTCAATTGCAAAACTTGCCATTTTTAAAGCTCTAAATAACCCTTTTAAATATATAAATATATTTAAAAACATTTAAATTTAATATATAAAATAAATATTATCGTGTATATTCACAATAGAATATCATACTGCTACACCGGGATTTTTTACCCGATATTTCCAATCCAGTGTTACATTGATATTTGATTTATATTTAAAAATCCATTTTAAAATATAAATAAATCGATATAAATTATAAAGGAAATCCATAGCGATTTTTCTAAAATTTGATTTGGACATAACTAAAAATCTACATGACGAAATCTCGAATTTTCTTTTCCATTAGAAAGATGTACTTCACCAGCTCTGAACGTTTCTTGTTTCACGGAAATCCGATTTAAAATGGACCCTGTACATTCAATTAAAGTTCAAATCGCCAAATAGCAAACTGCCGCGCCATTTCGAGCTCGATTTTAGTTATATTATAATTTATACGTTCAAACTGTCATTTATATAATATATTCGTCATTCAAATTCAATTTTAAACTCAATTAAATATCATCGATGATCCAATTCACAAAATATCACACCATTTTGTGAATTCCACTATTTCTGACTATTTCAGAAATTAAATATATTATTATATTATTTATTTTAATTAAATATTCATTAATATTTAATCCACGACCATTTAACATTTTAATTCATATTTTAAATAATTAAATAAATTAATTATTATACTGTAGAAATGCGGGTCATTACAAAATTAATTCGACTTTTTCCTGAATTCATCAATGAGGATTATTCAGCAAAAATATACCAGAGCATTGAAAACATTTTGGACATAAAATGAAATATTTATTCACAACTGATTTAAATTAGAAAAATAATCACCTGATCATGCAATAATCAAGTCAAGGCAATTAAGTGAAATCAGAGAATTATAAGGGGTTTTTAAACCCTCTATAAACCAATTCATCATCGGTAGAAAGATAATAGAAATCAAGCTACACAAACTTGAGAGCAAAAAGAAAAATCAATTCAGAATACTCATGGTTCCTATGGAAACACCCCAAATCAATTGACAAGCAAGCAATGACAGGTGAGCCATCTAAATATTCTTCCAGATTAGAAGACGTGATTTGATTTAGGTTGCAGAAAGCCTAATTTCATTTATCGGCCACCATTGAAGAAAAGGAGTTGAATCCGACAAATTTTTTAATAGATAAAAGAATTAAGGAGGCCGACCATTTTATTGTACAAAGGGGGTTTTTGTTTTTTAGTTTTAATTTTTTTTCTTTTACAACTGATTCATCAGTTTTCTAGTTTATCTATAAAAATTAGGGTTTACTAGTTATAGGATTTATAGCAAGGGTTCATGAGTTCTAGGTTTGTAATTCGAGGAAAAACCGATCTTGGGTATAAAGATCAGTGCAGGTTTTGAGCGTAGGATTAAAGCTGCAGCAGGCTTTGCAAGTTTATAGGGTTTTGTAAGTGGGACTCTGTTTTAATACCTAGTAGAAATCTTGAGGAATGCAACAGTAGATAGGGTTTGCCGAAGCTGGATAAAATCCGTGTCATTTACTTTTTGCATTTATTTTCTCTATTAAACATTTGTGCTGTGATAATCTTAATATTTCGTAAAACTCCAGTAAACCCTATTCCCCCCCTCTATGATTAATCTAGATCCAAAAAGTGGTAACAAAGCCTGGTATTTTCTTTAAATCTAGAGTCATGGTTTCTAGTTGTTAATCCAGTGAGAGTCGGTCCAATCGTATTCCAACTATTTTTAACAAAACACGTTTTTTAAATTGGAAATCTGAAATGGAATTTCGTTTAAAATATGTCAATATTAAATATTGGGATATTGTTATCAATGGATATGATATGGCAGATAGGAATGATATTGGGTTTCATTCTCATGCTACCTGTATTTTATATTCTTATACTGATGATGACCAATATAGCCTTATCACCCTTTATTTAACTTCACAGTAACATCTGGAATACTCTCAATGCGAAGTATGGAAAAAAAGAAGACAATTGCTCAAAACCCTAGAATGTCAACTCAGATTTAGATTTATGCTTAACGGGTCATACAGATAAAAATTCAGATGGATCAGACAATGGAGACTCAACAGACAATGAGATAGAAAAGTTCTCATATGAAGATTTATTTTGTATGTATACTGCTTTAACTAAATCAGTTGATAAACTCCAACAGAAAAACAAAGTTTTAAAATCCAAATTTTTTGATTTGACTTGCAAAAACAACATGCTGAAATTAAAACTTGAAAACTCCGACTGCAGGAATAAAAACGGTTTAGATCATCTCAATAAATATCTTTTGAAACTTGAAAAAGAAATTGTGGGTTTAAAACAAAAAGAGGATGAACTACTTTGTAAGAATAGTGCTTTTCAAAATGAGTTTGTGAAACGACCCGAACTTCCCCGGTCTCCGAAGAGAAGAGAAAGCGCGGATTGAGTCGAGAACAAGCCACTACAGAACGCACACAGGAGAACATTTCATTGCATATTACAACAATTCCATCAGATTAAAAGAATATATAGAGTATAAACGAATCAATATTACACAGAAATATCAGGGATTACAATACATTACATAGAAGCGGAAAATAATACAATACACAACTAGAAGAGATATACGGATACAAAGCTTTCCGGATATCGTTCCAGTTGTAAACCAGGATCCTGTGAATATAAATCTGCAAAACCAAAACTACTAGCTGCCCATGTCAAAATAAGGGCACCCAGAGTTTAGGTTAAAACAATAAACTCCAGGTCAGTCATGGGACTGGTGTGAGAACTAAAACAGTTATTAATCTTTATTTTATAGTTAGGTAAATCAAGGGACCACGCCGTATAACACGGAACGAGTTTCCTCCCAAGAACACCAGTGCATAAACAAACAGCGCAATGCTAAATAAAGAAAAATGAAGCTATTATAAGACCCAGTACCCATCACACAATGCAACGCAAGCCGGAGGATAGGGTTTTTACCTTATAATAGCCAAGAATGCTTGATACGTTTAAAACAAATCATTTGATACTATCATAAGTGCATAGTGTATAAAACAATCTCAAATCATAAATATCAATCAAAGGCGGCATAAGCGCCCCATCCCACTATGTCGCCATACTAGGTTCTACAAATAAAACCGCAAATGTCACATATTTGGGAATTGGATTTCCATCTATGAACCGAGGCAAAAGATAGTCCTCTACCGATTCAAGACGCTCTAGTCCGCCCCTCAGGATCAGAGCTCGAGTGACACTTGGATCGTCAGGGCCGGTCCACTGATGTGGATTAAAATGCCTGAACATGCGTTTCCCCGCCCTATGGGGTGTAGATGAGCCAACTAAATGACTCCATCGGACCTGGATCGTCCGATCAAACCGGGGCGCCTCGCAACAGCAACAACCACATAAGTCAAACTCATCAGGGCGTGTAAAACCACTGACGCCACTTCTAACTAGAAAGAAACGCATGCCCTCCCTGAGGTCCTTCTCCCGTTTTTGGTTCATACCGGGTGTGAAGCTCGCGAATCAACGTTACACAAAGCTACGCCACACAGGTCGTGCTTCGATCATCAACCACAAGACTTTTCTTTTCAACAGAAGCCTTGATCATTCGCCACTTAGGCATGCCACACAGGAAATTCACTCTATGCGTTTGATATCCATCAGTATATAACCCCTGAGCTCGTACGTCTCAGAGAAGGGCGTTAAGCAAGAGAATAAATTCTCCGCCGCCAAACAGATATATATTTAATAGAAATCAATAACATAGACTAAAATCCAATGTCAGACACACAATCCATTTACAAGTCCGTTCTGGGTCTGAACGAAACTGGAGGCACCTAGTACCCCGCATATCCATCGATCTCCAAGTACGTCTGGACGATCACCAACTGTTTCCATCTTCTTGGGGTATAGCCCAATCAAGATCATCAGTAATTACCCAAACGACGTGAAGACCTCCGGTCTTCAACCACCGTCTTCATCTTCGATACCACGTCGAATCAGTTATTCAGAATGGGATAAACCCGGTCTTTCTGAACAGCTCACGTATATATATAGTAAACACGTGTTACACAAACACAATATACGCCTCATTCCAATTCAGAATATTCTTTTATTCAAATATTCCTATACTTTGGGAAAAGTTCCCATTAATTTTATCAAAGATAAATTCTTTAAATTTATTCTTTAATCACCTTTGAATATCAATTCAAACTAGTCGGGATTAGCGAACCACACCAAAGTAATCATTTATTTTATTTCCTAATCCCAACCTATTTATCCCATGAAGTAAAACTAGTAATACTTCATATCTAACACCACAGTGTTATCGGTAAATTCAATTACCATTTCACGTTCAAATCTAATTAAAGATTTAACTATCGCCTGGAGCAAAACTGCTGATACTCCATTCTCGATCTTTTCAATCTAATTAAAGATTCATTAAAACTCCACTTAGTTTTAATCTTCAACTGGGTTAAAGAATCAGTGTCATTTTAAAAAACGGTTCACGATAAACCCGAAATCACATTCCATTGATTATCGGGTTAAAGAACAAGCGTTATTTAAAACACTGTTCACGATAAACCCAAAAATCTATATCAATTCAATTAAATACTATTTAATTGGTACACTTCATTAAATCTAGTTAAAAAGATTTAATCTTTTCTCAACTGGGTTCAAGAACAGTGTTAGTCAAGACACCATTCACGACGGACCCAAATCACATTTGATATTAAATACAAGGCTCTAAATAGAAAATATATCGGCTTATATTCAATATCAAATTCGACGACCAACAAATATCGTATTGGAAATAACGATATATGTATGTATATCTTTCAAATTTCCATAACAACATCTGTATAATCACGAAATCCAACATCGAAATATTCCGAAGACAATTTCGATTCAAATCCATTCCAAGGCAATCATTGGAAATTCTGGTTATTTTTAAAACCTGTTTCAAATTCAATTTGTTTATTTAAAAACAAATAGAATTTTAATCCTAGTTCAAAACTAGTTCATTTCGATAAAAATCTATTTTTATCTTTTCAAATATGGAGTTTTTCATCCCAATTCTTCCCAAATCATTTCTTATGATTTTACACAATTTATTACTATTTTTAATAATTTTATCAAGGCCCGTACAGTCGATTTCCATCAACGGCCATCGAACTGCACTTATAGCGACCTTTTCCAAATTTGATTTGGACATAATTCCAAATCCAGCCATTAGATTTCTAATTTCCAATATTCGTTAGAAAGCTCTTTTCGATACGAACCCAACGGTTCCAGTTTTAGGAGAATCCAACGGTCGGATCTCCCACAATATCCATTTGAAGCCAATGGTCGAAATTCACGAACTACCGCAGCGCGGCGCGATCAATTCAGGCCATTATATTATATATATTATATATATAATATATATTTCATCGATTTCCTTTTAAAACGTAGTTTATAAATCGTTTTAAATTCGTTTTCAAAACGGTTCCAACTTCATATTCAATTTCAAATCAAAATTGAATATTCCAATATAAATTTGTTTTAAATTCATTTCAAATTGATTTCAATTCCATTTCACTTTAATTCGAATGCAATTCCTTTCGATTTCAATTCGAATTCAATTCTATTCTATTTCAATTCGAATTCATTTCTATTCAATTTAATTCGAATTCACTTCTATTCAATTTCAATTCGAATTCACTTCTATTCAATTTAATTCGAATTCACTACTATTCAATTTCAATTCGAATTCATTTCTATTCAATTTGAATTCGAATTCATTTCTATTCAATTTCAATTCGAATTTCAATTCTTTTTGAAAAATCAGATTTTGAAATCACTTTCGATATTCATTATAAAATGAATAAAATCGATATAAATATCGTTCATGTCAAAATGGCGTCAATCTAATCAATACGGCTTTATATATTCCTATTTTCAAATATTCTATTTCAAATATTTCTTTTTCAAATATTTCTATTTCAAAACTGGATTGAGGCCCAATCAATTACCATATAATGTTAATTATATGGATTTTCTACAATCCATGTATACAATAACAACGATGAATAATCAACCATCATCCAAAGTGCATTCTACACTGTATAAGCATCAAATTTAAATATTTAACGCTTATAACAGTCTGTCAATCAATCGATCGACATACAACTAAACAATCAGGATTAGTGTACGTCAAATATCATCCCAATACCCGTGTGGGGTTTCAAACAATCAAACACAGATTTTATTTGTGCAGTTGGGCGATGTGTAAAATTTATCGTCCCAGCCAATATCAGTCAAATGTGTGTATATAAACAAATCGTCCGATTTGTTTATTTTTATTTCCTTTCATATACACGTTAAAAATTCTATTTTTAACTATAAAATATTTTCCACTACAAAATATTTTATTTCAACTATATAAATATTTCATTTCATTTCACATAACATCACACAATCGACTACACATCAAAATCAAACAAACAAGCATACAAGCCGTCCATGGTCTGTGGACGATGGGTGTCGGGTGCTACTAAACACCATCTGCATCCTAATATATATTTTAACTAGAAAAATAGAATTGAAGGTGAGAAGTTCTCACCGAATTGCTAATCCAACGCCTTGACTCTTCTTATGTAGAAATCTTCGCCGTTCTTGCCTCTTATCACTTTCTTTGCCCGTGTTCTCTACATTTGTAAAAATCGAATTTTTACTTTGCTATTCAATATATAAAAATCGAATTTTTACTATCTATACTATACAATAAAATTTTTAATTTGCTACAATTGTAAAAATCATATTTTTATACTCCTAAAAATATTTTCAACTTGCCAACAATGTTTTCTTTCGACGATAAAAATCAAAGCTTTATGCTATTAAAAATCCGATCTTTAACTTTAGAAATCAAATCTTTTATATTTTTAAAAAAATCGAAGCTTTCATATATTAAAAATCCCGTCTTTCCTTTGTTAAAGTTTTCGCCTTTTCCTATATCAAATTCCTAGCTTTTTAAATATAAAATTCCTATTTATATGATTTAAAAATCAGAATTCTTTTTATAAAATAAAATATCATAAATCGAGATAGGCAAAAGGGGCTTACCTCGTTTGGAAAAGGAGGGGGTTTGCTCGCCGTGGTGTGTGGCTCTTCGGATCTGACGGAGGGGAGCTCGACGGTGGGTGGTCGGCAGGGCCACAGCGGTGGTTTCATGGGTGATGCGGCAGTCTTCTGGTGTCGCGAGGGGGGCTCGATGTCGCACAGGAGGAGGGAGAGGAACAGGGAAGAGGAGGAGTTGCAGAGGAGGGGGTGTGTGCGGCGGCGCTCCGCCTGGAGGCGCGGTGGCGGCTCGATCGGAGGAGCGATAGCTCCTCCCTTCTCTCTTTTTTTTTATTTTTGATTTCTGATTTGAAGAACCGGGGGGGGGGGGGGGGCAGAAGTTAAAAGGAAGAAAGAAAGGGGGAATTTTATATTTTTTAATTTCAAAAAATTTGACTTTTTATTTCGACCTCGAAACGAGGCCCACCGCCTGTCGTCCATAGCTAATCACCCCCATTTCGAACACAATGGGATATGTACCATTAGCTGATTCGACCGTTTCGATCAGTTTTCGTCAAAATCAACATATAACTCTATATATTGAATTTGAACGCGCATTTCAATTTACCAGGGCCACATACTAACTAGAAAAATTCCCGAAAAATATTTTCTAGCTTCGTATTGACGATACGGTCCTAACAAAACTAGTTTCGCCGAATTCTGAGGCCGTTTGAAAAATGGCCATTTTCCATTCGATTAAAATCAACTGAAAGCGGTCAAACGCGTTTTCCATTGCCACACTCACATATTGATTCGAAAAATTATGAAATTTGAAACCTAGTAATAACTTGACATCACGGATCCAAAAAAAGTCGTTTCGTTGAAATCCAAGGTCGTTTGCAAAATTCCCATTTTTAAGGGCCTGAATTTCATAGCGACTATTCAGAAATTTCAACTGGAGATATCGTTTGATCCCCGCTATGCAATCTTGATTTTTTGGATTCATTGGAAAGATATTATCAATTAGATTCAAATATTTTAGGTTTCACTAAAATCCGGTTTATTTTGCACCCGGTATGTTCAATTGAAGTTTGAAATCGAATTATCGAACTACCGCGCCATTTTCAATTCCTTTTATAAATATAAATAAATATTTATATTCTATCGTCGATTTTAACGAATATATACGTTCGAATTATATTCAAAATAAATTTCTCGTTGATATTATTTAAAATAATTCATTTTAAATAATCAAAATTCATTAAAATTGCCAATTTAAAATTTTTAAACTGGCCCAGATTTCCGGGTTATTACAATCTCCCCTACTTAAAACTTTTCGTCCCCGAAAAGGAACAAAGCCGAAAGTTGTTTCACCAATCAACTCAACTTCCAGTGTTTTCACTACGGCTTAAGTTCTTCAACTTTTCAAATTTTTTCAAAAATTTGGCTAACACCCTAAATTTTCGAAAAATTTCGCCATAACCTCCCCTGCACCGGGAGCACGGGAAAATCCCGAAATTGCCATACAGGCCTTCTGATCTCAAAAAGAAAAAGTAAAAGCCAAGCGGCTAGCCAATCGTCACATAAAATCATCATCACCCAAACAAAACAGTAAATTATGGTAAACATGTACCTATTTTCGGGCAAACAAATTTTATTCTTCTGCTCTAGCCTCTTTGTTATGACCTGTTCAATGTAAGTACATGTATATGCATGCAATTGCAATCATTTTTCAACATAGTTCAATATTTGATCCAATTAGGCTAAATGGATCAACATTTTAGTTAATCAAACTATAATCAAACAACACAATTAACAATCAATTAGTTGATTAGCTTTTGTAATTCATAACTTTGATATGTAGTCAAAAAAAATCAGATTTTTGATGCCAAATCACAACAATAAGCCCTATCTAGTTTCGGTTCTCACGCCAGTCAATTGGAAATATATAGAAATCCCACTTTCGTTACTCGAAAATAAATACTGGCGACGGTGCCCCGTTACCAGAATTATCCCCGGGCAACTAGAGTATGATTCTATAACTATCCAATACATTAAACTTTGAACACACGTTTGCAAGACATATATGCAAAATCTTTATATATTGGGTTTTCCAAATCAATATAAAATAAATAATCAAATACGAACAATTGATTTTAAATTTTCAAAACAAAATTCGGTTTCATTTTAAAAATATACTCTTCACACTCGTTCTAGGATACTACTGATCCCATCTCTAACGAGTCATTCCCATTGGATATTAATAATCCAATATCTGATGAATTCTTTCATATGGTTCTAATGTGTCCTGTTCTCTGAGCTTTGTAAACCAAAGCTCTGATACCACGTTGAAACGACCTGAACTTCCCCAGTCCCCGAAGAGAAGAGAAAGCGCGGATTGAGTCAAGAACAAGCCACAACAGAACGCACATGGGAGAACATTTCATTGCATATTACAACAATTCCATTAGATTACAAGAATATACAGAGTATAAACGAATCAATATTACATAGAAATATCAGAGATTATAATACATTACATAGCAGCGGAAAATAATACAATACACAACTAGAAGAGATATACGGATACAAAGCTTTCCGGATATCATTCCAGCTGTAAACCAGGATCCTGTGAATATAAATCTGCAAAACCAAAACTACTAGCTGCCCGTGTCAAAACAAAGGGCACCCAGAGTTTAGGTTAAAACAATAAACTCCAGGTCAGTCATGGGACTCGTGTGAGAACTAAAACAGTTATTAATCTTTATTTTATAGTTAGGTAAATCAAGGGACCACGCCGTATAACACGGAACGGGTTTCCTCCCAAGAACACCAGTGCATAAACAAACAGCGCAATGCTAAATAAAGAAAAATGAAGCTATTATTAGAACCAGTTCCCATCACACAATGCAACGCAAGCCGGAGGATAAGGTTTTTACCTTATAATAGCCAAGAATGCTTGATACGTTTAAAACAAATCATTTGATACTATCATAAGTGCATAGTGTATAAAACAATCTCAAATCATAAATATCAATCATAGGCGGCATAAGCGCCCCATCCCACTATGTCGCCATACTAGGTTCTACAAATAAAACCGCAAATATCACGTATTTGGGAATTGGATTTCCATCTATGAACCGAGGCAAAAGATAGTCCTCTACCGATTCGAGACGCTCTAGTCCGCCCCTCAGGATCAGAGCTCGAGTGACCCTTGGATCGTCAGGGTCGGTCAACCGATGTGGATTAAAATGCCTGAACATGCGTTTCCCCGCCCTATGGGACGTAGGTGAGCCAACTAAATGACTCCATCGGACCCGGATCGTCCGATCAAACCGAGGCGCCTCGCAACAGCAGCAACCACATAAGTCAAACTCGTCAGGGCGTGTAAAACCATTGACGCCACTTCTAACTAGAAAGAAATGCATGCCCTCCCTGAGGTCCTTCTCCTGTTTTTGGTTCATACCGGGTGTGAAGCTCGCGAATCAACGTTACGCAAAACTACGCCACACAGGACGTGCTTCGATCATCAACCACAAGACTTTGCTTTTCAACAGAAGCCTTGATCATTCGCCACTTAGGCATGCCACACAGGCAATTCACTCTATGCATTTGATATCCATCAGTATATAACCCCTGAGCTCGTACGTCTCAGAGAAGGGCGTTAAGCAAGAGAATAAATTCTCCGCCGCCAAACAGATATATATTTAATAGAAATCAATCACACAGACTAAAATCCAATGTCAGACACACAGTCCATTTACAAGTCCGTTCTGGGTCTGAACGAAACCGGAGGCACCTAGTACCCCGCATATCCATCGATCTCCAAGTACGTCTGGACGATCACCAACTGTTTCCATTTTCTTGGGTGTACAGCCCAATCAAGATCATCAGTAATTGCCCAAACGACGTGAAGACCTCCGGTCTTCAACCACCGTCTTCATCTTCGACACCACGTCGAATCAGTTATTCAGAATGGGATAAACCCGATCTTTCTGAACAACTCGCGTATATATATAATAAACACGTGTTACACAAACACAATATACGCCTCATTCCAATTCAAAATATTCTTTTATTCAAATATTCCTATACTTTGGGAAAAGTTCCCATTAATTTTATCAAAGATAAATTCTTTAAATTTATTCTTTAATCTCCTTTGAATATCAATTCAAACTAGTCGGGATTAGCGAACCACACCGAAGTAATCATTTATTTTATTTCCCAATCCCAACCTATTCATCCCATGAAGTAAAACTTGTAATACTTCATATCTAACACCACAGTGTTATCGGTAAATTCAATTACCATTTCACATTCAAATCTAGTTAAAGATTTAACTATCGCCTGGAGCAAAACCGGTGATACTCCATTCTCGATCTTTTCAATCTAATTAAAGATTCATTAAAACTCCACTTAGTTTTAATCTTCAACTGGGTTAAAGAATCAGTGTCATTTTAAAACATGGTTCACGATAAACCCGAAATCACACTCCATTAATTATCGGGTCAAAAACAAGCGTTATTTAAAACACTGTTCACGATAAACCCAAAAATCAATATCAATTCAATTAAATATTATTTAATTGGTACACTTCATCAAATCTAAATAAAAGGATTTAATCTTTTCTCAACTAGGTTCAAGAACAGTGTAACAACCCGAAAATCTGGGCCAGTTTAAAATTTTTATTTTGGCAATTTTAGTGAATTTTGAATATTTAAAATGAATTATTTTAAATAATATCGAAGGGAAATTTATTTTGAATAGAATTCGAATGTATATATTATATACGTCGTCGTTAGAATATAAATAATTATATATAATTATAAATAGAATTGAAAATGGCGCGGTAGTTCGATAATTCGATTTCAAACTTCAATTGAATGTACCGGGTGCAAAATAATCCGGATTTTAGTGAAACCAAAAATAATAGGATCTATTCGAGGATATCTTTCCAACAAATCCGAAAAATTGAAATTTCTTAGCGGGGATCAAAAGATATGTCCAGTTGAAAATTCTGAATAGTCGCTATGGAATTCAGGCCCTTAAAAATGGAAATTTTGCAAACGACCTCGGATTTCGACGAAACCACTTTTGTTGGATCCGTGATGTCAAATTATTGTTAGATTCCAAATTTCATAATTTTTCGAATCAATATGTGAGCGTGGCAAAGGAAAACGCGTTTGACCAGTTTCAGTTGATTTTAATCGACTGGAAAATGGCCATTTTCCAACGGTCTCGGAATTCGAACAAACTAGTTTTGTTAGGACCGTATCGTCAATACGAATCTAGAAAATATTTTTCTAGAATTTTTGAAGTTTGTATGTGACCCCGGTAAATTGAAATGCGTGTTCAAATTCAATATATAGAGTTATATGTTGATTTTGATGGAAACTGATCGAAATGATCGAATCAACGAACGATACATATCCCATTGTGTTCAGAATGGGGGTAATTAGCTATGGACGACAGGCGGTGGGCCTCGTTTAGAGGTCGTATGAAAAAGCCAACTTTTTGAAATTAAATAATTAAAAATAAAATCCTTCCTCTCTCCTCCCCTTCCTCCTTTATACTATCAGCCCCCCCCCCCCCCCCCCGTTCGATTTAAAATCAAAAGCAGAAAAGAAAAAAAAACAAATCGCTCCACTGGCCCCTCCCGCCGCCGCCAGGAGATCGCCGCCTCCGGCGAGGTAGCGCCGCACCCCCCTTGCCGCGCCCTCCTTCTTCTTCCTCCGCCCCTCCTCCAGTGCGTCGCGCGAATCCCCATCACCCAACCCCTTTGTACCCGTCGCCCCTGAGCCACCGCCGCCGGCTAGGTGAGGCACCCCCGCCGCCTGCTCCCCCTCTTCGACAGCTCGCGCCTGCTCCTCTCTCTTCTATCCCCTTTAAAACCGTACAGACCCGCGAGCTCGAGCAGACAACCCCCGCCCTCTTCCTCATGAAGCCCTAAAGCCCCCTTTTCTGAAATTCAAAAGTAAGTCTTATTTACTTATTTAATTTTATTTTTCAGTTTTCTTTTATTTAAATTTAGTGTAGGAAAAAAATCTGATTTTTTATATAAATTCGTATGGATATTAAATTTGGTTTTTAAAAGATTTTTAAAATAGAAAAGATTAGTTTTCTAAAATAGAAAAGATTAGATTTTTAAAATAGAAAAGATTAGATTTTTAAAATATAAAAGATTAGATTTTTAAAATAGAAAAGATTAGATTTTTGAAATGAAAAAGGGCGAAATCTTTATATTAGAAAAGGCGAAATATTTCTATATAGTAGCAAAGTAAAAATTCGATTTTTATATATTGAATAGCGAAGTAAAAATTCGATTTTTATATATTGAACAGCGAAGTAAAAATTCGATTTTTATATATTGAATAGCGAAGTAAAAATTCGATTTTTATATATGTAGTGACTACGGGCAGTGAAAGTGACAAAAGGCGAGAACATCGAAGATTTCTACATGAAGTGTCGTGGAGTTGGATTAGCTATTGGTGAGAACTTCTCACTCTTCAATTTCTTTTTCTAGTTATATATATATATACTAGGATGCAAACGGTGCTTAGCAGCACCCGACACCCGTCATCCACAGACCATGGATGGCTTGTTTGTTCGATTGATGTGTTGTGAAAATTGTTTGTGATGTTGATGTGAAATCGATAATAAATGTAGATGGTTGAAATAAATTAATTATCGTTAAAAATAAAAATTTTAACGGGAATAAATAAATATTTATAAACAAATCGGCCGATTTGTTTATATACACTGATTTGACTAATATTGATCGGGTCGATAAATTTTACACATCGCCCAGCTGCACAAATAAAAATATGTGTTTGTTGATTTGAAACCCCATACGGGTGTTGGGATGATATTTGGCGTACACTAGTCCTAATTATTTAATTGTATATCGATCGATTGGTCGACAGACTGTGTAAGCGTCGATTATTTATATTTGATGCTTATGCAGTTGTGTGGTGCACCTTGGATGATGGTTGATGGTTTACCATTGCTATTATATAACATGTGTTGTATGGAATCCATATAATTAACGTTATTTGGTGATTGATTGGGCCTCATTCCAATCGGGAAAATAATGAATATTATAAAAGAAAATTCATGTGTTGAAACTATTTATGTGTTGAGTAAAATATTTTAACAATAAAATTTACATCTTTATCATATTTAAAATTAGAACTACTTCCCAGTAGAAGTCTAATTAAAAAAATCAAACGATAGATACCATAATTTTATAAAATATTTTACATAACAAAAATAGTGATGTGTTGACGGTACTCATGTGTTGAGTTTAGTCGTATGTTGGAAAAAAATATAGATTCATGTGTTGAATAGAATAAATATTCATTTGTTGAATAGAATAAAGAAGTTTTTGAAATATATAAAGCCGTGTTGAGTAGAAATGCGTTATTTAGATGCGAACGATATTTATATCGATTTTATTCGTTTTATAATGAATATTGAAAAGTGATTTCAAAATTTAATATTTTGAAATGAAATTCAAATTAAATTAGATTAAAATTCAAATTGAAATTTTATTGAATCAATTTGAAATGAATTCGAATCGAATAGAAAATGAATTCGATTCAAATTGAATAGAAAGTGAATTTGAATTCGAATTCAATAGAAAGGAATTCAAATATAATTAAATTGAAATTGAATTAAAAACGAATTGAAATCGTTTTGAATGAAATTTAAAACGAACTGAAATTGAATTGAAATCAATTTGAAATGAATTCAAATTGAATTAAATAGAAGGTAAATTAAAATTGAATTGAAACGAATTAGAATTTGAATTGAATTGAAACGAATTTGAATTCGAATTAAATAAAAATTGAAATGAATTCGAACTGAATTGAAATCAAATCGATTTGAAATTGAAGATGAAGTTGAAATTGTTTTTGAAAACGAATTTAAAACGATTTATAAAATACGTTTTAAAAGGAAATCGACGAAATATATATAATATATATATATATATATTATATATATAATGGCCTGAATAGAACGCGCCGCGCCGCGGCAGTTCGTGACTTTCAACCATTGACTTCTAATTGACGTTGTGGGAGATCCGACCGTCGGATTCTCCTAAAACTGGAACCGTTGGGTTCGTATCGAAAAGAACTTTCCAATGAATATTAGAAATTTGAAATCTAACGGTGGGATGTGGAATTATGTCAAAATCAAATTTGGAAAAGGTCGTTGTAAGTGCAGTTCGATGGCCATTGATGGAAATCGACTGTACGGGCCTTGGTAAAATTATTAAAAATATCAATAATTTGTGTAAAATCATAATATGTGAATTGGAAAGAACTGGGATGTAAAATTCCATATTTGAAAAGATAAAAATAGATTCAAAATGAACTAGCTTTGAACTAGAATTAAAATCAATTTATTTTTGAAATAAATAAATTGAATTTGAAAGTGATTTTAAAAATAATCAATATTCCCAATATGTGAATTGGACTGGAGTTGAATCGAAATTATCTTCGGAATATTTTGATGTTGGATTTCGTGACTATACAGATATTGTTATGAGAATTTGAAAGATATATTTTATATCGTTATTTCCAATACGATATTTGTTGGTTTCAGAATTTGATATTGAATATAAGCCGATATATTTTCTATTCAGAGCCTTGTATTTAATATCTAATATGATTTGGGTTTATCGTGTATCATGTTTTAGACGACATTGGTTCTTTAACCCAGTTAAAGAAAAGATGTTGATTTTTGAGAAGATTAAAACTAAGTGGAGTTTTAATGAATCTTTAATTAGATTAAAATGTGAATTGATAATTTAAATTATCAAATCTGAAAGGTGATCGAGAATGGAGTACCACCAGTTTTGCTCCAAAGCGATAGTTAAATCTTTAATTAGATTTGAACGTGAGATGGTAATTAATTTTACCGATAACACCGTGGTGTTAGATATGGAGTATCACCAGTTTTTCTCCACGGGATATATAGGTTGGGATTGGGAAATAAAATAAATAATTACTTCGGTGTGGCTCGCTAATCCCGACTAATTTGGAATGATATCCAAAGGAAGATTATAGAATAAATTTAGAAGAATTTATCTTGGATAAAATTAATGGGAACCTTTCCCTAAGAATGTGATTTTGTGAATAAAAGAATATTCTGAATTGGAATGAGGCGTTTGTTGTGTTTGTGTAACATTTGTTTATCATATACGTGGGTTATTCAGAAAGGCCAGGGTTATACCCATTCTGAATAACCGATTCGACGAGATGTTGAAGATGAAGACGGTGGTTGAAGACCGGAAGTCTTCACATCGTTTGGTTGATTACTGATGATCTCGATTGGACTGTACACCCAAGATGAGGGAAACAGTTGGTGATCATCCAGACGTACTTGGAGATGGATGGATATGCGAGGAAAGTGCCTCCGGTTTCGTTCAGACCCAGAACGAACTTGTAAATGGATTGTGTGTCTGACATTGGATTTTATTCTATGTTGATTGATCTCTATTAAATATACATCTGTTTGGCGGCGGAGAATTTATTCTCTTGCTTAACGCCCTTCTCTGAGACGCACGAGCTCAGAGGTTGTATATCGATGGACATCTGTAAAGACCCGCAAATTCCCGCCCTTTGAATCGACCATAAACCACACAGGTCTGATCCACAAAGTGGAAACCTACGAATACTTTAACTTTGGGCATACAACACATCAGAACAAAAACACAGACTTTTATAACATCAATAATAAATGTTACATCAGAGTACAGAATATATCAGAGTACATCGATAAATAATACAGCGGAAGAAACATTTAAATTAAATTAAATACATTGCAGCGGAACTAATCTCAGCGGAAGGCCATCAATATTCTGGACCCGGCTTCAGACTTCAATCCAGGATCCTGCTTAACTATATCTGCAAAAAGCTACTCGACTGCCCGTGTGGAAAGAGGGCACCCGAGTTTGCAAAGTGAAACAAACTACAGGTCAGTCGTGGGACTGGTGTGAGAATTCTTAAACTAATCTTAATTAATAATAAGGCTAATCACAGGACCACGCCGCTAACGCGGAACGGGTTTACTCCATTGGATTGCCAGTGCATAAATAAAGTAAATCGTCAAATAACGCAATGCCTTTTTAGAAAAATGAAACCATTATAAGACCCAAGTCCCATCACACAATGCAACGCAAACCAGAGGATAGGGTTTTACCTTATAATGATCAAAAGATGCTTGATACGATAAACACGGTATTATATAATAATAGTGTGCAACCAATTTGAAATACATCAAAGTAAATATATCAATCCTAGACGGCATAAGTGCCCCATCCCACTATGTCGCCATATATAGGTATACAATCAAAACCGCGTGATGTCGTATTGGAAATTTGGGTTTCCATCTAAGTCAAGGCTAGGGAGGAGATCCTTACCGATTCGAGACACTCTAGCAATGCCCCACGATTGGTACTCTGTCCAACCCTTGGATCCTGCAGGGCCGGTCCGTCCCCGTGTTGGTACTCTGTCCAACTGGTGCAATGGACTGGATTAGTTATTCCTGAACACACGCTTCCCGGTCCTTTTGGACCTATCCTACGGCCAGTAGCGACCGCATAAACCCGAGGCCTCGAAAATCCAACAATCACAATGAATAAATGCCAGCGCTGGTAGGTCCCTGGCACCACTCTAGCTAGAAAGAAACGTGTGCACTCCCTGCGTTCCCTTCTCCCGTTTTAGACTCCGCCGGTGTGTGAGGCTCGTGAGGTCACGTCATACACAAAGCTATGCCTAAATAGACTGTGCTTTGATCATCAACCACAAGGCCTGCTTTTCAACAAAGCCTTGATCAATTGCATCTTAGCATGCCACATTGTCAGACTCTACCATATCATTGATCATCTACCAATATATATATAACCTCCAAGCTCATACGTCTTAGAGAAGGGTGTTAAACACCAAACAGAAATATATAATTAGTAGCGTTCAACAAATACAGTAGAAAAGAATACAATGTCAGACACGCAATCCATTTACAAGTCCGCTCTGGGTCTGAGTGAAACATCGTGTCCGTCGATCTCCAAATGCGTTTGGACGATCATTACCAAATACCTTGCCTTGGAAGGCCAATCCCAATTCAAGATACCAGTCATCATCATCCCAACGATGTGAAAACCTTCGGTCTTCAATCGCCGTCTTCATCTTCGACTCTTGATCGTCGTGATGATTATTCAGAATGGGTTAAACCCGGTCTTTCTGAATAACTTGCGTAATTTGAGATTAAAAACAAATATTGGAAAATCACACATTTCGTCACATCCCAACTCAGAATATTCTTTTTTAATAAGATATTCAATTAAAAAGATTCTCATTAATTTTATCAAAGATAAATATTTAAAATAAAATCTATAAATCAATTTCTAAAAATATGGAATTCCACAGAAATCCAATCAGTTCATAATCGATATAAATTTCTGTATCAGACTAATAGTATAAATGGAATAACGGCAAAGCCTCTTAAATTCCATATATAATATCGGTCTTCTTTTACAGAAGCCCATCTCAATTATTACCAATAGAATTTCCACTTAATTCCTATTTAATATATTAGTTGAAAAACTTTGATTTTAGAAAATGCCCTTTTAAATCTATAAAATAGATATATAAATTCCAAATAATAATCTCAATGTAAATTGGATTAAAGGACAAATGTCGTTTAAAATATCGTCCACGGTAAATCCACTTCACATCTAAATTTATTTCCTATCACAAAATATAATTGCAAATGCTAGTAATCTTTTAAAAACATATTTTAAATTAATCATAAAAATATTCTTTATATATAAAGATTCTAAATGAGAAGTATTCTTTATTTTACACATCTTTTACAAATATTCTTTGTTTAACATATAGTTGATTAAAAATATATTACGAAAAATATATGCACTTTATATAAAAAGGATTTCTAATGTAAAAATAGTCTTATTTAAAAGAACACTTGAATAGAAATGTGACTCAACCATTTACCATATAATTTGGATTATATGGATTTCACACACATCATATATATGACAATAACAGTATAATCATCAAGTCATCCATTACATCCAAAGTGTAATTTCCACTGTGTAAGCGTTAAAATTAAATAATAACGCTCATCACAGCCTGTCGATCTAACGATCAACATACAACTAAATATTGGGATTAGTGTATGTAAATTCTCATCCCAACACCCGTGTGGGGTTTTCAACCAATCAAGCAAATGATAAACTAATTTGTGCACTTGGGCGATGTGTGAAAATTATCATCCCAATCACATACACAAGTCGGGTAACTTGTGAATGGCAGTGTAATACACAATATATAACACGACGATAAAAATGTCTCTTTTATTGCCTATAAACGGCCAATAAAAATGTGACCTTTATTTCTATACTTTTTATTGTAATTTACATTTTTTTTTTACTTAACAAAATGTCCTTTTTATTCTAACTTACATTTTGAATGTAATTTTTCTTTTTTATTGTTTATTTACATCAAAATGTAAATGTTCCCTTTTTCATTTTTTATTATTAACAACAAAAATCTCGTCTTCTATATTTATTCTTTTCAATGAAAGCAATTTTACATAAAATTGTAATTCTTTAATTTTATGCTTTTTATTGTCTCTAGAAAGACAATAAAATGTAACACAAAAATATATTCTTTTTATCGCATCTAAAATGATGATAACAAGTAACATTATCATTGCTATTTTTATCGCATCAAAAATGCAGATAAATTTGAATCACTAACATTGTCTATTTTTATCGCACCAAAAATGTCGATAAAAATGAATCACTAACACTGTCTATTTTTATCGCACCTAAAATGTCGATAAAATGACAACATTAACTATTCTATTTTCACCGCATTCAAAATGACGATAAAATATTCAACATTAACAATTCTATTTTTACCGCATTCAAAATGACGATAAAATATTCAACATTAACAATTCTATTTTTACCGCATTCAAAATGACGATAAAATATTCAACATTAACAATTCTATTTTTACCGCATTCAAAATGACGATAAAATATTCAACATCAACAATTCTATTTTTACCGCATTCAAAATGACGATAAAATATTCAACATTAACAATTCTATTTTTACCGCATTCAAAATGACGATAAAATATTCAACATCAACAATTCTATTTTTACCGCATTCAAAATGACGATAAAATATTATCATAAGAAATGAAAGCAAAATGTTCTTTTTATTACTAAAAGGAAAAACAACAAAGACGCTTCTTTTAATGCTAAAAAGAAACATGACATAAAAATGTTCTTTTTTTTTAATGTAAAAAAAAGAAGAAACGACAAAATGACCCTTTTTATGTTTAAAAAGAAAAGGTGACAAAATATGTTTTTAATTCTAAAAGAAAAAGCGACAAAAAATTATCTTTTTATTCTAATGCGATACCTTTACAAAAGTGTTATTTTAATATCAATACGAATTTCCAATTTCTCACTACATATAGAAATGTAAACTTTATTTTACAATTATATATCCCATCATAAATTACATATAAAAATGTAAGTTTATTTTATTATTGCAAATCCCCTTTGTAATTACATATATAAAAAAAATGTACTTTTTATTTTACATTGTTAATTGCATATAAAAGGTAGGTTCTATCCTTATGTTGTATTTGCATTATAAAATGCAAATGAAAAGGTAAGTTTATTTTCAATGTTATATTCGTATTATAAAGTGCAAATAAAAATGTAAATTTTATTTTCAAGTTCTATTTTCATTATAGTATGCAAATAATAAAAATAGCTTTATCATCAAGTTATATTCACATCATGAAATGTTAACAAAAATGTAAGTTTTGTTTTCAAGTCTCATTTGCATTATAATATGCAAATAATAAAATAAGTTTTAGTTTTCAGGTCATATTCACATTATAAAATATAAATAAAAAGGTAAGTTTTATTCTCAAGTGATATTTACAGTATGAAATGTAAATAAATAAAATAAAAATAAAAAGTAAGTTTCAAGTTCATTTGTGTCTTGAGAACACAAATAAAAATATAAATTTTTAATGTAAATCTTTATTTCAATACTTTGTTCGCGTCAAGGGATGCAAAACAAAATATAATTCTCTTTTTAATTAAACATTTTGTTTGCATTGAGAAATGCAAGAAAAATATAATTCTTTTTATTTTAAATGCAAATCTATATTTTGTCATTTTGTTCGCATCAAGGGATGCAAACAAAATACAATCTTTTTGTTCCTTCGTACATTTCTGTTTGAGAAATGCAAACAAAACACAATCTTTTTTATCAACATTGAATTGATATTTCATATCAATTCAAATAAAAGGAAAATTTCTTTTTTTTTTCCATTTTCTTTTTTTCAATGACAAAAGTATGGATTTTTGTTTCATCTTCATTCAATGACAAAAATATGAATTTTTGTTTCATTTTTATTCAATGACAAAAATATGAATTTTTGTTTCATTTTTATTCAATGACAAAAATATGAATTTTTGTCTGTTAACCTTTAATGCAACCAAATTAAGAGTTTTTGTTTTCTTTTTATGCAACCAAAAATGAGAACTTTGTTAGTTAACCTTTAAGGCAAACAAAAAGAAATATATTTTATTCGTTGTTCATAGTCTATTGTAAACCAACAAATAAAAGTAATATTCTATTTGTCGTTCAAATTTCATTGTAACATCAACAAATAAAAATAAAGTTTTATTTGTCGTTCCATTTCTTTGTTCATTTCAGAAAAATGAAAAGGACATTAAAATGAAATAAATTAGAACGTCTAGATTTGAATAAAATATGTTTTAAATCTAAATTTAGATTTAATTTTCCAACTGCAATTTAAACTCAATAACATATGCAATATAAAGACGGATTTAGCATAACATGAACAATAAGCACACCACAAGCAACAATCGATAATTCATACATACAAAACATTTCAGAACTAAATCATCATCATCATACAATAATTTTAATGTCGGAAAATAAATTAATAATTAATTAAATAATAAAGATTTGAACTCTCACCTCAAATTTTGGCCAAAAATCAACTGTCTCAGAATCAGGTGTGGTCTGTGCCATCGCGAAGAGCTCGGAAAGACGAGTCCAGCGCAATTTACGGTTTGTCAAACGGACCTCGTATGAGAGAGTTATGAATTTTTAAAGATCGGACAAATTAAATATTAAAATAAAATAAAATAATAAAATAATACTTCGGACCTTCTTCTTCACGTCGTCATCTACATGCCGCAACCCATGAAGCCGCCGTTTTGCTTCCGTGCGCACCACCCCACGACACCCCGTTCGCCGATCAGACACCACCACCGCGACCGCCATGCCGAGAGCAACCTACACCACCAACCCCTTGAAGCTCGGCCTCCCCAATCACCTCAAAATCCACCAAAACCGCAGCGACTTTGGCCTCGAAATTCGTGAAATCCGTGAACCTAATGATGATCATAGCCGTATAGATTTGTAGCCCTCTGAATTCTCTTCGATTTGGTAGGTCATACGTCAAATTTCGACGAACGGATTGAGAGATATTAGCGTTTGAAGTTGGAGCAATTCTGGCCATCGATTTTCTGGGCGGCGGCTGCCATGAACAGTATTAGGGTTAGGGTTTTCGGATTTTTATATTATTTTAATATTAAATTCCGAATTTCGTGAAATAAAGTGGATTTTTGAACTTTCTCGGATTTGGGCCTGCTTACTGTCGATCTTAACATTTTGAGGCCTTCTGAACGCGATGGGCTATGTCCCAATGTCCAATTCTGATGTCTACACGTTTTATTTTCGGTTTTAATTGAAAATACAATATTAAATTAATTATTTAATTCCTACCATACATTTAAATATGCCGGGGCCACATACGACCTCAGAAAATTCTAAAAAAAATATTTTTAGCTTTCTTATGACGATACGAATCCAACAAAATTATTTTCGTCGAATTCTGAGACTGTTTGAAAAATGGCTATTTTTAAGGCGTTCAAATTTAACTGTAAATAGTCAAAACACATTTTATTTCGCCACGCTCACATATTAATTCGAAAAATTCTGAAAATTGAAACCTAGCAATAATTTGACATTCCGGTTCCAACAAAAGTGATTTCGTCGAAAACGGTGGTCGTTTGAAAAATGACTATTTTTAAGGCCAATATATTTAATATTAAAAATACATTTTTAAACAAATAATTTTTGAAACTCAAAATATATAAGTGTTTACTGTTTTTCAATGCAGAAACGTCATTCCGAACTCAATGGAAGTGGTTTCGAGTTCAAATTCCTTCGTATGAAAAAAAGTAGCATTTTGGCCCTTATAAATTTCATAGCGACCTTTTCTAAAAATTGAATTGGCCATAACTTTTGATTTCCGCTATGAAATTTCAATTTTTCAGATTCGTTAGAAAGATATTTTTAAATAGATTCTAATATTTTTGGTTTCACTAAAATCCGTTAAATTTTGCATCCTGTACGGTCAGTCAAAGTTCAAGTTTGACTTTTCAAACTACCGCGTTATTTCTAACTCTTTTGTTAATTAAAATTAAATCATTCATTCTAACTTTGATTTAAATCAAATTTGTGATCATTATTATTTAAAAAAAATTATTTTATATTGTCAAAACTCATTAAAATTTTCTAAAATAAAATTTTTAATTTGGTTCTGATTTTGCGGGTTGTTACAACATCAGTCGCATGGAGTGAATTGCCAGTGTGGCACGCGTAAGTGGCAATTGATCATGGCTTCTGTTGAAAAGAAAAGTCTTGTGGTTGATGATCAAAGCATGGCCTGTGTGGGTAGCTTTGTGTACAACGTGAATTCGCGAGCCTCACACCTCGGTATGAGTCAAAAACGGGATACGGACCCAAGGAGTGCACGACGTTTCTTTCTAGCTAGGGTGGTGTCAGTGACCTACCAGACCTGACATTTATATACTTTTCACCTGTGTGGTTGTTGGATATGAGGCGCCTCGGATATAGGTCTGTAAGGACCGGGAAACGTGTGTTCAGGAATTGCCAATCCTCAAAAGTAAGAGAGGACCGGCCTTGGAGGTTCCAAAGGATCAGAGTGGGGTCCTGAGGCATTTGCTAGAGTGTCTCGAACGCGGAGAGGAGCTTGCCCCTTGCCTCGACTCATGACGGAAATCCAATTTCCAATACGTGATATTGCAGTTTTAATTGTAGAACTAGTATGGCGACATGATAGATGGTACCCATGCCGCCTATGATTGATATTTATGATTTGGACACTATACACTTATAATAGTATCAAATGATTTGTTTTAAACGTACCAAGCATGTTTGGCCATTATAAGGGAAAACCCTATCCTCCGGATTGCGTTGCATTGTGTGATGGGACCTGGGTCTTATAATAGCTTCATTTTTTCAAAGAGCATTGCGCTGTTTTGTTATATGCACTAGTATTCTTGGGAGGAAACCCGTTCCATGTTATACGGCGTGGTCCCTTGAATTACTCTCTTTTGAAGTAAAGTTTTAAATAACTGTTTTAGTTCTCACACCAGTCCCATGACTGACCTGGAGTTTATTGTTTTAACCTAAACTCTAGGTGCCCCTATTTTCCACACGGGCAGCTAGTTGTTTTGGTTTTGCAGATTTATATTCATAGGATCCTGATTTACAGCTGGAACGATGCTCAGAAAGCTCTGTATCCGTGTATCACTTTCAGTTGTGTTTTGTATATTTTTCCGCGGCTATGTAATTTATTGTAATCTCTGATAATTATCGAATGTAATTTATTCATTTATACTCTGTATATCCTTGTATCTGATGGAATTGTTGTAATAACAATGAAATGTTCTTCCGTCTGCGTTCTGACTTGTCTTGTTCTCAAACGATTAGGGGTTTTCGAACGGTCTTAGTCGGTTTAACGATCGATTCGGATCGAGCGAAATTCCTTGCCGTTACAAACAGTGTTAGTCAAGACACCATTCACGATGGACCCAAATCACATTTGATATTAAATACAAGGCTCTGAATAGAAAATATATCGGCTTATATTCAATATCAAATTCTACCACCAACAAATATCGTATTGGAAATAACGATATATGTATGTATATCTTTCAAATTTCCATAACAACATCTGTATAATCACGAAATCCAACATCTAAATATTCCGAAGACAATTTCGATTCAAATCCATTCCAATGCAATCATTGGAAATTCTGGTTAGTTTTAAAACCCTTTACAAATTCAATTTGTTTATTTAAAAACAAATAGAATTTTAATCCTAGTTCAAAACTAGTTCATTTCGATAAAAATCTATTTTTATCTTTTCAAATATGGAGTTTTTCATCCCAATTCTTCCCAAATCATTTCTTATGATTTTACACAATTTATTACTATTTTTAATAATTTTATCAAGGCCTGTATAGTCGATTTCCATCAACGGCCATCGAACTGCACTTATAGCGACCTTTTCCAAATTTGATTTGGACATAATTCCAAATCCAGCCGTTAGATTTCTAATTTCCAATATTCGTTAGAAAGCTCTTTTCGATACGAACCCAACGGTTCCAGTTTTAGGAGAATCCGACGGTCGGATCTCCCGCAATATCCATTTGAAGCCAATGGTCGAAATTCACGAACTACCGCAGCGCGGCGCGTTCTATTCAGGCCATTATATTATATATATAATATATATAATATATACTTCGTCGATTTCCTTTTAAAACGTAGTTTATAAATCGTTTTAAATTCGTTTTCAAAACGGTTTCAACTTCATATTCAATTTCAAATCAAAATTGAATATTCCAATATAAATTTGTTTTAAATTCATTTCAAATTGATTTCAAATTGATTTCAATTCAATTTCACTTTAATTCGAATGCAATTCCTTTCGATTTCAATTCGAATTCAATTCTATTCAATTTCAATTCGAATTCATTTCTATTCAATTTAATTCGAATTCACTTCTATTCAATTTCAATTCGAATTCACTTCTATTCAATTTAATTCGAATTCACTTCTATTCAATTTCAATTCGAATTCATTTCTATTCAATTTCAATTCGAATTTCAATTCTTTTTGAAAAATCAGATTTTGAAATCACTTTCGATATTCATTATAAAATGAATAAAATCGATATAAATATCGTTCACGTCAAAATGGCGTCAATCTAATCAATACGGCTTCATATATTCCTATTTTCAAATATTCTATTTCAAATATTTCTTTTTCAAATATTTCTATTTCAAAACTGGAATGAGGCCCAATCAATTACCATATAATGTTAATTATATGGATTTTCTACAATACATGTATACAATAACAACGATGAATAATCAACCATCATCCAAAGTGCATTCTACACTGTATAAGCATCAAATATAATCTGTCAATCAATCGATCGACATACAACTAAACAATCGGGATTAGTGTACGTCAAATATCATCCCAATACCCGTGTGGGGCTTCAAACAATCAAACACAGATTTTATTTGTGCAGTTGGGCGACGTGTAAAATTTATCGTCCCAATCAATAACAGTCAAATGTGTGTATATAAACAAATCGTCCGATTTGTTTATTTTTATTTCCTTTCATATACACGTTAAAAATTCTATTATTAACTATAAAATATCTTCCACTATAAAATATTTTATTTCAACTATATAAATATTTCATTTCATTTCACTTAACATCACACAATCAACTACACATCAAAATCAAACAAACAAGCATACAAGCCGTCCATGATTTGTGGACGACGGGTGTCGGGTGCTACTAAACACCGACTGCATCCTAGTATATATTTTAACTAGAAAAATAGAATTGAAGGTGAGAAGTTCTCATCGAATTGCTAATCCAACGTCTCGACTCTTCTTATGTAGAAGTCTTCGCCGTTCTTGCCACTTGTCACTTTCTTTGCCCGTGTTCTCTACATATGTAAAAATCGAATTTTTAATTTGCTATTCAATATATAAAAATCGAATTTTTACTATCTATACTATACAAAGATAATATTTTTAATTTGCTACAATTGTAAAAATCATATTTTTATACTCCTAAAAATATTTTCAACTTGCCAACAATGTTTTCTTTCAACGATAAAAATCATAGCTTTATGCTATTAAAAATCAGATCTTTAACTTTAGAAATCAAATCTTTTATATTTTTAAAAAAATCGAAGCTTTATATTAAAAATCCCGTCTTTCCTTTGTTAAAGTTTTCGCCTTTTCCTATATAAAATTCCTAGCTTTTTAAATATAAAATTCCTATTTATACGATTTAAAAATCAGAATTCTTTTTATAAAATAAAATAGCATAAATCGAGATAGGTAAAATGGGCTTACCTCGTTCGGAAAAGGAGGGGGTTTGCTCGCCGTGGTGTGTGGCTCTTCGGATCTGACGGAGGGGAGCTCGACGGTGGGTGATCGGCAGGGCCACAACGTCGGTTTCATGGGTGATGCGGCGGTCTTCGAGTGTCGCGAGGGGGGGGGGGGGGCTCGATGTCGCACAGGAGGAGGGAGAGGAACCGGGAAGCGGAGGAGTTGTAGAGGTGGGGGGGTGTGCGGCGGCGCTCCGCTTGGAGGTGCGGTGGCGGCTCGATCGGAGGAGCGACAGCTCCTCCCTTCTCTTTTTTTTTTTTGATTTTTGATTTGAAAAAACGGGGGGGGGGGGGGGGGGGGGTGGCAGAAGTTAAAAGGAAGAGAGAAAGGGGGAATTTTATATTTTATTTATTTATTTTAATTTCAAAAAAGTTGACTTTTTATTTCGACCTCGAAACGAGGCCCACCGCCTGTCGTCCATAGCTAATTATCCCCATTCCGAACATAATGGGATATGTCCATAAGCTGATTCGACCGTTTCGATCAGTTTTCGTCAAAATCAACATATAACTCTATATATTGAATTTGAACGCGCATTTCAATTTACCGGGGCCACATACTAACTAGAAAAATTCCCGAAAAATATTTTCTAGCTTCGTATTGACGATACGGTCCGAACAAAACTAGTTTCGCCGAATTCTGAGGCCATTTGAAAAATGGCCATTTTCTAGTCGATTAAAATCAACTAAAAGTGGTCAAACGCATTTTCCTTTGCCACGCTCACATATTGATTCGAAAAATTATGAAATTTGAAACCTATCAATAACTTAACATCACGGATCCAACAAAAGTGGTTTCGTCGAAATCCGAGGTCGTTTGCAAAATTCCCATTTTTAAGGGCCTGAATTTCATAGCGACTATTCAGAAATTTCAACTGGAGATATCTTTTGATCCCCGCTATGAAATCTTGATTTTTCGGATTCGTTGGAAAGATATTATCAATTAGACTCAAATATTTTTGGTTTCACTAAAATCTGGTTTATTTTGCACCCGGTATGTTCAATTGAAGTTTGAAATCGAATTATCGAACTACCGCGCCATTTTCAATTCCTTTTATAAATATAAATAAATATTTATATTCTATCGTCGATTCAAACGAATATATACGTTCGAATTATATTCAAAATAAATTTCTCGTCGATATTATTTAAAATAATTCATTTTAAATAATCAAAATTCATTAAAATTGCCAATTTAAAAATTTTAAACTGGCCCAGATTTCCGGGTTATTATAGTTGGATAAAATTAATTTCAAACATGATTTTTCTATGAAACAAAGTTTGCTGAAAACATAATCAATTCTAAATGAACCTAAAAAAGAAATTGAGAAATTCAAAGAATTCGAAAATTTTGAGTCTAAAAAGCAAACTAAATTTGAATATAAGATTGTTGAGTCTAAGGCCAAAATTGAGATGCTTGATTTCATTCGACCTTAAAACAAAATCATTCTGAGAAAACAGAAATTGAGATCGACCGTTGCTCTAAGCTGATAAATGAGAATAATCTTTTGAAATCCAAAATCAACGATCTTGAGTTGAGTTTGAAAAGTTTTTTAACTGGAGAAAAATCTTTTAATATGTTGTTGAAAAATCAATTTTCTTATGGAAATAAGAATGGTCTCGGTTTCGGAAAAATTAATGACTTTGAAAAACTGAGTCCAAATGGTTTAAAAATCCTTCAAATTGCTTTGAATAGAATCGACCTAAAAATATGGACTCTAAATTTTTTGAAGGATTTTTAAATCACAACCGAGATGTGAACTTGTTTTATAATAATCCAATTAAACGTCTTTGGACCCCAAATGGAAATAAAACGATCTTGATTAAATTCAAGCAGATCTGGGCTCCTAAAAGTACAAAGATAGATTCGAATGGATTGTTATATAAACAAGTCTGGTTACCTAAAGTTGTGAACATATTTATGGATTGTCTTACAAATTTTGTAAAAGCACTTGATGCCACAAACATTTAGGTACTGAAGGATGGTTGAGGGACAACTTTGCGAAAGAGAGATAGAATTCAAGTTGTTCCATATTTCTGAATCATCCAGAGCTCCTTAGTCAGGATAGTTGAGTTGGAGAATCAACATTGTCTTCTAAAAATCAAATATGATCTCTAGACTCATTGTTTATTTATTTTCTTTATTTATGTTTTTTATTCCTCCTTCTACTCCTATTTTTTTCTTGATTATGCTTATCTGCTTTGTCATTGCCATATTTTTTTCTTGTGCTTCTTAACTTCTAACTATAGAATTCTTGGTTTTTTGGAAATTTGCTTCATTTGTATAAAACTCTCATGTTTTAATGATTTCGAGATCATGAATTCAAATCTATAAATATCTGCAAGCGTTTTGAAGTTTATCTATTTTTATTCTTGAATTCCTAGCAAAATATACTTGATGACATACTCTGTAATATTCTTGTATTCTGATGGAATTGTTGTAATAAACAATGAAATGTTCTCCTGTTTGTGTCCCAATGTGTCTTGTCCTCAAAGTATCCGCTCTTTCCTTCACGGGAAAGTTACGGGTCCTTACAGGTTTTTTTTTCTTTCATTACGAAACAATAATCCAGTAGATTAGAAAGATTATTTTTTCAAAGAATTCCAACTTATATAGGATTCTATACACTCAGTTGAACTTCAAATCGCAAAACTACGAACTACCACTATGCGGCGAGCTTGATTTAATTTTATTTACAATTTCAAAATTCATTTAATTAATAAACTATAACCATATTCACTTAAGTTTCCATATAAAGTTAGCTAAGTTTTCAACTTCCTCGGAATATTCAATTTCTTAAATTTAGAAGCAATAATATCTTCATTTACCTAACCTAAGTGTTCTAACAAATATAAGTTTATTTCAACATACAACACTTAGTGTATTCTTACAATTCAACTTGGAAAACTAGACTATCCAAAATCATCGAATATTCCACTACATTTTAGGAATGAACTTATGAAACGTCACACCAAGTGCAATGCACAATCAACCAACTCTAATACTTAGAATATATATGCAATTATCTCATAATTTAGTTGGAATTGCGGGACCAACCTCCAGGTATCAAAATCATATATCGTGGATTCAAGACAAAATTTTGTTTTAATCCAAACAATTCCCATGGTAGCAAGTTCTTACTTAGAAACTTGAAAATAAACATCGACGATGTTGTAGTCATTATTAGAATTATTTTCCAGTGACTAAAGTAAGATCAATGTTTTTAAAATCTTTTAGAATCCATTAATTTTCATAAACACTTCCAATAATCTTGGTACTCTTTTTAAATGTTGAAAAAAGATCTCCTAAATTTACCGGGAATTCTAATCCTTAAATGGAAATGATTCAAAGGCGAAAAATGGAAATAAACCAGATATTCGACAACTAAAACTTCAGTGAGTAAATCTCACTAAATATTTACTATTTAAATTTTGTTTTGAATAGTTAAAAATATTGTTGATTGTTTGATTGCGTTTAAATATTTTTATGGTTATTATAAAAATAAATTAGTTATTTAGGCTTGGTGTTTGTGGCTATTATATATATATATATATATATTGGTGGTTGGATTCCCGCAGTTTCATTAGCGGATGCCCGCGGTATCATTAGCGGATGATATCCCTATGCGCCCCATAATATATATAGTGGATGACCTTCATACCGCGATATCCTACCTCGAAGCAGGATGGGTATTATTCATTTTGGCTAACGTTTGTGGATGCAGGAAAATAGGTTGGGGGGATCCAACTGGATTCCTCAAAAATGTTATTGTTGTTGTTTCACATATATTATCGTATATGATGTGTTAGAAATCCTGTGATTTGTAATGGGGTGTTTTGTTTGTTTGAAATAGAACTGGGTCTGAATGTTGATTTATAAAAATATCGTGAAAGAGATTTTGAGATTTAAAAAGGAAAATTATATTTTCTAAAATAGAATTTGAATTAGAATAGTCTAAAAATATTTACTTATTTGAAAATAAAACAAATATTGATTTTTTAAACAATATTTATAAATTAAATAATACAGGAAATTGAAGTGAATTTATAAATGGTGTTTATAAATAAAATAGATTGATTTTCATTGAAAATGGCGCGGTAGTTCGATAATTCGATTTCAAATTTCAATTGAACGTACCGGGTGCAAAATCAACCGGATTTTAGTGAAACCAAAAATATTAGAATCTAATCAAGGATATCTTTTCAACGAATCCGAAAAATTGAAATTTCATTGCGGGGATCAAAAGATATGTCCAGTTGAAATTTCTGAATAGTCGCTATGGAATTCAGGCCCTTAAAAATGGAAATTTTGCAAACGACCTCGGATTTCGATGAAACCACTTTTGTTGGATCCGCGATGTCAAATTATTGCTAGGTTTCAAATTTCATAATTTTTCGAATCAATATGTGAGCATGGCAAAAGAAAACGCGTTTGACCTGTTTTAGTTGATTTTAATCGACTGGAAAATGGCCATTTTTCAAACGGTCTCAGAATTTGACGAAATTAGTTTTATTAGGACCGTATCGTCAATACGAAGCTAGAAAATATTTTTCTTGAATTTTTTGAGTTAGTACGTGACCCCGGTAAATTGAAATGCGCATTCAAATTCAATATATAGAGTTATATGTTGATTTTGACGAAAACTGATCGAAACGATCGAATCAGCCCATGATACATATCCCATTGTGTTCGGAATGGGGATAATTAGCTATGGACGATAGGCGGTGGGTCTCGTTTCGAGGTCGAAAATAAAAGTTGCTTTTTAGAATTAAAGTAATAAAAAAAATTAAAACTCCCTCTCTCTATACCATCAGACCCCCCCCCCCCCGTTTACTTTTCAAATCATTTTTAAATAAAAAAAGGAAAAAAAGGGGTGCACGATCGCCAGCGCCACCCCCTGGTGCCGCAACCCCCCTCCTTGCCACCGACCTCGCCGCAACCCCCTCCTCCTTCCCCGCCCTCGCGCCTCGCTCTCTCCTTCATAGCCGAACCTCTAAGCCCCAAATCAGCAAAGTCGCCCCCCTTTCTTTTCTGGCCACCATGACCATCTACCCCACCAACGTCGCCGCATCCGCACCCCCTCAGGCCTCCCCACGCGTCGCCGAACCCCTCCTCTCTCGCTAGGTCACTGTAAGTTTTCTTCTTTGTTTATTTATTTATATTTATTTAAAGTAATTGGCTTGTGAAAGTAAAAATCAGTTTTTGTTTGAATATAATTTACATAGTAAAAATCAGTTTTATTTGAATATAATTGACATAGTAAAATCAGTTTTTGTTTGAATATAATTTACATAGAAAAAAAAAATTTGTCATCTGAAAGGTTTGATTTCTAAAACAGGAAAAGTTATAATTTTTAGATTAAGAAAAAAAAACTCGATCTTTGTTTTCAAGAAAGATTCGATTTTATGATATAGAAAAATTCGATTTTTATATATTGAATAGCGAAGTAAAAATTCGATTTTTATATATTGAATAGCGAAGTAAAAATTCGATTTTTACATATGTAGAGAATATGGGCAAAGAAAGTGGCAAGAGGCAAGAACGACGAAGATTTCTACCTAAGAAGAGTCGTGGCTTTGGATTAGCAAATCTGTGAGAATTTCTCACCTTTATTTTTTTTTCTAGTTGAAATATATACTAGGATGCAGATGGTGTTTCGTAGCACCCGACACCCGTCGCCCACAGACCATGAACGACTTGTATGCTTGTTTGTTTGATTTTGATGTGTAGTTGATTGTGTGATGTGATGTGGAACGAAATAAAATATTTTATAGTGGAAAATATTTTATAGTTAAAAATAGAATTTTTAACGTGTATTTGAAATGAAATAAAAATAAATAGATCGGACGATTTGTTTATATACACACATTTGACTGATATTGATTGGGACGATAAACTTTACACATCGCCCAACTGCACAAATAAAATCTGTGTTTGATTGTTTGAAACCCCACACGGGTATCGGGATGATATTTGACGTACACTAATCCCGATTGTTTAGTTGTATGTCGGTCGATGGATTGACAGACTGTTATAAGCGTCGAATATTTATATTTGGTGCTTATACAGTGTAGAATGCACTTTGGATGATGGTTGATTATTCATCGTTGTTATTGTATACATGTGTTGTAGAAAACCCATATAATTAACATTATATGGTAATTGATTGGGCCTCATTCCAGTTTAGAAGTAGAAATATTTGAAAGTAGAAATATTTGAAAAAGAAATATTTGAAAAAGAAATATTTGAAATAGAATATTTGAAATAGAATATTTGAAATAGAAATATTTGAAAAAGAAATATTTGAATAGAAATATTCGAAATAGAAATATTCGAAATAGAAATATTCGAAATAGAATATTTGAAAATATGAATATATGAAGCCGTGTTGATTAGATTTACGCCATTTTGACGTGAACGATATTTATATCAATTTTATTCATTTTATAACGAATATCGAAAGTGATTTCAAAATTTGAAATTTTGAAAAGAATTGAAATTCGAATTAAATTGAATAGAAATGAATTCAAATTGAAATTGAATAGAAGTGAATTCGAATTGAATAGAATTGAATTCGAATTGAAATAGAAAGGAATTGCATTCGAATTAAATTGAAATTGAAATCAATTTGAAATGAATTTAAAACGAATTTATATTGGAATATTCAATTTTGATTTGAAATTTAATATGAAGTTGAAACCATTTTGAAAATGAATTTAAAACGATTTATAAAATACGTTTTAAAAGGAAATCGACGAAGTATATATTATATATATTATATATATATATAATATAATGGCCAGAATAGAACGCGCCGCGCCGCGGCAGTTCGTGAATTTCGACCATTGACTTCAAATGGATATTGCGGGAGATCCGACCGTCGGATTCTCCGAAAACTGGAACCGTTAAATTCGTATCGGAAAGAGCTTTCTAATGAATATTAGAAATTTGAAATCTAACGGTAGGATTTGGAATTATGTCCAAATCAAATTTGAAAAAGGTCGTTGTAAGTGCAGTTCGATGGCCGTTGGTGGAAATCGACTGTATGGGCCTTGATAAAATTATTAAAAATAGTAATAATTTGTGTAAAATCATAAGAAATGATTTAGAAAGAATTGGGATGAAAAACTCCATATTTGAAAAGATAAAAATAGATTTTTATCGAAATGAACTAGTTTTGAACTAGAATTATAATTCTATTTATTTTTAAATAAATAAATTGAATTTGAAATGGTTTTGAAAATAACCAGAATTTCCAATGATTGCCTTGGAATGGATTTGAATCAAAATTGTCTTCGGAATATTTCGATGCTGGATTTCGTGATTATACAGATGTTGTTATGGAAATTTGAAAGATATAGATATATATATATATCGTTATTTCCAATACAATATCTGTTGATCGTAGAATTTGATATTGAATATAAGCCGATATATTTTCTATTCTGAGCCTTGTATTTAATATCAAATGTGATTTGGGTTTGTCGTGAATAGTGTCTTGACTAACACTGTTCTTGAACCCAGTTGAGAAAAGATTAAATCTTTTTATTTAGATTTAATGAAGTGTACCAATTAAATAATATTTAATTGGAATTGAATTGATATTGATTTTTGGGTTTATCATGGACAGTGTTTTAAATAACACTCGTTCTTCAACCCGATAATTAATGGAATGTGATTTTGGGTTTATCGTGAACCGTGTTTTAAATGACACTGATTCTTTAATCCAGTTAACGATTAAAACTAATTGGAGTTTTAATGAATCTTTCATTAGATTGAAAAGGTGTTAGAATGGAGTATCACCAGTTTTGCTCCAGGCGATAGTTAAATCTTTAATTAGATTTAAACGTGAAATGGTAATTGAATCTAACGATAACACCGTGGTGTTAGATATGAAGTATAACCAGTTTTACTTCATGGGATGAATAGGTTAGGATTGGGAAATTAAAATAAATGATTACTTCGGTGTGGTTCGAAATCCCGACTAGTTTGAATTGATATTCAAAGAAGATTAAAGAATAAATTTAAAGAATTTATCTTTGATAAAATTAATGGGAGCCTTTCCCAAAATATAAGAATATTTGAATAAAAGAATATCCTGGATTGGAATGAGGCGTATATTGTGTTTGTGTAACACGTGTTTATTATATATATATATATATGCGAGTTGTTTAGAAAGACCAGGTTTATCCCATTCTGAATAACTGATTCGACGTGGTGTCGAAGATGAAGACGGTGGTTGAAGACCGGAGGTCTTCACGTCGTTTGGATAATTACTGATGATCTTGATTGGGTTGTACACCCAAGAAGATGGAAACAGTTGGTGATCGTCCAGACGTACTTGGAGATCGATGGATATGCGGGGTACTAGGTGCCTCCGGTTTCGTTCAGACCCAGAACGGACTTGTAAATGGACTGTGTGCCTGACATTGGATTTTAGTCTATGTGATTGATTTCTATTAAATATAAATCTGTTTGGCGGCGGAGAATTTATTCTCTTGCTTAACGCCCCTCTCTGAGACGTATGAGCTCAGGGGTTATATATTGATGGATATCAATCGCATGGAGTGAATTGCCTGTGTGGCATGCCTAAGTGGCAGATGATCAAGGCTTTTGTTGAAAAGCAGGGTCTTGTGGTTGATGATCAAAGCACCGCATGTGTGTCATAGCTTTGTGTAACGTGAATTCGCGAGCCTCACACTCCCGGTTGTGAACCAGAAACGGGAGAGGACATCAGGGAGGGCATGCGTTTCCTTCTAGCTAGGGTGGTGTCAGTGACCTACCAGCCCTGACACTTATATACTTTTCACCTATGTGGTTGTTGTTGTTGCGAGGCGCCTCGGTTAGATCGGACGATCCGGGTCCGATGGAGCCATTCGTTGGCTAATTTACGCCCCAAAGGGCGGGGAAACGCAGTGTTTAGGAATTTTAATCCACTTCGGTGGACCGGCCCTGACGATCCAAGGGTCACTCGAGCTCTGATCCTGAGGGGCGGGCTAGAGCATCTCGAAGTCGGTGAGGACTATCTTTTGCCTCGGTTCACAGAAGGAAATCCAATTTCCAAATATGTGACTTTGCGGTTTTATTTGTAAACATATATATGGCGACATAGTGGCATGGGACGCTCATGTCGCCTGTGATTGATACTTATGATTTGAAGTTGCTTTATACACTATGCACTTATAATAGTATCAAATGATTTGTTTTAAACGTATCAAGCATTCTTGGCTATTATAATGTAAAAACCCGATCCTCCGGTCTGCGTTGCATTGTGTGATGGGAACTGGGTCTTATAATAGCTTCATTGTTCTTTATTTAGCATTGCCCTGTTATTTTATGCACTGGTATTCTTGGGAGGAAAACCGTTCCGTGTTATACGGCGTGGTCCCTTGATTTACCTGACTTTAAATAAAGATTTGCAACTGTTTTTAGTTCTCACACCAGTCCCATGACTGACCTGGAGTTTATTGTTTTGACCTAAACTCAGGGTGCCCTTATTTTGACACAGGCAACTAGTAGTTTTGGTTTTGCAGATTTATATCCACAGGATCCTGGTATACAGCTGGAACGATATCCGGAAAGCTTTGTATCCGAATATCTCCTTCTAGTTGTGTTTTGTATTATTTCTGCTGCGATGTATTTAAATGTAACTTAAATCCCTGATATTTCTGTGTAATATTCATTTATACTCTGTATATTCTTGTATTCTGATGGAATTGTTGTAATTAATAAGAAATGTTCTTCCGTCTGCGTTCTGTTGTGGCTTGTTCTCGAACTATCCACGCTTTTCCTCACCGGGGAGGTTACGGGTTTTTACAGTATACATTCGATACACTCAAGCGAAATGAGTGGTCGGTCATGTGTGGCCGGGTTGCAAAATGTTCTTGTTGAACCCAGTGTATTCTCCTCTAGAGATACACTATCGGAAGGTGGTTCCATACCTTGTCATAGTTGGAAATTCATTACCCAATAAGTGCTTGCAGTTTTGATTGTATATTATATATGTGGAACGTGAGATGCAAGCGTTCCACTAGATTGTTATTTATTTGATTTAGACACTATTATAATATCAAAAGAGTTTGATATAAAGATTATTTTGGATTCTCATAAGGGAAAAACCCGTTCCGTTATACGGCGTGGCCTTATGAGATATCGTTTAGTTTCTCAAACTGTTTTAAATTGTTTACTCATAACAGTCCCATGATGGACCCGGAGTTTATTTTGTTTTGTTTTACCTAAACTCTTGGGTGCCCATATTTGTATGGGCAATCAAGTAGTTTAGGATTTTACTGATTTATCTGAAGGAGCTTGGTACAGGAGGCTTCAGCGTCAGTTATATAAAGTTTTGCTCCGCTGTGTTGTAAGTGTTGTACTCTGATAATGATATGTGTATACAGTACAAATTTTGTATTTCAAAAGTTATGATATATTATATTTTATTCCGCTACGCTGTGAGATTCTGTGTTGTTATTTCTGTTCTTCTTCTACATTTTTCTTCTAAAAAAATGAATCGTATTTTTGTGATATTTGTGTTGGATGTATGATGTATGTAGTCAACTCTGATATTACGGATTTGCGGGACATTACAGTTGGTATCAGAGCTTAGGTTGAGCGAATACCTAGGCTTTGGCAGGGTTGTGCTCATTAGAGATAGGGCTAGTAGTACCCTAGAATGATTTGAGCGTATATATATGAGAGCGCGTATTTGTTAATTGATATAAAAACTATTTTATATTGTGTTGGCTAGTCTGTTGAGTAGTTTATGAATTCTAGTCGAATCGTGGGATGCCATGACGTCGATAAGAGTTTGTAAATACTTGAACAGAAGTTTGAACACGATATTGTTTTTAAGTGGGTAGATTAAACAATTTTACCCAAAATTCTATTTTTGATATAGAAAGAATAATTTTCTAAAATTATTATAATATATGGATGTGTTGGTTGTTAGTATTATAATCAAATGAGATTATAAAATTCAAATGGTTATATTTAACCAAATAGAACTTATATACGAATGAAATATATACAAATGAGATGAATTAAAATTTAATTCAAACCAGAATGTGGAATTTAAATCCTGGGAAGTTGGAAAATATTTTCTGAAGTATATTAGAATGATATAGCTTTGTTTTGAAAGGATTTGTATAAAAATCATTTTGAGATGGATTTTGAAAGTGATTAAGCACTGAACTCACTTCAGTGGCTGGGAAATAATTCTGATGATGACTGCAGCAACATCAGTGTTCATTTTCGAGTACCTAAGTGATGAATTGATACCTTAGAAAATTTTGATGGAAATTTGTTTGAAAGAAAACAAGTTGTTTTAGAAAATTCAAACGATTTGAATTGGGAATGGTTGTAGAGATATACGTATATATGTTATGTGATTTTAGAAGGATTTGAAATGGAAACCCGGGGATTTGAATTCTAAAATTTAAATTTAACTTAAGCATGTTAAATGGATCGAAGTGAATAAATTGATCAGAATCAATTTGAATGGAATATGAATTGATTTTAAATCATTCAGATAAAGTTATTCAATATGAACGAAAACCAAAAGTTTGGTTGGGATTAAAGTTGTAGAAAATGTTGAGCTCAACATAAATAAGTTTTGAAAAGTTAATGGGTTTGTAGCACTTTTCCTACCTTAGTAATTTTAGGGACGAAATTCTTTTAAGGGGGGAAGAATGTAATGACCCGGATATTTCGTTGGTTAATTTTAAATATTTAATATGGATTTAAATATTGAGTTGATAATATCAATGAATTTTTATATTGAGTTATCGATTTAATAATCGATATACGACTTAATATCAAATATATTAAATTATTGTAATACGAAGTTAATTCAATTCAATATTTAAAACTGAATTGAAAGAAGTTCAGATAATCAATACAAAAATTCAGTAATATATTAATTTATTGAGGAATTAATGGTTTGAAATTTAATTTATATTGATTTAAATTAGTTACTTCTCTATATGATCGAATTGGGCTTCGAGACCTGTCCCGGTATGTTCAGAATAGTGGGATAACCCTAGAAATGCCGGTTATTGTATTCAAATAGGAGTTCAGAAATATGAGATACCTGGAACTATATCATGATAGTTCAAATTCAAAATATAAATAATATAAATGTTGTACTAATTCTTTTCCTTCCTTCCTAAGGTAATAAAATTGTAATGACCCGGATTCTTATGGGTTAATGTTAAATATTTAATACGGATTTAAATATTGGGTGGATAATATAAATGGAATTTTTTATATTAAGTTATCAATTTAATAATCGATTTCGATTTAATGTCGAATAAATTTAATTATCGTAATGCAGTAAAAATTTAATTTAAAAATATACAGCTAAATCGAATCAGTTCAGATGATCAGTATAAAATTCAGTTGAGTTAGAATAACAATATTAAATTATTATCGAAGAAATTAATGGATTTGAATTTAATTTATATCAGTTTAAATTAATGCATGTTCCGGATGATCGAAATGGACTTCGATACTTATCCCAGTGGGTTCAGAATAGTGGTTTTACCCTGAAATTGACTGTTGTTGGGTTTAGATAGGAGTTCAAAATCAAAGTGATAATTTAAATTAAAGGATAACGATATCCACAAAACTAAACAAAACCGTGTTTCTTTTGTATTCACAAACTAAACAAAACCGTGTTTCTTTTGTATCCACAACTAATTTCGTTACTAAGTATCCTTCCACTATAAAGCCGCAGTTTCTTCTTTGTTTACACAAGCATAAATCGAGTGTCGGGAAATCAAAAGAAAAAAAATAGAAGAAGGCGAAATCGAAATGAAACTGGAGTTCTTAGGCATGATTCAGGCGATAAGGGAAGCTCGCTGGGCATCGCGATAGTGAAAGTTTGGTGTTCGATTTGAACCCATGACCTAGGGTTGCCTCGTGCTTGATTCCGGCGAAGTCGAAGGGAGAGCTGAGGCTTGTTTAAAAGTTGTTGTGAACGATGACATCTATTGTGAGTGTTGGATGATTTTTCATTGAGGAAAAAATGGTGCGATGGAAAGAAAGACGACGAACTTCAGGAGGATGGATTTGGAAGAGGCAATGAGGGTATGGGTGCGACAGGAGCTCGGGTTGGTGGGCACGGTTGCAGAAAAGTGTTGATGGGAAGCTCGCTGGCTTCACTGTCTGAGACCAGGGAGTTGTCTGTGTATATGATTTTGGTTACTGGGAAGGTCAACACAGTTAAAATGGCTTCAGGGGTTTTAGCGTGTACTGTGGGATTTGGGTAGGCCTTTGGCAATATCGCAGAATCAGAAGGTGAATTCTTATTTGGAAGTATACTTTTTTAGTGTATTAGTTTAAACTAAAAATGTGTATACTGTTAAATGAAAATATCATTAACCATTAGTTTGGGATTTGGAAACTAAAAAGGGAAATTTGGTTAGTGAATTATTATATAAGATTTTAAATTTAGATAAGTGAAATATCTAAACTTAAAGTCAATAGTCGTTCAAAACCCAGCAGTTAGGAAAGAAATAATATCTGTAGACAAATCAGTTAAGGTTTAAATTGGAATTTTGTTTATACATGATTAATTAATTAAATTAAATTAGTACAATTCGATAACTGAAATTTTATTATTGTTTTACATTGGAAAACAGACGTATTCAGAAATCGCGGTGAAATTATATAATATGCTTCAGTGGATGTTCAGCGCAAATAATAAATCAATGTGAGTAAATATCACTCACCTTTTAGTTAGAATTATTTTTAATCACTAAAAATAATTATTTGTTGCTTGTTTGAATGTTATCTGGTTGATTGAAATATATTAGTTATTTAGGGTTGACTATTATATATATATATTGGGTGGATGATTTGATTGTTCCTGTAGTGTCATTAGCGGATGCCCGTAGTTTCATTAGCGAATGACCCTATACGCCCCAAACTATGATAGTGGATGACCTTCATACTGCGATATCATGCCTCGAAGCAGGATGGGTATTACTATGTTGACTAACGTCTGTGGATGCAGGAAACAGGTTGGAGGGATCCAACTGGATCCCTCAAAAATATATTTTCTGTTTGTTTGTTTGCGTAATTTCATATATATTCATATATGACGTGTTAAAATTCAGATGATTGAAAATTGGATAATTAGATTGTTTTAAATATCACTGGGCTAAGTGTTAATTTATTTAAAATACCCGGAAAGGGATATTTGAGATTTAAAAGAGGGATTCTATTTTTCTAAATTTGAGTTTGAATTTTTAAATAGATTTCGAAATAGGCTTGTTTAAATAAAACAAGGAAATTTATAAAATAGTATTTATAAATTAAATGAATAAATTATCAAGAGATAATTTGAATATTTGAATTCAAAGGAATTTAAATATGGGATTTGAATTCAAAGGAATTAAAATAGAATTTGAATTAAAAGGAATTAAATTAGAATTTGAATTCAAAGGAATTCAATGGATTTGAATAAAGAAATTCAAAGAGAATTTAAATAGAATTAAAAAGGAATTTGAATATTTTAAATTTCTAACATAATTTGAATAAGGGAATTTCAAATAGAATTTGAATAAGGGAATTTCAAATAGAATTTGAATAAGGGAATTTCAAATAGAATTTGAATAAGGGAATTTGAAATATAATTTGAATAAGGGAACTTGAAATAGAATTTGAATAAGGGAATTTCAAATAGAATTTAAATAAGGGAATTTGAAATAGAATTTGAATAAGGGAATTTCAAATAGAATTTAAATAAGGGAATTTGAAATAGAATTTGGATGTAGAAATTCAAATGGGTTTTAAAAAATAGAATTTGAATATAGAATTCAAATGGAATTTAAATTATAGAATTTGAATATAGAATTCAAACGGAATTTGAATTATAGACTTTGAATATAGAATTCAAATGGAATTTAAACTATGGAATTTGAATATAGAATTTGAATAGAAAAGGAAATGGAATTTTGAATAACAAACGAAGTGATCGGGCAATGATTGCCAAGTTATTTAAAGTGATCGGCACTTGGCAAATCACCAAATTTCAAAAGTGATCGGCCACAAGAAAACCAAGTGATCTGGCAATGATTGTCAAGTTATTTAAAATGATCTGGCACTTGGCGAATCACCAGATTTGACAAGTGATCGGACGCAGTAAAATCAAGTGATTTGGCAATGATTACCAAGTTATTCAAGTGATCTGGCAAATCGAGTTATGAATTGAATTTGAACTTGGATAAGTAAACTGGACTTGAGAATTCGTAATCGATTTCGAATATGAAACTTAAATGGAAATTGGAATTTTAATTAGTTGTAAACAAGTACAAATGTATTTGAACATGTTTTGTTCAAATATAAAAGTGAAATAGGCAAAGGAGATAATTAGCAACTAAATTAACGAATTTAGTAAGACGATTGGATTAAGTTGGAAATAAATTGGGCAGGTATAGATATACATGAGACAGGTATGGAATGAAGTTAATGAAGATATATAAATAGAATGCCTGACAAAAAGGTATGTATTTAATTCACATATGAGATTTTATGCGCCGTATCGGCAAGCTGCTTGGCTTTTCTTTTTCTTTTTGATTGGAGAAGGCCTGTGTGGCAGTTTGGGGATTTTCCCGATGCTCCCAGTACAAGGGAGGTTATGGCGAATTTTTCCGGAAATTTAAGGAGTTTGAATATTTTAAAGAAATTTGATAGTTAGAAATCAATATATCGATATGTGTAGAACTTGATAAAGAAACGAACTTAAAAATAAAAAATTGAAAACAAAAAGGGAATCTATAAATTAGATTTGTTAAAAATAGAAAGAGAAAGTGTATACGTGTTTAAAAGTGAATAAGTAGTTGTATAGTATTGATTATCCGAGTCAGTAGTCATATTTGTTTTGACGTTATAAATGTTATTCACTCAAGGTCTGTGAGGTATTTATACCCAACTTGATTGATTTCATTATTAACAAATAAATAGTAAGATTTCAGGCTCGTAGATCAATGTTGAATAAGAGTTAGTTGAATATAGAATTTGGGTTGTCGTAACGATGTTTTACACAACATCTGTTTTAACCCAAATAAGTGTAAGTTTGGAAATATGATTATAAATATTTCCTAAGTCTAAAACTGAATGGTCAGGAAAGAGATAAGTAATTGGAATATTTTCCAATTATAAATAGAAGATATTTTCCCTAAGTCTAAAACTGAATGGTCAGGAAAGAGATAAGTAATTGGAATATTTTCCAATTATAAATAGAAGATATTTTCTAAGTACAGAAAATAAAAGGAGGCGATATATGGAAATGTTTTCCAAATAGCGTAAAAGGCCAATATGGTTATTGAAAATATTTGGTTAACAAATATTGATAAGGAAATGGGGAAGAGATTTAATTAATGGAATATTAATTAAGAGCCCAGTGATTTGTTTGATATGTTGAATGAACACTTGTTTTCTTCAATAGTTAAATCATCGACTATCGAAACACTTGTTTTTATTCGATAGTTAAATCACAGACTATCGAAATTTTGACCATTTTAACGTTGTTAATATGGAGAGACCGGTTGGATTATTATCCAAAGAACCACTCTGTATTAGCATAAGCGTTGCGAATCATATATGCCAAAGAAAATTGAAGACAGAGTAAAGTGCAAGGGCTATTGTATAAGTCTTAGATAACTGTGCCTAAGATGGATGTACTGAATAGTGCCTTCGGTTCATCCTATTCCTGGATGACTTGTATGGATGAATGCTTGACAGAGTATTTCCAGAAAGGTCACGTATATTGATTTCTTCAACCGTACCAAGAGTGGAAGCGGAGAAGGAAACTTCTTTATCTAACACATAATGTACTGTTGTAGACGTCAATTAGTGATTTTCTATGGATCTGACAATGTGGCATTTGAAGTGAATCTGATGTGATGATAAAGCGTAGCTTCTAGCCTCATATCCGGTAAATGACAGAAATTGGGCAGGCAGCATGGCTATGTAGGTTGCACCTATTAGGGTGTATAATCACCTGATCTAGAGTTTCATTTATTTCTAAAAATCTATTTTTGATGTTGTCCCATTCGAGAAACGGATGCTGATCCCAACCAATGGTGATATACATTCGATACACTCAAGCGAAATGAGTGGTCGGTCATGTGTGGCCGGGTTGCAAGATGTTCTTGTTGAACCCAGTGTATTCCTCTCTAGAGGTACACTAGCGAAAGGTGGTTCCATACCTTGTCATTATTGGAAATCCATTACCCAATACTTGCTTGCGGTTTTGATTGTATACTATGTATGTAGAACGTGGGATGGAAGCGTTTCTGCTAGATGATTATTATATTGTGGTTGATAGACATTATTATAATATCAAAAGGTTTTTGATATAAAGATATTTTGGATTCTCATAAGGGAAAAACCCGTTCCGTTATACGGCGTGGTCTTATGAGATATCGTTTACTTGTTCAAGATAATTTAAACTGTTTACTCACACCAGTCCCATGACTGACCCGGAGTTTATTTGTTTTGTTTTACCTAAACTCTTGTGTGCCTAAATTTGTATGGGCAGTCAAGTAGTTTAGGATTTTACATATCTATCTAAAGGAGCTTGGAGCAGGAGGCTTCAGCGTTAGTTATATAGAGTTTTGTTCCGCTATGTTGTAAGTGTTGTACTCTGATAAGTGTATGTTATACTGTTGAAATCTTGTATTTCAAAAGTTATGATATATTATATTTTGTTCCGCTGCGATGTGAGATTTTGTGTTGTTATTTCTGTTCTTCTTCTACCTTTTTCTTCTAAAAAAATGTTTCGTATTTTCGTGATATTTGGGTTGGACGTATGATGTATATAGTCAACTCTGATATCATGGATTTGCGGGTCACTACAGTTGGTATCAGGGTTTAGGTTGAGCGAATACATAGGCTTGTTGGAATGTGCTCATTAGAGATAGGGTCAGTAGTACCCTAGAATTAGTTGAGTGTATCTATATACGAGAGAGCGTATTTGTTATTTGGTATAAAAACCGTTTTATATTGTGTTGACTAGTCTGTTGAGTGAATTATGAATTCTGATCGAATCATGGGACGCCTCGATGTCGATAGGAGTTTACAAACACTTAAACAGAAGATTGGACATGATATTGTTTTAAATTGTTGAGTTGATTATTAGGATTATAATCGAATTAGATTATAAAATAGAAATAGTTATATATAACCAATAGAATTTGTATAAGAATGAAATATATACAAATGAGATGAATTAAAATTGAATTCAAACAAGAATTCAGAATTTAAAATCTTTGGAAGTTGGAAAATATTTTCTGAATTTTATTAAAATAATATAGCTTTATTTTGGAAGGATTTTTGAATAAAAATCATTTGAATGGATTTTGAATATGATAAAGCACTGAACTCACTTCAGTGGCTAGGAAATAATTCTGATGATGGTCGCAACATCATCAGTGTTCATTTTCGAGTTTCTAAGTGATGAATTGCTGCCTTAGAAAAGTTTTTGATGGAAATTTGTTTGAAAAGAAAACAAGTTGTTTGAAAATTCAAATGTTTTGAATTTGAGATGGATATAAATATATATATATATTTATATTACTTCAAAGGAGTTTTAAAATAAAACCCTGGGAATTTGAATGATTGAAATTCAATTTAACTTAAGTAAGTTAAATGGATCGAAATGAATAAATTGAGTAAAATCAATGTGAATGAAATATGAATTGGGTGAGAATAAAGAAAAAAACCAAAAGAGTTAAAAAGAAAATATATTTGTAAAACAAATATAAAGGTAATATATTTGTAAAACAAATACAAAAGGAAGTTATGTGCAAACAAATAGAAGGAGAAATATTTGTAAAAACATTTACAAATAGAATTTAAAAGGAAATATTTGAAAAACATTTACAAATAGATTAAATGGAAATATTTATTTATAGAAAATAAATAGAATGCTATAGATGAGATATTTATTTGTTAAATAAATAGAATTTAATCAAAGGAATATTTAGAAGATGAATTGAAAATGGAAATCTGTTTTTAACAGATAAATAGAAAACATTAATTTATAAATAACAGTTTATAAATTAAATTAAATATTTATCATTCGATAAATGGAATATATAAGTCTGAACTTATATAGAGAAGAGATACTGGTTTATAACACCGATAGTTTTGAATATAAGGGGTACACAACACTTGTATAAGTGAAGTAACGTTATTAAAGAGAACATTTATAAAGTGAAGAACATTTACTAAAAGTAAATTTGTTAAAATGAATAAAAGTTATCCAATAGGAGTTATTCGAATAGGAGAAGTCGATTAGAGTTGGAAATAATCGATTAGAGTTAGGATAAATCGATTAGAATAAGAATTAACCAGTTAGAGTTAATCAGTTAGGGTTAATCCGTAGAGTTAATTGAATGTTAGTTATTCAATTAGAATTTATCGAATATTTGTTATTCAAATTTAGAGTTAATTGAACATAGTTAATTGAATTAGGATTTAATTGAATGTTAGTTATTCAATTAAAGTTGATCGAATATAGTTACTGAAATAGAGTTAGTCAAACATAGTTACCCAGGATAAATTGCCATTTCGTACGACTGCTAGCGTAATTCGCAGGGCTGTAGATAGCCTAGGGCGGTCGGATGTTTCCTGAGGGAATCAGGTGTAAACATTGTGATCGCTGCGATCTAAAGTCAAGCAAATGGAGTTAAATCGAATATAGTTATTCGAATAGAGTTAAAAGGAGTTATCGAATATTAGTTATTTGAATAGAATTAAAGGAGTTAATCGAATATAGTTTATTTGAATAAAGTTAAAGGAGTTATCGAATATAGCTTATTCGGAAGGAGTTAAGTGAAAAGAGCTAATCAAATAGAGTTAATTGATAAGAGTAAATTGAATAGAGTAAATCGAATATAGTTTATTCGAAGAAAGGTTTTCGAATCTAGTTATTCGAAAGAGAGATTATCAAATATAGTTATTCGAGGGGAGGAGTTATCGAATAGGGATTTATTCGAAAGAGAGTTACGTAAGGAAGTTTGAAATGTTGAGTATCAACATAAATAAGTTTTGAAAAGATAAATGGGTTTGTAGCACTTTTTCTACCTTAGCAATTTCGAGGACGAAATTATTTTAAGTGGGGAAGATTGTAATGACCCGGATTCTTATGGGTTAATTTTAAATATTTAACACGGATTTAAATATTGGGTGGATAATATAAATGGAACTTTTTATATTAAGTTATCAATTTAATAATCGATTTCGATTTAATGTCGAATAAATTTAATTATCGTTATGCAGTAATAATTTAATTTAAAAATATACAGCTAAATCGAATCAGTTGAGATGATCAGTATAAAATTCAGTTGAGTTAGAATAACAATATTAAATTATTATCGAAGAAATTAATGGATTTGAATTTAATTTATATCAGTTTAAATTAATATCTGTTCCGGATGATCGAACTGGACTTCGATACTTATCCCAGTGGGTTCAGAATAGTGGTTTTACCCTGGAATTGACTGTTGTTGGGTTCAGATAGGAGTTCAAAATCAAAGTGATAATTTAAATTAAAGGATAACGATATCCACAAAACTAAACAAAACCGTGTTTCTTTTGTATTCACAAACTAAACAAAACCGTGTTTCTTTTGTATCCACAACTAATTTCGTTACTAAGTATCCTTCCACTATAAAGCCGCAGTTTCTTCTTTGTTTACACAAGCATAAATCGAGTGCCAGGAAATCAAAAGAAAATAAATAAATAGAAGAAGGCGAAATCGAAATCAAACTGGAGTTGTAATAACCCGAAAATCTGGGCCAGTTTAAAATTTTTATTTTGGCAATTTTAGTGAATTTTGAACATTTAAAATAGATTATTTTAAATAATATCGACGAGAAATTTATTTTGAATAGAATTCGACGTATATATTTATATACGTCGTCGTTAGAATATAAATATTTATATATAATTATAAATAGAATTGAAAATGGCGCGGTAGTTCGATAATTCGATTTCAAACTTCAATTGAATGTACCGGGTGCAAAACAATCCGGATTTTAGTGAAACCAAAAATAATGGAATCTAATAGTGAGTATCTTTCCAACGAATCCGAAAAATCAAAAGTTAGTAGCAGGAATCAAAAGATATGTCCAGTTGAAAATTCTGAATAGTCGCTATGGAATTCAGGCCCTTAAAAATGGACATTTTGCAAATGACCTCGGATTTCGACGAAACCAGTCTTGTTGGGTCCGCAGTGTCAAATTATTGTTAGATTCCAAATTACATAATTTTTCGAATCAATATGTGAGCGTGGCAAAGGAAAACGCGTTTGACCAGTTTCAGTTGATTTTAATCGACTGGAAATTGGCCATTTTTCCAACGGTCTCAGAATTCGACGAAACTAGTTTTGTTAGGACCGTATCGTCAATACGAAGCTAGAAAATATTTTTCTGGAATTTTTCGAGTTAGTATGTGACCCCGGCAATTTGAAATGTACGTTTAAAATCCAATATAGAGATTTAAATGTAAATTTAACGGAAACTGATTCAAACGATCGAACCAGCTTGCGATACATATTTCGTTGTGTTCGGAATGGGGGTAAAACGCTATGGACGATAGGCGGTGGGCCTCGTTTCGAGGTCGTATGTAAAAGTCAACTTTTTGAAAATTAATTAATTTAAATAAAATAAACTTTACATAAACCCCCCCCCTTAGCTTTTCTTCCCAAATCAGTATTTTCGAAAGAAAAAAAAAAGGAAGAAAAAAAAATATAACGCGATCGGGGGTGGGGGAAATTCCGCCGTCACCACCAGAGGGGCGGGCGCGCCTCCGACGCCGCCTCCAAGGGGACCGCCACCTCCCCCAGTCTCGATTTCAGCAGCCCCTTCTCCTCCTTCCGCACCCCTCCCTTCGAATCGACCCTCCAGCGAAAACCGTAACCCTAAAAACCCCAGCGCCCCCCAGCGTGGACTCTACGCCGCCTGCGCCTCCCCCTGGGTCCACCCGCCGCCCCAAGCGAGCTTCCTCCGCCACCCGCCGCCTGCATTTCCACCAATGAACCCTCCCCTCCGCTGAAACTTGCTGTAAGTCTTTAGATCCTTTTTTTATTTTATTTTATCTATTTATTTTATGTTGTGAAAAATAAGATCTTTAGATTATAAATAAAATAATAAAATCTTTACATTATTAAAAATAAGCTTTGATTTTTGAGAGTAAAAAGTTATGATTTTATTAACTAGAAAAGGTTTATTTTTTTTTATTAAGGTAAGAAAGCTTATATTTTTACTTAGGAAAGTATAGGTTTTTAATAGTATAGAGATAAGATTTTTAAAGATATAAAAATGTGATTTTCATTCAAATAAAGATATACTTTGTTTAGAAAAATATAATCTTTGAATGTATATCGCGTTGTTTTGTAAAATATATATCGCATTGTTTTAAAAATTAGCATAGGATTTGTCATGTGAAGGACGACATTTTTACCTTGTGAAAGACGCTATCTTTACTTAGTAAAAGACGCTATTTTTAAAGGTGGAAAGACATGATTTTTAAAAAGGAGTAAAGACGTAATCTTTATACCCCAATAAGCGAAGTAGAATTAGAATTTTAGCGAAGTAAATATAATCTTTACTATATAGAAATATTAAAAATATGATTTTTATATTTTTAAAATATTAAAAATATGATTTTTATATTTTTAAAGTATTAAAAATATAATCTTTATAGGATAGAGAATATAAAAATATCATCTTGTATATGTAGCGAAATAAAAATCTGATTTTTATTTTATATACGTTGAGATAAAGTGGTAATTCTTATAATGATGAAATCTATATTTTTATAAAGGAGAAAACTTTATTTTTATAAAGGCGAAAACTTTATTTTTATAAAGGCGAAAACTTTATTTTTATAAAGGCGAAAACTTCATATTAGAAAAGGCGAAATCTATATTTTTATAAGGGCGAAATCTATATTTTTGAAATGGAATTTTTATCTATATAGTAGCAATGTAAAAATAGAATTTTTATCCATAGAACGTGATAGTAAAAATATGATTTTTATATATTGAATAGCGAAGTGAAAATTCGATTTTTAAATATATAAAGTGATTATAAAAATATGACTTTTAAATTGAAAGTGAATAAATAAAAATATGATTTTTATTTTAAAGACATCGAAATATAAAAATGTGTGATTTTTATATATGTAGTGACTACGGGCAACGAAGATGACGAAGATGGGATAATGAAGAAGATTTCTATCAAAGAAGAGTCAAGGTGTTTGGATAGCTATAGTTGAGAACTTCTCACTCAAATTCTCTTTTTCTAGTTATATATATATACTAGGATGCAGACGGTGCTTAGTAGCACCCGACACAATCGTCCACAAACCATGGACTTGTTTGTTTTGGTTGCATAGATTAGTTAGATGATTTGGTTTGAATTGAATTTTTTGGTGAATTGAAATGGATTTGATTGATGTGTGAATGGCGTGGGCCATCACTAGACCGGGGATAAGGCTAGGCCTCGTCCCGTTTCTAGTATCGTGCCGTTATGCCGCCGAAATTTTCTAAAATATGTTAGAAAAATAAAAATATCATTTTTATTGTGTAAACGAACTGAATAGAAATTCAAGTGTTAAAATAAAATGTTTTATCGTTAAAAATATAATTTTTAACGTGAAAGTGAATAAATGAATATTTATAAACAAATCGGCCGATTTGTTTATATACACTAATTTGACTGATATGGATTGGGTCGATAAATTTTACACGTCGCCCAACTGCACAAATAAAATCTGTGTTTGATTTTTTGAAACCCCACACGGGTGTTGGGATGAAATTTGAAGTTCACTCATCCTGATTGATTAGATATGTCGATCGATTGATTGACAGGCTGTTATAAGCGTTAGATATCTATATTTGATGCTTATACAGTGTAGTGCACTTTGGTTGATGGTTGATTATTTTTCAATGCTAATATATACATGTGTTGTATGGAATCCATATAATTAACATTATATGGTGATTGATTGGGCCTCATTCCAATCGGGAAAATAATGAATATTATAAAAGAAAATTCATGTGTTGAATATAAAAATAGTCATGTGTTGACGATGTTCATGTGTTGAGTGAAATATTTTAAATAATAAAATTCGCATCTTTATCATATTTAAAATTAGAACTACTTCCCAGTAGAAGTCTAATTAAAAATCAAACGATAGATACCATAGTCTTATAAAATATTTTACATAACAAAAATAGTGATGTGTTGACAGTACTCATGTGTTGAGATTAGTCGTGTGTTGAAAGGAATATAGATTCATGTGTTGAATAGAACAAATATTCATTTGTTGAATAGAATAACGAATTATTGAAATATAAATCCGTGTTGATTAGAGATGCGTTATTTTGACGCGAACGATATTTATATCGATTTTATTCGTTTTATAATGAATATTGAAAAGTGATTTCAAAATTAAATATTTTGAAATGAAATTCAAATTGTATTAGATTAAAAATTGAAATTGAAATTCTATTGAATCAATTTGAAATGAATTCGAATCGAATAGAAAGTGAATTCGATTCGAATTGAATAGAAAGTGAATTTGAATTCGAGTAAAATAGAAATGAATTCAAATTGAATTAGATTGAAATTGAAATTTAAAACGAACTGAAAGTGAATTAAAATCAGTTTGAAACGAATTCGAATTAGATCAAATAGAAAGTAAATTCGAATTGAATTGAATTGAAACGAATTTGAATTTGAATTTGAATTGAATTGAAACGAGTTAGAACTCGAATTGAATTGAAATCAAATCGATTTGAAATTGAATGTAGTGTTGAAAAGGTTTTGAAAACGAATTTAAAACGATTTATAAAATTCGTTTTAAAAGGAAATCGACGAAATATATATTATATATATTATATATATAATATAATGGCCTGAATAGAACGCGCCGCGCCGCGGTAGTTCGTGAATTTCGACCATTTATTTCAAACGGACATTGCGGGAGATCCGACCGTCGGATTCTCCTAAAACCGGAACCGTTGGGTTCGTATCGAAGAGAGCTTTCCAATGAATATTAGAAATTTGAAATCTAACGGTTGGATTTTGAATTATGTCCAAATCAAATTCGAAAAAGGTCGCTGTAAGTGCAGTTCGATGGCCGTTGTTGGAAATCGACTGTACGGGCCTTGATAAAATTATCAAAAATATCTATAATTTGTGTAAAATTATAATATGTGAATTGGAAAGAATTGGGCTGGAAAATTCCACATTTGAATAGGTAAAAATAGATTTTTATCGAAATGAACTAGTTTTGAACTAGAATTAAAATCAATTTATTTTTGAAATAAATAAATTGAATTTGAAAGTGATTTTGGAAAATAATCGATAATTTCCAATACGTGGATTGGACTGGAGCTGAATCGAAATTATCTTCGGGATATTTCGATGTTGGATTTCGTGACTATACAGATATTGTTATGGGAATTTGAAAGATATTTTATATCGTTATTTCCAATACGATATTTGTTGGTTTCAGAATTTGGTATTGAATATAAGTCGATATATTTTCTATTCAGAGCCATGTAATTAATATCAAATGTGATTTGGGTTTATCGTGAATCGTGTTTTAGAAGACATTGGTTCTTTAACCCAGTTAAAGACAGGATATTGATTTTTGAAAAGATTAAAGCTAAGTGGAGTTTTAATGAATCTTTAATTAGATTAAAATGTGAATTGATAATTTTAATTATCAAATTTGAAAAGTGATCGAGAGTGGAGTACCACCAGTTTTGCTCCAAAGCGATAGTTAAATCTTTAATTAGATTTGAACGTGAAATGGTAATTAATTTTACCGATAACACAGTGGTGTTAGATGTGGAGTATTACCAGTTTTCTCCATGGGATATATAGGTTGGGATTGGGAAATAAAATAAATAATTACTTCGGTGTGGTTCGCTAATCCCGACTAGTTTGAAATGATATCCAAAGGAAGATTATAGGATAAATTTAGAAGAATTTATCTTGGATAAAATTAATGGGAACATTTCCCTAAGAATGTGTTTTTGTGAATAAAAGAATATTCTGAATTGGAATGAGGCGTTCGTAGTGTTTGTGTAACATTTGTTAATTATATACGTGGGTTATCCAGAAAGGCCGGGTTATACCCATTCTGAATAACCGATTCGACGAGATGTCGAAGATGAAGACGGTGGTTGAAGGCCGGAAGTCTTCACATCGTTTGGGTGATTACTGATGATCTTGATTGGGCTGTACACCCAGGATGAGGGAATCAGTTGGTGATCGTCCAGACGTACTTGGAGATCGATGGATATGCGAGGAAAGTGCCTCCGGTTTCGTTCAGACCCAGAACAAACTTGTAAATGGATTGTGTGTATGACATTGGATTTTATTCTGTGTTGATTGATCTCTATTAAATATACATCTGTTTGGCGGCGGAGAATTTATTCTCTTGCTTAACGCCCTTCTCTGAGACGTACGAGCTCAGAGGTTGTATATCGATGGACATCAGTCGCATGGAGTGAATTGCCAATGTGGCATGCGTAAGTGGCAATTGATCAAGGCTTCTGTTGAAAAGCAAAGTCTTGTGGTTGATGATCAAAGCACGGCCTGTGTGGCATAGCTTTGTGTATAACGTGGATTCGCGAGCCTCACACCTCGGTATGAGTCAAAAACGGGATACGGACCCAAGGAGTGCACGACGTTTCTTTCTAGCTAGGGTGGTGTCAGTGACCTACCAGCCCTGACATTTATATACTTTTCACCTGTGTGGTTGTGGGATACGAGGCGCCTCGGATATAGGTCTGTAAGGACCGGGAAACGTGTGTTCAGGAATTGCCAATCCTCAAAAGTAAGAGAGGACCGGCCTTGGAGGTTCCAAAGGATCATAGTGGGGTCCTGAGGCATTTGCTAGAGTGTCTCGAACGCGGAGAGGAGCTTGCCCCTTGCCTCGGCTCATGACGGAATCCAATTTCCAATACGTGATATTGCGGTTTTAATTATAGAACTAGTATGGCAACATGATAGATGGTACCCATGCCGCCTATGATTGATATTTATGATTGAAATTGTTTTGACACTATACACTTATAATAGTATCAAATAATGTGTTTTAAACGTATCAAGCATGCTTTGGCTGTTATAAGGTAAAAACCCTATCCTCCGGCTTGCGTTGCATTGTGTGATGGGACCTGGGTCTTATAACAGCTTCATTTTTCTTTATTTTAGCATTGCGCTGTTTGTTTTATGCACTGGTATTCTTGGGAGGAAACCCGTTCCGTGTTTTACGGCGTGGTCCCTTGATTTACCGAACTTTAAAATAAAGAATTATAACTGTTTTAGTTCTCACACCAGTCACATGACTGACCTGGAGTTTATTGTTTTAACCTAAACTCTGGGTGCCCCTATTTTCCGCACGGGCAGCTAGTAGTTTTGGTTTTGCAGATTTATATTCACAGGGTCCTGATTTACAGCTGGAACGATGCTCGGAAAGCTCTGTATCCGTGTATCACTTCTAGTTGTGATTTTGTATTATTTTCCGCTGCTATGTAATTTATTGTAATCTCTGATATTTGTCGAATGTAATTTATTCATTTATACTCTGTTTATTCTTGTATCTGATGGAATTGTTGTAATAACAATGAAATGTTCTTCTGTATGCGTCCTTTTGTGTGTTGTTCTCAAAGGTATTCGTGCTTTCCTTCACGGGGAAGTTACGGGTTCTTTCAGTTGGTATCGGAGCTTTGGTTTACAGAGCTCGAGAACAAGACACATTAGAACCATACGAAAGAATTCATCAGATATTGGATTAGTAATATCCAATTAGAATGACTCGTTAGAGATAGGATCAGTAGTATCCTAGAATGAGTGTGAAGAGTATATTTTTCAAATGAAAACAATTTTGTTTTGAATATTTAAACCATTTTATACGTATTTGAATATTTATTTATTTTGAATGTGGACAATCTAGTATATTAAGGTTTTGCATATACGCGTCATGAACGTATATTCGAAGTTTTAATATATTAGATAGATATAGAGTCACACTCTAGTCACCCGGACATGGTCCTGATGATGAAGTATACCATCACCAGTATTTATTTTCGAGTGACGAAAGTATGATATCTATATATTTCCATTAGACTGGTGTGAGAACCAAAACTTATATAGCTAGAACACATTGTTGTGAATTGGCATTAAAACATGATCTTTTTTGTATATATATCAAATTTATGAATTTGCAACTCTAATTCACTAATTGATTGATGTTTGTGTTGTTTGTTTAATTGTTTGCTAATTTTGAACCATTATGCCTAATTGCATCGAATATTGAATTATATTGAAAATTGGTCGCATTTTCTTGCATATACATATACTTACATTGAACATGTCATAGCAAGGAGACTAGAGCCGAAGAATAAAATTTGTTTGCCCGACAAATAGGTACATGTTTACTACATAATTTATTGTTTTGTTTGGGTGATGATGATTTTATGAGCCTATTGGCTAGCCGCTTGGCTTTTTCTTTTTCTTTTTGAGATCTGAAGGACCGGGGAAGCTATTTAAAATTCCCCGATGCTCCCGGTGCAGGGGAGGTTATGGCGAAATTTTTCGAAAATTTAGGGTGTTAGCCAAATTTTTGAAATTTTGAAAATTCTCAGAAACTGAAAAGTTGGAGAATGGAAGCCAGATCGAACATAGTGTTGATTAATCAAACCACTTTCGACTTTGTTCCTTTTCGGGGACGAAAAGTTTTAAGTGGGGGAGATTGTAATAACCCGAAAATCTGGGCCAGTTTAAAATTTTTATTTTGGCAATTTTAGTGAATTTTGAACATTTAAAATAGATTATTTTAAATAATATCGACGAGAAATTTATTTTGAATAGAATTCGACGTATATATTTATATACGTCGTCGTTAGAATATAAATATTTATATATAATTATAAATAGAATTGAAAATGGCGCGGTAGTTCGATAATTCGATTTCAAACTTCAATTGAATGTACCGGGTGCAAAACAATCCGGATTTTAGTGAAACCAAAAATAATGGAATCTAATAGTGAGTATCTTTCCAACGAATCCGAAAAATCAAAAGTTAGTAGCAGGAATCAAAAGATATGTCCAGTTGAAAATTCTGAATAGTCGCTATGGAATTCAGGCCCTTAAAAATGGACATTTTGCAAATGACCTCGGATTTCGACGAAACCAGTTTTGTTGGGTCCGCAGTGTCAAATTATTGTTAGATTCCAAATTACATAATTTTTCGAATCAATATGTGAGCGTGGCAAAGGAAAACGCATTTGACCAGTTTCAGTTGATTTTAATCGACTGGAAATTGGCCATTTTTCCAACGGTCTCAGAATTCGACGAAACTAGTTTTGTTAGGACCGTATCGTCAATACGAAGCTAGAAAATATTTTTCTGGAATTTTTCGAGTTAGTATGTGACCCCGGCAATTTGAAATGTACGTTTAAAATCCAATATAGAGATTTAAATGTAAATTTAACGGAAACTGATTCAAACGATCGAACCAGCTTGCGATACATATTCCGTTGTGTTCGGAATGGGGGTAAAACGCTATGGACGACAGGCGGTGGGCCTCGTTTCGAGGTCGTATGTAAAAGTCAACTTTTTGAAAATTAATTAATTTAAATAAAATAAACTTTACATAAACCCCCCCCCTTAGCTTTTCTTCCCAAATCAGTATTTTCGAAAGAAAAAAAAAAGGAAGAAAAAAAATATAACGCGATCGGGGGTGGGGGAAATTTCGCCGTCACCACCAGAGGGGCGGGCGCGCCTCCGACGCCGCCTCCAAGGGGACCGCCACCTCCCCCAGTCTCGATTTCAGCAGCCCCTTCTCCTCCTTCCGCACCCCTCCCTTCGAATCGACCCTCCAGCGAAAACCGTAACCCTAAAAACCCCAGCGCCCCCCAGCGTGGACTCTACGCCGCCTGCGCCTCCCCCTGGGTCCACCCGCCGCCCCAGGCGAGCTTCCTCCGCCACCCGCCGCCTGCATTTCCACCAATGAACCCTCCCCTCCGCTGAAACTTGCTGTAAGTCTTTAGATCCTTTTTTTATTTTATTTTATCTATTTATTTTATGTTGTGAAAAATAAGATCTTTAGATTATAAATAAAATAATAAAATCTTTACATTATTAAAAATAAGCTTTGATTTTTGAGAGTAAAAAGTTATGATTTTATTAACTAGAAAAGGTTTGTTTTTTTTTTATTAAGGTAAGAAAGCTTATATTTTTACTTAGGAAAGTATAGGTTTTTAATAGTATAGAGATAAGATTTTTAAAGATATAAAAATGTGATTTTCATTCAAATAAAGATATACTTTGTTTAGAAAAATATAATCTTTGAATGTATATCGCGTTGTTTTGTAAAATATATATCGCATTGTTTTAAAAATTAGCATAGGATTTGTCATGTGAAGGACGACATTTTTACCTTGTGAAAGACACTATCTTTACTTAGTAAAAGACGCTATTTTTAAAGGTGGAAAGACATGATTTTTAAAAAGGAGTAAAGACGTAATCTTTATACCCAAATAAGCGAAGTAGAATTAGAATTTTAGCGAAGTAAATATAATCTTTACTATATAGAAATATTAAAAATATGATTTTTATATTTTTAAAATATTAAAAATATGATTTTTATATTTTTAAAGTATTAAAAATATAATCTTTATAGGATAGAGAATATAAAAATATCATCTTGTATATGTAGCGAAATAAAAATCTGATTTTTATTTTATATACGTTGAGATAAAGTGGTAATTTTTATAATGACGAAATCTATATTTTTATAAAGGAGAAAACTTTATTTTTATAAAGGCGAAAACTTTATTTTTATAAAGGCGAAAACTTTATTTTTATAAATGCGAAAACTTTATTTTTATAAAGGCGAAAACTTTATTTTTATAAAGGCGAAAACTTCATATTAGAAAAGGCGAAATCTATATTTTTATAAGGGCGAAATCTATATTTTTGAAATGGAATTTTTATCTATATAGTAGCAATGTAAAAATAGAATTTTTATCCATAGAACGTGATAGTAAAAATATGATTTTTATATATTGAATAGCGAAGTGAAAATTCAATTTTTAAATATATAAAGTGATTATAAAAATATGACTTTTAAATTGAAAGTGAATAAATAAAAATATGATTTTTAGTTTAAAGACATCGAAATATAAAAATGTGTGATTTTTATATATATAGTGACTACGGGCAACGAAGATGACGAAGATGGGATAATGAAGAAGATTTCTATCAAAGAAGAGTCAAGGTGTTTGGATAGCTATAGGTGAGAACTTCTCACTCAAATTCTCTTTTTATAGTTATATATATATACTAGGATGCAGACGGTGCTTAGTAGCACCCGACACAATCGTCCACAAACCATGGACTTGTTTGTTTTGGTTGCATAGATTAGTTAGATGATTTGGTTTGAATTGAATTGTTTGGTGAATTGAAATGGATTTGATTGATGTGTGAATGGCGTGGGCCTTCACTAGACCGGGGATAAGGCTAGGCCTCGTCCCGTTTCTAGTATCGTGCTGTTATGCCGCCGAAATTTTCTAAAATATGTTAGAAAAATAAAAATATCATTTTTATTGTGTAAACGAACTGAATAGAAATTCAAGTGTTAAAATAAAATGTTTTATCGTTAAAAATATAATTTTTAACGTGAAAGTGAATAAATGAATATTTATAAACAAATCGGTCGATTTGTTTATATACACTAATTTGACTGATATGGATTGGGTCGATAAATTTTACACGTCGCCCAACTGCACAAATAAAATCTGTGTTTGATTTTTTGAAACCCCACACGGGTGTTGGGATGAAATTTGAAGTTCACTCATCCTGATTGATTAGATATGTCGATCGATTGATTGACAGGCTGTTATAAGCGTTAGATATCTATATTTGATGCTTATACAGTGTAGTGCACTTTGGTTGATGGTTGATTATTTTTCAATGCTAATATATACATGTGTTGTATGGAATCCATATAATTAACATTATATGGTGATTGATTGGGCCTCATTCCAACCGGGAAAATAATGAATATTATAAAAGAAAATTCATGTGTTGAATATAAAAATAGTCATGTGTTGACGATGTTCATGTGTTGAGTGAAATATTTTAAATAATAAAATTCGCATCTTTATCATATTTAAAATTAGAACTACTTCCCAGTAGAAGTCTAATTAAAAATCAAACGATAGATACCATAGTCTTATAAAATATTTTACATAACAAAAATAGTGATGTGTTGACAGTACTCATGTGTTGAGATTAGTCGTGTGTTGAAAGGAATATAGATTCATGTGTTGAATAGAACAAATATTCATTTGTTGAATAGAATAACGAATTATTGAAATATAAATCCGTGTTGATTAGAGATGCGTTATTTTGACGCGAACGATATTTATATCGATTTTATTCGTTTTATAATGAATATTGAAAAGTGATTTCAAAATTAAATATTTTGAAATGAAATTCAAATTGAATTAGATTAAAAATTGAAATTGAAATTCTATTGAATCAATTTGAAATGAATTCGAATCGAATAGAAAGTGAATTCGATTCGAATTGAATAGAAAGTGAATTTGAATTCGAGTAAAATAGAAATGAATTCAAATTGAATTAGATTGAAATTGAAATTTAAAACGAACTGAAAGTGAATTGAAATCATTTTGAAACGAATTCGAATTAGATCAAATAGAAAGTAAATTCGAATTGAATTGAAACGAATTTGAATTTGAATTTGAATTGAATTGAAACGAGTTAGAACTCGAATTGAATTGAAATCAAATCGATTTGAAATTGAATGTAGTGTTGAAAAGGTTTTGAAAACGAATTTAAAACGATTTATAAAATTTGTTTTAAAAGGAAATCGACGAAATATATATTATATATATTATATATATAATATAATGGCCTGAATAGAACGCGCCGCGCCGCGGCAGTTCGTGAATTTCGACCATTTATTTCAAACGGACATTGCGGGAGATCCGACCGTCGGATTCTCCTAAAACCGGAACCGTTGGGTTCGTATCGAAGAGAGCTTTCCAATGAATATTAGAAATTTGAAATCTAACGGTTGGATTTGGAATTATGTCCAAATCAAATTCGAAAAAGGTCGCTGTAAGTGCAGTTCGATGGCCGTTGTTGGAAATCGACTGTACGGGCCTTGATAAAATTATCAAAAATATCTATAATTTGTGTAAAATTATAATATGTGAATTGGAAAGAATTGGGCTGGAAAATTCCACATTTGAATAGGTAAAAATAGATTTTTATCGAAATGAACTAGTTTTGAACTAGAATTAAAATCAATTTATTTTTGAAATAAATAAATTGAATTTGAAAGTGATTTTGGAAAATAATCGATAATTTCCAATACGTGGATTGGACTGGAGCTGAATCGAAATTATCTTCGGGATATTTCGATGTTGGATTTCGTGACTATACAGATATTGTTATGGGAATTTGAAAGATATTTTATATCGTTATTTCCAATACGATATTTGTTGGTTTCAGAATTTGGTATTGAATATAAGTCGATATATTTTCTATTCAGAGCCTTGTAATTAATATCAAATGTGATTTGGGTTTATCGTGAATCGTGTTTTAGAAGACATTGGTTCTTTAACCCAGTTAAAGACAGGATATTGATTTTTGAAAAGATTAAAGCTAAGTGGAGTTTTAATGAATCTTTAATTAGATTAAAATGTGAATTGATAATTTTAATTATCAAATTTGAAAAGTGATCGAGAGTGGAGTACCACCAGTTTTGCTCCAAAGCGATAGTTAAATCTTTAATTAGATTTGAACGTGGAATGGTAATTAATTTTACCGATAACACAGTGGTGTTAGATGTGGAGTATTACCAGTTTTCTCCATGGGATATATAGGTTGGGATTGGGAAATAAAATAAATAATTACTTCGGTGTGGTTCGCTAATCCCGACTAGTTTGAAATGATATCCAAAGGAAGATTATAGGATAAATTTAGAAGAATTTATCTTGGATAAAATTAATGGGAACATTTCCCTAAGAATGTGTTTTTGTGAATAAAAGAATATTCTGAATTGGAATGAGGCGTTCGTAGTGTTTGTGTAACATTTGTTAATTATATACGTGGGTTATCCAGAAAGGCCGGGTTATACCCATTCTGAATAACCGATTCGACGAGATGTCGAAGATGAAGACGGTGGTTGAAGACCGGAAGTCTTCACATCGTTTGGGTGATTACTGATGATCTTGATTGGGCTGTACACCCAGGATGAGGGAATCAGTTGGTGATCGTCCAGACGTACTTGGAGATCGATGGATATGCGAGGAAAGTGCCTCCGGTTTCGTTCAGACCCAGAACGAACTTGTAAATGGATTGTGTGTCTGACATTGGATTTTATTCTGTGTTGATTGATCTCTATTAAATATACATCTGTTTGGCAGCGGAGAATTTATTCTCTTGCTTAACGCCCTTCTCTGAGACGTACGAGCTCAGAGGTTGTATATCGATGGACATCAGTCGCATGGAGTGAATTGCCAATGTGGCATGCGTAAGTGGCAATTGATCAAGGCTTCTGTTGAAAAGCAAAGTCTTGTGGTTGATGATCAAAGCACGGCCTGTGTGGCATAGCTTTGTGTATAACATGGATTCGCGAGCCTCACACCTCGGTATGAGTCAAAAACGGGATACGGACCCAAGGAGTGCACGACGTTTCTTTCTAGCTAGGGTGGTGTCAATGACCTACCAGCCCTGACATTTATATACTTTTCACCTGTGTGGTTGTGGGATACGAGGCGCCTCGGATATAGGTCTGTAAGGACCGGGAAACGTGTGTTCAGGAATTGCCAATCCTCAAAAGTAAGAGAGGACCGGCCTTGGAGGTTCCAAAGGATCATAGTGGGGTCCTGAGGCATTTGCTAGAGTGTCTCGAACGCGGATAGGAGCTTGCCCCTTGCCTCGGCTCATGACGGAATCCAATTTCCAATACGTGATATTGCGGTTTTAATTGTAGAACTAGTATGGCGACATGATAGATGGTACCCATGCCGCCTATGATTGATATTTATGATTGAAATTGTTTTGACACTATACACTTATACTAGTATCAAATAATGTGTTTTAAACGTATCAAGCATGCTTTGGCTGTTATAAGGTAAAAACCCTATCCTCCGGCTTGCGTTGCATTGTGTGATGGGACCTGGGTCTTATAACAGCTTCATTTTTCTTTATTTTAGCATTGCGCTGTTTGTTTTATGCACTGGTATTCTTGGGAGGAAACCCGTTCCGTGTTTTACGGCGTGGTCCCTTGATTTACCGAACTTTAAAATAAAGAATTATAACTGTTTTAGTTCTCACACCAGTCACATGACTGACCTGGAGTTTATTGTTTTAACCTAAACTCTGGGTGCCCCTATTTTCCGCACGGGCAGCTAGTAGTTTTGGTTTTGCAGATTTATATTCACAGGGTCCTGATTTACAGCTGGAACGATGCTCGGAAAGCTCTGTATCCGTGTATCACTTCTAGTTGTGATTTTGTATTATTTTCCGCTGCTATGTAATTTATTGTAATCTCTGATATTTGTCGAATGTAATTTATTCATTTATACTCTGTTTATTCTTGTATCTGATGGAATTGTTGTAATAACAATGAAATTTTCTTCTGTATGCGTCCTTTTGTGTGTTGTTCTCAAAGGTATTCGTGCTTTCCTTCACGGGGAAGTTACGGGTTCTTTCAGGAGTTCTTAGGCATGATTCAGGCGATAAGAACAACTCGCTGGGAATCACGATAGTGAAAGTTTGGTGTTCGATTTGAACCCGTGACCTAGGGTTGGCTCGTGCTCGATTTCAGCGAAGTCGAAGGGAGAGCTGAGGCTTGTTTCAAAGTTGTTGTGAACGGTGACATCTATTGTGAGTGCTGGGTGATTTTTCGTTAAGGAAAAAATGGTGCGATGGAAAGAATGATGACGAACTTCAGGAGGATGGATTTGGAAGAGGCGATGAGGGTATGGGTGCGACTAGAGCTCGGGTTGGTGGGCACGGTTGCAGAAAAGTGGTGATGGGAAGCTCGCTGGCTTCACTGTCTGAGACAGGGGAGTTGTCTGTGTATATGATTTTGGTTACTGGGAAGGTCAACACAGTTAAAATGGCTTTAGGGGTTTTAGCGTGTACTATGGGATTTGGGTAGGCCTTTGGGAATATCGCAGAATCAGAAGGTGAATTCTTATTTGGAAGTAATTTTTTTAGTGTACTAGTTTAAGCTAAAAATGTGTATACTGTTAAATGAAAATATCATTAACCATTAGTTTGGGATTTGGAAACTAAAAAGGGAAATTTAGTTAGTGAATTATTTTTTAAAATTTTAAATTTAGATAAGTGAAATATCTAAACTTAAAGTCAATAGTCGTTCAAAACCCAGCAGTTAGGAAAGAAATAATATCTGTAGACAAATCAGTTAAGGTTTAAATTGGAATTTAGTTTATACATGAGTAATTAATTAAATTAAATTAGTACAATTCGATAACTGAAATTTTATTATTGTTGTACATTGGAAAACAGACGTATGCAGAAATCGTGGTGAAATTATATAATATGCTTCAGTGGATGTTCAGCGCAAATAATAAATCAATGTGAGTAAATATCACTCACATTTTAGTTAGAATTATTTTTAATCATTAAAATTAATTATTTGTTGCTTGTTTGAATGCTATCTGGTTGATTGAAATATATTAGTTATTTAGGGTTGACTATTATATATATATATATATATATATATTGGGTGGATGATAGGATTGTTCCCGCAGTATCATTAGCGGATGCCCGCAGTTTCATTAGCGGATGACCCTATACGCCCCAACTATGATAGTGTATGACCTTCATACCGCGATATCCTGCCTCGTAGCAGGATTGGTATTACTATGTTGACTAACGTCTGTAGATGTAGGAAACAGGTCGGAGGGATCCAACTGGATCCCTCAAAAATATATTATATGTTTGTTTGTTTGCTTAATTTCATATATATTCATATATGATGTGTTAAAAATCAAATGATTGAAAATTGGATGATTGTTTTAAATATCACTGGGCTAAGTGTTAATTTATTTAAAATACCCGGAAAGGGATATTTGAGATTTAAAAGGGGGATTCTATTTTTCAAAATTTGAATTTGAATTTTTAAATGGATTTCGAAATAGGCTTGTTTAAATAAAACAAGGAAATTCATAAAATAGTGTTTATAAATAAAATGAATAAATTATCAAGAGATAATTTGAATATTTGAATTCAAAGGAATTAAAATATGGAATTTGAATTCAAAGGAAATGAAATAGAATTTGAATTCAAAGGAATTAAATTAGAATTTGAATTCAAAGGAATTCAAATGGATTCGAATAAAGAAATTCAAAGAGAATTCAAATAGAATTAAAAAGGAGTTTGAATATTTGAAATTTTAAATAGAATTTAAATAAGGGAATTTCAAATAGAATTTGAATAAGGAAATTTCAAATAGAATTGGAATAAGAGAATTTGAAATAGAATTTGAATAAGGGAATTTGAAATAGAATTTTAATAAGGGAATTTCAAATAGAATTTGAATAAGGGAATATGAAATAGAATTTGAATAAGGGAATTTCAAATAGAATTTAAATAAGGGAATTTGAAATAGAATTTGGATATAGAAATTTAAATGGGTTTTAAAAAATAGAATTTGAATGTAGAATTCAAATGGAATTTAAATTATATAATTTGAATATAGAATTCAAACGGAATTTTAATTATAGACTTTGAATATAGAATTCAAATGGAATTTAAACTATGGAATTTGAATATAGAATTCAAATAGAAAAGGAAACGGGATTTTGAATAACAAACCAAGTGATCGGGCAATGATTGCCAAGTTACTTAAAGTGATCGGCACTTGGCAATTCACCAGATTTGAAAAGTGATCGGCCACGAGAAAACCAAGTGATCTGGCAATGATTGTCAAGTTATTTAAAATGATCTGGCACTTGGCGAATCACCAGATTTGACAAGTGATCGGACGCAGTAAAATCAAGTGATCTGGCAATGATTACCAAGTTATTCAAGTGATCTGGCAAATCGAGTTATGAATCGAATTTGAACTTGGATAAGTAAACTGGACTTGAGAATTCGTAATCGAATTCGAATATGAAACTTAAATGGAAATTGGAATTTTAATTAGTTGTAAACAAGTACAAATATATTTGAACATGTTATGTTCAAATATAAAAGTGAAATAGGCAAAGGAGTTAATTAGCAACTAAATTAACGAATTTAGTAAAACGATTGGATTAAGTTGGAAATAAATTGGGCAGGTATAGATATACATGAGACACGTATGGAATGAAGTTAATGAAGATATATAAATAAAATGCCCGACAAAAAGGTATGTATTTAATTCACATATGAGAATTTATGCGCCGTATCGGCTAGCCGCTTGGCTTTTCTTTTTCTTTTTAATTGGAGAAGGCCTGTGTGGCAGTTTGGGGATTTTCTCGATGCTCCCGGTACAAGGGAGGTTATAGCGAATTTTTCCGGAAATTTAAGGAGTTAGAATATGTTGAAAAAATTTGATAATTAGAAATCAATGTATCGATATGTGTAGAACTCGTTAAGAAACGAACTTAAAAATAGAATATTGAAAACAAAAAGGGAATCTATAAATTAGATTTGTTAAAAATAGAAAGAGAAAGTGTATACGTGTTTAAAAGTGAATAAGTAGTTGTATGGTATTGATTATTCGAGTAAGTAGTCATATCTGTTTTGACGTTATAAATGTTATTCAGTCAAGGTCTGAGAGGTAGTTATACCCCAACTTGATTGATTTCATTATTAACAAATAAACAGTAAGATTTCAGGCTCGAAGATCAATGTTGAATAAGAGTTAGTTGAATATAGTATTTGGGTTGTCGTAACGATGTTTTACACAACATCCGTTTTAACCCAAATAAGTGCAAGTTTGGAAATATGATTATAAATATTTCCTAAGTCTAAAACCGAATGGTAAGGAAAGAGATAAGTAATTGGAATATTTTCCAATTATAAATAGAAGATATTTTCTAAGTACAGAAAATAAAAGGAGGCGATATATGGAAATGTTTTCCAAATAGCGTAAAAGGCCAATATGGTTATTGAAAATATTTGGTTAACAAACATTGATAAGGAAATGGGGAAGAGATTTAATTAATGGAATATTAATTAAGGGCCCAGTGATTTGTGTGATATGTTGAATGAACACTTGTTTTCTTCGATAGTTAAATCATCGACTATCGAAACACTTGTTTTTATTCGATATTTAAATCACAGACTATCAAAGTTTTGACCATTTTAACGTTGTTAATATGGAGAGACCGGTTGGATTATTATCCAAAGAACCACTCTGTATTGGCATAAGCATTGCGAATCATGTATGCCAAAGATAATTGAAGACGAAGTAAAGTGCAAGGGCTATTGTATAAGTCTTAGATAACAGTGCCTAAGATGGATGTACTGAATAGTGCATTCGGTTCATCCTGTTCCTGGATGACTTGTATGGATGAATGCCTGACAGAGTATTTCCAGAAAGGTCACGTATATTGATTTCTTCAACCGTACCAAGAGTGGAAGAGGAGAAGGAAACTTCTTTAACTAACACGTAATGTACTGTTGTAGACGTCAATTAGTGATTTTCTATGGATCTGACAATGTGGCATTCGAAGTGAATCTGATGTGATGATAAAGCGTAGCTTCTAACCTCACATCCGGTAAATGACAGAAATCGGGCAGGCAGCATGGCTATGTAGGTCACGCCTATTAAGGTGTATAATCACCTGATCTAGAGTTTCATTTATGTCTAAAAATCTATTATTGATGTTGTCCCATTAGGGAAATGGTTGCTGAAACCAACCGATGGTGATATACATTCGAAACACTCAAGCGAAATGTGTGGTTGATAATGTGTGGCCGGGTTGCAAGATGTTCTTGTTGAACCCAATGTATTCCTCTCTAGAGGTACACTTGCGAAAGGTGGTTCCATACCCGGTCATAGTTGGAAATCCATTACCCAATACGTGCTTGTGGTTTTGATTATATACTATGTATGTAGAAAGTGAGATGGAAGCGTTTCTGCTAGATGATTATTATATTGTGGTTGATAGACATTATTATAATATCAAAAGGTTTTTGATATAAAAATATTTTGGATTCTCATAAGGGAAAAACCTGTTCTGTTATACGGCGTGGTCTTTTGAGATATCATTTACTTGTTCAAGCTAATTTAAACTGTTTACTCACACCAGTCCCATGACTGACCCGGAGTTTATTTGTTTTGTTTAACCTAAACTCTTGGGTGCCTAAATTTGTACGGGCAGTCAAGTAGTTCAGGATTTTACAGATCTATTTAAAGGAGCTTGGAGCGGGAGGCTTCAGCGTTAGTTATATAGAATTTTGTTCCGCTGTATTGTAAGTGTTGTACTCTGATAAGTGTATGTTATACAGTCGAAATCTTGTATTTCAAAAGTTATGATATATTATATTTTGTTCCGCTACGATGTGAGACTCTGTGTTGTTATTTCTGTTCTTCTTCTACCTTTTTCTTCTAAAAAAAATGTTTCGTATTTTCGTGATATTTGGGTTGGACGTATGATGTATATAGTCAACTCTGATATTATGGATTTGCAGGTCACTACAAAAATACACGATAGGCCTAATAGTTACTAGCTGTTTCCTTCTTTCGTTTCTTATACTATGTGTCCCCTTCCTCACCACTAAGTAAAACAACGGAGAAAAATGGTGGCACGTTATGCTCCATTCTCAGCTATATAAACACAACCAACCTTACCTTTTCTCTGCATTATTTTCTCGCTTCTAATTCTCCCGTTCTCAGACAAACAAAATCAAATTACCCAAAACCAGAAAACTTCAAACATATTATAATGGTCGTTGTCCCTTATCTAAACTAAGTCCATCCCCATTCAAACGAAATCAAATCGAAATGCCAGAAATAGGATCGCAAGTCCTGGAGGAGCAAGCAGAAGTTTCGTTTGTTTCATAGGATGTAGGCACTCGTCTAGGGTTCAGGTTGGAGAGGATTTCGTGATGAAGTGGTTCGTTATTTTGGGGGTTTTGAACACGAAAACTATCAATGTCTGTAGACAGCAGAAGGAAGTGGTCTGACGCGTTCCAAAGGGAGGAGACGCGATCTGTTTTGTTGTTCGAATTTGAGGATGGAAGCCGACGTGATGAGTAGGATGAGGGTGCGTATGGTTGGAAGGCGAAAGCCAGGTAATCGCGATGTAAATCTCGAGTTCTCAGTTGCTCGACTCAAAGCAGAGGAAAATGGTGCGATGTACTATAACTAAGGAGGTGATGCTGATTAAAGGGGGAAGTGCGATGGCATTTTAATGTAGAAGGGATTCGAAGTTCATTTAGGCCAGAAGTGGAAATCACGGCTATGTCCTAGGGTGAAAGAGAAAGTAGATCTGTGTTTTGTTGATTGGTACGATGGAGCGGAACTCGATGCTTTTACTAGGTATTGATTTGGGAAGTATAGGATTTGTAGTATGAAGAGTTGAACTGAAGTAAGCAGTAATGTTGGGCCATTCTGATGTTGCGGCAGCAAAAAAACAGTGGTGTAAGGAATTAAAGGGGTAGCAGTGTTGACCAGGAGGTATTTAGTGAAGTGCCGATATGATCTGAGAGCGGCTCATTGGGACTGGCCGGGGATTTGCTTTATGAATTGGTCAAGTATTTGCAGTAAGCATTAAGGTATAAGCTTTTATGAAATTTTGAAATACGTAGAATAGTTTATTTAATTATATTAATAGTTAGAGTAAATAAAATATTAATCGATAAATAAATAATCGTAGGTATAATAAGATTTATTGGAAATGATTAAAAGGCGAAAATATGGAAATAAACCGGATATTCAACAACTGAAAGGTTGGTGAGTAAATCTCACTAAAAATTTACTATTTAAATTTTGTTTCGAATAGTTAAAAATATTGTTGATTGTTTTATTGCGTTTAAATATTTTTATGGCTATAATAAAAATATATTAGTTATTCAGGCTTGGTGTTTGTGGCTATTATATATATATATATATATATATATATATATATATATATATATATTGGTGGTTGGATTCCCGTAGTATCATTAGCGGATGATTTCCCTATGCGCCCCACAATATATATAGTGGATAACCTTCGTACCGTGATATCCTGCCTCGAAGCAGGATGGGTATTATTCATGTTGGCTAACGTCTATGGATGCAGGAAAACAGGTTGGAGGGATCCAACTGGATTCCTCAAAAATATTATTGTTTTTGTTTCACCTATATTATCATATATGATGAGTTAGAAATCCCATGATTTGTAATGTGGTGTTTTGATTATTTGAAATAGAACTGGGTCCGATTTACAAAAATACCATGAAAGAGATTTTGAGATTTTAGAAGGAAAATTATATTTTCAAAAATAGAATTTGAATTAGAATGGGCTAGAAATATTTGCTTGTTTGAAAATAAATAAAACAAGTATTGATTTTTTAAATGATGTTTATAAATTAAATAATACAGGAAATTGAAGTGAATTTATAAATGGTGTTTATAAATAAAATAGAATGATTTTCATTGGATAATCAGATAATTGAAATGAAATTATAAACAGTGTTTATAAATAAAGTGGAAAAATTATCATTGGATAATTTGAATATTTAAATTCAAGTGTGAATTTAAAAATAGAAGCGGGGGAATCGTTTTAAGAAATAAATGAGGGAATTTATTCTGATGTTCAGAATATAAATTGAATTAAAATAAATCCGTAAGGATTTATGATTTTGAATTCGATTAAATCGAATTTATTTAAATAGAAGTTAATTTGAATATATAGAAATTCAAATAGAATTTGAATATAGAGAATTAAATTAGAATTTGAATATAGGTAATTCAAATAGAATTTGAATATATAGAAATTCAAATAGAATTTGAATATAGAGAATTCAAATAGAATTTGAATATATAGAAATGAAAATAGAATTTGAACATAAAAAATTCAAATAGAATTTGAAAATAGAAAGTGAAATCATTTCGAAATGGGGACGATGAAATATATTTCAGAATGCGGATTTTGAAATAGAATAGAAAATAAATCCTAAGGATTTATAATTTGTTAAAGGAATTGGAATTTAACATAGAAGATCAAAGTAAATAAATTTATATACGAGTTAGGAAAAATCGACAATTCTAGAAAATTGGAAATATTATGTTGAATTGGGAAACTGATTTGATATATATTAAAAATATATCAGAATGGAGTTGAATTTATTATAAACAAAGTTTAAATGTTTATATATATAACTATAATTAAAACGAACTAGCCGCAGCGCTGCAGTTCGTAAATTGGCGTTTCGAACTTCAATTGAGTATATAGTAGTCAATTTAAGTCAGAATTCTTTGAAACAAGAACCGTCAAGACCGATTGAATGATAATTTTCTAATGGAAGAGAAAAATCTGGATTTCGTCTTATAGATTTTGAGTTATGTCGAAATCAAATTTTCAGAAAAACAGTGCTAGAACCATTATAAAACCATAACGGTTTATTTAAATAAATAAAATGATTTTAAAGAAATAAAATCCGAATTTCCATTAGAAAAATCCAGACTGGAGATATAAAATAAATATGAACTCCGGTGAAGTAAGTGAAATGATTTTTGAAACAAAAATCAGATTTTTAGTTATTAAATAGATTTAACTAATTCGAAGAAAATAGTTAATCGAGATTTGAATCGAAATTGGGCGTTGGATAAGTGAAAGAGATTTGAGAATTTATATTCGAAATCGAATATGTAACTCGAGTTGAAAATGGAATTAGATTGAGTTCTTGAGTAGATAAAAAATATATTTGAACGTGATATGTTCAATTAGAAAGCGAAATGGGCAAAAGAGCTGATTAAAGAATAAATTAGCGAATTGAGTTAAAACGACCAGATTGAGTTGGAATAAAATAGAAATGGACGCATCTATGTTAGACAGGTATGGAATAAAGGGTACGAAGATTATAATTCGTGAGCCCGACAAAAAGGTACATGTTTAAATTCCATATGAGGTTTTATGCGCCGAATCGGCAAGCCACATGGCTTTTTGATTTTCTTTTTGAATGGAAAGGGCCTAGAGAGGCGAGTTGAGGTTTGAACTATTTACCGGTATAAAGGAGGTTATTACGAATTTTTCCGAAAATTTAAGGAGTTAGAATATTTTTAAGATAATTTGATAGTTAGAAATCAATGTATCGATATATATATAGAATTCGATAAGGAAATGAGCTTAAAAATAGAATATTATAAACAAAAAGGAAATCTATGAATTTGATTTGTCAAAAATAGAAAGAGAAGCATATACGTGTTTTAGAAATGGAAAATTGGTTTAATATGGTGTTGATTATTCGAGTTAGTGGTCTTGTTTGTTTTGAAGTTAATGATGTTTTCAGTCAAGGTCTGAGAGGTAACTATACCCCAACTTGATTGATTTCATTATTAGCTGATAAATAGCAAGATTCAATCTCGAAGAGAAATGTTTAAAGAGATTTAGTCCAATGCAGTATTTTGGGTTGTTGTGATGATGTTTTACATAACATTCGTTTTAACCCGAAGAAGTGAAAGTTTGGAAATATAATAATAATTATTTCTCAAGTATAGAAATGAATGTTCGTGAAAGAGATTAGTAATTGGAACATTTTCCAATTATTAATAGAAGATATTTTCTAAATATAGAAAATAAAAGAAGGCGATATATGGAAATGTTTTCCAAAGAACCGACTGTCGAAGTGTTAGTCGATATCTTTGTCAATATGGAGTGACCGATTAGATTATTATCCGAGAACCACTCCGTATTAGCAGTAGCATTGTGAATCAGATTATATGAAGGAAATCAGAGACAGTGTAGAGCGCAAGGGCTTTTTATTAAGGGAAATTGTGCCTTTGGTTTCGTTCCGTCCCAGAACGAACGTGTATGGACGAATGTCTGACATAATATTTCCAATGATTGCATTTTGGACTGTACAAATAAATATGGTGGCAACAGATTTATTCCCTTAGCATAATATCCAGAATATATTTGTGCAAATCAATTAACGATTAACGGAACTGACAATGTGGCATTCAAAGTGATTGTGTTATCAATGAATGGCAAGTAAGTGTAGCCTCAGGCCTCAACAACCGGGAAATAACAAAATCGGGCAGGCAGCATGGCTATGTGGTTAGCTCCCATTAGGGTGTATTATCACCTATCTAGAGATTCATTTAATTCCTTATTCTATTTGACTTTATCCCATTTGGGAACGGTTGCTGATCCCAACCGTTGGTGGTATACATTCGATACACTCAAGCGAAATGAGTGGTTGGTCATGTGTGGTCGGGTTGCAAGATGTTCTTGTTGAATCCAGTGTATTCTCCTCTAGAGATACACTATCGGAAGGTGGTTCCATACCTTGTCATAGTTGGAAATTTATTACCCAATAAGTGCTTGTGGTTTTGATTGTATATTATATATGTGGAACATGAGATGAAGCGTTCCACTAGATTGTTATTTATTTGATTTAGACACTATTATAATATCAAAAGAGTTTGATATAAAGATTATTTTGGCTTCTCATAAGGGAAAAACCCGTTCCTTTATACGGCGTGGTCTTGTGAGATATCGTTTAGTTTCTCATACGAACTTAAATTGTTTACTCATGCCTGTCCCATGACTGACCCGGAGTTTTTTTTTTTTATCTAAACTCCTGGGTGCCCATATTTGTAGGGGCAGTCAAGTAGTTCAGGATTTTACAGATTTATCTGAAGGAGCTTGGAGCAGGAGGCTTCAGTGTAAGTTATATAGAGTTTTGTTCCGCTGTGTTGTAAGTGCTGTACTCTGATAATGATATGTGTATACAGTACAAATTTTGTATTTCAAAAGTTATGATATATTATATTTTATTCCGCTGCAATGTGAGATTCTTTGTTGTTATTTTTGTTCTTCTTATATGTTTTTCTTCTAAAAAAATTGAATCGTATTTTCGTGATATTTGGGTTGGATGTATGATGTATGTAGTCAACTCTGATATTACGGATTTGCGGGACATTACAGTTGGTATCAGAGCTTAGTTTGAGCGAATACCTAGGCTTTGGTGGGGTTGTGCTCATTAGAGATAGGGTCAGTAGTACCCTAGAATGAGTTGAGCGTATATATATGAGAGCGCATATTTGTTAATTGATATAAAAACTATTTTATATTGTGTTGGCTAGTCTGTTGAGTATTTTATAAATTCTGGTCGAATCGTGGGACGCCACGACGTCAATAAGAGTTTGTAAACAGTTGAACAGAAGATTGAAAACGATATTGTTTTTAAGTGGGTAGATGAAATAATTTTACCCAAAATTCTATTTTTGATATAGAAAGAATAATTTTCTGAAATTATTATAATATATGGATGTGTTGGTTGTTAGCATTATAATCATATGAGATTATAAAATTGAAATGGTTATATATATACAAATAGAACTTATATATGAATGAAATATATACAAATGAGATGAATTAAAATTTAATTCAAACCAGAATGTGGAATTTAAATCTTGGGAAGTTGGAAAATATTTTCTGAAGTATATTAGAATGATATAGCTTTGTTTTGAAAGGATTTTTATAAAAATCATTTTGAGATGGAGTTTGAATGTGATTAAGCACTGAACTCACTTCAGTGGCTGAGAAATAATTCGGATGACGACTACAGCAACATCAGTGTTCATTTTCGAGTTTCTAAGTAATGAATTGCTACCTTAGAAGAATTTTGATGGAAATTTGTTTAAAAGATAACAAGTTGTTTTAGAAAATTCAAACGTTTTGAATTTGGAATGGTTGTAAAGATATACATATATATGTTATGTGATTTTAGAAGGATTTGAAATGGAAACCCGGGGATTTGAATTCTGGAATTTAAATTTAACTTAAGCATGTTAAATTGATCGAAGTGAATAAATTGATCGGAATCAATTTGAATGGAATACGAATTGATTTTAAATCATTCAGATAAAGTTATTTAGTATGAATGAAAACCAAAAGTTTGGTTGGGAATGAAGTTGTATAAAATGTTGAGCTCAACATAAATACGTTTTGAAAAGTTAGGGTTTGCAGCACTTTTCCTACCTTAGTAATTTCGGGGACAAAATTCTTTTAAGGGAGGAAGAATGTAATGACCCGGATATTTCGTCGGTTAATTTTAAATATTTAATATGAATTTAAATATTGAGTTGATAATATAAATGAATTTTTATATTGAGTTATCGATTTAATAATCGATATACGACTTAATACCAAATATATTAAATTATCGTAATACGAAGTTAATTCAATTCGTGATTTAAAACTGAATTGAAAGCAGTTCAGATAATCAATACAAAAATTCAGTTTCAATTTGAATAATATATTAATTTATTAATGAGGAATTAATGGTTTGAAATTTAATTTATATTGATTTAAATTAATCTCTTCTCCATATGATCGAATTGGGCTTCGAGACCTGTCTTAGTGTGTTCAGAATAGTGGGATAACCCTAGAAATGTCGGTTTTTGTATTCAAATAGGAGTTCAGAAATATGAGATACCTGGAATTAAATCATGATAGTTCAAATTCAAAATATAAATAATATAAATGTTGTACTAAATCTTTTCCTTCCTTCCTAAGGTAATAAAGTACACGATAGGCCTAAAAGTTACTAGCTGTTTCCTTCTTTCGTTTCATATACTATGTGTCCCCTTCCTCACCACTAAGCAAAACAATGGAGAAAAATAGTGGCACGTTCTGCACCATTCTCAGCTATATAAACACAACCACCCTTACCTATTCTCTGTATTATTTTCTCACTTCTAATTCTCCCGTTCTCAGACAAAAAAAAAAAAAATCAAAATACCCAAAACCAGAGAACTTCAAACAAATTATAATGGCCGTTGTCCCTTATCTAAACCGAGTCCATCCCCTTTCAAATGAGAATCAAATCGAAACGCCAGAAATAGGATCGCATGTCCTGGAGGAGCAAGCAGAAGTCGCGTTTGTTTCACAGGATGTAGGCGCTCGTATAGGGTTCAGGGTGGAGAAGATTTCGTGATGAAGTGGTTCGTTATTTTGGGGGTTTTGAACACGAAAACTGTCGATGTCTATAGACAGCAGAAGGAAGTGGTCTGACGCGTTCCAAGGGGAGGAGTCGCGATCTGTTTTATTGTTCGAATTTGAGGATAGATGCCGACGTGATGAGGAGGATGAGGGTGTGTACGGTTGGAAGGTGAAAGTCAGGTAATCGGGATGTAAATCTCGAGTTCTCAGTTGCTGGCCCAAAGCAGAGGAAAATGATGCGATGTACTATGACTAAGGAGGTGATGCTGATTAAAGAAGGAAGTGTGATGGAATTTTAATGTAGATGGGATTCGAAGTTCATTTAGGCCAGAAGTGGAAATCACGGCTACGTCCTAGGGTGAAAGAGAAAGTAGATCTGTGTTTTATTGATTGGTACGATGGAGTGGGACTCGATGCTTTTACTAGGTATTGATTTGGGAAGTATAGGATTTGTGGTGTGAAGAGTTGAACTGAAGTAAGCAGTAATGTTAGGCCATTCAGATGTTGCAGCAGCAAAAAAACAGTGGTGTAAGCAATGAAAGGGGTAGCAGTGTTGACTAGGAGGTGTTTGGTGAAGTGTCGATATGATCTGAGAGCAGCTCATTGGGACTGGTCGGGGATTTGCTTCATGAATTGATCAAGTATTTGTAGTAAGCATTAAGGTATAAGCTTTTATGAAATTTTTAAATACGTAGAATAGTTTATTTAATTATATTAGTAATTAGTTTAAATAAAATATTATTCGATAAATAAATAATCATAGGTATAAACAGATTTATTGGAAATGATTCAAAGGCGAAAATATGGAAATAAGCCGGATATTCGACAACTGAAAGTTTGGTGAGTAAATCTCACAAAAAATTTACTATTTAAATTTTGTTTTGAATAGTTAAAAATATTGTTGATTGTTTGACTGCGTTTAAATATTTTTATGGCTATTATAAAAATATATTAGTTATTTAGGCTTGGTGTTTATGGCTATTATATATATATATATATATATTGGTGGTTGGATTCCCGCGGTATCATTAGAGGATGATTTCCCTATGCGCCCCACAATATATATAGTGGATGACCTTCATACCGTGATATCCTGCCTCGAAGCAGGATGGATATTATTCATGTTATCTAACGTCTATGGAAGCAGGAAAACAGGTTTGAGGGATCCAACAGGATTCCTCAAAAATATTATTGTTGTTGTTTCACATATATTATCATATATGATGTGTTAGAAATCCTATGAATTGTAATGGGGTGTTTTGATTGTTTGAAATAGAACTGGGTCGGACTTATAAAAATACCGTGAAAGAGATTTTGAGATTTAATGTAACGACCACGTGGTTTTCGGCTCCGAAAATCAACACAAAACCCAGCGTCGACTGTTCAGACATCGAAAATACCGAATCATTAATAGAAAGAAATTAGAGGGTGAGATAGAAAAGATAGAACTAATAGAATAGAAGAAGAAGAACACAACTGAGCATAATTAAAGTAAACACGAATCTCACAGCGGAACGAATAAAATATATTATATAACATAACCTTTGAAATACAAATCAGTAACTTTATATACATACCATCATCAGAGCACAACAGTTATTTCTGGAACAGTTATAAACACCTGTTTCCAGATACAAACATGGTTCACATCGGAATATATGATAGACTATAGCTAACTGGCGAAGCCTCCTGCTTCCAGCTCCTCCAATTGAATCTGTGAAATCCCGACTACTTGACTGCCCGTACAAATTTGGGCACCCAAGAGTTTAGGAAAAACAAAACAAAATAAACTCTGGGTCAGTCATGGGACTGGTGTGAGTAAACTCCAACCACTTGTTTAACTTTAAAAATCCTTTCAAAAGAAAAGATAATAGTAAGACCAGCCCACACATAAACACGGACGGTTTTTACCTTACTATAACCCAAAACACTTTAATACGAAAATCCAGTGATATTATAATAATGTCTACATCAAGTAAATAACCAAATAGCAGAACGCTTGCATCTCACGCTCCACATACATAGTATAAAATCAAAAACCGCATGGCGCTTATTGGAGATTGGATTTCCAACATGACAAGGTATGGAACCACCTTCCGCTAGTGTATCTCTAGAGAGGAATACACTGGGTTCAACAAGAACGTCTTGCAACCCGGCCCACACATGATCGACCACTCATTTCTCTTGAGTGTATCGAATGTATATCACCAACGGTTGGGATCAGCAACCGTCTCCCGACTGGGACAGCATCGAATAGAATAAGAAATTAAATGAACCTCTAGATAGGTGATTATACATCCTAATGGGTGCAACCCACATAGCCATGCTGCCTGCCCGATTTTTGCCCTTTCCCGGTTGTTGAGGCCTGAGGCTACGAATACTTACCATTCATTGATAGCACAATCACTTTGAATGCCACATTGTCAGATCCGTTAATCACTAGTTGAGTTTGCACAAATATTCTGGATGTTATGCTAAGGGAATAAATCTGTTGCAACCATATATATTTATACAGACCAACCCATTTGATCATTGGAAATACTCTGTCAGACATTCGTCCATTTACGTTCGTTCTGGGATTGAACGAAACCGAAGGCACTATTTCTATTTGATAGAAAGAGTCCTTGCACTTTACTATGTCTTCAATATATTCAGCATACTTGGTTCACAACGCTTATGCCGATACAGAGTGGTTCTTCGGATAATAATCCAACCGGTCTCTCCATATTGACAACGATGGTCAAAAACTTCGATAGTCTGTAATTTAACTATCGAATAAAAACAAGTGTTCATCCAACATATCAAACAAATCACTGGGCTCTTTAATTAATATTTCATTAATTAAATCTCTTCTCCGTTTCCTTATCAATATTTGTTACCCAAATATTTTCAATAACCATATTGGCCCTTTACGCTATTTGGAAAGCATTTCCCAATATCAACTCCTTTTATTTTTCTATATATTAGAAAATATCTCTATTTGTAATTGGAAACAATTCCAATCACTTATCTCTATCCCGACTATTTTAATTATACTCAGGAAATATTTACTTGTTATATTTCCAAAATTCCATCACTTGGGTTTAAAACGAATGTTGTGTAAAACATCGTTACAACAAACCAAAATATTTTATTCAACTAACTCTTTTCAAACACTTCTCTTCGAGACTGGATCTTGCTATTTATCCATTAAAAATGAAATCAATCAAGTTGGGGTAAAATTACCTCTCAGACCTTAACTGAAAACATTCTCAACTTCAAAACGGCAAAACCCCTTACCTCGAATAAACACACTATACAATCCAATTATTCATTTTTAAAAACATGTATAAAGTTCGCTTTCTATTTCCAATTTATAGATTTCCCTTTCTGTTTCCAATACTCTATTTTGATTTCATTTCCTTATCGAATTCTACATTTATCGATACATTGATTTATAACTATCAAATTATCTGAAAAATATTCTATCTCCTTAAATTCCCGGAAAAATTCGCCATAACCTCCCCTGTATCGGGAGCATCGGGAAATTTCAAATAGCTTCCCGGTAACTTCTCATCTCAAAAAGAAAAAGAAAAAGCCAAGCGGCTTGCCGATACGGCGCATAAATCCTCATAGATGAATTTAAACATGTACCTTTTTGTCGAGCACTGCATTTATAAACTTCATATACTTCATCCCAAACCTGCTTAACACATATTCACCTGTTTCTAATTTATCCCAACTCAATCTGGCCATTTTAACGCAATTTGCTTTTTTATCCTCTTATTAGCTTCTTTGGCATATTTTCCTTTACATTTGAAAATAGCATATTCAAATATCCTTTCTCTTGCTTATAAATTATTTCAATTCTGTTTCCAACTCAAATTCCATATTCGAATTCAAATATATATATATTCACCAGTTCAATTTACTTAACCAAAACCCAAATTCAATTCACTTCTCATTTGACTAAATATACTCCAGATTAGTTGGTTCTATTCAGCAGTTAAAAATCTGATTTTTCTGTTTCAAAAATCATCTCACTTACTTCACTGGAATTCATATTTACTTTATATCTCCAGTCTGTATTTTTCTAATAGAAATTCAGATTTTTATTTATAAAAATCCCTTTTATTTATTTAAATAAACCGTTGCAGGTTTAAAGTGGTTTTGGCGCTGTTTTTCTGAAAATTTGATTTTGACATAACTCAAAATCTATACGACGAAATTCAGATTTTTCTCTTCCATTAGAAAACTATCATCAAATCGATCCTGACGTTTCTTGTTTCAAAGAATTCCGGCTTAAATTGAGTTCTGTATACTCAATTGAAGTTCAAAACGCCGATTTACGAACTGCTGCGTTGCAGCGAGTTCGTTTTAATTATATTTATATATCTAAACTTTTAAACTTCATTTAAATTGAATTCAGCTCCATTTTAGCTCTATTTGAATTCTAATATTCAAACTCCATTTTTCTCTATTTGAATTTCTTGATTCAAATTCCAATCTCACTTTTATTTGTATTCTATATTCAAATTCTATAGTTGAATTTCCTTTTCTATTTTATATTCAATACTTGAATTTCCATTTCAAATCTCTATTCAATTCCTATTTTAATTCCCTTTATATATTCAACTCTATTTCGATTATATTTGAAATTTACATTCAATTCCATTTCGATTATATTTGAAGTTTATATTCAATTCCATTTCGATTATATTTGAAGTTTATATTCAGTTCTTCTTTGAATACTAAATTCAAAACCATATTCAATTCTCTTGAATTCGATATTCAAATTTCATTACAATTCTACTTTGAAATTCTATATTCAAATTCATTTATTCAAATTTTATTTGAATTTCCATATTCAAATCCCATATTTGAATTCTATTTGAAATTCAAATATTCAAACTCTTTTTTTTAAATTCTATATTCAAATTTCATTTAAATTCCTTATTGAATTTAAATATCCAAACTCTATTTAAATAAATTCGAATTAATCGAATTCAAAATTTTAAACCCTTACGGATTTATTTAGTTCAATTTATATTCTGTCATCAGAATAAATTTCCATCGTTTATTTCTTTAAACGATCTTCCCCACTTATATTTTTAAATTCACATTTGAATTTAAACATTCCAAATTATCCAAGTGATAATTTTTCCCACTTTCTATTTACAAACACTATTTATTTTACTCGTTTATATCTTCTTAAACAAGTCTCAATTTCAATTCCCCTTTGAAATAAATATCGCCTACTTTGGGAAAAAAATAGATTTCCCTTTTCCCAATTTCATCCTTGTATATTTTATTTTCTGAATTATCCAACGATAATTCTTTTCACGTCATTTATAAACTTTGTTTATAAATGAACTACTGGTTCTTATTCCGTTAAACAAGTAAATATTTCAAATCTATTTAAAAATTCAAATTCTATTTTAGAAAAATAGAATCCCCCTTTTTAAATCTCACATATCCCTTCCGGACATTTTTAAGTAATTTAACACTTAGCCCAGTGATATTTAAAACCATCAAACCATTCAAATTTCAATCATTTGATTTATAGCACGTCATATATGAATATATATGAAATCAAGCAAACAAACAAACAGATAATATATTTTTGAGGAATCCTGTTGGATTCCTCCAACCTGTTTCCCTGCATCCACAGACGTTAGCACATAAATAATACCCATTCTGCTTCGTGGCAGAATATCGCGGTATAGAAGGTCATCCACTAATCATAGCGTGGGGCGTATAGGGTAATCATCCGCTATGAAACCGCGGGCATCCGCTAATGAGACTGCGGGAATCCAACCAATCAATCAACCCAATATATATATATATATATATATATAGCCTAAATAACTAATATATATAAAACAACCAGAAAGCATTCACACAAGCAACAAACAATTATTTTTAATGAAATAAAAATAATTCTAAAGGTGAATGAGATTTACTCACCAAAATTTCTCATTTCTGAATATCCTGGTTTAATTCTGTATCGTCGGCTACGAACCCACTCAATTGAGATTTATCGTGTACCTACGATTATTTATTTAAATTTAACAATTAAACCATTATCTAATTGAATTAACTACTGACAAATAAATAAATTAATTAATCTTACTTGATATACCAGAAAAATCCTAACCGATATATATTAATTAAATTCTAAGTGATATACTAATTAAATCCTAACAAAATGTTAATTTAAATCCTAACAATTAAAACATTAAGTAACAAATTTTAAATTAAATTACCTTAATATTTTTCATGTTTGCGTCTACAGGAAATCAGCGTCCACTTCTTCTTACTGAAACCCTACAGATCATCGACATCTTCTCCATTACTGCTTGCCCAAAACTTCACCGTTGACCAATGTTTTGATCTCCTTGTCGCCATCTGCAGCTTGACAGGCTCGAAGGCCTTCTTTAAATCACGCCCGCAACACCCAGTTCTCGGCTGCAAGAAAGCATCAATTTTTGTAATCATCGATCTCCGCTCCAGGTTGACACGGGTTTCCATCCCTGGCTCGTGAACTACCCAGATCAGTCGCCTGGTCTTCATCGCACTCGTAACCCATCGGGACTATCATACTGACCTAACCCCACCTCTCTGGCTTCCTACCGCACCCCTAGGTCGATGGAGTCGAAACCCCAAACCGCGACTTCGAACTGCCGTGAACCTCGATGCCATCGCAACCCTTCCCTGGTAACTCCACCAGATCGCCCTTCTGGCCATCGCGACCCTCGGATACTAGGAACAACGGAGGAGGCTCTTCGATTTTGATTTAAGGGATTTTCCCCTTTTAAATTTGTGAGGACGGTATTCTGTTTTTGATTTGGAAGCTTGCTTTAAGAAGAGAGAACAAAGGAGGACTGCTGCGATTTTATATAGAGAAGAATACTTGGCGATGAAGGAATTGAATGTAGGTGTTTTACCTGGTAGAATTCATCTGAGGTAGGTATTAACTATACAGGGTTTATTAAGGGCGGGTATTAACTGGTACTGTGCTTTATTTAATTAAATCTGAACCGAACTGAATATATTCTGGTATTTAATCTCAACGTATATACCATAGTAAATAAATATAATATAATTTAAATTCAGAATTAATTTATTCGCTGGTAAAAATTTTATTTTTATTATCGACTATATTCAAAAGAATTTATACCGGTCTTCTGAACTGTTTGATTCAGTTTTCAACTTCGATTCAAAATTTTATTTCGTATTACTACAAATTTATAAATAAAATTTATTTATATTATCAACAAAATATTTAAAATGATATTAAATATTTAAAATAGACTGCCCAAAAATACGGGTCGTTACATTTAAGAAGGAAAATTATATTTTCTGAAATAGAATTTGAATAAGAATGGGCTAAAAATATTTACTTGTTTGAAAATAAATAAAAAAAGTATTGATTTTTTAAACGATGTTTATAAATTAAATACTACAGGAAATTGAAGTGTATTTATTAATGGTGTTTATAAATAAAATAGATTGATTTTCATTGGATAATCAGATAATTAAAATGAAATTATAAATAGTGTTTATAATTAAAGTGGAAAAATTATCATTGGATAATTTGAATATTTAAATTCAAATGTGAACTTAAAAATAGAAAATGGGGAATCATTTTAAGAAATAAATGAGGGAATTTATTCTGATGTTCAGAATATAAATTGAACTAATAAATCCGTAAAGATTTACGATTTTGAATTCGATCAATTCAAATTTATTTAAATAGAAGTAAATTTGAATATATATAAATTCAAATAGAATTTGAATATAGAGAATTAAGTTAGAATTTGAATACAGAGAATTCAAATAGAATTTGAATATATAGAAATTCAAATAGAATTTGAATATAGAGAATTCAAACAGAAATTGAATATATAGAAATGAAAATAGAATTTGAATATAGAAAATTCAAATACAATTTGAAAATAGAAAGTTGAAATCATTTCGAAATGGGAACGATGAAATATATTTCAGAATGCTGATTTTTAAGCAAAATAGAAAATAAATCCAAAGGATTTATAATTTGTTAAAGGAAATGGAATTTAATATAGAAGATCGAAGTAAATAAATTTATTTACGAGTTAGGAAAAATCGACAATTTTAGAAAATTGGAAATATGATGTTGAATTGGGAAACTGATTTGATATATATTAAAAATATATCAGAATGGAGTTGATTTTATTATAAACGAAGTTTAAACATTTATATATATAAATATAATTAAAAGGAACTCGCCCCAGCGCTGCAGTTCGTAAACTGGCGTTTCAAACTTCAATTGAGTATATAGGACTCAATTTAAGTCGGAATTCTTTGAAACAAGAACCATCAGGACTGATTGAATAATAGTTTTCTAATGGAAGAGAAAAATCTGGATTTCGGCTTAAAGATTTTAAGTTACGTCAAAATCAAATTTTCAGAAAAACAGCGCCAGAACCATTATAAACCATAGTGGTTTATTTAAATAAATAAAAGTATTTTAAAGAAATAAAATCCAAATTTCCATTAGAAAAATCCAAACATGTGATATAAAATAAATATGAACTCCAGTGAAGTAAGTGAAATGATTTTTGAAACAAAAATCAGATTTTTAGTTATTAAATAGATTTAACTAATTTGAAGAAAATAGTTAATTGAGATTTGAATCGAAATTGGGCGTTGGATAATGAAAGAGATTTGAGAATTTATATTCGAAATCGAATATCTAACTCGAGTTGAAAATGGAATAAAATATGTTCTTGAGTGGATAAAAAATATATTTGAACGTGATATGTTCAATTAGAAAGCGAAATAGGCAAAAGAGCTGATTAAAGAATAAATTAGCGAATTGAGTTAAAACGACGAGATTGAGTTGGGATAAAATAGAAATGGATGCATATGTGTTGGACATGTATGGAATAAAGTATATGAAGATTATAATTCGTGTGCCCGACAAAAAGGTACATGTTTAAATTCCATATGAGGTTTTATGCGCCGAATCGGCAAGCCACTTGGCTTTTTGATTTTCTTTTTGAATGGAAAGGGCCTAGAGAGACGAGTTGAGGTTTGAACTATTTGTCGGTACAAAGGAGGTTATGGCAAATTTTTCCTGAAATTTAAGGAGTTAGAATATTTTGAAGATAATTTGATAGTTAGAAATCAACATACCGATATATATATAGAATTCGATAAGGAAATGAACTTAAAAATAGAATATTATAAACAAAAAGGAAATCTATAAATTTGATTTGTTAAAAATAGAAAAAGAAGCATTTACGTGTTTTAGAAATGGAAAATTGGTTTAATATGGTGTTGATTATTCGAGTTAGTGGTCTTGTCTGTTTTGAAGTTAATGATGTTTTCAGTCAATGTAACAACCCGTATTTTCAATAACCTGTTATAACATAAATGGAGGCAGAATTAAACTGTAAAATCTGAATCAAGGGAAACGGGCTATGCCATTGCGTTCGTCTCGGAAAAATACGCGAAATAGAGTCCGAGTTTTCGAAAATCGGAGTCCGTATGACCAAGATATGGCCTCGCGAAGTTTCACTAAAAATTCCCAAATTAAAGTATACTTAATTAAGTGAAATGGGTTACGCAGAGAAATATACATATATTGATATATATATATATATATATAATTGAAAATTAAATAAATAAATATGCAAAAATGTTCAAAACAGCGAATTGGGAGAGGGGAATAACCGAACCGACCGATTTTTGAGATCGACCCGAGCCCGCTGGGTCGACTAGGGGTTAATCCAGGGTGTTTGGCTGTCAACCCGTGGGCCGATTCGCTCAAATGCAGATTTTGCATTTGGATGGTTCTCATGGTTCATCTTTAATCTAAAGGCCCTAGATGGTTCCTACACTTGACTTCTTCCCCAAGACATGCTTTGATGGCTTGGATTGAATCTAGGTTTAATCCTATGGCCTAAAACACTTGCCTAATCTATAAATAAGACCCTAACCTATCCTAAATCCTCATTATTCATTCATGCAACTAAACTATGGCAAAATTGCTCCTCTCATGGCCTCCACTCAAAATCCTAGCCTCCACTTCATTTCTATGAGAGGTTTCATGATCATGAGAGTGTTAGAGAGTTTCTATGTTAGTATGAGAGCCTCTCAAGTTGATTTCAAGGCTAAAGCTTTGATCTTTGTTCATAAAGATGGGGTTTTGATTGATTTGGAGCTTTCATTTTTGGGTTTTAGGATGATGACATGCATAGGCTTTGTCTCAATCTTTCATCTAATCGATTTGTGCCTTCATAGCAATGTAAGCCCTTTCCCTACTCTTAGATATTAACTATGAAGTTAAATGTTCATGTTGCAAGTTTGGGTTTGATCATTGAGAATGATACATGCTATCATGTCATGCAAGTTTATGAAGTCATTATCTTGATCTCATGAGCTAAAAGCTACAACCTTTATGTTGAAATGTTGCATTATGCAACATGAGAACCTTCATAATCTTTATGTCAACTTGCATATGAAGTCATAACCCTTATATGATGATATATGCGAGTTACTAGTCATCATTCCATGTCTTTTGTCACCATGATTCGTTTATGTGCCAAGTTTGGGTTTATGCATGTTTTTGAGGCTTAAGAATGTAACATGCAAGCTAATGAACACATTTGTGCCTCATTTGCCACCATGATTAACTTGTGGCTTAATATCCATTTTTGTCATGCCTTTGTCAAGTCTCTTCTTTTAATCCATTACGTTGTTGCGAACGTATATGCGAGTTTAAAAGTGTTGGGGTCACATTATGGGAAAACATAATGACATGAACATGATGTGGGTAAATGGGTATAAACATGAAAACGTGTAACGTTAAATATGACATGTGTTTATACTTGAAAACATGACTTGAAATATAACGTGGAAGTTGACATGTAAGTATGCATAAAAACACAAGCTTGGGAATTTACCTATTAAGTTAGGTCTACTCTTTGGGAATTTACCTATTAAGTTAGGTCTACCCAAATGCTTGAAAAACTTGTAACATGTTTTGGAAACATGATGAACATGACACTTAGATAATATAAGTGTGGCCAACTCGAGGTTGGGTTGAGTTTGCAACGTAAAACTACCCGGAACCGACCGGCCTAACTAGTAGTTGCAAACAATAAGACCCAATGTGAGAAGTTGGTCATGTTGTGCTTGAACCCGAGGTTAGACCAAGTTGTGGTGTAAAGCTACCCGGAACCGACCGGCTTAACTAGTAACCACAACAAAGTCTAATGTGAGAGGTTGGGGTGCATTAAGTAATTAATGCCACATGATAGGGTTAAGTTAATTTGATTAATGACTCTTAACCAAATATGACATGGACAAAGGGGTTAAGTAAATTGATTAGGCTAATGATACTTAACAAAACATGACAAGGTTGGGTAGGTTAAGTAACTTGATTTGCCTAATGACACTTAACCATTTTTATACGACTAGTGGACGGGGTTAAGTTAACCAACACTTAATCAATCCAACACGATAATTTGGTAAGGTTAAGTAAGTTTTCTTAATGACACTTAACCGAAAGATACAGTTAATGGATGGGGTTAAGATTAGACTCAACTAGTCTAAACATGATAATCGGATGGGGCTAAGTTAGCCTAGACTTAATTAATCCCACTTGGTAGTTTAATGGGTTTAAGTTAAACACTTAACTAATATAACTCGTTAATTTGATGTGGTTATGTGACCTATACTTAACCAATCTAACCCGTTAATTTGATGTGGTTAAGTGACCTAAACTTAACCAATCTAACTCGTTAATTTGATGTGGTTAAGTGATCTATACTTAACCAATCTAACTCGTGAATTTATTGAGGTTAAGTTAACCCATACTTAACCAATATAACGTGAAAACATGATAAGGCTAAGTCATGAATCGCTTGAATACACTTGACCGGTTTGACTAAGTAATTTGATAGGGTCAAGTTAATATGTACTTAACCAACTTGAGCATGGTTTGTAGGGTTAAGTCTTGAACTTGGATACTTAGCCAATTTTGACATGATTTGTAGACGGGTTAAGTCTCGAACTTGGATACTTAGCCAATTTTGACATGATTTGTAGACGGGATTAAGTCATGAACTTAAGTGACACTTAATCTGTTATATAAACCCTAATTCGGAGGATTAGGTGGGTAACCGTAGTTAACAAGGATAACGGGAATAAGGCTAAGTGGTAAACCTTAGTTGAAGAATAACTAAGTAATGATTCTTAGTCAAGGAAATTTGGACCAGTTCATAGATAAATGAGTAACCTGATACGGTAGGTCATCGTTTAAGTATACGAGTAGGAGCAAGTATCTGATTTAGATAAAGGCTCCAGCGAACTGGGTAGCGAAGCAGCGGCTTCGGGGGAACGTGAGGATATTCTTGGGATCCCTCTGTGAGCTGCCAGGTGATCATACTAGGCTCATGAGAGGTTAAGGTCTGCGTTAGAAGAACCAAGAGTATGCCTTGGTTGCTATACGAGCAACCTAAAGACGGGGATGGATAGGGGATAGTCGACGATACACGGTCGTACCCTAGATAGCATTTTCGTCAGGCTACCTACCATCTTTGGTCAAGCGTGTACGTACGGAAAGGCAGAGAACACCCAATAGACCATAATTGCTATCTAATTATGGTTGCGGTAAGGCTTGGATGTGGGTTGGCCAGTGTTGTGTTCTCATACAGGATTTATCCTGTCTTGTCTTTCACTAGTTGAGGGAGGGGTCGCGTGGGACCATAGCCACGTATAGAAAAACAGACCTTAGCATCTGCATCGGCAGATAAATCGAAAGCTCCCGACCGAGTCCTGTATTTCCTGGTCTGCCCTGTGACAGGACTCGGATGGCACGATGTGATACATGTGCATACAGTCATGGAAAACGATTCACGATGAATGCGTGGGAAAAAGGGCGCGGTTGACGGTTAGCGTAAATCCCAGTGGCCCTGGGTGGTTGAACCAGAACCGAGATACGAAAACGTGCAATAGGTAAGCGTAATCCCTAGTAGCCCTAGGTAGCATAAGTCCTAGTTGTACAAACGATAATTCATGCTGGAAGACCCTAGCTAGGTTTAGGGTAACAGTCCAAACCGATCTTAAGGATCCTGGAACTATGTTAAAGTAGTATAGAACCTCATGGGAAAGCCCGTATGGTCTACGGCAAGGGACTGAACACTTTCATGGAATAAAACATACGAGTTGAGTAACCTATATATGCGATATATTAGGTTGACATGGACCATTATACGACTTTTGAGTAAGGGTCATTCACGGATAACACATGATACAGTTGGGATACTAGTACGGTAGGTGCAGAGCAGATGTACAGGATAGATACCATGGGACGTTATACGTGATAGATATCTTGGGGATATTATACTTGATAGAAACCTGACGATGTGATACCTTGTTTTATCTTGACATCGTAATTTATCATGACACCTTAGTTTATCTGAGTTCAGTATTTCATCCTGTTATTTTGATTTAGCTTATCTATCTTGTTGTCATGCTTATGTTCATCTCAGTTCCTCATGTCAGTTAACTTTACTAGTTTTTATGCTAATAGTAGATAGGGCTTACTCAGTCTTTTTGACTGACCCGTTTTGTTTCGCCTCTTTTCTTCCGTTTCCCCCCGAGGTTACAGGGAGGAAATACTGCTGTTTAGTTCGGACTTCTTCTGCTTGAAGGTCATCATGGATGGCTTGGACTTTCCTTGGCTATGGCTACTTTACTATTTTTACTTGGGGAATAATTTATGAAAAAGTCTTTATGCTTCTTTATTATTGCAAGACAGGTTTTGATGTACTCTGATGTAAAAGGCTTTAGACCTTAATTATTAATGTTTATGAAAGTTTGATTTTACTTCCGCTATGTTATATGTTCTGTCTTGTGATATTTCTGTGCATGTTTACCAATAATGCCCCTCTAAAGCTAGTGCATTCCTTTGCGAGTGACCCCAGCGGAGGCTGGGTGTTACAGTCAAGGTATGAGAGGTAATTATACCCCAACTTGATTGATTTCATTATTAGCTGATAAATAGAAAGAATCAGTCTCGAAGAGAAATGTTTAAAGAGATTTAGTCCAATGCAGTATTTTGGGTTGTTGTGACGATGTTTTACATAACATTCGTTTTAACCCGAAGAAGTGAAAGTTTGGAAGTATAATAATAAATATTTCCTAAGTATAGAAATGAATGGTCGTGAAATAGATTAGTAATTGGAATATTTTCCAATTATTAATAGAAGATATTTTCTAAATATAGAAAATAAAAGAAGGCGATATATGGAAATGTTTTCCAAAGAACGTAAGAGACCGAGAAGATAATTGAAAATATTTGGTTAACAAATATTGACAAGGAAATGGAGAAGTGATATAATTAATAAAATATTAATTAATAGGCTGAGACGACCCCAAACCCCGTACTGACGGCGGCGAGGGTAATCCGTGGAATATAACACAGAAACAGATAATAGCAGAATAGAAATAAATAAATACACTAGATAATGAACAGTAGAATATACTGGATAAGAGTAATCATCAGAGTTACACAGTATACAGGGTCATACTTAGTACAAATATAGTTCAGCTATACATAAATGTCTATAGCGGAAAACAAACATAATGTACAATAGGAGCTGAACATCATTAAAAGAGATAAATGATAGAATCCATCTTCAGCTCCAGCAATCCAGAAAGAGCCAGCTAAACCTGAATACAAGGCTGCCCGTGTAGAAAAAGGGGCTCCCGTGTTTGAAAGTGAAACAAACTACGAGTCGGTCATGGGACTGGTATGAGAAATCTACTCAACACATTCAAATTATGGCTAATCACAGGACCACGCCACTTTCGTGGAACAGGTTTACTCCATTGGATTGCCAGTGCTTTTAAAACCAATATTTCTTTTAAACATCGCAATGCTTTTTATTAAAATGAAGCCATTATAAGACTCAGTTCCCATCACACAATGCAACGCAAACCGGAGGATAGAGTTTCACCTTATAATGGCCAAAATATGGTTGATACGAATAAAACAAAAGCAATTGATATTATTACTAGTGTTTACATGTTTCAAAAACAATTTCGAATCATAACTATCAATCATAGACGGCATGGGTACCATATATCATGTCGCCATATATATATACAATCAAAACCACACGATGTCGTATTTGGAAATTGGGTTTCCATCCTGAACCAAGGCAAAAGATAGTCCTTACCGAATTCGAGACTCTCTAGCCCGAGTCTCAGGATCAGAACGCATCAACCCTTTTGATCGTCAGGGTCGGTCCACCGAGGTGGATTATTATGCCAGAACAATACTTTTCCCCGCCCTTTGGGGCGTTAATGAGCCAACGAATGACTCCATCGGACCCGGATCGTCCCACTAACCGAGGCGCCTCGCAACAGTAACAACCACATAAGTCAAACTCGTCAGGGCATGTAAAACCACTGACGCCACTTCTAACTAGAAAAAAACGCATGCCCTCCCTGAGGTCCTTCTCCCGTTTCTGGTTCATACCGGGGTGTGAGGCTCGCGATTTCACGTTATACACAAAGCTATGCCACACAGGCGGTGCTTTGATCATCCCCACAAGACTTTTTTTTTCAACAGAAGCCCTGATCACTTGCCACTTAGGCATGCCACACTAGCAATTCATGCCATGCGACTGATGTCCATCGATATACAACCTCTGAGCTCGTGCGTTTCGGAGAAGGGCGTTAAGCAAAAGAATAAATTCTCCGCTTCCAAGCAGATGTACATTTAATAGAGGTCAATCAACGCAGAATAAAATCCAATGTCAGACACACAGTCCATTTACAAGTCCATTCTGGGTCTGAACGAAATCGGAGGCACTATATACCTCGCAAACCCATCGACCACCACGTTCATCTGGACGATCACCACTCATTATCCATATTTCGGGATGCCTCCCAATCAGGACCTCGGTTACCATCCAAACGAGGTGAAGATCTCCGGTCTTCGACCACCGTCTTCGTCTTCGATTTCTTATCGTCGATTCAGTTATTCAGAATGGGATAAACCCAGTCTTTCTGAGCAACTCGCGTATATAATAAACAAGTGCAACACTAACATACATATGCATCATTTCAATTCATTAGCCACTAACCGTCAATCAGTAAGAGAAAGATTTCCCAAATATTAACCCCGAAGGACGAAACCAACATCAGATCAATACCCAAGAAGCCATTCAACTTAGCCAACCTTCAGTTAATTTCTAAATCACATCCATATCGTTTATAATATTTTATAATGATTTATTGCCATTTTTATTTATTTTAAAATAGCCAATTTATTCAAAATGACGCTTCGGGCCACAACGCGGTCGTGGCGCTGTTTTTCTTCAGATTTGATTTACACATATCTGAAAATCTAACCGTTGGATCTTCACAAAATTTACATCATTAGAAAGATCTTTTCAAAACGAATCCAACGGTTCAAGTTTCGGAAAATCCGACGGTCGGATCTCCCGGTATAATCGTTTGAAGTTTCGATTTCAAAATACGAACTACAGCGTCGTTATTCGATTAAATATAATTATATTTATATATATATAAATATAATCGATTTTGGTGCTGTTTTTCTTCAGATTTGAATTAAACATTCCATACAATTCAACCGTTGGATTTTTACAAAGTTGGTGCCGTTGGAAAGATTTTTCCAAAACGAACCCAACGGTTGCGATTTCAGGAAAATCCGATGGTCGGATATCCCAGTATAATCGTTTGAAATCACGATTTCAAAATACGGACTGCAGCATCGTTATTCGATATATTTTAATTCTATTTATATATATATCGATTCTCCGATTTCAAAGCTATATTCTTTTCATACATTTGATAAAAATGATATTTTTATCTAACTGTCTTCTATTTCAACACTTCACTATATTTAGCAATTCATGTATATAATAAAAATGTGATTTTTATTGTAAAACATTTCTTTTCAAAACACTATTATTTTATATAGTTTATATAGGTAATAAAAATAGGATTTTTATTATAAAACATTTCTTTTAAAACAAGGTCATTTACATAGTTCATATAGATGATAAAAAGGTGATTTTTATTATAAAACAATTTATTTCAGAATATGAATATCATTCAACACATGAATTTCAATTCAACGAATGAATATCAATTCAACACATGAAGGTTTTCTATAGTTCTATATATAGATAAAAATGTGATTTTTATATTTAAAACACGAACATCATTCAACACGTGAATTTCTATTCAACGAATGAATATCGATTCAACACATGAAGGTTTTCTATAGTTTATATATATAGATAAAAATGTGATTTTTATATTTAAAACACGAATACCATTCAACACATGAATTTCTATTCAACGAATGAATATCGATTCAACACATGAAGGTTTTCTATAGTTTCTATTTATAGATAAAAATGTGATTTTTATTATAAAACAATTTATTTCAAAATATGAATACCATTCAACACATGAATTTCAATTCAACGAATGAATATCGACTCAACACATGAAGGTTTTCTATAGTTTCTATATATAGATAAAAATGTGATTTTTATATTTAAAACATGAATACCATTCAACACATGAATTTCTATCCAACGAATGAATATCGACTCAACACATGAAGGTTTTCTATTCAACGAATACATATAGTTTCAACAAATGAAAATAATTCAAACACATGAATATTATTCAAAATTTCGGCAGCATAACGGCAGGGTAGTTAAAACCGGGACCGTCCCTCGTACGGCTCCTCGCTCTACCTTAAAACCTCGCGGTTTTTGACAATGGGGAATCATGCATCTAGTTCGCACGCAGGCGGCATGTATATTTATTTCATTTCCACAAACTAATCCTATGTGGTTTCAACCAAATATTTCTCAACCACAAACGGGTATTTTTCAACCATAATCAATCAATATCAACCACAAACAATCCCAAACAACCATTCGCTATCAATCAATTTTCACACCAATCACAACCAATAAATATCGTCCATGGTTTGTGGACGAGGGGCGTGTGTATATATATATATATATATATATAGCAATTCACTTCTATTTCAACACATATATAATTTTTACAATGCATATATAAATTATACATCGAACGTACAACTTATACAATGCTTATACATGAGGTGTACAACGCTTATATAACCCATACATCGACTATATAATTTATATATCGTCGTTTTCCATATCGTTTATAAATTAGAAATCTCACATTGTGTTCCACTCCACCAAAAATAGCAGAAGGCTCAGAAAAATATGCGGTCTCTTCTAAAATGTAGAAGACGTCCACACGGTCACGATGTTTCCTGTTTCATCGAATTTCGTCAAGAAACGAAAAAGATATGATTTTTCAAAGTTTGCAACGGTTTTAAACTGTTAAAAATAGTTTAAATAAAACAAGCCATATACCTCTATTTTTCTTCAAAACTAGGTTTTAGGATTTCTTTCAATCCGCGAAGTTGCAGCTTGATCGGAGGATACAGCGTCGAAGAGCTACGAATGGGCTTCTCGCGCGTGGTGGTAGGAGGTGATTCTGTGGTCGGAGGTGGGAGCTGGACGACGGTGAAGTCGTCGACTTCCCTGGGTTCGTTCGCGACACTTGCGAGGAGAGAGAGGGCAGGGGTTGGTCGGATTTGAAGCGGAGGAGGAGGGCTCTTGAATCCTGGTGGCGGCGGAGGCTGACGTGGACGGAGGCGGTGGGAAAGTGGTCGGTAACGGAGGAGCACGATTTCCGTCGAGAGGAGAGAGGGAGCGGGGAGAGAGAATGGGAATGGGCCAATCAGGTTTTTTTTATAATTTTTAAATTCTCTAAAATACCCCTTTCCCACACGAACCCCAATCCAAACCCAACGACTGTCATCCCTAGCGTTTTGCCCCCATTCCGAACACAATGGGATATGTTTCGAAGGCCCAATTGACTTTTTCGGTCAGTTTTGATTCAATTTAAAATATATAACATTCAATATTTAATTTGAACGTACATTTCAATTTGCCAGGGCCACAAACTAATTCGAAAAATTCCAGAAAAATAAATCTGACTATGTTTTGACGATACGGTCCCAACAAAACTAGTTTCGTCAAATTCTGAGACCGTTTGCAAAAAGGCCCATTTCTGGTCGATCCAATTTAACTGTAATTGATCAAAACACATTTTCCTTTTCCACGCTCACATACTAGCTTCAAAAATTATGAAATTTGAAACCTAGCAATAACTTCACATCCCGGATCCAACAAAAGTGGTTTCGTCGAATTCCGAGGTTATATGCAAAATGGCCAATTTCACGGGCTATATAATTTCCATAGCGACCTTTCTGAAAATTCATTTGGCCATAATTTTGCTTCCCGCTATGAAAATTCGATTTTTCAGATTCGTTAGAAAGGTATTCACTAACGGATTTAAATATTTTTGGTTTCACTCAAATCCGTTTTGTTTTGCACCCGGTAAAGTCCGACAAAGTTTGAATTCAATTTTTGAAATTACAGCGCCATTTCAGGCCTTGTTTATAATTAGAATTAATTATATTCATTTTCAAGCGTCGATTCAAACTCACTTTACATTGCTATTATTTAAAATTTTAAATATTTAAAATCCACTATTTTAGCCAATTTAAATTTTTTAAATTTGTTCAGATTTTCCGGGTCGTTACATAGGCCCAGTGATAGTTTGATGTTTTGAATGGATGTTTGTTTTTCTTCGATTGTGAAATAACCGACTTCGAAGTGTTAGCCAATATCTTTGTCAATATTGAGAGACCGGTTGGATTATTATCCGACAACCACTCCATATTGGAAGTCGCGTTGCGAATCAGATTATATGGAGGAAATCAGAGACGGAGTAGAGTGCAAGAGCTTTTTCTATTAATGGAAATTGTGCCTCCAGTTTCGTTCCATCCCAGAATGAACATGTATGGACGAATGTCTGACGGAATATTTCCAATGGTCGCATTTTGGACTGTACAAATATATATGGTGGCAACAGATTTATTCCCTTAGCATAATATCTAGAATATATTTGTGCAAATCAATTAATGATTAACGGATCTGACAATGTGGCATTCAAAGTGATTGTGTTATCAATGAATGGAAAGTAAGCGTAGCGTCAGGCCTCAACAACCGGGAAATGACAAAAATCGGGAAAGCGGCATGGCTATGTGGTTAGCTCCCATTAGGGTGTATTATCACCTATCTAGAGATTCATTTAATTCCTTATTTTATTCGATGCTTCCCCATTTGGAAATGGTTGCTCATCCCAACCGTTGGTGGTATACATTCGATACACTCAAGCAAAATGAATGGTTAGTCAGGTGTGGACGGGTTGCAAGATGTTCTTGTTGAACCCAGTGTATTCTCCTGTAGAGATACACTATCGAAATGTGGTTCCATGGAAATTCATTACCCAATAAGTGCTTGCGGTTTTGATTGTATATTATATATGTGGAACATGAGATGCAAGTGTTCCACTTGATTGTTATTTATTTGATTTAGACACATATCAAAAGAGTTTGATAAAAAGATTATTTTGGATTCTCATAAGGGAAAAACCTGTTCCGTTATACTGTGTGGTCTTATGAGATATCGTTTAGTTTCTCAAACTGTTTTAAATTGTTTACTCATACCAGTCCCATGACCGACCTGGAGTTTATTTTGTTTTGTTTTACCTAAACTATTGGGTGCCCATATATGCACGGGCAGTCAAGCAGTTCAGGATTTTACAGATTTATCTGAAGGAGCTTGGAGTAGGAGGCTTCAGTGTTAGTTATATAGAGTTTTGTTCCGCTGTGTTGTAAGTGCTATACTCTGATAATGATATGTGTATATAGTACAAATTTTGTAATTCAAAAGTTATGATATATTATATTTTATTCCGCTGCGATGTGAGATTCTGTGTTGTTATTTCTGTTCTTCTTCTACCTTTTTCTTCTAAATGTATTTTCGTGATATTTGGGTTGGATGTATGATGTATGTAGTCAACTCTGATATTACGGATTTGCGGGACATTACAATATGCCTCTACTCGAGCTCCTCTCCTGCATCTCCAAGCAACTTAAAAAAAATCTGGAAAATATACTTGATCTGACCCAAGCATGTTTGAGGAAAAGAAAAACACTCGGATCATCTAGAATACTTAGTGAGAAAACTCAAATCACAAACAACTTGCTTAATTTTTAAAATTCTTTTTCAAAAGAATGGAACTCTTCTAAGGCACGACCACACATTAACTGACATGCATTTTTCCCTTACGATAACCAAAACACTTTATAGAAAATCCCATGATATTATAATAGTGTCTAAATTAAAATATTTATCAATCTAGTCGAAACTATTACATAAATTAAAATTTAGCATATTAGGTATACATCTAAAACTGTAAAAGGATTGTATTGGAGTTTGGATTCCATACAATGACTCGGCACTGGGGTACCACCCGACATAATACCTCTCTTGATGAGCATACCGAGGTCGCAAGAACATCTTGCACCCCTACCAACACATAACCGACCTACCGCATTACTTGATAGTACTGAGTTTGTCACCACCATGATTGTGATTAGCAACTACACCGAAGCGTAAATAATCAAAGGGTCAACCGTTCTAGATTGGTGATAAACATACCCTAATGGGTGTGATTCACATAGCCCTGCCGCATCTCCCCTAATTTTAGTCATTACCGACTGATGAGGCTAGAGGCAACGGTTTTACCTTTCATACATGGCACATTTCATCTATGAATGTTTGTCGTCGTTCGGTGGCATTGTAATGATAACATTCGTCCATACAAGTCATTCAGGAATAGAACGAACCAAAGGTATTACATCTACTACATCCATAGGATTACCAGCAGGTCACCATTGCACCCTCAATGCTTTATCTTTGCATCAGTAGACCTGCAAATTATAGTTCGAACGCAAAGTCGATTCGAAGGGGTTTAGGATCTAGTTCCAATCCCATTACCTTCAACCAATACATTATAAGTTAAAAGGAAAGTTTGTGGATAGTCGGTTCTTCTACTATCGATATATATAGTTGTACATTTGAGTACATTAGCAACACCGGCTCTATTAATTAAATCATTCCTACAAATATTTTATTGGTTCTTAAAAATAGATTTTATATACATATTCACCGAGATAAGTATATTCAACAAACTCATATTTACATTACTTCGAAAACTATAGACGTACACTTATCTCTTGGAATTAGTATATTCACAAAACCATATTGTTTTCACTACATAGATATTATTATTATATACTTAACCAAATGGTATAAATATGGTGACAAATTATACATAGTCAAACAATGTCATGTGATACACTATTTACTATAAAACCAGAATATTTTTATTTAACTCCTAAACTTTGGAAATTAAAGTTTACAACATCACTTATGGAAATGATGATTTAATATCACACATCCACTTTCGTTTTTCAAACCAATGTTACCTCTTGGATAACAACCGTTCAAGTTGGGGCGTTTTATTTACCTCTCAGACCTTGACTTGACAATATTCTTATCTTCAAGATAAACAATAGTTTGATAACGCAAAACCAGATATTTAGTAAATGTCCAAATAAATTCTATTTACTATTAAATTTAACTAGGGTTTTAAAAACCCTTTCGTGCATTTGATTTTTTTCCAATATAACCATTTTTACTTAATTCATTTATTCAGTAAACCCTTATATAAGACTGTTGTATTAGCTTTAAATCCCTTTTTTAAACCTTACATATTAAACTTGGATTTATAAAAAATCCCTTTATAAACTAATTTATAGACATTCATTTAAAAAAAAGCTTATTATAAAACTTGACTTCCATTTCTTTAGGAAAACATCAAATCTCACTAAGTCTTATTTTATTCTAAGTCTTATTTGATTATAAGTCAAATCTTTTATAACTTAACTTAAAATAAGATTAAATAATTTACAATTCTTTTATGAATATCTAAACTTTTATAAATTCCTATATAAAATCCAATATCATTTCTGCATCGTTTTACAAGTTTAATCGAAATATTTATTAAAATTGTTCAAAAACACTTGATATCACTTAAAACCCCATTCATTTGTAAAATTTGGTCTTATAACTTCATCAAACTTGTTTACAAACTTGGTTAAGTTTCACACTCAAAACCTCCAAATATAAAACTTATTTATAACATAGATGTTCTCTGTATACAAATCATTTTATAACTTTTTTATAAATCCAATTATAAATATCCATCAATTTATAATAAATTTTATATAACTTATACAAAATTTTGATTCGAAACTTTGCTTTTGTTATAAAAATAAATTTTATAACTTCAAATATAGTCAATTCACCTAGAAAATCAATTTCTTAAAAATATGAATTTTAGACTTCTGCTACCAATAACTTAACCAACATTGTTTATTAATTAATACACATTTGTATTGAATTTAATTCAACAATCATTATCCAAATAAATTTTTAATGTTACTTAGATTAGATGGTTCATATGTGTTAGATATGAAAACAAGTAACATCCAAACATTTGAGGAGTCCTATTGGATCCCTCCATCCTATCCCCATGTATCATAGCTCATATATCAGTTCATATATGCATATAAATCGTATAATATGATCTAACTCATTTAAGACAAATCTTCTGCTCAAACACAGGTATTGTCAAAGGTCATCCATTCACAGACAAGAATATATAAATATAACCAAATAAGCAATAAATCATCTAATCATCCAAACACACAAGAAAATGAGTACAATCAATAATGAATATTATTATATGGTATGCCAATATTCAAAAACATTCCAGAAAGTGTAGGAGTTAACTTACCATCCATTCCATTGACAATTACACATCGTTTTATCTAATTTCAAATATGCATTTAAAATTAGAAAAAATTCCAAACAATTTTTTAATCAACCCATCCAAGTCGTACATGAAGATATCATGAACATGAATCCAACACAATTCATTTAATTTAAATATGACCTTGTATAAAATATATATCATTGTTAAAAGTTTTTATTAGATTAGAACAAAATTTACATAATTTAATTATTAATTAATTGCCCTAATCACAACATTTACACTAACACCCACCTAAACCCCTTCCTTCTCCAATTATGAATTCTCATTCCTCTATACATCAACATCACCATGGCCGATTCTTCTCACCCCTTGCTCTAATTACACAAACAAAAACAAAAATCAGCAAATTCAACGAACTTCTCATCTCACGAGCTTCAGCCTAGACATAACCACCTTACCTTCCTCTTCTCTAACCTATTTCCTTCCTCGGTCTTCATATGCGGCCACTAGGAACCAGTGACAAAACATCATGGTAGTGTACCAAATTTTGTTAAATGATGCATCTCTACCCCTAATTACCAATTCAAGATTCGATTCTCCTAATTTTCCTCCAACTGATTAAAAATCACATACCTAATTCGGATTGGACACAGTCAAGCATCAGGGATTATTGATGCATCTAGAAAAAATGCCATTAAGGTGAAGTCCTTACACACATGATTTCATTTGATCTAGAATCACACGATTTCATTGAGCGAGTTACTCGATTTAATTTTTTGAAGAAGCGAAGCAATGGTGGCTTTTTTTTCTTTTCCATAGTTAATGAAAATGAAGAGGGAGGAAGGAATTTATGTTTAAAAGTTAAAAGATATTATATAGGCTTGATTTTATTATAAAATATTTACACAGTTCTAACGTTCGATGTTTATAATTAGCAACGTCACATAACACATTGGATTGATATGAATCTTGAAGTAATACAATAGTTCAATATTTTGGACCCGATGAAACTGATTTCGTCAAAATTCGAGATCATTTGTAAAATGGCTATTTTATGCATTAATCAAAATTAACTTAAAATAAATTTGATTCCAAAACACACAAATTCACTGGTAATAATTTATCATTATCAATCTAATTCAAATAGAATTTTACATAAGTGTGACACCCCACGTCCGTTAATGTCACTCGTTAAGAGAATGCATTAAGTTTCGTGAAGCATTACAGGTAAATAGAAACAAAAACATTACAAGACAAATATGAAATGTGTGACGGCTATCCCCAAACCAGCCGATATTTCCCTTGAAATGCGCTGTGACAATGCCCGACCAGCACGGGACGGTCGTCAGAAGAAAGGGTTTTGAAACTATGAATCATCAAGAACCTATAATATATCTCACAACGCATGGAATAAAATAATAACATAACTGACATAAAACATGTGAGATAGTACACAAGTTGAAACTAAACCATAACCATTAGAGTAGCAGAATTCAAAATACAGCTTATGATCCAAACCATTATTATTACAACTTCAAAGTAATGTCTCTAAAGCAAAATAGAAAATGTACACTACTAATGCTCAAAGCAGTAACCAGCAAGAACACATGGAGAATATATGTATATGGTACGTGGAAGCCTCTTGCTAGTCTTCGTACAGCTACTCGCGCATCATCACCTAACCTGCCTCTAGTCTGCTCGTTTAGGAGCGCCTAGATTAATAAGAGGAGACATAAAACTCTGGGTCAGACGAAAGTTTGGTATGAGCGATAGCAACAAAATAAAGCAATAACAGGTATAAATAATCATACCTAAACCTGCACCTGCAACCAAAGAGTTAGCACAACAGGATGTACAACACTCTAAGGTAACACTAACATAAAGTGTAAAATGGGAGTGTGTGTGTCATGGTGATAGAAAACATCAAACATAGCAATCATCCTCACATCTCTCACTCAGTGCGTAAAACATACGATATCCACTATTTCGATCACCAAATCCATTGAGGCCATGACGGGTCCATGCCCTTCTGTACTCCATACAACTAATTGCCATGACCATGCCCTTCTGGTCTATAGCCAATAACCCTTCCCAGTCCATGTATCCTCTAGCTCGGGTTCGTCTACATGCCTCCTCTCTCATTTGTAAACCAAAGCTGTAGATATCGATAAATCCTTTGCACACGTCCCGCAGCAAAACTGTTAGGCTATTCTTTGGAAATCGGATCTTACCCTCCCTGACTGGCTTTCCACAGTAAGGCTCCCCCCATCCTAGGGGTTCCCCCAGGGATCTCTCCCTTCCTAGGTGTCGCCCCACTAGGTATCGCCTACTTCTTGGGGTTCACTCCCCTAGGAATCACTAAATTCCTAGGGGTCGCTCCCCTAGGATCGCTCACTTCCTAGGGTTCGATCCCCTAGGTTTCGCTCATTTCCTAAGGGTCACACCCCTAGGAATCGCTCCATGTGACCCAAAACCTACACCACTTTCCATCAAACTGCTTTCGCCTCCCGAGGACGTTTTTGACCATTCTGACTTCCCTATGCAACCATAAGGCATACCAAATAATAGTTGCAACATATGGAGTCAATCAAAAACATCAATCACATGAAATATTTTAGATCAAACTTGTTGTATATGACGTAATTGTATACACAAGTATATGATTTTTGTTTGATGATAACAACCAAATATATATTATTTATAATTGTGTTTGTTGTTGTACTGTTTCACATATACATACAAATAAGAATATAATATTTATACTCAAATAAAATACAAACTGTACAGAAATTTAAATATTCACACAATATTTTATTTAAATATAATATTTTATTTCAATATCAAACAGTACAATTATTATACTCCACTATTTGTACATCTCACTGATATTCTTTACAGTACAATAAATTTCATTATATACAATTCCCCTTACTACATACACTCTATCACTCTGTTTACAGTTTCATTTGTACAAACACTCAGATTCACTCATATACACATTTTCACACTATTCTTTTCTTCAATCTTCTTCCTTGATAGCATCTTCACTGTTAGTCCAGTCATCATCATGCTTACCTGTCACAAATAGAAACACACGCAGTACAATGCAATAGAAATAAAACAGAATTCATGCGAATATAAATTTTATTTTTGAAATTTTATTTGCCTCGGAATTTTGGTGTGTTTCTCATCATCTTTCATGACTTGATATGATTTGTGAATGTAGCACACGCACGATATATGTATACACATACATGTGTATGTATATACACATATTATTGTGCAAGGACAGGAAAATCAATTCAGATGGCTGCATGTACACACATGCATACATGTACACATGGGCACTGCCTCACTAAACTGAATGCAGTGTCGCAACTGAGGAGCATCCATGTGGACCAACTCGACTCAGTGCGTACGAGCTAAATAAACCATGAATGGACAAAGTGTGAGTAAAATAGAAAGTCGTCGAGCACAAGACCAGCAAAACATGATTCGGCAGAACAAGGTGAAAAATGAAATGAGCATGTCAAAGATCAAATGCAAGTAAAGTCAACACAGCATGAAGGCAATTAATAAGAAGCAAGGCAACTTCATGATGAGCATGGTCGAGCCACTCAGACACAAAAAATATGGACAGAAATCAGAATAGTCATGCTCGACAAGTAATCAACAAAATTTCAAATTTAATCATGTTGAAATTTGGCAAGTTTCAAAAACATGCAAGAATCTTTTTGGCACGTGATTAATATTTAGGATGAAAGCTAAGTGATTCAGTAACTAATGCAATGAAATGGTTTAGCATAGTCAAGCATGGACACGGCACAGATCAGAATGACATAAACCAAGTGAACATCATGGGTAAAGCATTACGATGAGGATCAATTCAACAATTGCATGTATAATCATGATTCAAGCATGCAAGATCAAGTGAAGTTGCATATACAAATTCAGTTTTGTTTCATTTAGCAAGCAGCATAAGGAACAGCCAAGTTCAAGTCAGTAATCAAAGTAACACAAGCCATCTAAACATGTACACACCCCAAATACACAATTATGTGCGCATCTTAAGAGAGCATGGAGACAAGTAAATATTCATAACTAATGCAGCAACAACAGACAGGGTGTTCAACTCATAGATAAGATTTTTGTGCATATGCAGCTAAGCATGGTTGTATCAAAGTGAAACAAAAACTAAGTACAAGTAACATGGTATCAGTAAAGCAAAGAAGTAAAAATGCTTTCAGCATTGACATATATGGATTCAACATATGGTGGCAGTTTTCTTTGGCAAATAAGCATGGCACAAGGCTTCCATGATACATATATTTCGAGCTCATGAAGAAATTACTAAATAAATATGGTGTTGACAGCAATACATACTTGGCAACGATGATTTTCCTACAATTCATCAACACAATTTTTGAGCAAGTATTTAATCAGAAGTTAGTATTTTCAGTCAATAAACATTTGTTGTTCTTGGCAAGTTTTTTTATTCGGATGAAATCAATCAAGGGACCGTTGTTGCATGAGTTAAGGTTAGCCGAGTTTTATGTCCAGTTTTCAAGATATATATATATATATATGGAAATGGTTCTAGTAAAAAAATCCATCTCAGCAATCACAGTTTTGGCAAACTGTTATTTGGGAAATCACAATGTAAAATTTGCAAGCCATCTCATTAATCTTTCCAACATTTTCAAATGAACATATAAGGCAAATTTTATTTGACTTTAAAGTATTTCAGAATAAATCACACAAGGGAAATGGAAATTATTTGTTTCTAGTCTTAGATAACAAATAAATTCGAGTATGGACAAATATAGTTTGGCAAGTTTTTTGAAATACAGATTTGCAATCAATCATCGTTTTTTACAACAGTTTATTTGGCAAGATACTTTCTAGAAATCATTTCTTAAGACGAGCAGAAATCATACAAGGAGCAAATGAATCGAAATTGTAATCATGTCTTGGTTTATTCCAACAATCACACAAGTCATGATTCATCCAAAGCAGTGGTTTACAAAATAGAAAGGGGAAAGCAATGCAAAAAATCAGCAAGTCAATTCAACGAAATCAGAGAATTCTGGGGTTTGTAATCCATATAAATAACACCTATTACATCATCGGCAAAAAAGTCGAATCCAACACAATCAATTTCAAGCATAGAATAAAAATTAGAGAAACTCACTTTCTTTAAGGATTCGATAAGCATCCAAATCGATCGAGAAAGCAAATCAAAGCGTTAGAGCAATCAGAGAAACCACAACATCAATTTATCAATCATCAATCGCGATTTGGGTAGGATTTCATAAAACCCTAATTACCGACCTGATAGCTGCCATATTTTTTCTCTAGAGAACAAAAAGAGATTGGACAAATAGAATTGCAAATAAGCCGACATACTTGTTGGTGGCTAAGCTTTGTTCACTAAAAAGGGGAAGGCTTAATTTCATTTTATTCTAGGGTTTCTATTTTTAGTTTAATCTTTGTTGTATTTTTATTTTTCTTTTGTAATCATTCTAATTCAATTTCTAGAATTCTGTAAAAATCTAGGTGAAACCAGTTAGAGTGTTAATGGCAGTTTACTAGAGTCTGTAAAAACTAGGCTTACTGGATACGGGGTTGTAATCAGGGGAAATCTGATGTAGGGGATTAGGTCAGTCTAGGGTTTTGAGCGTAGGGTTAGTACAGGAACAGGGAGTGCGAGTTTATAGTGTCTGTAAGCGGGATCTGTTATTAACTCCTAGTAGAAACCTTAGGAATGCAGCAGTAGGAAGGATTTTGCCGAAGCTGGGTATATCTTGTGTCATTTACTTTTCTCCATTTATTTTCTTTTGCATTCTATGTTATGTTATTTTTTAATATCTCGTAAAAACTGTGATAAACCCTATTTACCCCCCTCTAGAGTTAATCTAGATCCAACAATTGGTATCAGAGAAGGTATTATGTTAACTATAAAGTAAATGGTGATCCCTAGTTGTTAGTCCTTTGAGAGTCAATCCAGTCTTATTCCATTTATTTTTAATGGTACATATTTTTTAAATTGGAAATTAGAAATGGAATCCTATTTAAAATCTGTTAATTTTAAATGTTGGGATATAATTTTAAATGGATGTGATATGGGTGATATTGAATTTAATTCTCGCACTACTCATATTTTATATTCTTATCTTAATGATGACCAATATAGCCTTATTTCCCATTGTTTGACTGCGTAGGAAATATGGAGAACTCTCAACATGTTGTATGGAAAATCTGACAATAGCTCAAAACCCCAGGATGTCAACTTAGATACAGACCTATGTTTGACAGGTCTTATAGATGAAATTTCAGATAGATCGAATGATGGAGATTCAATAGATGATGAGACAGGAAATTTCTCATACGAAGATTTAGTTTATATATGTGCTGATTTAACAAAATCCGTTGATAAACACCTACTGAAAAACAAAACTCTGAAATCTAAAAATCTTGAGTTGACTAGCAAAAATATTCGTTTGAAATTAAAACTTGAAAACATTAGGAAATTTGAAAATTCTGATTGTAAAAATTGTTCGAAATCGAAAATTGATCTCGTTCATCTCAATAAAAATATTCAAAAGCTTGAAAATAAAATACTAATACTAAAAGAGAATGAGACTGAGTTATTAAGTTCGATAATTTTCTGCAAAAGGAATTTGAAAATTTTAAGACTACCAAAAATTCGAAACATGAATTTTTTGAAAAAGAAAGCTTATTGAAAACTGAATCTGTTTTGAAAGAGCCTGAAAACAAGATTGAAAAATTCTAGAATTCTGAGAAACAACAATTTGAAAAACAAATTCAGTTTGAATTTGAGATTTTTGAATCCAAAACCAAAATCAATTTGCTTGATAACAAAAACTTGGTTTTGAAACAAAGTGATACTGAAAGGAGAACGATCAGCATTAACCGTTGTTCAAATCTAATGAAAGAAAATTCTGATCTTAAATCCAAAGTCAATGATCTTGAATTGAGTTTAAAACATTTTTCAGCAGGAGAAAAATCTTTGAATATGTTATTGAAAAATCAACTTTCTCCTGGAAATAAGAATGGTCTTGGTTTTGGAAAAATAAATTGTTTTGGAAAATGCAACTCTAATAATTTTAAAAATTCCTCAAATCACTTTAGAAACGTTTGTTTTGAAAATTTAAACTCTGAAAACTTCAAAGGATTTTTAAATCACAATCAAGATGAGAATTTGTTTTATAACAATCCATTTGTACATTCTTGGATCCCAAAAGTAAATAAAATGTGTTTTGTTAAATTCAAACAGATTTGGGTTCCTAAGGGTACAAAAGTTTATTCTAATGGTTTGTTGTACAAATAAGTTTGGGTACCAAAACATATGAATACAACTGTGAGTGGTTTTACTAATTTCGTTTGACCACTTGATTCTCTAAACTGTTAGGTATCGGAGGAGGCCGAGGAACTGCTAGGAAAAAGAGATTTGGATTCAAGCTGCTCAATACTTATGTAATCATTCACTGTTCCTTAGCCAAGACTGCAGAGTTAGAGATTCTTTTGCTTACATCATTTTCTGGTATGATCTCTAAACTCACAATTTCTTTTGTATATTCTCTGTTTTTTTCTACTTCTTTTCTTATTCCTCTTCTTTTTTATTTTTCTAATCTGATATGTCACTCTCATATCATTGTAACTTCCTTTTATGCTTTCTTAACTCTCGATTGTAGAATTCTTGGTTTTTCTAGAAATTCACTTCATTTGTATAAAACTCTAATGTTTTAATCATTTCCAGATCTTGAATTTAAAATTGTAAATATCTGCAATTGTTTTGAAGTTCATTTTATATTTTCTGAATTCCTAACAATGTTGACGTATTCTTGTTATATCTTGAACACTGTTAATATGAATTCTGAATTTTTTGAAGATCTGAAAAACAATTGAAATTTCACACATCTCTGCTGTTCTGAGGTTCTTCTAATTCATTTTAGAAAGGCTTGAAAATTTATACTCATTACAGCACACGACTATTTCTCAGTCGTGATAATTTCATTGGTTTTTCAGATTGGATTGGATATGTTTTGATATGTCTTGAATCTCAGTAATACATCTTGAAATTCATTTTGTACTCATGATCAGTATGTTTGAAATTTGTTTATTTGAAATCATCTGAAACTCCTAATATTTTGAATTTCACACGCCTCCTAAATTTTAAATTATCAACCATGTGTGACTAGTTCATTATATCTCAAAACTTGACATTGATTCAAGTGATTTCAAATAAATTATTTTGGATCATGATTATCTCTCAAATGTGATGTAAATGATCTGAGATATCTCTTAAGCTTGTCAGAGAAAATTGTGAAAAATTCTTTTGAAATACAGGTCTTAAAACACACTGTTATTTCATGATTATTTGATTTGAATATATATTTATTTAAAATCATTTGAAATTATTGATTTATTGAATCACACACATATCTTGGATCTGAAATTTATAACGTGGTGTGATTGATTCATTGAATCCTGATTTTTCAATTTTCCTCAAATGATCTAAAATAAACTAAATTTTATAAATATGGATAATGGAATATATTTTTGTGACCATCAGAAATATCTTCTGGCAAGTCTGATGTGCTATTGGTTTCTGTGCTGCTCTGATACAGCTTTTGAAAATGATCTTAGATAACTGCTTGTTTTGATCTGTTTGTTTCTTTGATAAATGTGCCAAATCTGTTGTTTTGTCTGCTTGGACATTGGGCTTACATTTCTTCTATCTAAATTATCCATGTTTGTCTCCAGTGTCATGTTATAATCCTCATTAATAGAGACATCAAGTGATATCAGTTTAGAAGTGCTGAATATTTTTTCTGTATATTTTTTCCCTCTTGTCTTTTATAAATCTTCATATCCCTCTTGTAATTGATTTTTAGTTTTAAAATTATTTATTGATTATTCATTCAGAAATTGAAATCAATACCCAAACTGAACTACATTAAAATTATTATCAGATTTTGAAATTGTGATGAATTATCACTGCAGTATATTTCACAACAAGAGGAGATTTTATTTAGATTTTCATGATGGTTGAATAATTATTATAATATCTTTGAATTGGCGATTATTTCACGATCATCTTCTTTATCTACCAGTATTCTATCATCCATCATATATTTTTTTATATTAATGTGGAGAGTTCAATATTTTTTGAAAATCTTTTTGAACAAACAGTTGAAATATTTGTGATAGAAATTGTACTATGTTATTATTCAGAATTAGTGATAATTGAAAATTTTCAATGGTCCTGGTACAGTCGAGCATATTTCATAATATAATTAATTTAGAAATTTATTTCACAGTCCATTTCTGTACCTACCACATTTCTATCATTCATATTGGTTTTATATACCGAGGAGTTTTTCTTTTGAAGCTGAAAACGATAAATATATAATTAATACATAAGTCTGTTTCTAACCTCATTTAAAAATCCAAGCTCTGGTCATGCACTGTTAAGAGACAACTTATAATTTAAGCTACGATTGATCTCATTTAAAAATCCAAGCTCTGGTTATGTGTGGTCAGTGTGCTCTTAAATAAAATAAAATAAAAGAAAAAGAAAAAGGAAATATTGTGCTATAAATTGAAATTAATCTGAAATTCTCCTTGGTGTATGAAAACCAGCCTACCAATCCATCTTTCTAATCTGTGAAATGTGTTGAAATCTTATGAAGTATTATGATATGTTGATTGATAACTATTGGGATTTGAGATTATATGATTTTGTCACTTAAATTGAATTATTAATTATAGTCCAAATCCATCACTATTTTTGTGCTTCAATTTTTTTTTTTTTGGAAAATAATTGGAAATCATATTTTTGTAACTCTCTGCATCATATATAAATTTCATCGTAAATCCGTCATTCTCTGCAATGTGAAATAACCACAAATTCTTAGAACATAACCATTTAACATATCTATTACAACTAACATCCGCCAGTCTTTATATCCGGAGTTGTGATAGAACATAACCATTTTACAACTATTTTGACAATTGCATTTTAGCATTTCAACAACTGTTTTCATCAGTTGCACTAATGGTTTATAAAAGTTGTAGAACCTACCACCGCCTACAATGGCGATTGCAGCAAATATTTTTTTAATTGCAGCATACACTAATAATTCAGCTATTACAAGCACTATTAACCATAAATTTCATAATACGATAACTAAAATCTATATTTCACTAACAACAACCACAATCATTTAAGTTATTCAAAACAACACAAACCATTCACAATCATAATAATCGAAAACAGTTCAAGTTTACAACTTTTTCGAATTTATAACTCTATTACAAAATATAACTGAATCGATAACAAATATCAATAAAAGTACATACACTTGAGAATTATTTGCTAACAATTTGATTCCGCTTGCAATGGCTATCATAACCAAGGAAACCACAAAGTAGTCGCTCATCCAAACTTCCCATCCCAGTAACTTTTCTACACGGGCTCTGTCAAGAATCCACCAAAGAAGTACACAAAGATGAAGACTTCTACTACATATAATGTACCTGCATATAATTTTTTTTTAAAGAAACTAGCACTGAAGCAATAAAGATGTATATACAGATTTATGCACAAAATAGGAATAAAAGATTTACATAATTTGATGTGTGTTCTAGAGAACAGAGCAAGCACGACAGGCTTTAGTTGGATCAAACCAAGATAAGTCCTTTGCTCTTTATTGCCTGTATTGCAACATGTATGGTTTTTCCTAAGAACTCAAAGTTCGTTTTATCATGTCTTGAGTTTTGAGAAGATAGCTGCAATTTAAATGGAATACAAATATATTAGATCTTCCATATGCATGAAATATAAAATGAATAACATGCATGGTACTTTCAGACACAAAAAGCTAAGCCGACATGTAAGCGAGCAGAATTAATACCTTGCTTGCAGTTCAACCCATAAAAACTAAGAACTATGTATAAAAAAACAATCTTACCCAACTATCCCAGGAAAATTCTCATGAATAAAAGAATGGTACTTGTGTTCCCAACCTATATGCAACCACTGAACAAAAGCTGAAATATTTGTTGAATGTACATTTGGCAAATTTAACAAAAATTGTGATGCAAAATCCCATAGGAAAAATCAGCCAAAGGTGAAAAATGTTACCAAAGACATTTATAATTCTTTATTTTTGTGGGATTTTTATAATGTGGTATGGAACATAACTGTACCATATGATATTCCGTTGGAAGCAACACCCAATTTCGATCTAAAAGCATGTCAACGACAATTTTTTTTTTGACCTATCCTCTTTTTCGGATACTGTAGCAAATCCTAATTACTTTGGATATACTTGTTAATTTAAAAGCGAACGGATGCTTTGATACATGAAAGTTAATACTTCAGTCAATTATATTATGTTTTTTATTTGGTAACACTAACACCTTGCTGTTTTACAATGAATTATATTATGCTTGTTAGTTTCGAAGCTTTCGCTACGCTCAATAAATTTATATCTACCCAAAAGCAAAAGAGTACAAGCCTTACTCAAAAGAATCCACACGGTTTTTCTTTCTAGAAGAAGAAAATAAAAGAAATAAGCTTTGTTTCAGTTTAAAGAGAAAACACAATAATGATTAGTCTATGAAATGCAATAATTAACCCACTTACAAGCATAATTGATTGTCGAAGACACACTACAGCAGTTAAAGATTTTTATGACATTTAACAGGGTAATCTCCAAAATATAATAGCACATCGGCTGAAAATAGACAAATCAGTGCCAAATGGTCCTAGGATTAAGAAAAAAAATATAAGATTGCATTATCACCTTTTTACATTACAACATGGTTTCGAGAGAGAGAGAGAACTTGTAAAACAATATGATAAGCAGCAACAATCTATTAGGGGGAAACAAATCAGGATAGTTAATGAATCCTGGTAATAATACCATGGTAACAAACTCCTTTTATAAAATATAAAACTGCTAGAAACATGTAAAAAATAAAATTGCATTGGCATTGTTTCAAAATGCACCAATACATGCATTGATGCACCTTCAAGGAACATAGCTGAAAGAAAATTTCAACACTGTAAGAAAAAAACTGCTCATTTTAAAGAAGAAACTCCCATATCTGTAACCATCTCTGTTTTTTCTTGCCTTCAATTTATCAAAAAAAAAAATTTGTTTTATGATAACCATATCAAATTTTTATTATTATACCATTATTGTAGAGAAAGAACATAAAGGAGAAAATGATATATTTACAGCACCAATATGAAAGAAGCTTCTGGTGATCGACCACATGAGAAACTAGTTCGTTCATGTAATATAAAAGCTACAATACAAGCCCTTTGTTATGATTTAGAACATAGGGATATATTTTTTATAAGATACCAAGTTGGTGTTCTATTGATTTTCCAACCTTATTCCAGAACAAATCAAAATAATGATATATCAAAATTTTCTTAAATTCGGAGAGTGGAAAAAAATACTAACATCAGAAATGCAAATAAAATGAGAAATACATAAATGAAGTACCTTTTGTTCTTGTTAGCATACTAGCAACAAATCATAACCGAAGATCCATGTCGTGCAATGGAGTTGGTTTTTCGAATTCTAAGAGTCTTTGCTGCCGTAGAATTCTAGATTCTACCTTGATAACTAAGCATGAACAGCCAACATCCTTCTTAGCCTTTCCTTCTGAATCAATTTTGCAAAGCCGAGGAAAACAATACATTACAATGGTAAATAGTGGAAATTTGACTGTAACATCAAATAAACCTAACAATGACTTTAGAAAATACTAATCACAAAGTTTAAAGAAGTGCAAGGTTTAATTGATTACTAAAAGACATGCTGAAAATTTTGAATGGTTTGAATACAAATTACATGCACTGTTATTGGTGACCTACAGCTAAAAGGTAGGCTTAAGAACAATTTTAACGAAAGTCCAATGAATTACAAAATTTGTGCAAATAAAATTAAAGAATCATGTTCGCACTCTATTTAACGACTGTCCCATTAAAAACTAAGGGTCATCACAACAAAATATGTTAGAAAATACAGGAATTCTTCTATACTCATCAGTACTTAGAGCTACACCTTACACGATTCAAGTTGCTGCTGTCGCCAAAGTCGAGAATCCATTCGCGCGCCAGTCATGTGCTTTGATTGGAAAGCTCCTGCTATTCCATTTTTGAAGTCGAGAATCCATTCATCTCTTGCTCGGTCGTGATCCATCGGGTAGAAATCTAATGGATTTCGTGAAACCCTACACAATTTGGGGGAAACCAACGAGCTAATGTTTGGAAAATGGGGGCTCGATGAGGAAGCTTCTGGACGAGTAAGCTTTTAATTAAACAACTCAGCAGGCATCGCACAAATAATTATATTAGTGAGCCCGCTTGAAAATTCAGCTGTCGCTGTTTTTTTTTGAACCATAAAGTTTGCTTTGATTAAAACTAACTTGTGCAATTGAATAAAGGTCTAACGCTGTTTGTTTCAATGATCAGTTAAGCAATCTCGAATCGATTCTAGCTAGTTAAGTCATTTAAACATTCGCTCCATCTTTGAATTCCATTCAACATAAGATATAAAGTGAAAATTTAATGCAAAATTTTTATAAAAAGATGTACAACTTTGTTGATGAATATTTTATCAAGTTGTAAATTTACTTAAATTTTATTTATTGATTTGTGAATTTATCAAATTTAATTTTTTTTATAAATATTTAAAATGTAATTTTTTCCAAGTTTTAAACTTTTTGAAATACTAATGGTTAAATAAAATTAAGAACTATAACTATTATATATATATTACTTCTAATTATCAAATGTTGCTTATTAGTCATTAATTGTTAAAAATTAATAACTAAATAGTAAATATTTGACTATGGGCCTTAATTATTTATTATTACTTCTTAATTACTAATAGGAATTATTAATTAATAATAATCAATAGTAAATATTAAATGTTGTAATATCAAATTGATTTAAACACTCACAATTTTTAACAAATTTTACAAATATTCAAAATTTATTTTAACTAATTTCTAATTTTCAAAATTTCCAAGATATACGTTATAATTTTCAACGATAATTAGTAGATAATAAATAATAAATCGAACTAAAAAACAAAAATTAATCACTAATTATTACTTGTTTACAATCAATTATTGCTTTTTAATTTTTATTTATTATTTATTACGTATTAATTATGATTTAACATTTGTTATTGAAAGTTAATTATTATGTATATTACCAATTATTAAGTATCTAATAGTAATATCAAAAGCAAATTACTATTTTTAGTTAATAAATATTATCTATTAATAATTAATAGTAATTATTGATTTGCAAGGTTACTATAAAATTGATTATTGAATAATATTTATTATTTTTACATATTAATAATTTTATTAATCATTGATTGTTGAATAATATTTATCGATGTTAATTATTAACCGTATTTTTTATTGACTGTTTAATTACAAATTATTAAGTATTATTATTTAATTACAATTATTAGACAGAGTAAAGTGAAAATTTTAAAAACGAATATTATAATCGACCAAAAGGAAGAGTGGTTAAAAACAAATATTTTCTACAACTGGCAAAAAGAGTTGTAACAGACATTTATTACAACAGGCAAAAAATAATAGTTGTGAAAAATAGACATCTTTTACAACTGACAAAAATAGTTGTAATAGATTTTTATTACAATTGACATAAAAAAGAGTTGTCAAAAATAAGTATCTATTACAACTGGCCAAGGAGAACAATTGTAATAGGCATCTATTACAAATGGCAGAGTAAAAGAGCTGTTGATAAGTAAACTATTACAACTTTCAAAATAAAACGGTTGTAAAAAATATCTATTACAACAGTCGTTTTGAGGCAGTTGTAAAATTACAGTTGTAATAGGGTATTTTTGTTGTAGTGTCCTCTTAAGCTGAAATTATATTTTTTAGTCATTTTTCATCTATATTTTAAATTCTGAATCCTTTTGATGGTAAAAAAAGGGGAGAATGGATTGAGATTTTGATTTATGAGTGAATATATTTTATTTTTTTACTTTGAAAATTCATTATTATTCATTCGTTTCACTCATACACAGTTGTAGGGGGAGTTTTCTGTTGTAGGGGAGCTAATAAATAGGGGGAGTTAAATATTTACTGTCAAACACATTTATTGTGCTCAAAATATTTTATTTGTTTGTCATCATCAAAAGGGGGAGATTGTTGTATATGATGTAGTTGTATACACAATTATATGATTTTCGTTTGATGATAACAACCAAATATATATTATTTATAAATGTATTTGTTGTTGTACTATTTTACATATACATACAAATAGGAATATAATATTTATATTTAAATAAAATACGACTGTACAGAAATTTAAATATCCACACTGTATTTTATTTAAATATAATATTTTATTTCAATATCAAACAATACAACTTTTATACTCCACTATTTATACATCTCACTGATATTCTTTACAGTACAATAAATTTCATTATATACAATTCCCCTCACTACATACATTCTGTCACTTTATTTATAGTTTCATTTGTACAAGCACTCAGATTCACTCATATACACATTTTCACACTGTTCTTTTCTTCAATCTTCTGTCTTGACAGCATCTTCACTGTCAGTCCAGTCATCATCATGCTTACCTATCACAAATAGAAACACACACAGTACACTGCAATAGAAATAAAACAGTATTCATGCGAATATAAATTTTATTTTTAAAATTTTATTTGCCTCAGAATTTCAGTGTGTTTCTCATCATTTTTCATGACTTGATATGATTTGTGAATGTAGCACGCGCATGATATATGTATACACGTACATGTGTATGCATATACACATATTATTGTGCAGGGATAGGAAAATCCATTCAGATGGCTGCAAGTTCACACGTGCATACATATACACATGTGCACTGCCTCGCCAAACTGAATGCACCGTCGCAACTAAGGAGCAGCCACGTGGACCAACTCGACTCAGTGCCTACGAGCTAAATAAAGCATGAACGGACAAAGTGTGTAACAACCCGAATTTTAATAACATGTTAAGACAAGAATCAAAGCAGAATTAAATCATAAAATCCGAATTAGGAGAAACGGGTTGTGCCATTGCGTTCGTCTCGGAAAAATACGTGAAATAGAGTCCGAGTTTTCGAAAATCGGAGTCCGCATGACCCAGTTATGGCCCGTCAAAGTTTTCAGAAAAATTCAAGTTCAAAAACAGTTCGAAATTCAAATCTGGAGCCAAACAGACTGGGCGGGAAAAATTCCCGCCCAAGCCCCAGGTCGACTGGGGTGTTGACTGGGGAGTCGACACACCCGGGGTCAGGTCGACTGCCCAGTCGACACGGGTGTCGACCTGGCCCAAAAACCCATGTTGGGTCTGGACGACCTGGTGCACCTGGTTGCTCATTTGGGTCTGGTCTATTGGCCTGTGATGGGTTTTGAGGGTTCAGATCTATCCTAGGGTTAATCTAAGGGCCTAAACTACTCCTAATCTCTATAAAAACACCCTAGGACCTAACCTAAATCACTAAAAATCATTCTAGCAACTAAGTGCTGCCAAAATCTATCTTGATCATGGCCTCCATCTCCAACTCCAAGGGCTTATGCATTCAAATCGGGTTCAAATCAAAAAGTGCAAGCTTTCTACATCAAATCGTGGAAGTAGATCAACATTGCTACGCAAATCCTATGACGATTCATGCTTCTAAGTCTCTAAGCCTCGCTATGTAAGTTCTAGCTACTTGTAGATCTAAACGATAGTTCTAATGTGACATGGAATAAAATGCGATGAACATAAGTATGCTAGCTTATATGAACCTTGTCATGCCTCTTTTGCTTGAACCTATGACTTTAGGCTATGTTTAGTGACTAAATCAAGTTACTCATGTTGCATTGGACTTAGTTTGCCATGCAAGATTGAACCTTTATTTGTGGGATGTTGGCATGAACACTTGGAACCATTTTGACTTGTGAAATATGTGCATGAATTTGACTTGGGGCTTATGCATGTAAAAGAACCCAAAACCCCTTATGATTTCATGTTTATGTGAGGCCGAACCCCTTATGATATTATGCATGTTTGAGGCCAAACCCTTATGATACCGTGCATGTTTGTGGCCAATCCCTTTATGACATCGTGCATGTTTTGAGGCCAATATGCAATATGCTAGTTATGTGAACACCTTTGCCTCAATTTTCACCATGTTTAACTTGTGATTCATCTTTGCCATCTTGTACCCGTCTTTGTCATATTTTTCCAAATGTGTTGATTCGCTTTCATGTGCATTGGGGACACGTTTTGGGTAGTTTAGGCAAACTTGAAAATGGGCTATGAACTTGACATGGAATTACATGGAACATGTAATGATAATAAACGTGAATAGGACACGAAAACTTGACATGGGGTTACATGAAAACACAGACTTAAAAAGGGGTATAAACTTGACATGAACATGACACGTAGAAAAACACGGAAGTGGCCAACTCGAGGTTGGGTTGAGTTTGTAGCATAAATCTGCCCGGACCCGCCCGGCAAATCCAGTGGCTACAAACAATAGGACCCAATGTGGGTAGTTGGTCATATCGCGCTTGAAACCCGAGGTTAGACTAGGTTGTGGTGTAAATCTGCCCGGACCCGCCCGGCGTAACCAGTAACCACAACAACGTCTAATGTGAGAGGTTGAGAGTGCATTAATTCAATTAATGCCACATGATAAGGTTAAGTAAATCTGACTAATGACACTTAACCGATATGACATGAACGGGTAGGTTAAGTGAAACCGGACTTGATTTCTTAGTGACACTTAACCGAAAAATACAGTTAGGGGATGTGGTTAAGCTAATCCATACTTAACTAATCCGACTCGGTAATTAGATGGGGTTAAGTAACCTACACTTAACTAATCTAAACACGGTAATTAGATGGGGTTAAGTAACCTACACTTAACTAATCTAAACACGGTAATTAGATGGAGTTAAGTTAACCGAGACTTAACTAATCTAAACACGGTAATTCAATGAGGTTAAGTAACCAATACTTAACCAATTTAACATGATAATTTAATGAGGTTAAGTTATTTATAGTTAGCCAATTATACATGATGATTTGATGAGGTTAAGTAACCTATACTTAACCAATCTAATATGAGAACTTGATAGGGTTAAGTCACAAGACCGTTTAAATATACTTAACAATTGTAATACGATTAGTGGATGGGGTTAAGCTAACCCATACTTAACCAATCCGACTCGATAATCTGATGGGGTTAAGATAATCTATGCTTAACCAATCTAACACGATAATCTGATAGGGTCAAGACAAACTAATACTTAACCAATCTGACTTGATAATTGAATAGGGTTAAGTCATGAGCTTCTTGGTATACTTAACCAACTTATAGGGCTAAGTCTTGAGCTTAAATACTTAGCCAGTCTTGACATCATTCGTAGGCGGGTTAAGTCATGAACTGGAATGACAACACTTAACCCATTAGACAAAACCCTAGTTCAGGGGACTAGGTGGAAAATCGTAGTTAACAAGGATAAAGGGAAAGGGAACTAAGTGATAAACCTTAGTTTAGGATAACTAAGTAATAATTCTTAGTCAAGGGATTTGGACCAGTTCACAAATAGATGAGTAACCCGATACGGTAGGTCATCGCTTAAACACACAAGGAGAAGCAAATTATCTGAGTTAGATAAGGGCTCCAACGAACTGGGTGACGAAGCAGTAGCTTCGGGGGACGTTAGGGTACTCTTGGTATCCCTCTGTGAGGTTGCAGATGATCCGCCTGGGCTCACAGAGGTTAAGGTCTGCGGTAGAAAAACCAAGAGTATGGCTTGGTTGCTGTGCGAGCAACCTAAAGACGGGGATGGATTAGCGTGGAGTCGACGATACTTGATTTTTTCAATGGATAGCGCGTCGTCGACTACCTACCATCTTTAGTCAATCGTGTACGTATACGGAAAGGCAGAGAACTCCCAACAGACCATATACTTGCTATCGAGTTATGGGTGAGGTTGGCCAATAGGTAAGTGGGGCATAGGGGGCCGGAGTATAGTTCTCGTGCATGATTTTTCTTGGATTGCCTTTCAGTAGTTGAGGGAGGGATCACGTGGGACCATAGCCACGGATACAAAAACAGACCTTGATATCTGCATTCGGCAGACGACTTAAAGCTCCCGACCGAGTCTCGTATTTCTTGATTTGCCCTGGCACGGGACTCGAATGGCACATTGAGATACATGTGCAGTTAGACATGGAAAAACGATTCACGGTGCTTACGTGGGAAAAAGGGCGCGGTTGACGGGTAGCATAATCCCTAGTATCCCTAGGTGGCTAAAACCCAAACCGAGAAACGAAAACGTTCATTAGGTAGCATAATCCCTAGCGGTCCTAGGTGGCATAAATCCTAGGCGAACACGCGATAGTTCATGGTAAGAAAACATAACCAGATCAAGGGTAGCAGTCCAAAACAACTTCAAGGATAAAATGGTACTACGTTGAGGTGGTATAGATTTACATGGGAAAGCCCGTACGGCCTACGGCAAAGGACTGAACTTATACATGGAAAGAAACATACGAGTTAGGAAAACCTATGTATGCGATACATTAGGTTGACATGGGCCATTTCATGACTTTGGTCAAGGGACATTTTATAGTTAACTCATGACACAGGTTGGGATACTAGTATGGGAGGTGCAGAGCAAATATACATGATAGATACCTTGGGATATTATACATGATAGAGACCTGACGATGTGATACTTTGATTTACCTTGACACCGCAGTTTATCATGATACCTTAGTTTATCTTGATACCGTAGTTCACCCTGTTATCTTGGTTTAGTTTATCTATCTTGTCGTCATCCTTATGTTTATTTTCAGTTTATGCATGTCATGTTACCTTTACCTATATTTATGCTGGAAGTAGATAGGACTTACCAGTCTTTATGACTGACCCCGTTTTCTTTCGCCTCTTTGTCTTCCGTTCCCCCCCCCTTTCCAAGGTTTTCAGGGAGGAAATACTGTTGTTAGTTCGGACCTCTTCTGCTTGAAGGTCATCATGGATGGCTTGAACTTCCATGGGCTATGGCTGCTTTACTGCTTTACTTGGGGAATAATTTATGAAAAGGTTTATTGCTTCTTTACTATTGCAAGATAGGTTTCTATGTAATATGTTGTAAAAAGGCTTTACTGTTTTATATGTTCTGTCTTTAAATATTTCTGTGCATGTTTACCAATAATTCCCCTCCAAACCTAGTGCATTCCTTTGTGAGTGACCCTGGCGGAGGTGGGGTGTTACATTTGGTATTAGAGCAGAAGGTTACCAGACTGGGCAAAAGTTTTTAAAACCTTCTGAAAACTATTTGAGAAACCGTTTACAAAGAAGCATTTTTCAAGAAAAGTTTTTAAAGGCTATTCCCCAAAAGCCATTAGCACTATCCTTTGTTTCCTTGATCGAGTCTCTTTTCCTTTCCTTCCTCCATCCGTACTCACAGTAGTTTTAACTGCGACTAATCCTTGTCTAGCTAAGTAAGAGTTTTCCGTACGATGGAGGGAGTCCTCGAGAGACCTGTTGCCGTGCTATAAGGAAGGATAATAAGAGCAAGGATAGAGGACACGAGCTTAAAGATAAGCAACTTGTTGATATGGCTTAATCCACAAAGGAGGGAAAAAGATGAACAATAAAACCCATGATGAGAGAGTATCTTTGGCATGGTAAAACGGGACGCATAGTTAAGTGTTATGGGACGAGGACAAGATCATCGAGAGGGAAATTGTATGCTCTCATTTCTAGCCTACCTAAGAGGGATGGTACCATTTCTGTTGAAGGTTTAGCCTTTCTTTTCTATCATCCCGTCTAGGCTTTGTCTTGATCATCGCATCATTTAAGTCTACTTCGATAGTTGAGTCTCTGCACCTTAGTACTAGAGTGGTAGAGGATCCCATTTTTGTCTCAAATCCTGTTGGAGGATCGGTCCAATTATTCATGACTTGTTTGGAATTGAGAGTGTAAATGCCAAGTTTTGAGATTAGAAGCAATGCTTCTATTGTTGAGCTATGGATGGATTCTCGGGATGAAGTGGTTATCCAGTAAGGGATGCCATTCTCGGTTTTGAAAGGAGGGTAGTTAAACTCTTAACTTGCCTTGGTAATACCCTCGAAGTCTCATATAACCTTTTGGTTTTTGTCATGGTTAGTTACCTAGAATCTCTAGGTGCATTTATCGGAAATCTACGATTCGATCGAGTAACGTTTGCCAATAAGGCGGATGGTTCATTCTGCTTAAGCATGGGTTATAGGAATCACCCTAGTAAGTGCACGTGGTAACATGGATTGGCATCGGTAAACGAGATCCAAAATTCACTAGTGAATTTTGGAGAGCTTGCATGAGTACGCAGATATGTTTGAGCCAAGCATACTAGGGAAAGAATAAGTGAAAGTGAAACGAGAGGCGACAGTGAAATGAGTTCCAACTCATACCTTGGAAATAGGAATCAAGGAGCTACCAAAATCATGAAGTCAAAGGTGGTCAAGGCACACTGGAATTAAGCTCAAGGAAATGCGGCTTAAAAGCGCGCATCATATCTCTTTTTAAGAGTATATCTTTGATCCCTGGTTCTCCTGTAGAGCTTTCTTGCATGCTATCGCTTGGTGGATATCCTCTCGATCCTGTTTCCGTTGCAAACCCCGTAAGGAGTTTATCTTGTTTATCTCCTCGATCCTATCTTGGGAACCTTAGGTAGGACCCTATGGATGTAAACATGTATTTGAAACATGTTATGATTGATATGGTTGCAAATGGTTGCAAGTGGTTGCTCGTGGATGCGCGAATACACACTAGATACTAGATCGACTCAGTCACATTTCATGTTGCATATGCACGAGTATTTATACTTGTTTATGGATGAAATTGAATATGTTATCATGTGGATGTTGCATGTGGATGAATGGTTGTGCACACATATAGTGTTTATATGACTAGGACTATTTGCATACATGTTGGACTCATGGCACTAAACATATTTTGCATTAGAAAGATCATTCAGGCCTGATCATTAGCATTAGCTAAGGAACATATACACACACTTTCTGCATGTGTTCATAAAGCATTAGGAGTCTTTTAAGGACCATGGTTGCCTGTGGATGATGTTTTGAGTAGATGGATGATGGATGGTAGGGTACGTTCTTCCTAACTTGGAGATTTCGGGGACGAAATCCTTAAAGGAGGGGAGAATGAAACAATCCGAATTTTAATAACGTGTTAAGACAAGAATCAAGGCAGAATTAAATCATAAAATCCGAATCAGGAGAAACGGGTTGTGCCATTGCGTTCGTCTCGGAAAAATACGCGAAATAGAGTCCGAGTTTTCGAAAATCGGAGTCCGTATGACCCAGTAATGGCCTGTCAAAGTTTTCAGAAAAATTCAAGTTCAAAAACAGTTCGAAATTCAAATATGGAGCCAAACAGACTGGGCGGGAAAAATTCCCGCCCAAGCCCCAGGTCGACTGGGGTGTCGACTGGGGAGTCGACACGCCCGGGGGCAGGTCGACTGCCCAGTCGACACGGGTGTCGACCTGGCCCAAAAACCCGTGTTGGGTCTGGACGACCTGGTGCACCTGGTTGCTCATTTGGGTCTGGACTATTGGCATGTGACGGGTTTTGAGGGTTCTGATCTATCTTAGGGTTAATCTAAGGGCCTAAACTACTCCTAATCTCTATAAAAACACCCTAGGACCTAACCTAAATCACTAAAAATCATTCTAGCAACTAAGTGCTGCCAAAATCTATCTTGATCATGGCCTCCATCTCCAACTCCAAGGGCTTATGCATTCAAATCGGGTTCAAATCAAAAGGTGCAAGCTTTCTACATCAAATCGTGGAAGTAAATCAACATTGCAACGCAAATCCTATGACGATTCATGCTCCTAAGTCTCTAAGCCTCGCTATGTAAGTTCTAGCTACTTGTAGATCTAAACGATAGTTCTAATGTGACATGGAATAAAATGCGATGAACATAAGTATGCTAGCCTATATGAACCTTGTCATGCCTCTTTTGCTTGAACCTATGACTTTAGGCTATGTTTAGTGACTAAATCAAGTTACTCATGTTGCATTGGACTTAGTTTGCCATGCAAGATTGAACCTTTATTTGTGGGATGTTGGCATGAACACTTGGAACCATTTTGACTTGTGAAATATGTGCATGAATTTGACTTGGGGCTTATGCATGTAAAAGAACCCAAAACCCCTTATGATTTCATGTTTATGTGAGGCCAAAGCCCTTATGATATTATGCATGTTTGAGGCCAAACCCCTTATGATACCGTGCATGTTTGTGGTCAATCCCTTTATGACATCGTGCATGTTTTGAGGCCAATATGCAATATGCTAGTTATGTGAACACCTTTGCCTCAATTTTCAGCATGTTTAACTTGTGATTCATCTTTGCCACCTTGTACCCATCTTTGTCATATTATTCCAAATGTGTTGTTTCGCTTTCATGTGCGTTGGGGACACGTTTTGGGTAGTTTAGGCAAACTTGAAAATGGGCTATGAACTTGACATGGAATTACATGGAACATGTAATGATAATAAACGTGAATAGGACACAAAAACTTGACATGGGGTTACATGAAAACATAGACTTAAAAAGGGGTCTAAACTTGACATGAACATGACACGTAGAAAAACATGGAAGTGGCCAACTCGAGGTTGGGTTGAGTTTGTAGCATAAATCTGCCCGGACCCGCCCGACAAATCCAGTGGCTACAAACAATAGGACCCAATGTGGGTAGTTGGTCATATCGCGCTTGAAACCCGAGGTTAGACTAGGTTGTGGTGTAAATCTGCCCGGACCCGCCCGGCATAACCAGTAACCACAACAAAGTCTAATGTGAGAGGTTGAGAGTGCATTAATTCAATTAATGCCACATGATAAGGTTAAGTAAATCTGACTAATGACACTTAACCGATATGACATGAATTGGTAGGTTAAGTGAAACCGGACTTGATTTCTTAATGACACTTAACCGAAAAATACAGTTAGGGGATGGGGTTAAGCTAATCCATACTTAACTAATCCGACTCGGTAATTAGATGGGGTTAAGTAACCTACACTTAACTAATCTAAACACGGTAATTAGATTGGGTTAAGTAACCTACACTTAACTAATCTAAACACGGTAATTAAATGGAGTTAAGTTAACCTAGACTTAACTAATCTAAACACGGTAATTCAACGAGGTTAAGTAACCAATACTTAACCAATTTAACATGATAATTTAATGAGGTTAAGTAACTTATACTTAACCAATTATACATGATGATTTGATGAGGTTAAGTAACCTATACTTAACCAATCTAATATGAGAACTTGATAGGGTTAAGTCACAAGACCGTTTAAATATACTTAACCATTGTAATACGATTAGTGGATGAGGTTAAGATAACCCATACTTAACCAATCCGACTCGATAATCTGATGGGGTTTAGATAATCTATGCTTAACCAATCTAACACGATAATCTGATAGGGTCAAGACAAACTAATACTTAACCAATCTGACTTGATAATTGAATAGGGTTAAGTCATGAACTTCTTGGTATACTTAACCAACTTGTAGGGCTAAGTCTTGAGCTTAAATACTTAGCCAATCTTGACAAGATTCGTAGGCGGGTTAAGTCATGAACTGGAATGACAACACTTAACCCATTAGACAAAACCCTAGTTCAGGGGACTAGGTGAAAAATCGTAGTAAACAAGGATAACGGGAAAGGGAACTAAGTGATAAACCTTAGTTTAGGATAACTAAGTAATAATTCTTAGTCATGGGATTTGGACCATTTCACAGATAGATGAGTAACCTGATACGGTAGGTCATCGCTTAAACACACGAGGAGGAGCAAATTATCTGAGTTAGATAAGTGCTCCAACGAACTGGGTGACGAAGCATTAGCTTCGGGGGACGTTAGGGTACTCTTGGTATCCCTCTGTGAGGTTGCAGATGATCCGCCTGGGCTCACAGAGGTTAAGGTCTGCGGTAGAAGAACCAAGAGTATGGCTTGGTTGCTGTGCGAGCAACCTAAAGACGGGGATGGATTAGCGTGGAGTCGACGATACTTGATTTTTGCCCTGGATAGCGCATCGTCGACTACCTACCATCTTTAGTCAATCGTGTACGTATATGGAAAGGCAGAGAACTCCCAACAGACCATATACTTGCTATCGAGTTATGGGTGAGGTTGGCCAATAGGTAAGTGGGGGCATAGGGGGTCGGAGTATAGTTCTCGTGCATGATTTTTCTTGGATTGCTTTTCAGTAGTTGAGGGAGGGGTCACGTGGGACCATAGCCACGGATACAAAAACAGACCTTCATATCTGCATTCGGTAGACGACTGAAAGCTCCCGACCGAGTCTCGTATTTCTTGATTTGCCCTGGCACGGAACTCGGATGCCACATTGACATACATGTGCAGTTAGACATGGAAAAACGATTCACGGTGCTTACGTGGGAAAAAGGGCGCGATTGACGGGTAGCATAATCCTTAGTAGCCCTAGGAGGCTAAAACCCAAACCGAGATACGAAAACGTTCATTAGGTAGCATAATCCCTAGCGATCCTAGGTGGCATAAATCCTAGGCGAACACGCGATAGTTCATGGTAAGAAAACATAACCAGATCAAGGGTAGCAGTCCAAAACAACTTCAAGGATAAAATGGTACTACGTTGAGATGGTATAGATTTACATGGGAAAGCCCGTACGGCCTACGGCAAAGGACTGAACTTATACATGGAAAGAAACATACGATTTAGGAAAACCTATGTATGCGATACATTAGGTTGACATGGGCCATTTCATGACTTTGGTCAAGGGACATTTTATAGTTAACTCATAACACAGGTTGGGATACTAGTATGGGAGGTGCAGAGCAAATATACATGATAGATACCTTGGGATATTATACATGATAGAGACCTGACGATGTGATACTTTGATTTACCTTGACACCGCAGTTTATCATGATACCTTAGTTTATCTTGATACCGTAGTTCACCCTGTTATCTTGGTTTAGTTTATCTATCTTGTCGTCATCCTTATGTTTATTTTCAGTTTATGCATGTCATGTTACCTTTACCTATTTTTATGCTGGAAGTAGATAGGACTTACCAGTCTTTATGACTGACCCCGTTTTCTTTCGCCTCTTTGTCTTCCGTTCCTCCCCCCCCCAGGTTTTCAGGGAGGAAATACTGTTGTTAGTTCGGACCTCTTCTGCTTGAAGGTCATCATGTACGGCTTGAACTTCCATGGGCTATGGCTGCTTTACTGCTTTACTTGGGGAATAATTTATGAAAAGGTTTATTGCTTCTTTACTATTGCAAGAAAGGTTTCTATGTAATCTGTTGTAAAAAGGCTTTACTGTTTTATATGTTCTGTCTTGTAATATTTCTGTGCATGTTTACCAATAATGCCCCTCCAAACCTAATGCATTCCTTTGTGAGTGACCCTGGCGTTGTTGGGGTGTTACAAAGTGTGAGTAGAACAGAAAGTCATCGAGCAAAAGACCAACAAAACATAATTCAGCACAATAAGGTGAAAAATGAAATGAGCATGTTAAAGCTCAAATGCAAGTAAAGTCAACACAGCATGAAGGCAATGAACAAGAAGCAAGGCAACTTCATGATGAGCATGGTTGAGCCACTCAGACACTAAAAATATGGACATAAATAAAAATAGTCATATTTGGCATGTAATCAACAAAATTTCAGATTTAATCATGTTGAAATTTGGCAAGTTTCAAAAACAAGCAAGAATCTTTTTGGCGCATGATCAATATTTGGGATGAAAGCAAAGTGATTCAGTTACTAATGCAATGAAATGGTTAAGCATAGTCAAGCATGGACATAGCACTGATCAGAATGACATAAACCAAGTGAACATCATGGGGTAAAGCATTGTGATGAGGATTAGTTCAATAATTGCATGTATAATCATGATTCAAGCATGCAAGATCAAGTGAAGTTGCATATAAAAATTCTGTTTTGCTTCATTCTGCAAGCAGCATAAGGAACAACCAAGTTCAAGTTAGTATTCAAAGTAACACAAGCCATCTAAACATGTACACACCCCAAATACACAATGATGTGTGCATCTCAAGAGAGCATTGGGATGAGTACATGTTCATAAATAATGAAGCAACAGCAGACAAGATGTTCAACTCATAGATAAGATTTTTTGTGCATATGCAGCTAAGCATGGTTGTATCAAGATGAAACAAAAACTAAGTACAAGTGACATGGCATCAGTAAAGCAAAGAAGTAAAAATGCCTTCAGCATTAACATTTATGGATTCAACATATAGTGGCAGTTTTCTTTGGCAAATAAGCATGGAACAAGAATTCCATGATACATATGTTTCGAGCTCATGAAGAAATGACTAAATAAATATGGTGTTGACAGCAATACATAATTGGCAACAACGATTTTCCTAAAATTCATCAACATAGTTTTTGAGCAAGTATTTAATCAGAAGTTAAAGTATTTTCAGTCAACAAACATTTGTTGTTCTTGGCAAGTGTTTTTTATTCGGCTGAAATCAATCAAGGGTCCATTGTTGCATGAGTTAAGGTTAGCCGAGTTTTATGTCCAGTTTTCAAGATATATATATATAAATAAATAAATATATATATATATATATGGAAATGGTTCCAGTAAAAAAATCATCTCAGCAATCACAGTTTTGGCAAACTGTTATTTGGGAAATCACAGTGCAAAATTGGCAAGCCATCTCAATAATCTTTTCAACATTTTCGAATGAACATATAAGGCAGATTTTATTAGGCTTTAAAGTATTTCAGAATAAATCACACAAGGGCAATGGAAATTATTTGTTTCCAGTTTTGGATAACAAATAAATTCGAGTATGGACAAATATAGTTTGGCAAGTTTTTTAAAATACAGATTTACAATCAATCATTGTTTTTGACAACATTTAATTTGGCAAGATACTTTCCAGAAATCATTTCTTAAGATGAGCAGAAATCATGCAAGGAGCAAATGAATCGAAATTCTAAATCATGTCTTGGTTTATTCCAACAATCACACAAGTCCAGATCCATCATTCAAAGTCATGGTTTACAAAATCAAAAGGGGAAAGCAACACAAAAAATCAACAAGTCAATTCTATGAAATCGGAGAATTCTAGGGTTTGTAATCCTTATAAATAACACCTATTACATCATCGGCAAAAAATCTTATCCAACACAATCAATTTCAAGCATAGAATAAAAATCATAGAAACTCACTTTCTTCAAGGATTCGATCAGCATCCAAATCGATCGAGAAAGCAACTCAAAGCATTGGAGCAATCAAGGAAACCACAACATCAATTTATCAAGCATCGATCGCGATTTGGGAAGGATTTCATAAAACCCTAATTCCCAATCGGATAGCCGCCATATTTTTTCTCCAGAGAACAAAAAGAGACCGGACAAATAGAATTGCAAATGGGCCGACATACTTGTTGGTGGCTAAGCTTTGTTCACTAAAAAGGGGAAGGCTTAATTTCTTTTTATTCTAGGGTTTCTATTTTTAGTTTAATATTTGTTGTATTTTTATTTTTCTTTCGTAACCATTCTGAATCAGTTTATAGAATTTTGTTAAATTTAGGGGAAACCAGTTAGAGTGTTAACTGGTAGTTTACTAGAGTCTGTAAAAACTAGGGTTACTGGTTACGGGGTTGTAATTAGGGGAAATCTGATCTAGGGGATTAGATCATCCTAGGGTTTTGAGCATAGGGCTAGTACAGGAGCAGGGAGTGCGAGTTTAAAGTGTCTGTAAGCGGGATTTGTTATGAACTCCTAGTAGAAACCTTAGGAATGCAGAAGTAGGCAGGATTTTGCCGAAGCTGGGTATATCTTGTGTCATTTACTTTTTTGCATTTATTTTCGACTGCATTCTATGTTCTGTGATTTCTTAATATCTCGTAAAAACTATGATAAACCCAATTCACCCCCTTTAGGGTTAATCTAGATCCAACAAAACATACCCAAAAGCGTGATTTTCCCCTTAATCCCCTTAACCATGTTTCAACTATAGAATTAGCAAGCTTAATCCAAATTAACCCAAATTTTCACCAATGACATAAAATAATATTTTATAATTTTTTACATATTTTTCCAGATTATTATGATGTATAATTTCGCTAATCATCGCTAATCACCCTAATTAGCCGTAATTAGTGAATAAAAGTACAAATCACTCACCTTAGCCATAAATAAATCTCAGATGTGAAACTCTAACTGATTTGGCATGGATCCCAATGTATTCCAGCAGCTCTATCTCGATTTCTATGCTAATCCGCCTTAGTTTGATGTAGATTTGGCTATTTTGTGATTAGGGATGAATTTAGAAGTTGGAGGTCATTACTAGTGTTAGAGGAAGGTAAGTGGCGGCTGGAAAAATGAAAATGAATCATCCTCTAACTCTTTTTAGCCCTTCCATAACCCTAATCCCGAAATTGGTTATGGACCTAACCGCTAATCACCCCGTTAAGCCCAATTATGCTGTTTTCCCTTCGAAACCTTATTTCAGCCATATCTCCCAAACGGTAAGTCCGTTTGATTAATGTGACCACTCTATGGAAAGATAAACCATCATCCAAATCCAATGAAAGTGGTTTCAGGTCAAAACTCCTTACCAATCAAAAGTTATAGGAGAAACAATATTCACTAGGGGTAGAATGGTCATTTAAAAATCGGCAAAAATCATGAACATGGGAAATGACCCCAATAGTCGTTTCCCAAAGTTACAAGACCATACGACTTCGTATGAAAATAAAATAAATATTCTACGATCCTTCGGAGCCTGTAATGTTGGTCGTTACACTCTTCCCCCTTAAGAAATTTCACCCTCGAAATTCCTTAACTAAGCAAACATACTCAAGGTCCCGTATGCCTATCAACCATTTGCAACAATCAAACATATATAATAAACACAAAAAGCTTATCCTAGCATGTGGAATAACTACATCGCAATTAAAACCTTACCAGGTAAAGAGCTCTGGATATGACTTCCTTATGTTCTCCTGGGTTTCCTCAGTGCGGTCACTCTTGTTATCACCCCCTAGACCTTAACAAGTTTCACTATCTTCCTCCGGAGTTGCTTCATATCGTGTCCGACAATACAAATCGGTCTGCAGCTTTTAACTATCTCAGATTCTACCTCGGTATCCTCCATCTGATCGGGTGAGATAGTCATATCAGAATTGTGCACGAACTTCCTTAACTGAGAAACATGAAATAGGTCGTGCACTCCCGCCATCTTGTCAGGCAATCCAACTTTATATGCTAAATTCCCAACTTGTTTGAGAACTGGGAATGGGCCAACAAACCTTGGTGCCAAATTATTTCTCCTACCAAACCAAATCACATTCTTCAACGGATAAATCTTGACGAATACCAAGTCGCCAATGGAGAATTTCAAGTCTCTTCATCTTTTATCAGCATAGCTTTTCTGCCTATCTTGGGCAGTCTTCATTCTTTGTTGAATAACCTTGATCTTATTTGAAGTTTCTCTAATTACATCTGGCCCAAGCACAAATTTCTCACCGATCTCCAACCAACATGAAGGTGAGTTGCATGGTCTTCCGTATAAAGCTTCAAATGGAGCTATAACAATACTGGACTGATAACTATATACGTGAACTCAAGAAGATGCAAATGGCCATCCCATGAACCTCCAAAATCCAATATACAAACTCTCAGGGGATCCTCTAGTACACGATTCACCCTCTCTGTTTGACCGTAGGTTTGGGGATGGTACGCGGTACTGAGATGTAATTCTGACCTTAATGCCTCTTGTAAGCTCTTCCAAAACCCACTAGTAAATAATGGATCTGGTCACTCACGATACCTTTGGGTAATCCATGAAATCTCACTACCCACTTCACATATAGTTTTGCTAACTTAGCTATCGTTTTATTTGACTTGACATGTATAAACCTTGCACTTTTGGTCCATCGATCCATAATCACCCAAATGCAATCATGAACTGATCTAGTCCTTGGTAAAATGTCGATGAAATCCATCGAGACTTGTTCCCATTTCCGTTCGTGAATTTCTAATGGTTGTAACAAACCACTAGGCTTCTTTTGCTCGGCTTTGACTAACTGGCAGTTCATGCACTTGGATATAAACTTCCCAACGTCTCTTTTCATTCCTTCCCAATAATAGGTCTGCTTCATGTCTCGATACATTTTGTTACCACCAGGATGTATAGTTAGTTTTGAGTGATGGAATTCTCTAAGCACTTCATTTCTGAATCCATTCATGTTGGGTACAGCCAGCCTCTCATTATTTCGAATCCATCCTTCTCGATCAACTCCATACTTGTTCGTTGCCTCACCGTCGATACCCATCTCTATCTTGGAGATGATTTCCAATAGATTAGGATTGTCCCTCTGACTGGAACCAATCCGCTCAATCAAAATCGGTCTGATCGTCAAACATGCTAACATTTTTGGATCTAACTCACACTTAGGTCTGAAATCATATCCTGTAACACCCAGAATTTTCTATGAATATTAAAATTGACAATCTTAATAATACTTAATTGCCAAAGTGAGAATTAAGGGAAATAGGTTACGCCATTGCGTTCGTCTCAAAATTCTACTTGGAATAGAGTACTAGTTCTCATAAATCGGACATCGTTTGAGGAAGTTATGGCCCTTGAAAATTTCATGAATTTTATATAAATTAAAACAGTTCAGAATAAAAAAAATTCAAATTCAAATTCAAACAGGGAAGCGGGCTGGGTGGGATTTCTCGCACCCAAAGCCAGGTCGACCAGGGGGTCGACCTCCCCTATACAGGTCGACTAGGGGGTCGACCAGGGGGGTCGACCTGGGGGTCGAGCTACCCCCCGAGGCAGATCTAAAATCAGACGATCCTGACTTTTTGTTGAGTCTTACTTGACCTGTTGCCGAGTCACTAAGGCAGAGGTGGCAATTCTAGATAACTCTATCAAGTCTAGGCGGTTGTGATTGCTCCTATGATAATCTAATGACTTAGGTTGATTTGAACTTCTATAAAAGCATGCATAGACTCAAGCCCTAAACCTAAACTAAATTAGTCTCTTGGCCACCATGTTGCTGCTAGAATAGTTCTTCTTCCTAAAGCTTAGGGGTTGGCAAGTCAGAATTCTAATTCATAAAATGAATCATTCTCTTCTCTAACCTGTCTTTGTGAGTACAATTTCTTTCACAAAATAATTAATAAATTAATTATGATGAGTTATAATTGGGATTATGAGAACATTTATGTTGAATCATGTGACGTTGCTTAACTTTGTTATTGTTTGTTGAATGATGTGAATCTTATGCAAGTCTAGATCTATTTCATCTTGTCAGGCAATCCAACTTTATTGTTTGTTGGCGAACTAGCATATGATTTACATCCCAAACTAGCATATGATTTACATCCCAAACTTGATTTATTTTATGACATCATTTTATATGCAAGTTTGGGATGTAAATCATATGCTAGTTCGCATGTGAATCTTATGCAAGTTTGGGATGTTAAATCATATGCTAGTTTGTATGTGTATCTTATGCAATTCTTTTCTTATATATGCTAGTTTGAATGTGAATCTTATGCAAGTCTGCATGCGAATTATACACAAGTTTATATGAGAGCAAAGTATATACATATGCTAGTTCATATGCAAAACATGTGATAAATTCATATGCAATTTTGTAGGAATCCATATGCAAGTTTAGGTGAAAACTATATTCACATTTTTAAGTGAAAAACTATGAATTCCTTTACAAGTTTAGGTGGAAAACCATATTCACATATGCACGTTCACAATTTCATGTTTAGATCTATATTTAGATCCATGGCAGTACATAGTTTATGCAAATTTATGTTATATATGTTCATTGCCTATGCAAGTTATTGGCTATGCAAACTTATGTTGTAATTCTTATTTGCAAATTACATCTATTTTATGTGTTTTGCAAGTTGTGATGTTTCTTTTCTTTTTATGAGTTAGACTATTTGCGAGTCTAACATATTTCATATTAAAACGTACGAATAGCGTGGGGACAATCGGAAAATATTAATTATGTTAATTGTGAATTGGCATAAAATGGCTTTAAAAGCATATAACTAAATTGAGACATTAATTGGTATAATTTATATACCTAAAAAGTATGGACATAGTTTAGGTGACAATTATGGACATAGTTAATTTGGAAATTATTGACAATTTGATTAGGGATAATTAATTCATTTTGGGGTGAAATAATTATGTGTAATAATAAACGCCTAAGACACGAGGTTAGACTCGTTTCTGGTGTAAGACTGCACGGACCCACCCGGAAAATCCAGCAACCACAAAGGGTAGTCTAATGTGAGAGGTCGAATGCATAAATTAAATGCGTAACAATTGTAAAGACACGAGGTTAGACATGTTTGCGGTATAAGACTGCCCGAACCCGCCCGGAAAATCCAGCAACCGCAAACGGTAGTCTAATGTGTGAGGTCTTACAAGGTTACGGTTATAATGAATAAGCATCACTTGACCAAGATAAACATGTGGTGGGACATTGGGGTTAAGTGGGTGACATGGGTGACATGTGAAATACGATTAGAAGCACTTAACCAAATTGAAACATGTAAGAAGACATGAATAAGAAGGGGTTAAGTGAAAAATTTAGTGGGGACCAAGCATAGGTGGAAAGCTTGTGTCAAGCATGGGAGACCCTTTTCAAACCAATAACCCATTAAGTATCTTTGTGAGCTCGAGTTTGATCGACGACGGGACACGCTTACTGGGTTTGATCGTAAGAGGTCAAAACGGGTTAACGGTGGCAACACAAGTCCAACGGGGTCATTTGCGTGCGTGGGCCCAGGCTAGTAGGTAAGATGTTGTTGCATCCTGTAGATATAAGTCGTGCATCATTAGTGGTATCGGGTTGCCCCTTTGGGTAGTGATACACCCCACTGTGGGACTAGCACGGGTATCAACGAGTTAGGGAGCCGATCACATGGGGGTAGTGGGTATAACTAGTGGAGATAGGGGCAGACGGTACCTATGAAGACAGCTAGGGGTACACGAAACTACCATTATGATTATTATGTTAAGTAGGCGGGATCAACTTTTAGGGGGACTAGTAATGGTGAAGTATAGTAATAATCCTATAGTGTGGGAGGCGCAAATTAACGTTATCTTATTCCTCTTGTTTGTTTTGTCTTGCCCACTTGTTTCACAGTCATTCATTGTTTTACCAAGTTTATGCCCTATTCTAATTGCTTTAATAATTATATTGTTAAAGTTATTGGACTCGCCATACTTTATGTCTTACCCCTTTGTTTTCTCCTTTTTCTTCCTTCCCCCCCTAAGGTTCTCAGGGTGGGACTAGTGCTAGTGGAGCTTGATTTGGATCTTTCTCTCTCTTTTGGAAGTGCTTGGATTGCTGAAAGTAAAGATCAGCTCATCTCTTTTATGGCTACATATGTTGGGGTTAGGCTTTTTTACTTTATGTACCCAGAAAACAATTTGTCAAGATGGATATTAAGTGTACTTGGTTTTACTGTTGGTTTATGATGTTGTTGTAATCAACTATTTCTCCGTTGCAATAAAAGTTGTTTTAAAATTTTCGAGTACCAATATATGTATCTGTTTTGTTATATTATGTTCTATTCACCAATAATACTTCATGAAAGTTAATGCATTCCCTTTGAGAGTGACATTAATGGACGTGGGGTGTTACACATGGTATCAGAGATGAAGGTTACGAGAATAGATAAGATATTTTGAAAAACTATTTTTCAAAAGCATTTTATAAAGAAATACTTTCAAAAGTATGTTTTAAGGAGAGTATTTTCAAGAGAAAAGTTTGTTTTAAAAACATAACCACCAAGAGCCATATATCTTTCTTTCGATTTTCCATTTTGAATCTCTTCCTTTTTCTTTTTAGCATGTCTAGGTTACCCGAGATACCCGAGGGAATACAGATAACAACCTAGTTCAGAAGGTATCTAGAGGCTAGGGCCACCGCTGCAGGCCCAGCAGACATTCCTCCTCCCCCATCTACATCCTCTCCTCCTCCCTCCCCCCCCCCCCCACTCCGCGTTGATACTTTTTCAAAGATATGGAAAGACTTTCGAGCAATGGGCGAAAAACCTATTCTGTAAACGACCCGAAATCCCCCTTACGGGAAATCCCGGATAGAGTCGAGAACAACACACAAAGGAGAGCAGACGGAAGAACATTTCATTGTATATTACAACAACTCATCAGATTACAAGAATATACAGAGTATTAACAAATATTATACAACAGAAAATATCAGAGATTACAATAAATTACATAGCAGCGGAAAATAATACAATACACAACTGAAGGAGATATACGGATACAAAGCTTTCCGGATATCATTCCAATTGTAAACCAGGATCCTATGAATATAAATCTGCAAAACCAAAACTACTAGCTGCCCGTGTCAAAATAGGGGCACCCAGAGTTTAGGTTAAAACAATAAACTCCAGGTCAGTCATAGGACTGGTATGAGAACTAAAACAGTTATTAGTCTTTATTTTAAAGTAAGGTAAATCAAGGGACCACGTCGTATAACATGGAACGGGTTTCCTCCCAAGAACACCAGTGCATAAAACAAATAGCGCAATGCTAAATAAAGAAAAATGAAGCTATTATAAGACCCAGGTCCCATCACACAATGCAACGCAAGCCGCAGGATAGGGTTTTTACCTTATAATAGCCAAGAATGCTTGATACGTTTAAAACAAATCATTTGATACTATTTTAAGTGCATAGTGTATAAAACAACTTCAAATCATAAGTATCAATCATAGAAGGCATAAGCACCCCATCCCACTATGTCGCCATACTAGGCTCTACAATCAAAACCGCAAAATGTCGTATTGGAAGTTGGGTTATCATTTATGTTATGAACCGAGGCAAAAGATAGTCCTCACCGATTCGAGACTCTCTAGCCCGAGCCTTAGGACCCAGACTCAGGTGGGCCCTAGGATCGTCAGGGTCGGTCCACACGGAGTGGATTAAAATGCCTGAACATGCGTTTCCCCACCCTATGGGGCGTAAATGAGCTAACGAATGACTCCATCGGCTTCACATAGTCACCGATATATCCGAGGCGCCTCCAATTCCAACAACCACATAAGTCAAACTCGTCAGGGCGTGTAAAACCACTGACGCCACTTCTAACTAGAAAGAAACGCATGCCCTCCCTGAGGTCCTTCTCCCGTTTTTGGTTCATACCGGGTGTGAAACTCGCGAAGTAAACGTTACACAAAGCTACGCCACAAAGGCCGTGCTTCGATCATCAACCACAAGATTTTGCTTTTCAACAGAAGCCTTGATCATTTGCCACTTAGGCATGCCACACAGGAAATTCACTCTATGCGTTTGATATCCATCAGTATATAACCCTGAGCTCGTACGTCTCAGAGAAGGGCGTTAAGCAAGAGAATTAATTCTCCGCCAACAAACAGATATATATTTAATAGAAATCAATCACACAGACTGAAATCCAATGTCAGACGCACAATCCATTTACAAGTTCGTTCTGGGTCTGAACGAAACCGGAGGCACCTAGTACCCCGCATATCCATCGATCTCCAAGTACGTCTGGACGATCACCAACTGTTTCCCTCCTCTTGGGTGTACAGCCCAATCAAGATCATCAGTAATTATCCAAACGACGTGAAGACCTCCAGTCTTCAACCACCGTCTTCACCTTCGACTTATCGTCGTATCAGTTATTCAGAATGGGATAAACCCGGTCTTTCCGATTAAATCGCGTATACTTTAAATAAGTGTTACACAAACACAACATACGCCTCATTCCAATTCATCAGTCACTAACTGTAAATTAATCAAGAGAATAATTCCCCAAATATTAACCCCGAAGGCCGAAACCAACATCAGATCAATACCCAGGAAATCACTCTGCTTAGCCAACTTATAGTTAGTTTCAAAATTTCTCATTCTTAGGGAAAGGTTCTCATTAATTTTATCAAAGATAAGTTCTTTTAAATTTATTCTTTAATCTCCCTTTTGAATATCACTTCAAACTAGTCGGGATTAACGAACCACACCGAAGCAATTATTTATTTTATTTCCCAATCCCAACCTATTTATCCCATGAAGTAAAACTGGTCATACTTCATATCTAACACCACAGTGTTATCGGTAAATTCAATTACCATTTCACATTCAAATCTAATTAAAGATTTAAATATCGCTTGGAGCAAAACTGGTGATACTCCATTTTCGATCTTTTCAATCTAATTAAAGATTCATTAAAACTCCATTTAGTTTTAATCTTTGACTGGGTTAATGAATCAGTGTCATTTAAAACACGGTTCACCATAAACCCAAAATCACATCACATTTCAATCAGTCCCTAACCGTAAATTAGCAAGTGAGCAGTTCCCTAAGTATTAACCCCGAAGGTCAAAACCAACATTAGATCAATACCCCAGAAACCATTCAACTTAACTAATCTCCAGTTAGTTTCTGATTTCCTTAACTTCTTTGGGTCTAAGAAAAGTATTTTTGAAGATACCGTTCACGACAACCCAAAATCACATTTCATTGATTATCGGGTTAAAGAACAAGTGTGATTTAAAACACTATTCACTATAAACCCAAAAATCAATACCAATTCAATTCCAATTAAATACTATTTAACTGGTACACTTCATTAAATCTAAATAAAAAGGTTTAATCTTTTTCTCAACTGGGCTTAAGAACAGTGTTAATGAAGACACCATTCATGACAAACCCAAATCACATTTGATATTCAATACAAGGCTCTGAATAGAAAATATATTGGCTTATATTCAATATCAAATTCTACGACCAACAAATATCGTATTGGAAATAACGATATATATATATATATATATATATTTCAAATTCCCATAACAATATCTGTATCATCATGAAATCCAACATCGAAATATTCCAAAGACAATTTCGATTCAAATCCATTCTAATTCAATTGCTAGAAATTCTGGTTACTTTTAAAACCCTTTTCAAATTCAATTTATTTATTTAAAAACATAAATGAATTACAATTCTAGTTCAAAACTAGTTCATTTCGATAAAAACCTACTTTTATCTTTTCAAATATGGAGTTTTTCTTCCCAATTCTTCACAAATCATTTCTTATGATTTTACACAAATTACTACTATTTTTAATAATTTTATCAAGGCCCGTACAGTCGATTTCCATCAACGGCCATCGAACTGCACTTACAGCGACCTTTTCCAAATTTTATTTGGACACAATTCCAAATCCTACCGTTAGATTTCAAATCTCTAATATTCGTTAGAAAGCTCCTTTCGTTACGAACCCAACGGTTTCGGTTTTAGGAGAATCCGACGGTCGGATCTCCCGTAATATCCGTTCGAAGTCAATGGTCGAAATTTACGAACTACCGCAGCGCGGCGCATTCTATTCAGGCCATTATATTTATTTATTTTTGGCAAGACCGACCGGTTTTTTGGCAAGGCCGACCGGTTATAATATATATAATATATACTTCATCGATTTCTTTTTAAAACGTATTTTTATAATTCGTTTTAAATTCGTTTTCAAAACGATTTCAACTTCATTTCTAATTCAAATCAAAATTGAATTTTTCCTTATAAATTCGTTTTAAATTCATTTCAAATTGATTTAAATTCAAATTGATTTCTAATTCAATTTCAGTTCGTTTTCAATTCAATTCAATTTCAATACGAATTCATTTTTATTCAATTTCAATTCGAATTCATTTTTATTCAATTTCAATTCGAATTCATTTCTATTCAATTTCAATTCGAATTCATTTTCACTTCGAATTCTTCAATTTCAATTTGAATTCATTTCTATTCAATTTCAATTCGAATTTCAATTCTTTTCAAAATATCAGATTTTGAAATCACTTTCGATATTCATTATAAAATGAATAAAGTCGATATAAATATCGTTCACGTCAAAATGACGTCAATCTAATCAACACGGCTTCATATATTCTATTTTCAAATATTCTATTTCAAACATTTTTTTTTCAAAACTGGAATGAGGCCAAATCAATTACCATATAATGTTAATTATATGGATTTTCTACAACACATGTATACAATAACAACGATGAATAATCCACCATCATCCAAAGTGCATTCTACACTGTATAAACATCAAATATAAATATTCAACGCTTATAACAGTCTGTCAATCAATCGATCGACATACAACTAGTTATTGGGATTAGTGTATGTCATATATCATCCCAATCCCCGTGTGGGGTTTCAAACAATCAAACACAGATTTTATTTGTGCAGTTGGGCGATGTGTAAAATTTATCGTCCCAATCAATATTAGTCAAATGTGTGTATATAAACAAATCGTCCGATTTGTTTATTTCATTTCATTTCATATACACGTTAAAAATTCTAATTTTAGCTTTAAAATATTTTTCACTATATAAATATTTTATTTCATTTCACATCACATTACACAATCTACTACACATCAAAATCAAACAAACAAGCATACAAGCCGTCCATGGTCTGTGGACGACGGGTGTCGGGTGCTACTAAACACCGTCTGCATCTTAGTATATATTTTAACTAGAAAATTAAATTAAAAGTGAGAAGTTCTCACAGAGGGTTCCACTCCGGCGTGCTTTATTTCTGAACTGCTGAACCATCTGGATTCCTTTGAAATTCCAATGCAGTCCTTGACCCGCTGTTCATATATAAAAATATTATATTTTTATTGCTTCATTCAAAAAATAAAAATTCGATTTTTATTTCACTTCATATATATTTACAACGTTTATTTATATATAAAAATTATATTTCTACTTCTTCTATAAAGATCGAATTTTTATTTCATCTCTATAAAAATTACATTTTTATTTCAACATATCTATAATAAAAATCAGATTTTTATTTAGCTACATATAAAAAGATAATATTTTTAGTATCTATATAATATAAAAATCATATTTTTATTACTTCTACTTTATAAAAATCATATTTTTTTTATTCTTTCTATATTATAAAATATCATATTTTTTTATTCTTTCTATATTATAAAAATTATATTTTTATTTAATTAAAAAATCCTTCTTTATATTATAAACATCGCCATTATATATGTGAAAATCACACTTTTACAATGATGTACATATAATAAAAATCCTATTTTTCCTTCGCTACTTCATATGAGAAAAAAAATCACATTTTTTTCTACAGCAACTATGAACAAAAATCCAGTCTTTTCTATATTCGCAGGTCTACTCTTTAGGTGAAGAAAAATCTAAACTTGATTAAACGAAGATCTAAACTGATTTAAATAAATAAAATAAACCAGATTTTATATTAATAAAAATAATAATAAAAGGACTTACAGTAAAATGGTGAAGGGGGGTGGTGTTTGCGTCGGAGTTGGTGTCGGTGGACCATCAAGGGGCGGCGCAGGTCATGGGGCATGGGGCAATGGGTCTGGTGTTGCTCGCGCGTCGGTGTGCCGAAGGATTGGGGAGGAAGGCCTTTAATCGGAGAAGAGGGGAGGTTTGAGGGGGCGACGACGGGAGGGGGGGCTTCGGCGAACGGCGGCACGGCAATGGTGGGGGCAACGCAGGCGGCGGCTGAGCTAGGGCATCGTTTCCCTTTTTTTTAATCTCAGAAAGAAAGTCGGGGAGAGAGAAAGAAGGTGGGGGGGGCTGTATATAAATTTAATTTTATTATTTAACTATTTTAAATTCCTTAAAAGCAACTTTTTATTTTCAACTCGAAATCAAACCCACCGCCTGTCGTCCATAGCTAATTACCCCCATTCCGAACATAATGGGATATGTATCATAAGCTGATTCGATCGTTTCGATCAGTTTTCATCAAAATCAACATATAACTCTATATATTGAATTTGAACGTGCATTTCAATTTACTGGGGTTACATACTAACTCGAAAAATTCCAGAAAAATATTTTCTAGCTTCATATTGACGATAGGGTCCTAACAAAAATAATTTCATCAAATTCTAAGATCGTTTGTAAAATGACCATTTTCCAGTCGATTAAAATCAACTAAAACTGGTCAAACGCGTTTTCCTTTGCCACACTCACATATTGATTCGAAAAATTATGAAATTTGAAACCTAGCAATAATTTGACATCACAGATCCAACAAAAGTGGTTTCGTCGAAAACCGAGGTCATTTGCAAAATGGCTATTTTTAAGGGCTTGAATTCCATAGCGACTATTCAGAATTTTCAACTGGACATATCTTTTTATTCCCGCTATGAAATTCCAATCTTTCGGATTCATTGGAAAGATATTCACAAATAGATTCAAATATTTTTGGTCTCACTAAAATCTGGTTTATTTTGAATCTGGTACAGTCATTTGAATTTTGAAATCGAATTATCGAACTACCGCGCCATTTTCAATTCCTTTTATATATATAAATAAATATTTATATTCTAACGACGATCTATATAAATATATACTTTCGAATTGTATTCAAAATAAATTTTCTCGTTGTTATTATTTAAAATAATATATTTTAAATATTCAAAATTCATTAAAATTGCCAAAATAAAAAATTTTAATTGGCTCAAATTTTTGGGTTATTACATTTTCACGGATCAGAGATGTTTGTTGATGCTCGAAATTTGCTCAAGGAGGTAGAAGATTTGTTTGGTGTCTTCGAAATAGAATATGGAAGGAAGGTCCAGTTGGTTGCTTGGTTAATGAAGGACGAAGCCTCGTTTTGGTGGGAGGTCACAAATGGAGAGCGTCTAGTGGAGACATGGATGGATTTTAGAAATAGGTTCGAGATGAAATTTCTCTCATGAGCAGAATAAAATTTATACATAGAGAGGTTCTTGGCATTGAAGCAGGGAAATTTATCAGTAAAGGAGTACATCAACAAGTTCAATCAATTGGCGAGATTTGGCTTATACTTGGTAAACACAACTGAAAAGAAGTCACTGAGATTTGTTAAAGGTTTGAATGAGCTGCTACATGGGTTAGTTATGACCCACATTCCTATGGGGGCTACCTTTGAGAAACTGGTTGACATGGCGCTTATGCATGAAGAGGAGAAAGGCTCTAATGCTAATAAGGCACCGGAAAAGAAAGGGGATCAAAAGAAGTCACAATAGCAACCTAAGAAAGGTGGTAAGGATAACAATAACAAAGGAAAGAAAAGGTGCTTTAATTGTGGAACACCAGGCCATCTGAGCAAGGACTGTAGGAAGAAGAAGAAGACTGGCTGCTTCAATTGTGGTAAGGCAGGACATTTGATCAAAGACTGCCCAAGAAGACATGGGCAAGGGTAGAGGACAGGGTCTACTTCTGGAGGACAGGTTCAGGTTCTCATGGCACCAGGGCAGGCAAGAGGGAAAGTTCATGCTCTCATGGCACGAGGACAGGAGAGAGGTAGAAACATTTATGTTGAAAGTTTGGTTTTTCTGTTTAATCATCATGTTCATACTTTGTTTGATTTTGGTGCATCACACACGTTTGTATCTGCTTCATTAGTTGAAGCACTGCACCTAAATACTAGTCTAGTTACGGATCCCATAGTAGTCTCAAATCCTATTGGTGGTTCGGCTCATTTTTCAATGATTTGTCGGGATTTGAGAGTGTCTATCTTGAGCTATGAGTTTGAATGCAACGCCTTCATTCTTGGCTTCACAGGCTATGGATTGATTCTAGGCATGGATTGGTTATCCAGTAATGGTGCCATACTCGATTGTAAAAAGAGAGTGGTTAGACTTAGTACTCGCCTCGGCAACACTCTCGAAATCTCTTGTAATCCCATACATTCTTTTATGCTTAGCTACCTAGAATCTCTTGATGCGTCTGTTGAAAACTTGCAGCCTGTTAGATTAGTCCATGAATACTCAGATGTATTTGAAGAGGTGAAGGGCTTACCTCTGAAGCGGGAGATAGACTTCCGCATATACCTTGTTGATAATGCAAAACCCGTAGTTCTACCCGTTAGACACATGGCTCCAAGGGAGAGAAAAGAGCTCAATAAGCAAGTCAAAGAGTTGCTCGAAAAGGGGTTTATAAGGCGGAGTATTTCTGAATGGGGTGCTCCAGTAGTATTCGCAACCAAAGCGGATGGTTCACTTCGCCTGTGCGTTGATAATAGGGCGCTAAACAAGATGACCAAGAAAAATAGGCACCCACTTCCAAGAATAGATGACTTGTTTGATCAGCTTGTAGGTGTATCAGTTTTCCCCCAACTAGATTTGGCTACCGGGTTCCATCAGCTAAGAGTGGCTGAAGACAGCATTAATAAGACCACGTTCATAACCTCAGATGGTTTCTTCGAATGGCTTGTCATGCCTTTTGACATGACAAACGCACCCGCTTACTTCGTTGACTTAATGAGCAGGGTGTTTAGGGAGTTCTTTAATAAGTTTGTGGTGGTCTTCATAGACGACATTTTGATTTTCTTGAAGAATGAAGAAGAGCATGCTTTGCATTTAAGGGAAGTCATGGATACTCTTCGTGCACATCAAATGAATGCCGAATTCTCCAAATGCCATTTCTGGAGAGAAGAAGTGAGGTTTCTTGGACATGTGGTGTCCAAAGAAGGGTTACCTGTGGACCTCGCAAAAGTAGTTGCGGTGCAAGATTGGAAGGTTCCACAGAATGCAACCGAAGTCCGAAGCTTCCTCGGACTAGCGGGCTTTTACCGAAAGTTCATTAAAGACTTTGCAAAATTCTCAGCCCCACTCACAAGATTGACAAAGAAGAACCTAACTTTCGCTTGGGATTTGGATTGCGATATTGCTTTTCAGCGTTTGAAAAGGGCTCTAACAACAGCCCCAGTTCTGACATTGCCTGATGGGAGCAAAATGTTTACCGTATACACAGACGCATGCGGTACAGGATTGGGCGCTGTCTTGATGCAAGAAGGCAAGGTAGTTTGTTATGGGGGAAGGCAATTGAAGACACATGAGAAGAACTACCCAACTCATGATTTGGAGCTAGCTGCCATTGTTTTTGCTCAAAAGTCATGGCGTCATTACCTACTAGGAGAAAGGTTTGAATTGTTTACTGACCATAAATCATTTAAGTACCTTTTCTAACATAAAGACCTTAACTTAAGACAACAAAGGTGGATGGAATTTCTGGCCTCATATGATTTTGTGATTTCCTATACCCCTGGCAAGGGTAATGTGGTAGCAGACGCCTTGAGTAGAAAGAAGCCGACCTTGAGTCCTCTCTTTGTAGAAAGGCAAAGCTTGGCATACATAGCAAACTTTAACTTTATGCCCTCCTCTGAAATTGTACCTGGTCTGTCAGCATCGCTAGAGGTGCGGCCTACTCTTTTGGACTCAATAGGAACCACGCAACGAGAAGACCCTCAACTAGTTGATGTGATGAATAAGCTAGTTAGGGGTGGACTTCTAGTCACCTCTATAGACACTCCATCGATGATAAGGGTTGGTTGAGACGGGATGGAAGGCTATGCATCCCACAAGTAAGGAATTTAGTGAAGACGGTTCTCGAAGAAGCACACCATTCTTAGCTGACCATACACCCAGGCGGAGACAATATGTATAAAGATATAAAAAGGGTTTTCTTTTGGAATGGCATGAAGAGGGATGTAGCTGAGTTCGTCGCTAAGTGTTTGATATACCAGCAAGTCAAAGCGGAGCAGAAAAGGCCTGGTGGTCTGCTCCATCCTCTTGAGGTCCCATAGTGGAAGTGGGATAGCATTTCGATGGACTTTGTTGATGGGTTGCCTAGGTCAAGAAGGGGCAATACCAGTATTTGGGTAATAGTGGACACGCTCACTAAAAGCGCTCGCTTTATACCTATTAAAAGTAGAAGAACTTCCTCGTCCCTAGCATCCATTTATCTTGAAGAGATAGTTCTACTCCATGGGATACCCTCCAGCATAGTGAGTGATCGAGATCTTATCTTTACGAGCGAGTTTTGGAAAAGTTTGCAAGATGATGTAGGCACACAATTATGCTTAAGCACGGCCTATCACCCCTAAATCGATGGTTAGACGGAAAGGGTGAACAGAGTATTGGAAGACTTCTTGAGATTGTGCATTCTTGACTTTTGAGGGACATGGGAGGATCATCTTCCTTTTGTGGAATTCGCTTACAGCAATAGCTACCAAGCCACTATAGGCATGGCGCCCTTTAAAGCTTTATATGGAAGACCATGCCGATCACCAACTAGTTGGTGGGAGTCTACAGACAAGCTCGTACTTGGCCAGACATGATTTGAGAGACCTCAGAAAAGGTGGACTTGACAAGAAGACGGATGAAGGCTGCACAAGATAGACAGAAGTCCTACGCAGACAAAAGAAGAACCGACCTTGAGTTTGAGGTTGGAGATAAGGTGTTCCTTAAAGTATCTCCTTTGAGGAATGTCATTCGCTTTGGGTCTGTAGGAAAGCTAGCACCAAGATTTGTAGCACCATTTCCTATCATTGAAAGGATTGAGACGATGGCATACAGAGTAGAGCTTCCCGATAGACTGGCTGGAGTTCATAATGTTTTTCATGTCTCTCAACTACGAAAGTGCTTACATGAGTCTACGGAAGTGGTGGGGCCAAGTATACTAGAGGAAGTAGAAGTGGAGCGAGAAGTGACTGTGAGAAGAGTTCCAACTCGTATCTTGGGTATGGAAGTCAAAAACCTACGCAACCGTGAAGTCAATCTTGTTAAAGTTCAATTGAGTGACGCTAAGGAAGACGCGACTTGGGATACTGAGAGGAAAATATGAACATCCTACCCTTTTCTTTTTGAGGGTACCTCCTTGGTCTCTTTTTCCATAAGTTTATTCATGTCTATATCTATCTTTTAAGTATATCTCCTCAGTCTTACCCTTTATCCTTAGGTAGAAACCAATGGATGTAAACATGTATTTGAAACATTTTATGATTGATGGTTGTGAGTTGTTGTAAATGGTTGCTAGTGGTTGCTCGTGGATGCATGTACACACACATTAGGCACTAGATCGGCTCAATCACTTTCATATTGCATATAAATGTGTGTGCATATTTGAATTAATGGATGTATAATGGTTGTGTTATCATATGGATGCTGCATTTTGATGAATGGTTGTGCACACATGTAGAAGTAATATGTATCGTTAGGATTCTTTCGCATACAAAATGGACGCATAGCACTATCATGATTTGCATTAAGGAGGTCAACTGAATCAGTGGACCGCCTGATTTTGTATTACATAAGGAACATATACACGCAATTTTTGCATATGATCATACAGCATTAGAAATCTTGTAAGGACAATGGATTCCTGTGTTTGATGGTTGAGTAGATGGATGAATGGACGTTAGGATATACATTCTCCTTAACTTGGAGATTTCAGGGGTGAAATCCTTTAAAGAGGGGAGAATGTAACACCCTGAATTTTCTATGAATATTAAAATTAACAATCTTAAGAATACTAAATTGCTAAAGTGAGAATTAAGGGAAATGGGTTACGCCATTGCGTTTGTCTCGAAATTCTGCTTGGAATAGAGTCCATGTTTTCGTAAATCGGACTTCGTATGAGGAAGTTATGGCCCTCGGAAGTTTCAGGAATTTTATATAAATTAAAACAGTTCAGAATAAAAAAATTCGAAATTCAAATTCAATCAGGGAAGCGGGCTGGGCGGGTTTTTTCCCGCCCAAGCCAGGTCGACCAGGGTGTCGACCTCCCCTATACAGGTCGACCTGGGGGTCGACCTACCCCCAGGGGAAGATCTGAAATCAGACGATCCTGACTTGTTGCTGAGTCTTACCTGACCTGTTGCTGAGTCACTAGAGAAGAGGTGGCAATTCTAGATAACTCTATCTAGTCTAGACGGTTGTGATTGCTCCTATGATAATCTAACGGCTTAGGTTAATTTAAACTTCTATAAAAGCATGCATAGACTCAAGTACCTAAACCTAAATTAAATTAGTCTCTTGGCCATCATGCTGCTGCTAGAATAATTCTTCTTCCTAAAGCTTAGGGGTTGGCAAGTCAGAATTCTAATACAAAAGACGAACGATTCATTCTCTTCTCTAACCTCTCTTGTGAGTACAATTTCTTTCACAAAATAATTAATAAATTAATTATGATGAGTTATAATTGGGACTATGAGAACATGTCTGTAGAATCATGTGACGTTGCTTAACTTTGTTATTGTTTGTTGGTAAACATATGACAGTTTTGTTAACTTATGCTAGTAGATCTATTTCATATGTCCAATAACATATGTTTAACTTGATTTATTTTATGACATCGGTTTATATGCAAGTTTGGGATGAAAATCATATGCTAGTTCGTATGTGAATCTTATGCAAGTTTGGGATGTTAAATCATATGCTAGTTTGTATGTGAATCTTATGCAAGTCTGTTCTTATATATGCTAGTTTGAACGTGAATCTTATGCAAGTCTGTACGCGAATTATACATAAGTTTATATGAGAGTCAAGTATATACATATGCTAGTTTATATGCAAAACATGTGACAAATTCATATGCAAGTTTGTAGAAATCCATATGCAAGTTTAGGTGAAAACTATATTCACATTTTTAGGTGAAAAACTATGAATTCATTTACAAGTTTAGGTGGAAAACCATATTCACATATGCAAGTTCACAATTTCATATTTAGATCCATGGCAGTACATAGTTTTTGCAAATTTATATTATATATGTTCATTGCCAATGCAAGTTATTGGCTATGCAAACTTACGTTATAATTCTTATTTGCAAGTTACATCTATTTTATGTGTTATGCAAGTTGTGATGTTTCTTTTCTTTTTATGAGTTAGACTATTTGCGAGTCTAACATATTTCATATTAAAACATATGAATAGCGTGGGGACAATCGAAAAATATTAATTATGTAAATTGATAATTGGCATAAAATGGCTTTAAAAGCATATAATTAAATTGAGACATTAATTGGTATAATTTATATACCTAAAAAGTATGGACATAATTTAGGTGACAATTATAGACATAGTTAATTTGGAAATTATTGACAATTTGAATAGGGATAATTAATTCATGTTGGGGTGAAATAATTATGTGTAATAATAAACGCCTAAGACACGAGTTTAGACTTGTTTGTGGTGTAAGACTGCCCGGACCTGCCCGGCAAATCCAGCAACCACAAAGGGTAGTCTAATGTGAGAGGTCAAAGGCATAAATTAAACACGTAACAATTGTAAAGACACGAGATTAGACACGTTTGCGATATACGACTGCCCGGACCTGCCCGACAAATCCAACAACCGCAATCGGTAGTCTAATATGGGAGTTCTTACAAGGCTATGGTTATAATGAATTAAGCAACACTTAACCAAGATAAACATGTGGTGAGACATGGGGGTTAAGTGGGTGACATGGGTGACATGTGAAATACGATTAGAGACACTTAACCAAATTGAAACATGTAAGAAGACATGAATAAGAAGGGGTTAAGTGGAAAATTATAGTGGGGACCAAGCATAGGTGGAAAGCTTGTATCAAGCATGGAGACCCTTTTCAACCCAGTAACCCATTAAGTATCTTTGTAAGCTCGAGTTAGATCGAGGACGGGACACGCTTACTAGATTTGATCGTAAGAGGTCAAAACGGGTTAACGGTGGCAACGCAAGTCCAACGGGGTCATGTGCGTGCGTGGCCTCGGGCTGGTAGGTAAGACGTTGTTGCATCGTGTAGATATAAGTCGTGCATCATTAGTGGCATCGGGTTGCCACTTTGGGGAGTGATACACCCCACTGTGGGACCAACACAGATATCTACGAGTTAGGGAGCCGATTGCATGGGGGTAGTGGGTACAACTAGTGGAGATAGGGGCAGGCGGCACCTATGAAGACAGCTAGGGGTACATGAAACTACCATTATGATTATTATGTTTAGTAGGCGGGATCAACTTTTAGGGGGACTAGTAATGGTGCTATATAGTAATTATCCTATAGTGTGGGAGGCGCAAATTAATGTTCTCCTATTCCTCTTGTTTGTTTTGTTTTGCCCACTTGTTTCACAGTCATTCCTTGTTTTACCAGTTTATGCCTTATCCTAATTACTTTAATAATTATATTGTTAAAGTTATTGGACTCGCCAGACTTCATGTCTGACCCCCTTTGTTTTCACCTATTTTCTTCCTTTCCCCCCCTAAGGTTCTCAGGGTGGGACTAGTGCTAGTGGAGCTTGATTTTGATCTTTCTCTATATTTTGGAAGTGCTTGGATTGCTGAAAGAACAGATCAGCTCATCTCTTTTATGGCTACTTATGTTGGGGTTATGCTTTTTACTTTATGTACTCTGAAAACAATTTGTCAACATGGATATTAAGTGTACTTGGTTTTACTATTGGTTTATGATGTTGTTGTAATAAACTATTTCTCTGCTGCAATAAAAGTTGTTTTAAAATTTTCAAGTACCAATATATGTATCTGTCTTGTTATATTCTGTTCTATTCACCAATAATACTCCATGAAAGTTAATGCATTCCCTTTGAGAGTGACATTAATGGACGTGGGGTATTATACGTGGTATCAAAGCTGAAGGTTACGAGAATAGATAAGAGATTTTGAAAAACTATTTTTCGAAAGCATTTTATAAAGAAATACTTTCAAAAGTATGTTTTAAGGAGAGTATTTTCAAGAGAAAAGTTTTTTAAAAAAACATAATCCCCAAGAGCCATATATCTTTCTTTCGATTCTCCATTTTGAATTTCTTCCTTTTTCTTTTTAGCATGTCTAGGTTACCCGAGATACCAGAGGGAATACCGATACCAACATGGTTCAGAAGTTATCTGGAGGCTAGGGCCACCGCTGCAGGCCCAGCAGACATTCCTCCTCCCCCAGCTACAGCTGCTCCTCCTCCTCCCCCTCCCCGCGTTGATAATTTTTCAAAGATATGCAAAGACTTTCGAGCAATGGGCGGAAAACCTTTCCACGGATCAGAGATGTTTGTTGAAGCTCGAAATTGGCTTAAGGAGGTTGAAGATTTGTTTTGTGTCTTCGAAATAGAAGATGGAAGGAAGGTCCAATTGACTGCTTGGTTAATGAAGGACGAAGCCTCGTTTTGGTGGGAGGTCATGAATGGAGAGCGTCTAGTGGAGACATGGATGGATTTCAGACATAGGTTCGAGATGAAATTTCTCTCACGAGCAGAAGAGAATTTATAAATGGAGAGGTTCTTGGCATTAAAGCAGGGAAATTTAATGGTAAAGGAGTACGTCAACAAGTTTAATCAATTGGCGAGACTTGGCTTAGACTTGGTAAACACAACTGAAAAGAAGGCCCTGAGATTCGTTAAAGGTTTGAATGAGCCACTACATGGGTTGGCTATGACCCACATTCCTATGGGGGCTACCTTTGAGAAACTTGTTGACATGGCGCTTATGCATGAAGAGGAGAAAGGTGCTAATGCTAGTAAGGCACCGGAAAAGAAAGGGGATCAGAAGAAGTCACAATAGCAACCTAAGAATGGTGGTAAGGATAACAATAGCAAAGGAAAGAAAAGGTGCTATAATTGTGGAACACCAGGCCATCTGAGCAAGGACTGTAGGAAGAAGAAGAAGATTGGTTGCTTCAACTGTGGTGAGGCAGGACATCTGGCAAAGACTGACCGAAAATTAAAGGGTAAGGGTAGAGGACAGGGTCTACTTCTGGAGGGCAGGTTAAGTCTCTCATGGCACCAGGGCAGGCAAGAGGGCAAGTTCATGCTCTCATGGCACCAGGACAGGAGAGAGGTAGAAACATTTCTATTGAAAGTTTGGTTTTTCTGTTTAATCATCCTGTTCTACTTTGTTTTATTCTGGCGCTTCACACTCGTTTGTATCTGCTTCATTAGTTGAAACACTGCACCTAAATACTAGTCTAGTTACGGATCCCATAGTAGTCTCAAATCCTATTGGTGGTTCGGCTCTTCTTTTAATGATTTGTCGGGATTTGAGAGTGTCTATCTTGAGCGTTGAGTTTGAATGCAACACCCTCGTTCTTGGCTTCATGGGCTATGGATTGATTCTAGGCATGGATTGGTTATCCAGTAATGGTGCCATCCTCGATTGTGAAAAGAGAGTGGTTAGACTTATTACTCGCCTTGGCAACACTCTCGAAATCTCTTGTAATCTCATATATTCTGTTATGCTTAGCTACCTAGAATCTCTTGACGCGTTTGTTGAAAACTTGCAGTCTGTTAGAGTAGTCCATGAATACTCATATGTATTTGAAGAGGTGAAGGGCTTACCTCCGAAGCGGGAGATAGACTTACGCATATACCTTGTTGATAATGCAAAACCCGTAGTTCTACCCGTTAGACACATGGCTCCAAGGGAGAGAAAAGAGCTCAGTAAGCAAGTCAAAGAGTTGCTCGAAAAGGGTTTTATAAGGCGGGATATTTATGAATGGGGTGCTCCAGTAGTATTCGAAACCAATGCGGATGGTTCACTTCGCCTATGCGTTGATAATAGTGAGCTAAACAAGCTGGCCAAGAAAAATAGGCACCCACTTCCAAGAATAGATGACTTGTTTGATCATCTTGTAGGTGCGTCGGTTTTCTCCCAACTAGATTTGGCTATCGGGTTCCATCATCTAAGAATGGCTGAAGACAACATTGATAAGGCCACGTTCAGAACCCCAGATTGTTTCTTCAAATGGCTTGTCATGCCTTTTGACTTGACAAACGCACCTGCTTACTTCATTGACTTAATAAGCAGGGTGTTTAGGGAGTTCCTTAATAAGTTTGTCGTGGTCTTCGTAGATGGCATTTTGATTTTCTCGAAGAATGAAGAAGAGCATGCTTTGCATTTAAGGGAAGTCATGGATACTCTTTGTGCACATCAGTTGAAATCCAATTTCTCCAAATGCCATTTTTGGAGAGAAGAAGTGAGGTTTCTTGGACATGTGGTGTCCAAAGAAGGGTTAGCTGTGGACCCCGCAAAAGTAGTTGCGGTGCAAGATTGGAAGGTTCCACAGAATGCAGCCGAAGTCCGAAGCTTCCTCGGACTTGCGGGCTTTTACCGAAAGTTCATTAAAGACTTTGCAAAAATCTCAGCCCCACTCGCAAGATTGACAAAGAAGAACCTAACTTTCGCTTGGGATTTGGATTGCGATATTGCTTTCCAATGTTTGAAAAGGGCTCTAACAATAGCCCCAGTTCTGACATTGCCTGATGGGAGCAAAATGTTTACCGTATACGCAGACGCATGTGGTATAGGATTGGGCGCTGTCTTGATGCAAGAAGGCAAGGTAGTTTGTTATGGGGGAAGGCAATTGAAGGTTCATGAGAAAAAATACCCAACTCATGATTTGGAGCTAGTTGCCATTGTTTTCCCTCAAAAGTCATGGCATCATTACCTACAAGGAGAAAGGTTTGAATTGTTTACTAACCATACATCATTTAAGTACCTTTTCTCACATATAGACCATAACTTAAGACAACAAAGGTGGATGGAATTTCTGGCTTCATATGATTTTGAGATTTCTTATACCCCTGGCAAGGGTAATGTGAAAGCAGACGCCTTGAGTAGAAAGAAGCTGACCTTGAGTGCTCTCTTTGTAGAAAGGCAAAGCTTGGAGTACATAGCAAACTTTAACTTTAGACCCTCCTCTTAAATTGTACCTGGTTTGTTAGCATCGCTAGAGGTGCAGCCTACTCTTTTGGACTCAATAGGAACCGCGCAACAAGAAGACCCTCAGCTAGTTGATGTGATGGATAAGCTAGTTAGGGGTGAGACTTCTAGTCACCTCGATAGATACTCCATCGATGATAAGGGTTGGTTGAGACGGGATGGAAGGCTATGCATCCCACAAGTAAGGAATTTAGTGATGACGGTTCTCGAAGAAGCACACCATTCTAAGTTGACCATACACCCAGGCGGAGACAAGATGTATAAAGATATAAAAAGGGTTTTCTTTTGGAATGGCATGAAGAGGGATGTAGCTGAGTTCGTCGCTATGTGTTTGATATGCCAGCAAGTCAAAGCAAAGTAGAAGAAGCTTGGTGGTCTGCTCCATCCTATTGAGGTCCCACAGTGGAAGTGGGATAGCATTTCTATGGACTTTGTTGATGGGTTTCCTTCGACAAGAAGGGACAATAACAGTATTTGAGTAATGGTGGACACGCTCACTAAAAGCGCTCACTTTATACCTGTTAAAAGTAGAAGGACTGCCTCATCTCTAGCATCCATTTATCTTAAAGAGATAGTTCGACTCCATGGGATATCCTCCAACATAGTGAGTGATCGAGATCCTATCTTTACAAGCGAGTTTTGGAAAAGTTTGCAAGAGGCTATAGGCACACAATTATGCTTAAGCACGGCCTATCACCCCCAAACCGATGGTTAAACGGAAAGGGTGAATAGAGTATTGGAAGACCTCTTGAGCTTGCGCATTCTTGACTTTCGAGGGACATGGGAGGATCATCTTCCTTTTGTGGAATTCGCTTACAACAATAGCTACCAAGCCACCATAGGCATGGCGCACTTCGAAGCTTTATATGGAAGACCATTCCGATCACCGACTTGTTGGTGGGAGTCTACAGACAAGCTTGTACTTGGGCCATACATGATTAGAGAGACCTCAGAAAAGGTGGACTTGATAAGAAGACAGATGAAGGCTGCACAAGATAGACAGAAGTCCTACGCAGACAAAAGAAGAACCGACCTTGAGTTTGAGGTTGGAGATAAGGTGTTCCTTAAAGTATCTCCTTTGAGGAATGTCATTCGCTTTGGGTCCAAAGGAAAGCTAGCACCAAGATTTGTAGGACCATTTCCAATCATTGAAAGGATTGGGACAATGGCTTATAGAGTAGAGCTACCCGAAAGACTAGCTGGAGTTCATAATGTTTTTCATGTCTCTCAACTACGAAAGTGCTTACATGAGTCTGCAGAAGTTGTGGAGACAAGTATACTAGAGGAAGTAGAAGTGGAGCGAGAAGTGACTGTGAGAAGAGTTCCAACTCATATCTTGGGTATGGAAGTCAAAAACCTACGCAACCGTGAAGTCAATCTTGTTAAAGTTCAATGGAGTGACACTAAGGAAGACGCGACTTGGGAAACTGAGAGGAAAATACGCGCAGCCTACCCGTTTCTTTTTTAGGGTACCTCCTTGATCTCTTTTTCCATAAGTTTATTCATGCCTATATCTATCTTTTAAGTATATCTCCTCAGTCCTACCCTTTATCCTTAGGTAGAAACCAATGGATGTAAACATGTATTTGAAACATGTTATGATTGATGGTTGCTAGTGGTTGTAAGTGGTTGCTAGTGGTTGCTCGTGGATGCATGTTCACACACATTAGGCACTAGATCGGCTCAATCACTTTCATATTGCATATAAATGTGTGTGCATATTTGAATTAATGGATGTATAATGGTTGTGTTATCATATTGATGCTGCATTTTGATGAATGGTTGTGCACACATGTAGAAGTAATATGTATCGTTTGGATTCTTTTGCATACATAATGGACGCATGGCACTATCATGATTTGCATTAAGGAGGTCAACTGAATCAGTGGACCGCCTGATTTTGCTTTACATAAGGAACATATACACGCACTTTTTGCATATGTTCATACAGCATTAGAAATCTTGTAAGCACAATGGATGCCTGTGTTTGATGGTTGAGTAGATGGATGATTAGACGTTAGGATATACATTCTCCTTAACTTGGAGATTTCGGGGGCGAAATCCTTTAAGGAGGGGAGAATGTAACACCTTGAATTTTCTATGAATATTAAAATTAACAATCTTAAGAATACTTAATTGCTAAAGTGAGAATTAAGGAAAATGGGTTACGCCATTGCGTTCGTTTCGAAATTCAGCTTGGAATAGAGTCCAAGTTTTCGTAGCTCGGACTTCGTATGAGGAAGTTATGGCCCTCGGAAGTTTCAGGAATTTTATATAAATTAAAACAGTTCAGAATAAAAAAATTCGAAATTCAAATTCAAACAGGGAAGCAGGCTAGGCGGGATTTCTCCTGCCCAAGGCCAGGTAGACCAGGGGGTCTACCTCCCCTATACAGGTCAACCAAAGGGTCGACCTAGGGGTCGACCTACCCCCAGGGCAGAACTAAAATCAGAAGATCCTGACTTTTTGCTAAGTCTTACCTGGCCTGTTGCTGAGTCACTAGGGCAAAGGTGGCAATTCTAGATAACTCTATCTAGTCTAGACGGTTGTGATTGTTCCTATGATAATCTAACGACTTAGGTTGATTTAAACTTCTTTAAAAGCACGCATAGGCTCAAGCCCTAAACTTAAAGTAAATTAGTCTCTTGGTCACCATGCTGCTGCTAGAATAGTTCTTCTTAAAGCTTAAGGGTTAGCAAGTCAGAATTCTAATTCAAAAGACGAACGAATCATTCTCTTCTCTAACCTGTCTTTGTGAGAACAATTTCTTTCACAAAATAATTAATAAACTAATTATGATGAGTTATAATTGGGATTATGAGAATATGTATGTTGAATCATGTGACGTTGCTTAACTTTGTTATCGTTTGTTGGTAAACATATGACAGTTTTGTTAACTTATGCTAGTAGATCTATTTCATATGTCCAATCACATATGTTTAACTTGATTTATTTTATGACATCAGTTTATATGCAAGTTTGGGATGTAAATCATATGCTAGTTCGTACGTGCATCTTATGCAAGTTTGGGATGTTAAATCATATGCTAGTTTATATGTGAATCTTATGCAAGTCTGTTCTTATATATGCTAGTTTGAATGTGAATCTTATGCAAGTCTGTATGGGAATTATACACAAGCTTATATGAGAGTCAATTATATACGTATGCTAGTTTATATGCAAAACATGTGATAAATTCATATGCAAGTTTGTAGGAATCCATATGCAAGTTTAGGTGAAAACTATATTCATATTTTTAGGTGAAAAACTATGAATTCATTTACAAGTTTAGGTGGAAAACCATATTCACATATGCAAGTTCACAATTTCATGTTTAGATCTATATTTAGATCCATGGCAGTACATAGTTTATGCAAATTTATGTTATATATGTTCATTGCCTATGCAAGTTATTGGCTATGCAAACATATGTTATAATTCTTATTTACAAGTTACATCTATTTTATGTGTTATGCAAGTTGTGATGTTTCTTTTCTTTTTATGAGTTACACTATTTGCGAGTCTAACATATTTTATATTAAAACGTACGAATAGCGTGGGGACAATCGGAAAATATTAATTATGTAAATTGTGAATTGGCATAAAATGGCTTTAAAAGCATATAATTAAATTGAGACATTAATTGGTATAATTTATATACCTAAAAAGTATGGACATAATTTAGGTGACAATTATGGACATAGTTAATTTGGAAATTATTGACAATTTGAATAGGGATAATTAGTTCATATTGGGGTGAAATATTTTTGTGTAATAGTAAACGCCTAAGACACGAGGTTAGACTCGTTTGTGGTGTAAGACTGCCCGGACCCGCCTGACAAATCCAGCAACCACAAACGGTAGTCTAATGTTAGAGGTTGAAGGAATAAATTAAATGCGTAACAATTGTAAAGACAAGAGGTTAGACACGTTTGTGGTATAAGACTGCCCGGGCCCGCAAGGCAAATCTAGCTACTGCAAATGGTAGTCTAATGTGGGAGGTCTTACAAGGTTACGGTTATAATGAATTAAGAAACACTTAACCAAGATAAACATGTGGTGGGACATGAGGTTTAAGTGGGTGACATGTGAAATACGATTAGAAACACCTAACCAAATTGAAACATGTAAGAAGACATGAATAAGAAGGGGTTAAGTGGAAAATTCCAGCGGGGACCAAGCATAGGTGGAAAGCTTGTCAAGCGTGGGAGACCCTTTTCAAACGAGTAATCCATTAAGTATCTTTGTGAGCTCGAGTTAGATCGAGGACGAGGCACGCTTACTGGGTTTGATCGTAAGAGGGCAAAACAGGTTTACGGTGGCAATGCAAGTCCAACGGTGTCATGTGCGTACGTGGGCCCGGGCTGGTAGGTAAGACGTTGTTGCATCGTGTACATATAAGCCGTGCATCATTAGTGGTATCGGGTTGCAACTTTGGGGAGTGATACACCCCACTGTGGGACCAGCACAATTATCTACGAGTTAGGGAGCCGATCGCATGGGGGTAGTGGGTATAACTAGTGGAGATAGGGGCAGGCAGCACCTATGAAGACGGCTAGGGGTACACAAAACTACCATTATGATTATTATGTTCAGTAGACGGGATCAACTTTTAGGGGACTAGTAATGGTGCAGTATAGTAATTATCCTATAGTGTGGGAGGCGCAAATTAACGTTATCTTATTCCTCTTGTTTGTTTTGTCTTGCCCACTTGTTTCACTGTCACTCCTTATTTTACCAATTTATGCCATATCCTAATTACTTTAATAATTATATTGTTAAAGTTATTGGACTCGCCAGACTTTATGTCTGATCCCCTTTGTTTTCGCCTCTTTTCTTCCTCCCTCCCCCCCCCCCCAGGTTCTCAGGGTAGGATTAGTGCTAGTGGAGCTTGATTTGGATCTTTCTCTCTCTTTTGGAAGTGCTTGGATTGCTGAAAGTAATGTTCATCTCATCTTTTTTATGGCTACTTATGTTGGGGTTATGCTTTTTACTTTATGTACTAAGAAAACAATTTGTCAAGATGGATATTAAGTGTACTTGGTTTTACTGTTGGTTTATGATGTTGTTGTAATCAACTATTTCTCCACTGCAGTAAAAGTTGTTTTAAAATTTCAAGTACCAATATATGTATCTGTCTTGTCATATTCTGTTCTATTCACCAATAATACTCCATGAAAGTTAACCCTTTGAGAGTGACATTAATGGACATGGGGTGTTGCATATCATGTGATATACTCCAGTTGCTTCCATTCCTGAAACGTAGCCCCTAAAATAGCATGTTTCCTACTCAATGCATCAGCTACCGCATCGCCCTTCCCAGGTGTCTATGCGATTATTGAAATTATAAGAAGCCAAGTACTCTAACCATCTCCACTGATGAAGATTTAAATCCTTTTGGGAGAAAATATACTTTAATGACTTATGATCGGTAAACAACTCGAATCTTTCTCCCAAGAGGTAATGTCTCCATATCTTTAACGTGAACACGATCGCTACCAATTCTAAATCATGGGTAGGATACCTTTTCTCATACGGTTTCAGTTGCTGACTTGCATAAGCTACAACCCTACCTCATTGCATTAGTACAACACCTAGTCCGGTACCACATGCATCCGTGTATACCGTTATCTCTTCATCCCCTTTAGGAATAACTAACACTGGTGCACACATCAACTTTACCTTTAGGCTCTTAAATGCGTTCTCACACCTTCCATCCCAGACGAAAGCTTGATTCTTCTTGGTCAACTGATTTAATGGTGCTGCTATCTTGGAGAATTCCTGAATAAACTTACGATAATATCCAGCTAATCCCAAGAAACTTCTTACGTCCGTTGCATTCTTGGGTGTAGACCAATCTTGCACTATAACCACCTTCGTATGGTCCATGGCAATACCATTCTCTGAAACAACATGGCCCAAGAACCTCACTTCCCTCCTCCATAAGTGACATTTAAAAAATTTCGCTTTCAATTGGTGTTTCCTTAACACCTCCATCACTGACCTCAAATGTTCCTTGTGTTCTTCCTCAGTCCTTGGGTAAACCAAGATATTGTTTACGAACACAAGAACAAACTTATTTAATTTATCTCTAAAAATACTATTCATAAGATCCACAAAATATGCGGGCGCATTGGTCAACCCGAATGGCATGACCAACCACTCATAAAATCCAGACGATGTCTGAAATGTCGTTTTAGGTACACTCTCGGCCGCTTCTCGGAGCTGATGAAAACCTGTCACGAGATCCAACTGCGAAAACACTCTTGCTCCATTTAGTTGATCAAACAAATCATTTATCCGCAGAAGAGGATATTTATTCTTCCTAGTCACCTTGTTCAACTCGCGGTAATCCACACATAAGTGAAGGGAACCATCGTCCTTGGTAGCAAACACAGCTGTGCTCCCTACTAGTAAACCCTTTTTCGGATAAATCCTTTCTTCAAAAGGTCGCCACTTGCACCTCGAGCTCTCGATGCTTCCTTGGCACCATATGATGAAGTGGCATCACTATAGGTCTGGCATCTTTCATTAAATCAATTTGAAACTCGATCTCTCGGTGTGGTGGAAGTCCGATCACTTCCCCGAAGATTTCCGGATACTCGCCAGTAATAGGAACATCTGATAACTCATCGTGCGGGATGTCGAGGAAATTTAGAAAACTAACCATCACCCCATCACTAGGTAGGCAACCCAATGCCACCCTCCTCCCATCGTCCTCTCTAATGGTCACTGAAGGCCCCTCATAGTCTACCACCACCCCCATACCTTTGGAGCCATCGACTCCCAGAATAATGCCAAACCCAGTAAAGCCCAAAACAATCACAAGCAAACATACATCCATGTCTCAATAAGACCAAATTATGTAAAATCATTCTAAGGCTAGTCGAACTACCAATTGGGTTCGCCACAACTAAAGGTCTATCGACAAGCTCGGGTTCCAATTCCAAATTATCTACTAGGTCACTAGATACGAAGAAATGGGAAACTCCGATATCAAACAAAACTCGAACAGGAACATCACAAATGGAAAGCATACCTTGAATAACGACACCTTTTCCCTTCCGTGCCATAGTTGGGGTAGTTGACGAAGAAGGAACATTGTTGATAACATATTCTTTCATGATCTGCTTCTCTTTGAGGGATTGCGGCCTATCATTCCTGAAATGTCCCACTTGGTCATAGTTGAAGCACTTCCTCTCCCCCTTCTTTGCTGGACAATCTTTGATATAGTGGCCTTTCTTTCCGCAACCAAAGCACTGGGCCTCTTTCTTATTCTTCTTTTTCTGACCATCCTTAGTCTAGTCCTATTTACTCTTATTCTAGGAAATATTCTTGCCTCCATCGCTTGCCTGCGATTTTGGCTCCTCTGCAGATGTAACAACAACCTCGGTCTTCGACTTAAGGTAAAGGCTCTCAAATCTCAATGCTTTTCCCATAATAGATTCAAAAGTCTCATCGATAAGTTTTATGAGTCTTTCACCCAACTACTCATCTAGGCCAATTATGAACCTTTCGTTCTTCTTCTCGGCAGTATCGATAATAGGTATTCCATATTTCGATAAAGTATCGAATTCAATAATATATTTCGAGACTTCCCTACCATTCTGCCTAAGCTCCAAAAACTTCCTGAACAATTCTGATTTTTGATCAGCTGGAATAAACTTATCGTTGAAGTGGGTCTTAAACTGATTCCAAGTGACTTGATCCTCAGGAATGGCCACTATAATAGCATTCCACCAATTCATTGCCCGTCCTTGAAGCTGACATGATGCTAGCTTCCTCTTTATTGCATCATCGATCCCCAAATCCTCAAAGATGCGCTCACAACTATCCATCCAATCTTGAACTTCCGTTGCAGATTTCGTTCCGTGGAACGACTTTCCACCAAGATTAATATTATCTTTGCTGAGCTTGGCGAAATCGGCTCTAGGGCTTGCACCACTGCACCACCACCGTTAGCAACATTTGGAACTGCTCCTTGAGTATCCCTAAGCATCTCCCTCATGAAGGTAGTAAACATCGTCCTCATATCAGGGACATTCCCATTATTGGCCCCTGAACCTGTACTCCTCATATATCGCTCATCGTTCAATCTGTAAAGAGAAAAATGATTAACCATCTCCTTAGTGGTGCCTGTGCAGTGCGACTTCATTCTTAGATATACTAATAGTATATATATAGTTTTTGAAAACCAAAATATCACGAAAACGCGCTCTCAGATACGTATACTATCTCTACTTGATGTCTTCCCCTAGGTTAACTACGCAACCCAGGCTCTGATACCAAGTGTGACGGCCCGCCCCGAACCAGCCGGCATTTCCCTTGAAATGCACTATGCCAATGCCTGACCAGCACGGGATGGTCGTCAGAAGATAGTGTTTTGAAACTATGAATCATCAAGAACATGTAGTATATCTCATAGTGCATGCAATAAAATATAATAATAACATAACTGACATAAAACAGGAGGGACAGTACATAAGCTGAAAACTAAACCATAACCATTAAAGTAGCGGAAATCAAAATATTGCTTATGAACCAAACCATTATTATTACAACTTCAAAGTACTATCTCTAAAGCAAAATAGAAAAGGTACACTAATAATGCCCAAAGCAGTGACCAACAACAACACAGGCAGAATATATGTATATAGTACGTGGAAGCCTCCTGCTCGTCTCCAGACAGCTATTCGTGGATCATCACCTAACCTGCCTCTAGTCTGCTCGTTTAGGAGCAACCAGAGTAATAAGAAGAGACATAAAACTCTGGGTCAGACGAAAGTCTAGTATGAGCAATAGCAACAAAATAAAGCAATAAAAGGTATGAATAATCATACCTGAACTTGGACCTGCAACCAAAGAGTTAGCGCAACAGGATGTACAGTACTTTAAGGTAGTACTAACATAAAGAGTAAAATGGGAGTGCGCGTGTCATGGTGATAGCAAACATCAAACATAGCAATCATCCTCACATCTCTCACTCAGTGCATAAAGCATACGATATCCACTACTTTGATCACCAAATCCATTGAGGCCATGACAGGTCCATGCCCTTCTAGACTCCGTACAAATAATTGCCATGACCATGCCCTTCTGGTCTATAGCCAGTAACCCTTCCCAGTCCACGCATCCTCTGTCTCTGGTTTGTCTATATGCCTCATCTCTCATTTGTAATCCAAAGTTGTAGATATCAATAACTCCTCTATACATGTCCCACAGCAAAACTATTAGGTTATCCTTTGGAAATCGGATGTCACCCTCCTTGACCAGCTCGCCACGCTAGGGCTCACCCTCATCCTAGTGTTCTCCCCCTAGGGTTCGCTCCCTTCCTAGGGGTTGCCCCACTGGGAATTGCCAACTTCCTAGGGTTCGCGCCCCTAGGAATTGCTAACTTCCTAGGGGCCTCTCCCCTAGGATCGCTCCCCTAGGTTTCTCTTGTTTCCTAGGGGTCGTTCCCCCAAGGTATCGCTCATCACCTATGTGTAACACCCCGCATTTTTAACTTAAGATAATAAAATAAGAATAACTTAATTAAATATTCAGAATTAAGTAAAACGGATGGTACCGTTGCGTTCGTCTCGGAATTTTAGTTTAGGTAGAGTCCGAGTTTGCATAAAACGGACACCGTATGAAGAAGTTATGGGTTGCAAAAGTTTATCAGAGAAAACAGGAACATCCCAGGTCAATTTTCGGCCTCTGGACCCATGGAGGTCAACATCTTCACGGGGAGCCAATCCAAATGAAGGGGGTCGACCCCGGGGTCGACTCCTTCAAGGGGGTTTGACCCCCCCTTGGGCAGATTTTGACAGAATGTAATAACCCAGAAAATCTGAACCAATTTAAAATTTTTATTTTGGCAATTTTGATGAATTTTGTAAATTTAAAATGAAATATTTTAAATAATAATGACAAGAAATTTGTTTTGAATAGAATTAGAATGTATATATTTATATAGCTCGTCGTTAGAATATAAATATTTATTTTAAATATAAAAGAATTGAAAATGGCGCGGTAGTTTGAAAATTCGATTTCAAATTTCAAGTGGATGTACAAGATTCAAAATAAACCAGATTTTAGCGAAACCAAAAATATTAGAATCTACTTGAAAGTATCTTTCCAATGAATTCAAAAAGATGAAATTTCATAGCCGGAATAAAAAGTTATGCCTAGTTGAAAATTCAGAATAGTCGTTGTGGAATTCTGGCCCTTAAAAATGAAAATTTTGCAAATGACCTTCATTTTTGATGAAACCACTTTTGTTGGATCCTTGATGTCATGTTATTGCTAGATTCCAAGATTCGTAATTTTCTGTATTAATATGGGAGCGTGGCAAAGTAAAACGTGTTTTAACAGTTTCAGTCAATTTCGATCAACCAGAAAATGGCCATTTTTCAAACGGTCTTGGAATTTGACGAAATTAGTTTTGTTAGAACCGTATTGTCAATACGAAGCAAGAAAATATTTTTCGGGAATTTTTAGAGTTCGTATGTGGCCCCAATAAATTGAAATGTGCGTTAAAATTCAATATATAGATTTATATCTTGATTTTGATGGAAACCGATCGAAACAGCCAAACTGGCTTATGATACATATCCCATTTTTTTTGGAATGGGGGTAATTAGCTAGGGACGACAGACGGTGGGTCTCGTTTGGAGATCGAAATTTAGAGTTACTTTTTGGAAATTTAAAATAATAAAATAATTAAATTTTATATAACCCCCCCAATTCTCCTTCTCTTTCTCCTATTCATTCACAAAATAAAATAAAAATAAAAAAAAAGAGAAAGGGAGGAACGACGGAGGAGCCGCCGTTGCCCCTTGCCCGCCGCCAACACTGGCGTTGGCCCCCTCCACCTCGCCTTCTCTGCCTCCCCAGTTGCCCCCTCTCATTCCCTCCTCTCTCCTCGTTTATCTTCCAAAACCTCACCTCGACTGAAAATAGCCGCCGCTGCCCCTTCTTTTCATCACCTCTGGCCATCGCAGCTCTGAACAAATCCCCGTCCATCGTTTTCCACGTGATTTGAAGACCCCCAAATTGCTCAGCCAACCGCGAGCTCCACTGCGCCAGTCACACCCGCCTCCGATGCAACTCCGACCCCCTCCTCTCTATTCAACTTAGACCAGTAAGTTTTTTTTTCTTTTTATTGTTATTTTTATAATTATTTCCCTCTTATTCATATAAATAGAAAGCAAGAAAAGAATTTATATATATTTGTAACCAAGTATAAAGTTTTGATTTTTAAAGTATAAAGTTTTGATTTTTAAAGTATAAAGTTTTGATTTTTAAAAGTATTAAAGATTTGATTTTTCAAAGTGTTAAAGGTTAGATTTTTAATAGTGTGTTTATGAGGATAAAATTTTAATTTTTAATTCATGAAAGTTTATATGTTTAGAAGAATAAAGATATGATTTTTAAAATAGAAAAGCTAGAATTTTTAAAATTAAAAATATTCGATTTTTAGAAGTATAAAAATTCGATCTTTAGTTGGATAAAAATATGATTTTTAGTTGTGTAAAATCTGATTTTTACTAGATAAAGATAAGATTTTTTTTATACATGAAAAGTTATGGTTTTTATCATATAAAGTTATAATCTTATTAGATGTATAATCGATTTTTATATGTATGTAATGATAAAAAGATTTGATTTTTATTTCTATGGATAACATACAAAGTTGTGATTTTTATATACATAACGTTCTTATAAAAATTAGATTTTTACATACATAGTAGCTGTATAAAAATATAATTTTTGTCATTTGATTAGCAAAATAAAAATTTGATTTTTATGTATGAAGTAACAGTATAAAAATGTGATTTTTATTAATCGACTGCATGAAACAAATGGCGATGGATCAAACTGAAATCAAAATGAATTTCGAACCATTCAGAAATAAAAAAATGGCGGAGTGGAACCCAAAGGTGAGAACTTTTAATTTATTTCTAGTTAAAATATATACTAGGATGCAGGCGGTGCTTAGCAGCACCCGATACCGGTCGTCCACAGAACATGGACGGCTTGTTTGTTTGATTAATGTGTTGTGAAAATTGATGGTGTGATGTGGAATGAAAATAAACATTTTATAGTTAAAAATATAATTTTTAACGTATATATAAAATTAATATTAATAAACAAATCGGACGATTTGTTTATGTACACTCATTTGACTAATATTGATTGGGACGAAAAATTTTACACAACGCCCAACTACACAAATAAAAATCTGTGTTTGTTGGTTGGAAACCCCACACAGGTGTTGGGATGATATTTGGCGTACACGAATCCCAATTATTTAGCTGTATGTCGATCGATTGGTTGACCGACTGCGTAAGCATTAATTATTTATATTTAATGCTTATGCAGTTGTGTGGTGCACTCTAGATGATGGTTGATGATTTATCGTTGCTATTATATACATGTGTTGTAGGGAATCCATATAATTTACATTATATGGTAATTGATTGGGCCTCATTCCAATTTGGAAAATAAAGAATAAAAGAAAATTCATGTGTTGAATAAAATATATATTCATGTGAAGAATAAAAAAAAGTGTTGAATAAAATATATATTCATGTGTTGAATAAAAGAAAATTCATGTGTTGAATAAAATATATATTCATGTGTTGAATAAAAGAAAATTCATGTGTTGAATAAAATATATATTCATGTGTTGAATAAAAGGGAATTCATGTGTTGAACGAAATATTTATACAATAAAGTTCACATTTTTATTGTAAGTAAGAATTAATAAATATTCATGTGTTGAATAAAGTATATATTCATGTGTTGAAGAAAATATTCATTTGTTGAATAGAATAACGAAGTTATTGAAATATATAAAGCCGTGTTGGTTAGATTAACGCCATTTTGACGTGAACGATATTTATAGCGATTTTATTCATCTTTATAATGAATATAGAAAAGGAATTGATTTCAAAATCTAATGTTTTGAAAATATTATCATTTATATATGATGATATGGAATATTCAATTTTGATTAGAAATTGAATAGGAAGCTGAAATCGTTTTGAAAATAAATTTAAAACGATTTATAAAATACGTTTTGAAAGGAAATCGACGAAATATAAAATATATATAAATATATATATATATTGTATATATAATGGCCTGAATAGAACACGCCGCACAGCGGTAGTTCGCGAATTTCGACCATTGACTTCGAATGGACATTACGGGGAGATCCGACCATCGGATTCTCCTAAAACTATAACCCTTGGGTTCGTATCGAAAAGAGCTTTCTAACGAATATTAGAGATTTGAAATCTAATGGTTGGATTTGGAATTATGTCCAAATCAAATTTGGAAAAGGTCGCTATAAGTGTAGTTTGATGGCCGCTTATGGAAATCGACTGTACGGGCCTTGATAAAATAGTAATAATTCGTGTAGAATCATAAGAAACGATTTGGAAAGAATTGGGATGAAAAACTCTATATTTAAAAAGATGAAAATAGATTTTTATCGAAATGGACTAGTTTTGAACTAGAATTATAATCCATTTATTTTTGAAATAAATAAATTGGATTTGAAAGGGTTTTAAAAGTAAACAGAATTTCCAATAATTGAATTGGAATGGATTTGAATCGAAATTGTCTTTGAAATATTTCGATGTTGTATTTCGTGATTATACAGATATCGTTATGGAAATTTGAAAGATATATTTATATCGTTATTTTCAATACGATATTTGTTGGTCGTAGAATTTGATATTGAACATAAGCCGATATATTTTCTATTCAGAGCCTTGTATTTAATATCAAATGGGATTTGGGTTTGTCGTGAATGATGTCTTCATTAACACTGTTCTTAAACCCAGTTGAGAAAAATATTAAATCTTTTTATTTAGATTTAATGAAGTATACCAATTAAATGGTATTTAATTAGAATTGAATTTGAATTTGAATTGATTTTTGGTTTTATCGTGAACGATGTTTTAAATAACACTTGTTCTTTAACCCGATAATTAAAGGAATGTGAATTGGGTTTATCGTGAACTGTATTTTAATGACATCCGTTCTTTAACCCGATTTACAGTGAAATGTGATTTGGAATTTATAAATCTTTTGTTAAGATTTAAAGGAGATTTACCAAAGTAAATTTTTCCAATTTAATAAAATAAATTGGAATGGAATGGAATTCGATTTGGTAATAATCGAAGTGAATTTCTGTGGAGGAAGACAACTAATATATCTGGAATTTAAAAGGCTTTGTCGTTATTCCGTTTATATTATTAGTCGGATATGGAAGTTTATATCGATTATATATCGATTTGTTTTCCATGAAGATTCCATTGTAAATGGAATGTGATTTTGGGTTTATCGTGAACCGTGTTTTAAATGACATTGGTTCTTTAACCCAGTTAAAGACAGGATGTGATTTCCCAAGTTAAATAATCATTGATAGTGATTTTTGGGAAGATGAAAACCAAGTGGAGTTCTAAATGAATCTTTAATTAGATTGAAATGATCGAGAATGGAGTATCAACAGTTTTGCTCTAGACGATAGTTAAATCTTTAATTAGATTTGAACATGAAATGGTAATTGAATTTACCGATAACACCGTGGTGTTAGATATGAAGTATTACCAGTTTTACTTCATGGGATGAATAGGTTAGGATTGGGAAATTAAAACAAATGATTACTTTGGTAAGGTTCGTAAATCCCGACTAGTTTGGATAAACCATAATTTGGTCTGAATTGATATTCAAAAGAAGATTAAAGAATAAATTTAAAGAATTTATCTTTGATAAAATTAACGGGAACCTTTTCCAAAGTATAAGAATATTTGAATAAAAGAATATTTTGAATTGGAATGAGGCGTATGTTGTGTTTGTGTAACACTTGTTTATTATATACGCGAGTTATTCAAAAAGACCGGGTTTATCCCATTCTGAATAACTGATTCGACGATGTGTCGAGGATGAAGACGGTGGTAGAAGTCCGGAGGTCTTCACATCGTTTGGATAATTACTGATGATCTTGATTGGACTATATACCCATGAGGAGGGAATCAGTTGTTGATCGTCCAGACGTACTTGGAGATCGATGGATATACGAGGTACAAGGTTCCTCCGGTTTCGTTCAGACCCAGAACGGACTTGGAAATGGACTGTGTGTCTGACATTGGATATCATTCTGTGTGATTGATGGATACCGGTTGCATGGAGTGGTTTTCCTGTGTGGCATGCTAAGATGCAAATGATTAAGGCTTTTATTGAAAAGCAAAGTCTTGTGGTTGATGATCAAAGCATCGCCTGTGTGGCATAGCTTTGTGTAGCATTAATTCGCGAGCCTCACACCCCGGTTGTGAACCAGAAACGGGAGAGGACATCAGGGAGGGCATGCGTTTCTTTCTATCTAGGGTGGTGTCAATGACCTACCAGCCCTGACATTTATATTATTTTCACTTGTGTGGTTGTTGGATTGCGAGGCGCCTCGGATATATCGATGACTACGTGGAGCCGATGGAGTCATAGGACTCATTTACGCCCCAAAGGGCGAGGAAACGCAATGTTCAGGCATTTTAATCCACATCGGTGGACCGGCCCTTACGATCCAAGGGTCACTCGAGCTCTGATCCTGAGACATGTTAGGCTAGATTGTCTCGAAGCGGTGAGGACGATCCCTGGCCTCGGTTCACAGATGGAAATCCAACTTCCAATACGTGACTTTTGCGGTTTTGATTGTAGAGCCTTGTATTGGCGACATGATATATGGCCCATGTCGTCTATGATTGATACTTATGATTGAAATTGTTTTGACACTATAAACTTATAGTAAAAATAAAAGATGAAATTTAGCGTATCAAACATTCTTTGGCTATTATAAGGTAAAACCCTATCCTCCGGCTTGTGTTGCATTATGTGATGGGACCTGGGTCTTATAATAGCTTCATTGTTCTTTATTTAGCATTATGATGTTCTTTTATGCACTGGTATTCTTGGGAGGAAACCCGTTCCGTGTTATACGGCGTGGTCCCTTGATTTACCTAACTTTAAAATAAAGATTAATAACTGTTTTAGTTCTCACACCAGTCACATGACTGACCTGGAGTTTAATGTTTTAACCTAAACTCTGGGTGCCTCTATTTTCCACACGGGCAGCTAGTAGTTTTGGTTTTGCAGATTTATATTCACAGGAACCTGGTTTACAGCAGGAACGATACTCGGAAAGCTCTGTATCCGTGTATTACTTTCAGTTGTGTTTTGTATTATTTTTCCACTGCTATGTAATGTAAATTGAATCTCTGATATTTTTCTGATGTGTAATATTTATTCATACTCTGTATATTCTTGTATTCTAATGAAATTGTTGTAATAAGAAATGAAATGTTCTTCTGTTTGTGTCCGGATGTGGCTTGTTCTCAACTCAATCTGGGCTTTCCTTCACAAGGAAGTTCGGGTCGTCTCACAGATTAGGGTTTTTGAGTTTTTGACGGTTTTTGTTCAAATCTGAGAGTCCTGGTTGTTCCAATACACCTATAAATAAGACCTTAGACCTAGCCCTAAACCTCACAATTCGGAGGCTACATTAAAACTCTTCTATTACTCTCTCTCTCTCTCTCCTCAAATATATTCAGAGACTTAGAATACTAATAAGAAGATTTTAAAATTCAAGATATGGAAAAGAGAATCGACATTAATAAAAAGATTGTTCAAAAACATGAAAAGCTAGGTAAAATTCTAGATCAAGTCCATTCAAATTCTTACTCTTTCTTTCCCTTCTCTTTTAATGAAAACAATCAATCCACGGTTATTAGGTTTCAAATGAAATTAATAGAGAAAAACCATGGATGCTGAAACTGGATCAAATCTAGAATTGGAGAAAGCATAAAAGGTGAGTGGATTTAAGCTATATAGTTTAGATAAGAATATGTTATCGTTTACCATTCCCATGTATGTATAATTGAAATGCAATATGTTGAGAAATGTAACATAGTTAATAATGCCTAAAGTGATGGGTACGAAGTAGGAATAACTAATGTGCTAAATATTAATTTGTTGGGATATGAACTTATCAAATCTTGTATAGTAATTACCGTTACTTAAATTTCATGTCAATTTGTGTAAATTATGTACCAAATCCATTAACTGTAAGAATTGAGAAAGGTATATATTGGTTTGTGTGATTTAAACAATTATCCGATTAATTGATTAAATGTTAGGAAGAAATTGGTTATATGTGAATAATTATAATAGGCATGATACAATTACATGTGAATTATAAATTATAATGGATAATTAGAAGAAATAAACATGCCTAGACTATATAGAAGGTTTACGCCGAATAAGAAATTTAACCGCTCTTAGACACGAGATTAGATTTCACTTGTGGTAGAAGCCTGCCCCGGAACCGCCCGTCATATCCAACATTCACAAGTGGTAAATCTGATGCAAAGGGTATAAATGCAAAAATTAAAAACGTGTAATGGTGCTAAGACATGAGGTTAAGTTAACTTGTGGTAGAAGATTATCCGGCGCCGCCGGGCAAATCCAACGTCCACAAGTGTAGGCTTAATGTGAGAGGTCTAGTGCTTATATATATACATATATAACAAGATATGAATAAATGGAAATGATAGTAATTAAATGTCCAACTCAGAAAATAAGAAAGGAAGGGATGTAATGAACTAAGTTAGTGTGATACGAATGAAAATTAACGTATTTCCATAAATGAACTATTTTTGAGAACGTGGTTGCAAGTAAGCCACAGTAAATAAAGTAAGAAAAGAAAAGAAATTACTTACTACCATGAATTTAGATGGGAAAAGATTATGAAAATAAATCACTGATTCCTTCTATCAAAAAGATAAGGTACATGAAGTATTTTCCTTAATTAAAATAAGGAAGATATATTACAGTGAATGAAGAATACAAGAATACAACAGTAAAATAAAATGGTTTAAAAAGGGGAATGATAATCACCTATTACAAATAGATAACACAGATGAAAAATGTTGTATAATAGGTAGACTTGCCCTAGGGACAAGTGAAGATTACAACTTAGGTCATAATAAACTAGTAAGGAAATGCGATAACCGGTGAAATGAGATAAGGGACACTTAATTTTAAATTAAGTGATCATTAAATGGGGAGAACCTGAAACTAGTTGAGAAAAGGGGGAAATATATGAAATATAAGAAGTTGTACTTAATTATAAACTAAGTAGTCTGTATACTTTAAAATCTGAAACTCGCTGATAAGAATAACATGTTTAGACTTGTCCTAGGGACAAGGGAAAATTATAACATAGGTTATAATAATGGTTAGAGAAACTTATTAATAGGCCTTAGTTAATAGAAATATGTTAATAAATAAACAACTATAAGTTGTAGTAATGGTGTAAAATGGAATTATGACTAAATGAGGAAGAATGAGGAAACTTATGAAATAAGTTATATTTAATAATAAATAATGACTGACATGTTAAACATGTGAATTGAGATATACCTAATTACATATTAAGTAAATAATGTTATTGTGAAGATGAAATCAACTAAGAATATAAAAGAGATTGTGGATTACAGACCTTGGGCCATAATCTGGAGAATAACATCTTGGAGGCTTATTAATAAACTTAAATTTGTTAAGTTATATAAGCAAAATTAATAAGCAAGAGGAACTTGGTAACTTGATTAAGAATTCAATATGAATGGGAATAACCAAGTTAAACTGAAACCTGGTGCGGCAAGGCAAGCGCTTAAAAGAATGTTTAGATAAAGGGTCTAACAACATATTAAAGTTAGGCACTTGAACCTGTCCATACGATTGAGGGTCATTAACCCAATGGGGTAGATCATCGTGTTGTTATAAGGCACGAGGGGAGCACGTATTCATTTAATTATTCTGTCGGCTCCGAAGGACTGGAAGGGGAAGCACGCGGCTTCCTGAGGTTCGTAAGGTGCTCCTAGTAGTCCTATGTGCGGTGGCAGATGTTTTAGGCTGTTCTCGCAGAAGTTGGGTCTGCACGTAACTATAGGTGGGTGGGCCTTGACTGCAGAAGTAGCTATGCGGTCAGAATGTTACGACGCAGTGACACCAGGGTGATTTGGCGGTTGCCTCAACAGGGAGGCGAAGGGTCACGACCAATAAGGATAGTAAATCGCCAGATACCCGTCATCGACAGCCAGTGGGATGCGAAAAGACTATAGCTAAAACCAATAGACCATTTACCTTTCACTATCGGGGTACGGTGGTTGAGGGAAGACGCCAAATGAATGTTTAGATTGTTTTCTTTAAGGGCAGTCGTTTAGCTCTTGTAGTCTTTACTAGCTGAGGGAGGGGCCGAGGTGGGGTCATAACCACCATGAAAACAGACCCTAGGAATATCTGTATATAGAGGCTCTTACAGTTGGGCCTATACAGATATGGAAAAGTTCCTGACCGAGTTTCGTGTTTCTTGTATCGCCCTACCACAGGACTCGGTGCACACTAGAGGACGTGCGGCTATGACATCGAGCTACAATTGAAGATACATATAAGGGACAGTCTAGATACATTCATGTCGGCTCTGGGTTATGTATCGTAGATTTGAGGGCATTACTTTGGTATGGAATCTGATTCGATCGATGGTGGGAGTCCACACGCTTATGTAGCATATTAATGATAGATATATGCGAAACGTAACATTTTTATATAGAGATCCAAACGTAACTACAGCGTAGGATGAGGGACTGCGTATATTTTGATGGTGTTACGGTGGAGACCGTGCGAGTAGGGTACCATGGGGTGTACCTTAATATTGAGGGTGCCTACATATATATTGTATTGGGTTAATAAACTTGGAAGTAAATGGGTGCGATGTGTGTGTAAGCCTTGAGTGTTGATTACCCAAGTAACCTAATAAATAAGTAAATATGATTGAATGGTATATGTAGGATTATCCAAAGTGTATAATTTAAATCCAGTCACCAGAACTTGTGTTCTGAACCCCTCCTCATAACATACTTGCAGGTTAGATTTGTGGCAGAGGCATGTGACACTATAGATAGCCTTGGGTAATGGTTAGGCAGTATTATTAATACGGCAAGGCTGTATTTTGATTATATTATATTTTATCCATTCTGTTGTGAGATATTTTTTGAGCTCTGACATGTTTTATGTCTATGTCTTTTCTGCAGGATGCCAGAGCAAACCATTACGAATTTCGATAGATTGGAGTTTTGAAAAAAATCGATCTATCGGAATTCAGGTTGTTACATCTGGTATCAGAGCTTAGGTTTAGGATTCCTATATAAATAATGAGTGAGCATATTTGTATTTGTAAAAATATAAATATATTATATATGTACCTAGATCCACTGAGGAACCCATTAAATAGAAAGAGTATAATATGGTAAGAAATCAGATGTTTGTTTTGTACACTAAAGGAATAAATATGGAAATCTGAGACACTTAGGAAATTTGGGTGGGAAGTGTACAATATATTTTGAAATAGAGAAAGGTGAATCCCATACGATCAGTGTTTTGGGTTAGTGGGTTTGGTAGTAAAACCTTATAAATTGGAAAAGGTTAAAGAGATAAAATTGGATTAGGAATATATATAGTTGAGAGAATTGACCTTGGGGAGTGTCTAGGAAAGCCTAGAAAATTGGAAACCCGCTTTGAGTCTAACCCCATTGTTAATTTTTAAGAACTTGAAATTTTAAAAGTTATGGGAAAAATGGTTTATGGTGTTTTCAAGTTTTAATCTTAAAAGTTGTAGTTTTAAAAATATGTAAAGAAGTACACATATTGAGGTTTAAAGTAAAATTCTCTCAGTAAAAGGTGCATATTATAAAGCATGTATAATTCGCTATTTTTTCTTGTTACATTTCATACAAGATTTTTTTTTACTAAGAAAGATTTGTAATCTCTATTCTTATGACAGCCCTTTTTGATAAATTATTTTGATAAGATAATTTTGTTGGGTGGACAAAATAAGTTGAAGAAAATAAGAACAGAGTGAATGTTGGCACCTTGTAGTAAGAGACTAAACCGACCTTATAGGTAGGAACAAATCATAAACCCGATTAAGAAAATAGTTGTCTATATCTACTCCAGTTTTGAGATTTGAAAAAAAATGATGGTTTACATTTTTTTAAGACGACATGTTTTTATTGTTTGGCAAAAGAAAGTCTTCATGAGGAAAACAATGTTTTGACACTTTTAATTTTTGGAAGGAAATTCAAATAAAGAAGGTTCAAACCGTGTTTTAAGAGTATGGAGTAGGTAAGGGTTAGCGCCTAGGGAAGACAGGAAAAGTTTTGAGGCTATGAAGCAGATAGAGAGAATTATCTTGGAATAATAATGAGTTCCCGTAGAATGTGTAAGCATTGAAAATCCTAGGGTGTTGCTTGAAATAATTATTGGTGCACAGCTAGAGTTAGTAGTGACTACTAGCTGATAGTAAAGAGCGAGTAAGTGTTTAGATCTTATTGCTAATTTCCATATTAGGGTAAAACCCATTATTGCATTTCTATTGGGATCGTTCCGTTATTTTGTTCTTGTTGGGTAGTTAGGGTAACACCTAAACCTGTCGTGGATCCCATAATTTGGACTTTTCTGACTAAAGGGGACATAGTTCCGAGATTCTTGGCCCTTAGTACTAGCTGTGTAAGGTGTTTGTTATCCTATTTTAGTTAAAAGACTAAAAGGCTTATTTAAATTTAAACTAAGATCAGATGATTAAATAAGCTAAGGAAAGAGAAAAGGTACAACTAAAAAGGAAACAACAAATTCAGTAAAGCAACAAAAATGGAAAATTATGAGAAAAGTTGAATAATAGTAAAAATTTCCAAGATATAACGAAAAAGAAAATCAGTAGCAAAGAAAAAAAATTCTTAAGTGGGTTATGCTTGGATAGGAAAATCTTTATAAATAGTTTCATAAAATCCAAGTGCGGTTAGAAAAAGGTTGAAAAAGAAAAAGAGAAGATGCGAAGTTTTCCGTTTTCCACCTTTTTGTAACATAAGAAATCGAATTTATAAAATTATATTTTTCTGAAATTCGAAAAATAAAGTTGGTTGGTTGGATTTTGGATGCAACATTTAGATGAACTACGCTCTTACTCAGTAAGAGTGTGGGAAAAATTGGATGAAAAAGTTTTTTGATTTTCAAATGTTGCACTCATGTAGAACTGCCAGTATATTTAGGATGTGAGCATCTTATTTTAAAAATGGATTTTTTTTGAGAAATTTGCATACATGTAGGAGGTACCGCTTAGGCATACATGTATTATTATGTTGTATTTCACTTTGCACAAGTGCACGATGTTTGCAAAAGTTGGATGCACACATGATGGATGTATATTATGTGAGGGGTTAATTAATTTTACCCTTATCAAATTTCAAGTACGAAATTTCAAAATGGTGGGAGAATGTAACACCCTGCATTTTTAACTTAAGATAATAAAATAAGAATACCTTAATTAGATATTCATAATTAAGTAAAATGGATTGGACCATTGCATTCGTTTTGTAATTCTGGTTCAGATAGAGTCCGAATTTGCGTAAAATGGACATCGTATGAAGAGGTTGTGGGCTGCAGAAATTTGTCAGAGAAAACAAGAATAGCCCAGGTCAATTCTCGACCTCCGGACCCATGGGTGTCGATCCCTTCAAGGGGGGTCGACCCACATGAAGGGGGGTCGACCCTGGAGTCGACCCCTTCAAAGGGGGTCAACCCCCTTACGCCAGATTTGACAGATTAGGGTTTTTTTAGTTTTTGACGTTTCTGATGGTTTTTGGTCAAATATGAGGGTCCTGATTGCTCCAATACCTATAAATAAGACCTTAGACCTAACCGTAAACCTCACAATTCGAAGGCTACATTGAAACTCTGCCATTACTCTTTCTCTCTCCTCAAATATATTTAGAAATTTAGATTATTAATAAGAAGATTTTAAAATTCAAGATTTGGAAGAGAGAATCGACATTAATAAAAAGATTGTTTAGAAGCATGAAAAGAGAGGTAAAATTCTAGATCCAGTCCATTTAAATTCTTACTCTTTCTTTCCCTTCTCTTTTAATGAAAACAGTCAATCCACGGTTATTAGGTTTCAAATCAGATTAAAAGGGAAAAACCATGGATGTTAAAACTAGATCAGATCCAGAATTGAGGAAAGCATAAAAGGTGAGTGGGTTTAAGCTATACAGTTTATATAAGAATATGTCATCGTTTACCATTCCCTTGTATGTATAATTGAAATGCAATATGTTGGGAAATGTAACATATGTTAATAATGCCTAAAGTGATGCGTACGAAGTGGGAATAACTAATGTGCTAAATATTAATTTATTGGGATATGAACTTATCAAATCTTGTATAGTAGTTACCGTTACTTAAATTTCATGTCAATTTGTGTAAATTATGTACTTAGGCGATTAACTGTAAGAATTGAGAAAGGTACATATTGGTTTATGTGATTTAAACAATTATCTGATTAATTGATTACATGTTAGGAAGGAATTGATTATATGTAAAGAACTGTAATAGGCATGATACAATTATATGTGAATTATAAATTATAATGGACAAATGGAAGAAATAAACATGCCTAGACTGTATAGAAGGTTTACGCTGAATAGGAAATTTAACTGCTCTTAGACATGAGGTTAGATTTCACTTGTGATAGAAGTCTGCCCGGAACCGCCTAACATATCCAGCATCCACAAGTGGTAAATCTAATGTGAGGGATCTAAGTACAAAAATTAAAAACATGTAATGGTGTTAAGACACGAGGTTAAGTCAACTTGTGGTAGAAGTCTGCACGGACCCGCCCGGCAAATCCAGCGTCCACAAGTGTAGGCTTAATGTGAGAGGTCTAGTGCTTATATATATATGTATGTATGTATGTATATAACAAGATATGAATAAGCGCTAATGATGGTAATTAAATGTCTAACTCAGAAAATAAGAAAGGAAGGGATGTATTGAACTGAGTTAGTGTGATACGAAGGAAAAGTAATGTATTTCCCTAAATGACCTATTTCTGAGAACGTGGTTGTAAGTAAGGCACAGTAATTAAAGTAAGAAAAGTAAAGAAACTACTTGCTACCATGAATATAGATGGGAATACGTTATGAAAATAAATCACTGGTTCCTTCTATCAAACTGATAAGGTGCATGAAGTGTTTTCCTTAATTAAAATAAGGAACATTTATTACAGTGAATGAAGAATACCTGAATATAACAGTAAAAGAAAATGGTTTAAAAAGGGGAATGATAATCAACTATTATAAATAAATAACATTGATGAAAAATGTTGTATAATAGGTTGACTTGCCCTAGGGACAAGTGAAGATTATAACTTAGGTTATTATACACTAGTAAGGAAATGGGATAACTGGTGAAATGAGTTAAGGGACACTTAATTTTAAATTAAGTGATCAATAAATGGGGAAAACCTGAAACTAGTTGAGAAAAGGGGAAAAATATATGAAATATAAGAAGTTGTACTTAATTATAAATTAAGTAGTCTGTATACTTGAAAGTCTGAAACCCACTGATAAGAATAACATGTTTAGACTTGCCCTAGGGACAAAGGGAAATTATAACACAGGTTATAATAAATGGGTAGAAAAACTTATTAATGGGCCTTAGTTAATAGAACTAAGTTAATAAGTAAACAACGATAAGTTGTAGTAATGGTGTAAAATGGAATTATGATTAAATGAGAAAGAATGAGGAAATCTTATGAAATAAGTTATATTTAATCATAAATAATGACTGACATGTTAAACATGTGAATTGAGATACTTAATTACATATTAAGTAAAACATGTTATTTCGAAGATGAAATCAAACAAAAATATAAAAAAGATTGTGGATTACAGACCTTGGGCCACAATCTTGAGAATAACATATTGTAGGCTTATTAATAAACTTAAATGGGTTAAGTTATATAACCAAAATTAATAAGCAAGAGGAACCAGGTAGCTTGATTAAGAATTCAATACGAATGGTAATAACCAAGTTAAATGGAAACCTGGTGAGGTAAAGCAAGCACGTAAAAGAATGTTTAGACATAGGGTCTAACAACAAATTAAAGTGAGGCGCTTGGACCAGTCCGTACAATTGAGGGTGAATAACCCAATGGGGTAGATCATCGTCGTGTTATAAGGCATGAAGGGAGCACCTATTCATCTGATTATTCTGTCGGCTCTGAAGGACTGGAGAGGGAAGCTGTAACAACCCGAATTTTTATAACAAGTTAATAAATGAATCAAGGCAGAATTAAATTTTAAATTAAGAATCAAGGGAAATGGGTTGCGCCATTGCGTTCGTCTCGAAATTTTACATGAAATAGAGTCCGAGTTTTCGAAAATCAGAGTCCGTATGACCAAGTTATGGCCTGTACAAGTTTCAGCAGACTTTCAGGCAGACTGACCCCAGGTCGACTGTAGTGTCGACTGCACAGTCGACTTCCCCCCCCCCCCCAGGTCGACTGTAGTGTCGACCTCCCCCCTGTACAGGTCGACGGCCTGGTGTGGCCCATAACCCATTTTTGAGGCCCGGGATGAGTTTTGATGGTCCGGATTGACTCTAGGGATGATCTAAGGGCCTAAATGAGTTCCTACATCTATAAATACAACCTAAGGCCTAAACCCTAATTCACTACAACGTGTCTAGCCACCATTATACTGCTAAAATCCCTCTTGGTCATGGCCACCTTCTCTAATCTTCTTCTTAAGCTTTCATACGCAATCCAATGCAAAGATGAAGACTTCTACAACAATTAAAGGAGATGAATTAACAACTCTACAACGTTTCTACATCGATTTCAGTTCCTAATTCGCTAGCCATGCTATGTAAGTTCTAGTTACTTTTTAGATTAAAATACTTAATTTTAATATGGCTATGGAATAAAGTGTAATTGGATATAAGCATGTTTATCAATTCAGACCTATTCCTTTTTACCTTTGAACCTTGAGTTTTGAGACTTGTTCATCTCCATCCTTATGTCTAGTTCATGCTCTATTCAGTCGTTGTAAATCAGTTTCTTGGATTCATGTTGATATATTTATCAAGATCCAATCTTTATGCCTATCATGATGATTTTATGCTCTTTTCTCTCTGATCTTGTTTTATTGCAAAATTCTAACTTTCCCCTATTTATTTTCTTTTGATGAACCTAGATCAATTTCGGATCTAGGCCTAAACCACGATTTTGCGTACGATTGAATACGGGGAAAAGTATGGGAATATTACCTATTTGGATATATGCGATTGGTGGAATTGATGGCATAACATGAAAATTGGATATATGGGTATTATTTCCATTAATTTGAAATTTGATAATTGGGGTATCGCCATAAAAATGGTAATTGCAAGAATTGGGATTGGCATATGTAATTTGGCTAGAACTTGATAGGTGTAAATTGGCATAAATTTGGCATACATATAAAATGGCATGAACTGAACATATGTAGATTTGGTATGAATTGGACATATGTAAAACTGATATGTAATCTAGAACTTGGGCATATGTTAATTATGTGAGATTTGTGGTCGAAACACATATGATAATTTATGTCTTGGAAAAGGGGCTAATATGAACACGCCTAAGTGGGTTTTGGGTAGTTGGAATGTAATAGCCTTAAAGGAGGGATAAATATAAATTGAGATAAGTTGCCTTTAATGGCATAAGATAAGTTGTGGTAAAATTGGTATGATTTTGCATACCATTAATTGATGAACATAATTGAGTCAATTATGTACATCGTTAAATTAGGAATTAATTAATAATTTGAATAGGGAAATTATTAATACTGGGGTAAATGATTATAAGAGATAATCAATGCTTAGGACACGAGGTTGGACTCATTTGTGACGTAAAACTGCCCGGACCCTCCCGGCAAATCCAGTAGTCACAAATGGTAGCCCAATGTGAGAGGTCCTAGGCCCAAATTAAAAGCATAACAGTTGTAAAGACACGAGGTTAGACTCTTTTATGGTGTAAGACTGCCCGGACCCGCCCGGCAAATCCAGCTGCCATAAATGTCAGTCTAATGTGAGAGGTCTTTATAGGGTTACGGCCTTAATGAATTAAGAAATACTTAACCAGATAAACATGTGGTGGGGCAAGGGGGTTAAGTGGGTGACATGTGGGTGTCAAGTGGAAATACGAATAGTAATACTTAACCAACATAACATGGTAATTAGACCAGTGGATAGGGTTAAGTAAACTAAGAGCACTTAACCAATATGGTATGAATGGGTGTGTTAAGTAATATGATTAGGCTAATGACACTTAACCAATATAGTATGAATGGGTGGGTTAAGTAATATGACCAGGTTAATGACACTTAGCTGTTATGATATGAATGGTTGAGTTAAGTAAATCATAATTAATGCCTAAGTAGGAATGAACTTATGGAATAAAGTAAGTTAGGCGGAACAATATATAAGATGAGATAACTTATGTAATAAGGAAAGATGTGCTTCATTGTAGATTAAGCAATATGTAAAGACAAGAATGAATTTACAATTGAAGGCGACATAAGTTATATTATAAAAAGGAACAAAACATTGGTTAGGTTGGATAATCCTCTGAGTATTAATCTGATGTTGATTCCGGTCTTCGGGGTTGGTATTTAGGGAATTATTCTCTCTTTCCAGTGTGTTTGTAAGTTAAGGGGTACTTGGTTGTAAAGATTGAATAAGAACATGTTATTGTACCATAACAGGGGTTAATGTATGAATCATAGGAATAACATGTTTCGGGCTTATTAATGGACTTAGTATAGTTCAAGTTAAGAATTGAATTAATAAGCAAGTTGAAGGTTGGTATAAATGGAAATAACCAAGTTAAATGATAAGACTGATGAGGTGGCACAAGCGCATAGTTAATGGATAGACATAGGGTCTAATGGCAGATAAGGCCAAGGCGCTTGGTTAAACCCAGACGTTGGGGGTAATATGAATGACATGTAAAATATACCCTATAAGCACTTAACCAAGATAAAGCATGTATTAAGACATGAGGATGATGTAGGGGATAAGTGGAGGACGTGGGTAACATGTAAGACATAACTGGTGTATACTTAACCAAAATTTAAGCATGTAGGTGGACATGAATAAGAAGGGGTTAAGTAATAATTACTAGAGGGGACCAAGCATAGGTGGGAAGCTTGTGTCGAGGAAAGGGGACCCTTTTCAGACCAGTAACCCAATACGTATCTTTGTGAGCTCGACCCATGTCGAGGACGGGACACGCATACTGGGTTTGATTGTAAGAGGTCAAAACGGGTTAGCGGTGGCAACGCAAGTCCAACGGGTTTCATATGCATGTGTGGACCTGGGCTGGTAGGTAAGACGTTGTTGCATCGTGTAGGTATAAGCCGTGCATTCTCAAGTTGTATCGGGTTGCCACTTTAGGGGAGTGATACACCCCACTGTGGAGCCAGCACAGGTATCTACGAGTTAGGGAGCCGATCGCATGGGGTTTGGTGGGTACACCTAGTGGAGATAGGGGCAGGCGGCACCTATGTAGTCAGCTAGGGGTACGTAAGACTAGTATTATGATTTACACCTAGTGGAGATAGGGGCAGGCGACACCTATGTAGTCAGCTAGGGGTACGTAAGACTAGTATTATGATGTCTAAGTAGTGGGTGGGATCACCTTATTATATAACACGGGCTACTAGTTGGGACATTAGTAGGGGGTAAGGATCCTTGTTACAGAGGACACTAGTTGGAGTACTAGTAGGAATACGAAACATTCCATGTAAGACACTTGTAAAGATGCTAGTTAGGTGGTGCAGCGCAAATATTTTAATGGCGAAGCAGAGGAATCTTGTTATGCTTGATAGGAATCCTACGAAATTATACTTAGTTTATCTTGAATGGGAACCTTGCGATGTTACTTGACAAAAACCACATCATGTTAACCTTAGTTATCTTGCCTATTTCTTATCTTGTCATCATGCTTATGTTTACTTTCAGTTTACTCATTCTATATTATCCTTAACTATTTTTATGCTGAAAGTCACTAGGACTTACTCAGTCTTTATGACTGACCCATTTTGTTTCGCCTCTTTTTCTTCCGTTCCCCCCCCTCCAGGTTCGCAGGGTGGGAATACAGCTTAGTTCGGATCTTACCAAGCTCCAAGGCTCTTTCATGGCGTGGATTTCTCTTGTCTATGGCATGCTTTGCTTTATTGGGGAATACTACAGTTTGTTTTTATGCTTCTTTATTTTTGAGCAAGACAGATATTTTAACTATGTAATTTGGGTATTGGAAGTTGATGGGCTTTTATTGTAAACAATCATATTTAATAAATGATTTTAAGTACTTCCACTTTACTTTCCGCTGTTTAATATATGTCTGTCTTGTAATATCTCTGTTCTAGTACCCATAATGCTCCATTGAAGTTAAGGCATTCCCTTTGTGAGTGACCTTAATGGATGTGGGGTGTTACATTTGGTATCAGAGCAGAAGGTTACAGACTGGGAAAAAGTTTTCAAAAACCTTCTGAACTAGTTTTCAAAACATTTACAAAGAAGCAAATTTTCTAGAAAACTTTGTTTTGATTAAAAGGCATATTCCCCAAAGCCATATGCACTATCTTTTGATTCTCTCTTGAAATCTCTTCTCTCTCTTTTCACCATAATTTCGTAGGCATCCGACATATGTCGGAGGGCAAAGAAGTGCCCAACCTCCATCTGTAGCCGCAGTAGTTCCATCTGCATCTAATCTTAATTCAAGTTGTGTAGAGTTGCCGTGCGTTGGAGGTAGCTTCGAAGGACTTGTCAACAAGATTTATAAGGATAGTATGAAAGAGGAAAAATGTGAAAGGGAAGAGGCCAAAGTGAAAGCATAGTAAAACCCATGACAAGAGAGAGTATCTTTAGTTTGGTGAAAAGGGACGTGTAATTAAGTATTGTAGGACAAGGACAAGGGCAAATGACAAGATCGTCGAGAGGGAAATTGTATGCTCTCACTACTAGCATACCTAAGGGAGGTGGTAACGTTTCTGTTAAAGGTTTAGCTTTTCTTTCTATCATCCCGCTAGAACTTTGTTTTTGTACATCGCATCCTTTTAATTCTGCTTCGATAGTTGAGTCTCTGCACCTTAGTACTAGCATATTGGAGTATCCCAATTTTTGTCTCAAATCCTGTTGGGGAATTGGCCCATTTATTCATGATTTGTTTGGATTTGAGAATGTCTATACTAGGTACTGAGCTTAGAAGGAATGCTTATGATTTTTGGGCTAGGAGTGGATTCTAGGGATGGAGTGGTTATCCAATAAGGGTGCCATTCTCGGTTTCGAAAGGAGGGTAGTTAGACTTTTGACTTGCCTCGGTAATACCCTCGAAGTCGCGTGTAACCTTTAGGGTTCTATTAGGATTAGTTACCTAGAATCTCTTGATACATTAGTTGATCCGCTCGAGTAGTGTTCGTCACTAAGGCAGATGGGTCATTTCGCTTATGCATGTGATGTAGAAAATCGCCTTAGTACGTACGTTTAGCAACATGGTTGACATTTGTTTATTTTCAAGAGATAATTCATATATGTGGAATACCTTCTAGTAAGTGAACGAGATCCAAGATTCACTAGTGAATTTTGGAAAGCTTGTGTGAAACCATGAGTACGCTGTTATGTGTAAGTCGAGTATACTAAAAGGAGAATTAGTGAAAGTGGAACGAGAGGCAATAGTGAAATGAGTTCCAACTCATATTTCGGAAACAAGAATTAAGAAGCTACGAAATTGTGAAATTAAAGATGGTCAAAGCACAATGGATTTAAGCTCAAGGGAATGTGGCTTAGAAGATTGAAGACTATATTCGTGCATCACATCTCTTTTTAAGAGTATATCCTTGATCCCTCTTTTTTTGTAGAGCTTACTTGCATGCTATCTTTTGTGTATATCCTCTCGGTCCTATTCTCAATCCAATTTCTGTTACAAACCCCATAGGGAGTATGACTCATCTGTTAGTTTTACATGTTGGGGATTGAGGGTGTCCGTTGGGTTGATTAAACCTTTTGGGTTTTATAGGATATGGGTTGGTTTTAGGAAGGGATTTCTTGTGACCTAAAAGGAGTCCATCATGCTTAGTTCCCTAGAATCACATATATATTGGTTGGGTTGAGAATTTCTTTGGGTGTAAGTCTGATGTTGATTTCGGTCTTCGGGGCTGGTGCTTAGGGAATTCTTCTCCTAATCAGTATATATGTGACGTAGATTTCTAGCTTTTATGGGCGCAGAGTTTTTACTTGCTTCTATCATTCGACTATATCTTTAGGTAGGAACAATTGGGTGTAAACACGTGTTTCAGACATGTTATGATTGATGGTTGCAAGTGGTTGCAAGTGGTTGCTAGTGGTTGCTCGTGGATGCATATACATGCATATTAGGCACTAGATCGGCTCAGTCACCTTTCATATTGCATATGCATGAGTGTTTACACTTGTTTATGGATGGAATTGAATGTGTTATCATGTGGATGTTGCATATGGATGGATGTTTGTGCACACATATAGTATTTATGTGACTAGGACTATTTGCATACATGTTGGACTCATGGCACTAAACATATTTTACATCTAGAAGATCAATCAGGCTTGATCATTTTCATTAGACAAGGAACATATACACACACTTCTTGCATATGTTCATACAGCATTAGAAATTTCTTAAGGACAATGAATGCCTGTGATTTATGATTGAATAGATGGATGATTAGATGGTAGGACACATTCTTCTTAACTTGAAGATTTCGGGGACGAAATCCTTTAAGGAGGGGAGAATGTAACAACCCGGATTTTTATAACATGTTAATACAAGAATCAAGGAAGAATTAAATTTTAAAATAATAATCAAGGGAAATGGGTTGCGCCATTGCGTTCGTCTCGAAATTTTACATGAAATAGAGTCCGAGTTTTCGAAAATCGGAGTCCGTATGACCAAGTTATGGCCTGTACAAGTTTCAGCAGACTTTCAGGCAGACTAACACCAGGTCGACTGTAGTGTCGACTGCACAGTCGACTTCCCCCCTAGGTCGACTGTAGTGTCGACCTCCCCCCTGTACAGGTCGACCTGGTCGGCCTGGTGTGGCCCAGAACCCATTTTTGAGGCCCTGGATGAGTTTTGGTGGTCCGGATTGACTCAAGAGATGATCTAAGGGCCTAAATGAGTTCCTACATCTATAAATACAACCTAAGGCCTAAACCCTAATTCACTACAACATGTCTAGCCACCATTATACTGCTAAAATCCCTCTTGGTCATGGCCGCCTTCTCTAATCTTCTTCTTAAGCTTTCATACGCAATCCAATGCAAAGATGAAGACTTCTACAACAATTCAAGGAGATGAATTAACAACACTACAACGTTTCTACATCGATTTCAGTTCTTAATTCGCTAGCCATGCTATGTAAGTTCTAGTTACTTTTTAGATTAAAATACTTAATTTTAATATGGCTATGGAATAAAGTGTAATTGGATATAAGCATGTTTATCAATTCAGGCCTATTCCTGTTTACCTTTGAACCTTGAGTTTTGAGACTTGTTCATCTCCATTCTTATGTCTAGTTCATGCTCTATTCAGTCGTTGTAAATCAGTTTCTTGACTTCATGTTGATATATTTATCAAGATCCAATCTTTATGCCTATCATGATGATTTTATGCTGTTTTCTCTCTGATCTTGTTTTATTGCAAAATTCTACCTTTCCCCTATTTATTTCCTTTTGATGAACCTAGATCAATTTCGGATCTAGGCCTAAACCACGATTTTGCGTACGATTGAATACGGGGAAAAGTATGGGAATATTACCTATTTGGAAATATGCGATTGGTGGAATTGATGGCATAACATGAAAATTGGATATATGGGTATTATTGCCATTAATATGAAATTTGATAATTGGGGTATCGCCATAAAAATGGTAATTGCAAGAATTGGGATTGGCATATGTAATTTGGCTAGAACTTGATAGGTGTAAATTGGCATAAATTTGGCATACATATAAAACGGCATGAACTGAACATATGTAGATTTGGTATGAATTGGGCATAAGTAAAACTGATATGTAATCTAGAACTTGGGCATATGTTAATTATGTGAGATTTGTGGTCGAAACACATATAATAATTTATGTCTTGGAAAAGGGGCTAATATGAACACGCCTAAGTGGGTTTTGGGTAGTTGGAATGTAATAGCCTTAAAGGAGGGATAAATATAAATTGAGATAAGTTGCCTTTAATGGCATAAGATAAGTTGTGGTAAAATTGGTATGATTTTGCATACCATTAATTGATGAACATAATTGAGTCAATTATGGGCATCGTTAAATTAGGAATTAATTAATAATTTGAATAGGGAATTATTAAGACTGGGGTAAATGACTATAAGAGATAATCAATGCTTAGGACACGAGGTTGGACTCATTTGTGACGTAAAACTGCCCGGACCCGCCCGGCAAATCCAATAGTCACAAATGGTAGCCCAATGTGAGAGGTCCTAGGCCCAAATTAAAAGCGTAACAGTTGTAAAGACACGAGGTTAGACTCTTTTATGGTGTAAGACTGCCCGGACCCGCCCGGCAAATCCGGCTGCCATAAATGTCAGTCTAATGTGAGAGGTCTTTATAGGTTACGGCCTTAATGAATTAAGAAATACTTAACCAGATAAACATGTGGTGGGGCATGGGGGTTAAGTGGGTGACATGTGGGTGACATATGGAAATACGAATAGTAATACTTAACCAACATAACATGGTAATTAGACCAGTGGATAGGGTTAAGTAAACTAAGAGCACTTAACCAATATGGTATGAATGGGTGGGTTAAGTAATATGATTAGGCTAATGACACTTAACCAATATAGTATGAATGGGTGGGTTAAGTAATATGACCAGGTTAATGACACTTAACTGTTATGACATGAATGGTTGAGTTAAGTAAATCTTAATTAATGCCTAAGTGGGAATGAACTTATGGAATAAAGTAAGTTAGGCGGAACAATAGATAAGATGAGATAACTTATGTAATAAGGAAAGATGTGCTTCATTGTAGATTAAGCAATATGTAAAGACAAGAATGAATTTACAATTGAAGGCGACATAAGTTATATTATAAAAAGGAACAAAACATTGGTTAGGTTGGATAATCCTCTGAGTATCAATCTGATGTTGATTCCGGTCTTCAGGGTTGGTATTTAGGGAATTATTCTCTCTCTCTCTCCAGTGTGATTGTAAGTTAAGGGGTACTTGGTTGTAAAGATTGAATAAGAACATGTTATTGTACCATAACAAGGGTTAATGTATGAGTCATAGGAATAACATGTTGCGGGCTTATTAGTGGACTTAGTATAGTTCAAGTTAAGAATTGAATTAATAAGCAAGTTGAAGGTTGGTATAAATGGAAATAACCAAGTTAAATGATAAGACTGATGAGGTAGCACAAGCGCATAGTTAATGGATAGACATAGGGTCTAATGGCAGATAAACCCAAGGCGCTTGGTTAAACCCAGACGTTGGGGGTAATATGAATGACATGTAAAATATACCCTATAAGCACTTAACCAAGATAAAGCATGTATTAAGACATGAGGATGATGTAGGGGATAAGTGGAGGACATGGGTAACATGTAAGACATAACTGGTGTATACTTAACCAAAATTTAAGCATGTAGGTGGACATGAATAAGAAGGGGTTAAGTAAGAATTACTAGAGGGGACCAAGCACAGGTGGGAAGCTTGTGTCGAGGATAGGGGACCCTTTACAGACCAGTAGCCCATTACGTATCTTTGTGAGCTCGACCCATCTCGAGGATGGGACACGCATACTGGGTTTGATTGTAAGAGGTCAAAACGGGTTAGCGGTGGCAACGCAAGTCCAACGGGTTTCATATGCTTGTGTGGACCCGGGCTGGTAGGTAAGACGTTGTTGCATCGTGTAGGTATAAGCCGTGCATTCTCAAGTTGTATCGGGTTGCCACTTTAGGGGAGTGATACACCCCACTATGGGGCCAGCACGGGTATCTACGAGTTAGGGAGCCGATCGCATGGTGTTTGGTGGGTACACCTAGTGGAGATAGGGGCAGGCGGCACCTATGTAGTCAGCTAGGGGTACGTAAGACTAGTATTATGATTTACACCTAGTGGAGATAGGGGAAGGCGGCACCTATGTATTCAGCTAGGGGTACGTAAGACTAGTATAATGATTTCTAAGTAGTGGGTGGGATCACATTATTATATAACATGGGCTACTAGTTGGGACATTAGTAGGGGGTAAGGATCCTTGTTACAGAGGACACTAGTTGGAGTACTAGTAGGAATACGAAACATTCCATGTAAGACACTTGTAAAGATGCTAGTTAGGTGGTGCAGAGCAAATATTTTAATGGCAAAGCAGAGGAATCTTGTTATGCTTGATAGGAATCCTACGAAATTATACTTAGTTTATCTTGAATGGGAACCTTGCGATGTTACTTGACAAAAATCACATCATGTTAACCTTAGTTATCTTGCCCGTTGCTTATCTTGTCATCATGCTTATGTTTACTTTCAGTTTACTCATGCTATATTATCCTTAACTATTTTTATGCTGAAAGTCACTAGGACTTACTCAGTCTTTATGACTGACCCGTTTTGTTTCGCCTCTTTTTCTTCCGTTCCCCCCCCCCCTCCAGGTTCGCAGGGTGGGTATACAGCTTAGTTCGGATCTTACCAAGCTCCAAGGCTCTTTCATGTATGGCTTGGATTTCTCTTGTTTATGGCTTGCTTTGCTTTATTGGGGAATACTACAGTTTGTTTTTATGCTTCTTTGTTTTTGAGCAAGACAGATATTTTAACTATGTAATTTGGGTATTGGAAGTTGATGGGCTTTTATTGTAAACAATCATATTTAATAAATGATTTTAAGTACTTCCACTTTACTTTCCGCTGTTTTATATATGTCTGTCTTGTAATATCTCTGTTCCAGTGCCCATAATGCTCCATTGAAGTTAAGGCATTCCCTTTGTGAGTGACCTTAATGGATGTGGGGTGTTACAGAAGCAAGCGGCTTTCTGAGGTACGTAAGGTTCTCCTAGTAGTCCTCTGTGCAGTGGCAGATGTTTTAGGATGTGCTCGCAGAGGTTGGGTCTGCGCGTAACTACTAGGTAGGCGGGCCTTGACTGTAGAAGTAGCTATGCAGTCAGAATGTTGTGACACGGTGACATCAGGGTGATTCGGAGGTTGCCTCAACAGGGAGGTGAAGGGTCACAACCAACAAGGATAGTAGATTGCCGGATACCGATCATCGGTAACCAGTGGGATGCGAAAAGACTAGAGCTAAAACCAATAGACCATTCACCTTTCACTATTGGGGTATTGTGGTTGAGGGAAGACGCCAAACGGATGTTTAGATTGTTTTCCTTAAGGATTGTCTTTTAGCTCTTGTAGTCTTTACTAGTTAAGGGAGGCGCCGAGGTGGGGCCGTAGCCACCGTGAAAACAGACCCTAGGAATATCTGTATATAGAGGCTCTTACAGACGGGCCTGTACAGATACGGAAAAGCTCCTGACTGAGTTCTGTGTTTCTTGTATCGCCCTGCCACGGGACTCGGTGCACATTAAAGGATATATGGTTATGGCATCGAGCGATAATTGAAGATACATATGTGGGACAATCTATATACATTCATGTCGGCTTTGGGTGGTGTATCGTAGACTTGAGGGCATTACTCTGGTATGGAATCTAACTCGAGCATAGAAATGATAGATATATGGGTAACGTAACATTGTTATATAGAGATCCGAACGTCACTACGGCGTAGGTGAGGGACTGTGTATATTTCGATGGTGTTACGGTGGAGACCGTGCGAGTAGGTTAGCATGGGGTGTACCTTAATATTGGGGGTAGCTACATATACATTGTATAAGGTTAATAAACTGGGAAGTAAATGGGTGCGACAAGCCTTGAGTGCAGATAACCCAAGTAACCTAATTAATAAGAAAATATGATTGAACGGTATATGTAGGATTATCCAAAATGTATAATTTAAATCCAATCACTAGAACTTATGTTCTGACCCCTTCCTCATAACATACTCGTAGGTTAGATTTGTGGCAGAGGCATGTGACACTATAGATATCCTTAAGTACTGGTTAGGCAGTATTATTAATATTGTAAGGCTATATTTTGATTTTATTATATTTTATCTATTCCGCTGTGAGATAATTTTTGAGCTCTGGCATGTTTTATGTCTACGTTTTTTCTGTGGGATACCAGAGCAAACCAATCCGATTTTCGATAGATTGGAACTTTGAAAAAAATTCGGTCTGTCGAAATTCGGGTTGTTACACTAGGGGTCACTCCCCTAGAAATCGCACATTTCCTAGGGGTCGCTTCCCTAGGAATCGCTCATTTCCAAGGGATAACTTCCCTAGGAATCGCTCATTTTAACTTTTCTATGCAACAATAAGGCATTTCAAAAAATAGTAGCAACATATAGAATCAATCAAAAACATTAAAACATCATTCACATGAAATATTTTGATCAAACATACCCAAAAGCATGATTTTCCCGTTAACCCCCTTAACCATGTTTTAACTATAGAATTAGCAAACTTAATCCAAATTAACCAAATTTTCATTAGGGCATAAAATAATATTTTATAATTATTCACATATTTTTCCATATTTTTATGATGCATTATTTTGCTAATTATCACTAATCACCCTAATTAGACGTAATTAGTGAATGAAAGTACAAATCACTCACCTTAGCCACAAATAAATCTCATGTCTGAAACTCTAACTGATTTGGCATGGATTCCAATGTATTCCAGTAGCTCTATCTCGATTTCTGTGTTAGTCCGCCTTAATTTGATGTAGATTTGGCTATTATGTGATTAGGAAGTGATTAGGGATGAATTTAGAAGGTGGATGCCATTAGGGTTAAAGGAAGGTAAGTGGCGGCTGGAAAAAATGAAAATGAATCATCCTCTAACTCTTTTCGGCCCTCCCATAGCCTTAATCCCGAAATGGGTTATGGGCCTAGCCGATAATAACCCCGTTAAGCCCAACTATGCTGTTTTTCACCTTCCAAACCTTAATTCAGCCATATCTCTCAAACGGTAAGTCTGTTTGATTAATGTGACCACTCTACGGAAAGGTAAACCATCATCCAAATCCAATAGAAGTGGTTTAAGGTCAAAAATCCTTTCCATTCAAAAGTTATAGGAGAAAAAAGATTCTCCAGGGGTAGAACGATCATTTAAAATCGGCAAAAATCGTGAACATGGGAAATGACCTCAATAGTCGTTCCCCAAAGTAACAAGACCAGACAACTTCGTATGGAAATAAAATAAATATTATACAATCTTATGATGCGTAGAATGCAGGTCGTTACAAAATAGCAACAGAATTTAAAATTTTACTAAGCAGAAAACATCGTATTTCAAAACATTATAAGTCTGAAAATACATAAACCCAGTACATCATCTTAAAATTTCTGTCTTGAACTTAAAACATCAGAATACAATAATAAAAGAAGCATAATTCCCCAAAAACATAGCCGTAGTAGAGAGATGAAATCAAGCCGTACATCTAAAACAGCTCCAAGCAAGATGAAAGCAGAGTCCTAATCAAGCGCTTCAATATTCCAACCCTGAGAACCTGAGGGGGGGGGGGGGGGAGGGAACAGAAGAGAAAGAAGAGGAAACAAAATAGGTCAGACATATAGTCTGGCGAGTCCATTTACTTTTAGCATATAAATAAGTAAAAGCACCATGACAAGCATATAAACTGGATGAGAGAGATAGCAATATAAGGTAGGTATAATAGGATATACATGATAACATAACTGGATATGTTGCGCTTCTTAATTACTTTTCTCTGCACCAATACTAGTTTAACATATATGTAACTGGATTGCGTACTCCATAATTTATCAATAGAAACAAGATGATCCCTATAAAAATATAATGGTAGTTTTAGTTGTACTCTAGTAGCGGGTTTTACCCCCAAACAGAAATAACCGGTACATATACAGAAATAACGGGTGTTAATCCAAACAGAAATACAGGTACCCCACAGAAACAGACAAGACTAGATGTACCCTAATTACTACCCCCAATCAATTGGCTCCCTATCCCATAAATACCCTGTGTCGGCCCCACATTAGGGTGTGTTACTTCCTAAAGTGGCAACCTACAAAAGGACACAGACCTATTTACTGGTACTATAACGACTTATTTTCCAAAAGCAGGCCGTACTCATGCACGCACATGAGTCCGTTGGAACACGCCAGTAAAAACCTCTTCCCAGATGAACCTCTTACTATCAGCTCAGTAAGCATGCCCTAACCCCTACCAAGTGTGGAGTCCCCCTTTAGTACCAAAATGGGTTACTGACTAATACGGGTCCCACACAACAGATGACACAAGCCAACCCTTACATATCTTGTGTCCCCAATTATCTAGGATTTTGACAGGTTATGGATAACAGATTTAACAGATTCTCACAACCCCCTGCAGATTCACGGGTTAAACCTTACAAGTTAACAGGTCCATGTAACCCCTATAGATTTAGCAAGTTAAGTTTCTAGATTAACAGGTTTGTATAACCCCCATAGATTTAACAGGTTTACTTAAGCCCACTAATTTAACAGGCATACTTAAACCCACATACTTAACAGGCTTAATTAACCCCCACATACTTAACGGGTTTACTTAACCCCATAGATTTAACAGGCTCATACAATCCTTATGGATCCAAATATGTATTAACAGGTTCATACAATCCTTGATGGGGTCGACACCCATGGGCAGGAAATTTCCCGCTCCCCTCTTTTCTATGATTTTGAACTGTTTTAAATTTCTAGACTTATTTTATTCATATATATTCTTCTTATGTGTATACAAACTTCAAACCTTAATAATTTCTTCATACGGTGTCTGTTTTACGCAAATCAGGCATCTATTTTGACCAGAATTCCAAGATGAACGCAATGGCGCAGTCCGTTTTTCTTAATTCCCAACCTTAAATTAAGTAATCTTTAATTTATCATTTTAATGTTTTATAAAATTATGGGGTGTTACATTCTCCCCTACTCAAAGGATTTCGTCCCCAAAATCTCCAAGTTAAGAAGAATGTATCTCCTAACATCCATCATCCATTTACTCATTCACCAATCACAGTCATCCATTGTTTGGGGAGCTGTTAAACATGTGAACAGCTGATTACTCCTTTTTTACATTTTAAAGATTGACACTCTATGTCCAATAGAATATCTTGATCTAAGTATGAAGATTTCTATTGCTTATATGAACATATACAAAGGTGTGTGTATATGTCCCTATACTAATGCGAAAGATCAGGCGGTATGCTAACTCAGTCGACCTCCTTAATGCAATGTATGTTAGTGCCATGAATCTGACATGTATGCAAATAGTCCTAGTATAACATGTAGGTTCTACATGTGTGCCCAATCATTCGTCCAAATGCAACATCCATATGGTGATACATCCAGTTTCATCCATTAAAAGAAGAAAACTGCACATACATCCATATGCAGTATGAGAGTGATTGAGCCGATCTAGTGCCTAATGTGTGTATATATATATCCATGAGCAACCACTAGCAAAAACTTGCATCAATCAAACATAACATGTCTCAAACACATGTTTACATCCATGGGATTTCTACCTAAAGATCAAAGATTCGATCGATAGGATACACACGAATGACAAAAGCAAGTACGAATAAAAGCTTTAGAAAAGAAGTTAAGAACATAGTCCCGAAAAGGAAAGGGTATGAAGTGTGATTCTTATCTTCAGTTTCCAAAGTCGCATCCTCGCTGTCTTCTCCCCATTGCACTTTTATTAACTTAACCTTCATGTTGCACAGTTTTCTTAACCTCTGATCCAAGTGTATGGGTAGGAACTTGCCTAATTGTTGCCTCCCGTTCTACCTCTATTTCCTCTGCTATTCGTGCAGACACTTCCGTAAATAAGAAATGAGGATAAACATCATGAATATCCACACCTAAACGAAGCAAACCATTCGCCTCAGTTGCAAATACCACCGGAGCACCCCATTCAGATATGCTTCGCCTAACCTACACCTTTTCAAGTAGCTCCCCTACTTGCATGCTGAGCTCCCTTCTTTCTCTAGGAGTCATGTGACGTGTAGGTAATGTGACTAGCTTCACATTATCTACCAAATATATCCAAAAATCAATCTCTTGCCTCGGAGATAAATCCCTAACCTCCTCGAAAACATCTGGATACTCACAAACTACAGGTACGGATCACAAATCCTCGTCAGAAGCATCAAGTGATTCTAGGAAACTAAGCATGCTAGACCCTCTTGGGTTACTAGAAATCTCGAGAGTCCTTCCATGGAAAGTCAGAAATCTAAGGACCCTCCTCTAACAATCCAGAATGGCACCATACATGGCTAGCCAATCAATCCATAGAATCGGATAGTATCCCATAAAACCAAGTATATATGCATCATATTCAAATTCGACGCCTAACACAGATATTCTTAGACTGCGACAAATCATAGACAGATGAGTCATACCCCCAATGGGGTTTGAGACGACAACGGGATCCAAAACCATAATAGTACTAAGGTGCAGAGACTCAACCACAGAATCAGATATAAAAGAATGTGAAGCTCCCAAATCAAAAAGAGTTCTAACTGGATGATTGGAAAGAGAAATCAAACCTTCCATGGAAACTTTCCTACCTCTATTTAGTGCACCGGCCACGAGAGCATGCATCTGCCCTCCATAAGGTCCTGTCCTTTGGCTCTGTCCTTGCTTCTTCGGGCACTCCTTAGTATAGTGTCCAACTTCACCACAGTTGAAGAAAGCATTCTTCCTTTTTCTGCAGGCCTTTGATTAAATGACCCAAATTCCTGCAACCATGACATTTCCTTTTGCCTTGAGCTTTGTATTTCCTTCCGCCCTCTTGTTATTTTTCTTTCTTGGGCCACATGTTCTTGTTTTGTGTTTCCTCAACCTTAGTCTCTTTCTTTTCACCTTTATCTTCCTCATGCATTAACGCCATATCAACGAGCTTCTCAAAAGTTTCTCCCATCGGAATATGAGATATAGCTAACCCATGGAGGGGTTTATTCAATCCTCTAGCAAACCTCAAAGCTTTCTTGTGCGGGGTAATTTCTAGCTCCAAACCAAACTTCGCCAATTGATTAATCTTTTTAACATACTCTCTAACAAACATGCCTCCTTGCTTAAGTGCCAAAAACCTTTCCATTTGCATACTTTGCTCGGCTTGAGAAAGAAACTTCATTTCAAACTTATGTCAGAAATCATCCTATGTCTCAACTGGATGTCCCGCTTGCGTCACCTCCGACTAGAACGAAGCCTCATCTTATAGCTGCTAAATAGCTAACTGAACCTTCCTACGATCGTCAACCTCAAAAATTCCAAACAAATCCTCCGTCTCTTTAAGCCAATTCCTTGCTCTACGAAATTCTTAGTTCCACGGAATGGATTTCCACCCATAGCACATAAATCTTTGCAGATCATGGACAAATTATCTTCTTGCGGAGGAGGAGGATGAGGAACAGCGGGTGCAGCTAGGGGAGGAACGTTTGCTTGACCACCGGCGGGGGTCGTAGCCTCTAAATACCTACGGAACCAGCCTGGTATCATAATGCCCTCAGGAATAATAGGTACCCCAGACATGCTGAAAAGAGAAGGAAAAAGGTACTCAAACAGAGAATTCGAAAGATATTTCTTATGGCCTTGGGGAAAATGTTCTTCAAAACAGACTTTTCTTTTGAAAATGCTTTCTTTTAAACCCTTTGTGAAAACAATTTTCATACTCTTTTATCCGATCTGGTAACCTTCGGCTCTAATACCAAGTGTGACACCCCATATCCATTAATGTCACTCGTTAAGAGAATGCATTAAATTTCATAAAGCGTTATAGGTAAACAGAAACATTACTAGACATATATGAAATAGTAGTGGAATTTAAAATTTTATTAAGCAAAAAACATCGTAGTTCAAAACATCATAAGTCTGATAATACATAAACCTAGTACATCATCTTAAAATTTTCGTCTTGTACTTAAAACATCAGAGTACAATAATAAAAGAAGCATAATTCCCAAAAATGTAGCCACAGTAGAGAGATGAAATCAAGTCGTACATCTAAAATAACTCCAAGCAAGATGAAAGCGTAGTCCTGATCAAGCTTGAGTATTCCCACCTTGGGAACCTGGGGAGGAGGAAACAGAAGAGAAAGAAGAGGAAACAAAATAGGTCAGACATAAATTCTGGGGAGTCCAGTTACTTTTAGCAGATAAATAAGTAAAAGCACCATGACAGGCATACAAACTAGATGAGAGAGATAGCAATTTAAGGCAGGTATAACACGATAAACAGGATAACAGAACTGGATAAGTTGTGCTTCTTAAGCACTTTTCTCTACACCAATACTAGTGTAACAGATATGTAACAGGATTGCATACAACAGGATGATCCCTATAGAAATATAATGGTAGTTTTAGGTGTACTTTAGTAGCGGGTTTTACCCCAAACAGAATTAACCGGTACCTAAACAGAAATAACGGGTGTTAATCCAAACAGAAATATAGGTACCCCACAGAAAAAGACAGGCCTAATTAATAGCCCCCAATCGATCGGCTCCCTATCCCGTAAATACCCTGTGTCGGCCCCACAATAGAGTGTATTACTTCCTAAAGTGGCAACCTACAGAAGGACATAGACCTATTTACTGGTGCTACAGCAGCTTATTTTCTCAGATTAGGCCATACTCATGCACGCACATGAATCCGTTGGAACGTGCTAGTACACACCTCTTCACTACTAGAAAATCTGCCTTTGCTTACAATAATTAGTTGTGTTCATGCTTAGGTATGACTAATAATATTTAACCCATATTATAAACGTAACCAGATAATCCCGTTTGTCCTGCCTTGTGAAATTTTCACGGATCCAAAAGAAAGTGTCCCATCTTTGTTTTAGACACGTTTTCGTCCATCGATACATAGAAAACAAATTATCGTTCCTCTTTAATACTACTTACCTTTTCACTTGAGCAAAATCCACCTCATTCTTCAATTCCTTTGTCGTTATGGTCGTGCTAGCGCTCTTCATCGTTATCATTGCAATAGCCCTCTCATCCTCATTAACTATTTCAATCAGATACCACCTGTATATACTTGCTCAGGTTTTCTAAACAAACCCTAAATTTATATGAATTTTATATTTTATTTGGATCGCTATTTCCATTTGATTTTGTGATTTTGCTATTTGGGTTATGTAGATTTTGCACAAATATGGTTTATATAGTGTAACATTTCAGGGATTTATGTCAAAGGGGATTTGAATAAGAGTTAGGATGGAGGCCATTAGGGTCAGCGAGAATGGTGCAGGGAGGGCACACCTGATGGTCATCGGTTGGACAGAAGAGGGATGGGTTGAAAGTTTATAACAAGAATAAGGAAGTGGAAGCTTAAATCAATGCCTATTAGGAGCCAAATTTAATCAGTGTTTGTGAAGAAGGAAGGCAATCTGATATGACGTACCTTGCTGAGAAGACATGCTTAAGTGTTGGATGGAGGGGAATTTCCATGAAGCATCAGTTGGCCGGTGGAGGTACTGTTGTTTTTCAACTTGTTGAGAATACCAAATTTAAGGCTATTTCCTTTTCTTCTTTTGCCTTGAAAAAAATGTGTAGATATAACTCTGTTTCAATATTTTTAACCGTAATATCAGTCAGATATTATTTGTAAACTCGCTATAGTTCATAACTTTCATAAATTTGTTAATGAAATAAACTTCAACCAAACAACACATGTAATAGCAAGTGGTTACTATGTTTTTGAAATTTGATTCTTGCATGTCTCATTCATATCTCACTATTTTGACCAAATAAAATATCCCTTGGATTATCTTCAAAAGTTAAAATTATGCACAAAATCTTGTTACAGTTTATATTGTGAGAAATTTAAAGATATACATTGTTCAGAAAACCACAATGGCAGTTGTTTGTTGTTCCATGCTTACATAACCAGAGCAAAAAAAGTAACTGGTCAACTAAATAAGGATTTTGATATGTGTTAGCTTAACGTTAGAAGGAATAGAAAACTCTCAGCTTGTTTGTAACAAGTACTACCTAAATCTGCATTAAAGACAATATACACATCTCTATTTGCATTCTATCTCAGTAAAATAATATATATTTTCGAAGATAAAAAGCTGAAAATGGAAAACTCAAGATGATTTCTGAGCTCAATTTTGATAACTTGTTGTTATACGAAGGTGATCTCTAGAAGATATTTGGATAGTGATATTATTTTAATGGTAAAAAAACAGTATTTTTTTGTAAATCCATTACCATTTCAATTTGCATTTTGTATATTGCCATTTGTGGGGATACTGAAAGTTGGTGTTCCTATGGTGTTAATTTGGTAGGGGATTCTCATTCATTGTTATTTACTTTTTTCTCTATTCGCAATAGGCTGCCTTTTCAGCAAGGTACGTCGTATCAGCACTATAATGGTTAGTTTAATCATTAGATAAATTAATGGTATGTCATCTACAGCAGTGGTAATTATTTTAACCTGTGGAAGAAATGTTGGTTCATATGTCCAAAAAAACTTTTACTGGACGATCTAGTTTATTGTTTGTGTGTACTAATGCTCTATGTGGTCAAATTAATATTGGAACCCTTATTCTTCAAGAATTGCTCCAGAAGTTTGTAATATGGATATTTGTTCAGTATATTTGCATGCGGTGATTCTTGATTCCATTTTTTGACTTGCATAAGAATAATAACATAAAGTTAATCTTGTGGCGACTTTTACCTTATAACCAGTTTTAATGAGGTGATTAACATTACCATCGGACCTAAATTAATATATAAAATATTCGTTTTAGGCCGAATCCAACTTGCGACCTTTCTATTGTAATTGGATAACTGATGTCATGGCTGCATACCCATAAAGTAACATTTATGTTTTGCAACTCAACATAGTTGAAACATCAATGATACCATCCGCTTGTAGTGATATGGCTAAACCTGGGTGCCCTCTTTCTCCTCTATCCTTCTAAAAGTATTCCCTAAACTATGATATTGTTGCTTTGAAGTTGTTTGAGTTCAACATCACTGTGTGTTGCACATTCATTATTATAGCTAAGTAACATGTATTGTGTACATTTGTCATTTTTTATTAAATATATTGCATCATATGTCCTAGCTATAATGAAAAGTTGGAACTTTACAATTATGAATTTCAAAATATTCTAATAATTTCTGGTTTAGTATAGAATTTGTAAAAAATATAAATGTAATTCCATTTTTTTTGATGAAAACAATCATGATAATCAGTTGATAAGTGAGAAACATTATTTTAACTTTCCAACTATAGTTAATCTATTAAATTAACATAGGGTCTCCACTAGTTTTCATTAAAATAACTTGTATCCAGTTTCATGGGAACTTAACCATGCTTGCCACTTGCATTAATCTAGTAGAAATAAGGTTGATCATATTATATACTACAGTTGGTCATTCATATGAACCCTCATGCTTTTGCTTCTGTACATTTGGTCATAGTTACGAGTTAAAATTGTATGGTTTGCTTACTGTTTGCACTGCTTTCAACTTAATAATTTACCAATTTTTGTCGCTTATAGGTTGCTGGAGTTGTCGGTGTTTATAACTACTGCAATTTTTCCTATCCTGGACTTTCCTTATATTTCCCATCCTAACCTTTTATCCTATAATTTTTGAAGCTTATGACCGCGTTATCATCTTAACTATACATCATAAACTCTACAATTTGCATCAAGCCATTCACTACTATGTGTTCTTTGCTCATGTGGTCTTGCTAAAGAAGATGCACCATCGACTGCATTACGTTTGACATTAGCGGTCTGAACTCTGGCTCTGCCTGAACACAGAGAGCGATAACATCAGCAAACTGAGAAAGATCTTGGCAGGATACAATCCCTCTAAGGATGGATTGACCATTTTATCCAAAGCACCAATGTCCTATAATTGTGGTGTTTCCCACTGAACCAAACACTGCTCTGACCTCGACCTTGAACTGTAAGGCTTTTCTTCCAGTTAATAGTTCTAGTATGACTACCCCAAAGCTATAAACATCACTTTTCAAACTATATAAACCCGTCATGGTAACCTCAGAGGGTATATAACTAGAGTTCATACTATGATCCAATGCCTGATAAGTAAAAGCAGGGTTAAAACTTGCTAGTTCACAATCGGATAGACAAGGATTGAGCTCAGTATCTGGTAAAATTGTAATGGCCCACGAGAATATTTTCGACCACGAAAATCGACACAAACAACCAATCGACTATTCAAGCATCGCAAATACTGGATCATTAATAGAAAGTAGTTAGAGGGTCAGATAAGAAAAATTAGAATAGAAGAATAAGAAGAAGAACCAACACAACAAAAAATCTCACATCGTAGTGGAAAAAAATATAATATAAAAATAAATCTTTACTGATAGCTTTTAAAAATACTTACAATCATCAGAGTACATCACACATGTGGACAGTTATAATAATTTGTCCTCATATACAATCACACAGCAAAATATATCATATCATACGTCTGAACTCTTCCATCTCGTCTCTTCATAACAACCGATAACCTGAACCTGTACAACCCGGTCTAACCCGAGCATTACAAACACTGGGTCAGTCTGGTGAACTAGAGTGAGAAAAACACACTAAGTTTAAAGGAATCACACAATTTGATTTTAACGTCAAATCTTTTCGAAAGAAAAGGATAATCATAAGACCGAATCCACACATAAATACAGACGTTTTTTACCTTACGATAACCCAAAACATTTTTGAAAACAATATTATTCTGATATTATGATAATGTCTAAATACAAGTAAATATCAATCTAGCAGAACGCTTGGATCTCACATTCCACATATATAGTATACAATCAAAACCACGGGCGCTTATTGGATAATGGATTTCCTGGCATGGTATGAGACCACCTTCCCGACAATGCATCTCCAGAGATGAATACATTGGGGGTTCAACAAGAACATCTTGCAACCCAGGCTAAACATGACCGACCCCTCACTTCGCTTGAGAGAACCGAATATATCATCACCACAGTTGGGGGCCAGCCAACCGAACCGATAGCATATACACAAAAATAAAAGGGACAACCAAAGGCATTTGATTTATCCAGATCAGGTAATGATATACCCTTTTGATGGGTGCGACCTACCCGATTTTATACCATTTCCCGGTTGATAAGGCTAGAAGTTGAGTGTATTCTCCAGCATAGAATATCTTCGTCCACTTTGAATGTCACATCGTTAGATCCGCCAGATATCACTAATTGACGTCCATAAAAATTCTCTAGTTGTTAGGTTAAAAGAACCGTCGTTCTCCCCACCAACTATGGTACATTTGAAGAAATCAACGTACGTGACCCCTTTGGAAATACTCAGTCAGACACTCGTCCATACAAGTCATCTGGGAACAGGATGAACCGAAGGCACCCTCCTACAACATCCTAGGAATCACCCTATAGATCAGTAGCGAGTAGTCCTTGCAATCTGCATATTTCAACCACGACAGAATCATCGTATATCTCTAGGGATCAACCAGAGAATGTAAGTGATTTTCCATTTTATGAAGATCAATGGTCTTCAATTGCTCCATCTTCGACGCATTCGTTTTTATTGGTCGGAATGGTTTTCGAATGTAAATTCTATCCCGGTCTTTTCGTGCCAATAATCATATGGGTAAGATTTGATAGTCGGTTATTTAACTATCATATAAACAAGAATAATATGGATATACTGGTTGAGTACACAGAGTCACTTGGCCTTTTTGATTAAAATTAATTAATGAACGATTAATTAAAATTTCTAAAATTTTCAACATAGTATTCACTTCTTATTTTAATACACAATATTCTCAAACCATTTCTTTTTAATACTTAAAAATATATGTTATAATCATATCCAATTTTCCATTTAGTTATCACTTCAAATCATTTGCTATGACATTTCTTATTCTTTACGATCTGGAATCGATTCAACTTATCATTTGTAAAACAATCCTTATGGAATTTTCTTTTTTATCGTTATTTGGAAACAATAATCGTCATTTATCCCTTTAGAATAACTCATTCTAAAACTCATCTCTTACTTCGAAAATATTGCCATATTTTCATAAGACCTCCTTTTATTTCTTTTACTATGAAAATATCATTTCATATTCTCCAGCCCCTTTTACTTTCGTTTCATTAGAAATACCAATATATAATTCCTCAAATTTTTATATTCCCTTTATTTGAAATCTCCGTATATCTATTTGAAATCATTCAAATAACGTTGCATTACTATTTATCATAATAAATAGCTTCTAATATCTTTGTCATTACAACTGTTATCATCCTCCGATAATCCCGAAGTCGTTCAAGTTGGGGTATTTTAATTACCTCTCAGACCTTGATCAACAACATTCTTATCTTAAGATATATATGAATTGAAATTCATTCTAATACCACTTCACTATTGATTTAAAATGCGGCTTCATAAAGCCTTCTTACCTTTGAAATCTCCCTTTTCAAATATACTATTATAACTAAATCCATTGATTTAGTACATGATTAATATAACAGCAATTTTTAAACTTCAACTTCTTTAAATGAACTTCATTTAAGAGATAATTCCTTAAACATTGTTAATTAGAATTATACTTTACTTCACCATTAACTAGAATTAATGTTAAATTTCCTTTTTAAAATCTTATTAAGTTAAACAACTATCTGTTAAATTTTTACATTAGATTAATCGACACTAGCTAATTTAATTATCAATTTCAGTAAAAGAAAGAGTTGGCTTGGTCAGTTCTAAAACATGATTAACTAGTTGATCAACACTAGCTTGTCTTTTCATTTAAATTAATAAATAATATTATTAATTTAAGTAATCCCATTTATTTCGATTATTATTAAACAAATAATAATCAGTTTCAATAAAATCTCTTTTTGATTGTTTCTTAAAACAATTATATCAGTTATTCATCGTTCCATTAATCCCTGCTCACTTGTTTCGCACATGGCACATGCTTCGCACACGGAATATTTTTGGTTTACAAGAATTAGCTTCTTAAATCATGTAATCATTCAGATAAGGTGTGTGCTTTGCACATGGCAGATTTTTATTTATTTATAAGAATTAGCTTTTTAAATCATGTAATCATTCAGAAAAGGTGTGTGCTTCGCACATGGTAGATTTGTTGAGTTATAAGAATTATCTTTTTAAATCATGTAATCATTCAGAAAAGGTGTGTGCTTCGCACATGGTAGATTTTTTGATATATAAATGGTGATCGGTGGTTAAAACAGTATATATATATATATATATGCGGTTGGTTTATTATCTTTTTAAAAGCTCCATTTAAAATAATATATTTTAAAATCTATATTCAGTTATAAAAAAAATGTTATAATTTCATTCTTTGACCATAATATCAGTTTTTATAAACGATATATAATTTAGGCCATCTACTGCCAATTTCCCAACCAATAATTCCCATTGGTTAATACCAAAATAACTGTTGACTTTGGATTCAACATAAATCATCCAATCATATTCAGTAAACACTTCACATAACGATAATATAAAATAACATGAATAACCAATTCAACTGAGAGCGGTCAATAAATAACAGTAGTTCAAGCACCCAATTAAATTTATTACGTTTATATTATTATAAACGTTACCAATAAGGTAAGTTACCTTCATTGGAAATAATCGTTAAAAATAACGATTTGGTTTGATCAAATTAAACGAACGTTTAATTTAAATCAGTCATGTAAAAATATTCAACACGTATGCAGACAATCATCAAATCATTTAACCAATAGCAAACAAAGCAAACAAATATAAACCCTATTTATATAAATATAAGTGGGAAAACTGAGTGAGTTTTACTCACCTTGGCTTCCATTCGTCATCAAAATAGTTCGATCTAATTAAATTAAACATGCGTTTAATTTAACTAAAAACCTCAGCTCCTTCCATCTCGATCCAGACCAATTCCAAAATGTTACATTCGTCGGTATGGATCCGACACCACTTGTTTCATTGGATTCTGTTAACATACGAGCATGTTAAATAAAATATACGATCATGCTTAAATTTTAAATAACTAATTTTTCTAAATAATTAATTAATAATCCTTAATTTGCCTTGTTAATAAAATCTCGGTCATTATTCCTCCTACCCTAATTAAATTTAAATCAACTACTAAATTTTGATCATTGTAAGTTATAAACTTTAAGCTGACTTCGGTAGAAACTTAAAAATGCGGCGGAACTAAAATAAACGGAAGTATCTACCTGTATATATAAATATTTAAATTAATTAATTAGTGTTTTAATTGCTTATTTTAAACTGAACTAAAATAAAATTATCGGCCCCTAGTTATACTTAAATGATTAGTTAAAACTATTTCTATCATCTTTTTATATAGTTATTATTACTTTTTATCACCAAATGACCAGAGAAATAAATCTCTTGCATCACATATATTGATGATAAAAGTAATAATGAAACACTACAGAATAAACAAATGTGATTCTGGTGGTTTCTATTAAGTAAAGTGCAGCTAACCAACTTGGCAAATGGTCCGTTATACGGATTGGCATGTTTAACATAAACTAGGTGTTACTTAACTTATTCACGTAATAAATATAATTAGGCATATTATGTTTTTGTTTTTCCACCACCCTTTAAAAAGAAACGAAGACCACCTGCTACAATTGGAATGAACCCATCCACGTCACCACTTCTTGCATTATCGCTTCCCAGGCACGAAATAAAATGCGATTTCCTGTTTTCGAACAAAAACACAATAGCGGATCCCCTTTAATTTGATCGCCACCGCCTACCATAAGCATTGGAGCCCGAGCAACCTCACCCCCCGAGATCGCCAGAGCCCCAGCTCCATCCTACCCCAAGTCGTTCCTCGAATTTCACAATGCAAGCCCCACAAATGATCCAAATACAAGCTGCTCCTATTTCAAAAAAAAAAACACGGATGTCTTCCTTCATTTCAAATTACCTCCGCCACTACCAGTCAGTACCGGACACCACCACACCCCGACCGCCGTGACCGCCTGCCTTCCAGCTTCCACCACCCCCCGGTCCCACCGCCAATCGGACCCTGTAGCGGTCATACAAACCCATAATGCGGAAACAGTCCATTTCGTTCGACCATGACCTGCTCCGCCACCTTGTTGCCTAACGCCTCCGCGCCACCGCCATTGAATCCACCTCCCTCCAGCGCCCATTTCTTCTTTAGTAACCGAGATCTTATTCTTCTCCACTCAACCAAAAAAAGATCAAAACCAAGTCCTGTTTGTAAACCTCAAACCGGGTCTGAAACCGTGTGCCCCATCGCCACGGTACTCCACTTCACCACTTCAGTTGCCAGGTTTGCAAACACTGCAGTTTGAGGCGGAAAAGCCAATACGTGGAATGGAGTTATACTTTGGGTTTGAGAAAGAAGTTTGGGTTTTTTTGTTTTAGATTTTGTTTCATTATTATTTTATACTTTTGTGAGGACGGCTTCTATATAATTTTCTTGAAAGACGAAATGACGATGGAGTTGGGAGCATATTTATACAGGAGAAAATACTTGGATGGCACGTAATAGGGTAGCACTTTACATTAGGTAGGTTAACAATTCATTAAATTGGATATGGACTTATCAGTAGCACAGGCTATGCGAAGATAGGAAAAGAATAGGCTGTGCAAAACTGTTGGTTTCATTTCATTAGCTGGTTTGTACGCAGTTTATAGGGGAGGCTGTATTTTGCTTAAGTCTGAATATACCAGTTTACACCTGTTTATATATACTGTAGACATTAAGAAAAGAGGTAGGTATGTGCTATTTATTGAATTTGTCTTGATGGTGATATAACGAGGGCAGGGTGTTCTCTTTTCACTACATTGTACTGATAGGCTTGAAAAGCATGAACCTATGGTGTATGGTTTTATTTCCTTAAGTGTGATGCTATGAAATTTGAGCTTTAAGGATTAAGTTTTCTTTTTTATTTTATTTTAATTTAAAATTTACATCGTTAATAATTCAACAGCATTTTACATTGAGCGTTATACAAACGTACTGGCACACGCGAACCCCAAACACCACGAAAATGGACACCTTGCTATGTCTGGATGTTACGGTCTCAATGAAACTTGTTCGTTCAAATTCCGACTTCATTTGAAAAAATGGCTTATTTTAAATTTTAATTTATTTATCGGTTCACGGTTTAAATATCGCCCGCTCACAAAATAATTCTGATTGGCCCCAAATCGGAAACATATCAATAACTAGCCATATGTATTCCAATAAAATTTGTTTCGTCCAAAACGGAGCTTGTTTGGAAAATAATTAACCATACTGCTTATATAATATCGATATATATATATTATAAATTGAATCAATATAATTAAATTAAATAATAATATATTATTATTGTCATCAAATATATTCAAATAAAATAAGATATCATTTCAAATATAACCAATATGGATTTACAACTCCATATTAACATATTCAAGTAAAACGATGTCCAAATATATAAAAATCCCCTTTATATAAATTAAATAAACATTATAATTTATAAACGATTTCCATAGCGACTATTTCAAAATTTGATTTGGATATAACTTACAACATATAAGCTGAAATCCCAATTTTTCTCTTCCATTAGAAAATTATAATCAATACGATCCTAACGTTTCTTGTTTTACAGAATTCAGAAAACGGATTCTATATATTCTATTAAATTTAAAACTCAATATTACGAATTACTGCACCATTTCGAGCTCGATTTATATTATATATAAATTTGAACATTCAATCGTCGTTTTAAATAACGAATTCAATATAAAAATCCATTTAAATTTCAAATTAAATATTTATAATTATATTATACATTAAGTGTTTGACCACCAAAAATACGGGACATTACAATCTCCCCCCAAATGAACTTCGTCCCCGAAATTACCAAGTAAAGAAGAATGTTCCAAACCCAATTATTACCAAAATAATTATTATAAAATATTATCAAAAATATTCTAAGTTCTAAAATTTTACAAAAAATTAGCCAGCACCTCCTCTGTACGGCTTGATCTGAACAACTGCAATTGCCATTCCGGCCTTACATCGATCAAAAGTAAACAAAGCCAAATGGCAAACCAACTGAGGGGTATAGAATCAATCAACCAAATCAATATAATTAAAGTTTACCTTTTGGGCAACCAAACTCTAATCACCACGCAAAGCACTAACTGTTATTCTTCTCTTACAACCTGTACTAAATTCAATATCTAGTGTCAATAATAGGTAAAAGATTAAATCATTTAGTTTTATTTCATATTGATTTTATTTAAATTTATTAAATTGAAATTTGACTCTTTAGTTTCCAATTCATTCTCAATTGTTGGTGGCTTTAATATTTAACCCATCTACTATCCCATACACAAACAACTGACATAAACCAAACCAATTGGATTCATATTCCATTAACCAATTTATCTTTCAATTTTTTCATTTTTCACCTTTTGGTTTTTATTTATCTGTGCATTGAGTTAAATTCTGAATCATTTAATTCCAGTTTCCTTTCGAATTAATTTAACTTGTCTTAAGTTAAATTCAGATATATTTAACTCCAAATTAGAATTCATATTCATCATTTAAGTTGGTTATATTAAACATTTATGATCCCATTCGAATAATTATTCAAACCAATCAACAAACCAATATCAATAATTTGATAAAATTATTTTCTTTCTCTATGTATTAAAAACTATTTTGGGCAGTTATTTCATTTACCCTCTTTAGAAAACAATACTGTATTAATTTACCAGTTCAACTCGAACCGATCAAACCACACAATACAAAACATTTGTATATATAAAATTTACAAATACACTTGTTAGATCCAAAAGTGGGTCTAACATTCAAATTATCTGAACAGGCAGAGATTTATATTTAGAAACGCAAGAGAACACAGAAAACACGCAAGATTTATAGTGGTTCGGTGTTAACGAGCCTATATCGACTTTATATCTATGATTATACATTAGATTCAAGTACAATCAACGATATTTCTCTCAATCTCACTGGTACAATGATGATTCACTCAATAATTTCAGGCTAAGACTGATAAGAAATTATAAGATATTAATAATGCTGGAAACAGTACTTAGAACTTCCAAATGATCCTAAAAATGTCAAGCACAGGGCTATTTATAGCTGATATCTGCAGGTGGATCATGGTCACACGTGGCACAAATCCCCAGGATCTCGGACTGTTCATGGCTTGATGGAGAAATAGTCAATATGGCCATTAAGGACAGATGTCGTTAGATCATGCATTCGCGGATCGTGGTAGACTTAGTCGTGGCCTCCATCTCTCAGCCTCAAAAATCAGATCGTGGTAAGGGTTCAGGTGTGAATGGATCGGGTCGTGATAGGGAGTTGCGATCGGGGGGTCGTAGCTGTAGCGTCACGATCCAGAGAACACATAGTGACCACGAACGGGATTTGGTGGCTTTTGGGAGTGAAACTTCATATTGAACATACGTGTGAATCTTGATCACTTGATCCAAAAGCTAGCCAACATTTTGGCCCCTCGAATTATGTTTTATCAAGGATGAAACATGCTTTGAAACTTCTGAATGAAACTTCTTGAAACAATGTGAATCAGTGGTCGTGTCTGTCTGAAATGTCATACTGCTTCACGAGGTTGTGTCCTTTGGCTGGTATAAATATCGGGTTAAATCATCCATCATTTCTTTGTTCATTGTGTAGTTTTCATCTCTGGAGTTTTTTGGAGACATTGTCATCAAATTACCAAGTAAGTATTAAAACTTTTTAAGTTCTGTCTTTCCAATCCATTGATCACGTTAGTGCTCGGATCACCTCTTCAATCCACGGGCCGTGGCAGACTGTCCAACACCTTCAAGCAAAGTCATCCTTTAGACCTTGGACCGTTGTCTTGAGGGCCCATGCGTGAACCCTGGCGGGCTTTCCTCATGCTCACGGCCCATTCGTGAGCAGAGGCGCGGTTCGGTTCATGGTGATGGTGAGGCGGTGGGAGAAGAAATGAAGATGAAGTGTTAATTTGACCAGCGGATCGGGTCGTGGGAATAGAGGAGCATCGGCTCGTGGCAAGTGGAAGTAAAGTGGATCGTGGAGGGGTTGTCAGGATCCATTAAGGTAAAGCATGAGGGCCCATGAACTCCATCATCCCATGATCTGGTGCCTTTCCACGAGCCGGTGCCTTCCCATGAGCCAGAACCTACTTCATGAACCAACGACGTATCACGATCTGATCCCTGTCTCACGAGCCAATTTTGTATCACGAGCCACCTTGACCGATGATTTGATACTCAAATTGACTAATAAATATAATGTAACGCTGATATACCAGTGGACAGTTAGGTTAGTTCCTTCAAGATGAATTTTCTGGACTGGACAACTGCATAACCTAATAGCATAGAATGGCCATTATTCCACTTATTTAACTGACTTCATGCTTTTCTTCCATGTATGCACATGCACACACTTGCACTTACACACACGGGGTACAAGTAATTGTGTTCTAACTTCTCACGTTTTCTCGCCAACACAGTTATGTCAGATAAGCAATCAACCGAAATGTCAGAAAGAGATACATAACCAGTGTCGGCAAAGCATTATAACCCCGATGTGCTTCCCACAGATTCAGATTGGGAAGATTCCGACTTCGATTATAAGACCGACATCGACATTGAATCGACGACTTCTGAAAGTACATCTCTTGAAGATGAGGAAGAAGAAGATGATCGGGCCCCCGACGAGATCCCAGGTGTTGAGGAAGTTGAGGAAGAGAAACTCACCGGCTCTTTATCTTCCAAGTTAGATGAAATAAAGCTTAAGAAAATATGCTTAAGACACGGGATTCCCTGGTACGATGTTAAGACTCCAGGAAGTGAGGATAGACCTCATTCTGCTCTGCCAGGGTATATGACCACTAGTAGGTTAATGTGCTGGGTAGGCGCTATTCCTCCCTTTCCACCAATCGTTGTCGAGACCTTAAGACGCTTGCGCATTGCCCCTATGAAACTTCGTCCTAACGCTTACGCAGCCTTGTACACTTTATGTATTGCGTATGCGGAGATTCTAAAGACTGAGCTCACTTTCAAAGACTTGAAATTCTATTATCTCTTCAAACATCGCTCCACAGCGACTCCAAATTTCTCTTTCTTTGAATCGGTAGCCAATAGGAAGGTTTTATCGGAGGGTCATAGCAGCATAGGGGATCCCAAAGCCGATTGGTTCTATATAAAACACCGAGCTGGGTGCACAAGGAAGTGGCTAAAATCAAGTAAGCTTTAAGCCTCTAGATGTATAACCTGATTTCATAACCAAAGCACTAACATGTTTCTCTTCTCTGTATAGATCATAGCTTCCCAAAAATAGAAGGCTCAGAATATGATGATCGACTGTCCCGCCTTCTCAAGAGAAAATCAGACTTCTTAAAAATCAAAAAATGTATCACCGACGAGAATTTTCACAAGCACCGTCTTATGGATATAAGGTTCGGACTTGGTGCGGTCGACATTCCTTATAAATATGTGCCCCCGACTAAAGGTGAAGGGACCTCGGGGGTCACGAAGACCGCTGAACTTCACAAGAGCCCCACACTAATGATAAATCAGGATGATGAGGATTTGAATGTATACAAAGTAGGCAAGGTTTGAGCCGATGATCCAAAGGAAGTCCCAAACTCTAAGGGACAATCTCCCTTAAGGATTTCACGGCCAACTAAGCCTCCTGCTCATGATGAATTAACAGAGGAATAGATATTCGGGAAATTAAGCAAGATTCCTCTACCGGACGATATTTACACACAAGGAGACTTCAAAGAGGAACCATTCTTTCTCACCTCTGAGGAAGTGAATGTTCCAGTTGGGGAAAAAGAGGACACGCAGACGAGCCAGACTCTGGGCCTTGGTCTGTTAGAGGGGATTATACGGGATGCACGAATCACTTGCACCACTCGTCATAACACTTCTACACCACCAGTATTCATGATTCTGATACACATTCATTTTCTTTGTAGGGAAAATGCCTCGTAAACAATCCTATTCTTAACGCTCTCTCCGAGCAAGCACGCCGAGGCTCCTTTCTGATCCTGAGCATGCCCATAGTGACAGTCGAGGAAGAGATAGTTACGGACCTCGTGACTCTTATCAATCTCATTCTACAAGGTCTCGTTCTCCATCAAAGCAAGATGCTGGGAAGTCCCATAGTCGTCCAGTGCCACCGGCAGTGGGTAAGCAACTTCCGAAAGATTTGACTCCTCCGAAAAGTACAACTGCTCATAGCAAGTCTTCCAAGAAACACCATGAGCTGAAAGATAAAAGCAAAGATCCAAACAAGGATTTAGAAAAGGAGAAGATAACTACTGTCCCCTCTAGCCAACGCGATTTAGATACTACCGTTGCGCAGATGTTGTCTATACTACTGAGAATCAGGTCAAGCTAGAGCATTTGCGGAAGCAGTTTCCTGATATTTTCTTCGAAAGGATGATGTTTGTTCCAGATCTTGAACCGGTTCTTAAGAACTGGGATGTAGAAATCATAGGGCAGGTGAGTCTTGTGGCCAAACAACATAGGGTGATGAAGAAGCATGCTGCCACACTTTCTACTGCCATCCGCCACCTGGAGACGGAAGCAGCCAGATGCAGATTGAAGATTGATACTGATGGTAGGGCCAGGAGCAGAATAGAAAAGGAACTAGAGGATACACAAACTGAGCTCGCTTTAGCTTGGCGGGATGAGGAAAATTACAAATCAGAGCTTGAGAGTGCTAGGAAGCGTTTTCACATTGAACTCGACTCAAATAGTCAAGAACGTTTGGCTTTAAAAAAAGAAGCGGAGGATCTCAGGACAATTAATACTGAATTGAAGACAGCACATGAACACTTTGCTACTAAGAAGGCTTTCTGGGAGAAAGAGAAGGCGAGCTCAAAAGACAATCTCGCTCTTATTGAAAAAGAGAAGGCAGCTCTGAATGATCGACTTGTCCAAGCCGAAGAGCGTGCAGCTCTTGCTGAAAGTAATGCTAACAGTGCTATTGAATCGCCCTCCGCCACTGCTGATGAGCTAGCTACAACCATAAAAGAGATAGAGGGTTTCGAAGAACTGCTATTCAACTTCTTTGGCCAAGTTATTAGACCCAAGACATCTCATGGATTCAGGATTATCACATTACTTTGGCCAATGTGTGGGATATGATCGTTGAGGGAGAAAAGCGTCGATTGGAAACCGAAGAAGTTGACGAGAAACAGCTCATACAGACTTTTCTCAAAGGTGAAGAGCCTGAGGCTTTGGAGATAGGCAGACATCTGATTCATGAGGAAATCGAGAAAGAGTGAACAAAACTAAAGGGCAAGGATAAAACTGAGGAAGGCTCTAGCTCAGTTGTGGATCCCAAGGCCTCCGAAATTGAGGAATACAATCCTAATGATCTGTTGATTCCCTTGGCTCCCACTCCTTCAGTTGTCGGAGCTGTCATCATGAATCTGGGCGAGGAGTCGGCTGAAGGTATCTCCATATTCTCTCCATAGTTCGTCAAAGCGGTTATAACTTGTCATCGTATAGCAGGACAGACAACTGAGATGACCACGTTATCTCCTAAATCACTAACATTTGCTTCTCATGACATAGGTAACAAGCCGACCGAGAAGGATGCGGAAGAGAAAGCAGAGGCGGAGAAATTTAGTGTCCCCTCAAGTGCTGGTGCTGAAGTCTCTAAGGTTGCAAAGCAAACCAAGGATACAACAAGTGAGAAAACTATTGTGGCATCTAACACTGATGCTCCTGCAGATGCCGAAGTCATTGGGGCTTTACAAGACATCGATGGTGGTCATGGAGATGAAGAGGATGACGTAGTCATCACAGAAGAAATCAAGGATGACGATAGAGAAACCTTGGCTGGTGTGCGGGCTAGGAGAGAGAAACAATTGGCTTTGCAGAAGGAGGGCAGGATCCTCAATATGTGCCTCTTATCTCAGAAATCGATCCCAAGACTGGGTTGGTTATAAGATTCTCTTCCAAATCAATAACTGCACAGCTTGCCTCCCAGCCTCCTAATTCTCCCTAGGAGTCTGTTGTTGATAAGAGGAAGAGGAAGAAAGGTGACCACTCTGATGCTGACAAGAAGGAGTTGCAGAAACAGAAGAAGGAGAAGAAATCAAAATTGTTGTAAATAGGATGCACTTATTAGCTCATATTTTGCTTTTAGGCTTTCCACTGGCAAAAAAACGTAGATGTGAGAATGGCCCTCACTTTTCTTTAGCTTTACTCTTGTAATTCTGCACTTGGCTACTGAAAATTTGTTTCTTTTGTATCTTTGCATACCTGCAAGTTTACTATGTCTGCAGAGTTTATTATTCTGAATCATAAAACTTAAAGATAATCATAACTGAAACAATCGTAACTAAATACTGAAGTTACGAATGATAATCATTGAAAATTTCGTGTGCTAAGTAAACGCGTAGTGTTCACAAATGCAAAGTGACGTATGTATATGCCCCCAATCAATCGTCATTATGATGTCCTGGCCAGAGCTTATGGGCGATTGATTAGAGTCACGTTCGTACTGCCCCTCATGTCTGGAAATGAGGGGTTTATTTCTTTTGGCGGCATACATTGTTATGCCTTTATACTTTCCCGACCCTTTGGTTGGGATAGGAATTCTTGTGGCGCTAAGTCTTTAGCGCCTTTATACTCTCCCGATCCTTCAGCGGGTTAGAGTTCGAGCTCGGCTCTTAGTCTGCTCACCGATCCTTTAGCGGGGCAAAAGTTCTGGGGGTGCTAAGTCTCTAGCGCCTTTATACTCTCCCGATCCTTCAGCGGGGTAGAGTGTCATTAAGGAGGTTTTATCATGGTGCACCTTCACACCTTGGGGACGTTATCTTCGCGTCCTTTATACTCTCTCCCTAATCTCGAGAGTTAGAGTGCAAGCAGTAGTGTGATTTACCTCGCTGCACATTTTAGAACTTTGAATTAGGTGTTTCAAAATCGCTGCATAGTTTATAACAAATCTCAAAATGATAATGATTGATGTTAGTCAAAAATAAAAGATTAGATAAGAAACGGTGCAGTAAAGGTAAATGACACGTGATATTTTTATAGTGGTTCGGTCGAATCATGACCTACGTTCACTTTATAATCTTTTTCTCAAGTAACCAGACTGTTCTAGGCAAGTCGTGCCTTTTTACATGGTCCTAAAAAAGAGAGTAAAACTGGCAATTTCATGTCAAATAAGGCCGCAAATGCTGGGCATTCCACACTCTGGGGATTTCATCTCCATCCGCGGTTGCTAGCTTGAAGGTTCCATTGTCAAGCTTTTGTACAATGGAGTACGGTCCTTCCTATTTCGGGCCCATATGCACCGGGGGTGGAAAGACGCGTTTCAGGACCAAATCTTTGGGTTCAAAGGTTCGAGCTCGGACTTTTTTGTTATAATACCGAGCGACCTGTTGCTTGTGTCTCAAGGCACGTAGATCGGCTTCGTCCCTCTTTTCTTTAATTATCCAAAGACTCAAGGAGTAGCTCATTGTTGGTCATCGGGTCATAATAAGTGAATCGATGAGATGGTACTTCTAACTCAACTGGGATGACCACTTCAGCTCCAAAAGCGAGGGAAAAGGATGTGTGACCCGTTGCCGACTTGTATGTTGTCCTATAGGTCCATAGTGCCAAGGGTAATTCATTAACCCACATGGCTTTGGCCCACTTCAAACTTTTCTTCAAAATAGACTTGATCACTTTGTTTGCTGCCTCGACCTGCCCGTTTCATTGCGGATGTGCCACAGAGGTATATCTTTTCTCGATATGAAACTTCTGGCAGAAATCTCGAAATTCGGTGCTATCAAACTGAGTTCCGTTATCAGTTATGACAGTTTTTGGAATACTGAATCGGCATATAATGTTCCTAACGACAAAAATGATCATCGCTTGGTTGTGGTCGTGGTCGTGGTCAATGGCTCAGCCTCGACTCATTTGGTGAATTAATCAACAGCCACAATGGCGAATTTTTCTTTGCCCTTAGCTATGGTGAGACTTCCAATAATATTGATTCCCCAAACAGCAAAGGGCCACGGGCTCATCCTAGCCTTCAACTGGCCTGGAGGTGCCCTGGGGATCTTGGAAAACTTCTGACATGCATCACAACGTCGTGCATACTTGGCTGCATCCTTGTTTATGGTGGGCCAAAAATAGCTATATCGCAATATCTTCTTTGCCAATGTTTGCCCTCTAGTATGGTCGCCACATTCACCTTCGTGGACCTCTTTCAGTACACGCTTGATGTCATCATGGGCGATGCACCGAAGGAGGGGCATCGAGAAACCCTGTATGTACAGGACTTCGCCTTGCAACACATATCGGGAAACCTTCCGGATAACTGCATGCCTCTCACGTTTCTTTGTTGGAAGTGTTCCATTCATCAAAAATATCTTTAGAGGGGTCATCCATGACTCCTTCTCGGGTTAAATCTCTAGTACCAGATCAATTTCCATCTGATCTATACTAGGGGACTATAGCACTTCAATCGGGACTAGCTCCGTATTTTCAGGATTATCGGAACTAGCCATCTTTGCTAACTTGTCTGCCTTTTGATTCTCCGTTCGAGGAATATGAGATATGCTGTGGTGGTCAAAACCATCTAGCAACTTCTTCACTTTTTCAAAATATGATATCAGCCTTGGACTCTTGGCCTGAAACTTTCTAGTGACCTGGTTCACGACTATCTTGGAATCGCAAAAGATGTCCAGCTTTGTGATCTCCAACTCCTTTGCAAGCTTCAACCCGGCAATTAGGGCTTCGTATTTGGAATCGTTATTAGTGGTGTGGAACTCCAATCTCAAAGCATAGTACATTAGCCGTTTCTCCAGAGTCTCAAGGACCACTCCGACACTATATCGTCTGTCGTTCTTAGCGTTATCAGTGTATAATTTCCAGGCACTGGGGTCAAGGAGTAGTTTTGGTGGGTCGGCTTCTTCACTTACTACATCATCCTTCGGTATAGTAAATTCTACTATAAAATCTACCAGCACTTGCCCCCTTATCAACCTTCGTGGTTGGAAGTACAAGTCGAATTGACTCAGCTCAATTTTCCACTTGAGCAGTCTTCCTCATGCTTCTGGCCTTTGCAGAACTTTTTTGAGTGGGTGATCAGTGTACATAGTAGTGGGATGAGCTTGGAAGTAGTGGTGATGTTTTCTGGATGCGATCAGTAAGCTATACGCAAGCTTTTCTATCTTTGGATAATTTCGGTCTGCGGCTGCTAATTTATTATTCACATAGTACACTGGTCTTTACACCTTATCTTCCTCTCTTACCAAAGCCGAACATATCGCGTGGGATGACACTGCCAAGTACATAAATAAATCCTCGTGATCCACGGGCTTAGACAGTATCGGGGGTCTTTCTAGATGATTTATTAGATTCAGGAACGCTTCTATACAATCAGGAGTCCATTTAAAGTTGCGCTTGCCTCGCTTTATCAGCTCGAAAAATGGGATGCATTTATCCGTAGCTTTAGAGATAAATCTATTCAGCGCTGCCACTTTTCCGGTGAGGCTTTATACATCTTTAATTTGCTTTCGTTCTTGAATATTTCGGATTGCTGTAATCTGATCTAGATTGATTTCAATTCCACGTGAGCTGGTGATGAATCCTAGGAATTTTCCAGATGCTACCCCAAATGAGCATTTCAAAGGATTTAGTTTCATCCCGTATTTCCGTAGAATCTCAAACATTTCTGCTACATCGACAGTATGGTCAGATGATTGTCTGGACTTTACCAACATGTCGTCGATGTATATCTCCATCATTTTCCCGATTTGGTTGTAGAACATCCTATTCACCAATCGCTTATACGTAGCACCGGCATTCTTCAGACCGAAAGGCATCATTACGTAATAGTATAATCCCAGATCGGTAATGGACCTGGTATGCTCTTGGTCCGGGACGTGCATGGGGATTTGGTTGTACCCTGAGTAGGCATCCATAAAAGAAAGAAGCTCATGACCCACCGTCGAATCCACGAGCTGATCGATTCTACGTAACGGAAAGCTATCCTTTGGGTAGGCTTTGTTTAGATCTGAGAAGTCAATGCATGTGCGCCATTTTCCATTGGCCTTCTTCACCAAAACTAGGTTTGAAATCCAGTCATGGTATGTTGAATCTTTAATAAACCCATTACTTCACAACTTTTCAACTTCTTCCTTCAAGGCAGCAGACCTTTCTGGGCCAAGCATTCGCCTTTTCTGTTTTACGGGAGGATGTTTGGGTTGATGCTTAAGGAATGTCTCATAATTGAGGGAGATATTCCATACATGTTTTCATGGGTCCAGGCGAATACATCCAGGTTAGCTTTCAAGAAATTTGTTAATTCTTTGGCTCGAACAGGGTCCAATTGGGATCCAATCTTCAGGACCTTCTCTGGGTTACTATCATCGATTGGTACATCCACAGTCGCTTCATTGGGAGTCGCCATTCTTCCCCTAGGCTCTTTATCCTCTCTAGGATCTATATCCTCGGGCAACTCTCTGGGCGACTCTCCCGGAGTTACCTTCTTTAGTTGTCATGATGTTTCCTCCCTTGGGAGGGAAGAAGCGTCCTTTTTTTCTACATCTCTTCCTTTACGGAGCAACTTCAACTCTGCTATGTGGCATGCTCGTGCAACAACTTGATCTCCTCTGACTATACCTACACCGGCATTCGTCGGGAACTTCAACAACAAACACCAGGGTTCAATGCAGGCCCTGAATTTAGCTAGGGCCGGTCTACCCAAAAAGGAATTGTAAGGCAACTAAATATCCTTGATCTCCTCTGACTATATCTACACCGGCATCCGTCGGGAACTTCAACAACAAACACTAGGGTGCAATGCAGGCCCTGAATTTAGCTAGGGTCGGTCTGCCCAAAAAGGCATTGTAAGGCAACTCAATATCCAGGACTACAAAGGGGAGGATTCTCACTCTCTGGCATTCTCCTTCACCAAGGGTTACTGACAGTTCCACGTATCCCATCGGAGCGGTTGAGGCTCCATTAAATCCACGTATCTAACCCTCGCATGGTTTCAAATCCTTCGGTTCGAGTTTCATTTGGTCGAATGCTTTCTTAAACAGAATGTTAACTGAACTCCTATTATCCACTAGAACTTTGTGGACCGTAGCTGGACCAATGGCGACGGTGATCAATAATGGGTCCTCGGTTGGGGAGTGGACCACAATACTCTCCCGATCGCGAAATATGACGTCATCAGACATCGTCTTCTGTTGCTTAATCGGGGCATTATCCTTGGGATTACTACATTCTCCCACTACAAAATGCGGTTTAGCTGCGTTAACATGTTGATCCATAGCCCTGAAACTGTTCTCCTCCAGATGAAGCCCACCAACTATGGTATTGATAATGATATTTTTTCCTTTTTACTAAGCCGTTGGTTTGGCAGCAGGTTGGCTTTGGTTCGGGGCTTGCGTGGCTTACCCCCTGTCTCTGGGTGTCAGCTTATATTCATCGAGTTTTCCTTCCCGAAGTAGCTTTTTAACCACATCACTCAGATGATGACATTCATTTGTAGTGTAGCCATGAGTCTGGTGAAAAAGGCAAAATTTCCCAGTCTCACGTTCCTTTTCTGTCGAATCTCTCGGAGGAGGCCTCTTATATTGGAGGGCGTTGTATGTATCCAGGAAGATATTCTCCAATGTATCGTTTAACGGTGTAAAACTCTCAAATGGCCTAGGTCGAGATCTCCTCTGAGAATCATTCCCTCGATTTCTCTTCCAATTATTGTTATTATTATTCCCTGATTGGCGACCATTTCCTTGATTCTTGTTCCCGACATTAACTTCAACCTTTCCTGAGCTATCTCCCGTCTGCTTGACGGCCACATTACTTTGGATATCCTTCTTATCAGTAACCTTCCTCTTTCGGTTGGCATAAATTTCCTCTCGACGCAGGCGGATGTTGGCCTTTTCGTAAAATATTTCTTTGGTTAACAGTGGTTTACCGGCCAAGTATCTTCCAAGCTCAGTATCCTATCCACTCCGTCAGTCAGGGCCATCAAAACAGTTTGTTCATGGGGATCTCTAACCTCCATGACCGTTAAATTGAAGCGGTCTAGATAGGACCTCAAAGGTTCGTCCGGACGTTGCTTAATGAGGGATAGTTCGTTGACATTCTTAGATCTATGAGTATGCAGCCGGAACTGATTCACGAACTGTTCACTTAATTCCCTGAAACTGGAGATCGATCGCGCTGGAAAACGAGTGAACCACATTAACGCAGTATCCTCCAGGAATATCGTGAATGACTTACACTTCATGGTGTCGGAAGCGACAGCTGCATTCATGAACCATGAATATCTCATTAGATGTTGGACTGGATCCTCCCTTCCTACATAGCAGTTTATAGGAGGCATGTTGAATTTCCTAGGGAATCGAACCTCTAATATGTCATCAATGAAGGGCCTATGACTACGGCCTATACCCCAATCCTCATTTCTTTGTCCGCGGTTTTCTACCATCACTCGTCTAATCATGGCCTCAACATTTGCATGGGTCGGGGTGGATTCGGGATCAGCACTTCTTGCCCTACGGGCTTCTCCAGCATTTCTTTAACACATTGCTGCAAGGTCTGGGGCTTGAGCAGAAAACCCTTGCCCCTATTACCGTAGTCAGTCACGCGACGAGCAGGAAGAATGGGTTGATTTTGAGTAGGGTCAATGACATCTCCATTCCTCGGTGGTAGGACGGGCTCATTTAAGTTACGATCCCTGATTAAGCGCCACTTCTTCTCGAGAAGGAAACATCCCAAATTGAAGCTGCCCTATATTTTCAACTCTTTATAACGGAGGCCACCGCTGGTTTCTTCGAGGTTCTTCAGACGAGGACGTGTGTTCCAGAGAAAGATAGAGAGCTGGCGGTGGCGAAACCTGCCTTTGAATATCATCAATTCGTCTGCCTAGGGCGGTAATATTCTGACGCAGCAACGAGCTCTCCTGCCTTTGAGCGGCCAATTCACCATTTTGTATGTCCAATGCTTCAATTATGTGAGAGAAATCTCCTTCAGTAGCTGGGGCAAAAGGGTTGAACTAATCACCATCATCTTCTCTCATATGCAAAGAACTTGAGCCAGGCCGAGCAGAGGTACTAGCACGAGCGGAACGAGCCATAATCTCCTTCCCAGGTCGAGTAGTGGTCTATTTCAGATTGTGGTCCACCTAAGATGATGGTTCGTGGTACCCTCTTGGCGTCGGTTCATGGTGGTCCCTGGGTTCGGATCGTGGGAGCATTGGTAGGAAGAAGGGTGGCGTTCTCTTGAGAATGGGTCGTTACGCCCTCCGTCACACGGTTCGTGGCACCTTCAGTGGGTCGGATCGCGCCCCTTCTTCACGATCTGGAGAATCATTCTCGACCTATTCTTGAACGCTGTCATCACGAGCTTCGTTTGTTACTTCATCGGCCTATGAAGCTCGTGCATCCTTGGACTTCTTTACAGCCATAATACTTTGGATTTGTTGAAATCTTCAAAGATCAAAATAGTGGGGTTTTGGACTGTTTTCTTCGGACCTGACTGCCCAAACAATAGAACAACAATCCAATATGATGAGACTTCATTCTCAGTGAAAGCACCAAAATGTTAGATCCAAAAGTGGGTCTAACATTCAAATTACCTGAATGGGCAGAGATTTATATTTAGAAATGCAAGGGAACGCAGAAAACACACAAGATTTATAGTGGTTCGTCGTTAACGAGCCTACGTCCACTTTATATCTATGATTATGCATTAGATTCGAGTACAATCAATGATATTTCTCTCAATCTCACTTGTACAATGATGATTCACTCAATAATTTCGGGCTAAGACTGATAATAAATTGTAAGATATTAATAATGGTGGAAACAATACTTAGAACTACCAAGAGATCCTGAAAATGTCAAGCACAGGGCTATTTATAGCTGATATCAGCAGGTGGATCGTGGTCACACGTGGCACAAATCCCGAGGATCTCGGACTGGTTCGTAGCTTGATGGAGAAATAGTCAATATGGTCGTTATGGACAGGTGTCGTTGGATCCTGCATTCGCGGATCGTGGTAGACTTAGTCGTGGCCTCCATCTCTCAGCCTCAATTATCGGACCATGGTAAGGGTTCAGGCGCGAATGGATCGGGTCGCGATCGGGGAGTCGTAGCTGTAGCGTCACGATCCGGAGAACACCTAGTGACCATGAATGGGATTTGGGAGTGAAACTTCATATTGAACATACGTGTGAATCTTGATGGCTTGATCCAAAAGCTAGCCAACAACGCTTTTTCATATATATATATATACACTAAATCTCGATCTAGGTTATTACTAACCCAATTTCTATCAAGTTACACCACAGAGCCAAGGTTATTACCAAACCATTACTCTGATACCACCGTAATTGCCCACGAGAATATTTTCGACCCCGAAAATTGACACAAACAACCTGTCGACTATTCAAGCATCATAAATATTGGATCATTAATAGAAAGAAGTTAGAGGGTGAGATAAGAAAGAAAGAAACATTAGAATAGAAGAATAAGAAGAAGAACTAACACAACACAAAATCTCACATCGCAGTGGAACAAAATATAATATAGAAATAAATCTTTACTGAGAGCTTTTAAAAATACTTATAATCATCAGAGTACATCACACATTTGGACAGTTATAATAATCTGTCCTCATATAAAATCACACAACGGAATATATCATATCATACGTCTAAACTCTTTCATCTCGTCTCTTTATAACAACCGATAACCTGAACTTGTACAACCCGGTCTAACCCGAGCATTACAAACACCGGGTCAATCTGGTGAAACAGAGTGAGAAAACACACTAAGTTTAAAGGAGTCACACAACTTGATTTTAACGTCAAAATCTTTTCGAAAGAAAAGGAAATCATAAGACTGAATCCACACATAAATACGGACGGTTTTTACCTTACGATAACCCAAAACATTTTTGAAAACAATATTATTCTGATTTTATGATAGTGTCTAAATACAAGTAAATATCAATCTAGCAGAACGCTTGCATCTCGCGTTCCACATATATAGTATATGTAACGTCCGTATTTTTATGGTGTAATAATTAATTAATTTAATTATGTAAATAGTGATTTATTGATTTAAATGGTTTAAATTAAATAATAATGAATATTTAATTAATATTTATAATATAAAAATATATTATAATTCCAAAATAGTCAGGAATAGCCGAATTCACAATATGGTGTGAATTGGATCATATATAAGGTATAATTCAGTTTAGAATTGGATTAGAATAGCAAATCTGTTATTTAATCAACGTTAGACTGTATAAATTTTAATTTAATTATAATCGAGCTCGTAACGTCACGACAGTTCGTTATTTGGCTATTTGAACTTCAATTGAATATACAGAATCCATTTTAAGTCGGATTTCTATGAAACAAGAAACGCTCGGATCAGTTGAACAATATTTTTCTAATGGAACAGAAAAATTGACATTTCATCGTGTAGATTGTTAGTTATGTCCAAATCAAAATTTAAAATAGTCGTCATGGAATTCAATTATATTTTATAACGATTTAATTATATTATAAAGGAATTTTAATATAAATTGAATATCGATTAAATAGAGATTTTGAAATATCGATGTATAAATCCAAATGTGTATATTTTTGAACTGTATGATATTATATGTGAATATATACGATAATACTAATTTATTAATATTTAGTTTAATTGTTTTTAAATATATTAATATTTAAGCGGTCTATTTAGAGCATTAAAAATAGCCATTTTTGCAAACGACTACCAAATTCGACGAAACCAATTTTTTTAGATCCATAGCGTCAAATTATTGTTAGATTTCAATTTTCATGATTTTTGGAGTCAGTATGTGGTCGTGCGCGATTTTAACAATAAAAACAGTCGATATTTTGACGATTGAAAATACGCTGCTTGAGCAAACGGAGTCGAAATTCGATGAAATAAGTTTCATTGGTCCTAATGTCAAACTCTAGCTGCATGCCAATTTCCATGATTTTTGGATATTTTGTGTGATCATAGGGATTTTTAGAATGCAGATACAAGTGGAAATTGGCTAATATAAAATATATAAATCAATTAAAAAATAATTTATCCTATTCTATAAATACCCACACCATCTAGCCCTAACACGTTTCTTCCTCTGGTCAAAACTTTGCCGCCGCTTCCTCTTTCATTTTTATAGTAAAAATCGATCATTGGAAAATCAAAACAAAACAAATAAAAATCTATAAATCCAAACTCTTGTATATTCGTGATTGTTATTTGATGCTCTTCGATCTGATATGGGTATTGATGGATTCGGTGAAGTTTTTGGTTGACTGAAAAATGCACGGTGCACACAAATGGAGTTAGGGTTGGATTTTTCAGTCGATGCAGCCATCGATGCAAGTTTTAAGTATCAGATTTGAATTCGTAAGGTATGCAAAATATGCAAGTTTTTAGTATCAGATTTGAGTTTGTGAAAGATGCAAGTTTTAAGTATCAGATTGTGAAGGCATATGCTTTGGAAGTTATGCCATCTTCTTCGAGAGCTCCTACCGTAGAGGAAAAGGAAAAGGGTGTCATGGTGCATGGTACTCTTTCTGTTAAAGGTGTTTCAATTCGTGTGCTTTTCGATACTGGAGCATCACATTCTTTCATTTGCAATGAGTTTGTGTGTCTCTTGGGTTTGGAACCTGAGATTTGTGATAGACCCTTCGTAGTGACTAATCCAATTGGGGGATCGTCAAATCTTTGCATGATATGTCGTGGTCTAGTGTTGTCGAGCCATGGTTGCTCTTTTGTGTGTGATGGCTTTGTTCTTTACTTTCTTATGTTTGGGATCATCTTGGGCATGGATTGGCTCAAGAGGTATGCGGCCAGGGTGAATTGCGAGATGCTAGAGGTGAGGGTCGGGGTTGTGGAAAGGCGAAAGGCGTTGATTAGATGTAAGCACGAAGATGGGTCTTCGTGAGTTATCTATATTCTCTTGGGATTCCAAAAGAAGACCTGTCATCAGTGCTGATCGCTAACAAGTATGTAGATGTCTTTGACGAGGTCAAAAGGTTTCCGCCCATCGTGAGATCGAGTTTAGGAACGATTTGGTCGAAGGTGCTAGACCAATCGTTATGCCTCTTAGGCGGATGGCGCCTAGGGAACAACAATAGTTAGAGGTGCAAGTTCGTGACCTTTTGGGAAAAGTATTCATTCAGAGGAGTGTTTTCGAGTGGGGTGCACCAGTCGTATTTGCATCTAAGGCGGATGGCTCGTTAAGATTATGTGTGGACTATCGTGAGCTGAACAAGGTGAAAAAGAAGAACAAGTATCCGTTACCAAGGATAGATGACTTGTTCGATCAGCTTCACGAAGCCAAAGTGTTTTCTCAGATGGATTTGGCAACAGGATTTCACCAGTTGAGGGTGGCTAAGTATAGTGTGTCAAAGATTGCTTTTAGGACACCATCCGGTTTCTTCGAATGGTTGGTGATGCCATTCGGGTTGACTAACACACCAACGTATTTTGTGGATCTTATGAATAGAGTATTCAGAGACCAGTTGAACAAGTTTGTGCTTGTGTTCGTGGATGATATTCTGGTTTACTCCAGAAATGAGAGAGAATATAAGACGCACTTGAGAGTTGTGTTAGAGATATTGCGGAAGCATTAGCTTAAGTCTAAGTTCTCAAAGTGTCACTTCTGGAAGGATGAAGTGAGGTTCTTAGGTCATGTAGTTTCTGGAAAAGGGATAGCGGTTGACCCCGCTAAAGTTACAACAATCCAGGACTGGGATCGACCTAAGAATGCGACGGATGTTCGGAGTTTCCTTGGGTTGGCTTCGAAAGCAAGGGCGATTAGTTGTTCCTGATATCGACGGATTGAGGGATGAGGTTCTGAGAGAATGTTATCACTCGAAGCTGACGATTCATCCCGGTGGAAATAAGATGCATCAAGACATGAAGAGAGTCTATTACTGGGAAGGGATGAAGCAAGATATTGGAAAGTTCATTTCCAAGTGTATGAACTGTCATTTGGTGAAAGCTAACAGAAGAAGCCGAGCAGTTTACTTCAGCCATTGGAAGTTCCTATGTGGAAGTGGGAGCAAGTATCGATGGATTTTATCGATGGACTACCTTGAACAAGGGAAGGAAACGAAGGGATTTGGGTTATCGTGGATCATTTGACCAAAAGTGCGAGATTTATTCCTGTCAAGTCGACTAGGACGACATCGAGATTGGTTGAACTTTAAGTGAAATGGATAGTTATATTCCATGGAGTCCCAAAGAGTATAATGAGTGACCGAGATCCATTATTCACGAGTGCATTTTGGAAAAGTCTGCAAGAAGCTTTGGGAATCGAGTTGTGCTTGAGTACGGCATATCATCCCCAAACTGATGGTCAAACCAAGAGAGTCAATCGAGTTTTGGAAGATCTTCTGAGGGCTTGTGTGTTATATTTCGGAGGATCATGGGAAGACCATCTACATCTAGTTGAGTTTGCGTATAACAATAGCTACCGGTCTAGCATTGGTATGGCACCATACGAAGCATTGTATGGAAGGCCGTTCAATTCTCCAGCATGTTGGTTAGAAACTGGATATAAGTTAGTACTTGGGCCTGAGATGATTAGAGAAACCTCAGATTGTATCGATATAGTCCGGCAACGAATGAAGGCAGCCCAGGATCGTCAGAAGAGTTACGCCGACAAGCGTCGTAAGGACTTGGAATTCGACGTGGGTGATATGGTTTTCGTGAAAGCTTCATCGTTGAAGCACATGTTTAGATTTGGTAAAAAATGAAAGTTAGCTCCAAGGTTTGTTGGACCATTTCCGATAGTCGAGCGAATTGGAAAGCTCGCGTATAGATTGGAGTTACCCGAGAAAATGTCGAGTGTGCATAATGTGTTCCATGTGTCGTTTCAACGGAAGTTCGTACATGATTAGAATGTGGTGGTATCTCCAGAGCAGTACGAAGACTTAGAAGTAGAGAACGTGGTTTCGAGACCTCGTAAGCCACTTTGTGTTGTAGGGAATGACACGAAATAGCTTAGGAGGAAGACGGTTAAGCAAGTCAAGGTACAATGGAGTGAGGATGGAGACGATTGTACGTGGGAGACAGAAGAGAGTATGAGAGCGACTCATATAGAACTCTTCGTCGGTAGGACCCTTTGATATCGTATCTTCGTTATATCGTTGTATCTTGTTGTTGATTGTTAGCATTCCGCGTGCTAGGATAAGGCTATGGATGCATGGCTTGATGGTTGTTAGTTTGGATGATAGAATGGCTTTTCATGGATGATAGGCATGCGGAATCATTGTGATTACTTGTGTTTGTTTGGAATTTCGGGGACGAAATTCTTAGGGGGGGGGGAGGGGGGGAATGTAACAGCCCACATTTTATGTATCGAAATATCATAAAATATTTTTATTTCATTCTCTAAGGGTTGGACCATTCTCATCTTTTAATATGTTGCTTATGGGGATGAGAGACATGTCCATAATTTTTACCAAATTTGTTTGTCACTATTTTGCCCCTGTTAGCCTTGTACAAGGCACAACTTTTGACTCAGGTTGAATCAGATGGTGAGACCTGTGCCATTGGAAAGGAATTGATGATTGTCTTTCCGTAGAGTGGTTACATTGAAGATTTGACCCAGCTGTTTGGGAGAAATCGTTGTTTTAAGGTTTTACAGTTGACTATTCAGGTTTTGGAGCCTTGGTGGAATCCTATAAATAGGGGGTTAGAGAGGGGAAAGTCTTACTTTCCCATCCTCTCATTTGGAGGCATTGATCTCCTTTTTCCTCTAACACATTTCCACCATTAAAAATCCAAATCTAAGGAGGGAAATCATAGATCTACACCATTGGAGGCTAGATCTACATCATTTCAAGCAAGGTTTCATCAAATCGAAGGACTAGGAGCTATCTCTTCGTTGTCCAGAATTCTATTTCATCATTTTGCTTGGTTTTGGATAATTGGTGAGTGATTTACATCTCTCACATGAATGCAATGAAGTATATGAGTGTTTGTGCATGTTTCTCAACAAATTGGAATGTTTTACCATAGATTTACACCATTACATGTCCATTTTCATATGCATCACCCTATGATCTAATCTAACAAGTTTTACTCGTTAATTTCATTTCAGTTTACATGTTTATGTTAGTTAGATCTCTCATTTTGATCATATGTTCATTTTAATGATTTTTGGTGAGATTTACATCATTTTTGTGGTAATCGTCATATTCATGTGGTTAGTAATGTTATGATACGTTTATGATTGTGTTTGATGATTTTGGTTGAGTTGGTTTCATCGGATTTGTTGTTTGGCGAAGTTTTGGTCGAAATCGGAGTTAAATTGCAATATGCTGGTTTTGACTTGGCCATAATTGACTCGGCCATAATTGACTCGACCATAATTGACTTGGCCAGAATTGACTCGGGCATAAGTTGGCTCGGGAAGAAGTTGGATCGGGCAGAAGTTGGCTCGGGAAGAAATTGGATCTGGCAGAAGTTAGCTCAGGTAGAAGTTGGCTCAGCCATAATTGGATCAGCTAGAAGTGATTCAGACTAAAGTGACCCGGACATTTCCAGTGATGGTGTGACTTCAAGGTAAATTTAATCGGGAAGTCAGGAAGTGCTAAAATAATGCTATGGATTTCTTTGAACCTTATAAAGATGTTGGTTGCTTCAATGATGATGGTGGCTTCGACAAGAGTCCAGAAGGGGATGTTCGAAGTGATGTGATATGTTTGTTGATCGGTGGAAAGCAACGAATAGGCAGACAACTCAAAGGACGTGAGTTGGTGGATAATGTTTGCTCGAGAAGGTCCCTTGAGCAGTAAATTGTCGTCAAGGTTGGACGACTAGAGATATTGAAGGCCGAGAGATTATCGTTGTCGTAAGTTCTAGCAGGCTCAAAGCAGGGGTACAATGGGGGCACCCAAAAGATCGATTGTATGTCGAGTACCTTGGGTATCGTTGAAAGGCCTAGTTATCAAGGTTGGACATATGGAGTTTATGCTAGAACTGGGGTTACCATTAGCCCTTGACATATGGCAAGGTTGGCCGTCATACAATTAACGATGATTTCAAAGCAGGATTGGCGGTGATAGCCAGAGTCAGTCATGGATGATTGGTTGTTATGTTTATACTATCTCATGTAGATTATCCAAAGTCGAGGGAGATGTTCTTTGAGTGCTTAACCGATATTAGTTTAGGCCTCTAGGGAGAGTACATGGGGAATGTTAAACTCGATTAGGGTTGTCTACGTGAGACTTATGTAATCTGGATGCTATGAATGTTATCAATGTTTGTTCTATTCCCATGTAAGAATTGTTATTCCTTTGGTTGAATAGATTGTAAAGGCTATCACTGTCCGATGTGAGGAAGAAAAGGTTGAGTTCTTCTCTGGTGTCGTAGGTAGATAAGTATGTTTATCTGTCCTTTCTCATACACTTTATTGTTGAAGTTTGTTAGCTGTTTTATCGCTCACTAGGACTGTTGTCTGACTCAAGGTTTTATGTTTCCTCTTATTACCTTAGGTTGTCCATCTGGTTGTGGATGGGCAGACTAAGTAACAGGTGACAGGTAATGCTTTAGTAAGGATGACTATGCTGATCGAGGGCATTCAGGAGGCTTACATACCAATTTTACTACTATATAATAATTGGATTTCCGCTGTTTGCTTTTCAGAGTGATGTAGTGAGGCAACTTTGTACAAACACTATTTCCAAGTTGTAGATATTACTTTCGGGTTGTATGAAAGTCTTGTGTTTCTGCTTCACTATTACTACCTGTTGTATATGTTCTATTATATTTTATCCTTGCGTTGTGAGTTTACGACAGTTTCTGCTTGTGTTTACCTACTCTGATGATCGTCCATGACTGCCTGGCACGTCCTTCAACGCATTATTCCCCTTGTATAGTGCGAGGGTTATGGGCGGTTGTCACAATTTTAAATAAGAAATCAAACGAAATGGAGTATATAAAAGGAAACATTTTTCACATTCGTTGTGAATGATGAAATCAAACAAATATTTTGCAAATAAACATATTTGTAAAGAAAATTGGATTTTTAAACAGGGATTCAAATAGAAATGAAATTCCGAATGATTAGAAATAAATAACTTGTTTAATAATAAAGACAAGTGGTCGAACTTATAAATAATGTTTATAAATGGATTAAATTATAATTATCAGTGGACAATTGAGATGGCAAATTCAATAGTGAATGTAAATGGGGAAATTGGAAGTTGTTTAAAAAGGAAACGATGAAATCCATTTCGATGTTCGAAATGTAAAAAGGATTAAACAAAATCCGCAAAGGTGTTTAATTAGCATTCGACTATAAACTAATAGTTATAATCGAATATAAGTTATTCGAAGTGAATTAATCGAATCTAAGTTATTCGAAGCGAGTAAAACAAATGTAAGTCATTCGAAAGAGAATTTATCGAATAATTCAAAACACAGTTAATCGAATCTAAGTTATTCGAAGTGAGTAAATCGAATGTAAGTCATTCGAAAGAGAATTTATCGAATATAGTTATTCGATAAATAGTTAATCGAATATAAGTTATTCGAAAAGATTTAATCGAATAGATATTACTCGAAAGAGAGTTATACGTCAAATCGATTATATCGAATTTGGGAAAGTACTATTTACTTTCCAGGTTTTTAAATCAAGATTTATTTATTTATTAAATAAATAAATTATTATTTAATCAAATAAAAGAAATAAAAATTATAGTTTTAAAGTTAGATATTCCGGAAGTACGAATTATAACGTTATCATTATAATAAATGTTTTTCATAAAAGAAATGGAATTGTAAACTGAAATCCGAGAATTGGCGTAAGCAATAAGTGTTAAAATTTGGGTCATGAACTTTATTTGTTGCAAGGTTAAGAACGTGTTCAGTTAAGGTCTGAGAGGTAATTATACCCCAACTTGATTGACTTAGTAATTAACTAAGGAATAGTTGAAGTTCGATAGCGCAAAGGTTGATTAGAAATATTGTTAAGTAATAAACGATAAATGGATTGAGCGATCATAATGATGTTTTATATAACATTCGTTTGAAATACATATAAATGAGTTTTGGAAACGTATTCCAATTATAATCAGAAATGTTTTCTAAGCATAGAAAATGAAATGCTTTGATGATAAAAAAATACTGGAATGACGGTGATATGTAAATAAGAGATGGAAATGTTTTCCGACGATTAGTAACATATATTTTCCAGAATTAGAAAATAAGAATATATGTATATGGAAACAGGAAATGGAGAATGAATAAATAAATGATGATTGATGATTGATCGATAGAATTTCCATCCGGAAATAATATCGTTGTTTGCACACATGTTTTTCTTTGATAGTTAAATCATCGACTATTGAAGTTTTCGACCAATTTTACGTCGTCAATACGGAGAGACCAAGATCAAATTCATTATTTGAAAACCACTTTGTATGGGCATTAGCGTTGCGAATCAAATATGATGAAGATAAGTGAAGACGGAGTAATGCAAGGACTATCCTGTTTACAGAATAGTGTCTTCGATTTGTCCAGTCCCAAGGCAAATTTATATGGACGAGTGTCTGACAGAGTATATCTAAAGGATCGCGTAAGTTGATCTTTTCAAACATAGTTACATTTGGTGGGGGAGGAATTCGTTTCTCTTAGCTATATACCCGTAGTATGTTTGGCAAAATCAATTTTTGATTTGGCAGATATGTCAATGTGACATTCGAAGTGAATGAAGACTAAAAGATACGTTATAACCTCTAGCCTCACAACCGGGAAATGGTATAAAATCGGGTGGGTCACATGGCTAGTTGGGTCATACCCAAGCAGGGTGTATTGTCACCTAATCTAGAGAAATTCCTTTTGCTTCTTAAATCAATCGAAGTTGCCCCTTTCGGGAAATGGTTGCTGATCCCAACCATTGGTGATAATACATTCGATACTCTCAAGCTAAGTAAGGGACCGGTCATGTTTAGCCTGGGTTGCAAGATGTTCTTGTTGAACCCCATATATTTCTCACTAGAGGTACACTCTCAGAAGGTGGTCCCATAACTTGCCAGTTGGAATCCATTATCCAATAAGAGCCCACGGTTTTGATTGTATATTATATATGTAGAGCGTGAGATGCAATCTTTCTGCTAGATTGATATTACTTGTATTTATACATTATTATAATATCAGATGGATGTTGATTTCAAAGAATGCTTTGGGTTATCATAAGGTAAGAACCATCCGTGTTTAGGTGTGGATTGGTCTTACGATTATCCGTTCTTTTTAAAAGGATTTTTAAAAGTTAAACCAAGTTGTTGGAGTTTACTCACACCAGTCCCATGACTGACCCAGAGTTTATTTTTGTTTTGTTTTTCCCTAAACTCTTGGGTGCCCAAATTTGTACGGGCAGTCAAATAGTTCAGGTCTTTACAGATTTCATTGGAAGAGCTTGGAGCAGGAGGCTTCAGCGTTAGTTATCTAATGTTATTTTCCGCTGTGTTATAAGTGTTGTACTCTGATAACGTTATTGTATATATATACTATTTTATTTCAAAGTTATGTTATATTTTATTCATTCCGCTGTGAGATTCGTGTTACTCTGATGTTTTGTGTGATCTTCTTTTTCTTCTATTCTAATTTTCTATCTTATCTATTCTCATCCTCTAACTTCTTTCTATCAACATTCCGTATTTTCGATGCTTGGATAATCGACGTGGGTTTTATGTTGATTACCAAGGTCGCGATTTTGCCGGGCCGTTACAGTGGTATCAAAGCTGAAGGTTAAGTAACTACCTTGGCTCTGTGGCGTGACTCAGTAGAGATGGGTTAGTAATACCCTAGATTGAGTTAAGTGTATATATATGAGCGCGTATTTTTTATTCAATATAAAAATTGTTTAATATTGTGGAGATTTATTGATTGAGTTGTTTATGGGTTCTGATCGATCAGTTTGATCCACTGTATCGATAGGAGCTTATAAACACTCGAATAGAATGAACCGACACAGTATGTTTTGAAAAGAGGGTAAATGAAATAAATTTACCTAAAATATATTTTAATATAAACAAAGTAAATATATTTGAAATATTATAGTATATTTGATGTTGGTTGTGATTATAATCAGATAAGAGTATAAAATGTGAAATGGTTATGCAAATAGCCAATCAAAATTAATATAAGTGAAATACTTGAAACCAGATGAATTAATTCTGAAATTAAAACCAAAATTGGAATTAAACCCCTAGAAATTTGACACAGTGTTTGTAAATGAATTTGGATTAAATATATAAGAATTTTAAAATCCTGGGGGATTTTAAATTTGTTTTACAAACATTGTGAATGATAATTTGAAATGTATTTCAAAGTGAAAAATTTTAAATATGGTTTTGAAAGTAATATAGTATTGAACTCACTTCGATCGCTGGAAAATAGATTCCGATGATGACAGCTGCATCATCAGTGTTCATTTTCGAGTTTCTAAGTGACGGATTACTACTAAAGATTTTGTTTTTGTTTTAAGAAAAACAATTTGTTTGATACTCCGAAATGAATATTTTGATTTCTGAAAAGGGTATGTTTTTTAAAACTCCCAGAACCAGATTGTTTGAATTGAAAACAAATTTAAATTGGAAAGTACGAAAGCAAATTGAAATTGAATTGAAGCTAGTTAAGTGGAAATTGTATTGAAATAGAAGGGTATCAAATAAAATTAGGATGCGGAATAGGAATATGGAATTATATTGGAATTGTAAGTAAAGATTTGGAATCGAGAATGGAACTCGAGTTTGAAATGAAATTCGATTTGGATACAAGTGAATGTTCGGCTTCGAGGATAAAACTGATTGGAATTTGATTGGAATGATATAGGTATATGCAGAATTGGTAATAGATGGAAAAGGATACAATGATATAGTTGAATGCCCGACAAAAAGGTACAAGTTTATTTTTATATGAGTTTGGTGATTTATGAGCCGATTTGGCAAGCCGCATGGCTATTTGATTTTCTTTTGGGTTGGAGAAGGCCTAGAGAGACGAGTTGTAATTGTACCGATTGAGACGTACAATGGAGGTGTTGGCGAAATTTTTCGAGAATTTAAAGTGTTAGAAAATTTTCAGGATTTCTGAATTTTTTTGTTAATAAAAATGAATTAATATTTAATTGAAATTCATTGGTATAGTGAAGCTGAAATTCGAGAAGTAAACAAATAATTTTTACCCAGTGAATAGTGTTGTTTCTACCTTAGCAATTTCGAGGATGAAATTATTTTAAGGAGGAAGAATGTAATGTCCCATATTTTTATGGTATAATAATTAATTAATTTAATTATGTAAATAGTGATTTATTGATTTAAATGGTTTAAATTAAATAATAATGAATTTTTAATTAATATTTATAATATAAAAATATATTATAATTTCGAAATAGTGAGGAATAGCTGAATTCACAATACGGTGTGAACTGGATCATATATAAGGTATAATTCAGTTTACATTTGGATTAGAATAGCGAATATATTATATTATTGACGTTAGAATGTGTAAATTTTAATTTAATTATAATCGAGCCTGTAACGTCACGACAGTTCGTTATTTGGCGATTTCAACTTCAATTGAATATACAGAACCATTTTAAGTCAGATTTCTATGAAACAAGAAACGCTCGGATCAGTTGAACGATATTTTTCTAATGGAACAGAAAAATCGAGATTTCATTGGGTAGATTGTAAGTTATGTCCAAATCAAAATTTAAAATAGTCGCTATGGAATTCAATTATATTTTTAACGATTTAATTATTTTATAAAGGAATTTTAATATAAATTGAATATCGATTAAATTGAGATTTTGAAATATCGATGTATAAATCAAAATGTGTATATTTTGGAGCTGTATGATATTATATGTGAATATATATGATAATATTAATTTATTGATATTTAATTTAATTGTTTTCAAATATATTAATATTTATGCAGTCTATTTAGAGCATTAAAAATAGTCGTTTTTGCAGACGACCTCCAAATTTGACGAAACCAATTTGGTTAGATCCGTAACGTCAAATTATTGTTATATTTCAATTTTCTTGATTTTTGGAGTCAGTATGTGGCCGTGCGCGATTTTAGCGTGAAAAACAATCGATATTTTAACGATTAAAAATACACTGCATGAGCAAACGGAGTTGAAATTCGATGAAACAAGTTTCATTGGGTCTGTAATGTCAAACTCTAGCTGCATGTCAATTTCCCTGATTTTTGGATATTTTGTGTGATCATAGGGATTTTTAGAAGGCAGATACAAGTAGAAATTGGCTAATATAAAATATAAAAATAAACTAAAAAATAATTTATCCTATCCTATAAATACCCAACACCATCTAACCCTAACACGTTTCTTCCTCTGGTCAAGACTATGTCACCGCTTCCTATATCATTTTTACAGTAAAAATCAATCTTTGGAAAATCAAAACAAATAAAATCTATAAATCCAAACTCTTGCATATTCGTGATTGTTATTCGATGCTCTTCGATCTGATATCGGTATTGATGGATTCGGTGAAGTTTTTGGTCGATTGTAAAATGCACAGTGCGCGCAAATGGAGTTAGGGCTGGATTTTTTAGTCGATATAAGCATCGATGCAAGTTTTAAGTATCGGATTTGAGTTCGTGAGGTTGTTTAGCATCTCGTGTGAGTTTTTGAGGAGTTTTGGTGCAAATTTGTGTCGAGATGTGTACTGTACAGCATAGAATGGGGTTGAAAACGAATTTTTTATGGTGGGTTTGAGTTTGATTCGAAGCTGATGGGTCTGTGGAGATTTCGAAGAGAAGTTCGTCGGTGTTTTCGGTTTTTAATTTCGTTAAGAAACGAAGAAGATTGGATCAGGTGAAGTTTGGGAAATGGTGAAGGAATCGGGATTGAGCTTGCTATATTTCAACGTTGGGAGGAAGAAGGAGCGGGTGTAGGCTGTTGGATGGGGTGTTGGGCTGAAACAAATAAAGGTGAAGGTCTATTTGAATTTAATCCGTGTTTTAGTTATATAAAATGTACGCTATCTTTAAAACATCATAACTTTGTCGTACGAAAACAAAATTCAACGAAACTGGTCGCGTTGGGATTGTATGGAGGTAGGCTACACAATGAAACTAGTTTGGAGTGATTTGGAGCACCTCTCAATTTATGGCAAAATAAAACGCCTGAATCATATCGACGATCGATTATCGTTATTTAACGATAATCAACCAAAGTGAGTAAAACTCACTAACTCTATCTAATTTATATTTTTATAAATAAAATCTAGTATTGATAAGCAATAATTGACTATTGTGTGATGATTATTTGGTAGAATTGTTGTTTGATTGGTTGAAATTACAGATAACGATAAATACACATATCGTTAAACAACATTGATTCTGTTTATCAAAATATTACATGTTGAACTGAAATTAATGTAAATTATATTGTGTAACATCTGTGGATGCAGGGAAATAGGTCGAAAGGATAGAAATGGGATTCCTCAACATTTATTTTACTATTTTTCATATATTGTGTTATATGATGTGATATGCAATTTGTTGCTGATTTTGTATGTTTGAATGATACCGATCATTGTTATATGGTACGTTAAATACTATAAGAAGTACTGGAATGTGAAAAGTGAATTTTTACAGTGTAGATGGGAAATAAAATATTTATATTAAATAAATATACATATTAAAAAGTGAAACATTTATAAAATGATAAGATTTTGTAAAGTGAAACATTTATACAATGAAAAGATTTTATAAAGTGAAACATTTATACAATGAAAAGATTTTATAAATTGAAACATTTATACAATGGAAAGATTTTATCGAAAAGAACATTTATAAAATAAATAGAATTATCAAAGGAAATATTTGGAAAATAAATAGAATTATAAAAGGGATATTTATTTAGAAAATAAATAGAATTATAAAAGTAAATGTTTGGAAAATAAATAGAATTATAAAAGGGATATTTATTTAGAAAATAAATAGAATTATAAAAGGAAATATTTGGAAAATAAATAGAATTATAAAAGGAAAATTTATATAGAAAATAAATAGAATTATAAAAGGAAATATTTGGAAAATAAGTAGGATTATAAAAGGAAATTTACGAGATATAAAAGAATTATGAGAAAATTTTTTAAAGTGGATATTAAATAGAAATATATTTTAACAGATAAATGAAGAAGATTAATTTAGAAATAATGTTTTATAAGTTATATAAAATATTTAACATTGGATAAATGGAATATATAAGTCCGAACTTATATAGAAAAGTAGAAATTGATTTTAAAACCGATATTTTTAAATAGAATGTGAACTCAACATTTATAAAGTGAATTATAAATGAGATTTTAGCGTTAAAAAATAAAAGGAGATTTCTTATGAGAAATTCTATAAATAGAAATATAAATAGAATTTGGAAATGGAGTATTATTTTAAATACGAAATCAAATGAAATGGGGTATATAAAAGGAAACATTTTTCACATTCGATGTGAATGATGAAATCATACAATCATTTTGTAAATAAACATATTTTTAATGGAAATTGGATTTTTAAACAAGGATTCAAATAGAAATGAAATTCCGAATGATTAGAAATAAATAACTTGTTTAATAATAAAAACAAGTGGTCGGATTTATAAACAATGTTCATAAATGGATTAAATTATAATTATCAATGGACAATTGAGATTGCAAATTCAATAGTGAATTTAAAAGGGAAATTGGAAGTTGTTTAAAAAGGAAACGATGAAATCCATTTCAATGTTCGAAATGTAAAAAGGATTAAATAAAATCCGCAAAGGTGTGTAATTAGCTAGAAACTAATAGTTATAATCGAATATAAGTTATTCGAAGTGAAATAATCGAATCTAAGTTATTCAAAGTGAGTAAATCAAATGTAAGTCAGTCGAAAGATAATTTATCGAATATATTTATTCGAAAAATAGTTAATCAAATCTAAGTTATTCGAAGTGAGTAAATCGAATGTAAGTCATTCGGAAGAGAATTTATCGAATATAGTTATTCAAATATAAGTTATTCAAAAAGAGTTAATCGAATAGAGATTACTCGAAAGAGAGTTATACGTCAAATCGATTATATCGAATTTGGGAAAGTACTATTTACTTTTCAGGTTTTTAAATCAAGATTTATTTATTTATTAAATAAATAAATTATTATTTAATCGAATAAAAGAAACAAAAGTTATAGTTTCAAAGTTATATATTTCGTAAGTAAGAATTATAACGTTATCATTATAATAAATGTTTTTCGTAAAAGAAATGGAACTATAAACTGAAATCTAAGAATTGGCCTAAGCAGTAAGTGTTAAGATTTGAGTCGTGAACTTTATCTGTTGCAAGGTTAAGAACGTGTTCAGTTAAGGTTGAGAGGTAATTGTACCCCAACTTGATCGATTTCATAATTAACTAAGGAATAGTTGAAGTTCGATAGCGTGAAGGTTGATTAGAAATACTGTTAAGTAATAAACGATAAATGGATTGAGCGATCATAATGATGTTTTATATAACGTTCGTTTGAAATACATATAAATGAGATTTGGAAACGTTTTCCAAATATAATCAAAAATGTTTTCTCATCACAGAAAGTGAAATGTTTTGATGATAAGAAATACTGGAACGACAGTGATATGTGAATAAGAGATGGATATGTTTTCCGACGATTAATAACGTATATTTTCCAGAATTAGAAAATAATAATATATGTATAAGGAAATAGGAAACGGAGAATGAATGAATAAATGATGATTGATGATTGATCGATAGAACTTCCAAATGGAAATAATATCATTGTTTGCACACATGTTTTTCTTTGATAGTTAAATCACCGACAATCGAAGTTTTTGACCATTTTTACGTCGTCAATATGGAGAGACCGGATTGGATTCATTATCTGAAAACCACTCTGTATGGGCATTAGCGTTGTGAATCAAATATGATGAAGATAATTGAAGATGGAGTAATGCAAGGGCTATCCTGTTTATAGAATAGTGCCTTCGATTTGTCCAGTCCCAAGGCAAATTTATATGGACGAGTGTCTGACAGAGTATATCTAAAGGATCACGTAAGTTGATCTTTTCAAATGTTGTTATGCTTGGTGGCGGAGGAATTCGTTTCTCTTAGCTATGTACCCGTAGTATGTTTGGCGAAATCAATTTGTGATTTGGCGGATATGACAATGTGACATTCAAAGTGAATGAAGACCAAAAGGTACATTATAACCTCTAGCCTCACAACCGGGAAATGGTATAAAATCGGGTAGGTCGCATGGCTTGTTGGGTCATACCAAAGCAAGGTGTATTTTCACCTGATCTAGAGAAATTCCTTTTGCTTCTTAAATCTTTTGATGTTGTCCCTTTCGGGTAACGGTTGCTGATCCCAACCGTTGGTGATAATACATTCGGTACTCTCAAGCTAAGTGAGGGACTGGTCATGTTTATCCTAGGTTGCAAGATGTTCTTGTTGAACCCGGTGTATTTCTCACTAGAGGTACATTCTCGGAATCTGGTCCCATAACTTTCCAGTTGGAATCCATTATCCAATAAGAGCCCACGGTTTTGATTGTATATTATATATGTAGAGCGTGAGATGCAAGCGTTCTGTTAGATTGATATTACTTGTATTTATACATTATTATAATATTAGACGGATATTGATTTCAAAGAATGCTTTGGGTTATCATAAGGTAAGAAACATTCGTGTTTAGGTGTGGATTGTTTTTACGATTATCCTTTCTTTTTAAAAGGATTTTTAAAAGTCAAACCAAGCAGTTGGAGTTTACTCACACCAGTCCCATGACTGACCCAGAGTTTATTTTTGTTTTGTTTTTCCCTAAACTCTCGGGTGCCCAAATTTGTACGGGCAGTCAAGTAGTTCAGGTATTTACAGATTTTATTGGAGGAGCTTGGAGCAGGAGGCTTCAGTGTTAGTTATACAGTGTTATTTTCCGTTGTGTTGTAAGTGTTGTACTCTGATATTGTTATTGTATATATACTGTTTTATTTCAAAGTTATGTTATATTTTATTCGTTCCACTATGAGATACGTGTTACTCTGATGTGTTGTGTGATCTTCTTCTTCTTCTATTCTAATTTTCTATCTTATCTATTCTCACCTTCTAACTTCTTACTATTAACGTTCCGGTATTTTCGATGCTTGGATAATCGACATGGGTTTTATGTTGATTACCAAGGTCGCGATTTCGCCGGGCCATTACAGTATACAATCAAAACTACGGGCGCTTATTGGATAATGGATTTCCTGGCAAGGTGTGGGACCACTTCCCGATAATGTATCTCCACAGATGAATACATTGGTGTTCAAAAAGAACATCTTGCGACCCAGGCTAAACATGACTGGCCCCTCACTTCGCTTGAGAGTCCCGAATATATCATCACCGCGATTGGGAGCCAGCCAACCGAACCGATAGCATACATACAAAAATAAAAGGGATAACCGAAGACATTTGATTTCTCCAGATTAGGTAATGATATACGCTTTTGATGGGTGCGACCCACATAGCCATGCGACCAACCTGATTTTATACCATTTCCCGGTTGATGAGGCTAGAAGTTAAGTGTATTCTTCGACATAGCATATCTCCATCCACTTTGAATGTCAGATCCGCCAGATATTACTAACTCATGTCCACAAAAAATACTCTTGTTGTTAGGTTAAAAGAACCGTCGTTCTCCCCACCAACTATAGTACGTTTGAAGAAATCGACGTACGTGACCCTTTTGGAAATACTCAGTCAGACACTTGTCTATACAAGTCATCCTGGAACAGGATGAACCAAAGGCAGCCTCCTACAACATCCTAGGAATCACCCTATAGATCAGTAGCGAGTAGTCCTTGCAATCCGCAGATTTCAACCACGACAGAATCATCGTATATCTCCAAGGATCAACCAGAGAATGTATGTGATTCTTTCGCTTTATGAAGATCAACGGTCTTCGATTGCTCTATTTTCGACGCACTTGTATTTATTGGTCGGAATGGTTTTCGAATGTAAATTCGATCCCGGTCTTTCCGTACCAATAATCATATGGGTAAGATTTGATAGTCGTTTATTTAACTATCAAATAAACGATTGAAATGGATCTACTGGTTGAGTACACAACGTGACAGGCCTTTTTAATTAAAATTAATTAATGAACGGTTAATTAAAATTTCTAAATCTTTCAACACAGTATTCACTTTTTATTTTAATACACAATATTCACAAACCATTTCTTTTTAATACTTAAAAAAATGTTATAATCATATCCAATTTTCCATTTAATTATCACTTCAAATCATTTGCTACGACATTTCTTATTCTTTACAATCTGGAATCGATTCAACTTATCATTCATAAAACAATCCTTATGGAATTTCCTTTTGTATCATTATTTGGAAACAACAATCGTCATTTATCCCTTTAGAATAACTCATTCTAAAACTCATTTTTTACTTCGAAATTATCGTTATATTTTCATAAGATCTCCTTTTATTTTTTTTACTATGAAAATATCATTTCATATTCTCCAACCCATTTTACTTTCGTTTCTTTGGAAATACCAATATATAATTCCTTAAAATTTCTATTCCCTTTATTTGAAATCTCTGTATATCTATTTCAAATCATTCAAATAATGTTGCATTACTATTTCCCATAATAAATAGCTTCTAATATATTTGTCATTACAACTCATATCATCCACCGATAATCCAGAAGTCATTCAAGTTGGGGTATTTTAATTACCTCCTAGACCTTGATCAACAATATTCTTATCTTAAGATAGATATGAATTGAAATTCATTCTAATACCACTTTACTATTGATTTAAAATACGGTTTCATAAAGCCTTCTTACCTTTGAAATCTCCTTTTTCAAATATACTATTATTAATAAATCCATTGATTAAGTAAATGATTAATATAACAGCAATTTTTAAACTTCAACTTCTTTAAATGAACTTCATTTAAGAGATAATTCCTTAAACATTGTTAATTAGAATTATACTCTACTTCACCATTAACTGGAATTAATGTTAAATTTCCTTTTTAAAATCTTATTAAGTTAACCAACTATCCTTTAAATTATTACATTAGATTAATCGACACAAGCTAATTTAGTTATCAATTTCAGTAAAAGAAAGAGTTGGCTTGGTCAGTTCTAAAACATGATTAACTAGTTGATCAACTCTAGCTTGTCTTTTCATTTAAATTAATAAATAATATTATTAATTTAAATAATCTCACTTATTTCGATTATTTTTAAACAAATAATAATCAATTTCAATAAAATCTCTTTTTGATTGTTTCTTAAAACAATTATATCAGTTATTCATCGTTCCATTAATCCCTGCTCACTTGCTTCTCACATAGCACGTGCTTCACACACATAAGATTTTTGGTTTATAAGAATTAGCTTCTTAAATCATGTAATCATTCAGATAAGATGTGTGCTTCGCATACGGCATATTTTTCTATTTATAAGAATTAGCTTTTTAAATCATGTAATCATTCAGAAAAGGTGTGTGCTTCGCACAAGGTAGATTTTTTGATTTATAAGAATTATCTTTTAAAATCATGTAATCATTCAGAAAAGGAGTGTGCTTTGCACACGGTCGATTTTTTGATTTATTAATGATGATCGGTGCTTAAAACAGTCTATATATATGTGGTTGGTTTATTTTCTTTTTAAAAACACCATTTAAAATAATATATTTTAAAATCTATATTCAGTTATAAAATAAACTGTATAACTTCATTCTTTGACGAGAAAATCAGTTTTTATAAACGGTACATAATTTAGGCCATCTACTGCCAATTTCCCAACCAATAATTCCCATTGGTTAATACCAAAATAACTGTTGACTTTGGATTCAACAATAAGTCATCCAATCATATTCAGTAAACACTTAACATAATGATAATATAAAATAACATGAATAACTAATTCAACTGAGAGCGGTCAATAAATAACAACAGTTCAAGCACCCAATTAAATTTAATACGTTTATATTATTATAAATAAAACCAATAAAGTAAGTCACCTTCATTGGAAATAATCGTTAAAAATAACGATTTGGTTTTATTAAATTAAACAAATATTTAATTTAAATCAATCATGTAAAAATATTCAACACATATGCAGACAACCATCAAATCATTCAACCAATAGCGAACAAAGCACACAAATATAAACCCTACTTATATAAATATGAGTGGGAGAACTGAGTGAGTTTAACTCACCTTGGTTTCCATTTGTCGTCAAAACAATTCGATCTAATTAAATTAAACAAGCGTTTAATTTAACTAAAAACCTTGGCTCCTTCCATCTCGATCCAGACCAATTATCCAAAATGTTACGTTTGTCGGTATGGATCCGACACCACTTGTTTCATTGGATTCTGTTAACATACGAGCACATTAAATAAAATATACAATCATTCTTAAATTTTAAATAACTAATTTTTCTTAATAATTAATTAATACGTTAATTTGCCTTGGTTATAAAATCACTATCATTATTCCTCCTACCCTAATTAAATTTATATCAACTGCTAAATTTCGATCATTGTAAGTTATAAACTTTAAGTCGACTTCGGT